>CM037834.1:398395-1706457 GCA_021234535.1 Stichopus chloronotus
TCCCTGAAGCGAACAATACATCACATGTATTTATAGTAATCTACCTCAAACTCGAACAGAATCGTGGCTGTTTTAGTGAGGAACATGTAAATTGGTTTTGGAACCTTTTTCAAGTTACAACAGCCAGACTCAATTGGCATGTTCTTAAAAACTGTTATGCAGTGGGGTAAATGATTTCAGTGTGTTGTTATTTCCCTTCTCTATTTTTTGCCCACCTGGCAGCACTTTCAGGATATCATATGGGCCTATGTAATTATATATATTTACATATGAAACATTTTTGCTATATCTTGGTCATGTTTTGATTTGACCCTTCCATGTACTTTTAACTTGTGTAAATGTTATTGATACATGCTTTCACTTTGCCATGAAGATGATCTGTCCATGAATAAAAATTGTTCATATGGAATCCATACTTCAATATTTCAAATTTTTATTGAAAAGGTGTCAATTACTGTTATTTGGTATTGAATAAAGTATCAGAAAATAAGCTCCATGATTGGGGACAGGGGATCCTGACTCCCACATCCACCATAATGTCTCCAGCTAGCTGTCTTGATGCGTACAAGATTTGGTACAGTGCCATGACTCTTGCCCATCTACGGACAATCCATCTCTACTTTGATACTTTACCTCTGCTGCTGGTGTTCCTCGATCCTGGCTTTCAAACTGGTTGTAAATTTTGGCTATACTTTTTAGAACATATGTTTGAAATTTATACTTCCACTACAAAAGATGTTATTTTGTTCTTCCAAGGTTTTGTTTCCAGTTCATGATGTTTCCAAGGGGGACAAGTGCCCCCCCCCCCCCCCTTGCCCTACCTGCGGACGCCATGTGCGCAAGTGATCCTACCTCGTCTTTCTCTTACCCTTCTTTAAGTTCCTGTCACTCTCAGCTTGCCTGATTACAATGGGGCAACTGCTTAAAGGCTGTAATGCATCACCCTAAGCTAAGTTTTTACTTCCAGGAGAGGAAAATCCTCAACTGGTTCTAAGTTACAGTACTCTTAGATTGACAGCAAATTCGAAAGATGCAGTGCAGCTCGTATTACACAACGTACACAGGGGATCCATTGTTTTGATTACACTTGTGAAGAATCTAAGACAGGCTGAGGGAGGGACTAGAGGTAGGTGGTTGGGAGAATGAAACTGTCTGGGGTGATGAGTTTTTTGTCTTTAACCATGGAATAATCTTGAGGCTATTTATTTCCTAAATTAATGCATTATATCGGACAAACCCTGTCCCTGCGATCATCTGATCAACTCTTCTACCTCTCTGTCTCCTTGTAACATATTCAACCCATCCCGGTCTTATCGGAAACTGGATACTGTGCTAATCTAAATGCACCACACTCTCGATTTCACATGTTGAGAAATGTTCATCTGTACTGGTACGCTAACTTCAAGTCTAAATTCAATATGGCAGCCAAAACAACCTGACGCAACGTTGACCAGCTGCTTTACGAACTGTGAAAAGCCATCTTAAGAGATTTAACACTCTGAATTTAAGAAAATGTAAAAGGTATTTCTTTAAAATTTACGTCAATGTTAATTTGGAGTTGTTTTGTTGCTTTGTTGTGCCTCAAGAACGATTTTCAACCCGTCGCTGTTCCGATCGCGGAATCACTATCGAATTTTCGTCTGCTAATTTCACCTTCAGTTATTTCGAAATATCAACGTAATACTCCTTTTTGCATTCCGTATTCTTTATTTTACACCGGATCGTGCTTTTGGGCAATATAAGGTCTATTTAGCAAGAACTTTTGATCGGCAAATTCTTCGTGTTAAGCGCTGTGTAGCCACCATAATTCAAACGTAATGATATGCAAAATCGGTAAAAATATTTGAGGTCATGGGGTCAGATCTTCAACTGATCAGTAAATATGTCAGTGAACATTCTCGGTCCTTTCAAATAGAAAAAGGGAGAAAAAACAACTTGAGCAATAAAGTATTTGTCCAACGCTTTAGAAAACATTCACTGAGATAAATTGGACAAGTTTAATCTAGATGTTTTTACGTACAGTTGTTCACCACTGGCAAGGGCAGTTTGTCAAATGATATTAATATTTTCGGAGGTTACCTAACATTCATATGCAGTACTGAATTACTGGAGGAGAGGTAAAGTTACAGCATACAGGCCGGCATACATGTTCTCTTGATTGGTGTTTTAAATCACCTGACTTTCAAGTCAGTGTAATGGAAAGGGGTCATTTTTTTTTTTATCTGGCAATATATTGGCTCACATTCGATAATGTTGAAACGTAATCAGTTCCTATCTAAACGAATTACAGTAAAATCCCAGTCAAGTAGGATGAAATAGTTTAACATAATAAATCTAACACTATGGTTAATACTGTTCCTACTGTAAAAGGTCAAACAGTTGGTGGTATCATTTCTCACTTTGCACCCTTTTAAAATCTATAACAGGTAGAATAATTGATCAATTTCTTCTGGTCTAGCTCTAATAATGTAACCCAGACTAATATTCAAAACAAATGATACATTTATGATACAGCTATCATACAGTTTATGAAATCAACCGAAGAGCTCTGTTATTTGTTATGAACCCTTCATAAACTTGTGTGCCGGCCATCCGCTTTCCTGCTCTGATACCATGTATGTTTCCACAACAGGTCAATGTACATGTGCTGGTAATAGAAACCAATAGAGTTGAACCTTCTGCAAGCTTTCGGATGAAGTATAGTAGAAGGTTCAACTCTTGATGTTGTGGAGTAAACTGACAAGAGAAATCCTTTAAGCAAAGTAATAACCAAAACCTGGACAACTCCAGAATCAACTGTTTCAGATGAAGTTAATATTGTTCCATGGATTCCTTGATTGTGAAAAATATATGAAAATACACTGAATCATACAAAGTGAAAACACTGAAGTTGAGTCTGACATATTGCAAAGTTTTTTTAAGCGGCCAGATGTGTGATGAAGTAACTTTCATTACATTTTTACGAATTGTTGCTACGAATTTTGTTGACTCCTTACGAGAGATCCCAAACAAAATATCTGGCACCCAGGTGGGCACCAGATTGGTATAACAGGGATAACATATGGGGAAAAGATGGTTAATCCACATGGAGCCCAGATGGAATAACTGGAATAAAGATTGTCCATATGGGACGCAGCTGTCATTTACACCGTGGGCCCATCTAAGACCCACCTGGACAATGTGGGTTAGGTCTATATGCGTTATGCAAGAGCAGTCTATGCAGTTCTATCTCACTGAATAATCCATTTATGTATAAAAATGTGCTTGTATAGTATCTTTTATTGTACCAGTACTATGTTAGGAGATACATGGATTGGGAAAAATAACCAAACTTAAAGAGGAAATCAGGGTTTGACTGAGAAAATTTGCCTTTTAGTTGATTTTTCTTTCTAAACTGATTGTTCACCGAAGACGTTAGGGAGGTATTTGAAGGTAGAAGAAACGGTAATTATTGCGTTAATTACTGTTGAATGAGAACTCTTAATATTTGTCGGGTACAAAAAATAAACGTTCATGTACAAGACAAGACAGCCTCCTCTATACGATGACCAATCACAGCATAAGACTGAGATGACGTTACATTAATGAACGTAACCTAAGTGTTTACGGTTCCCACGCTGTTCGTGCATTGCTCAATGTTAATTAAGTAAACAAGAGTTTAGTGATAGTTGATGATACATACAGCACACGTAGGCTACGTATGAAACTGTTCAGCCACATCTCCTCATACCTTGAAAAGGCCATAGTATTGAATTTTCATATTTGATTCGATGAATATGGATGTTACAGAATTTCGGAGTTCTTCACCGATTTTTTGTAAATTTGACTCGTTTCTCGAAATTGTCCACATGTTTTGAGATAATCTTGATCATATTTGTTAGTCATAACTCATTGTATACGATACCGGTGGGGAATTGTAGTGAAATAAATTGTGAAAATAAACATTGATTTCCCCTTTAAAATGTAGGACTAGAATTAATTTGCCCACTTACCCTCACTGAAGTCCATCTGAATCTATATATATTTTGGGAAAATGACGCAAAACATGACACACATCTTGGATCCATGTGGTAAATATGGGGACGATCGTGTACACTTTAAAGCCAGGTGGGGCCCAGATATTCTGCTCAGTGGAAAATCTGTTAACAGCATAGCGGTTTGAAAAGTTTTAATGTAAGACGATGTCAGTCTTATACTAGAAAACTTGTGCTCATTGTGGAAGAGCACCTTGCTATTTGTAAACATTCTGGTGATGTTATATGGTAAGCATTAAGTTGATGTTAAGTCTCTACAAGGGGTGTCATTTTCATATTTGATTAGTTGTGGTATCTTTTGAGCTCCAATCAGGTATAGATGCACCTGGTTGCTGCAATATTCACAACAAATGTCAGTGAACAATTCGACAACCTTCTGCCTTTGAAAGTTGAGTTTTGAGATAGCAGACCCTTCAGCAAATTCAAGAATTTACCCTCTAGTGACCCAAATTGACTTTTAATTCAACCAAAAGTAAGGGAGCATGTACGTGTGCACACAAACAGCTGATAGGGACTCAACTAGGCAAGTATGGAAACCGAGGAACTTTGTAAGGTGGGAAGACGGAAATTTCAATTTTTTACCAAACTGAGATCTTCTTTGAACTCTGAGCTACAAAAATATTGTGACGTGAAAATGTGTAACAGCAGGCAAATGGCAAATGTCTTCCCCCTCTGCCCCTCCCATAAAATTCGAAGAAAATGAAAGTATGAAATGAAACTCACAAGGCCAGAGACACTGGCAAGTGCCATTTACTGCAAATTTGGAAGACATTGTTATCCAAAAGTTTTCTCTCTATGATACACAACAATCGAGGACGCCGCTCCCCTCAGATAGCGTCATTACTAACTGTTCCCACTTCAACCGTCTTTCCCCTTAGTCCTTGATAATGAAAATCATTATTACACCACTCTGATGTGGGCAGACCTCAATTTACCTGAAACTATACATTCAAAGGCTACCATCATATATTGTTTTGTTTTGATTTACAAAATTCCACTGAAAAAATGACGACGAACAAAGATTGATGACCAGACGATTGCCACTGCAACTCACATTCCAGCTTGAAGACATAAGACAGGGCACACCAGATGCGTGCCATGTTTATAAAGTGAAATTTGTTTGTAACGTTTTATTTTACTTTATATTACTTGATCACCTTGAACGGTTTTCTTTATACTGTGAACTAGTTGCTTGTGTGAGTTTCAGCTGTAAATTCTAATATATTACTGTTCCTTTCAGTACTGACAGAATTTGTCCGAGATTAATATCAAGACTGAGTATTTTTCTTTTGTTTTTGTAGAATATTACTCCCACAAATTGCTTTACCAACTTTGCTTTTAGTTGGATGTCCTTCCCTTTTTTCTGTTTAGCATTATTTTATCCTGTTACGTTTCAAGGAATAAAGCAAACGTTACTCTGATTTGATTTAGAAAAGGTCTTATCGTTATCTTTTCTACACGTGGACATTAATACAAAAATTATCAAAGTAAGTGAAAGTTAAATTCATCAATTCATCATAAATAATTAATCAAATTAATTCACATAACTTTACACAAATAGCTGTTGACAACTTCGATTACCTCCCCGCAATGATTCTTAGTGCAGCTACTGTAGCAATATTTAAAAGAAAACTCGATTATTAATATCATTATTGGAAAAAAAAAAACCTCCCTGTTCGTAACAAATTTAACAAATTCCTGTTCGAGACACTCAAGAGGTTTGATTTACCGTCAGTAACACTGGACGATGCAATAGAAGACCTTACTCTGAAGTCACTGGAGTGTTTTGTATCACACCTAGTCCTCACAAAATACACATAATGTTCCAAAGTCATGTCTCGAGAAGACCTTTTGTGCATGACAGAACATGATGTGATATCCAGATAAAGTACAATGGTTGGGGTATGTTCCTCTCGAGAGGGCATAAATATGTATGATATCATGTTAGGACTGGCTGTCTATCAGACATTATTTATGCGTCTATGCATGTAAACAACCACGCCTGATCAAAAGCTCTGGAAACCCATTCATCACCTCCATGGCTATAATTGTTTCGTATATGGGAATCACATATGAGAGGCATGTCCTTTTAATATCCTTCAATATTGTTATACTTCATATTCTAATACAAGACTGAATAATCCAATTATCCTTTCCCGTTATCTGAAACATGATAACAGATGTAACACGGCATCCAACCGAGCAGGTTTCTGTCATAATTTTATGAACCTGATCTCAGAATGATCGATGTTGAAGAATTTAATGATAATAACACAAAGAGGGGTGTTAATCACGTGCTGGTTAAACACTAACTGATGAAATATTAAAAACAGTAAAGTTGCAAAGTTCTAAGATAACAGATCTGTAACATTCCATAATACAAAACAATAAAACTTCAAATCAGTGTTAGCCAGGACATTCCTCATCCAGTTAAGTAAGAGACGGAGTATTAAAAAATGTTCAAACACCTTTGACAGTGACTTATATTGTGTTGGCTGCTAACAAACTTTTTTTGAAAGAGATATTTGATAAAATGAAAATAATGTGCTTGAATCTTCTGGAGGGAGTGAATGTTTTTCGATGATTGTACACGACAATACACTCGTGTTCGCAGTCATCATCAATAGACAGAGAACAACATCAACGTAAAAAAGCTGTAACCTGAAAAAAAAAAAAAAAAAAAAAAAAACAGTGTCGAACTCAAAAAGTAGAGCCTCAATATGCTATCAGGCCTCGATACACTATCATCAACATATGGAGGCAGGGCACAGTAATACATTTTATGTATAGCCTCAATATACAGCATAATCATTTTAAACAACCTTTGTAAACCATCACGATTTTTCATTATTTTATCACACTGTCGTTTCCTTACAAGAAAATATGAAAAAAAAACAAAACAAAGAAGACGAAATAAACTGGAGAAAGAATGACAACAATAGATAACTTAATTTGGAAAGACAACATATCACAAAACTACCAGCTACTTGCTGTAATGCAATTATTCACACCTGTCATACAATAGAAGAGACTTCTATACATTGATATGGTTAAAATTGCAAAACTAAGAACAAGAAAGATATCCAAAATATGTCACAATTCTATAATCTAGAATCTTCAAACCAAGTCATCGCTGTTAGTAATAAACACAAACTGACAATATTTATACTTATGTAATGGATTGAAATTTGCCACGTATCGCTCTGTTCCATAGCAGAAAAGTGTGGAAGTATATGGACATGTGCGTGGATTCTGGAGCATTGAATAGTGTCAAAACAACTATGTTATCTCTGCTATATGAAGCCATCGAAACTTGTGGTTCAGGTTCGGGTAGATGTGGATTAATGTGTGTTTACTGGAGCTTGAGTCATTAATCTCTCTTGCCCTCCCCGTCGAGCACTTCCAAGAATTACGAACAACTTCCTCCAAACTTGCAGTTAACCTATTGGGGGGCAAAATTAAATTTTAGTCAAGACCTATGCCAACTGTTTTATCCAATAAACCCTTTCATCGTAGTCTGTGAGCTTGAGGATCAACTGGATTTCTTCCGTTAAATCTACATACCAGCTGTTTCCATGTCATGTGTACCGTGAGCCTTTGTTTTACATGACTCATTTTTAACATTCTCCCTAGTTCATGTTAACTGTTGTAAAAAGTGTTGAAAGGCGCTATGAATATGAACCCAATGACAGATGTCTATGTCTAACTTCAGCGAGCATGAACTTCAACTTCTAACTCATGAAATTCAACCACGAGGACCATGGTATACGCTCTAGACTGTATATTTCAAAAAAGACCTTTGAATAGTGCCGCTAATTACTTTATAAACACAAACAGCATTTTATGTGTTTCCTCGTTATTTTAGTTGTGATGATTCTCTCCATCAATGAAGTAAAGTTTTTCATTTTTTGTCTCAAACAAGCTTACAGCTGTTTTTATCATGTCTATCCATAATTGTTTAGTGGCTCTCAAACAATTATTATCCACAAACTTGTTGTAACTTGAGCCAATGAAAGACAAAAGTTTGGCACTGAAGACGTCAAGGTCAACGATCATTGAGAGGTTTTTATAGGTCTCTCAAACGCTCATTCCTCATGGACAAGATTGGTTAAAACATGGACACAATGATTCTTGGATGTGAGGCTTTTTTTAACAGGAACTCAAGCCAAAATGACGTTCAGGTGTCGCTATATACATGTGAAAATCTTTAAAATACATCTCCTTCCAGGGAGAACCTATACACGATGTTGAAGGTTGGTGACAATTAATGTTTCTTTAGGTAACCCGCTTGTCATCGTGCCCAAGGATTTTTGTTTTAATTTCATTGTGTCATTAATATGTGACAGAATAAAGGGGTTGGAAACAAAATCTAGTGAATCTCACTAAACAACTCAAGGTGAACCTTTACATGTTCAAACATTTGTCCAGTGTCATAAAGTTTTTTAAATATCTTTATCGTGCATGGATAATAATTGAGTAATGGGACAAATAGGTCAATTTTTTTCCAACATAAGTACCACGTAATACGTTAACAGCCAGTACAAGCAAGGGAGAAATATTTTGAAAAAGTGACTTTTGTCAGAGTTATTGGATGAAGACGTGACCCGTGATGGTAATAATTGTTGTTACATATAGAACAATCCAAAATTATAACAAATTTATTGAGTTCGAACTTTTCAATCATTGATGCTCTGGTGGTATAAGTCTGCATGTCGAGCATGTAGCAAACACCAATGCCTAGTTTCATATAGCTATTGGATGCATTTAACGTACATTACGAAGGATCAGTACTTTCCAACATCTTAAAACATGTCTATGGGAAAGACCATTATTTTATCAAGTCATTTTACAAACATAGGAGGTAAGCCTGTCGTGTAAAATGAATCATTTGAAAGTTATTTTTAGTTGTTGAAAATTCTCTTCATCAATGAAGAAAATCTTTGCAGCAGTTTTTAGAAAGTACAAAAGACTCCCACATATGCTTTCCGGTAACTAATAGCTTCTAGGGCCTAGCTTTGTGTAGCAGACTACACGTCTACATCATTATTTATAAAGTGGTCAGCTTTTCGCTTTTCGTTATTTCAATAAGAACGTCTAAACTTTGATTTGGGAACATTTACAGCTACTTCGAGAAAAGTTGCATCCTACTGCCTCTTTAAGTTTGAGGAGTTTCGACAGATCGTCAGGCCCTCCCAGAAGGGGCGGGAAAAAGGCATAACCGCTGTGACCAACCCCCAAATCAAGGTGAGGTAGGTCTCATTCTGAAATTTTGAATCAGAGTCCTACGTAGCAGGAAGATTGAGCAAGTTTTGCCCGCTTGGCTTCGTTTGACGTTTGATGAAATATCTCAGATTTTATTGGAATCACGATTTGTTCGAGTATACATGCCTGCCAAATGGTTTAGCATGTCCAGCTAGAATTTTCACGAAATTAGTAAAACCTGTGTTTTCGACTTTGATGCGAAATGGCCATACAGTACATGGTTATATCGATGACATTTTTATTCAGGGTGACACCCTGGCAGAATGTCAGACAGAACTGTCTGCCACTGTTTTTTTTGTGTGTGTGTGTGTGTTCAGAATTAGATTTCGTTTTCATTCTGTCAAATCTGGAATAACTCTTTTGAGTTTCAAGATCAATTCCGTGACAATGACAGTTTCGCTAACTTTCGAAAGGCAGTGCAAAAAAAAAAAAAAAAAACGAAAAATTAAAGGGTTGTTACTGTCCCATAACAATATATTGTATACCTCTCAAGACTGCTATTGTATTGTAGCCAAAGGAACATTGTTACCATGGAAACAGATCTGAAGGAGATCCTCAACTTGTCGAAGAAGGTTAGGTTACAGTGGTATAAACACAGCAAGAAGTACGTTGTCTTCTTTTGTACTTATGCATTGGGAAAAATAATTTAATAGCAAGATATGTAAAAGTCATATTTGAGCTGAGGACTCCTCGTCCGCATCGTGTCAAATCGCTTGGACAAAATGCTAAGTTAACGTTACAGTTTCTGGCCTACCGGGTGGTCATTTTAGCCCCTTCTACACTCACAGAATTATTTACCTAAATTATGTAAAATAAGAACTCCATAAATTTTAGGTAAAATTAATGTAAGCAGTATTTGTAAATTTTACATAATTTTGGTAAATTTTACTACATTTTAGTACAATTGTTATATCATAATGTAAAACTTACATTAACTGTGTGTAAAATTTTACCAAAAAGTTATGGAGTTCTTATTTTACTTTACGTTTTTGTGAGTGTGTATAGACTTGGATTTTATGGGAATGAAAAACAGTCACTTATTTTTCATATTAATGACAAGATGAAACAAACTAGGCCAGGACAGGTAGGATTGCGAATTCGCTTCGATAAGTTTCGGAGGGTGAACTTTTATGTATGTATTCCGTCTTAAAGGTTTATATTGAGAAGACGGAAAACCTAAGAAGAAGCTCGAAGCTATTTATCAGTCATAGGATGCCGCATGGCGCCATTACAAGAGAGACTTTAAGTCGATGGGTTAAAATTGTGTTACCAATATCAGGTATCGATACATCTGAATTCACAGCTCATAGTACGCGGGCTGCGTCAACCTCTGTAGCCCATGAAAGCTCCAGTGCAGCACATACTGGCTACTGCAGATTGGAGTACTGTAGCCATTTTGTTCGATTTTATAAGAAGGAAATCGCACGAATTTCTGCAAAAAAAAAATCTTAGAATGATGGAAGTAACTAGGAAATAAACTCAGGCATTTCACAAAATGTTGGTTTCTGCTTCTTTATATCGTTCGAACTTGTCCAAACTTTTTTCTTCGGCCTGGCAGTTATTCCATATGATGATTTAAAGTCTCATCGTGGTTCCGGAGTGCAAAGCACTTGTAAGATAGGATTTTCCAATTAAACGAACTTAAAGTGAAGTTTGATTTAGATTCTATCGAATCATATGCTTTGCATGAAAGAATTACTTCCCACCCTGGGGGAAGTTTCATAATATGTAACGTTAACAAAGTTTTTTTCCACCCTTTTAGTAGTTTCCTATGAAACCACTGCGGTTTCAAAGTATGACGGTAATTAGTCAGCTAATTACCGCTTTTACTTGTACCTAATTCCTTCATGCAAAGCATATGATTCGATAGAATCTAAATCAAAATTCACTTTAAGTTCGTTTAATGGGAAAATTGTCAATGAAAATTGAGGAAAGGTAATCGGCGTAGCACACGTTGAGAGATATTTACATGCACAATATCATGTAATTGCGATGAGTGACTAAGTGATCTCCTGTAAATAACTGTACATTTCATTGACTGGATTCCTTAGTGACACGCTCGAAGTTAGGGCGGGTTAGACACTCCTTAGCGATCCAAGCACATGTTGGTATGTGTACGGTTCTTTGAACGTACATACCATTACACCTGCAAACCAACTGCAGATTTGTCCCATCTTAAAGTCAAGGTTTCCATATTTTAAGGATATTTTAGGGCAAGGTTGATAATTTTAACGATGAAGTGCCCAGTATTTTCAATGCGTGTTTTACTGGGTTTGAGACAGAGACACCAGAGGATGATATCCCCTTAGATTCGGTTGTTGAACCTTGCAGGCTGATAAAGTCCCTGCTCTACCGCTCTAAAATTGCGGAATTCATTGGCAAGATGAGACAGAGAAGTTATCAGATGATAAACTGAATGAGAAAGTGCAATATTGCTACCAGACGTAAACACTCAGCCCAGAACATGATTGTGTAGGTTGAAATACCTTGTCACATTCATGGAAAGGCAAATAAGTTATGTTTACACCATGTACTACCAGCACCTAACACTGTATTATGCGTTACAGCAATCGTGACCAATTTGTCCTTGACCTAGGACGTCATGAGTCGGGCGGACAATACATCTCACACCCAGCATAAGGCACCCACCCACCAGATTTGAAGTTCATCCGACACATCGTTTAGGAGGAGATCGTGACACACTTTTTCCAGAGCATTTTTGCTGTTTAGATCTTCAATCACATGACCTTTAACCTCCTGACATCATCAGTATTTTTAAAATTCTTTAATCCTTTATTGTCTATACATGGTAGTTTTACAACTCTTAGGATATTCACACATAGAAAAAATGCAAAATATATGTTTTTCGCTATTTCGACCTATGAGCTTTGACCTATGACATCATCAGTCTGGCGGACACTTTACGACCGGTCATGTAGCTACTACGTAGCACGTAGTAGTTCCATGATACGACGTATCGGACACATACCCACCAAGTTTGTAGATTATCGGACTTACGTCTAAGAGAAGATAATGACACACTTCTCAGTGCATATTAGCGCCAATTGAAATCACACCGCTTCCGCCATATTACATGGCTGCTGTTTCAAAACACTCCGCTACCTTTGCAAATTACGCTGCTACTACAGATCCCTTTATTTACAGAGTTTGGCCAATGCTACTACTTCAATTTACATCGCTACTATTTCATTTTACATTGACACTATTTCATTTTACATCACTACTACTCTCATTTTACATTTTAAACTGTTTGTCCCACATACGCACACTGTTTACACGCGCCGTACAGTACCTTGCATCATGCCAACAACAGCGCACAAAGTTCAACGGGCTCTGCTCTCACGCTGAATTCCTTACCGGACGTATGATGGAAAGAAAAAAAAAAACTTTGGAATTCGGTCTAAAGGAGTTTTCAATACCTTCTGCAGCTGCTAACTACAGTTCTTTGTTTCTGTCGATATTATGAAGGCGTGCACAGAGGCGGATCCAGGGGGTTAGGGTTTCGTGAAGAGTGTACCACCTCGTTTGTAAACTTCTGGATCCTTTCCTGATAAGGTATTGGTAATGTTCGAAACTTTGGCAGTGGCGACTGCACTCAGTTGGGGAAACTACATCCAGCCAGATAGAATTTGGGACCTACACAACCCCCTCCCCCCACCCATATGACACTAGCTACGGCCCTGAATGCACATAACAGGGGCATAGGCTGAAATATCGACTGGCATTTTTTTTTCCTGTGACAGAGGTAACAGAAGTGCTGTAATGTGGTTCGATGACGTTATCATCGTGCTAAAAACTGCTAGAGCGTTCAAAAGACCCTCTTTCATGCCCGATTACCCATGTATTACGATGGACATGACACCTAATACCCCTTGCCAGGTAGCTCAAGAAAGCCTAGACATTGGAATGACACACCTGAATTAATTTAGGAGAACGATGTTTAATTGACCATGTGGATAATCACAGCATGGGGTGATAAAACTGACCTAAGGGCATGACAATTTGCAAGAAGTTGAACCTCAGAAGAACAAAAGAAGACTGAGGTTGGAGTCAACCTCAATTTAACGTACGAATAATGGCATGTGTAGATCTTTTCAATACTGTGCACCAACCCATGACATTTTCATTCTGAATCACAGAGGTGAGGTCTAAGAATGAAAATTTCATCAAACATGAGGAAAAAGTAAATTCATTACTGAAAAAAGAAGAAAGTCTGGGGATATGTTTAAACTCTAGCGTCAAGTGTAGCACCAGTTTGTATCTAGATCTCCCTACGGAAGCAAAAATTTGTGAAATGGGTACGTGGACATCCCACCCCTTAGAAGCCCCAGGACGAGCATCACCCATGCACGTGCCAACGTCAACCCCCCCCCCCCCCACCCTCTGGGATAAACTTCCTGGATCAGCCATGGGGTGGATATGGCATCAGCTAGCCAAAAGTCAATGTTCTTACATGTACCACTTTTAGAGAACGCAAAATTGTTTGAAAACGGTGAGGTGAGAAAAACACAGGAAATGTAAATGATCGTGAGCTTTGGAGATGGATTTTACAAAGTGTTATTGGCGTTTTTTGTTGTTGTTTTTTTTTGTTTTTTTGCGGTTTTTTTTTTGTTTTGTTTCTCTTGTTCTCCTGCATTGAACGTTATGGTAAAAGTCTTGTTTGGCGTTTAAAGCGTATAATCTCAGTGGGGATTTCCCTTTGAAGTTGAGCTCACCGACAGGACCGAACTGCTACTCATTACTCGGGCTCAGGATAAAAGTAGGTACTCTGATTTCACAGGCTTAGAACGAAAAGGGAAATATTTTAAAATCAAACCAACCCACGTGGTTGGTAACGCTCATCTGATATAAAGCAAATTACAAATTTTCTTCCTGTTTTTAACTCAATGTAGTTTATAACTGAGTTCTTTGCACCCGCGTGGTGTTAATCTGTTACTAACAGTGTTAGTGTAATTGCTTAATGCTACTTGTAATGTTGTATACACCCAATACCTGTGTTGTCAGGGCAGCGCGAGGCCTAGGCTGGACCATGTGCATTAAAGTATTTAGGCCTACGTGTGCACGGCAGGTAAGGCAAGGCAACCAACAAGAGGTCTCAAAATGTTGTTCCCTGTGACAGATTCAGGTTCCATGCTTCATGTCCGAGTGGAGAATGGAATGTAACAGCCATTGCTGCACTGAAAATTTACTTCGCTGTTCTCTCAATATCCTTGGCGGTTGTCACAACTTACAGGTGAGTCATCCACGGCTGAAAAACTTTGACTACTTTAAAAAAGAAGAAAAAAAAAAACCTGAAACGAATGCCAGAGAATGCCAATACCGACATATGGTGACAGTGTACGAATGCCACAGGATGCCAATTGATTTCCACAGAACTAATGAATACCAGTACCTTAATGGTTAATTTGTGGAAGCCATAAAGGACACCTAAAAATGAAACATGCATCCTATAAATCTATAAAATAAATACCTGCAGTGTGCCGCAAGCTAAAATTCATTCATCTTTTCTGCAAAGTTACATGGAGGCATGGACAACAGATATTTGATCTAGAATTAGGCCTAGGCTAAATTTCCAAGAAACACAACAACATGTTTTTCGTTATTACAGTATTTTGCTCTAAATTTTAAGGAGTTTCAATGTTTTAGGTGATCATAGTTACTACTAGGTGATTATCACCATTTACTTAGTACCCACAAATTGTGTCATTTCAAACCACGAGGTGATGGATTGACGTGTCTGTAACACAAATCCAACTGGCATTTGCTCGTTTTGCACACAGTCTAGTTGGCATTCAGAACACATTTGTTATGGTAAGACCCCTATATTAAGACAATGACAACAGTTTATTTCCAGCATTGCGCAACTAAATTTACAGTAATCAACAATGTCAGTATGAAAATAACAAAACTGGAAAAGGAGGAAATAGAAGTAAAATAATTTATGAGCAATTCCTTCATGACGATGAATCACAACAAAAGTCAATTTTACAATAAAAACAGCTGGAAAGAAAAAGAAATAAAGAGCAAAATAGAAGGATAAGTGATACTGTACATAGTCAACACTATACTTGGCTATTTTGTAAATGTGATTGTATCAAATTTTTCATATACTTAAGTTTATGTATGATGACCCTCTTCTAGGATAGTCTCTGGGCTAAAAGTCATATGTTTTCTAATGTTCATTAATGTATCTTTTTCAAATTTGATGAGTTTCTTGCACGTGTCAGCGAGGACAATTCAGACATACCAGTACTGTAATTGCATGGTGTCACTGAGACTTGGCTTCATAGTGAGGTCAGCAATTGTGAAATTCAGATTCCTGGGTACATAATTTTTAAGCAAGATAGGATTGATACACTTGGAGGTAGAGGTGGGGGGGGGGGGTTTGCCTTATGTCAGGGATAGTCTAAATTGTGTCAAGGTCACTGACAAGTTTTCATATGTATTTTGAAACTAGTTATGATGCAAACTTAGTTTTGGTGTTGGGAAAGGTCCTCCTTCAGTCAGTGGTGTTAAATGTTGTGTTCGGGGATTTCAATTTACCTGATACTGATTGGCATACTTACTTAAGTGTTTCACATGGGAGGGATTTCCTCGCGGTGGTTTCGGATGGTTTTTGGACCCAGCATGTTCTCTTTCCTGGTGTATACTGTAGTGCTTTTAATAATATGGTAAAGAATTTTGTGAATTTTGATAAAATAGGGTCTAGTGACCATTACAGTGCCTTATTAGCTTTGATCATTGCTATCATAGCAATTTTGACCGTATTGATACATTTGTTCTGGATTTTAGAAAGACTGATTTTAGGCATGTGAATTAAAGAGCACCTTTGATTGATTGATCCACTCGCTTGAGGCTTGTTTTCTGTGACGTTTTCATTAAGCTGTGTGTGTTCCACTTAAGAAAGATTTCCGTAAGTGTAGGCCTCTATTTCTAGGGAGGTTCTTAGAGCTACTAGAAAAAGCGTAAATGTTGGTGTTGCTTCAGGGTTAGTAGGAGCTGTAGATTTTGCAATTTATGAGAACCAGGAACTCCTAGTGATAGATTTGGTTAAAGAGATAAAAACAAATTTTAGAGCTCTGGTTAATCACGGTCAAGATATCTCCTTAATCTTTTCATGCTTAAGTTAGGTATAAACAGAAAGTTAAAGAGGGTGTTGGGCCTTTCCTTGTTGAGGGGGGTACGTTAGTTATAGTGATCATCAGGATATGGCTAATTTGTTAAATGATTATTTTGGTTTGGACGTATTTACCAAGGAGTCTTCTGGCAGGTTTTTGTAGAGATTCCATCAGCTCAGTTTGTTTGCATGGATGATTTTTTTTTCCCTGAGGAAGTGGTTTGCAGTAAACTTAGGATTTTGCAAGCTAGCAAGTCCCCTTGGCCTGATGGGATCCATCCTACTATACTGCATGAATGCTCTGAGATTTTGTCAGTTTGTGTATTATTTTTCAGAAATGTCTAGACTTGTGCGTCATTCCAGATGACTGGCATATTGCTATTTTCAAGAAAGGGGATGGGAACTTGCCTTGTAACTAGATATGGCCTGTTAGTTTAATCAGTGTAGCGTGTAAAGTCATGGAGTCTGTGGTCAAGGATTACAGTATTTGCTCAAGTATCTTTTAGGTAATAGGTAAATACTTAACTTGTCTCAGCATGATTTCATGCCTAACAGGTCTTGTGTTACTAATTTAATGGGTTGTCTTGAGGATGTCTCTTCGTCTCTCGATTCTGGTCACTGTTTTTTATGTCATCTACCTTGATTTTCAAAAGGCATTTGATAAAGTACCATTAGGCAGATTTATGTTGAAAGTGCATCAGTTAGGTATTCATGGCAGGTGTGCTGATTGTTTCAGTTCTTGGCAAAACATGGCAAATGTCTTTTAATGTTTGATACTAAAAATTTGAAGTACATGTATGATTATACCATGCATGGGCTGGTAGTACTGTATCTTGAGTAATGTGACTTCAGAAAAAGACCTAGGTGTTGTCATTACAAGTGATCTGAAGCCTTCTACACAGTGTGCAGGTGCTGCGGCCTGTGCAAACATGGTGCTCAGATTAATCAAGAGGAACTTAAGTAATTTTAGTGAAGACGTTTTGTTAAATCTGTATTTAAGCAGTTGGTTAGGCCACATCTTGTTTATACTGTTTAGGTGTAGAGGCCTTATTATGAAAAGGACAAGTTTCTTTTCGAGCAGATTCAGAGGAGGGCCACTTGGCTTATTCCCAATGTAACGTCATTTCCCTTATCAAGATAGGCTCAAATGTCTGGGACTTACTGCTCTTGAGTTAAGAAGGATCAGGGGGGTATGTTGCAGGTTTTCAAATTCCCATGTGGTAGGAATTCTCTGTCCAATTGAGGTTTGTCCTAATTCCTGTGTTTGCGGCCATTGTAAGAAGTTGGTGAAATGCTTTTCCATAGGCTTGATGTGAGAAGGTTAAGCTTCTCACATAAAGTGGAATAGTTTGCCCATTTGGGTTGTAAATTCCACTTCAGGAAATAACTTTATAAGTTTTATTGTGACTGTGGCAGAATCTGATTTTGCTGAGCTTTGTTGGGTATTAGTTTGTTAGTTTTTTTTCTGGGGGGTTTGGATTACAGGGCATCTTTTGGGGCTTTTGCCCTCCTTGTTATGTTATATTATGATTCATCTTATATTTCAAATGAGATTTACAAGTTCAGTGTCGACCTAGCCTATAGGTAGGCTGTAGGTTAGACCAGTTGCCTACAGCCTAAAGCTAGTTCATGGCATAAATTTTTACCTACTGTACAGACCAAGAGTACTGTAGATTGTGATAAACTTTTTGACTCTTGAGGTAATAAGTGTTTTCATGGGTATCCGCAAAGCATTTTACTGTGGACCTGGTTCCTTCATAGTAGAAAATGAGACAAGCATTGTGTGAACACATTGCTGAATTTTGCCTGCTACACACACTAACACAGCAAATAGTCTAAAACATTATAGAAGTTCTTTTTCTTGGGGAAAGATCCTGTGTACCCGAGTATCTTATGAGAAAAAAATGACCCGTTTCCGATATTTAGGAATTGACAAAAACACTAGTGATAACTTCTGCTGAGTCTCAGGTTATCAACTGTTGTGACATTTTGTTTTGTCATTATAGGACTAGCCTGACCACACACACAGACAAACATACACACACAAAAAAGTCTTAAACAATGTTTTTTTTGTTTTTTTTTGAGTTGCTGTTACTGTACATACAGTATTCCATGAAATTTGACTTTCACTGACAAATTTTCAAGTCTTATCCCAGCTTTAACAAAGTCATGTGTGGTCATGTGGCAGACTCACAAACATTTGACTTTCATTTGTTACGTATTTTACTCTTATATTTCTCCTCAACCTATTTTGTCTCTTTCAGATTGATTCTGTCTGTCCTGGAATGCCACAGTTGTGATGAGCGGTGTCACTCCCAGTTATGTCAGAGGCAGGGAAGGCCAAGCTTCTAGAGCTGTCCTTTATATTTCAGCCAACGATTCTTCCTCATTCAATGGTTCTGTTCAGTCAGATGTTGCTCTATTCGTCGTGGCATTCTGTTCTTCTCGATCTTTCGATTTGGTGGTTGTTGAACCAGAAATCAGTTCCAAAAACAGTGCCTTTGCTCATGAACGACAACAGAAAGATACCTCGTGGGGCCTTAGATCGGGAATCGGGTTAGTGCAATCAAAGCTGTGTGACTGGCTCCAGTCACTGGATGTGATCGTGACAGTGATGCAAAAGTGTCAACTCCCAGAGGTCCTACAAGACTGCATCTTACCGGCTGTCATCGACTCTTCAGGGATCGTCTGCCACTGTGGACTGTCAACTGTCCTAAGACGACTTGTGCTGTCTTCATCTGAAGACCAACACAACAGTGACTTGTCATCATTGCTGGTACAGTAATTTGATTTGCAGTTTATCTCAGGGAATAATTTAGGACGAACATGTTTTGTAGTACAGTACAGCTGAAAAGTCATCTGGAATTTTACAGTGTGTGCTAATCTCATATTCCGTTCAAAGTGTGATCGGACCGCATTCCGTGGATTTAACAATGCCTCCTGTGTTTCCCTCAGGCACAATGAATGGTCAAAGACACAGATCGATGTGTCCATTGTATGTGCTTCAGGGTAAACAGTACACACGTAACGGTCCGTACTGACAGTGGATCGAGCACATATTCTTTTGTTTTCCTGTGTTCAAATGCTTTTTTTTCCACATCTACACACGAACATTGCCTGACTACTGTACCTGTAGGGTCATTCCATGCCAATTCAACAAATGGTCCCCAGGTGACCCCTCAGATATTGATGAAACTCCCTCAAAATGTTCATTATACACCAAATGAAATCACTGAAAATTGCAGATCCGTAGCTCAAATGGGTTTCATGATACAGCCCTCTGAAAAGTATTGCATAATACCATATTTTCCCAAAGAAAGCTCTCACTTCCATTTGCAGTGATTTTGCAGGTCCATAACTTTTCATGGGAATAAGATATAAAGCTGAAAATTTGCACATGGGCAGTGTACTGGCCAAATGAACAAAATCTGGTGTCAAAATTTCCCTAGCTTCCTTTGTTTTTAAAATATGGACCATTGGAAATGGAATTCTTCATTCAGCCGTGCACATCTTTTATTCTGCATTTACAAACACGACTAGGGTTGCCGGGTTTTCATTAGTCCCAAAACGCTAAATCAGGCACCAAATGGACTTAAAAAACACTCTGCGTATATGGTAGCACATGTCAGGATCAATAAATATCTCAGTATATCATTTACAAAAGCATGAGAAGTCATATGCGTACAGAGATCTTTGCAAAAATGTCTTAAAGCATTGTGAAAGCAGAATATAATTTATAGCCACATATGCTACTTTACCTAACTTCCTAAGATCTGACGTCCAAAAATGCACTTTTTTTGAGTATTAAAGTGATTGCATGTGTACTGAAAAAACAAAAAGATAAAATTATGTTTGATCTTAACTTATTCTTTATTTTTAAATGTACACAAGAGGTTGTACATGAAGGGACTATGTCTTTCAATGAAGGAAAATGACAGTAACTACTTGGAAAAGCAACAGGATTGGCATAAAAACAGTAAAAAACAGAAATCGTATTTGAAAATTAACAGGTCTTACTACAACCGCCTACATAATGAATATGCAACAGTACAGGTCTCACTAGTGTATCAAAAACATACTACTCAAGTCGTCGCTCCTTGGTAATGGTGGGTATCGGGAATTGTAGTATTTGGTGAAAGGAAACACTGTATATACAAATAACCTACGAACTTAACACAACCTTGCCCGCGGCGTCAGTGATCCTGAGTTGTACGTGAATATTTAATACTAGTATACTTCCCATTGGCTTGCTCAAAGAAGCACGCCGTTCATTTAAATGAAAACTGTCAACCATTACATTTATCGTATTCTACACTTTTTGTCGTTATGTTACAAGAATTGGAAATCCTGTGGCAAAATTAACCAACTGAAACCTATTTATTTTCCCAGATTGTCTCAATGGTGTAATTAAAAGCCTTACCAAAACTTTTTGGATGAAATTTCAATGTTTTTACTGTTTGCCTATGCACGCAATCACTTTAAGATAAGCAGCATGTATTTTTCACAGTACGGTGCACAATACTTGCCGGTGTAACTGCATAGTTTACCAAATTTTGTATGGTATCGTTGCATATCGTTTCTTTAAATGTTGATTCACTGCAAAAGGAACAATGTCAACGTAATTGTTTTCCTTCTCTTTATAATTTTTTCTTCCTGTTTGGATTTGTATCAGGGATTCAGACAGACAAGTCTCCAGGCATTTGCTGACAATAACATCGGGACAAAATTGGTGGACTCAAGTTTATCTGAGGAGATTGCAGAAATTGTAACGATGGAAGCTCAAGGAATACAAGAGGCAGACCTCCCTGAATTGGTGAAGACAATGGAAGCTAACTTAGCCTCTCCTGTGTCGACTTTCAATGTTGACAGGCAGGAGAGGAGAGCAGCTCGCCGAGAAGTAGAAGAAGCTAAAGATGAAATCAGCGACCAATTCGTCTCTGACTATAAAACGGAAAACATTGTCGTTAATAAGAAGGTGTACAGGAATGCTATCAGGGCCTACAAGAGAGCAATATCTAATGGGGAAATTCCTTCAGACATTTCATTTAAAAATTCAAAATTTTTCATTCCACTGGAAAGTTGGAAACAAGAAATGGACAAAGATGAGGGCATTACACAGAAAGGGGATGATATCAGTGCTGATCTTCAGGCATTGTCGCTGCGGAGATCGTCGGCAACTTCGAATGCAGAGCACTGAGTGACTTCAGAGGATAGTGGTGATCTTAATCTGTCAGTTGAGAAGAGTCCCACTTCACAGATTGTTAAGAATGCAATACCTGTGACAATGACTCCACCTAAAATAGACCACTTTAGAAATGATGGTCAAACTTGCTCCACAAATTTACCTAATACTGTAACGGAAGGGCCTATTCGTATGCAAGAAAATGAGGTCATAGGTCACACTGTGTGTCAAGCAGACACTTGTAGCAGTTCTCAGAATCCAAGTGATTCTTACTTGAAACACATGTTTGCAGAAGGCTTCTGTTTGACAATAACAGATATAGCCCTTTTCCTTCCTGTCCACATATTTCTGTGCTACTGTACCTATGATAAAATGCACAGTGCTAGAATAGCGTTCATTATAAAATGGTGTCAGAGAATGTGGTCTCTCAGAGCTGTGAAACAGACTGCTGCCCTCTGTGGCTTGAAGGAGGTTTGCTTGGATGGTGTAGTGGAAGCTGCTTGTGTCCTACCTGATGTTAGGAAACCAGCCACTGTGGACCATGAGGATGGGAAAGGCAAATCAAAGCAAGTATTGTGATGACGTTGTTTTTCTTTCTTTGCCATCAATAAATTTATATTAGATGTAGAAATGATGGAGCCTATTTTGTAAAAGTTGTGAAAAAACTTCATTTGGTAATCCTAGGGAATTAAATTTAAGTAGAGCAGCCCCTTTTATGAATGGCTAAGAAAGTGGAATGTAGTCCTGTTTCCTATCAGCTGGAACCCATAATTGAAACCTGTAACTGCTATATTGGAGAGCAGGTTTTGCTTACAGAAAATGGATTCAATAAGATTTTCTTCAACAGAGGGGATACATGTTCTTTTGACATATTATTACCTCTTATTTATTACATGCATCACAGAAATGTGAAAGCAGAATATGAACACATTGTGGTATCTTAGTTTTGAAAACCTTGTTAACACGATACTCCTGTGAATAAAGTAGTTTTGGAATGAGTTTGTAAAGAAAAGAGAGGGATCTAGATTTTACAAGAAATTGTGTCATTTTCTAAGTAGGTCAAAGGTCACTTGAGGTCAGCAGAGAACGTTGTTAGAAATCAAGTTGTGAACATAGGCTTAACAGTGTTAGATTCAATATTTACACTGTATTTGGGTTATCCTTCTTCATGAATATGTGCAAGGAATCACAAATTCTTCAAGACTTTGTGGTTTTATAAATCCGATGAGTTAGAATCGCTTAAACTGAGTTTGAACGTAGCACTTATGTACAGGATGAGAATAATGTAACTTGTGAGTTTTATCATCTTAGTTGCAAGTCATTAATGGGATATGAGTTTCACGCCACTTTAATCAATTCACCCCTTGTGTTAGACAAATACTTTTTACCCAGTTTATTGCTGTGAAAAAAATTACTGTCCGCAGGCTTCTAAGGAAACAACTTCCTTATTCAAATTCCAGTGCAAACATCATTTACATAGCTCAAAGCTGATTGGTTGATACAAGGCTTCTAATTATAAATGTGAAAGGAAAACACTGCTACCAATGGAGAACAGGATGTACAGTAGATCCATGGTGGCCAGTGTAACTTGATACCATCCTGGTGACACTGTGTGTGCATTCACATCAAACAGTGACAAGTAATTATTAACATTACAAAGATTGGAGTCATTGCCTTCTTCAGGAATAGACCAACAGCCATTGATACTGGTGTATATATGAAGTTCATAAACACTAATTGGGCTCTTTGAATTATTGACTATCGCCCCCATGATCTCAGGTACATGTATGGCAACCTAAGAGGACGGCTTCCACAGCTAGGGACTATGCAGGCTAGAACGGGTGAAATCACTTCCATATTTTTGACTTGCATTGTTATGGAAAATAGACTATATCAATTCAGTCAACTTCAAAAGCAGTGCAGTAACTGATAACATGACTACTTTTTTTTGCTGTGATGTAGCAGAAGATACAGTGAAAACTTAAGTCATAGAACTTTTGTAGATGAACGCTTTTCCTGTAACGATAGGAACAACTGCTACTTCATTATGATCCTGACATTGTTAAATAATTCTTGTGAACTACTTACATTTGCATAACTTGCCTTGTTTTCTAAGTTTCCTGAAGGGACATAATGGTGTTGGTATCATTTACTGTATGAAACTTGTGTACATGCTAGAAATATGGAGCATGTTCCACGATGTGAAGTCAGTGCCCTGTAGAAAGTAGTCTTGGTCAAGACATTTGTGACTTTCGTTCTCTTTCGTGTTTCCACAAGCAATGCCTTTACTGTAACATACCCATCACACTACTATTCTAACAGCACCCTGTACAGTATGTCTGCTGTTTACATGCGAGCTCTGTACCCAACCAAGTTATGCATCTGAGGATCTGTTCAATACAAACTTCGTGGACATTTGTCAAAAGTAGGGCATAACCACATGCAAAACACTCGATTTTTATTCATATAAACACAGTCGCTTGTGTACTGAGTGCAGCTTGCACAGTCACAGTCTTGATCACTGTTTACCCTGATTGATTGCTCTCCCCAAAGATATCATGAATAAACTTAAAATTTTAGGGGTGAACTAAATGATCAAATCTGATTGGTTTCTTCACTTTTCTGAAGAAAAATGGCCGTAAAATTAGTGAAAAGTTCAGACAGTTTTGAACAAATGTACAAGACCCGAGTGTGAAGGTACAGTAGAAACCTGCAAGGAACAGCAGAGTGGCAGTCAGCTCTGTACAAGAGAATGATGGTGGATATTAGATACTGCATTATGAGGGTCTTACAGTAGCAAGGCTATGTAGAAATTTAAAATATCCTCTGAGAGATCTACAGGTATCAAGCAATAGTTTCTGTGTAACTGATTTTGTATGGAAAGGTGCATCATATATAGACAATTGCAGATACTGTACGTCTGTGGGGTGGGCTAATTAGTGGTTTGAAGGAAGGGTGAGATAGTTGTGAATTAAAAGAGTTTGTTGAGACATACCATATGACAGTACTGTGGTTCACACCTACAATTGAACTTTTCCGCATTCTTTTCAAAAGTGTGTTGGGGCTTAATTTGAAAAAGAAAAAAAGGGGGGGGGGGGATAAAACACCACATTTGAAGTCTCCTGCGTACAAAAATTGAGCCTTGCTGAAAAATGCATTCTCTGTAGATATGTACAGTATGATTGGAAGACCATGCTATCTGCCCATCTGTGTATTATACAGGTTCGTTTGCTTTGTATCGTAAACATTTTTTTATTTCATAAACTTTGAATTCTTGGAGGGAAACAAAAAGATTGGAAAAGGTGTGAGTACAGCCTGTCACTGTTTGAAGGAACAAAATTTGCATGAAATATGAGCCAGTAACGCTACTTCAGTGTAATCCTAATTTAACATAAGACACTCCACTTTTCACTCTTAAACATGCAATGCTGAATAGTGTAATGTTCCCCATCTTCCTTGTGATTCATGCCTGAACTACATTGGGTGACATCAATGCCGCTGTTATGCCCTGTAGTGCTTCAAAAACTGATACTTGGGTTTCAAATTTGTTCAGTACTCCATCAAGAAGTGTAAAGAGATACCCGTTGTGATCAATTAACATTCACAGTTATGTTGGATTAGTTGATCAAGACTAACCAGCATAAAAACAATTGGCGTCATTCGGATGTAGAATTCTTTGTAGCATGGTTTCCAGTTTGGCAGTGAAATACAGTATTGAAACAGCCATAGTGTTGAGGCGTTACCTCGACCGTAGTCCAAGTTCTCTACGACAACGACAGGACATTGAACATCGATAAACCCTTTCAGGCGAAGACTGTTGACAGTGCCCTGTACCAAATATTGTACTCCGTGTTACCGCAGATGTGTTTATGCCAAAATGAATACTGAAACTCAGTTTCTTGATTGTTCTCTTTTTTTGAGACTGTAGTTAATTGGAGCACTGGAAAACAAAAACAAAAAATGTGAATGCAAATAGTCTGACTAGTGCAAGCATGATGAAGTTACACACAATGATCTTCACACAAACTGTTGACATTGTTCTCAACTGTTGTGTAGGTCAAGAAATGACCCCTACAGAAATTGTGAAGCTATGTACAGTATGTAATGTTTATACTGTATCCTGAATCCTCTGACAAAGTTACTCTCATTCCCTGTCAGCAGTTCCCAAATTAAAAAATCAAAGACCCATTGTTAAGAATTATGAAGTGTGCCAGTCAATGGCATGTGCAAAATCATGGTGGAGAAAACATGTCTTCTTTGGTGAAAGGTCCCACTTGCTGAAGTTTTTGAGTGCTATAGTCCCAATATATTATGGTATCTTGAAAATGTTCAGTAGGATTATGAGAAAGAATGGTATTTCCTGGTAGATTTCCTTGAATACTGTTATTGCTGCATCCTTGTTCCTGCCTCATTAAGAAATTTGATGCAAATCCAGCAAGTGATGCTCTTATTGGTCAATTTAGTTATGTGCAGTTTGGCATGAAAACACAGTGACATTGATTGTAGGAAGTAAGGAGCCCTGTCAAGCAGCAATTGCTAATCCTCTCGTAAATTTCGAGAAGTCCAGTTGTCCATAGGCTTGTGAGACCATGATGTTTTGTTCCTCGTTGCATTGTTTCCCTATTGAGCATGTGCTTGATATAATGTTGCAGATTTACAGTGTACTGTAGGCTATTGTCAGAGCTCAGTGTCAGTGTTGGAGATTGAGTGAAGCAATGTTCCATAGCGGTGTTTGCACTAGTTTGTCTAATTTGTGATGGATTTTCCACTTGGATTTCAATTCAGGCTGCACACAGGTTGTATGCTATTAAAATTCATGTATGC
The DNA here is from genome assembly GCA_021234535.1 of Stichopus chloronotus. Taxonomy (NCBI): domain Eukaryota; kingdom Metazoa; phylum Echinodermata; class Holothuroidea; order Aspidochirotida; family Stichopodidae; genus Stichopus; species Stichopus chloronotus. The sequence goes on from CM037834.1 coordinate 424,836, forward strand.
AAACGTAATCAATTAAACTCAGCAACATTCGGTACCCTGTACGTCTTTTCCTTAAGATAATGAATATTCATTCTTTTTTGAACCAATCATCAAATGGGAAGAAAGACTTGTAAATAAATAAGACCCTGGATCTTAGATGAGACAACTCTGTAATTGTTTGCAGTTGTTACACATATACAGTACATTAGAAAATGATACATACCAACACCTGTTGGATAGCTACAATATGGAGAGGGACAATTTACAGTAGTTCACTTATCATTTAGCAAACATATGTTTTATAATTGATCACATGATTTTAGCTGGTGGTGCTGTAGGTTTACTAATTTGTGCCCTCATTTGGATTCATGCCGTAAGCTTCTCAACAGCTAAAGATGAAGATAACAAAGGAAAAACAACTTCTCACCAAGTGTGATACAGCTCATGAATTGTTGGGTGTATCCTTTGTGTGCCGAATGAATCAGTGAACTAAGGTGGACTGTGACTGTCCAAGAGGGGATTTCTCAGGTCGTTGTTTTGCAGATTGAACCCATTTTGTGACCAATTGTATTTTGAGCGAATATCCCCCTTTTTTTTTTTTACTCTTAGAAATTAACCCCCCTGTTTTTTTTTTTTTTACTCTTAGAAATTAACCTTTTTGGTATTGCTAGTGCTCTGATTTCTCAGCTTGAAGCAAACTGTGATCAGCTATAGTGACTGTGCTTCGAATGATGTACTGTAGTTGGAACCATTGATCTGAGTGTCATGTACATCATCCTTTCTGTATTTCTGCTTCATTTCTTTAAAAACAGGAAAGCTAGAAATCGTGCCGTGAAGAGGAATCTCTTTTCAATGTTCAAGAAGATCGAACAGACCATTGGCTTACCTCAACATCCTGAACACCTTAACACAACTCCCATTGACTGGTCAGCATTACTGGATGCTGCCAACCCTCAACATGGTCAGTGTTCTAAGTAGAATAAATGGATGTTGCTTATTATGGCGATGTTTGCATCAGCAGCTAAGGTATGTATACTGTGCAACTTCAACAAGATCTTTTATGAAATGTAGAACACTAAAACAAATTATTTCTCTGCATGTGACCAAATGTGGTTTAGGTGATTGTTATTTTCTTTCCAATTTTAATAACTGGTGGTGGTTTCCTCTGTACCTCTTTCTACCTTCTCCTTGACCACACAAGCGTCTTTCTGTTCAGTGAGCCATTAAAGGTCGTGTGACATGTAACGAAAATACGCTGGCTCCATTCATAAGTTTCAGAGTGAAACCCTGAATCTGTTGGAACCGTGTTCGTATCTGTTACTGTTTTTGTGTTATGTGACTCTCCAAAGTTTGACAAAAAATTCAAATATGAGGATGTGGAGTGTTGCACAGTGTTGATATTATTTGTGTTAGGCCCCTTTGTTAAGTTCAAGTGGCTCCCATCATTGCTTCATACTGTACATGCCAGCTACCAGTGAGATAATGAATTCATCATTATTTTTTTCTGTCAGGGGATGCCATCATCCATTTGCCATACTTGTCAATTTCTCTCTTGCGATACCCCAAAACACTGCTGCCGAATGGAGGGATCATGCCTCCTGACCTCCCCAGTCGTGCCACCACTTGGCATTCTGCTCTATGACATGGCTGCACATAAGTCTGAACTTGATGGTTGTCTGCCATACATGTTGTCAATCATAAATGAGCATAAAATTTACATCCCAACTGCTCTCATTTTTAACAGTGCAGTCATGGCAATTTCCAAAGATGGGGATACGATCTTGATTTCTGTAGTGGAGGTGTAAGTTACAATTTGCTCATTTTTTTTCTCTTTGACTTTTAATCCAACTTTAAGATGCATCTGTCTTGATTATTGAATGCTGTGATAACCACAAAATACAGTCCAGGCAAGGTTAGAACTTTATAGTGGAATAAGTGATGAGGTTACCTCTTTCCCATGTATACCAGTTAATGGAAAATTTCAGAGGTGTAACTGGCACAGCTTGTGAGGTCTCTGTTGGTATACTTTACTGCATGATATCAATGAAATCCCAAGTAGACTGACACATTTATCGAAAGTTTACAAGGTTACATTTATCAGTTAATGTAACCTTTTCAATTGTGATTGTATTTGCGAACAGTGGGTATATAGAAGGGTGTTCATGTATCTTGATAAATTATTGTTACCAACCAGTTGCAAAGCGATTTTTCCAAGGTTTTGTTGTGGGTGGGTGTGAAGGTCATTTGAGGTCAACATGGGCCAACATTCTGAGCAACTTTGAAAGTTTCTCGTATTTTTATGTGGGCAATACCACATTGTGTAGAAAAACTGCTGAATCAGGTTGAATTGTATGCAGTCAAGACTCCCAGGAACATGGTGGTACGGTCCTGGCCTACAGTATCTGATACCTCACTACTGTATCCTTTCTTCTGTTAACTTAACCCCAGTAATATCTGTCTACTTGTCCTGGTATATCGAGTACCTCGTAGATATCTTCTCTTTTGCATACCTCATCAAAGGGTCATGTTCAATCCCTGCCTCAATGGTACCCCATCGCCACTTTTTTTTTGTGCCGCCTTCATCCCAGGTCATGTTGTTATTGCACTCTGCCCTACCTGCTACCTCATTGCTATGCTTTCTTTGCATGCATTTTTTCACGATCACTTGTGCAAAGTCCAGGTCTATCTGCTACTGTACCTCCTTGCATGGTCGTGTTGGTATAATCCTAGTCGGCCTGCTACCTCGTTGTTACTTTCATCTGCTCTCTTCATCCCAGGGTCACGTTGGTATTGTCCTGGCCTATCTGCTAACTCAGTGCAATATCATCATGATTGAACTGAACCAAGAATCACTACGGAGAGCTCTGAGACGTGTGAAGGAGCTTGAACTCACGAATGCAGTCCTCTTTCAGAGTAACATTGATTACATTCACAAGTCATTTGATATCGGTGTGAGTAATGGTCTTTAACAGCTCTTTGTATAACATATATATATCAGTCATGTCCAGACTTCACACTGCTGTATGACAGATGCACATCAGTCTTGTATGCGCCAAACTATGTCACAGAAGGCTCAGACTATCAACAATACACCGTTCAACAATTGTTCACAGTCTGGCACTTGTCTGGCATTTTGTCTGTTCGCTAATGCCTAGGACGGATAGATGAGTCTCCATAATGAGACACTGACCAAGTATGTGGAACCCAGAAGTGTTCTTCGAGATGCTGCACTGCTTAAAATGTATCTCCGACAGTTGCAGGACAACGTGGGTGTATTTTTTCTCCGATTTCATCACGTGAAAGTGGCTCCCTCTACATATATGTAAAAAAGGAATAGATGCAGCTGAAAGAGCTTTGCAGTATTTATTTGATTTGAAAATTGAGCCAGATAGTGACTCAATAAGGGATGAGGAAGGGTATTTGCATTGGGCAAGTGATTCAGTAGAAGATCATGTACCCACAGATGAGTTACAAATACTGCCCTTTGCATGTATATGCTTCAAAATAGGAGAAAAAGGAAGAAAGTGAAGCTGATGAACCATTTTTGTGATAAATACTTGCAGTGTATATTTCTTTGTAATGTAAAGTTGATCAGAAAAGGCATACTTCTGTAAAAAATTCATTCTGCAGTGGAATGAAAGTTACAATATTTTAATTCCTCAGTAAACTGGTTGATCACAGTGTCTTTCTGGCTCCGGAAACTAAGTGAAGATCTCTTTCGCTGAGACACGACTCAATATTTGTGTTAACTTGTTTCTTTTCAATACAATTCATTACAATGTATTTAGAAATCAAAACATTTTCCTTCCACTTTAACAAGGTGAGATGCATAATTGAAAGATTTGAAAGAACACACAACACAGATGCACCAAAGAACATGAAGCAAACTTACAACAACATTAAGAAAACACAACGGCCCTTTGACCACCCCGCCTCATTCCTCAAGTACATGCAGTTCCTTCCCTTTCTTTAAGCCAGAGCAATAAGTGATTACAAAACGTCTCTTGATAAAGTACTTATTTGTTATTTCTTTAGAACTGAGCAAGGGTTTTTGAAGTTACCAGTTCCTGTCGTGTTTGTTCCAGAATCTTGTAACCATTACTGTATGTTGTACAATGGAACTGGAGAAACCAGAATAGGTATGTGGATAGCATAGATTGGATTTTTTTTTGGGGGGGGGGGGTTTGACACTGATGAATGTTAGAAGTTGGCGTGAAAAAGAGGAGAACTATGTTGTTGACAAATTTTGCTTCAATTTCAAACAACTGATCCCAATTTGGATAATGATAGATGTCAAAAATTGTCCTTAGATCTAAATTGTTGAAAAAGATAGAAGTGTGATCATGGTACGATGCATTTATACCAATTATTCTCAAAGCCTTGTTTGCAAAGGAATAAAGGTAGATAGGGTACATTAAAACGAGAGGTGGTCCATGGTGAAGCATAGTAAATGTAAATGAGGAAGTATTACATTTTTATTGGTTGAGAGTAAGGTATGTTCAGGGATAAAATATTTTAATTTACACGTAACTTCAATAATTGGCACAATTAAATTTGTACTTTATAAATATATGGCCCCCAATTCATATGAGACCATCAGTTACAACGGCAAGGAATTTAGTATTACAAACATTACTGATAAGCTGAGGTCAAGTTTTTATGTCATAGGTATATTTTTGGAAAAAATGAAAAATACTGATGTCAGTTTTTTTTAATGTTGAAAGACAGGTGATTGGAATGAAACCAAACAGATGCCTTGCTTAGTCTCTTATTGACAACACCTGAACCTTCATTTAATTTTTGTAACTACAGTTACGAAAAATTCTTGTTTCATCAGAAGATAAAATAAAAGAAATAATTGAAGGTGATGCTTGATTGTTTGTTAATGAGGGGTCCAAGAACAGACTGTTGCTGAACTTTACATGTAACTGAATCCATGATAGATGCGCTAGGTGTAAAACTTATGAACTGCAAGTAGGTGTTAAACTAATTTAAAGCAGTACTCCTGATTCCGTAATGACTAAATTTGGGTAAAAGATGACCATGGTTGGCCTGCAGTGTCAAATGTCTTACATAATGTCAGTTAAAAAAAGCAATTCTAAAATGTTTGTTGTAAAAGTGTCTTCTATTCAGTCAATGACATCTAGAATCACAAGATGCATTGTATGATTTGGGATTGATTGCCCCTGATGATATGATTTTTGATTCCTTGCCGAAGGCTCAAGGAATCTATGCGATGGTGATGTCGTGTGTGTGTGTATGTAACACTTCTTGTAAACACGATATCTGAAGAAGGGTAACCATGACTGATCTCATACTGGGTGTGTGGCTTGGTCATATTGAGTAGATGATCCCTATCGTTTTTGGTGGAGGTCAAAGGTCATTAGAGGTCACCGGAGGTCAAAATGTGAAAACCTTGTAAACACGATATCTCAAGAACGGTAACTGTGACTGATGTCATACTTAATATGTGGGTTGGTCATATTGAGTAGATGATCCCTATTGTTTTTGGCGGAGGTCATAGGTCATTTGAGGTCATCAGAGGTCAAACTGTAAAAATCTTGTAAACACAACTGGTATCTCTAGAAGGGTAACTGTGACTGTTGTCATACTTAATGTGTGGGTTGGTCACATTGAGTAGATGATCCCTATTGTTTTTGGTGGAGGTCAGAGGTCATTTGAGGTCACTGGAGGTCAAAATGTGAAAACCTTGTAAACGCAATACCTCCATAAGGGTAAGTGTGGCTGATGTTATACCTGGTGTGTAGGTTGTTCATATTGAGTGGATGATCCCTATTGTTTGTGGTGGAATTCAAAGGTCATTTGAGGTCACCAGAGGTCAAACTGTAAATACTTGTAAACACAATATCTCATGAATGGTAACTACAGTATGACAGATCCCATATTTGGTATGTACGTGTATTACATTGAGTAGAAGAATTCTATTGTTTTTGGTGGAGGTCAAAGGTCATTTGAGGTCAACAGGGGTCAAATTGTAAAAACCTTGTAAACACGATATCTCAAGATGGGAATCTTGGACGGATCTCATTTTTAGTATGTAGGTGCACCACGTTAGGTGGAAGAACCCTATATTTCTTTTGGTTGAGGTCAAACATCATTTGAGGTCACCAGAGGTCAAAATGTGAAAACTTTGTAAACTTGATATCTCAAGGAATGTAATTGTGTCTGATGTCATACTTGGTGTGTAAGTTGTTCAATTAAGTAGATGATGATCCCTATTGTTTTTGGTGGAGGTAGAAGGTCATTTGAGGTCACTAGAGGTCAAAATGTGAGAACCTTGTAAACACAATATCTCAAGAACGGTAACTGTGACTGATGTCATACTTAGTGTGTGGGTTGGTCATATTGAGTACATGATCCCCATTGTTTTTGGTGGAGGGCAAAGGTCATTTGAGGTTGCCAGAGGTCAAAATGTGAAAACCTTATAAACGCAATATCTCCAGAGGGGTAATTGTGATTGATGTCATACGTGGTGTGTGGGTTGGTCGTATTTAGTAGATGACTCCTGATGTTTATTGTGAAGGTGAAATGTTTGGGGTCAACAGAGGTGAAATTTTGCCAGCATAGTATCTCCAGAAGGGTAATGTTGACTGATGTCATACTTGATGTGTGGGTTCCCATACTGGGTAGGTGATCCCTATTGCTTTTAGTGGACGTCAAATGTCATTTGAGGTCACCAAAATAAAGGTTATTTGGGTTAAAGGCTTATTAATGTGGTGTTTCAAGAACAGTAACTGCAGTTGATCTCATACTTGCCATGTGGATAATTCATGCTTGTTATAATATAACCATGTAGCAAGGAATCACAAAGCCTTTTGGCTTTGTGGTTGGTAATATCATAATACAATTGAATTAAATTGTTACTTCTCAAGGATTTTAGACAGAAAAGTAAGAAGTAAAATGGACCTTCAATTTGTTTTATTTTTGACATCCCCTGACTCATAAAGTGGACTAACTTTGACAATTTTTAGGTTTTGTTGTAAAGTGCATGACCTACAAGTGAGAGATTAAAAAATATGTGCAAGAGGTTCAGCAACACTGTTGGTACATTTCTTGATGACATCACCCTTGATATCATCAAAGCCAGCTGCTGCATTGCTACTACCCAAAGCAAAAAGTATTGTAATAATCTGAAGTACACTAGTCAGGAAAAGCCAAAAAAAAAAAAGATCTTGTTGGGATACTTTTAAAATCGACATCAGTATCAATAATCTTAGATGCTAAGTTTTTGTCCATATTTGTGAAGAATTTATCACAGGAATTAGCTGGTCATACTTTAACGTTTTCCTTCAGGAGGTAATCAGGCATCTTACTCGTTTTGCGAATTGTCTCCTTTTCATAATATGGTTTATAATTTTCCATGCCCCTTTTATATTTTCTTTATAATGATGACCAAACATTTGGAGTGAAAATACATACTTTGGCAATTTTGGTCGATTGCGTTAAAGCATTCTTAGGTCTCTTACTCAGACTGGGATTTTCACTGTGTTCAGGATATATCTTTTCCACTTTATATATCTTATTCAAGAAATGTTTAATACTCAGTAATTGCATTGATTTTGGGACGTTAGATTAGTGAAAGTGATGATGTTACCAATTTCTATCATAGATGTCAAAGTTTTGACATTTGAAAGAAATGTCGTAAAATTTGTGATTGAAAATACCCTGCGGTTCCTTCATTATGTTAATTGGGCTGGTCTGATAGTTTATCATGATTAACCATGCTCAAATTAAAAAGGTAAGCACAAGCAGTGGATTCCTGCTTGTTGACATGAGCAACAAGTACCTACGTTGCTCATATAGCTTACTTCATAGCATACTTACAGCATACTTAATTGCTTTAACAAAACTCACTGAAACTTATGGCAGGAAGTTTTAACCCCTCTGCTACAGACCTGTGGCGCCTTACACAATTATTTTGTGACCAAAATATAGCCTCATATAAGTAAGCATATTGAATATTAGACTAAATGTAATTTTGCAGAGACTAGACAAGTCGACCCAGTTCAGCGGGCCTTCAAGTTAAGCAGTGATTCCCACAACTGAGTATAAGTTACAGTACATCTGCAATGATCAATGTGGTGCCATTTTTAAGAGAAACTCATAAATATCCACTTAACCTCTATGCATGCTCTTTCAGTCGCAGGTATTTATAATTGATTCCAAGCTGATGGAGGTTCTTAGGGTAGTATTACAGCATATAGGCATGGATCCAGTCAGGAGGGGGGGTTGGTATCACATTTCTTCCTCAGCCCCTTTTTGCCACATCAACATTAATGAATATGGAGGAATTCCCACTGTGTTTGTCTCAGAGAATGTTCAAGGGGGCTTTTCCAAACCCATGATTCCTTTCCTTACAACAAAAATGCATGAACCTCCTATGATATTCAGTCCCACCACCCCTTGCCTTTACCACCCGAACAAGTTTTAATAATAAGCCAGTTCACATTTACAGTTGATGATATTATAATAGTATTATAATGATATGATGCCAAAGGGATAGAAACATGAAAATGCATGCTAGCAACAGTGTACAACTACAATTTTTCAAAGTGCATTGAACACCATTTCCTGCAACTTACTCAGCCTTGGAAAGGTGATTTCTGGCATTTGAAGAGGGTGGGATCTCTATCCCAAAGCTCTCTGGTTCCTCCTTGCAAACCTTGTACAAATAAGTTTTCTTCTAGTTTTTGAGCCTTAAAACCCAGAACCTTCCTCAGACTCTTCCCCTATACCCCACTCAGTGCTTTTCCTAGACCCCACCAGGGGTCCTAAGGCGGGCCCTTGGAACGCACCCATTACAGGCGTCAACCTTTGCTTAGTTTTAGGGCTTCCGTGTACACGCCATTTCCACATCTCCCCGCTAGTCAAAAAGAAATTCGTGTCCCTTGTGTTTTAACCATCCCTCTATAATTATATCATTGTTTTGAATGAAACTTAATTCATAGGAAAAACAGTGTACAGTTAAGAAAAGTTCAATGCTTTAAAGGAGAGCAGATATCAACTGTTTGCAATCCTTCAGTATGATGTTGTTTTTGATACAGCATTTATTGCTTTACTACTATTAGGATATAGGGCTACATGATGTTGACACGTTTACTAGTATTAACTGTAATAGTCAATGAAAGGAACTGGAAAGATAGCTCTCAGATCTTTTTTATTTGATGTACAGTAAAGGTAGTCACTCATCATCCCAGGCTGCATTTTCAGCTGGTGGTAAGCAAACTTTTCAATTGGTTCTGCTCGTTGATTGACAGCAACTTCGAAAGCAACAGAGTTGCTCATATCGCAAGAGTTATTCATAATGCACAGCATACACAGGGACTCATTGTTTTGGTTACCCTTGTGGAGTTTTAGATGAAGTAGAGACTTGAAGTAGGTGGTTGGGAGAATTGATGCTACATGTCTGAGTTAATGAGTTCCTGTCTTTAAATCAAACTCTGTTGTAGCAAGTATAACGATCCTTTTAGATGGATCTTCTGGAAGTAGAACGTAGCAAAATTTGGGTTCGGCAGGACCATCCCAGCCGGATCCTAGCTCAAGTGCATCCCAAATGTTTACCTGTGGAGTTACTACAAGAGGTGAGCTGCATTGTCTGAATGAAGTTGAAGTTGTCTTATGTATTTCAGCATGCATCAGCCATTGGCTTAACCATAAAAGTAGTTAGAACCCCCCTCAACAGTATTATGTAGTAAATGCTCTTTACAAAGGCATACAACCAAAATGCTGTAGTAAGTATAAATAAACAATGTTCATGCATACTTGGGAAGAATCCTGAACTCCTATTGGCCCATTCCAGTCAGGTAACCGTGGGTTATCCGCTGATGAACCCAGAGGATAAACCACGGTCAATCACCGGTGGATGGATACAATAAAACCGTAGATCGAGAGTGTTTTTTCAGACTGCTATATCTTACACAAAACACTGGTTAATGCTATTACTAGTCACATTAGTGAAATAAGATTCGATTTGAAGTTTGTAGACCTATTAAATGTTACCTAGACCTAAGTCCTAAGCCTGCTGAAAAGTAAAATGTAAGTGTTCCTAAATCTACGTAACAACAACAAAGTGATGATGTCAGTGATAATACTTTTGGCTGTAATCTTAAATTTCCATCACCATCGCAATGATTCCCATCCCATCTCCACACAACTGCCAGATTAATATTCCTAAGGACAGAGAACTCCAAAGCAAAAATAATATATTGAGGCCTATTGATAGGCCTTAGGCCCTAATGATATGGTGAAAAAATTCAACAGAGAGAGGTCTGAGAGTGTTACTGTACATGAAATATGTCAAAGCCCTCTCGAAATGTATATTCAAAAAATCTGTAACTATCTTTAACCAGAATTGTTCTAGGGCCTATCAAAGTCATAGCTGCAAATTCCACACAGCAAATCCCTGTACTGTAGCACTGCACTACAACACTCTGTTCTTAACTGTAAGGAAGGACTGTGGTGCGAGTACTGTACACACTTCACAGTGAATACACGTACACTGAACTTCAGCATGCATACATTTGTACACTAGATAAGTGCAAACTAAAGCATGTATTGTTGCTACTGTGTGTCAATTCTTATTCTTATTCTTTTTTGTTAAGTGTTACTTTGTGTTCGTGCACAAATATTGTTGACATGTTGTAAATTTGTTTACCTTTTCTCATTTTTTTTTTTTCAAGTCAAAATGCAGCTAAGAACCAATTCCTTTCTTTTTCATCCCTATTTATCGATGAACAAGGTTTATCAACTTTGGACCTGTGTATTAACTGTAGAATAATGCACTCTCGGGGATAATGCTATCGCTGAATGCATCACATGCATTGCTTGCAGTAGCCATTTATTGTGCATTATCCTGCAGCTAATAAACGGCCCAGAGTCGATTAACCTTTCCATTTACTTTGATAAGAACTTGTGACAGAGATATATACATAGCCAAACAATACTGCCTCATCTCCCTGGAACTTGTAGTATTAAAAAAGTAAGACTATATCACATTTTTAACCCATCAGAACTGAACTGTCAATGAGAATGAACCAATATATAAAGTATGGCAATTCATGATGTTAACACGTAATGCTTAAATGATTAAGTAATGTAAATTTGTCATGCATTTGATGAAGCATTGGGGTTCATTTTCACCTTTCCGTGCATCAATTATTCATGAGATGCCACTTCAGTGTTGTTTGCCAGGCTGGAGATTTTGTGCAGGAAAATAAAGTTTATTTCTACTTTTTGTGTACATCCTGTGTGTATGTGCACGCTTTGCTTCTTCAGTAAATAAACTTGTTGGTACACAATTCCTTTATATCGTTACAGTGCTGAACAAAAAAACTCACACACAGTTAATTGGGATTTGGAAGTCTGTCTTAATACAGTAACTGAGTTACTGAAGCTAGTGCTGTGGAGACTACCCACCAATACACACTACCTGACACTTCATTTTCTATGGTATTGCAAAATATTTAGGGTTGTTTAGGTAAGGCTTTTTTGTTTCAATTTAACAAGCGACATGGAGAATCTATTGCCATGACGATAAAATAGAGTATAGCTGTAACAGTTCTAGAGCTAGCTTATTGACAACTCTGAGACATCAGAGATGAGAGAAATAGAGAGCGATTTTAATAGTTTGATGGTCAAAGTTTCATTTATGGATTTTGACTCGTGCTTTAATTTGTCAAATTGCATGAGAGATAATCATACAAAGAGACAGATATAGTTTTTACAACACGACGGCAAGAAAAGTATAGCAACAGAGAAAACTATGTAGTCTGCATGAAGAAAAATTTAGGGCAAGAGAGTTCCTTCTTGGTGGCACAAAGATTATATCATGAGTGAGATATTCTTACATGCTTGTTGGACCCACAAATCCACAAGATTAGATTTTTGAGTGCCATGGTCACATGACAACATCAACCAATCAGAGGATACAAAACCCATCACTAGTACAGCTGTCACATGAATAATTCAGAGCATTACTACATAAATGTATGCCTTGCAATGTTGCAATATGGATGGTCAGAGTTTGAAAAGCCAAAATTTTCTTGAACGCTATGCGCTATCCAATGGTGGCATTCTGCTTAGATACTGTAGTTCTCAGGGTTCTTGTATAGAGAGGGCTTCGACAGCTGGTGATTTGACACGATTTTCCCTCAAACTGTTTAACTTATTGATCATATGTGATAACCAATAAAATTGCCTGTTTACATGTTTGTTTTCACTGAATAAGTTCAGATCATCTATGTGCATTTGACTAACCTGCTTGCATGTACAATACAGTATCTGCAGAGTTGGAGGAGAAACTACCAGCACTCACCAGTTCCACACCCCCCCTCATACAGTGCCCCTAAAAGCCATATCCACCTCCTCTGACTGAAACTTCTAGCGCCGCCACTGTGTTCATTGGTACTGTTCGAATTTGTCTGGTAAAATCTTGTGAAGTTTTATTCTGGTTTTTTTGCACTTTTAAATGAAAAATTCATGAAATTCAAATGCCTCAATACAAATTTGTAGATTATTGTTGCTGAATATTAACTGGGTCTGATGTTCTTCTAAATATTAGCCTAAAACAGTTGCGTTACATTCTTAATTGAGACCTTGAAGGGCAGTTCATAAATGCTAAGTGACCGTACTGTACATGTGTGATTGGAGCCTGTGGCCATGCATGTCTTTTCTTTTCTCTTGATGGCATATACATACATCCTCCTGAAAGGTCGTGTGACATGCATCTGAAAAAGAGCTGCTTTTATTCAAAAGTTGCAGTGACACCCTGAACAAAAGTCCTGAACTTCTGTTTCTGTCTGTTTTCCATTTTTGAAATATGGCTGTTACAATTTGACGAAAAAGTGTCTGTTGTGTTTATGCATGATGTAGCTATAACACTGTAATTTAATGTAAAACTATATATTGGATAATTATTGATGAATATGTGGATTTTGCAACACTTTTTTAACACAGCCAATATTCTAAAATGTCATTCTCATGTTACACAACCTTTAACTTTAATGAACACATCATATGATGCCACACATCTCTTAATGTGTTCAGTCTCTAGGCATATGTATCAGGTTTATAGGAAGTTTATGTAATTCACACTGCAGAACTGTCAGGTTACTTCAAAAGAACCCTTTGTTCATACACTTTTGTGATGTTACCCTCTAGATTCAACAACTCTTGTCATTGATCAAAAGAACGCTAAGTAGTTTACATATTGCAATACATTACAAAAAATGGATAGTTTTTTTTGTTTCTCCGAGTAAAAGATGCACACAGTATAGTACAGCAAACCTGTGAAATTACTTTTTGATGTCATATTAGAGTTATATTGTAAATATCAACAGTACTAGTTGCTCTGATTGATCAGTCCCAATTATGATATGCCTAGTACTGTAGATGGAATGTTTAATTATAGAAAGAACTGTTGAACTTTTTGGTCATGTTTCCTGCTGAACACTAAAAATATGTGCATGTACAGTACAATAGTTTCATGTGAGATACTGCAAGCAATGTATGATTTTTCATCCTTCTGTACTATCCAAAATCCAAAATCCTCGGTTTCAAGATTGAAGGGTATGCAGGATGACCTGGCATCTGATCTCCACAAGCCCAGAGCCTATTTGATTTGTTGACCCTGTTATTTGGTAACGTAATATTCTTTGGTGTTTCTACCAAGACCCCCCAAAAATTCAGACTTGGATGATGCACCCACATTCCACAGCCAGTCTGGTACTTGGATGCCACCTGAAGAGATAACTTCCGCTATGTACAAGTTCATGTGAAGTCACAGTATGACATTTTGTTTTGTATGTTAATGAGACCATGAATCTAGTCAGGCATGGCAGTGGAGTGTTCTTACTTTGCAGTATGTTGGATAAATGATGCAATGATTGATTGTCATAATTGTTTCATGTGTATAAATATTAATTAATGTATATAATTATCAATTTCCTAATTAATCGAAGTAATTATTATGTGAAATATTATACCTGTATGTGTATAATTTATTAACTAATCACTTCATATGAGGTGACAATAACACACAGAGTCAACCTCAGAAGAGTTTCTTTGTGTTTTTTAGTTTCACTGGAACCTAAAAACAAAAAAGAAAAAACCTGAGAGGAAAAACCAACCATTTTAATTTTTTGTGAGACAAACAATATACATCAATGTAAAGTTAGATCCTGGTAGCAAGTTCAGAACTGGGTCCAGACATCATTGGTCGGGTGCCCTGATACAAGGTGCAAACACTAATTCTAATGTTCCATAAGTGAATCCCTCGTGTACAGTTTCTGTTTGCTTTGCCACCCTTTTCATATTTGTAAAGAAGCTGTATTTAAACCCTGCTCAGCGTCAAATCCTTATTAAACTTTTGATTTTCTATTAAAGATTGATTACTATTCTCAGACTTCTCATATGATGCTTCAAATCATGGATTATCTGTCCTTGTGATCTCTGTATAGTTTCCAAGAAACTTCTAACAAAAAAATAAATAAAAATTCTATGAAAACATTACCTTTTCTCAAATCACCATAATTTACCAGGTAAAATAACAATCAGTTTGATAGTGCACTTTGTGTCATGTTGCACTTTGTGTCATGTTGCACTTTGTGTCATGTTGCACTTTGTGTCACATTGCACTTTGTGTCACGTTGCTTTATCAACGTACCCTTTTCTTTGTTGCTTCTTTTTTGTAGTGTTTCATAGATTCCCATAACTCAGAATGGGGTAATTGTTTTTCCTACTCTTCGGGTACCCGGGTACCTGAGCAACATGGCTCCTTTATCGTTAACACTACTGTTTCCACAGTACTGTAAATCAGGTTTGTGTGGAGGGATCTTTATACCACAGTACTGTAGTACTGTACACCAAATGTGCTCACCTAAATCTTCTCAAAAAATAGGACCAACAATTTTCCTAGAAAAAAAAAAGAAAATTTCATTTTCAGCTATCAGCTGTGCTTGGTACTGTGGGTGAAATTTGGCGATCTGACCCAGTGTGTTCACACAGCAGCTGTATCGTTTTTCCACTTTAATAAGAAGGAATTGGGTGGTAATTTTGGGTCCTGGCGGTAAAATGCCATGGGTTTAACCAGGTACCTGGGTTACTTGTGGACATACTGTTCTTTTTGTTTTGCTCTAGCAATGTATCTGTAAAACTATCTATTCATTTATGTTATACAGTATCTTGTGTTTGACTGAACTAATGCATATGATCAAGTAACCTTCCAAACTTCTCCATGTGTTATGCTTTTTGAGTCTATAGAAGACAACACTGCAGTACAAGGGCATGGCAGTGTGTCACATTTTTTAGACTGAACACTTCTGTGGGACGTTTTATTAGAAGTCCTATCAATTTGACAAGGCAGTGATATTGCTCTACTGTTTGTCATCTTTTGGCATGATTACCATTTTGGAATTTTCACCTGTCTCTATATTCTTTCCCTTTCCACATATCTTACTAGGTTTCCTTACATGCATGCGGTATTGCGACGGATATCGTCATTGACAAGTGTTTGGAGAGTGGTGCCTCCCTGATTTCAAGTCCCTGTTGCTATGGGTCAATATGCACAACAGACTCCTTCTCATACCCCAGGAGCAGACTCTTCCAAGGCATACCTATCTCTTTGCAGGTGAGAAAGTAGGCAAAATGTCGCTACCAAGCACGCATGCCCAAGTGGAAAATTTTGACAATCACATAAAACGAAACAAATCAAAAAATGAAGTAAGAATTAAAGCCAATGATTGCAACTTCAAACCCATCTGTTCTGTGGCAAATGCATTTGTGAAATAACTAATAACATGCCCTGAAGCAGCCATTTGTAAAACTTGTCAACAATGGTTTTGAATTCCTATTTCTGTATTGATCCAAATAGGGTTATCCAGGGTTGTTATCTCTTTTTTTTTCTCGTTGAAAGTAAATTATGTCTTCAGCTTCCACACAAATTTCCTGTTGAATTAAGTTCATATTTTTTGATCGATCACAGATGAGAGCTTTGGGTAAACAGTTTTGCGTACTGTACCCTTAAGGTCATTTTTTTTTTTCATCTCAAAGAGAGAAACATATAATAAGCAGCAGCTAGAACTGAAGCACCAAATCAATACATAAAAACAATATAACAGACGTGCTTAAAATATCAGCATTTATTTGAATGATGAAGAGTTACGGAAAGGAAGCGGGTGGGGGGGGGGGGGGATATTAAAGGGCAGAGGGAGAATGCATGCACAGTACAGGATGTTGAGATTCTACCTAAATATTAAAGAATCATTGTTGCGTGGTTATTGTCACAACTTTCAATGATAATCTAGACAATATTCACCATATTCTTGTAAAATCTATGCAAACATGAAACAATATGTCAATTACTGTCAATCCGCTTTGACTTTTTGTGCTTATAGATATGGTGTGTTTGGACTGCCTAAAAGGTGTTTTAATAGGCTGACCAAGCCTACGACATAGAAGTCAACACAGAGGCAAGGGTGAACATAACCATCTGTGACTTTTATGTTGTCATGCAGTGATTACTGTATGAATTATTCATGAGGCTGTCTCACTAACATTATGTATCGTAAAATGTGTTGCAATATAAATTCTTTGTGACCGGAGTTTGCGGTTGGTCTGCAATATGTTCTTTTAAGCTGCCTCGAAACATTTAGACAGTAATGTAAAGAATGACTGACATAAAATTTGTGGTCGTTGATTCAGTTGTGCATTCCAACAGCTGGGCTTTATATTTACTCTTCGATTGCATTGTCATTATTTGATTGTCAGTGAGGATCCTAAAATAACAAACATAACATTTACATTGCCAAATACATTGATATTTTGGAGGGAATAGTGCTGAACATGAGAGGAATCTCCCATTAGTTACTTTTAAAAAATTGCAGCAGAGTTTATCCATGGTTAAACTAGAAATACTGAACTTGCAGGTAAGTACACCAAAGCCCAGGCAAACTGCTGAAATTGTGGGTAATGTCATTTATCAATCATTTAAACACAATCGTCTGTTCATAAATACAGTAGTTTTGTTGCCATTATGAACCAAGTAAACCTCGAAGTGTATGAGGCATCATCCAACATATTATTTCTGTGACTGGCTATATCTGACAATTGAAAGTGAAGTACCAAGTATTTTTTCTTCCAAGCTCAGCTAATTATAAAACCAGAATGCAGAAATGCATTGTGGTTTCGACGATCCGATGAAGAGAATTTTTCTCTGAATCTGCTGTTATAGCATTAGTATGTGTCACATTAAGCTATATGTATGCCTTATGTGAAATATGAGATCAGCACAAGTTTCATTTCTTGAGATCATCCATCTACATGTTCACAATTTGGCTCTTGTTGACATTGAATGAACTTTTACAGCCACATTAAAGACCAACTGATTCTTGTGCTCAAAGAGATACTACAGTAGCCTTCAAATCAACACTCGAATGTTAAGTAAATGACTGCATGCCAAAAATGTCAGAACTCGAAACTAAACAAGTGCACAACCTTCACAAAAGCCTTCAAATGCAATAAAGTCTTCTAGTAACCTTCCCCACAGCTGAATTATGCAAATGAGTTATGAATGAAAGGTTACAATGAAGGCTATTGAATGCTGTACTGAATAAAACTGTTGAATGCTAGACTGAATTCACATTCAGTGTAATGAAGAATTTTACAAACCATCCTACTGTAACACCTATCCTAACACAACGCCGCTATAGTGAATAGCCACACAAGTTCGGGCAAGGTCACTGGTTGATATGTGACGTGCAGTGCTTCGCCCAGATTATGGCATGCGTCTCGGAATCTTACTAGCTATTTTGTATGTACTGTTGCTAGTCTGGGCTCTAGTTCTTGTATTCCTCCCTATGGTTTCATCTTCCATTTATTCCTGTCATGAAGGTCTGTTGTAAAGAAGTCTGACAAACCACACAGTGTAGTCTGGCAAACCATGTACTTAGTCCTGACATACCACATGGTATAGTCTGACATACCACATAGTGTAGTCTGACATGTAGTACAGTCTGATGTGCCACATAGTAGGTCTATAATCTGATGTACCATGTAGTATAGTCTGACATACCGTGTAGTATAAGTGTGACACACTGTGCAGTGTAGTCTGATGTATCATGTAGTGTAGTCTTGACATACCATGTAGTATAGTCTGAATACCATGTAGAATATATCACATGGTACAGTCTGACCTACCATGTACAGTAGTATAGTCTGACATACCATTTACTGCAATATAGTCTGAAATACCAAGTAGTATAGTCTGATGTAACTGTACCATGTAGTTTATTTTTGACATACCATGTAGTGATGTAGTCTGACATATCTAATAGTATATAAGGTGCGTTCGACTTCTTTAACGGTGTAACGCGAGTTAAGCAGATGACCGTTCGGATCCCGTATACGTCAGTAAAACGTCATTACTCGAGTAGGAAAAAAGCAACCGACCTCCCGAGTCGGTTACTGGTGTAAGTATGACGTAAATTACGTCACTAGAAGACAATTCGATAATGGCGACACATTCAGTTACACTGCCGTCTGGCAAAACTATACCAGTAATAGTCCCTTCGGGGCAAGAAGGCGACTTTGAACAAAGTGAGTTAGAACGGGATCATTACTGGTTTGTAAATAAGTTTCCACTGACATGTTCAAGCAAGTGAATTCCTAAATGTCATGGATTTTTTAGGCTAACATGGGGTGTAGTGCTTTCTACAATTAGACGTTAGTCTGGCCTAACGTGAGGCACGTATATACAGCCCCTGTAGGCCTACGTATGGACGTGTAACTATAGTACTATTGTTAACTATTGGTTGCTGTAGGTTTTGCAAAATGGCTTTATGTCTAAATTATACACGGAATAACGCCGTTAAGGCTCTTACACAACATCATTGTAAGGATGAGGTTTGGCCTATTTTCCATCTCAGTTTTTCAAACCAACTATTCGAAAGAGACCTAGCCCTACTGTTGTTGTCAAGTTGGAAGCCAAGCGGAATAAAATAACGCCATTTAAATTGGTATAGGCCTAGTGCGATACATTTGATCTTGGAGCCGGTCAAACCAATCCTTGGGTAGCTGATTACACGCTTTGTAGGTAGGCTAGCAGCTTAAGAATGCAATCATGTAAACCTGAAGGGCATTAATGTCAGCAAAATGACCAACAAAAAAGTTATTCTATGATTGGTGCTTACAGCAATTTGTGGAGCGGTTAAACACTTCAATTCAGATACACACTGAAGCACATATCACTGATATGTTTGATACTGGTCTTCTTATTACGAATTAGGCATCTAAGCCTATTAGACTCAACCCTTGGAAAGGGGTGTGCGTTACGTACGTTACACATCACAGCCCTTCTGCCTCTAACCAAATTTTTAACCAAAATAAGATTTGCTACAAAATTCCCCCACCTTGGCAAAAACGATTCGTACAGTAATTTCATTACAACTAAATGACACCTACATAAATTTAACAAAAAGATTACCCGTAGGCCTTAAACTGTTTTCGGTGACCATTCTAAGCATTTAGTCGGCCAATAAGAAAATTTGTCTTATGTGTGCAAGGGCTGTAATGTATGAGCCCACAGGCCATGCAACATACAGCACAGCTCTATTGAACGGCTGATTAGACACAGGACTAGCTGTTCTAAATCTGTGACTTATTGTGGCACTAAAAATAGCTGATGCAGTGTGTTATACAAATACTTTTGAATGCAAACTGTACAACATGGAATCGCAATTGTTACTAAAATTAAGGGCACAATGTGACTTATAGGAATGTGCAGACATTTTTTTCAGAGAAATGTGATCATCATGAAAGAACTTCCACTGTAATTCTTTACACACAAGACTGTCCAGTCCAAATTTGGATTTTGAAAAATTTGAATTTTTAAAACATGTTTCCACTGTGTTCTAATGAGAATGCATTTTAGCATGCAGTATTATACTTCCACTGATTTCTACAATTCAGCTTTGTGGAGAGAGAGAGTTTCAGAAATCACAACTTAACTTTTGGCAGACTAATGCTAACTTGCTACACTCCTGACATGTATGACTGAGTAATTGTGCCTGCACTTCACAAGTTATTTGGAAAATTTGGTATAACTGAAATTCTTCTTTTCTTCTCATTAGGTTTTCTGAATGTTGTGAAGATTTTGCAGGCACTGCCAGATAGCACTACATATCCGGTTATGCTGAACCTTACAGGAGGTGTTCGTGCATGCCTACAGACCTGTGACACTGATTTGGCTGAAAAAAACGTTGCAGTTATACAGACGGTACAAACACCACCAAAACTACCAAACCAGACTAGGCCACCAAACGCGCCAATGCTACAAACACCAAGACTCCAAACTGCATCAGTGACACAACCAACACCAAGAAAACACATAACACAACTGTCAATAAGACCACAAACAACTTCAGCACCTCCAGCAGCACCCAGACTACAACATACAACAACAGCTGAGCAAGGACCTGGCCCTGAGCCACATATCCTTACACACTGGCAAGACTACCAAGTGAAGGCACTACTGGGAATTATCAAAGACAAGGACAAGGATCTCCTGGTGAAGGGCAAAAACAAAAAAGCAATTTGGAAATATATTTCTGAAGAACTGTCGAATAATTCTGGGGTCACCATAACCATCGATCAATGTTATGATAAGTTTAGAAACATTAAACAGTCACTGAGAAAACATGAAGATAGAAGAAGAAAAACTGGAAATAGTCAACCCAAACCTTTCAAGTATCCTGATATTTACGACATAGTTGGAGATGACCCTACTTTACAGCCAGCCTACACTATTGACTCAGAGGGGAATATTTGTGAGCGAAGTGAGGTAAGCAGTGATTCTGATGCTGGAGAAACACCTCCTCCACCTCCTAAGAAGATGAAGTCCCGATCAAGATCATCGCTAGTGGCAAACGAAATGAAAGAGATGTATGAAGAGAGCCAGAGGCAACTTCAAGAAACACTCCTTACAATACACAATCAAAACAGGGAACTCCTAACGAAATTGATTGACAAACTCTAAAAAATAATGTGCCTTTGTTTATTTTAAGCTATTCTTTTGTTCAGTGTTGAACTGTTTCCTGCATTAAGTTCTCATGAATTGTTTTTTCATACTTTACTTGTTAACTAAATTTTAATCAGCTCATTATTGGCTTGCTCACTGAGGATCACATTTGTGTTATTGGGCTGGTTTGAGGCTTGGAAACCTCTTACAGACGCACAAATGATCAAGAACTGAAGTTTCAGCAGTTCCTTAATTGTACTTAATATTACATGTACCTACAATCCACATGCTGTAACAATTTTCCTTCCTTGAGAGTCAATGATCTGAGAGCTTTTGTTTTGCCTGAAGTTGCCAGATTTTTAAGGATCACTCACTACTTTCCAGTGATTTCCTGTAGAGAAACAATGTGTTGTTTATACCCAAGTACTAGGGGAGATTTCTATACTGATTTAGCCTATAACTTGTTTCTTGTCTAAACCAGAGTACTTTCAAATAGCACTGTTTCTTTTTCCCCCCTTTTTGGGGGGGGGGGGCTGAAAACAAAACGGCAGTTATCTCTACAAAAGACAAAAAAATGGCATAGGAAACTAGTACATTTTGAGTCGTTCATGTTTCAGATAAGTAGTAGTTTGTTTTACAGTAAAATCCCTGTAGAAGAGTTACAGGTTTGAGTTTCAAAGTTAAGACTTTTGGTATTGAAAGATAGAAAGATTGAAAGATAATTTAAGAGTATCATTACTGATTTTGGCCACCAGGGAGGGCAAAAGCAATAAGTAACTTTAAATCTTGCATACTTATCATATGTTTAATATTGAGCTTAGATGCAAACGATTAGATTTGGTATACCACGTTACGCCAGTATTGTGTTCAAGGAGAAGTATTATACTGTTATTTCCAAGATGTGTTGTGTGTTTGTATTATCTCACGATTACATCAAGGCACTCACCTATCTCCTTTAAGACCTATATATCATCTCTCAACACGGAAACGACTTTTATTTTACGGTGTACGCACATGAGACATGTCCAGTAAACTGGGTATACTGTAGAATAAGAATTGAATGAACAGCTTCAAGAATATGGCAAGTGTGAGCAAGCTATCTGCAAAAGATTTGCAGTCCTCATGTGCGTTGATTTCGACTGTCATAAATTTTGCACAAAGGAAAGGCTTTCTGTGATTTCCATTGATCAGCTGTCTCTCACACTAGTAATCTCTCCTCGAAAGCCATGTACCTCAATGTAACAGTGCCATTAACTCAATGCGCCTTTGATGACCTGTTATGTCTTCATTGTATGGAAAGACGTCTTCTCGTCCCTGTTCCTCTTGAAATTCTTCTATAAGTTCATCATTATTTTGAATGCATACATTATGAAGTGTGCACGCTGCAAGAACAACTTTGCACAGTAGCTTCAAATCTTCTACCCGGAAAAACTGTAGACGAAGGAACCGTCCTTTTAAATGACCAAAAGCCCTTTCTATTACATTCCGCTGTCGACTGAGTTCTTGGTTGAAGCGTCTTTGCTGAAAAGCAATGTTCCCATTATCTCGAAAGGGTGTTAGAAGATATTGAGAAAGTGGATATGCAGAATCACCGATCAAATAGTACCCGGGGGCAAACTTGCCATCTTCTATCAAAGTACAGTTTCTGAAGACCCTTGCATCGTGAACACTGCCGGGCCATCCTGTTAAAACGTGTGTGAAAAGGAGTCGGCTGGTACACACTGCTTGCAATTGCATGGAATAGAAGTGCTTCCGGTTGAAGTATGACTGTGGGTGTTCTCTGGGAGCTGTTATCCTTATGTGGGTACCATCTACTGCACCAAGAGTGTTAGGTAGTCTTCCAATCCTTCGAAATCCTTCAGCTATAGATTGTCTTTTAGCGTCACTGTTTGGCCATGTAATAACACGTGGCGTGACATCTGTTGTAATAGCATCAGCAATTCTGCGACAAACAGTGTGATATGTGGATTGGGAAACTCCAAATCGATCTGACATTGCTCTGAAACACTCCATATTACCTGTAACAAAATGTAGAAGCCATATGAAGCTGCGATATTTCATGTGTACGGTACTAACGTTAAAGAGACTGGATGTAAGAATACTTCAAATGGCCGGGTGAGAGGCTTCTGTCACAATGTATGATCCTTCCCCAGATCGTATCACTGCATTTTGTGTATGACACTCCAATATCTTAGATACCAGAATTACTCTTTAAAAATGGAACTAATCAGTATATTCGATGTGTTGAGAAACTTGTGGGATAATTGTTAAGTAATCAAGGCGATCTTTTTAAATTTTATTTTTAAGTTCGTTTTCTGATATCAGGCAAAGAGAAATTTGACAGCTTCCTACTGACAGAAAGAAGTAGGCCTACCTGTCTTATATGCAACAGGGTTCGTCGACTTAAAGGCAGTAACTCATCACCCTACGCTATATTTTTGGAGTCCGGAAAGCAAAACTCTAAACTGGTTTTAAGTTCCAGCACTCTTTGATTGACAGCAAATTCCCGTGTGAATAGTCACAACGAATTAAGTGTCCACATAGGCCTAATGACACTTTAACATGTCAGTATGCTGAGATATGCTTAAAGGCTGTAAGGCATCACCCCAGACAGCTTCAATTCTCCCAACCACCTACCTCTAGTCCCTCCCTCAGCCTGTCTTAAATTCCTCCACATGTGTAATCAAAACAATGGATCCCTGTGTACGCTGTGTAATACGAGCTGCTCTGCATCTTTCGAATTTGCTGTCAATCTAAGAGTACTGTAACTTAGAACCACTTGAGAATTTTGCTTTCCTGGAGGTAAAAATATAGCTTAGGGTGATGCAATACAGCCTTTAAGCTAGGAGCACAAGTGAAATTTTACCTACAAACCAAAGGAACATTAACAACTGTTTCTTTAAGGACAAAGCTGGTGATCCACCACGGTGTGTTTCAGATGTTGGTATGTTCGAATTCCCCAAGTAGTTGATGAGAATTGCGGCTGTAGATTTGTCTAATCGAAAATGGAACTTGAAATCAAGATTGTCATATCTTTGGACAGTGTTTTCGATGAAGCCACGCACTCTAGGCACTTCTTTCCTCCTAAATGTACTGGATAGAATAGGTAAAATACCGGTCGTATTTTGCGAAATTGTTAAATGCTGAAATTCAGATTCTTCTGAAAGAATTTGTAGTAGTACAGCGGCGCATATTCGTTTCTTTCGTCTTTGCCCGTCCATTTCTGTAGTGTTGCTATGTCAAAATCATCAGGTGACGCACATGTGATCACTTTGATGACGTTTACGGCATTCTGCCATTCGGCTCATTTACACGATACGCACGCGCATCAGCGTTATCTACGGACGTAAATAATGCTCGATTTGTTACGCGAGTTAATGAGTCGAACGCACCTATAGTCTGACTTAACCTGTAGTATAATCTGATCAAGTAGTGTAGTCTTGATATACCACGTAGTATACTGTGGTCTGAAATGCCACATATTATACTGTAGTCTGATATACAGGCTGTATACTTTGACGTACACTACCTCCTAACTATAATCTGACATTCCATCTGCTCTAGTAAAATATCACATACAGTACCACTTTTCAAAGCAATTCTTTAAATGTGAATGATGTTGAGTATTTTTGGTGAAAGAAGATCATGCTTGTTGTCAAACAGGAAGCAACATCTCTGTAGGAACATGTAATTGCAAAGTGCTCAATTTGACAGTCTTTCAGTAGTTTAAATAGTGAAGTCAGTTTTGAGAATACTGAAGAATAATGTTGATGTTAATGATATCTTCAAAATGGTTGCTAGAATGAGTGTATCACCATGCAAAACATAGGCCTATTGCATTCAGACAGGGTTGTAGCTATGGTGGTCACAGGGGGTCTGCTCTAGCCCTTATTTACCTGAGCCAACCACCACAAAGGGACAAAATTACATATACCAAGCAACAATGAGTAGAACATCTCAATAACCAGTACTTTTGTCAAACTTCAATATAAAAGTTTTCGCACTCAGCATGGGCTTGCTTTTCTTGCCACCGTTCACAAATCAGCCACTACTTTTTTCAAACAACCACCACTCCATGCGGTCTAGCTGCAACACCGCATGGGGGTGGATCTGCTTTTTATTTCACATTTGTAGGTGGTTGCTAGGATGCCATATTAATTGTCAGGATTTTTGTGACATCTGTCACCCTGGAGGAACTCCTGTGTGGGGAAATTCATGGAAAAGTAAAATATGAACTTCTTGGCCTGGAAAGTCAGGGAAAATGATCTCTTTTTTTTTTTCCAGATGTTTAGAAAAGGAAGAATGCACATCTTTTGGCCCTTTGTACTGAGTTGAGGAATCAATATATAAGCTTTTGGAAAATTGTTGAAAAGCTACCTACTGAATACTTTCTTATATAGCAGTTTCACTATGGGTGTTATGATTCAGTTGTACTCTGTAGTGTTAATAGTTCACCTACTGTACCAAAATGGCTGAGGGCCCAAGGCCACAGAGTAATTAGTACAGTTTATTGCAATTACCATTTTAATTGTAGAATTGCAGTGGGATTACTGCAGTTTGAAGATCTGGCCAGATCTGTAATTTTTATATTAAGGTCCTTGAAATTCACTTAGAATGTGTATGAACCATGCATGCACATGTCCCATAGGTATATGAGGGATCAACTTTTTTCATTTCATATCAGGACATTGGGCTGAGGTGACCATAGTCACATATTGTTGAAATCATGCAGTGACATTCAGTGACTCCTATGATGAGCTGATATCATGTGTCTCATTACTGTGAATCTGTAAATATTTTCTTTAACTTTTCCTTTGTTAATGCTAGAATGCCAAGCAAGGAAAGTAAACTTTCTTGCTTGTTGGCGCCATTTTTTTCTAAATTAAGAATCTTGTTGATCATCACTGACATGTCGGTGACAGGAGTTTCTTTTGACTTGGTGATGCAGTCTAGATCTATATCATAATTAGTCAGTACATTTAATATACTGTAGTCACACATTTTATTCTATCTGCAACTTCAAGGAATACAAGTAATTTCAACAATAATAGCCCATTCGATACTCAGAGAAAAGAAATTTATATTTTTAAGGGGAATCTCAGACAAGGAACATGTCTTCTGTCTTGTTAAAGTCATTTTAAACAATTTTCATACATATTCTTGATGTTCTAAAATGAACTTGTAATGGCTAACACTATGTGTATGACGGGTGCAGCCATCATTATGTAATTGACCATGATCTCTGTGGCTTCTGACATAGTCGATGACCAGCTCTGATTCACGACCCTTGATTGGATTTCATTATAAACTTCGATGAATCTTTTAAAAGATTAAGGGTAAAAGAGAGAAAAAGTTTTATTAGCAATCATTATATCACAATGACAGCAAAGGAACAAAAACTAGAAAAACACCTGTTTATGAGTCTGATATAAGAGGTGATATCCAGATGAAATTCCCTGAAAACTCCAGATTGCTAGTGGAAAGTTTTGGGAGGATTTCAAACTTAGATTAAGATGCATTTTTTTTATGTCTGTTTGAGTTGTCATTCAACAGCACATGTTGTTCAACGGTTCATGATGTCGCTGTTTCAGTTTTTTGGTAGTTTTGTTTCTCAAGCAGTGTTGCAGACTACACCACAAGGGTCCTCCAATCTGTCAGACTTATGGAAATTGGTCCAACTTTGAATGTGCAGTACTCTCTCTTTCATCACATGGTGCTGGTCAAATTGGCAGGGGTTGGAATTCATCTCCAAGTCTAACTTTACTGATATTTAGCAGCCATGCAGCTGAAGTCATTTTTTAATCATCTCAGAGAAATTTGATGGTTACTGTATTTGACATACAAATATGTACTGTATACAGTACAAATATAAATTTGATATTCTGTAGGATCACAATGGTATATGAAATGCATAGTAACCAAGTAAATTTTGCTGGCTATTGCAGGCATTGTATTATTACAGTGCTATCCCTCCTGTTACAAGTAAGGACAAAATGAGATAATCACTGTTGCTCAAAGGGGTGGGTCTTTATCTTTAACACAAAGTTTAATTTTGAACAATGTAGTGTAGGAAACTGAGAACAACAAATATCAGCAGTGTAATTAAAGTAATTTACTCACAATTCAGTATTGGAGAAGGGTTACAAAATTGTATTGATAATAGAGGACTTCAAAGACATGTTGCTAAGAAATTCATAGAACCTATACAGACAGAATCATAAGATTCCTTGTGATTAGCAAATGCAGTTCTCCACAACGACACTTACCAAAGCACATGAACGAAGCCCACATGAATGAACAGAGCGTACAATAAGAGCAAATATGACAGTGGATAGATGTAAACATGAACAACAATTGGTCTACATTAATTCCAACTTTGCAGAACAATTTAAATCAAAACCTGATGCAATTGCACATAGTATTCCATGAGACTGCAGTATTGGTGTCTGGACAAAAATGACTATGGATGGTAAAGACCAAGCGACATGTATTTAAAAAGAGCTGGCTTCATCCAGGTGTTGTAGAGTAGAACGCTGGATGCCAGTCCCTTGAAGTTGTGTTTTTATCTGTTACAGTTATTGAGATATGGCTTTTTTGAAAGTTGACGCAGTGTCGCATAGCGTGATTACTATTTCTTCTATTAGGCCTACATGTATTGCCACTCGATTAGTCACTGCACATCATCTGGCTCACACACTGTATGTGATAGACATACGTCAACAGTAAATTGATTAGGAGACAATTACATACTTTTTTTACAATCAGACCCTTTTCGCTTGAAAGTGCCAATTGTCCTTGAAATACTGTTCTGTATTAAAACAAAGGATATCATAAGGTATATCATACGAATCCCTCCTTACATGTCACAGATTTGCATGTTTGGCTTAGCTATGTTTAATATTCATGGTGCAATTGTAAAACACAAATATGTTTTTGTATAATGGACAATATTTGATCAATTTTGATGAAAATTGTGGTCATCTTTCAACATTTTGAATGATGAACCCTTTCCAAACTTCAAAATGTGCTTTTCATTTCCATTTGTTTAAAAGTATTGAAATGTTAATAACGTTCTATCTTAGCTTACTCAATACACTCGATACACACCAGTGCAACTGCTATACTTGTCGGTAGGTTAATATTAATTGAGGCAAAGTAAAAGAATAAAGATTCGTAGGATTTACTGAAAATGAGGGTCTGGTAAACCTACAGTAAAAGTGCACAGATGTGTAAATGATCACCATGTTAATATTCAGAATACTCAAAAAGTCATGGAAAAATATTGAAAGAGTCCTGACCAAGTCAACTGCATCCATTATATGAATAAATCTTAAAATACCAAGTAAAGTAAGATATTACAAAAGGTGGAAGGAAAACATGAAAGTCTTTCGGATTTTAATAATAATGACATTGTGGTAATCATACAGCAAAAACATACACAGTGTACTGTACAGTATACAAGAAACATACTATCATTAAGATTATGCTGACAATATATCTGTATGCTTGATATTGGTATTGGTGCTAACAAGCGGCAGTTACTATAGTGTGTTTGGTGGAAGGGCAAACCAGAATACCTATTTAAGTATTGTAATGTGGCTGACTTTGTTATTTCCATGGGGGGTAATCTTTGATAATGCAAAGCTCATACACAGTTACAGAATATCTGTTTTGGTTCTGAAATATGTGCAATTTGATGCAAAAGACTTGTAGCATAATCTAAGTGTGAATAATGTTTCTAGAATAGCTGATACACATTAGGAATCAGGACAGTCAGGACACATTAATTTCTTTTCTTCATTTCATGAGAAATAGCATTTATAATCAGATAATGATGACCTAAACATGAGTTCAAGGAACGGAGAAGAAAACGGGATGTTGTAGATTCTTACATCTGACTATTTCAATATACTTCAACCACTTTCATCATCAGAATCATCATGAGTTTCTTTTTGTTGACAAGAGAATGGCTTCACTGTTGGATATGATAACTGCAACCTCTCACAGGGTTGCTTCATGTATGCATATAAGGTTGTTGCTTGTAAATGGAGTAGTTCTTTTAGTACTTCAGGTGATGATGCATGTTGAAAGGGCTGTTATCATTGTCACTGTTATTGCCCAGCCTGAAGACATGAAGACGTACCCTCAAGAGTGAATTAGCAATAAACTTGAGTCTCTTTGATCTGTTTTCATGTAATGAAATACTGTAGAAATGGGACTGTTGGTATCACTCATGTTTCCATCAATACTGCACACCCAATTTTCATAGAGTGATAAGAATCATAAAGGATTGGGTCTTCACATGCTCTCTTGTTTGAATGTGGATGTTTTATTCGAAATTATAGAAAAAGTGCTATTTCTGGTGTCGGTTCAGACATGATTGAAACAGTATAATCAATCATAACATTTTCTTCTGCTTGTGACAACTAAAGTATTGAAGTATGTCATATAATTGGTTTAAAATCAATGATGTTATGATATGAATGATGTTGTGTGAACATTCTGGTGAAGTTTGCATTCAATTGCTGTTAGTGGTTCTTGAGATATATGAGCAGATGGTAATCACATTTCAGCCCAATGGAAAGCAAGAGTGTGTGCCCGTCATGATCCCATGTGGCTCACATTGATGGATGTTTTGTTTGCCGTTTGTTGATATCAACTTCTGGTTTTCATAACGTAAATGTTTTTGAATTGCGATCGCTTAACATGCATCAGGAATTTCCATAAATTGTTTAACCTGTCGCAGGAATGTCACATAGATCTGCCATTGTCAGAAAACTTATGATGGAAACAGTGCTTAAATACTCATGAGTGACATCATTCTAGGCTGCTTCCAAAACATGTAATATGCATTTTTATATGCTAATCTTAAGGATGCACAAAAGTGAAATGGATCACAAGAGTTCCCACGTAATATTAAAAACATATATGTAAAGTAGATTTTAGCTGGACCCCTCCCCTTAATAAATGCCTAACCTCATCCAGGTGTTCTATGGGTTACGGTCATGCCTCGGTTAGAGCGACAGAGTAGTTTTTACCGCCTGAGTTTGGCCAAAAGTTTTACCTTCAGCGTTGGTTTTTCTTTTCGTATCCTTATTTCCAGGCCACTTAGCCAAATCACCTCTTTACAGGTGTCAATCTGTCATCGTTTTACAACTGGGAAGCAAAAGGTGGCATACTCCAGGGATAGGAACTTCCCACATTTCAGTACAGCTACCCTCACATTCCAATGATCCCCAAAGGGAGTTTCAGAGGTACAGTATAAGGTCAAGCTGCAGTAACCAAACAATTGATCATTACACAACAAGTAACCACCTGTTTTCCATGGACCTGCATGTATTTCAATGGATGGAAGTTTTTTGAGTGTTTGGTTCAGTTAACTTATTTGCGTTAGATCACTTCTGACATACAGTATTTGTCAAACTTTTGCAAGTTCTTAAATGTGCTAAACGAATCGCCCCAAAGAGGAAGGACAAAATGTTTCTCTTTTGCACTGCACACATTTTCACACCCATGTCCTTGTTTTCCTTTACACCACCAGCTGCATCCACTCCCTCAAGCACAGCTTGTTTGTATTCTATACAAAGTAGGCTGTTCCCACAAAATGCATGTTTGCTTTTCAAAAACATTATTAAAAACATTATTAAAACAGTAGCCAGTCAGGTGATCCACTGTATTATACTTAACTGTTCAGATATATTCCCGAACAATAATAATAATAATGAAACATTTATATAGCGCTAAATACAACTCACGAAGAGCAACGATTTAAAGCGCTTAACAAATTATAAATCAGGAAAAGCCTGATTAAAAAGGTAAGTTTTCAGTTGCGACTTCAATAGAGTGACAGTCACAGAATTTCTGATAGACAGGGGGAGAGCATTCCAATGGTGTGAAGCTACTTTACTGAAAGACCGGTCACCTTAGGATTTGGTTCGGGTGAGCGGGACAACAAGGAGATTTTGATCAGAGCTACGAAGACACCTGGATGGATGGTAGGGACAAAGCAAATCTCTAATGTAAGACGGAGTACCGGTGGTAAGAGCGCGGAACACAATGAGGAGCACTTTGAACACAACTCTCTGCTCAACAGGCAGCCAGTGGAGTTGATGCAGCAAAGCGCGTATGCTGGAACGCTTGGACTTGCCAGTTATTACTCTAGCAGCGGAATTTTGAATCAATCAACAAGCAATGGATTAAGCAGCCTACTGGTTTCAATGAAGTAGGCTTGACATTCTGTTGCTCTCCTCCTACCCATTCTCTTCCCACGCAAATTTGCGAGGGAAGGCAAATTTGCGTGGGGAGAGATCCACTATATGAGGGACTGGAATTTCACGACCAAAATTAATTAAATACCCCTTAAAAAGACCTGATAACCGGAAAAGAACCAGGACAAATCGGTTCTATGTTGTTTTAACGGAAATGATCGATGCTGCACACTCCATAAAAGAGACAGGTACTTTAACCTTTGATTTACACATTTTAAACTCATAAAACCTGCATGAATGCCTCGTGTTCATTGCAGGCATCATGATTAAGCACAGAAAGCTGAATTTGCAATGATAAGCCAAGCTACTGTACCTAGCTATTTGCTAAAGATTCAAAAATGTGAACTGTAAACAGTCACAAATCAGGAAACTTTGGTCACCATCACAATCATGCAGCAAATGGAATTACAAATGTTATGTAAATGTTAATGTTGAAAAGATTTTTCTTAACAAGTTTCTGTGGTATTTTGAAAGTAGGTTGTAACAACTCTATCAAGCATTGCTATGACAGACGTACGGTATCGGTTTAGTTGTACATCTGCCACTGGGTAATTCTAGAATAACTATCAGCTGTTTAATGATTATTTGACAGGATGAATTTTTTTCTTCCTTCAAAAAGAAAAATAGTAAAACAACTTACTTTTTTTTTAGTGATGGTCTTTCTAGTCAATACACTCTGAAAAAATAGTAAAGTAAAAAGAAACCTAGTTGTTGTAAACATAAAGAAAGAAAAAAAATGCATTCAAAACTGTTGGCTTTATCCCACTCCCATTCATCAAGAAAATTACAGAATTTTTTTCATGTCATGATTACATCACAGTAACTGCTTCAATACTAGAGTGGTAAAAAAGTGGCATGTAGAATATGCTTGGTTAAAAATTTCTCTTCTCTATGATACAAAACTGGCTGCAAAACCATTCTGAATTAGAACCTGTGGTTTTACTTTTCATTGAAATGCCCAACTGTAGTATTGGAGAGTGCTTGCAAAACTCAATCAGAGTTTGACTAGGCAATAATAAACTCATAGAAAACAAAAACATCTGTCAAACACATACTATGCGCTACCCTCGCCGCGTTCCCACGGAAGAATAAAATAATGCCATCCTTTTTACACAAGTATGGATCAATGGAGAAATCACACAAGTGCTCATATTTGCCGAGGAAATAAATTAGTAAGGTAATTTTTTTGAAACTTTTGATTGTGCAAAACTGTCAGATTGTAACAGCAAAAAATTCCACACCATAATGTTAAACGTTGCATGACATTGAAAATAACATGTTTGAATATTGGCTGTTGCATTCTTTAAAAAATATTAGAAAACAGCTTCAAATACCATCTTAATCCATCAAATATTGACAATTATATAACCTAATTGCTGCCATATACCTTCATCATGAATATAAACATTCAAAAGGTATTCTAATTTATGACTTCAAGAGAGGGACTTGTGTGATGTCTTATGCTGTCCTTTGGTATCCTTTGTTATCCTTTGTTATTGTTAAATGTCCCAAGGGTTTGGTTTTAGGTAATTTAACTGCTGCTTCAGAAACACTTGCCAGTGTGTGAGCCAGATGCCAAATAATTAAGAGTCAATATGACCTATTACAAGAAATACTGACACTACATGTCCAATGTCTCTACATCATATCTACATTTCATTAAACTTTGAAAAACCATATTTAAAACCATATTTCATTGTAATATATAGGTATAATGACAATTCTAATAGATTTTCATTCAGGGTTTCACTCTTCAATGTTCAGTTTGAACTGAAATCCACTCTTTTCTAGATGCTTGTCACATGAGCTTTAATTAACAGTGCAATATCTCAGGCTCTTTTAGGCACTGTTCTGGCGAGAAAACTGATGAATGTATGAACTTTAGCCAATATTATTGGTATAATTTTCAGTATCATGAGTGTACATATACAAACACTTACTAGTTTTTTTAGGGTGTGTTGCTAATTTTATTTATATAAAAGTAAACCATGCAATATGCATAGGTTGGCAATGTCAGATTATAGCTTCACTAACTTGAAAAGAAACAACAAACGGCTGGTGTAATGGCACTGTTTAAAGCGGTGTTTGTAATGCACTTAGTATTGCAGTAGTTCCAGTTTGTTGATTAGATTTAGAAGTATACCTTACCAAACAGCCAGAGAACATGTAAGATTTAATTAAAAACAACACAAGGCATGTTTAGACAAGAAGTGTTTTAAGTTACAGAGTGTTCTGGCACCTGGTGATTCAGATGCAAACAGCATCAATGATCACAACATACATGATAGTTTGGATTCCATCCAAACACCCATGAATCTTAACTTTCAGTTCTATTGATAAGTTTACCATTGAGAGAAATATGAAACTTCTGATGGTTTTTGACAAACACCATGTAGTTAATTGTCTTTTTAATATTGGCTTTGGACCAGTGGTAGAATTTGTCAAGCTTGTTTAACATGCACTTTCATCCAACTGTCATAGCTGACCCCAGCAGGAAAAAAGTACCAACAAGTGTCTGTAATAATCAGAAAGAAGCAGTGGGCCCATAATATGTCATTCACATATCACATAAACAACAATGTATCAAGGTATTGAACCCTGTTGGGGGGAGGGTAATTCTATACCTATTTAAGAGCTCAGAGCTTTTTGCGATTTAAAAAAAAGTAAAGTGTTTTCTGCTGTAAATATATATACTGTACTGTACCACTAAGAAAGCTTTGAGTTTCATACTCCATAATCACATGGGAGAGTTTCGATAAAGATACAAATATTTTGTGATGTATTGTATCAAATGCCTTCTAATGATCTTGGCAATGAAATTACCACTGGGGTGTAAGTTTTTACCACAAGCAAATGTTTTTATCTGACAACCTCAACAGGCATGATATACATGTCATGGGAAAAAAAAATATGAAAAAAATATGAAACCTTTCAAAACAAAACCACAGATTTGGTGAAATCTTGTACAAATTTAACATTCCATAGCATTTGGAATAAAGAATAGTCATTGCTATGTACTGTATGTACTCAGAGTCATCTAGCGAGTATTTGATGGGCAGCATAAACTTAACTCCAAGATGAGGTGTACAGATGTTTCCAGTTTTCCTGGTACTGTAGATTATGTAGAATAATTTCAAAAACTTAAAGGTTGTGGTAATTATTAGAAAGATTGTGTATATCATTACAACATGTAAAAAAATGGTTGTGGAAGCAGTTAATAGAAAGATAAAGCAAAACATTGAAAAGATCAGGAACCTAATTATGTCGCATGCATTTTGGAAGCTAAAGAGGATACTGATATAATCATTACAGGAAGTAAAGGAAGTGTGAATTGCTTTACTTTCAAAGTGTAAAGGGCTTCCCAACATTTGGAGACAAGGCTGTGACGGTTACTAAAAGATTGGAAACTGGTTTTGGTGGCCGTGAAAACCGGTTTTTAAAATCAAAACAGTTTTTTTTTCAAAATCCACTCTGACCATATGCATAATGCACTTAGTGCGCAGACAGAGTTAAGAATTCGAACAACTGTTGGTCAAAAGTTAACGAAAACTCAAGTTTTTTGACAAATCCTTCAACACACCAGCAATAAGTAGAAACTTTCCATTACAAAAGTGTGGAATGCCTTATCAAGTAAAATTCGAAATGGAACAAAAATTACGATTGGTTTCTAAACGGTTTTTTGCTAGTAACCGTTTTTTGGTTTCTTGCAAATTCCAAAACCGAATCAAACAAAATCGGTTTTAAGCAGTTTTCAAATCAAAATCTTTTTTCTGAACAGCCTTATTTGGAGATGTTTACTGGACCAAACTGTAAGGCAATTATATTAGTCTCGTGTGGAAGAGGGTTTTGAGAAAGGACCCTTTCACCTTGGCAAATATTTAAAGACAGAATTAAAGCTAGCATAATTATTGCATGTATAGGCAGCTAGAGTTTTATGATTGCTGATAACATTTTGAAGACTATCCTCTGAACATTTCTTTTCCATCCATTACTTCATAAATGAAATGGCTTTTAAAAACAATTTAATTATTCTTGTCCTTAGTAATATGATTTTACTGGTGGAGGACAGTTTAACGGAAAAAAAATGAATATCCCTGATAATTTTAGCATATCATCAATGAACAGGGTACAGTAGTTGACATTTCACAGATACAGCATGAATGTCAATATATTTTGAGAGAGATAGCAAAGATGTTACCATACAGTAAAGTGGGACTTGGTGTCACATTGCATAACAGTATTCATCGCCCTGCTAATGATGGAGAAATCATTGTTAAGAAGGGACAGAAAATTCAGAAATAAATGAAGATTTTGTTCAAAATTTGACTGTTCTACAGAAAGGATGCAGATTCACAGTAGGTCATGGCCAGAACTGGATTTTTGCCAGATCTTACCTGGAAGGTGGCTGTTTTTTTTTTTTGTTTTTTTTTTTGCAATACTTTTAAAAAATTAATCTTACAAGTTTTCTATGCCAAAAAATGCAACATCTTAAATGAGGCCTGCACTATTATGCTACAATTATACTTCAATTACCATACAACTATAACCAGTTAACTCTATCAAAGTTAATAACTGATATAATACTGTTGTGTGCATCATGCTTTATTTTGAGTGCCATTAAATGAAATCTTGTTCGAGGACAAATGTCTTAAATTTGGCACTGTGGACACACATATTAAGTCACCCACTCTACGTCTGTCTGGATTTTCATGAACAGTACAGTTCTGTTTCGACATTGTGCTTTGCACTTTCTCTTACACTGCAGTGCAATAGACATATGTGCCTTTTGTACAAAATTACACAAATGGCTTAAAGATTGGGCTGCTATGAAAGGAATTTCTCTACCCTTACTTCTCATGTCCTTAAAAATATATTTTATGCACCTTGTTGAAGATGGATCGTTTAGTATTAAATGTTTTGATCAGCAGACAAGTAGTAAACTTGGTGTCAGAAATCAATCAGCTGTGACATGCAGACAAATCGGACTAATTGCTCACAGTTCTTCTGTATTGCAGATAAATCGAACTTGTTCATTGATTATTGACATAAGTGCCCACGCTGTGTGGTTTCACAACATGGAGTTGATATAGTATCCGGTGATGGAACCATAGTTTTCAAACAAAAAGTATTCTTTTAAAAACTTCATGAATATATTAATAAGGTTTTCACAGTCACTGAAAGGAAGTAATCTGGCAATCCTTCTTGGAGACACAAAAAACTGTGAAAAAGTGGCGAGAAAAAAGAAATCTGCATCAGTCTCGTGTCATGTTACAGCCACCTGTGGTGACTGATAAATTTTCAAGCGTGGAGGAAACTGCAACTTTTTGAGTGGTATTTTTCAACAAGGGGAGCTTCCATGGGCAAAATTATTACGCCTAACTGACACAGTCGTGAAAAATCTCACGTAAAGCGCCACCTTTTTTGTTGGTGGAGAATTATCTTCAAAATTATAAAGCTGAACAGCTGTATAATGTACGGATATCAACTCTCTTATTTTTGAAAATTACCACTTGGTTACATTTTATTAGGTTTCTCCTTGTCCAAATTTTATGTCGCAATACATTGCCTTTGTTTGTTTAAATGTGCGTACCTGTATGGAGATAATTATAAACCTATATACGTGATATATGTGAATGTGCATTTACTCGAAAAGACGTCACATCCACATGTAAACTCTGTCATCAGGAAATATGCATTTAGTGGTCTAGGGAATATCTGCCATGCAGTCATGCAGTTTCAAGTTTACATGTATTTTCATCACACAGAACAACATGTGTACAACTAAAAAAGTGTTTTGAGTTCTGCATGCAATAAGTTCACAATTTTTTAACTCACTAAACGTATTTTTTGTTTTACTGCTTCCACAGAACTGCAAACAAAGAAAACTGTACCTTTAGTCAGCTTCTTACTAGTAGAGAGTGACAGATGTACAGTACTGAGAGCATATATCAATCTAAGAAGCATGCGAAAGTGTATTAAAAAAAAAAAATGGAAAGAAAAGGAAAGGAAAGTTTGAATTGAAATGTGTGTTTGGCCTAAATTATTAGTAATTAAAGTACACGGCAAGTTAGTCACACATGCGAGCATGAGACATATGTTATACAGGCATTCCCTTATCAATCATAAATGTGATCCCACTTCAGTCTATAGACTTAACTACCAAGACCCAATGTGTATAATGCTGCAAAAAGAAAACTATGCTGGAAAAAAAAAAAAAAATTGTGCTTCATAGGGGTTTGATTTTCTCCTTTTGTGTTTTAACTCAGGCTCCTGCTTGCAGGTATTTTTATCCCTAAAGTGCCAAGCACATCATATTTACAAAAAATAGGAAGGATTCACACAAGGTCAACTGTGAGTCAGTCAAGGAGACTCGAGATCTCCTTAAATTGAATCTGAGATACACATGCGTGATGCTGTGGAGGTATGATGCAGTACAAATGAACGTTAAAGAGACACAGACTAAAGTTCCCCATGGTATACGAAAAGAGTTGGCTTTAGAGTTTGCTGGAAAGGATGGGAAATTTTCAGTCCTCAGATGAAGCGCTGCATATCAACATATTCGGTACTGATAGGAACCAAAGTCTGCTTTATTGGTGCTTTGCATATATCTAGTTTCCTTTTGCTGTTCCTCTCTGCATGTACAGTCTCCGAATGTTTCTGGCCAGAGATTTGAAGGTCAGGAATTTTAAAACAGAAAAGTAAGTCCAAAACTGACACATTTCCATTCAGACTTGAATTCTACCTCCATAACCCTGTCTAGGTCATTTCATACTGACATTCCCGATTTTGTTTCATACTTACAAATCATACCTTAAATTTCAGTCTTGCAATGTTAGGCCACTTGTCCGAAAAAGCTGAGTTTCTGCCAGTCGGTAATATTGCAGATTTTTAATTCATTCTCTCGTTATAGTTCTATAGTCCAAATCAGGTATTTTTCAGATTTATAGTCAGAAATGTTTTAGACTCTAATTGCAAGTCTGCTCTATTGTGAAAGTTATACTCAAATAAGAGCTGATGACCTGTTTATGTGGTGCCATATATCACATATAGCCCATGTGATGTAGGCACTGTAATGTGTTAGGATGTAACAGACAACACTGTTGGACTCAAAGGGCGTGATACCGGATAAATTCATACTTTACTTGCGACATTGTACTCTACAGTATATGCTGTTTAGCCTCTTTAATTGTTGTTATCATCGTCAAGCAACAAAATCACAAATTATACGCTAACTTTTTATAGAAAAATTCAGGAGAATGTCAGTTAATTGGCTCTTAGCAAACATGAGCTGGGGATTGATCCGGCTCTGCATACTACTATTTGTTGCTCTATTTAGAATAATGTGGTTAGCAACCGAGAAGAACATCAAAGATAGCAGACGTCAGAACGCTGTCGATATACATTGTTATTGTATTCATCTGCCTGCCGGTGATTTACTGTATAAACTTGACTGCACATTAGCCATGAGATAATGGACGATCACCTGACTGTAAATGGCTGACGAGTGTTTTGGATTCTTACCAGTTATGAATTATTATTAGTAATAACATGTTTTTAGATTTATGCTTAGTTTGGATAAAAGATAAAAGCATGGATAGCACAAGTTTCTGGTTGTCATGAGTCATAATGAAGACTAATTACTATTCAAAGTACTAGGAAGTTTTGTTTACTGGACAGGGTATTTTAATCACCAGCTATGTCTGACGTTAATGATTAATTTTTCCTGACATGTCTCTTCAGCTGTTCTGTGATTTGGCATTGTTTGACATGTATGCACACCCTTTACAGTGGTGTGTATACATTGTTTCATAATAGGAACAGTGTTTGAATTCAGATTCTAATCTATAGACATAAAGCATGATAGGTAGTCAATATACATCTCACAAAACTTCTTGAAACGAACCTATCTTCGAAGTTTTGTTTCGAGAAACCATTCTGCCAATGACAAATTCAATAAGAAAGTCCTGGCCCAGTAGACAAAAAAAAAAAAAATGTTACATATTTTTTTGTTCTTTTGCTCACATTTTTGCCCACATATAACTTATTCATGAGTATGTGTTTGATTCCTCTTCCTGGCATTGATGGAACATTATCCCAATAGAGGTTGTTCAGGTTAACCTCAAAATGACGGCATTCACAATTATTCTTGGATGTGAAACTTCACTATTGATGTTAATTGTAAGCTTTTTTTGTTGTGTGTGCGTCAAAATTATTGGAAATTTATCGATAACGTTTGAGGAGCTGCATTATTTTGTGGCCAAAGTTCTGTCTCCTGGGATGCTATCTGACTGAATTTGCAATTTGGTATCATTGTTAATCACAAATCTTTTGAAGAATTGTTTTTAGCCAAAAAAGAAAGAACAGAAGTCATATCAGATGTATATCACAATATATGCACCAATTAAGAGTCATAATTAGGTTAGTAGGTCATCATGGCTCTCAGACCTTCCAGATGTCTGTCCTCAATTCCTAGAGCCATTTTCCTGTTTTTTTATGGCTGTGTGGAAAAATCCTCTCTTGGGCAACTTTATGACATGCGCTATGACTGTAATGTAGGATTGCAACTGATTTGACTGTCAATTGCTGCTGATATAATGTTTCCCTTGAGAGGTTCTGAGAGTCCAACAGTTTTATTTCTAATGACCTCAGCACAATCGTCCCCTGACTCCAGGCAATAACTTTACATTATGACCCACATTGTGAGTTTATGCCCTTCAAATTTGTGCATATTAGGTTGGAATCTGCTATTAAACTTTTCCATACCTTTTTTTTGCCATTTTATTCCAATACCACTTGACAAACACTACATGTACATTTATCACAGTGTTGTGTCAACTTGTGTGTGCTGTACAATACTTTGAATGAGTGAAAAAAGCCTTTGACTGTGAATTTGGAATCCTTTGTTGACCTTAAAAGTTTGGTGATGACCCTTATGATTTTCACTCTTACAGTACATCATTTATTTTGCATCTAACGTGTCATATTTCCAATGAAAACACCAAACACATCAACTGCAAAGGGTAAGGCTTACATGATGTTTTTTGTTGGGAATCACAACTGTGTTTTCTGTCTTGGTTAGTTGTGCAAGTAAGCCATTTCCATAAAAGTAAAAAAGTGTGAGTTTTATAATAAAGGCATCAAACATGTTTTAGCAACATCAATGCACCATTATCAATGAAGTAAATTACAGTATCTCAAGTAATATGCCT
The DNA here is from genome assembly GCA_021234535.1 of Stichopus chloronotus. Classification (NCBI taxonomy): domain Eukaryota; kingdom Metazoa; phylum Echinodermata; class Holothuroidea; order Aspidochirotida; family Stichopodidae; genus Stichopus; species Stichopus chloronotus. The sequence continues at coordinate 465,323 of CM037834.1, forward strand.
TGCTTATTAAGTTTAATTCCCATCAAGCAAAATTCATGTGATCTTGCATTCATCATCATGCACATGTGTATACCACCAAAATCTGGAGCAGACTGTACTATGCCTAGCATATCCCTCACTTAAATATTGGAACACAGGATTGTGATCATCATAATCACAATACTTTCACGAACATCCGGTTATTAAAGTCATGTTCCACTAAATTAGAGTTGAGAGTTTGGAGGCGGGGTGATTTTAAATGGAATAAGCCTTCACATAATGGATTCTTAAAGTTTGGGAGCAATACTACAGTGATCATTAACGTGGAAGATATTGCACTAAATTTTGCAGTGATGCTTTTAAAGAACATAATAGTTTATTTTAATATTGTGAATTTATGTTTGATGGAGGAAGTGTCTATTAGCTTGTACCAGTATGTTGGTGTCAACTGTTGCTGTGAAAGCCCCTTTTTTTTCTTTTACTGTATCCATCTCAAATTTACCAGATGCAGCACTATCATGTCAGTTTATGGTGATAAAATGTTGACGACATGATGATCATGATTGCTGGAGGGTACTGAATTTAAGACAGGCTTGTAACCAGACTAACAAATAGGGGGGATGCTCGAGACACCAGTGTTGGGGTTATGCCAGCCCTGGGGAGAGGTCCAAAGAGAGGGGGTGTCACCTTCCATTTGAAAATATTTTGCCTTTCTCAAGGGTTCTGGATGCAAAATTGTGCTAGAGTTCCATCTTTTATGAGCCCTGTAATTGTATTCCACAAAAGCAGGACCTGTTCCTGGACCTGTGACTATGTTCGAAAGTTTTTGAATTTTTTTTTTTTTTTTGGGGGGGGGGGGGGAAATTGGTGAATTTATTAGCTAAGATCAATTGTGAAATATATTCAGCTTATCATTTACTGCTTTGTTGTTCTTTTCTGCCAAAGTATTTGCTGTAGTGTAACAAATGGAATGTGATACCGAGTGATACTTGCATTTCTCATACTGTAAAATAAATAACTCCAGCTCTTTGTCATTATAAAATGATGTTTCAAGTATATTCCAACTTAAAGGAAAATGAGGTATTTTTTTTTTTTACAGAAAAGAGTCATATTTTTAAATCCAATGTTTGTGGATACAGAATGATAGATTGTTCAAAATAAGGAAGGACAGTGCCCTTCATCCAAAGTAATAAGCTTCTCACAGTTAGTCATTCAGTTATTTGTAGCTCAAGAATAATTTGTTCATCTAAACTTTCAAACATATTCCAATGATTCATTTTCCATCTCTCATCTCATGTTGATGTTTATTCATGAGAATGATTACCAACTATGAAGGATCCTTTCTTCGTATGCCATTTTGGCACATCATTAACACCACATTTCCTTTAAATTTTTTCAGTACATGGAGCGCATTTGGTCATCGAGAACAAACTGTGGTCTTAAAGGGGTTCATTGAGTGTATATCAGTAATTTTGTGAACAATTTAGAAGGTGCAAACGCGTGACACTTACAATAAGTGTAGTTATTCAAGATTCACATCTATGGAAACTGTTTTGATTTTTTTTTTCAACTTAACCTCACTTGTGCCAGTCAAGTTAATATGAATTAGTACCAATGTGAAAAGTGTCTGCATGGTCACAAATTTTCAAAAAGTAAATTGAATTGTTAATTGCTGACTCATTAATGTTCGTTTTTGTATATAAGACATGTTGATCCTCTTAGATTGATTATTTGTCATTAGTATAGTATGTGTAAAGAAAATTTGGCAGGTGAAGGAAAATTTAGTGACTTTCACCAAACAACTCGATGAACCTCTTTCAATTGTTTCCGACAGGCTGTCCGCATAGGGTAGATGATATATATTCTAGAAGTTCTTGGATAAATGCTTAAAGAAGTATTATGTATTTACAGTGCTGTCAGAGCAAAACTTGATAACTATCAGATATACAGTATGCTATTCTATTTTTATGCCTTGCATTAGTATACTGTAGACCTGATTTGGTTTAAGGGATGGGGGATGTGAGAGGAGGGGGTGGGGAAAGTATAAGGATATAGGCAGGGGATGGTTGAAATGATAAATCATTAAACCTGCATACATGCCTGTCTTATTTTTCCATAGTAGATGAAGTCTGTATAGATTTCGGTCATTGTATTGAGGTTAGAGTTGCCGAATAGGGATTATTGGAGTTTGCAGTATAAGCGCAAGCCTAAAAATTGCAAGTTGCTTTGTTGTGTATGGGATCCTTGTCCCTCCCCCCCCCCCCCTCCTTCCCAACTAGTGATGGCCTGCTGTATCAGGCATCCACGCTTGCCTATACCAACATAAAGAGCTAAATCACCAGATTATTTTCTGTCACAAATTTGACACAATGTTAACAAATTGCAGGTTTGATTGTGGAAGGTTTGTTGAGTATTCAAGTACTGTATCAAAAAAGAAGATAGTGGTCAATATTTGACAGACAATTTGCTCAGATCATCGTTTGCCCATTATTCCACCTCCGAAAAAGTTAATCTTGAAGTAGTAAGGGATCAATGCTTCCTCCTTGTAGACCCCTCACCCAGGATGGCATCCACACTATAGACCAACAGAGCTCTTCAGCTGTCATGTGGAATCCTCTGTGTAGAACACTGTTTAGTTTTCTTGGGAAAGGTTCATGTATGCTAATGTGTCGAAGTTCAAGCCGAAGACAAAGTTGTCTTTGGAGAACTTTGGTCCACAATAGGATAAACAGAAAAAGCAAGAGCAGAAGGGTATCGTACTATCCATGTCAGGGTTAAGAAGGAAGATCCGCTAAGCAAGATCTTTAAGCTAGCGATGCATGTCACCGTCATTGAGACTGCCAGATTGAAATGACGACAACGCGGCAGCATCTACTGTTCGATGGATGGCTTGTGAGAGGACCAACAAAATGCTCAGACTAACCATGAATTGCATTTAAATTGGACCCAGCCTAAGTGGACATCTTTCGCACTGATGTCACAACCTCTATATGTTGAAGATTCTGTCCTTTAATATGCCTAAAATGGCTTTGCCTCCATTAAACATTGGTCCTTGAATCCCTACTACAGGGGCCTGGACCCCCATTGATGTAGGCAACTTGAAGGTTTTGCCCTCATGCTGGAGCCGTTCATGTTGTGACTCCTTGGATGTGGCCCTTGCCATGAACATAGGGTGATTTTGGTCCCTGTAATGATGGGGCAGAATTTTTGTGTGGAGAACCCGACCTATGTATGGGAATTTCCGGGTTGTGGATTTTTTCACTACTTACACAGAGATTGACTGCCTCAGGTAGAAATTACATGCTTGGGCTGCCCCAGTAACTTTGGTCAATTATCTTTGCAATCTTAGCTGGGATATTGGTTACTCCATCAACACACAAGTAGGTCTGTTTCTAAGATGTTTATAGACTACATCCTATTTTGTGTTCTGCATGCTTTTTAATTAATCTTGGTAAACTTTCCTTACTTTCTGTGCAGAAATTAGACAACAAACTGATAAGAGAAGCAGAACAAGGAATTTGTTGAAACAAAGAAAAGAATACATGGCCCAGCTTCAGTGAGTGTTGACTAGGCACACAATTACAGTTAGCTTAGAACTTAGAAGATAATGTTTCACACCATTTTACCCCTGTAGGGAGAAGGCTAGCAATGATGGTTATTGCCTAATTGTCCATGAACTGGAAAGATGTTATCACAGTGAAGGTAGGTTGGAGTGAAAAAAAAATCTTGCCCCATGACTACTGGGGACAGAATCACGCTATGAAGTTTTATGGTCTGGCTGTTTAAGTGTATGGGAAGGTGAATTCATTGTAACAGGTGGTGAGGGAAGAGCCAACATATTAATTGTGTAGGCCTATGCAGTATTTCAATGGTAATCAGTCTTGATTACTGTGTCCTAGCTGGGCCGATGTGGATTCCTCTTTTGTCAGGAAAATGTCTCCTCCCACATCATATGGTCATCCTGTTTAAGGATTAGTGCATAACTGTGCTATATCCTAGAATTTGGTCACCCAAACACTTTGTACACTGCTTTAATCTGTAATACCGATGTAGTTGTGTAACTTGACACGATGCACTGTAGGTAAATTCTGTAGTTGCTGAATTCCTGTGAGAGAAATAGCAATGAATATGCGTGGGGGGTAAGAATCGATGAAGATTTTAAAGAGGCTCATTGAGTTGTTTTGTGAAATTCTCTCAATTTTTCTAAACCGGTCAAGTTTCCTTCACATACTAATGACAAACAGTCAAACTAAAAGGATCCCAAAGTTTTACATACGTTGGAACATTAATGAGTGAGTAACCAACGATTAAATTTAGTTTTTGAAACTTTGTGACCAGACATTTTCACATTAGTACATTCACATGCACACAATCAGAGCAAGTAACGGTCAAAAATTCGAAAAAATTGACAGTTTTCATATAGCTATTGGATGTGAAACTTGATTAATTGTGCTAATTGTGAGTATTGTCGTGTGTTTGTATACTTCAAAATCACCGCAATCTTTACTGATATCAACTCAATGAGCCCCTTTAAGGAAAGCCCATTGGGAGAGTTCAGTAGAATACTGAATGAAAAGAAAATTGCTTCGCTACCATCTCAGTGTATGATGGCATCTAGAACAGTGAACCTGTAATTGAAGGTGGTTTTGGTTGTAAAAGTAACTGGGCAAAGTCAGGAAATAACAGCAGGGGGAATATCTTTTGGTGATTTTTTGGGCATGGTAGTTTAAAGATCATACATTAGGTCAGCTCCCTGTGAATGTTCCCGATATTTCTGTAGAAGCCTGATGGGATATCCACTGATGCTGAGACAACTTTTCAGAATTTGAAGAGGTCAATGATAAGAGTGTTTTTCTTTGATACAACTTGATAACTGTTTGGAATGTCTACCATATTTGTTGAAGTTTTGATTCCCTAATAAATTAATTTATGAAGAAAGTATTAATTTTGTTTCTGTTGTTTTCAGTACCAGTCTTCTCATTCAGTTGTACCTGTAATGTAATGTCAATGATAGTATGCCCATATGGGGTGAAAGGAAGCATGTGCATAAACACCACATACTGTACAGGGACTTGATAAAGTGTGCTCCATTTATCATAGAAAAAAAAAAGAACAAAATTGTCATTTTAACAGAAAAAAAGCGGAGAAAAAAGGAATGTGGCAAAAGCAGAACAAGACTTTGACAAGACAAGAAAAGACCACCTATTTCAATCCCCTTCTCTCTCGTCCAACAGGTACATATATGTCAGATAACCTGGAAAAGAAAGCACAAATAATTTTGACCCTGCTAGGGGCCATGAAGCATGATCACATGGTTGTTAATGTGCTAACTTCACCATTCTTATGGACAGAAAGATACCATGTTTTTCTCACATGAAAGTGGAGAAGCTCAAGGGGAGGGTAAATATTGCTTCCCACAGACAGGTATTGTATTGAATTAGTCCACTGATAGAGAGTGATTTGGATGTGTTTGCATTAAGAGCACTAGCTAAGCAGTATGGACATCAGTGATTCTCATTATTGCTGTCCTGTGGTCACTTTGGTCTTGATATATCAATTCCGGCCTCAGCAGCTGTCAACAAAATTTGTTGAGCCTCTCTGGTCATGCTATTGTTGTAGCTAGTCTGTCAAAACTTGTAGCTAGGGGCAACTGCTTGGTGAGATGTTGCATTTCCAAAGTGGTCACTGGATAACCTGTTGCAAGCCTCCACATTGCCTGATGGTAAAACTTTTGACATGAAACATACTTTATAATTGATTCATTTGTCAGGCTACAGTGACAAAAAAAAGATGAAAGAGTTGACTATGACGTAAAGAGCTAACACCAAAAAATAAAGAAAACACATAAAGTAAAAATAAAAATATCAGTAAAAAAACAAAAACAAATAAAATAAATAATCCACAAGTTTGCAATGCACACTGTTCGACAAAACAGCACTTTAATCACAATCTGATATATGGCTGTTATCTGTGGCATCCAAAGGGGGGGGGGGGGGGGGGGGGGTGCCTAAGCCCCATTAATATTTTATTGCCGACAGCTCACTTTTGCTCTCCTCATCATGGTTTTGATATAGAAACATGTACACCAGATTGAAAGCACTGCTTTTATTTAAATCCTCAAGAATATGTCTCCAGCAATGCTTGGGTATGAATCTATAGCTATCCACCCCCTGTCCCAAACAAAACTCCTGGATCTGCCCCTGCAGGCTGTTCCGTATCCAGTTTCATACCTTCTGTTGATGCTGAATCAAAATACGGTGATCTTTCTTGTCAGTCTTAGCATGGGTATATTTCACTGACATGCAGTATACAACACCTTCGTTGGGATTTGTTAAATGGTAAAGTGGAATGGACACAGACCTGTCAACCTGTCTGAACCAGAAGTATATAGGGACATTTTCATCTTTCAGAGCCTCATAAATCGCGAGACTAGTGAAAAATCATGGGGTTCGTCAATTTTTGACAGAAACTTTATATTATGCAGTACAGTGACATAATCATCTCACACATGTACAGTACAGTGCAAGTTGTTCTTGTAAGCCTATTTCAACTTACATTGTAGCTACTCGTTCTCCCCGATGTATACAGCTGCTATTAAACTAACCGTCAAACTGATCCAAGAATTAAGCCTGATATTGGTGTAATTATTACTAATCTACCATGCTTCAGCTATGAATTTTGAGAACAAAAATCTGAAAACAATAATCTGAAGTTAGTTTCAATATCCATTTATTCATGGTCAATTTCTCAAGTAGGCTTTGAGGTTATTGCTTTCTCTGTTTTCAGAAATGCTGCAAATGGATTAATAAATGGCAGTATAGAATGTGGGAGGGGGGCAGGGGATCTGGACAAAAATCGTTAGAGTTAACAGGTCTGTGGACAATGCATGCTTATGATATATCTTAGGTATAATTTAATGTCAGCTTAACTACTTGCATATGCAAATTAAGCACTCTTGTACTGTACTCATACTACATGAAAAGAGTGTGTTCTTAACTTCTCACTTCACCTTACACAATGCAATTTACTTTAAGGCAAGTAACCACTGAAGGAATTTCATTCTGCTTATTTCCATGTGTTCAAGTGCAATATAAAACTTTATGATGCTGTGTTTCCATTTTATTGTGAGTTATTGCAATGCAGAGCCAGTTCGTTGACTTTTTAGGTCAATGTACAGAAACCTCATGAAGTCAGTTGCACATTCCAAAGCAATTATCGCTAGAGGGTAATACACTATGTGGTAATGAGAGTGAAAAATTATCATTAGTGAATTGTTTGTGGTGAAATTGCTCAACATAAAACAAATTCTTGGTACTGTATATCATCATAAGTTCCATCTGAAAATCATTAGTTACTGAATTCCCAAATGGTCTAGAGGTTCGAAAGTGCTGTATCAGCACGAGATTATCATTAACATTGATATGCCTGCCATCCATGTAGTCATTACTTGCAATGAGTGAGCTGTTAGCAAAAACAGAGATGAGTAATTACAGTAACAATGAGGTAATTAGATGTTTGCCTACAGCCAACAGAATACCACCCATACAGTCAGATCTAATTTGGCTGCCAAGGCACAATTCGAACAATACATTCACACATTGGATAAGGTAATGCTATAATTATATAGATATTTGTGGGAGGGGAGATGATGTTGAATGACATAGCCTCCACTCATTTTCATGATCCGATATATTTCTCATACCCTTTAATAATTAAAGATACTGTAAATTGTACAGCCCGATTTTATGATGTTGTACAAGGGGTGTTCGGAATTACCTCTAATTGTTCCCACTGGCCGATGGATCGTGCCATCTTTTCAGATTTTGGTGCCCAAGAGTCCTTCAAGTCAACCTTTCCAAGTTCCTCCACTTACACCTTCCACATCTTTGGTCACCCTTGAGGGTTCAGGTATAGGGGCAGACTTTTCTTGCATCTGACTTGTTTGAATTTGTGAGAGGGAAATTGTATCCATCGGGGAATATCACTTTGGAAAGGCCCCTTGAAGTTTTGCTCATCCATTGTTGGCATTGTAGTACTTCCATTAGAAAGTTAGGTAAAAAGTAAGTGTTATCACGTAGCTGCTTAGCATGAAGAATGATTTAAGTTGCTTGGCATGTCTTGTGGGAATGGAGCATCCTGAATAGAGCACTAAAAAGTGTATAGTAGGCCTAATGCCATTTTTCAAGATCAAAAGTTTAATTGAAATATTTTCTGAATACTACATTCACATATACTGACACAAGGACGGCCATGGCAGTTCGTAAACTAAGCACTCTTTTTACATGTAATTAAGTTTAAGTTTGTCACCTTCCATAAGATTCATATTTTTTGGGGGATGGCCAACCAATACTTCTTTTAGGCCAAATGTGTGAACTTGAGGTATCGCTGTGCTAAATGCAGTTTACATTGATCATTACCACTTACAGGCCCATTACTCGATTAGTTTTGTTCGACCTAGACCATTGAAGATGCTGTCTTTTGCAGTATTGCTGGAAGGGAAATTTCAACAATATTCTAACATGTTGAAAGTCTTTTAAGAAAGCACCCCCATACCAAAATAAAGAAAAGAAAAAAGAAATATGAAGTTTGGCATGATCGAGCTCATAGCGTGATTCTGTCCCCAGTAGTCATGGGGCAAGATTTTTTTTTCACTCCAACCTACCTTCACTGTGATAACATCTTTCCAGTTCATGGACAATTAGGCAATAACCATCATTGCTAGCCTTCTCCCTACAGGGGTAAAATGGTGTGAAACATTATCTTCTAAGCTCTAAGCTAACTGTAATTGTGTGCCTAGTCAACACTCACTTAAGCTGGGCCATGTATTCTTTTCTTTGTTTTGACAAATTCCTTGTTCTGCTTCTCTTATCAGTTTATTGTCTTATTTCTGCACAGAAAGTAAGGAAAGTTTGCCAAAATTAATTAAAAAACATGCAGAACACAAAATAGGATGTAGTCTATAAACATCCTAGAAACAGACCTACTTGTGTGTTGATGGAGTAACCAATATCCCAGCTAAGATTGCAAAGGTAATTGACCAAAGTTACTGGGCCAGCCCAAGCGTGTAATTTCTGCCTGAGGCAGTCAATCTCTGTGTAAGTGGTGAAAGAATCCAGACCCAGAAATTCCCATACATAGGTCGGGTTCTCCACACAAAAATTCTGCCCCACCATTACAGGGACCAAAATCACCCTATGTGAATTTTTCACTGACCAAAGAAAGTAAAAAGAATGCCACATTGAAGGGAAATAGGGCGTTTGTTTTACAGAAAACATCCATATTTTTTAAACCAATGCTTGTGGATGCAGAGTGATAGATTTTTCAAAATAAGGAAGGACAGTGGCCTTCTTTTCAAGAAATTAGTTCCTCACAGATAGAAACTCAGTTATTTGTTGCTCAACACTAATTTGTGCACCCAAACTTTTCAAAATTCAAATGATGCATCTTCCTTTACTTGATCACATGCATGTTGTTTTAAGGAGATGAAGTTTTGGCAGATGTTTAGTGATAGGACTGAATGGTTTAACAATGACTCAAGCTATTTCTTTTGTATGTCATGTCGGTGTATTCTAAATGCTGTATTTCCCTTTAACCCTTTTTGGCATTTGAAATGGTAACCCTTCGTTTATGATTTTACATGCTCAGGCTATATTTCCACTTACTTATTGACACATATAAGTCTTTCTTCACTAGAAACAGTGTTAAAACCTAAACGAAAGAAAAAACCTGTAAGATAAATTAGCTCATTGTGTTTCTGTGATCATACATTATCAAGGTGGTGTATACATGCATTTTCCATAATTGTACGTAAAGTCTTCATGTATCCTTTGGGCATGCATGCAGGAAAAGTTGACATTCCTACAATTTTCTTGTGTCATTTTGAGCATATGCTTCAAGGAATTTTATTATCCTCCCAAGTAGGATACTCAACCAAGAGTTTTCCAGTGCCAGGGGGACTGCACACACTTTGTTCCTGTTAAAGGTATGGTAATCAGATTTTGGTGGCCTCTAGCCATCTAAATTGTAAATTACTCTTCGTCCACAAAATAGCATCTCGCTATTCCATGCCTGCTGTCTTGTTATGTCTTGTTATAAATCTAAATTTTGCAACTTGCTAATATAGTCCTGTTTGATCAGAATTTAGACCAATATTGTGACTGCTGTGATTTAGCAGAACTGGCACTCTACGTGTAAAAGCAATTATGTGTAGAAGAGCGGAACGGGTCATTCATTTTTGTAATTCTCCTTGTCCTCAAAGATTACCAGCAACTTACTTTTGTCGTAAATTATGAGTTTGTCATACATTGGCATATTGCAAGTGCATGCTACATTGTAATGAGGCCTTAAACAAAATTCTGCTGATTCCCATTTTAGTAAATGCTACTGACTTACCAGCAAACTCAGTGTTTGCGAACACAAGTATGTACTTAAAAAATGTAATGAGTGTCCCGATAACACAATTTGGTCAGGTGGGACAACGGACGTTTGGCCGGTGGTGCAAAGGCGGTCTGCTGATGGTGGTGATGTTGATTGGTTAACTTGAGAACCTGTGAAATATCATGCAAGAGTTTGCTCAGCCAACGAACCTGCGGTGGCACTCAGTCGGTTACTTGGCCACCAACGGGCTGCCAGATGTTGCTGGAATGGAGCTGATATCGCTATTAAAGTTATAAATCATGGTATAGACTCACGCAATTACTACATTAATTACCCATTGATTAATAAATTTTAGTCAAAACCCGACATGCATATGTTCACTGTGCGCAACCTCGTAAACTACTCTTGCTGCCATTTTCAGATGAGGAGTTTCATGGAGAATTACATCAAACTTTAAAGACTTACATTTCTGGAAGACTTCAAGGCATATTTATGAAGATTGCAAGCCTTTGATGGATAATTTGTGTCAAAAGAACCGTGCAAATTACTGTGCTGATAAACTACACTGATTATGTAACTTGTCACTAAAGTAACCTTATAAGCTGGATTGTAACCAATAGCAGCCTTATCATTGCCAGCAGCTGGTGCTGCATCAGTTGGGACACAATCGTTTCAAATCTTATCAGGTAATAATGAATCAATTCCCTTGCAGATATTGATTGATTTCGTTAGTGGGGAAGATTAATGTTCCGAAAATGGTGCTGTAAAATAAGATCTTTCTTTGAAAAGTTTTTTTGAAGTCTTCCATCTTTTGTAATTGTTGAAGGTATGCACTATGTGAAAGTTATGAAAAGACAAGCATTGTACACTTTATATGATGAACACAAATTTTCTCTTGATGGCTGTGCCTGAAGCATGACATGTTGTTTTGTAACCAACTGTGTTGTAATAGAATATGCTGTTAGATGTACTGAATCATCTTGTAGAGTTTCAAAGAAATCGTGTGACAAGGATCAACCGCAATATTGACAGTCATGAATGATGAAGTTTCAGTATGCAATGAAAAGAGTATGCTCTTATAACCCAGCAAACAAATAGGACATACGTTTTGCAAAATTACATTTGGAAATTATAAGCAGTGACGTCGCTACTGTGGGCGGCGGCGGGCAGGCTGCAGCAGCCAGCACCCGGAATCACCGCCCACAACTCAGTGCTATTACTGTCTCTGCCATCCAGAACTGATTTTCAAAGCGAAGACAAAAAATAACAGAATTAGTCTGTAAACTCCTCCTGAATTTTCTCTCCATATTGGCATGAGCGTGATGCCTAGGCTACCCCAGTATATATCAGACATCGAATAGATGCCTAACTTTATAAATTCACAGCACATACTCCCTCACCTCATATAACCTATGCATTTATTGACCATGGTCTAGCATCTGGCAATTTTGTGTGTGTGTGTGTATCTGGCCACCGCCCTTCCGTAATTGCCAGCCTTTTAGTCTGCCAGCAAAGTTTCATGCTACCTTTGCATCCATTGATATCTACAGTACATCATTTTTCTGAAAGTTTTCTTCCTCTGTCAAAATCCAAGAGATCCTCATCCTTTCCACCCTTTCCAGGAAAGGTTTGGCAGAGTATCCTTTTCCTTTTGTGCATGAGCATGACGCCTAGGCTACCCCAGTATATATCAGACATTGAATAGATGCCTAACTTTATAATTTAAAAATCAGTTGCACAGTACTACTATTTGGATTATCTGATGCAGATATCTATAAATGGACCCCCATGTGACAAATTTCCCTTCACCAAAGCTGTGAAAGTGTGGACTGACAAGAAGGAGCGACAGTACAAAGTAAAACTTTTTTAAAAGGTAACTGCGACTTTACTCTATTAATTTAATTGAGTGAATATGGCGTGAATGCAATGCCATTGAATTACATCAGCATTTAAAAAAGATGTCAATTCTCCCACATTCAAATAGCCTAAAACATTGCAGCAGAAAGAACCATCTATGCCTCCTGCATATCCCAAAAATTCTCCAAAGGGGAGGCCCCTGTCACCCCTTCCCTTAGATCTCTCCCCTAAGACGGCGATCCCAAAATGCCCGGCACCAAGTTTGCTCTGACTGCATCCCTGATTAAAAGTATAGCAAAAGAGTAAAGATTAGTCTAGATGTAAAGCTACAGTTTCATCAAATGGAAAATGTTAGGTAACTGTTTCAAGAAAACATGTTAGTGTTTTGATGTTTGACTTCCCTGTAGTCCATTCTTGTATTTTCTTGCATATTGCTCCAACTGAACTTGTCACTGCAAACTTGCAGCTTTATATGCGGTGGGGAACATCAGCAAAGCAGCAAATAAAGCTCATGGACAAAATTGCAGTTACAGTGAAATAAGTCAAAGTGAAAAGCACGTATTTTTCACTCTGTCGAGTCGTGAGTTTTGTCCAATGTGGGACCTTAGTAGTGTACTGCATCTTGTGATCATGCACAGCCATATGGACCATTGAGCAGTCCACGTATCTGATATCACATTTTGAGCATGAAAGCACTTTGAAGACCCTTGCTTGTCTCATGTGTTTTTCATGGAGTTACTACTGTACCTTGTACCTCCATGGTTAATCTTAATGTTTAACAGTATACTGAGCCACAGATACCTGCCTTCAGCAAAAGAGAGAGATTTGTTGCCAGTTTTCAAAGAAAAGTTACTACCGTACTTGTACAGCCGATCCTTGTGACATGAAAAACATATTTTGGCATGCTGACAGAATTATAATCTCTTCAAATGCTGAATAACCACAATTTCTGTAGAAATCCATCAAATATTGACCATTTTACAAACAAATTTCTGTTGTACAATTGCATTATGAACACATCTGCAAGTTTATAATGTAAATGTTGAGAGAGACTCTATGGTACAGTATTAGCCTCCTGTTATCCTCTGTTTAGTTTTAATTTCAAGGACAATTGAGAACTTTCTATGCCCTGAGGGCTTTCTTTTTGCAATATGTATGTAGTGTCTTCTATTATTGATGTCACCAATGTGTTATACAAATGGCAAGTTATTGTTAGATACAATGTATAGGCAGGTTTAATGAAAGATCTACAGTACACTATACAACAGTCCACACCATATGATCAGTTTGGCATTTTCATCAAACTTTAAAAAACGTTATCTAAAAAGTTGTAAGGAGTTGTCGTTTAGGGTGTCACTATGCCGCTTGTGACTGAAGCCAGCTCTCTTCTAGATGTATTGTCACTTGGTCTGTACATGGAAGTACTACCTCGAGGTAGTACTTCCATGGTCTGTATAAGATTTAAATTCTACATGATACTAGCTGGTGCTCACATGGTTGGAAGAGGGAGGGCTGTCACATTGTTAAGAGAAGGCTGTATAACTACACTTATTGGTGCATTATGAAGTCAACACATTGTGGGTTTAAGGTTAGTCTAGCCTGTAATGTTGAGTCAAAATGTCAGGACAAACTTCCATATTTTGTGTTGGAATTGATGTTGCACAAGCTGCAAGAGATCGAGGTAGGACCTAAGTGTAGGAGCCATTTTTTCTTGCACTCATGCAGGCAAAAGGAAAGAAAGCCAGACCAGTTTGTGATGGTTGTAGGTCATCTTATATAGGCCTAGATACATGCAGGGCAATTAGTCCAACAGTTGCTGGCATATACAGTAGATGTTCTCTTCAAGCATACTATTGCTCAAAATCCATTATTAATGTCCCAAGTTTGGCCTACAAATGTGTCCAGGAAAATACCATAAAGGGATAAACCTCACCTATGAAACCAGCCTTCATTTTTGAAAGTGTACCAAAGGATTGGCAGAACATCTTGTAGTTTTAAAAAGCTATAATAAACTACTGAACCACGTTTTCTTTAACTGAAAATTTCCTCCCCGCCAAAGAAAAAAAAAACTATTTTCAGAACCGGGTCCAGTGGTAAATTTATGCAAGTTCTGCATGTTCAAATATCCACAGTGTAAGAGTTTAGCTTTAAAATTAAATCAGCTTTTTCTTTCTACTGGAAATAAGACTCCAAGTAGTACCTTTTTTCTCTTGACAAAACAAATGTTGACACCTACAGTACATGTATGTTGTTTTCCATGTGGGTATCAAATGGAAGAGAAAGATGTAAGATTACGCTAAAGGGTATGTTTTTTCCTATAAACAGCACATCCTGTGAGAAGACTTTGGTTATGGTTGCAATTAATGTAAGTCCCATTATGTCATCATCAGGTTTAAATAGGAACCATAGTGGGTGCTTCAATTTCAACCTACACTTAGTGTTCATCTATTTACAAACAGTCACGACAATATTTGTTTTATTTTCGTAGTGCTCAACTTCTCTCCAAATAGAACTTCAAACTTTCTGCCGTTGTTATACAACGTATCGTCAGTTTGGGAATGTTTGATGTATCACATGCATCGGCAATACTACGTGACTTGTTCAGGTGCATGTGTTACGTCACGAATCACATAATTTTGCAACAACATGGCAACTTGCAGTGAATAAAATGTATATTTAAAAAACCTCATATTTCCTTGGACGTGAATTGTACTACTGAATGGTGTCTTATCGTTTGAAAAACTTTACTTGAAGTGTCGATCAGGACGATCTGGGAGCTTGTAAAACAGTTTTCCTTGAATTACTTGCTTTTTAGTTGCTACTTGTGGGGAGGTTTAAGTGCCTCATTTTGTTGGAATAATGTTACCAGGTGTGTCTTCCTTTCCTCTTTTTCATTTTTTTTTTATGTAAGACGAGCCTCACTGTAGAGACATCACCATCCAACTATATCCTTTTATTCTTCTTTTAATACTTTGTTCTTCTAATAATACTTGTTGACTTTTTTTTTTCTGACAGCCCTGTAACCCTGCTGGAATGTTTCTGCAGTATCCATGGAACTACTTCTCTGATGTACATGTTAATGCTTTGTAATCACAGAAGTGTCATTCTGAAAGTAATACTTCTATGTTGTAATCATGGTATCTAATGAAGGAAAGCCATATGAGCCGATCATCTTCTTTGGTATACCATGTGGGTGTACTGTAGCAAATTCCCATTGTTTCTGGATGAGTGCAAAGGTCATGTCCTGTTATCACAGTCAAATTGTGAGGACATTGTTAGAAAAGAGCCTAGCATCATCATTAGTATTTTGTTTTTTGCAGGTTTTGATGCAATCACAGCCTTTAATTGTAATCAAGAGTTGTGCAGTTTGGACAAATCTCATATTTGGTACACTATGTTGTTGTTTTGAACTGAGTACAAGAAGCCTATTGTTGTTGGTGGGGGTCAAAGGTCATTTTGATCCAGTGTTGTAAATTTGTGAAAACCTTGCTGAAACATGTTACCTGAAGACGTGAAGCTTGGACGTATGTCATATTTGGTATATGTAGGTATAACATATTACTTCCAAGAATCCTATCATTGTTGTTGGGAGTCAAAAATGATTTAGGGTTAACAGGGGTCAAATTGTGAAAACATTGTAAACATGATATCTGAAGAAGGGAGGCTTGTACAAATCACATATTTCCTAGGTGCAGTAGGTGTACTTCCATATCAAGTGCAAGAACCCTATCGATTTTGTTGTTAATTATGTTTTGTTTAGGGGGCAAAGGTCATTTGGGGTCAAAAAAGGTAAAATACTGAATATCATTGTGAACATGATATCTCAAGATGAGAATCTTGGAAATGGCTCATATATACTACAGTAGTCATAAAATGCAGCCCACTGTCCTGATTTTATCCAATTTTATATATTTTATTATACAATTTTATATATTTATTTCCTGATATAAGACAGTGGACATGCTGGTATGGACATCCACGCAGGCAATAATGCATGCTACTGCTCTTACCAGCTAATGTTGTTATTTACTATTGGAATTGTTTAGAATCGTAAACCCTGTTTTGTGGAATGTGCACAGGCTTTGGAATCATTGATTCCATGCAGTACATGTCAGCACTGAGAATTTGAATCATACACTGTATGCGGAACAGTGCTTGGTATAAACCAGAGCTGTCTACACACAGAGGTCCGGTGTTTGGTCTACCTCATGGTCCGGTGTTTGGTCACCTTAGGCAATGAGCTCAAATCTTTGCACCAAAAATAAACCCTTGATTCTTAGCTTAAGTGTTACATCTGAGAAACAGGCTTAATAAAGAAACTGTAATGAGTACATCAAAACTGCAGTGCATTTTTGCATTCTGGTCATGCTTGGTATGTAGATGCCTCATGATGAACCCAGTGTTTTTTTGTTTTTTTTTTATTTCTATAGAGATCAAACATAGTCTTGTTAACACACTATCTCATGTTAAGAATGATGAATATTTTTCATACTCGGTACAAATGCCTCACAGCAAGTAGAAGAACCCTATTGTTTTGGTGGAGTCCATAGACAATCTTAGGTCACCATGGGTCAAACATTAAAAGTCTTGTTAACATGATATTTAAAGTTAGGAATGATGAATACTTTGCATACTTAGTATGCCAAGATTCCATGCCAACTAGTTCTAGGACTGAAACCTATCATTTTTGTTGGAGGCCAGAGCTCATTTGAAGTCACCAGGGTTAAAAAACTCAAAAAAAGTATGCTTGGAAATGTGGACTAACTTTGCACCTAATAGCCTCTTTTCTCCCTGAACCCCACCCAAGGATGGGGATCAGTTTTACAACTTTACCAACTTTCAGCGTGTGGCACTTTATCAGATTTAATTGCGGAAGGCTTTCATAGCAGTTACAGTACTTGTTTACAAGCTGTATTGAAGTTTTGCTCACCTTACTGTATGTGAAGTGTATGACATGGACAAAATTTAACCATAGAAAATTAATCTGTGCAATATTTACAAACTACTAAAAGCAACTATTTTATTTGTAAATCATGGTAACTTTAAGGTGCAGACACACATATGTGCAATTTCTGAAATTTGCCAATGTGCATGTGGGTGATAGTGTGTAGAGGTAAGTATAGTGTAATCCTATGTATGAGAATGATGCTAAAATGCTGAGAATAACACATTAATTGATGGTCTACTCAGCTTGTACAGTATATGATGAGTGATAAGTATATTGAAACTGTCACATCAGGGATAATGCTCACTCATGTACATGGATACCACATGATTGGATACTGCATGCACTGCCTGTATGTGATGAATGATTTTTTTTAAGGCTGTATGAACTTGTAATAATTATAAAAACCAGACTGCACAAATGGATTGTGGTTTCAGTGAATTCAGTATGTGGATTTGTTTCATGAGTCTGCCTTATTGCATAATGCAAGTAAGTGTTGTACACTTTGTTATTGTCGTATTACAACCATGTATCATTATCACCAATTAACATGTACAATGTCTGCTTACCCAAGATGATGACTGATATACTGTAGGTATTCATAAGAACATGCATAACTGCATACTGCATACCATGTGCCACCTGTGCAAGCTTCCCTTGTCGGGATATCATGTCTTCAAGGTTGTCTTGGCTTGAACCCTGTTGACCTAAAATGACCTTTGACCTCCATCAAACATTAAAGGCTATGTATACTCAATAAGGTACCACTACATACCAAATATTGATTTATATAATCTTCCCTTTTTGACATATTGTATTTATAAGTTTTTCTCTTATTGACTCTTGTTTGCCCCAAATAACCTTTGACCTCCACCTAAATAAATAGGGTTATTATACTGAATAAGATACACATGTACATGTATATACAATTTTCCCCTCCTGAACCACGTTTACAGTTTTCACTATTTGACCCCAATGGAGCCCAAATGACTGTTGACCTCCACTCAGAACGAAAGGCATCTTGGACTCAATACAGCTCATCCAACAATACAAAATATGAGATCTATGAGATCCAATTTCAACCTGTTGGCCCCACTTGACCTTTGAACTCCATCAAAAACAATATACTATATTCACATCGAAGACATATACTTACCCCTTGCCACACTAATCAGTTTGACCTATGCTCTACAAACCTCAAAGTCAATTCTGACACCGCGCCCTCTAAGGCCTAGCTCGCCCTCATTTGCCTTTCGCTTGAGTGCCTTTCCAACGTGATACGTATACCTCGCTGTTGTGCCTCTTGCAAAGGCGACTGTACCGGGACAAAACCCTGAGTAGTCTTGTTTTTGGTTCCGTGTTTCTTAAGTCTTTCTGCCTGTTACATTTTTCCTTAATTTGACTCTCGCTTCTCCGAGAAATTTAGGATTTAATATTTCAGTTGCGTGCAGCGTGCCTAGGATCGATATCCTATTGTGCCGCTGCACAGTTATTCCCCTTAGCCTATACTTTCGTTATTTCACAATCCCCTTCAGGGCATTGCGCAATCCCTCCCTACGTTAACAGTTATATTGTATTTCACTTGTAACGTTTCGTTAGCCTCCTCGTTTATCGTTTATCATTAATATTCGAGTTTGCTTGCCATTTGTTCCCCCTTAGCTCCCCTAATTATCGTTTTGGTGTTATTTTTCGGGCGCTAAGTATTTTTGGTTCAGAAGTGAAGATCCGAGTTGGGCGGACTGGCTGTTTCTGCAGTTAGGATGCCCAAACTTGGATCTGTTCGCACTGGGGAGAATGCGAGGCTTCCCGTCTTCTGCTCCAGGTCCTTCCACCCGAAGGCCTGGGCGATAGACGCGCTGTCCCTGTCCTTGGATGGCCTGGACGCGTACGCCTTCCTCCCTTTCGCGATAATCCACCGGGTTCTGCTCAGAATTCGGGCATCCAGAACCCGTGTGCTGCTGGTGGCCCCGCTTTGGCCCCGCCAGCCATGGTTCCCACTCCTCCTCCACCTGCCGGTGGACCTTCCGGTAGTGCTTCCACCGGCCCCCCGTCTGGTCTCCCAGGACAGGGGCAGGGTGTTGCACCCGAGGGTCCAGGACCTTCATCTGACTGCCTGGAGGCTGTCCGGAATTCCCTCCGAGCACAGGGAGTTCCTGAGGACGTTGCCTCAATGGTCGTGTCAGCTAGGAGACCCACTACCCTCGGCATTTACGATTCTCGACTTGCCAAGTTCCGAGAGTAGTGTGCAGACCACCAGACTACTCCGTCTGAGGCGTCCGTGGTCCAAGTCTCCTCGTTCTTGATGGCCCTGTTTGACAAGGGCAAGCAGGTTAACACCATCAAGAACTACCGCTCGGCCATCGCGGCGATCCACCGTGGCTTTGCGGATGGGTCTTCGGTGGGTTCGAGCGGGGTCCTTACCCAGCTACTCCGGGGGATGGCTAACAGTAGGCCAGTTGTACAGCGGCTGGCGCCGTCCAAGTCTATTAACAGGGTCCTGCGGGCTCTCACCCAGGCCCTGTACGAGCTTATGCACTCCTGCCCCCTGGGGTATTTGACTCGCAAGACTTTGTTCCTCATCACTGCAGCGTCGGCAAGAAGGACAAGCTGCCTCCAGGCTCTTTCTGTCAAGCCGGGCCACTTGAGATTTGAGAACCATGGGGTTCGCATGGTTCCTGACCCCTCTTTCGTGGCCAAGACCCAGACACTTTCTTTCGTGCCAGGCGATATCTTCATCCCCAAGATATCCTCGGTCTCCGAGGACAGAAAGTGGTGTCCAGTCAGGGCGCTGAAATGGCATCTCCATCGGACGAAGGTCATTCATTCGACCGATCGCCTTTTTGTCCTCCCCCGCAGGCCGCACTCGGCGGTCTCGAGGGATACCATTTCGCGCTGACTGACCGAGGTCATTGCGCCGCATGCCCAGGGACAATTAGTCAGGGCTCACGAGATCCGTGGGCAAGCGACGTCCAAGGCGTTGTACAGCTGGGGTCCCGGTTGAGGACATCCTCAAGGTGGCGGCCTGGAGGACCCCGACGACGTTCGTCGCTTGCTACCTCTCGGACACTCTCAGTGCCAAAGCGACGTTTGGCCGTGCCGTTCTCTCCTCCCGCTGACCTACCACCGGTTTCCTTCGGTGTCACTCTGATGCAGTAGTGTGGCAAGGGGTAAGTATATGTCTACGATGTGAATTCCCCACAGCTCACTGGTGTGGGTATTCACGAGTGACTATACTTACCCCTTGCTGCTTACCGCCTCCCACCCCACGGAGGCAGGGGGAACCAGTATTGTTTTTCATGGTTTGTTGGTTCCCCTCGGAGGAGCGGAAGTTTTTCTCCCACTGAACATACTGTATATAGTCTAAATCTAGAAAAAAAAAATCTCATCGTTTTCGGGAACGGTGAGCTTGAGGCTTGGGGGGTACTCGGGCGACGCTTTGGTGACTTTGGTGGATCCACCCCTCAGGTAGGTGTTCACGGTTTTGTTTTCTTTCATTGGGCACCTCGCTCAGTCCTACAAGGGCGAGCTAGGCCTTAGAGGGCGCGGTGTCAGAATTGACTTCACGGTTTGTAGAGCATAGGTCAAACTGATGCAGTAGTGTGGCAAGGGGTAAGTATAGTCACTCGTGAATACCCACAGTTGTGGGGATTACACTCATTTAAGGTACCAGTACATACCAAAAATAAGGTTTGTATAAGCTTTACTTCTGAGATACTGTGTTTACAAAGTTTTCACTCCCTGACCACTGTTTATCCCAAGTGACCTTTGACCATCACCAAAGTCAATAGGGTCTTGTAGTCAATAAGATGTTCCCACATACCAAGCATGATATCTGTCCAACTTTACCTTATTGAGATATTGTGTTTACAAGGCTTTTTATTATTTGACTTCTGTTGACTCCAAGTGACCTTTATCCTTGACAAAAGTAGGCTTTTTGTACTCAATATGGTACAGCTCCATAATAAATATGAGGTCTTTACAAGCTTTGTGTCAAGAGATATTGTGTTTACAAGGTTTTCACTATTTGACCTTTTTTTACCCCAAATAACCTTTGACCTTCACCAAAAACAGTGGGCTCCTTGTACTTAATATGGTACCCACATACCAAATATGAGATCTGTGCAAGCTTGCTTTCTGGAGATACCAGGTTTCCAATTACCTGTAGGTGTCACAAACGTACACACAGGCACAGGCACACACACACCTGCATAATGAAAGGTTAAAATTTCATCAAAACCAAAAATGTAAAAAGTCAATTAGCAGCCTAGCACTGTTTTGTACTAGTATGATTTTCAAAGGTGTTTGAACAGCTTGAACTTTGCTGGGTGAGCAAAGTTCTGTGTTACACAGTTTGGGCTTTTTTTTTGTTTTTTTTTTTGTAAACGGTAATATTACAGATATGTACTGTATCTTAAAAGTTGTCATGTTTTAATATTTCATGAATTGGTGCTTCAAGACCGTGTAATAAACACTCATCTAAGTGTAATTATCATTTATTATTCAAATTCTTTGTCATCAGTCATTCTAAGATGAGGTTCATAAAATCATGGCAGAAACTTCCTCAGTTGCTCATCAGTTATCATGTTTGAAGTAAAAAAAAATTATCAAAGGTTTTTTTGGTGAATTTTATGTTGGCATTTGAAAATTAAAAGTACAAAAAGTGCATTTTTCCACAGGATGTATCAAGTACAAGTGAGGGATGTAGACTACAGGTATGTCAGACTTTGTGGAAAGTTTTTGAAATTATATATTTCTCTTTTTTTGTTGTTTTGTGTTAAGTCTGAAACCATTTATCTTATATGTGATTCCAATATCTGAATCATACAGTATAGCCATGGACTCCAGGGTTTGCATTTGAGCTATGCATGATTCAGTGTTTTTCATGATAATAAAACATTTACAAAGTTAATCACAGTTAAGTAGGATAAGCATAACGTATCAAAAGAAAGGAGTAATAAGCAATGGGCATTCAACAGAAAACAAAAAGTTTGAAGAAAGACCTTTTCAACAGCAATACATTACTGTATCCCATACAGGATGCTGTGGTGGGTGCAAAGTGATTATGTTTGCATTCATCATATTCACAATTTGGAATTTGAAAATTGTCATGACTTGTATGATTAATGAAATTTGAAATTCTGAAATGGGAATGCCAGCCAGAGCAGCTGGTAAAGGATTATTTCATTGAAATTATGCAATCTGAAGATGCGTTTTAATTGAAAATGTTGTCACTAGTCTATTTGCTATTTTGTCACTATTTTTGTTTTGTATAATTTTACCTCATCCCTATACACGTAATGTAAAGAATGAGATATTGTCGTTGCTTTGTGATGCTATAATGTATTGTGGCTTTCTCAGTTGCCATAGCAACAGTTGCCGTGGTAACATTATGTACGATCCATATATGAGACATGGGGGTCTTACCTGGTATGGTACTTACGGTGACCTGGAACCCTGTTAGGGTAGGCGTCAAAATGTGTGTGTGAGTGTGTGTGTGTGTGTGAAAGAAAATTTCAGTTTCATAAGTTTGCGTCCGCATCTCCTTCCAGAGGCTGCAAAACCAGTGATGGTAAAATTAGGTAGATAGATGACCCAAGGTCTGAAGTTGTCTCTCCCATCGAAGTTTGAGGTTAGAAATCAAAGGTTATAGGTCAGTGGTCAAATTAGTAAACATCTTATTTTTGCTGTATTTCTTAATCCAAAATATATATTTACGTGGGAGCTTCATATATATAACATATACAAAATTTCATCTAAAAATCTTGTTTTTATGTGCTTTGAGGTTTGTCTTTTGGCAGGGATCTTTGAAATAATCATCAAACATGTATTGTGTTTCATCATTTCAAGAAAAAATGGACAGAAACATATTTTTGTTACCTACAGTAGATGGGTGTAGATATATGTTGGACTAGCACCAGGGGGAATCGTTAAATGCAGGGGGTTTGAAGTTGAGACATCATATTATATTCTCTTCTCTGTACTTTAATACATGCAACATATGATTTGACTGCCAGCGGATTTTTAAAATGGTTGCACACCTCTGCTGTACCTGTTTGTGGTATTTCTATTATAAGTACATTCACCCATTGGCTACCAGCACAGAATAGCAAATGCACGGTAAAATTTAATGCAGGATCCATGCAAATAAGAGTGCTCTCCAGACTTGATTTCAGAAACTCTTTGAATGTTGTTTTACATGTCTTATTTTTGTTTTTGAATCGTCTGGATTATAATTCTTAGAGGCCATCATGTGAAGCTGTTGTCCTTTTAGATCAGAGAAACAATGCTACCAACCTTTTTGACCCTTTCCAGTGGCTACATCAGTATCAACCCCCGCCTGACAGCCTGACAGTGGTTCTACTAAGTCAAACTATTACATCCTGATCATTTATTAGGGTTGTACTTTTAATTTGTGAGGATAGGATTGACAACATTTGTTTGTATTTCAACTTTATCGAATGTGCCTTACCAGATAAAAGAAGAAAATCACCTATTTCTGTAACAACAAGGTCAGGCAACTTACTTTCCAATACAGCAAAGGCGCTATCTTGCAGTTCGTTACTGCTCTCCTCACGTTCATGTAAATAGTACCTCATATTAAAGGCAGACCTCTGAAAATATTTTTTTTCCTCCCAATTCTCTTGTAGTTTCATGTAGGCCTAATCCTTGACAAAATGACCTTGAAAATGGTGAATAATTGGAATTTATACATACTTGGAAAGAATCCTCATCTTCTATTGGCCCATTTCAGTCAGGTAACTGTGGGTTAATGGCTGATAACCCAACTTGTTAAGCCACAGTCAATCACTGGCAGATGAATACAATAAAAAGGTAGATTGACAGTGTGTTATCAGTCTGCTATATCTTGCACAAAACAATGGCTAATACAGAATTACTAGTAACAGGCCTACACTAGGGAAATAATGTTCAATTTGAAGTTCATAGTTCTTAGTTCTAACGTTACCTAGGCCGCTTGTAGGGCCTGCTCAACAGCAAAATGTAAATGTACAGTAGGTAAATCAACGTGACAACAGCACAGTATACTGTCAGTGGTAATTCCTCTGACGTAGGGTAATTATAAATATCAAGCTTCTTCTGAAAGCTTCAGTATATTTTGAACACCTTCAAAAGTTTGATAGCCTACCAGAATTAGCTTTCCTTCTTTGTAAAATTCTAAGATGTTCAAAAACAATTCCCTGTGCAATAAAATCGTAAAGAGGACTAAGGACTGCAATACATCGCCATCTTGAAGGGTCTCCATACAACTACCGGATTAATATTCTTAAGGACAGAGAACTCCACAGCACAAATAATTTAGGCCTATTGATAGGCCTAGACCCTATATGGTGATAAAATGAAAACAGGGAAGGCCTTGACATGAGGTATCCCAAACCAGCCATAAAGTGATCTTACAGCAATGTTTTGACAGTAATGTTTTAACCTTGTGCAATCCTTCTTCTTTGTTGAACTAACTTAGGCCTACAGTAGGTCCAAAATTTTGCATAGCTTACTGAGCACTCTCACACTCACAGAAAAATTAGGGTCTGCACACAACAAGTCTTCCACTCACTGGTGCTGTTAGGACTGAGAGTAAGACATCAAGCTTGTCCAAGTTTTTCTTGAAATCTATATTTAATAAATCTGTCACTGTCTTTATCCAAAATCAGTATCTAGGCCCTACATGTAGCTGTACAACGCTCTGTAGCACGCAGTTACGTACACAGTCCACAGTGAATACACATACACTGAACCACAGCATGCACACATTAGTACACTACTTAAGAGCAAACAAACTAAAGCAGGCATTGTGCTATGTCAATTGTTATTGTTATCCTTTTCGTGTAAGTGTTACTTTCTGTTTCGCGCACGAATATTGTTGACAGTTGTTGTAAATTTGTTTACCTTTTCTTACGGTTCCTTTTCAATGAAAACGTGGTTATTTAATAACCAAGTTCTTTTCTTTTTTCGTCCTTTTTTCATTAAAATCTCGTTGGTATGTATGAACAAGGTTAATCAACTTTGAACATACTGTAAAGTGGGCGAGTTAAATCCAGATGTTCTGCTTTTTCTTCGTTTGAATTAAAAGATTAATCAACACTGGACCTGTGTAGTAACTGTAGTATAATGCACTCTCCAGGGTTAATGTTATTGCTGGATGTACTCGGGCTGTGCCCTCATGCATCGCTTGCATTAACCCCCAATGGTGCATCATAATACAGTTTATTCACTGTCCAGTGTTGATTAACCTTTAATTCAAACAAAGAAAAAGCAGAATAAAACATCTGGATTAAACTTGCCCACCTTACAGTATGTTTCAGTGTATGTTTTCTAGAGCCTGGGGTAATACCTTTTTGCTGGAGTTGTTTTTTTTTCTTTTTATTCCCTTTAAAAGGAAGGGAATGTTGAATGTTCACTGGCATATTAATTGATTGGATATGCTTAGAGAAGGAGGTCCTAAGGGCAGTTTACTACCATATACTGTACATCTTTTTCACATTCTTAGACATTCAACCTTAAAATACAATAAATGAACATATATAAGCAATGCAGCCAAGGTTGAAATCAAACACCTGCATATGTCCTGAAAAACTTAAAGCACTTAAAGGGCAGCTGGTGGTTTTAATTCCAAACAGCACATCATGTTCTATTAACTTAACTACTGTAATGCTTTTTCAAATATAGTATTCAGAGTTGATACCATGAGCAAAGATATATTGCTGTACATGTAGGCATACATAATTTGTTCAAGTTTCACTCTTAGGAGTTTTTAACCTCAACAGTCTTTTGCATTGAGCCAATACATAATGCAAAAACTTAATTTGTAATTTTTTTTTAATTGTAGTACTTTGTGGCTGAGAGTCCGACAACATACATAGACCCTTTATCACACTTGTTATTGGAAGCCTTATGGTTGTTTGGATGTCTGATTCCTCAAATTGTTTAGTTTATGCTGCTTTTTATGATTCTGTGAACAGGCATAAATGATTTTCAACAATGCTAGACAGATGTCCAGCCAAGTTTAATAAAAAGGAAGAAGCAGATTATACAGATAAACTGGTGTTCATGCTTACAAGCAAAGGGCACACAGTAGTTTGCTTTATTGCAAATTTTGAAAGTACAGGAAGTTTGTTTTTTTAACCTAAAAATCTCTGTTTACTTGAATCATATTTTATTTTCTCCTCGTGCAAGTTTGCATAATTCAGTTGATATTTCCTTGAGAGTGTAATGATCAGGTTTTCCTCCCTCTTGTGAAAAAGAAACTGAAAATTTTTTAATTTTTGTAATCATTTTACCAGCTCGTGTATATCATATTATTTTTAATGTTTTTCATGTTCAGGGGATGTTTTTGGTGTCACATGCAGCGGAACAGACAAACTGGGACTTTGAAAATGAAAATTACAAATGTGGTGAGTGTTTCCATCATTATCATTAATTGATCACCAGTAACTGTAATCATCAAAGTAATTTATGTCTGTCACACTGATTTGTCATGATCAAGGGTGACAATTTAATCAGAGGACTGTAAAAGTCGTGTATTTCACAAAATGTATTACCCAATTCAAGTGACACCCAAATAAGATGGCCTACAAATACAGTTGATAGTGGATGAGAGTGGTTTTGTCATTTTGAAAAAAACTTTCAGGAATAGTCTACTGGTAGTTGTTGGTAGTTACATTGCAAGCACAGTTTGCATAGTTAGTGTGGGATGATAGTAGGCCTTCCAAAAGTGCCAAAACTGTTGTTTACGTGTTTTCTGTTTTAAGTCTCAGCTTGGGAGTGGAGGATATTACTTTATTAATTTCTATAAAGTAAATTTACAATTAATCTGTAAAGGCTAATTGCAGCCATAGAATGATATCTCTCGTGTTCTGATGTGAGTTTTCTAGGAGGATCCTTAATTTATTACCTCATAACTGGAGGGGGGCAATGATTGCTCTTACACTACAATTTAGGGATACAGTTATACCTGGTAAGGGATGCATTTGAGGATCAGTGGGGGAGGTATCATACAAAGTTCATGAATTAGGTCATGTGATATGTCCTCACATTTATACATCACATGAATTTCTGTACAATAACATAACATTTGTACAGCACTTGGAGTTGTTTATTTGTTTAGTTACAATTAAAGCAGCTACACACCAGGAATATCATACAATAAAAATGAAATTTTGGTACTCAAGCACCACCTCGTAAACCAGGTTATTTACAGGTAAAAAGGTTTAAAAAGGTGTCATTACACTTCCAAATTTAGGAGTTCAGGTTTCCTCATGCAATCCTTTTAATCATATGATTGACTCACATTTCCACTTCATCACATCATTGGGAAGTGTTTTTAGAGCACCCTCTCTCTCTTTTCACTTGATGATGAATAGATTGAAATAATGTATTCAATTTATACCCTCTGCAAATTCTTATTCTTGACCCATGCTTATCAGTGTAGGCGTTTATATGCTTGTAGTTACTGTACAATTAAAGCACTGCCTTTGTCACAAGAATTGGTGAAATGTACCACCATGTACCTGTAGATACTCCAGATCTGATTCCAATCCTGCTTACACATGAAGTTCTATGATCACCCAATGTAATAATTGTCAGATCATATGGTGATCCAACCTGATCTGATCTTTGTAGCTGTTTTCAGGCTAGTGTATTGAAGGCTTTACATGTTAATTACCCTATGTGGGATGAAAGGGAAATAGGGTGTTTAGAATACACCAACATGGCATACAAAAGAAAATAGCTTTAATCAGAGTGAAACCATTCCGTCTCATCAATAAACATCTACCAAAGCCTCATCTCCTCAAAACTTTAGGAAAGTGATGAGTAACGGAAGATGCATCATTTGAATTTTGAAAAGTTTGGGTGAACAAATTAGTGCTGAGCAACAAATGACTGAATTTCTCTCTGTGAGAAGCTTATTTCTTGAAAAGAAGGCTACTGTCCTTCCTTATTTTGAAAAATCTATTATTCTACGTCCTCAAACATTGGTTCTAAAAATATGGATGTTTTCTCTAAAACAAATGTCCTATTTCCCTTTAATTCTGCCTCTTGTACCCAAGTCTGAATGTGATAAACAGGAATTTTGTAAATGTGGATGTGAATGTATCAATGAATCAAATTTTAAAGTATTCTTCTTGCAGGCAAACTATCCATGAGTGTGGTAGATGAAGATCGATCATCTTACATGAGGGAACGTAACTACGAAGCCCACCTCTTTACCTTAGCACCTACCAGTTGTTCTCAAAAGAACAATTTACTAGTCGGAGTATCAGAAAAGCACCAACAAAGATATTGTCAATTTGAAAGAAAGATAATGACACAGTAGACTGTCTCCATGGTTTTGTACCTTCAGAAACATTGTGGACTTGAAGGCTGTCTCTGGTTCCACGTTGAGTAATAGGCCTACAGTAGACTATTTACAAGGTTTGCACCAACAATGTAGACTATGAATTGTTGTTTCACTTTTCTGTCTTTTCTTATGGGTAGAAGGTATTTGAGCTGATTTCCAAGCAAAGACTGGCAATGCTTGCACATTTAGGAAGTTCCAAAAACATTTACCTGTCAGTTAGGTTATAAAGTGTAGTTGCTGTACTAATTTCACAAGTCTTCAACTTACGATGATGAAACTTCAGCTATGCACCTTCAGCTAGTAGCATTATGCTGGTTTCTGATAAAATATGTCTGAAAGCATCTGTAAAGTATCTGAAAAGCCAATTAGGTTGATTAAGTTCAGCAGGTACCATACACCTTTGAGCTTCTATTTAGTCCCCAAATCAGCAGTACAGTATTTGGTATCATGCGTCTTTTATTTATTACTCTCGTTTTGACAGTTAAAAGTGCTCACTTAGTGTTCGAAGCCATAATTGGCTTTTAATCCCATCTGAGACTTTTTCTTTTTGTCTGAAAATGGTGATTGACCAATGAGGTTGACCTGCTTATCTTTCCCAGAGGAATCTTTATCTGAGATGCAGCTCTCCTCCTGTCATCAAACAATGTGGAATAGATTTGTTTTCTGAAGTGGAGACAGTTGTACATCAAAGATTTCATTTAGGGAAAGTCTTATTGTACAATAGAGATAAATAAGTTATTACTTAGTCATGTGATGGGGTAGATGGAGGAATTTATGTAGTTTATGTAATTGGCAATCATTTCAACTGTCATATGAGTATATCTCTTGTTTCTGGAAATTTGTACTGTACATAGGCTACCACTGTGCAGGCTGGGGAATTCTTGGCCTCCAGTGTTATCTTACATTACATGCGTACAGTAGGTATTGGGAAATGATTTACAGTATTAATAGCTTCATCTGGTTGCCTGTGGTTACTACAGTGTAATGCAACTTGAAAAAAAGTAATGGAGGCGCATGGTATCACTAAGCCTCTTGGCTTTCTTGCTACAATCATTGCTCCACCTCGGACCGCAGGTACATGGAGATGTTAAAAGTGTTGGAAAGAACACTTTTGTTGTTAACTGTCTTAGATATGATCTTATTGCATATTTAGGAACATAAATTAGTTTATTACCTGTTTATGACCATACAAGGCACCCGTATAATATATACTATGTAGCGGTAACTGTTTAAGTCTTTATCACTCTCTTCCTAAAACTTCTTCCTCACGAGAACGTTGATTGTTCGATCCAAGGCGTGATTAATAACAATAAAAGAAACGAATTAAGTTGAATTGGTTTCCACATCGTTTTATTTATTCAACAGGTTATGGGCCCAGAGTGTGGCTGTGTTTTAACCGTAATTGAATACGTGTAGTGTGACAGGAAATCAGAGTATTGACATTCGTTTGACCTGCTGTCGTGGTGTGTCAGGTACGTTTACCGTGTGCTTCATATTGTTATATCGCAAAACTGCTCCCTGTATTTTAACAGTATGGCTACTGAAGTAAAATCCTCGATTGTCATATCACTGACTGGATCGAACTATGCAACTTGGAAGGTACAGTGCCGGATGGCGTTAATGAAAGATGGGTTATGGAATATTGTAAATGGGACTGAGGTTGCCCCTCCTGAGAATGAGGTTATAAACTATGCTAAGTTTGCAGCGAGGAGGGACCGTGCTTTGGCCACAATAGTTCTTAAAGTGGACGCATCATTGTTGTACCTAATTGGTGATCCTGTGTGCCCTGTTGCTGTGTGGAACAAGCTGGCCGATCAATTCCAGAAGAAATCTTGGGCCAACAAGTTGGCACTACGGCGGAAACTGTATTCTCTTCGTTTGAAGTCTGGTGGTTCCGTGCAGGAGCATATCAAGGAGATGACAAATATTTTTGATTCATTGTCTATTATTGGAGATCCCATGACGGAAGAGGATCGTGTGGTTCATTTATTGGCTAGCCTACCTGAACCTTTCAATGTGCTGGTGACGGCTTTGGAGTCGAATCCCGAAGTTCCAAAATTGGAAACAGTAACAGAATGGTTGCTACATGAAGAAAGGAAGATGAGGGATCGAGAGTCTAACCAGAAGGAAGAAGAGGCTTTAGTCGTGAAACAGCGAAAACGAAATCGCCGTCCGAGATGCTATGGCTGTCAGAAGTTCGGTCATATCCAGCGTTACTGTCCTGAGTCGAGTCAAAACCTGGAGAAGTCAAGCAACAAGAACAGTAAGGCAAAGAAAACTACCAAACAGAAGGCAAGCAAAGCCAGGGAGAAAAATAAAGAGAACAACAGTAGCTCTGATGGTGAGACTGTGGGTTTAGTTGCCAGTCATGTGTTTTCTGCTAGTGTTGATGGTTCAAAGAACATTTGGATTGTTGACTATGGGGCAACATCCCACATGACATATAACAAGAGATTACTTAAAAGTCTGACTGTATCTGAATCACCGGTAAGAGTGTCTCTGTGTGATGATCATGTTGTTGAAGCTGTTGGGTCTGGTTGTGTTGATCTTAATATGAATTTGCCAGATGGGAAGGTACAGAAATGTACTTTGCATAATGTATTGTTTGTACCGGAGCTGACATGTAACCTTTTGAGTGTATCAAAAGTTGCAGCCAAAGGAAAAATAACCAAATTCAGTGAAACAAGATGTGAAATTCTTGACAATCATATGAAACTAGTTGCTGTTGCAAAGAAAGTAGGGGAATTGTATCACTTAGATTGTGAAATTAACCTGCAGAGAGTTAGTATGGGCAAAGGTAAAAATGAAGTTTTCAAAGAGACTCTCTGGCATAGGAGATTTGGACATCTAAGTGAGCAAAACTTGAAAAAGTTGGCATCTAGTGGTTTGGTTGATGGCTTTGACTATGACATTGGGAAAACTATCGGTTTCTGCGAACCATGTGTTCAAGGTAAGCAACAGCGCAGTCAGTTCCCAACTGCAAGCCAAAATAGATCTGGTCAACCTCTAAAAGTAGTGCACAGTGATGTTTGTGGAAAAATGAATGAGAAATCACTTGGTGGTGCAGAGTACTTCTTGACATTTATTGATGATCACACACACTATGTTTGGGTTTATGTCTTAAAATACAAAAGTGAGGTGTTCAGTAAATTGTTGGAGTGGAAAGCACTTGTGGAAAAATCATCAGGGTACACATTAAAAACCTTGCGTACAGACAATGGTGGTGAATATGTGTCAAATGATTTTGAGGGCTACCTAAAATCAGAAGGTGTAAAACATGAAGTCACTATACCCAAAACGCCTGAGCAAAACGGCACTGCTGAGCGGATGAATCGCACACTTGTTGAGAAAGTGCAATCCATGTTGTGTGATGCAAATCTCCCCCAGCAGTTTTGGGCCGAAGGGCTGTCCACTGCTGTCTACTTGAGAAATCGTAGTCCAACGAAGGCAGTAATTGGCATGACCCCTTTTGAGGCTTGGACAGGTGAAACGCCAAAGGTTCACCACCTGCGGTCATTTGGGTGTGTGGCATATGCTCATGTCCCCAAGGATGAGCGTCAGAAACTTGATCCAAAAGCAAGGAAGTGCATCCTGCTGGGTTTTTCTACCAAGTCTAAAGGTTATAGGCTGTATGACCCAAAGCGTTTTAGGGTATTTCACGGTAGAGATGTTCGTTTCAATGAGCTAGAGATGCATGGAATTGAAAAATCAAGTGGTGATGACATTAAGCCTAGGCCTACGCTTATTAATAGCATTAGTATTGATGAGCTGGTTGCTGATAATGAAAACCAGCAACGACGACCTATCTGAGATCGTCGACCACCTGAGCGTTTTGGTGAATGGGTAAACCTGCAGGTTGCTGGTGACAAACCAAACGAACCCATTACCTTGTGTGAAGCGCTAGATAGTCCAGAAAGGTCAAAGTGGTTGGAAACTATGGAGAAGGAAATGAGATCTCTCCATGACAATGACGTTTGGGACTTAGCAGAGCTGCCAAAAGGTAGAAAGCCAATTGGAAGCAAGTGGGTGTTCAAAGTAAAAGAGTTCGCTGATGGTACAGTAGAGCGTTACAAAGCTCGGTTGGTTGCACAAGGTTTTTCACAAAAATCTGGGGTGGATTATGATGAAACTTTTGGTCCTGTTGTGAGGTTCGAATCAGTTCGAAGTGTTCTGGCACTTTCGGTTCAAAGTGGTATGAAGGTGCACCAGATGGATGTGACCACTGCATTCCTAAATGGAAACCTTGAGGAAGAGGTCTATATGAAGCAACCAGATGGTTTTGCTGTCAAAGGGAAAGAGCACCTGGTTTGCAAACTGAAGCGCAGTATCTATGGGTTGAAACAGTCACCCCGATGCTGGAACGAAACCTTGCATAACCAGTTGATCAAAATGGGTTTTGAACAAACAGCAAGTGATCCGTGTCTTTACACGTCCAGGGAAGGGGAGATGTCGATTGTTGGAGTGTATGTGGACGACATCCTCCTGGCGTGTAAAAGTGATCAGCGACTTGCTGAAATTGAGGCTACCCTTGCATCAGAGTTTGATATTAAGGACTTGGGTGAACTTAGCTATTTTTTGGGAGTAAATGTTGAGCAAAACTGTAAAAATGGTGAAATATGGATAGGGCAAAAGACATACACTGAGAAGGTTCTGCAGAAATTTGGAATGGAAAATGCAAAACCTGTGTCCACACCTGCAGAAGCTAATGTGAAGCTTAAGTCGGCAAGTGAAGAGAATGAACTTGTGGATCAAAGACACTACCAATCCATGGTACGGAGTCTGCTCTACTTGTCCACCATGACACGACCCGATATAGCCTTTGCAGTGAGTAACGTTGCACGATATTCTTCAAACCCCACTAAACAGCGTTTTATGGCTGTAAAGCGTATCTTGCGTTACCTTAAGGGTACTGTCGAGTTTGGACTTCTCTACACTAGGAATGGTTCTAGTGAGATGGTTGGTTATTCTGATGCAGATTGGGGTGGAGATATCAATGACAGGAAGTCCACGTCGGGCTACCTCTTTGAAATGAGTGGAGCGGCTGTCACATGGAGAAGTAAAAAACAATCATGTGTGGCACTCTCCACTGCTGAAGCAGAATATATGTCACTATCATCTGCTGCTCAAGAAGCAGTGTGGCTGCGTAGACTTAACTCTGAACTAGGACAGAAACCATCTCTACCAACCTTAATCATGGAGGACAACCAGTCTGCCATGTGCATGACCAAAAATACAAAATCCCATGGACGTGCAAAACACATTGATATCAAATATCATTTTATTAGAGAGAAATTGGAGGATGGAACAATCGATTTGAAGTATTGTCATACTGAGAACATGATTGCAGACATGCTCACAAAAGGACTCGGTAAAGATAGGTTTGAGCGATTGAGGCACATGTGTGGTGTCAGGGAAATGGTTTAACAGTACAGAATCAGTAGGATTGAGAAGGAGTTTGAGAAGGAGTTTAGGAAGTAAAATGATTTTACAGTACAACTAAAAGTGAGAAGGAGTGTTGGAAAGAACACTTTTGTTGTTATCTGTCTTAGATATGATCTTATTGCATATTTAGGAACATTAATTAGTTTTATTACCTGTTTATGACCATACAAGGCACCCGTATAATATATACTATGTAGCGGTAACTGTTTAAGTCTTTATCACTTTCTTCCTAAAACTTCTTCCTTGCGAGAACGTTGATTGTTCGATCCAAGGCGTGATTAATAACAATGAAAGAAACGAATTAAGTTGAATTGGTTTCCACATCGTTTTATTTATTCAACAAAAAGATTATGCTTATGGTGTGGTTATATTCTTGAGTCAGTGCCTGAACTAAATTTAATTTACCAGGGTTATTTTAATGGTTTGTTAGGGAAAATATCTTTTGAAAAAAAGATAAATTGGTGTTTGTTTTTTGGTTTTTCTTTGTCATCTATGATGCACATGCATACAATTGAATATTTCAGTGATTCCAGGTGCAGTATTCCAGCTGCATAGTAGAAGTTGGTGAGCAAATTTATGCCAAGCAAACTCTGCAGGGATATATTCTTAAAATAAAATATTAAGAGGAACATGTTGACAGCTTTGATGTACGAAAGTTCAAGAAAGATGTCTGACATTGATACAGATGGTACCTAGATGCACCTAGAAGAAGAGCGATTAATTATTAGGATTATGAATTAATCATAGTTGTTCAGTGTCATGATGAATGAAATATGGTCAAATTTCATGTCTCTCAGTTCTCAAAACTGCTGGAAACATCGTCAAGAAGTTAAAAAAAAAAAACTCCTCGTCAACTACCCACCCTTGTTAGAAGAAGAGTCAAGTTTTCAATCAACAATCATGCTGTCTGTCTGAAAAACAGCTAAATCCAGACTTACTTTGAGTCATCTAGCAAATGATCCTTAATTATAAAATCAATTTTCTAATGCTGGGATGCTTAAAGCCATTTGGCTTTTTAAATGTGTGATCACAATATTGTGTCCATGCACTGGTAGGCTTCACATATGTGGGATGAAGGTCACATGAAATGCCTGCACCTTCTCTACCTTCAATATTTTTTTTTTCAAATTATGGTGCTACTTCTCTGTGAAACTATCAAATCATTTAAAAATTCACACTGTTATTACCCACGACTGAATGTTTTGGGGTGGAAAATCATTGACTTTCTCTGGGATGTCCTTACTTTTCTGATTTTATGCAACCTAAGTTAACAGAAAGTACATGATTTGCCAGTTCAACCAAGCTAGGGCCAACCATTTTGTAATCTCTCATAAGATGAACCCACGGCCCCAAACCAGCCGCCATCAATACTGTACAAGAGCACTGTCACAATAAGCATTTTGCAGAATTTTATAAAATGGGCCATAGGGCTAACAAGGGACCTTTAACCAAAGTTTCCTGAACACCATGTAGGTACAAGTACCATTATGACACCATCAACATTGTACAAGAGAATCTGTAGGAGGAGGAGCATTTTGCAGAAATTTCTTCAAATGGCCAACATTACCCCATTGAACCTTGAATCAAAACTTTTTGAATACCCCAAATGGCCCATCCCCCAATTAACATTGCCTCCCAAGTTTCAAACAAATCCATCAAAGTATGTGGGAGGAGTAACATTTTGAACAATTGTAGACAGTATGACATGGCTTGATCGCAATAGCTCACACTGGTATGCTTGTATGAGCCAAAAAACATTCCACTCGGCCAACGATGGATCATTCAGTATCGTCTTTTTAAAATTGTAATACCTCATAAATTACATCCAGTCCTTTTCTAGCATTTCCTGTATGGTTGTGCCAGTCTGTCGCATCCACTTCCTTGCGAATCCATCCCCTTCCTGTCCTGTACCAACTACTCATTAGTGTATACTTTACGAAGAAGATTTCGAATTGACTGCAAACGTATTTTGAAATTTACTGTGCTTTTCAAGCGTAACACATTAAAAATGTAGGTTTGCAAGCAGGGCGGCAATGTTTGCATAGTGTTTAAGGATGGGCAAGGATTGGTGAGGGATGGTTTGGGTTTCAGAAAGCTCTGGGAGCAGATTGTTGTATCCTGAAGCAAGTGTTTGGCAAATCATGCCAAGAGAACAGAAATCTACATTTAGTCTGGTTGACTCATTCTACCTGTGATTTCTGTGAGTGGAAGATAGTTGATATGGGCGGATGAAGTTCTTCCATAATGTTTAATAGGTCATCAAACATTTCTTGTATTGGCCTTCCACTGCTGACACTTCCTCATATTTTTGTGGGTTGTGTGTAACCTTTGCAGTGTGTTATCCCGGTGTGTTGATTGTGGTGCACAGTTTTCAAACCACTATCTTTCATGAAGGACAGCTCGTGTGGATCTCATTTGGCCTACGTAGGTGCACCAAGTTCGTTACAAAAAGCACAGTGTTTTTGGTGGAGTTCAAATGTTATTAAAGTGCAACAGGGGTCAAACTACAAAAAAGGAAAACATTAATGATATATCTAACGAAATAAACTTGGACTGATCTCATCTACAGTGTATAAGTGCCCTGCAGTACATGAAAATAGAAGTCGGAATTTTGACGATGAAATATCGCAGTTTAATAGCCTAATTGAGAAACTAGCATGTGGTGAATATGCACCATCACCAAATGTCACTCATCAACATACGGTCGTGTACTTTTCATTGTATTGCACTTTGAAACTGAATGAAAATCAATCAGAACATTGTCATTCATAGATTGTCATATCTCAACCACTCTCACTGAAAGGCTGTCGTGTTTGTTCATATATTATCGTCAAATAGATTAAACACTTGTTTGATAATTTGATCATTGCATGGTACGGTACAACTTATTAATATAACCAAAAATGTGCATGTGCATTAATGGCAATTATAGGTAGAAAACAAAGAAATACATCGAATTCCTGCTATCAGGAGTTTAGGGAACATAATGGTTTGACTAATTACTCAGGTCTATTCACATAAAACTTAGGCAAAAATGGCAGAACCCTTCTCTAAATTTTAAATTTGCATAATTTGGGACAAACGATATATGGAATGAAATTTCGAAGGTTGTGCTAATCAAACACTCCTGTTTTGTTTGTCATAGCTTATTGCTGAGTTCATGAGCTCCAGTTTGTTTACTTTTTAAGTTAAAGAGGCCTTCTGTTTTGGATTCACGTTAAACGTCATTTGACGTCTGCAGGCGTAGAATAACAAGAACTATGCATAATACGTTTCAAGAAGGCAAGAAGTCTGCTGTTAGTGAGGTCATTTCAGGTCAACAGAGGTCAACAAGAATGTCATGCAATCACAATAACTCCAGAACTGAGAGTCAAAATGATGTACAGGCTTACCACATTTGTGTACATATCTTGCCTGTTTTTCATGGAAATTGTTTGATCTAAACAAGTGTTAAAACAATGATAACAATAATAGGTAGAAAACAAAGGAATTCATCAAATTCCTGCTATCAGGAGATATGTGACATAACAATTTGACTAATTACTCGGGTCTATTTACATTTAACTGAGGTAAAAATGGCAGAACCCTTCTCTAACTTTTAGATTTGCATGTTCTGATTTGCCTGTTTTTCATGGAAATTGTTTGATGTAAACAAGTGTCAAATTGTAAAACTCTTGAACCTGCATCTTAGGAAGGGAGTCCTGAACTGACTCTTCATAATTGTCATGTACTTTCACTGTCCCATGTTGAGTGAAATGCTAATAGCGTTTTATAAAAAATAAAAAAAATGGGCATTCAGAGGTCAGTTGGGTCATATGGTAAACATGTAAAGTTAATTTCTTAGCAAGAAAATTTAACACCGAGTTTGTGAGTCGTATGTATGGCATTGAGTGAAAAAACATCTTTCGTTATACAGTGAATGCCAAAGGTCATTAAGGGACCGACTATGTATGTTGTTGCTACAAAAAAGTTAAACAATACTTTGAGATGAATGGCCATACCTCATACTTTGTATGTGTATTACTTCTATAGTCAGTGTTCCAGTTTGTCATGGCTGAGTCCAGTGCTGTGCCTTACATTAGTGGTAAAATTATAACTGTGATTTAATACATCAAACCACACTGTCACAGTCCTGATGATATTCAACTAACACACTTAAAGACTTTCATAACTTTTAAGATAATGCATCATTGGACATATTTTACTTAGAAATGTGTTCACTTTAACGGTGATGATTTTGCATTCATTGATGTGGCGAATTATGATTCAAGAAATATATTGAAATCATAACGGACGGGTCACAAACGCTCGTTTCTGTGTGTAAAATGCTTCACAGTGTTAGAATATTCACTGTAGAGTAAGTAGATGTCCCCCCCCCCGACTACACTGAATTTATTTAAGATATCTTAGTTGTTGTGTCATTGCCTTCTTGAGTTTGCATATTATATTGTCTTTTTTAATAACATTTGTAACTTTTACAGTGTAAATAGGCCTACACTGCTGCTACCCACTGTTGAGATGGATGAACCTATAGTATCTGTGACTTTCTAGAATTACATGGTTTCAAGTTTAAGGAATATTCGGGAAAGTAGCGCTGCTCGATCTTCGGTGATACAGAACTTAGAAAAAACTTTCAGTTTTCCATTTACTGACAGTCCATTCATTGGCTTATCTTTCTTACATTATTTTTTTATATGTTAAGTTTACGAATTCACTGGTTTTATGATTATCAGCCTCCTCTACCCCCCCCCCCCTCCCTCCCTTTTTTTCTCCCACTTTGTATTGAGTGGGATTTAAATAGCAATTTAGTTCCTTGAAAGAAGAACCAGGAGCGAATTTTCAAGAAAGCTTTAATGTACAATTAACATTAACCAAAAATGTGCATGTGCATTGCTGGCAAATATGGGTAGGAAACAAAGAAATTAATCGAATTCCTGTTTTCAGGAGTTAAGGGAACATAATGGTTTGACTAATTACTCAGGTCTATTCACATAAAACTTAGACAAAAATGGCAGAACCCTTCTCTAAATTTTAAATTTGCATAATTTGGGACAAATGACATATTGATTGAAATTTCGAAGGTTGTGCTAATCAAACACTTCTGTTTTGTTTGTCATAGCTTATTGCTGAGTTCATGAGTTCCAGTTTGTTTTCTTTTTAAGTTAAAGAGGTCCTCTGTTTTGGATTGACGTAAAT
Source organism: Stichopus chloronotus (assembly GCA_021234535.1). Taxonomy (NCBI): domain Eukaryota; kingdom Metazoa; phylum Echinodermata; class Holothuroidea; order Aspidochirotida; family Stichopodidae; genus Stichopus; species Stichopus chloronotus. Next base: position 504,472 of record CM037834.1, read on the forward strand.
GTCATTTGATATCTGCGGGCGTAAAATAACAAGGACTATACACAAAACATTTCAAGAAGGCAAGAAGTCTGCTGTTGGTGAAGTCATTTAAGGTCAACAGAGGTCAACAAGAATGTCATGCAATCACAATAACTCCAGAACTGAAAGTCAAAATGATGTACTGGCTTATCACATTTGTGTACATATCTTGCCTGTTTTTCATGGAAATTGTTTGATCTAAACAAGTGTTAAAACAATGATAACAATAATAGGTAGAAAACAAAGAAATTCATCAAATTCCTGCTATCAGGAGATATGTGACATAACAATTTGACTAATTACTCAGGCCTTTTTACATTAAACTGAGGTAAAAATGGCAGAACCCTTCTCTAACTTTTAGATTTGTATGTTGTAATTTGCCTGTTTTTCATGGAAATTGTTTGATCTAAACAAGTGTCAAATTATAAAACTCCTGAACCTGCATCTTAGGAAGGGAATCCTGAACTGACTCTTCATAATTATCTTAAAATTACAGTTAAATTTCCCTTTTTTCGCCGTACGAATGATTTTTGGCAAAAAAGTTATTTTTCAATGCAGAAATGGCAGGAACTTAGTTTCGTTGTAGTTGCCCTGGGTCTCCCCTTTTTTAAGGTGGTCGCTGGTATTGCTGTTGGGAAACTTCAAAGGTCGTTTGATGTCTTGAGAGTTGCAACCCTTCCAGGAGATCTTATGTTGTAAATGCGCAGGAAAAAGAAATGAAAAAGGGCCTCAATGAAGTCAAATTTAGAATTAAGCTTGGTTTCCGTTCATTGCACAGTAGCCAATTATTGTCTTAGCAGCTCAGCGCATAGTTTTGTCTTTGGTGACGAGTACTTTGAAAATTGTAAAATGACAATTAATCCTTTTGGGGTTACCAGTGGTGAAACTTGGTAAGCTGTAAAATCATGACAAAACGTAGGACTGAGAACATCAAAAGTTTGTCGGTATGTGGAGGTATTATATTAAGTTACGCTTTATTTTGTGGCGAATTGGGGACAGTCATTCTAGAGTAGCAATGCTGCAGTCGCTCAACTCTTTGTGTGTGTGCGTGTGTCTGTATGTGGTTACAATACTGCAGTAAGGGATGGGGTGTCTAATGAATCTGTTGTTGTCGTGACATGCATGCTATGATGATGGCATATGTTACTTTTGTGGTCTTACGAAACACGAAATTGTGTAAGGAAAAAGCCTGTTGACGCAATATCTCTTGAAAGAAGATGGAAACTGTTGATTTTGCACGTATGATTTGATAACATTATTGAGTGAAGGTACTGTATCTTGGGGATCAAATGTCATTTGATGTCACCAGAGGTTAACCTATCGTGAACAAAGTACATGAAGATAGAAATCACGGAAACTGACACACACATGTGCATAATCTTTAACTTTCAAATGGTAATATTTTTCGCCTTCCTTCTTTGGAGGATACTGTAAACAAGAAACCTAATTAATTCAACATCACCATTTGGCAAAGACTAGCTGTAATTGCAATGATTTAGAAAAGAATTACTCTTAGAACTTCAAAGCTGCTACTGTATAGTTTTCTGACTGTTTTCAATGTAACAATTCTGTGGTATAGTGCAAAACAAAATCTAGTACCTGTGTACTGCGTTTGCCATTAACTTATATTTCATGCAGGTTTTGGTTAATACAGGGAAGTGGTTTTTGGTTTGCTACACAGCTATCTAATCCTTTCCATGCAAAGACTTTAGTTGCCTCAAATAGTGACCTTTGCCATCTGTGGAGAAGAGACTTTTCCCCGAAAAAAAAACTCCCTTCTGAACAGTAAGTTCCTCAAAATCCTAAAGAATCCATAATCCCAGAAAGGTCTGCTTAGAGTGTCTGTCATTGTCACCACTTGCATATTGATCATCTGTCCAGGCTTTGGATTCTTACGTGAAGAGACTGCCCCGCAATACAGTAAATAGAAATACTCCCTCCGTATGATGCCATCAGACACATGTACAGCTCACTGTTAACGCCGACCAAGGTACAAGTCAGATCGCATCTCTGAAATGAGAGGCAATCATCGATATTTCTACACTCAAGGAAGCCTCTGCAAAAGAACAAGGTCTGTTGTCATGCTTGTATGATCCCTCCACATCAATTTTTCAGGCAAATCTGACACATAACTTTGGAAGAGTTGTGCAGTTGTCCACCAAATCTGACAGAATTTGAAAAGAAGGAAACCTTTTGAAGAGCCAGACAGACATTTTCACTCCAAACTACCACATGAGCTCTACCCACACTTGAAATTTGTGGATTGAGCTAATAAGTGCACATCATGCAACTTATTCTGACCACTGCATTAATGAAGGTCATATGTAAAGAGTGATCTGGGGCCCTTTCAGATATCATCGATAGTCTCAGCCCGTTGCATTTCGAACTGTAGGGAATTTCGCATCGACATTTTCTTCTTGGTCGTATAAAGATAAGATAAAAAAGAAAACGTTGACTAACATCAACATTGGTGTGTATGATCTGTACTGTCTATATTTGATGCGTTCCTGGAAATAAACTGATAAATTCATTAAATTAATCCATCGAATGATAATGAATGTGCAAAACTCTTCAGAAATTTCACCGTTCATTACAATATTTTGAGACTAGCGATCAAATCAATGATTCACATGGGATCTGCCAGGGGTCTAGTGTTTTTTTTTTCTTCTTTTTTTCTTTTTTACACCTTGACGCACGTCTATAAGAGGAGCATGAGACGCATAATATCCATGATTATTAGGGGGTGGAGGTTGAGCTGGACAGAGAGCTAGCGGCCGAACTATCTGAGCGGAGCGCCATCATCGGCTGGTGTGGGGTCCAAAAGAAAGGTTTGTCTTTACAAGCACACCAGGTGGCCGGAGAGGGCATTCCCCGTCTGTCCTAAGCTACACATGCCCAGTCTAAAAAGAAGGGTCTCATGTCGGCAATTTTCATCAATCGATGAAAAATGTTGATAATTTGGATTCCTTTTTATCAAGAATGTTTCCACGTATCAAATCGCGGTCGGCGTCCACTCACTAACTTTAAAAACATCTTTAATAAAACCTTCACAGGCAAGAAGTCATAAATTCGCGTGCATCTCTTGCCAAGCAGAGCGCCATCAACAGTTGGCGAGGAGCGCACCGAGATTGTTTTCGTTGAAAACACCTGCCAGATCACCGGAAATGGCATTTGCAACTCTATTTTTTTTTCTTTTTTTTTCTTTTTTTCTTGCGCTTTAGACCACACACCACACACTTAAACTCGTTTTCAAGTAAATCTATTTTTGTCGTTAAATGTGATGTGAAAGCCACACCCTATGCCCTCCCCCACTCATTGCGGGTCCAAAGATGATAAAAGGGACTTTGGTGTAAGGGACGAAGATGTTGGGGTCTATATATGACTAATAATTTCACGCAACGTGATGAAGAAAAAGGTGCAATTTAGGGCCTTAATTCTTATGGGCTCGATGTGTGGCTAACAAAATAGCATATGCAGCACCTAAAGTTTTGCGTTGTAACAGATATTCCGTACATGACAGTTCGCCATTATGGAAGTACGTTTCTTTTCCCCACCTACTAGATTAAAAAGTGTTTTTCGGGAAGTGATTGGGGGATGGGGCAATAAGAATGGACCATGCATGACAGCTAATCTCATAGTGCACTAAGCTCTTCGACGTTTCGACGTGGAAGAAGACGGCTACACTGTAAGTCCTGGAAGGAGGGCTGCAGGCTCAATTGCAGTGACACCACATAAGGAGACATTGGTTGTAGTATCGGGATAATTGTAGGAGGTTTTAGATTCAACGACGCGGTTGTGATGGGAAAAAATGCAGATCACGTCATACTGTTATCAGCAGATTTTGTCACGAAATTTGGTCAAAGGATTACCAGCTACGACTACTGTCAGTTCCATAATATCATTTTTAAGCCGGCATTTATTTTAATTATCATTAGTGGTAGTAGTAGTTGTGCTAGTAGCAGCAGTAGTAGATTTTTGCTACTCCTTTGACGTCAATGGATTCATTACGGATGTTATGAGTTTTGTGTAATAGGCCTATCACATTTGCTATCAGAGGACTATGGATAACAAGGAAGGACGTATTTTTCACTCATTTTTAAAGGGAAATAGGGCGTTTAGAATACACCAACATGATATACTAAAGAAAATAGCCGTAATAATTGTTAAACTATTCAGTCTCATCAATAAACATCTACCAAAGCTTCATCTCCTCCAAAAAGTACGCATATGAAGAGTAATGGAAGATGCATCATTTAAATTTTGAAAAGTTTGGGTGAACAAATTAGTGCTGAGCAACAAATAACTGAATTTCTATCTGTGAAGAGCTTATTTCTTGAAGAGAAGACTACTATCCTTAGTTATTTTGGATAATCTATCATTCTGCATCCACAAACATTGGTTTCAAAAATATGGACGTCTTCTCTAAAACAAACGCCCTATTTCCCTTTAAGTTTATCGCTGCTGTTCTGGTGTCAAAAGGTCAATTTCAGTACTTAACTTTGCATTCACGTCAGAACTTCACAACTTTGGTGTTACATGCTGCAGTGACCGTACTTCTTTCAGTTCCTTATATACCGCACACGCTTGCATCGTTTGCCTCAGATTCTCAATGACTAGCCAGATCGAAAATTGTCATTAGTACACTAGTGGTCACAAATGTCAGCAATGCCGAATTCAAGTTCACACATTGTCTCAATTGATTAGTCACTATTTTCCATTCGCTCTGCTGTGTGAGATCTTTCTTTTGTGATATTCATTTTAGTCCATGAGTGTAATATGGTTTGAACAGAAGAGTTACTTGGATACGACGTAGCGACGATGTAGGCCTATATCTGACAAACGAACAGGTTGTGCTCAGCCGCATGGTACCTATCCACTAAGAATTACAACTCCTACCGCACTGGAGAAAATGTGATGGTAATGAGATTAACTTACTAGTTCAACTTTCCGATGTAACTCTTTCTAGACGACACCTCCCTGGCGGCTCTTTCTTCAGTGTATGGGATGACAGGAATACGTCAGTCTACGTCACCGACTTTCTGTATCTCACAGACCCTTCTGTTTGAGATATAGGAGGTTGGCGTTGGCGGGACTTGGGCGATCAAGGAAGTAGGGACTGCACCAAAAGGATGTTTTCCAACTTGACTTTACGACTATTCGTGTGACACCTTTACGTTTACGTAAGGAAAGAACAGATACTTCCTACTCCAGAGATGGTTCTTAAACGGTTGAGAAATAACGTAAAAATTTAAAATATCGTCCTGATTCTTCTGGCAGTTAATGAAAATACGAGGTATTTCTCAACACTAAGTTTCTTAAATTAAGTTGAATTGGTCCTTCATACCTTTCTGTGCTTTTATTTACATATATTTCAAACCAGTTAACCAGTATTTTTCAATCTGTATGTAATCTTTGAAAACTAATTCTTCAAGTTAGTGTCTTGTACCTCAAAGATGAGACATCAACCGTCACGCTCTGAAGCCTTGAGGTGAAACCTTGTTTTGGCTCTGGAAACTGCGAACATCGATTATGGAAATCACTTATCATAGTCTTTCTTTTCTATAAGGCAATATCCCCCCCCCCCCCACCAGAATTTTCAGTTTCTGCGGAAATCTCAACTGCCTCTCGACTTTGTTGATGATATAGCTTTGATTTTACCTGTTTGATTCCATTCCGGGACATCACTCGTTCAAAATAAGTTCGATATGAAATTTGACCGTTGTTTGTGATTGTGCAGTATTTATCTTGGCACCAGTGTGAAGTGCGTGGTAAGAGCTGACTGTCACAGGGAGTGTGATATGAGAGGAACATCCTCAGGGAACTGCAGAGACAGACATAATTGTAAAAGTACACTGGTTGCTAAACTTTAAAGCAAGGCGTATGTATGAATGTCTAATTACTTACCTTGACATGTGTCGATGTAAAGCGTAGATCATGCTAGAAGTGTTTCTTGAATGCAGTATTAATATCGACTTGACTAAAATGTTAGATGCATATGTAATAACACATAGGGTATGAAGCATTTCCCTGGAGAAAGAACCAGTGATCTCCCATCCATTGGGTCCTTCTCAGATTGAAAGTGGTATTTTATCTCCCAACTTGAATCAATGAATAATGGTTGATCATTGAACTTTGTGAAGTTTATCAGTGGGTGTTGAAATATGGGTTAAATGGTCATTGAGTCAATTGCTTATTTTTCCATCATACAAATGTAACGTCGCCCAGGGGTCGATGACCAAAAGGAACATTTCAGGAGACAACCTTACTTGAGCTATTTATTAAACAAATTGTTTCTAATTAAAAGTAAAATCAGCCAGTAAATCAAAACTTTCCAATTAACTTGGCAAGTATCAAGCTTTGTTTTACAATCAATCAATTTCTCTGCGTAACCGGCATCAATCCACGGGTCACTAGCAATGGTGCACGTGCGTAAACGGTGCATAACCGGCTTCGAATCTCGGTACGTAACTGGCTTATAACCTTCGTGCGTGACCCCTGTGCATCATTGGAGTCGGTGCATGAGTGTAACTGGCGTCAAAACCCCGTGCATACATGTACTGGTTTGCTCCATACAGATAGAGGAAATGAGAGAAGAGCGACTAATTTTAGTGACATGATGCTATATTTCAGTCCATTCACGGGACCATCTTCAGGCAGAATGTAATAATTGCACAAAGGAGACAAGATATTCCAACGAGGTGAAGCAAACAAACAATGTGAATAAAAGGAAAGAGAAGCAATTTTCAGAAAAGCAATTTTCAATTGTTCTTGTCCTCTCACATTGTTTCTTTTTCAGGACACATTATTTTTTTCCTGGAGGACCATGAAACACATACTCATGAATGTTATCTTTGGGACGTCAACATTAGGTAAACCAGAAAGCCAAAAGGCTTTGTGATTCCTTGCCACATGGTTATATTATAACAAAGTTGAATTATCCACATGACAAGTATAAGACTGCAGTTATTTTTCTTGATACAAGCCTTTAACTCAAAATGATCTTTATTTTGGGTAACCTGACATGACCGTGACATTTGACGTCCACCAAAAGCAATAGGGATCACCTACCCAGTATGGCCAACCCACACATCAAGTATAGTATGATATCAGTCAACATTACCCTTCTGGAAAGTCACTACCACATTTCTAACACTGGACTTTGTTTGTACCATTTCTTTTTGGCGCTGTCCCAGTTTTTCGGTAATTTACTTTGTACTGTTTTCACTTTTGGTCCTTCAATTTCCGTAGCATTTTGATCCGAGATCATTAGTGCTCTCCCTAAGTCAAGTATCTCAGTTAAGTTGCTGTTCGGTTCCTTCAACACTCTTCGCCGGAATCGTGACGAACTGCAACTTTGAATTATCTGTGATTTGACTTCTTTATCTATATCCATAAACTGACGACAATTTGCTAATTGCCTCAGCCTGGTGGTAAACACATCCAACGTTTCGCCTTCCCCCTGCTTCGCTTGACGAAACTTGAAAATCGCGTATTCAGTATTTTGTATAAGTTGAAAATACTCCGTCAGCTTGGTTTTTGCTGTGTCATAATCTGTAGAGTCTCCAGTTTCATTAAGTGTTTGAAATATTTCAGTAACGCTTTCCCCTCCAAAATGAAGTAACATTGCCCTTTTACGAGCTTCATCCTCGATATCAAATGCAATGAAGAAGTTTTCCAATCGAAGTAGCCATTTCTCCCACCGCATGCCAATACTTGCATGATCCGAATTATCTCCGAGACTGAACTCAGGAAAATGTGGATAGGCCATTTTAATTGTCAGAATTTAATCAATTTTCTTCTAGTATTAAGGTCTTCCTTGAAGGTTTTCAGAGTCCTTAATAAAAGGATCCCATCTTCATCGCCATTGTAAGATTTTGAGAAAACACACTGGAGACTCAGCAATGCATCTTGCTACTTGTATTTCTGATGATATATAACTGAAGATTATTCTCATAATAAAGGCAAATACATCGATAAATATTTATGGAATGCCTGAATATACACAGGAGACAGTCAATGGGAAACTGGGCAGGAGTCTTTGTTCTATCAAAGAGATAAATGATGCGCAGGTGACAGCTATCTGACCCTATGACCTCCGAGTTACTGAGACAACCTAAGAAGGCCTCTGAGCGAGTGTTTGAAAAGTAAAAGTTATTCTCTACTCATAAATGCAGTACAGTATATGGAAAATGCTATTTCAAACATGACATGGTCCTGAATGGCTTCCATAGGCTGGAAAAGCCTCAATAATTTTGTAATGACATTGAGTTAACTGTGTCCGAAGGAATCAAACACTGCCAATAGTAATTTTGCACAATGTAGCCCCATATGCATTTGTACGGTAGTTCATAATAACCACAATAATGGTGTTTAGACTATTATTATTGTTTTATAGTGAAAAATTATCCCTTCCTCTCTATTGATAAGCATTAAATTTCACAGGGTCGTGAACCTGTTAATAACAGACAACCTTATCAAGTTTAAAACAAATCTGACCCACGGATAAGGAACTATGGCAGTTTCAACATTTTTTATGTTTTACCCCATAACCTCATTAATATGCAAGATTTGGACACCAAAAACAATAGGATCATCTACTCAATATGGGCAACCTACATGCCAAAATGAAATTACTCAGAGTTACCCTTCTTGAGATAGAGTGTTTACGAGCAACCGTCACACACACACATATATACACACACACGACATCAGGACTGCATAGATTCCCCTGCCTACGGCAAGGAATCAAAAATAAGAGGTTTTCACTCTCTATGATGCATTGGGAACATCAATAGTGTTATGGTGCACCAAAGAGTCCACCCCTTCCTTTTGTTCTCTCTACATCTCCCCTCTGTGACAAGGACATCTCCCTTTGCACCAGTGACCATCTCTTAAGACCTTCCCTAGGCGATCTGTCGGATCGACTTTGGGATGACTTGTTTGCTCTGCTGTCCAAATACTAAAGGATTGCCAGCGAAAACAAAAGGATTGACACTCAGAGAACAAAAGAAAGGGGGGGTGTAATCTTTGGTGCACCATAATATTTCTCACGTTCAACAAAATTTGGTATGGCAGATTATTTTCCAACATAGATCTGTTAAGGAGATACTCTTACACTCGATTTGGAAGGAGAAAGTGAAAAACGTAATGTAAGATGTAAGCCAAAACAACCTATCCCCCTTTGAATCAACAAATTCAGTGACTTAAGTGGTGTTGTTTTTCTGTTATTTTTAAAAAATATTGACATGGCATAAACATGTAATGAAACAATACTTCACAGAAATTCTTTGCTATGAAATGAGATCTCAGAGATGTTAAAAAGACACTTGAATATATGAGATTATGATTAATATATAACCATTACCAAGTTCTTGCTCTTAACATTGAATTCTTAAGTTGATAATCCTATTTATACAAACACATACTCTAAATGATTACCAAAGCGTCATCCATGCAACCCCTCTTCCCCAATCTTTAAACGGCGTTCCATATTGACTCCATAGTGGTCCCCCACCGAACGTTTATCTATTGTAAAGGTAAACAGAACATTTGGGACCCATCTGGACTTCAAGTGGGAAAGGTGGTGCCTGCATGTACCACAAGGGCCCAAATAGATATCATGTGGATTATACGGGATACGTTTGTACCATTTTATCCAAATGGGACCCATGGATGGGCTGCATCTTTACTAAGTGAGCTCGATTTAATTTCAGTGCTTTTTAGGGTTTTTTTTTTTTTGGGGGGGGGGGTCCATGTATGGCCTAACATAACAGTCTGTCGTGCAAAGTGTTAACTGAGTGTAACATTGTCAGCAGGTTGCATGCTTTACATCCTCTGCGTCAGTCCAGCTGTACCCATCTGGTGCTCATCTGGGTAGCAGATTACCATTGACCGACCCTAAAACCAATCCCAACATGATCTTTATTTTATGCACCTCTGAAACAACTTTAAACTGTGAAGTTATTTCAACATTAAGGATAGTATGTTTAACAGCTTATCACTATATGACCTCTGATGACCCCGCATGGCATTTGACCTCTAAGAACACCCTCACAATCTTATTTCATTAAAAGACAGCACATACTCTCGGAGTTTAAGCTTCACCTAACATCTGGTTGATGAGATACTGCAAAAAGGGTTTGTCTATAGTCTGCCTGTGGATGAAGTTTAACGTCCACCAAAAATAATACCAGTTTTGATCTAAATATCCTATCCACACACCGACTATGAACCGTATTGCTCTTTCATTTCACTCGCCAGTGCTTTCACGAGTGTTCCCCAGCTCCTGATATTATGACCGCTGATAACACCCTACGACCTTTGACCTGCGAAAAACTCTCACAATTGCATTACCATAAAAGACGTTACATACCCTCAAAGTTTGAAGTTGATGCACTTGTCCTATTTGAGATACTGCATAGTGTGTCCCCGCAACGTCGAAATGTTCAAGCAGCCATGCCCATTACAAATTCCGCTCGTGCGAGAAAAGGCGTGCGACGCTCTCCATCCCCCGAGCGACGGTCCCTGCTAAGGCAACATCGGTAGATGCACGCACCCACACACACGCACACACACCAACCTGACTGCATAGGTCCCTTTGCTGAAGCAAGGAACCAAGAATGTTTTGAAAACGTTAAATGTGGAGTCATGAATATAGCTATAAAAGACAAATTTATAACGTTTGAGAAAATGTTGTCAAACAGACACAGGCGCACGGGCCTTCACCGTAACAAAATTCCTTGCTCACTGTCTGCAAGGAAGCAAACACTTCTGAACACTTCCGCCGACTTAGTAAATTCTTACTGCTTTGCAGTGAGGCTTGTGTGTTTGTATGTTGTATTCAGCTAACCTCATACACAATATTTTACACTTGCAGTAGAATTTTATAACATCGAGTTTTCGCTTCGATATTTGTGTACCTGTAGCATGCAACACTTTCTAAACTGGTCGATCCTTGTGGTTCGAGCCTACTGTTCATTTGGGGTATGAGAATGGTAGGCCTATGCAGACAGTTGCGCTAGTCATCAAATCTTAACAAAATGATAAGATGAATTATATATACATGTCTATCACCTCAATTCGTCAGTCAGTTTGTGCTTCTGGAATGTTTTCTTTTCAAATATCAATTATGTGCATCGCACCATTTGTAGTTTAATATCTGAAACAGACGCTTTTAAATGCGTGGCAGACGTAGACCGGCTCGAAGTGTTGCTGTACTACCGGTCTCATGGTCTGCTCATGCGGCGCGACACAAACAAACACGAGCAACACGAACAAAGGTGTCTCCGAAAGCGAGACCCGAGCAGAAAAACTGATAAAGGATCACTGCATGTATTTAGCAAATAAATACATTTTCGCCAATGAAATACTATGAGTAAACTTGGAGCTGGTGGACAGGTCGCACCAAATTTGATTAGAAAGCCATAAATGTGAAACGGTAACCAACCCACAGCGAAGCTTACAACAAGACCTATAGTCACCCACACAACCCTATTTCTTCTGATTCTCGCTCTGGGGTTTTGCTGTACACTTTCTCTTATCATCTTGTTCTGTGATGAGAGTTTTGATGCAAGTGATCCATACAACACCACAATTATACCCAATGGAAACGCATACATCACGACGAATAGATAAAACGTCAAGAATTCGAAATGGTTGATATCGATAGCGGATCTTAATCCTTCCCCATCTATTGGCCTATAAAGGAACGCATTTGGTACTGAAAGAGACCCAGCGAGGATGAACACGCCGGCTAGTTTCCAAACAGTCCCCTTGGCAGTTGTAACCACTGGACTGACCACAACACACCATCGCTCGTAACTTAACAAAACCAACGTGTACACCGAGACACTGCATAGGAATATTAGACCATAGGTCTGCACATTAGAAACGATATAGTGGTGATTTCTTTCATTAAAACTACTCAATTCCGGAGGGAGTAAAGTGACCAGTATCAGAATGTTGGCTCCACAAAGCACAGAAATGAAAACATTAGAAGTATTCCGAAGCTCTCGAACTGTGATCACAAGCGAAATTACAGATGAGTTTGCACACAGTCCAAACACCAAGATGGAAATTAGAGCACATTTGTAGACGGTTTGATTTGTATCACTGCGCTCGTAAAACAAAGCGCACACGTCGTCCGAACTGGAATTACCAAAACTGCTATTGGTATCTTCTGACATAATTGAATCGTTTGATATGATTGCTCTAACGATTGAAGTACAATTGATGCAAGAAAAATTCTTATGATGACATCTGGCAGCAAGAACAGTCTTAGATAAGTGTCCACTAACTTGAAAGAAATGTAGACTGTCTTCTCCGTTTGTCGATTTGATGAAAGAAAGATGCCAGTCGTCGAGAAGATGCCAATCGTCGAGGTGGAAAATTGGGAGACTACTTCTTCTGATATTATCTGGGATCTCAAGTAGGACTACCCAAACGGATGCGCACAAAGACTTTTCGTGGCTCACTGGTTACAGTGGAGTTTTTAGGCGTTCATGTGACAATGCTCGTATGTTCCCAATACTGGATCTTCAAGTCTGTAACAAGGAAAACAAAGGTGTGTGCCTTGATAATTTATTAATATTTTATGTTTTGCCATTTTTTTTTTTATTTAAAGGCAAATTCTTATCATCACAGACAGTTTCAATTCTCCCTACCACTTCCGTCTCGTCCCTCCCACAGCCTGATTAAAATTCCACCACTGTGACATGTGTCCCCGTGCAGTCTGTGTAGTAGTATGAACTTCTCTGCATCTTTCGAAATTGCTGTCAATCAAAGAGTAGAACCAGTTCAGAATTCTCTTATCCCGAGGCAAAAAATATAGAAATAATTATATATGAGAAAAGAAACATGATTATTGTCATTATTGCTTTAATATGCCGTATGCTCAAAGGTCAATTAACACTAACGATTCCTTTAATATGTTTATTGACGATATGAAAATTGATCAAAAAGTAGGTACTAAATTCCTAGGTATTACTGTCGATGAGGAATTGAACTGGAATTCTCATATAGGTGAAATAATTACGTCTGTATCACGTGGAGTTGGTGCATTTTATAAAGTAAGTTCATATATTCCTCGACGAACTTTGATTACTGTTTATAATTCGATTATACTACCCTTCACTTCATACTGCAATATTGTTTGGGCTTTTCAAACATCTAAAAATTAACTCCTTGCTTCTTCTCCAGAAAAACCTGTCCGGATTTGTGCGAACTCAGATTATCGGGCACATACGAATCCATTATTTTATGAGCTATGCACACTTACTATACATGATATTCATTACCTCCAAATTGCTCTTTTTATGTACAGATTCCATACTCAAGAACTACCCGACAACCTGTTACACATGTTTCGTATCAACTCTGCCATCCACAATTATCCAACCCAAATTTCTTCAAATGTTCATCTAGAAAACCCCAAAACAGCTCTCGCCCATCGATCTATTAGACACAATGGCCCCGATCTTCGGAATTCTTTACCTATGGATATTCGAATGTGCCCTACAAAAAATAGCTTTAAGAGGCAAATTAAGAGTCTTATCTTGAATAAATATACTATGCAATACTAATATTACAAGTGATGTAGAAAACCTTCATCCCTTTTCCCTTTGATTTTCCTACATCCACCCGCCTCCCTCCAACCCCCCCCCCCCCCTCTTTTTTTTCTTTCTACTCCTACCGTTCTTTTCTTATTCTTGTTTATTTCATTTACAATTTTTGTTGTAAATAACTTCACTTAATAAATTTCATGTATGTGCATGTAGTACTTAATAATTAATAAGTTACCTATGTAATTAAATCATTGATATATATATATATATATAATATGTGAAAATCCACGTATGCTCCATTTGATGTAAATATATATATCTTAACAAATATGACAATTTTGAAGGCACAAAATCCCCCCCCCCCTCCCCTTTATTGTGATACTCCTAATGTAGTCTACTTACAACATATGTAATAAATATGTACTTACAACATATGTAATAAAGGTAACTATGTTGGCCAGACAGGCAATAAATTTAGACTAAGATTTAATAATCACAAAAAAACAATACAGGATGGGTCTGTGGGTTACCCTGTACCCAAGCATTACAGCGGCGAACGTAATCATTCACTTTCCAACTTGAAATTTATTTTGCTGGGTTACGGCAACTCTTCGGTGACAAAAAGGTTAAGAGCGGAGAGTACGTGGATAATTAAATAGGTGTATATTTCGGACACGCCTGTGTCCTTCTTCAGCACAAACTAATATATGTACATGCGTGAATGAATAAACTCAAACTCAACTCAATATCGAAGATACTACTATAGATTAAGTTCACAACGAGGTACGTGGACGTGACGTAGACTGGCTATGACGATTGGGCCGATATTTCATCTTTGTGGCATTTGAAACCAGAAAATCTCTTATATAATTGAATTAAATCTTCAATTACCATACTGACGGCTTTTGTTTTTTATCCTTGTGCATTAGGGCAAGACGTATCTTTGTATGCCCGGGCATATAAAATGTTCACCACAATTTGACCTAAATGATCCGCAAGACTGCTGTTGCAAAACTCAGGTACTTAGGGAGAACAACGAGATTGACCAAAAAATTATAAAAAAAAGTGCTGTGGTTCACTGCAGCCCCTCCATCGGCACTGCCGTCATCCCGCAAGTCTCGAGTTTTTCACACGCGCGTTGTATACAACCGACAGGATGTTCAATGTAATACGAGATGTACATTGAGATGACAGTAGCTACACGGATGCCTAGAGTAACGAACATACATAACGTCGTTAAGTGCAAAATATGAACACTACAATGGTGCAAGTCACACGAGGGCAAAGGTTGTAGTCTCCCAGACGTACTCGACGCCATCCGTTTCACAGTTCACATATTAAAGTAGTCTTGTCGCTGGCGCCTGATATATAGAACCAGAGGAGGTGCTACGTACAGCTGCCCTCCATGCACTAGTATATCTGGAATCTGTTTCGGTTCATCCTGTGGTAACCACACATTATGCGAGAGAGTGAGTTCTAATCGACCAAGTGGGTTTTGTGTTATGGCTGCCTGTGGATTCAGTCCGTGATTCTCTACAGAAATTGCTGGGTAACAAAGTTTCTTAGCAAGGATTCCTTCTTCCGAGGCACTTCGTTACCTAGCACCAACTTTGCACAATGTTTTCTGACTTATCATCTCATCCCTGTACGTGTGGTATACAGGGATGGGATATTGTACGTACTTGATCGGTTAAAGTAACCAAAAATAACACTTAAAAAGTTATTGCGTGTGCACTGAAAAACCGAAAACAATGTTTGATCGTAACTATTCTTTCTTTTTAAATGTACATGCGAGGTTGTATGTGAATTGACTCTGTCTTTCAATGAAGGAAAATCACAGTAACTACTTCGAAAAGCAACAGCATTGGCATAAAAACAGTAAAAAAAAACAGAAATCATGTTTGAAAATTAACGGTTCTTACTATAACCGCCTACATAATGAATATGCAACAGTACAGGTCTCACTTAGTGTATCAAAAACATACTACTCAATTCGTCGCTCCTTGGTAAGTATCGGGAATTGTAGTATTTGGTGAAATTAGGAAACACTGTATTTACAAATAACCTACGAACTGAACACAACCTTGCCCGCGGCGTCAGTGATTCTGAGTTGTTAACTGAATATTCAGTACTAGTATACTTCCCATTGGCTTGCTCAAAGAAGCACACCGTTGATTTGAATGAAAACTGTCAACCACTACATTATCGTATTCTACACTTTTTGCCGTTATGTTAAAAGAATTTGAAATTATATGGCAAAATTAACCAACTGAAAGCTATCTATTTTTCCAGATTGTCTGGATGGTGTATTTAAAAGCCTTACCAAACTTTTGGAGATGAAATTTCAATGATTTTACTTTTTGCCTACACACGCAATCACTTTAAATGGTAGCCTTCCTTACACCACTTGCAGTATTCAACCGAAACTAAGCTTGGTGGGCCAGTAGCCCTTACATTAGAGCACCTCATGATATACAGATGACTTTTATCGGGATTATCCACGGGGGTTAAGGGGTGAGAAGGGGGTCCAAATGTGTGTGTGTGTAAGTGTATGAGGCAGTGTGTGTCTGTGTGACTTTGTTAGGGGGTGTGCCATTGCATTGCAATACTTTCCAAGGACGTGAACAAAAGAATTTCTGGCCGTCAGAGAGAATTTCTATAGGTTCTTCAAGTCCTTATTACGGTTAGGATTCAGGAAGCAATAACAACGCAAATTTCAAGCAAATTCAATATAAGGTAGGTTTGGTGTAATGAAAAGAATATCGGGGGTAAGTGCCGGCAGGACTACCTAAACGGAAGGAAATGCAAGAAAGTATTTGGCCTTTCAAACCCTCCAGATGACGGGAAACAGCACTTCTAATCTGCATGCACACATCCTTTTAATAAGGATGATGTCTGCAATTATGCCAAAATGACGACAAAACCGATGTATAAAAATATAGGACATTTCAGGTGGGTTACGATGATACAAGAATTATAACTGAATTTTCTGAAGCACTTTACTTTTTTTGGCAGGGGGGCTGAATATATCCCTTAACCGTACTGCCGCCACTGGTGTAAGCAGACTTTGGACTAAGGGTCTAAGTGAGGGAAGCAGCAATGACCCCATCAAGAAGGCATGTTTTCTCTGAATGGACTCCATCAAAGCGGAGCGCTACCATTAGTTGGCGCATAGCGTTTTTTTTTTTTTTACTAAAATAACTCTTGCCTAGTTAGTTTCAGCTATCTTTTTTTACATTTCAGAACTCAAGTGAGCAAATTTGCACTTCATAATGTACTTTATTTTGTCTTCTCTAATGTGTGGGAGGGGGAAATAAATGTGTTAGTGCTCGGTCCTCCCTCAAAAATCATGGGACAGGGTTGACTTGTCCCCATATCGACGGCTTGTAGTATGCAAAAAGTTTTTGGGGAAAGCCTCCCACATTGCAGGAAATGTCTCACTTGTACCGCCTCGTGCAAGGCACCCTGACTTTCTTTATTTTGAGATATCCTGTTTCAACAGGCTTACTCTTCCAACTAGAAAGGTGGATGAGAGTTTATGTAAACCATTTGCCCTCTTTTGTAGGGGGGGGGGGGAGGGAACTGAAGCATCCTCTAGACCCTTGCCTTCTGAGCGTACTTGAGCTGCATGTTTTCAATTTCTCAATTCATGTAAAAAAATCTAGTCTTTTAAATCTAGTCTATTAAAAATGGTAAAACATAACAGCTGGGTTGAGATGATGCGAAAAGTGATTATGAGTATACGCCTTTTAATTTATTATGTTTTCTTGGGGTACCTGGCAATATCTGAGGGCTGGCCATGACTTTAGTCTCCCACCTTTTTCCTCCAAGGACGCTGCAAGCATCACTTGCATTTCTCCATTGGATCGGCCGATGACTAATGAATATGCATATTTTATTTATTAAGCCCGAAATTGTGAATGATAATAAATACAAATGGTGCCACATTCATGGGGTGCCTCCAAAGTATTTTGATGGGGGAGAGGAGAATCATGAGCGTATAATCAAAGGGGAGGTGGTCATCTCCTCTGTTGAGAAATTATTCAACAACACGTTTTAATAGACGAAATCTAATGCACTATTTTGATTCTTTTTAAGTCACATTTGTTTTCCTGAGAAATGCTATAGTTTCAATAAAAGTTTTTCCCACAATTTCGTCTTTCCAGGCCATATTTTTTGTTTTTTTGCTACAACTGACATGCGCTACAAGTTTTCTAAATGGTAGCAATGTTGATGGAAAATATGCTGTCCTCCATGCACAATGGTATTTTGACGGGCGAGTGAAATCAAAGGGTGCACTTTATGGCCAATGAGAGGAGTGTAAGGGGAAATTTCAATCACCAGGCAAAAACTGGTGCAGCATTTTGCATCTAAAGCAGTCACATTTGTCCTCTGGAGAAATTCTAGTTCCGGAAAAGTTTTTCCAACAATTTGTACTTTCTGACAAATGCAGAGGTTTTACATAGTTTGCTCCCCTCCCCCATGAATGATTACATAACGAAATAGAGCTAGTTCATATTCCGATGACGTTTATGAATGATAGTTGCCTTAATGAGGAAAAGAATACCATACGACAGTATTTTGATAGGTGTAATGAGTGGTGGTTGGCCTTGGAGAGGTATGTAAGCGATGGGTAACTCTAGCCCATATTTGAGGAAAAATTGAGCTACTAGGTGAACAATGTGGTGCAACACTTCCTTTTTTTAATTCATAAATGTGCCAGACTGAAATACTAAAAATTCCAAGTAGTATCTCAGATGTTCCAAATATCGTCTCGTGTAGACTGACATATAAAAAGTTCCAAGGAAATGATATTTCAGATTTACTAAGGGAGTTTACAATTAGGCCTACCAGGTATCCTCAGACACAATCTGGTGCAGTACTCGGCATTTGACCTCTCAAAATCCTGGACTAAAACATGAGACTTTTTGTAACAATTGTAACAACTTTTTTTCAGGGTAGGCGGTGACACACCCTACACTCCAACTCCTTCGCGACTACCCTAATCTCAATCAAAACGATCTTTAAATGTGGCCTCTTTGTTTTTGCATCTTACAGACGAATGCAAGGTAAGTTGAATCCAAAATGAAATAATGCATTTCCCTCCTTTGAAATTAAGGACCATATGCAAACATCGTGGCTACTTAATTAAGATACCCATGTCTGTCATACTCTTAGCAATAACCTAATGACCATATATACGCGACGCATTGAATGAGGCAGAGAAGCAACGTACCATGCTTCGTTGCATTAGATAACCCACAGACAATAACGTAAACACCGCGATTTTTTTGTTTCACACGAAAAGGCGATTTCCATTCAAAATTAATTACTATCAGTAATTATTATTATTATTGTTATTATTATTATTATATTATTATTATATTATATTATTATTTTTATCATTATTATCATTATTATTGTTCTTATCATTATTATTATGATTATTTCTATTATTACTATTATTATTATTACTATTATTATTATTACTATTATTATTATTACAATTATTATTATTGTTATTGTTATTATTATTGTTGTTATTATCATTATTATTACTATTATTATTTTAGTATTATTATTTTTATTATTATTATTATCATGGGACTCCTGATGCTTACCGACTAAAACAAAATCAACGATACTAACGGGTTTTTCCCGCAGTAAAACCTCGTTTGTGAGTTTCGTTCGACATTGTGAATCTCATATGTAGTGATTACAGTTAAGTAGAGCTTATTGCCTATGTTTGAAAATATTCGTATTAGATTGTATCATGCTTTTGTTCTGTCAATTTCTGTCCATCCTTTGGACCAAGGTTTGACCAGATTCTTAATTCAAGTGCATCAGATTGGTTTCGAAATGTCTGTCCACGAAACAAACCCCAAAGGCCTTTTGTGCTCATACGTATATGAAACGATCTGTATTGTTCACTTCTGGCAGCGTTGTGCTTAAATCTGAACGGAAAATTCAATTGAGATTACCTCCGTTATCTAAGTTTACATCAACAACAACAACAAAAAAACAACAGTAAAGTATACTCACCTGCACTGATAAATTGCACTTGATTTTCTGTGTTAGGATCTGTTGGCCTGCCAGAGTACTAAGTCTTAATAACGCCAACGAAAGAATTCATCATATAATGTAGTGTCAAATTACGGTGGTGTAGAAGGCTCTGTATATACCTGCATCCGAGTTCAAACGTGTGACAGAACATCGAAGATTGATGGTGGCTCCTTCTTACGTTGACATCACGAGTTTCACATGAATTGCTAAAGATCCGTTTTAGCTTCGTCTCTTCTATTCACTTGTCTTTTTAAGAAGCGTCATCGATTACTCAAACGTTGAAATAGGACACTCGCTAGAGGGTGACAATTTGAGAAATTTGCAAAAGCGTGGCTTATCGACGAGAAATTAGGGTCGGCATGTATCTTCCCTGGAGTAGATGAAGGTCAGGTGGTGGTCAACATCCTTTTACATGCTTTTTAGATACAATTACAACAATTGCTGGAAGACCATCATCGGTTGGCGCTCAGCTTAGCACAAAATTTTGTTCAGTGGGTACAAATAGTGTAGACTCATCTTACATGAATTTGGCCCTAACCCCAGGGGCTATTAAGTGAAACTGCGAACACGTAACAAAATAAGGGGCGTGGTATCCAAAGGCTAATTTTTCTCGTTTATTTCACATACAACCCGACACGTCGATACGTGACTCGTGATGCGGTTCACTAAATGCGAGTAGAAAGAATACAAGAAAAATTAATCATATATACGAAACATACAAAATTATTAAACTCTATCAAATATGCGAGACATACAAAAATAGTAAACTCTATCAAATATATGAAAGATACAAAGATAGTAAACTCTATCAAATATGCGAAACATACAAAAATAATTAACTCTATCAAATGGACGGTAAATAAATTCTTCTTTCAAGATGTACACACACATACAATTTCTTTATTTGTTTTTCATTACATCTTTACGTTAAAACAGTGTAACAATTTCAGTAAAGCTGCATATTCTACATTTCATATAAACAATTTGTAGTTTTTAAGAATTTCACATATACCTGTCAGACACAAATAGCCTTTACCTCCAACAGTGACACAAGCAAGTAACTTAACACAAAAATTATAACGGAACAATGACCAAATAAAGAACTAAATAATTAACAAACGTTGCATCTCCAGCTCTACAACATCCATCCAGCAGTGTGCAGCATCAATTAAAGGAATGTCGTACACAGTAACACCCAGTAACGCTCGCCCAGCAGTTGCACGTCAGCGTCCACGCTTGAACGCTCCAGCCAACACCCCAAATACAACCATTGACCTCCCTGCTAGACTCGCGTGGAACGTTATTTCAAACTTGCCGCTACATAACCGGCCCCGAATAAGTCCACACGCAGTGACTTATTCCAACAATTACAAATGAAAAAAAAAGACTAGAAAAGTGGTTACCAAAATCGTAACCACACTGTTTATGAGTTCGTGTAGAGGAGAAGTTATTGACGTTCTTTTGTGACCGTCGGTTGGTAGTAGAAGGGGAATTACTATGCTTGTTTTAACAGATAGGGCCACATAAATATATTTAAGAAGATGGAAGCCGTGTCTACATTCTCCAAATGTATTTGTGACAAACTGTTGGAGCCAAAACGTAAAAACGTCGAATACTGTACATGATGCCAATCTTGGGTTGTAGGCTACTGCAGGCTACTAGAAGTATGTAGATCTACTATGCTACAGGTCGCGTTTGGTTGCAATTACTTCAGGGTTAATGATGACATTCAACCCAAACTTGGAACTGATTTTTTTTTGTCAGTGAGAAACCCAAGGGATGTCATGCTCAGATCCTTAGTGCTGCTGGCTGTGAGCTCTTTCATGTACTTTCACCAGATGTGATCATGTATTCATGCATGTCTGGAGTCATGGTCAGTGGGCACGTGTCCAGGTACATTTCCACTACAAACTGTCCTCTGACTTTCATTTATCATCACAAAATTTGAATCATATTTTGAAAGAAAATGTCTATTTCACCATACAGTTCTACATACCTTGCCGGATTCACCGATCGAGTCAAACAAAACTATGGGAAGCAATAGCCTACTGTCAGTCTGACTTGCTGCATTCTTTATCATACTAGATAACAGTTAAAGACTGTCAAATGCCTAGAGCCTTGGAAAAGTAACATATGATTGAAGTTGTGAGTGGAATATAATGGTTAGTAGAACAGTAACTGCTTTCAATGTTCTTCTTCTTTCTTCTTTTAAATACGGTGAGACATCCGAACAAGGACATTAGTACACCACGTACGCGCCGTGAGGTCGTTTAAACCCTAAGTGAATTAATAATAAACTCCTCAGGCTTATGGTGACTAAAGGCCCTCTCGATAAGACTGCCATGGAGATCATTGCAATCCCGAATTGTGTTTGTGATAAAACTGTATTTGAAGCAATTTGTCCTAGCAGAGGGGGTGCGGTAGTGCAAGGCATCCACGTTGCGGTAATGAGAGTGGGTTTACAAAGGCCAGACAGAGGGATATTAGCTTGACCATGGATACCTTTTACGAGAATTTGAAGCCTACAACGCCTACGGCGATCAGATAAAGTGTCGAGACCAAGATCTTTCAAAAGGGTAGTCATCGAACCAACTTCACGGGAGTACTCGTTGGCAATAAACCGAACAGATCTCCTTTGTACTCCTTCAAGTTTATCCTTGGGTGACGCCTGATAAGGATCCCAAACGGAACAAGCATACTCCAACAAAGGCCTAAGCAAACCTTTATAGGTAGCCAGTTTAACTTCCTTAGGACAAAAAGAGAGGTTCCTACGTAACAGGCCGAGAACCTTGTTTCCTCTATTACAATCAGACTGTATATGATTTCCCCAATTGAGATTCTTGGTTATGGTCACCCCCAAGTACTTAATAGAATCTGCCCTCGTCAGATCAACCCCATTGAGGGTATACTTAACGATTCTTGGATTGCGTTTCTTAGTAACAGACATAACATTACACTTTCCAGGATGAAATCTCATGCCCCAGGTTTTGGCCCATTGGCCCAGGAAAGAAATGTCTCTCTGTGACTCTCTACAGTCATTATGATTTTCATTGACCCTATAACAAACATAATCGTCAGCGAATAACCTAACTTCAAATGAAGCAGTATCAACAATATCGTTTATATATGACAGGAAGAGTACTGGTCCCAGAACAGACCCATGAGGAACACCAGAAAGAACCGGAGCAGATGCAGATTTAGTACCATTAACAACAACAGATTGTGAGCGATCAGAAAGAGAGTTATCTACCCAATTAATGACTTGACCAGAAAGCCCTTAAGAGTATAACTTCGTCTTGAGGAGTTCATGAGGAACAGTATCGAAGGCCTTCTCAAAATATAAAATAAATACATCGATCTGTTTATTTTTATCCAGGGCCGCGGCCCAATCATCAATAACAGACACCAACTGCGTATCACAACTGTGATTCTTTCTGAAAGCATGCTGCTTAGTGGAAAGGATTTTATTCTTTTCATGTGGTCCATCAGGTTTGAGCAAATAATATGCTTCAACAATTTACAACAAATACAAGTCAGAGAAACAGGGCGATGGTTGGATGGGAGCGATATGTCATTTTTCTTAAAAATTGGACAAACATTTGCTCTTTTCCAGTCCGTGGGAATATGACCACTGGTAATTGACTGCTGGAAAAGGTGACTGTTCATTGGTGCCAGATCAGTCGCAAGCTCCCAAAGGACCCATGGGTGTATGTTGTCGGGACCCATAGCTTTACTAACCTTTAGGTTTTTCAACCCCGAAGATGGAGATAGCGATATCCCTCATTTTACTACAAGTAGGCCTCTGGAGAGGAACAGAGTCGAGGGGCTCTCTAGTAAAAACACTACTGAACTGACTATTAAGGGCCTCAGCCTTATCCTTGTCACTGTTAGCACTTTTACCATCCAAAGACTGTAAAAGGGCGATACTATGTTTATCCTTCATCTGACCATTAATATACTTCCAGAGGGGTTTGGAATCGTGAGTTTGTTTGAGGAAGAAGTACATCCTCTTCGTGTACTCTACTCAATGTAGTGAATTCAGTGCTAGTTTCTACAAGTGTTAAATTTAATATTTTTACAAGCAGAGACTGAATAGGTCCGATATATTTTATACAAGAAGCACTTCTTTCATCTTTGTATGGGCTTCGTAGTTTGAATATCATGATACATTGCAGCCTTCACCTTGGCGGGTAGAGTGGGATATTGTGACATTTCTAAAAGTAAATTCAAAAGATGCATCTATGGCTACAGTTTCAGTCTGTCGTTTCCAAAATTTTACTCTCCTTTTCAAATGATTAATAGTAATCTTGCTCCAATAGTTACATATGTTAGCTGTAGGCCTATATTAAAACATCTGTATATATGAACAAAAAAGGAAGAAAAAGGTAATAGCAAAAATAAGACAAAGCAAATAAGTCAAATGTCCATCCAAGTCTAGTCTCTTTTCAGTGTGGCAGGTAGCCTGCTCTTAGGTCCTTAATTCACTAGGCTGCTCAGTCACTTGCTTCCGAGCTACGTTTAGGCCTTAGAATAAGGGAGTAGGCTAATGTTAATAACTTTTGTGCACCCTTTATGTCCAGCTAACTGATCTGCAAAAATTTTCTTGTTCTTCTTTTCAGTCAACCACTGACCACCTGTGAATTAATTTGAAGTGACGAGCTCCTTAAATAAAATCAGTCATACCCCTAGTTCGTGCTCAGTCAGCCTGCTTCAGATATAAAAAAAAAAACCCTATTGAAACCCCTCCCCATCCAAGTTGTCTGTTTAGTAGAATAAAATATGGATGTGCCTTCCTATTTTATATCAAGTAGCCAATCTCCACTGAACACGAGAGAACTGTTACGAATGGTAGGCTATGCAAAACTGGTAATTCATACAAGGGCGACTTGTCTTCTTCCCAGAGATGCCGAGTTGACTGATGTGTATAGGCAATTAGTACATGACGAGTTGTCAGACTTCCCAAAGGCACTAAAAAGTGTGAAGCTGTTTTGTCTTACATGGGCGAGTTGTCCATGCCTTTATGTGCGTGTTCTTTGAACGTTACTCTTTTTCAGTACACTGAAAAACAAATCTAAACCCCTTTCGACAATTTCTGTTGACAAGACAAGTTGGACAAAACTTTACTCGTCATTGTCAAGAGCTGAAAAACACTTTTTAGGCCAAAAAACACATTTAAAAAGGACAAAGAAATCTTCAGGAATAAGCCGCATCGATTTCTGCCGTGCAGTTTGCACACACGCACTCGCGCCCAAGTATGCCCAGAGTGCAAACTATGCTCCGTGGATACCAATCCACCGATGAACATTTACTGTAGACCTATATATTACGAACGTGACATCCCGCCATTGCCGCGCGGTTGTTTACGGTAATACTGAAGTCGGTACACTACTACGGCTCAGACGATACAACTAGGCGTTTGCATACTGACAGCATTGTACAATAAGTATGGAGTAGCCTATTATACAAAATAACAGTCGTTTCTTTAAAAGGCACCGTTTTGTGCATCAAAGATATGTAAATTTTTAACCTTCGAAACAAGTGTTATAGGTATCACAGAGATGTCATGCTGGTGACCATGTATGTCACAATTATTTGTCAAAATTCCAGATTTATTGAAGCTGTGTAACTGGAGATAAACTGAACGAAAGAACCTGTCACGTGATTGAAAGGTACGAGCAGGAACCCTATATTGTTTATGATGACTCATAAATAGTAAAAATAAAACATGCAAATACAAACATGCAATACATAGCCTGAACAAACCAAACAAATTGTCTTAACCAATGATTTCAACATGCAAATGACACGAACTTAGAATATCCCTAATATACATATATAATCAAATAAGATATTACAGTGTCACTAATTAAACCAAAGCGTTCGATCTGAAACAAATAATTAAAATTCGTTGTAAAGTACATTACATAACAATTTCTACACGACCTTTACCTTTCTTCGATTCTTCCATTTTACTCAGTTTACATTGACTCCATTTTCTTCGTCGTCATCCTCAAGTAAACAAAGTTTAGTAATCGGACGCTTAAAATACTTATGCTCGACCCTCACTTCGACCTGACGGACCAGATCAAGCTGATCGGGATACGCCCGGACTACCATCCCTAAGGATAATTTTCCTGGGGATGTACCCTCGTCAACCAAAAGCACTAAGTCGTTCACTTTGTAATTTTTACGTTTATTATACCATTTCTGACGCTCTTGTAACAATGTAAGGTATTCTTGGAGCCAACGTCTCCAAAACTGATTAACTAAATACTGACATTGACGCCATCGACGCCTACCATACCCTTCATTTCTATTGAATGCACCGGGGACAAATTAGGTGAGCCCTTAAGCAGGAGAAGGTGATTTGGTGTCAAAGGTTCCCTGTCTCTAGGATCAAGGCTTATTTGGTTAGTGGTCTAGAGTTCTGAATTGCCTCCACTTCTGTCAGGGTTGTTTCCAGTACTTCGTAAGTCACTGTCTGTCCCTACACCAAGACCTTCATTATTCGTCTAACTGACCTTATCATACGCTCCCACACGCCTCCCAAGTGGCTAGCTGTTGGTGGGTTGAAATTCCACTCAATCCCCTTTCTGCGCAAGTGACGACCGATTTTGTTTCCATCTAAACCTGCCAGGGCCTCTTGCAGCTCCTTGTCTCCTGCCCTAAAATTGGTGCCGTTGTCGCTAAAAATTCTTTCTGGTTGGCCCCTACGACAGATAAATCTTCTCAAGGCGTTGATGAACGAATCAGCGTCCATTGAGTCTACTAACTCGATGTGAACTGCTCTAATGGCCAAGCATGTGAAAATGCACCCCCACGTCTTCACGGAACTTCGGCCTCTCTTCACCAGAAGGGGTCCAAATAGGTCAATACCGCGGTAACTCGAGGGGCTGGTAGATCCGCCATGTATTGTTGACCTGGGGTTGCATTTCTCTTCTTGCATGCGAGACACTTCCCAATGGCCTCCCTCACAGAAGCTCCTCCACGCATGACCCAGTAGTGGTTCCGTAAAGACGTCATACTAGCTCCCATATGGCCCACGGTTGAATGGTGGTGCTATATTATGAGCCTGGTCACATGATGGTCTGAAGGGAGAATCACAGGATGTTTTTGATCGTACTTCAACTGGGAATTACTCAGCCTTTCACCGACACGAAAGATACCCTGGACCAGAACAGGACTCAGTTTCTTAAAGGCGGTGCTCTTCCAGCTGGCAGGGGATCTCATGGCCCACGGGAAGTTCTCCCTTTGAACCCATTTAATGATCTCGCCGGCTGCCTCCTTTAGTTCCTCTACCGAAAGATCACTAGCCTTGACATCACTGTCTGTTTTTCTTGTGGTCATTATAAACTTCTTGTACCGAAGCAACCATGCGACTCCTCGTTTCAAGCGATACCAAGCGGAGTACCTTTGGATCAATCTTCTTAATCGGTCCTGTATGACGGACACACAAGTACGTATCTGACTGGACTCGATATCTACTAGAAATTCGTCGTTATCCGCTGACTTGGCAGTCTCACCTGATCCCTCCTCTACTCTAGGCCAGCAACCTTCGCTCTTCCAAAGAAAGTCCGGTCCCTTCAGCCATCTACAATCGTCATGTATTTCGTGTGCAGTTAAACCCCGGAATCCATTATCGGCTGGGTTGGATTTACCGTCAAGATACCTCCAACGTTTCACATCACTTAATCGCTGTATTTTTGCCACTCTGTTTGCGACAAACACACGGAACCTTCTACTCTCATTCCGCATATACTTTTACACTGATGTTGAGTCGGTCCAGTAGGTCTTATTGTTAATGGTCAGCCTTAGTTCTCCGTATATTGTTTGTCCTAGCTCACACGTCAAAACTGCTGCCATAAGTTCCAGCCTTGGAATTGTTACCCGTTTAAGAGGACATAGTCGGGCCTTTCCTATGACAAACGAACAGTGGATAAACCCAGAGGAATTCGACGTTCTCAGGTACGCTACTGCTGCATATCCCTTCTCAGAGGGGTCGCAAAATATGTGAAGGTCGTAACTTCCATTTCGCAAACTTGGTGTTTTCAAACATCTTTCGATCTTCACACGTTCTAGCTGTTGTGATTCCAGCAACCAATCACGCCATCTCTGTTCTTCTTGTCGGCCGACTCGTTCATCCCATCGGAGATCTTTGGCACAAAGGTCTTGTGTCAGAATCTTTGCTCTCAGTGTGAAAGGGTCCACAAACCCTAACGGATCAAAGAGGGAACTCGTAGCAGACAATATAGCCCTCCTGGTTGGTTGTACATCCTTTAGGGAGACTAAAGGTGAATTTCTCTACCTTCAGCACTCCCACAGCACTCCCAAGCACTCCCAAGGTTCGCTCAGTAGGCATGTGATTTAGGTGGCAATCAACTATGGACTTCGCCCTTTCGGTATTCGGGACATCGGATAGCACTTCGGGCTGGTTGCTGACCCACTTCGTCATCTTAACTCCGCCTCTCCTCTTCCTTCTAGGTTAATAAAATTGTGTAGGTGTTTTTTAAGGTCTAAGGTCATATGTGGATATCGGAGGTTGTACAGTGAAAAGCTTATGAACACAGTATTTGCAAGGGCGAAGTAAACTTGCACTTTACAGGTGGTGTTAATGTGCAGTACATAAACAGCTTTGTTATGTTTGGATTTGATGTAAATTAAAGGTCACAAGGAGGTGAAAAATGTCAGCACTTAGACGGTCTTTTATTTCTTAATTATAAAATTCAGTATTGTTAGTCTTAGAAATTTGAATTTTGTGAATTTTAATGCAGTGCACAACAAAAAACAATGCATACCTTTCTACTTCTTTTGTTATGAATCTGTTGCTATTTACTGAGCTGATTTGATAGTTATAAGTACAAAATTCCCAAAGGACAAGCAATTGGAGTTTGATTTACTTTACTACGATAACATTTCTGGCATACAGAGAGAATATTTTATCTTGAAAAGTGACTATTGACCTCTGAGATCACTGAGACAGGTATTATCAATCCCAGAGGGATCTTTACCAAACACTTGAGCTGCACATCCAGAGAGATGTGATTTGTCATGTCGATTTAGATTACGTGTGAGAGATTTTTTACTCAAAGATACCATCAGATAGTCGTTATATTTTAGATATATCCAGCAAGGGAAAGGCAGGCTGCAGTGAACTAACTTCAAAGATACAACTTCTAACTGTAATATCAGTATATATTTTCGGCAATCAATTACAAACCTGAAAGGACATTGAAGGAAAAATTCTGTAAGTAACGTGAAATTTCAGTTTCACACTTTTACACTACAACTAGATAAAGACTATCAGTTAAACCTGTCTTACTGCGTTGCTTTGAAAGTAGTTGTGATGATTCACTTTTTGTTACATTACATCGTATGCTGTACACAGAAAAGACCAGTACTTGAATTGAGATTGGGTGTCACACTTAATTCCTCTGGGGCACAGTATTTTAGGAGGGCATACAGACATTCAAGTATAACAACGGTAAAGAATCACTAAGCCTTTGACTTTCTGGTCTTAAACTATTTGTGTATTCATTAGGATTTTTGAGTAAGAAAACATGACTAGAATATATATATATATATATATATATATATATATATATATATATATATATATATATATATATATATATATATATATATATATATATATATATATATATATATATAAAATAAGACCACCACTTTACAGCACAAAACATCTCAAGTGTATTTAGGTTGAAAAACACAAAATATAAGTAAACACACAAATGAAGTAACTTCACTGACTTCCAAGTTTATTATATTATATTATAAATCCCGACGTTTCGGAAGGGTCTACCTTCCTTCTTCAAGGCTAGTACACACTGTTTTCCTTGTACTAAAACATACAATATACTGTACACAGAAAGAACACACTGAAAGATTGAAAAAGCGATTACAGAAAGTTAGTTTCGCTTCACTAATATAAGATATAACTTTCATTATTGTTGATAAAATCAAGAACTTGGCAGAAAAGATGGTAAGTGAGGGAGATATTGATATCAAAACAGCTGAATTCCTCATTCCTGAAAACCCTTCTAGATTCTACACCCTTCCCAAAACCCACAAAAAATCTAGTAATCCCACAGGGGAGATTCCCATTAGACCAGTAATTGCGGGAAGTGGGTCAGCCATAGAAAATCTTTCTGCTTTTGTGGATTACTACATCAAGTCCAGGTATGCAACAGCTTCCCTCGTATATTCGTGATACTAAGCATATCCTTAACTTGATACAGGACATCAACAATAATGGCCCTTTGGAAGAAGATATTTCCATGTTTACCATTGATGTCAAGGCTATGTATCCTAGCATGCCCAGGGACCTGGGTATCAGAGGTGTCCGAAATGCCCTAAACAATAGGTCAAGTCAAGTACCCAGCACCTAAAACCTAATTGCCTGTTTAGAGATTTGCCTTGACTACAACAACTTTATGTTTTGGGAACAAAACTACATTCAAATTCAT
Source organism: Stichopus chloronotus (assembly GCA_021234535.1). NCBI lineage: Eukaryota > Metazoa > Echinodermata > Holothuroidea > Aspidochirotida > Stichopodidae > Stichopus > Stichopus chloronotus. Next base: position 534,599 of record CM037834.1, read on the forward strand.
GGGACGTCAATTGGGCCAAAAATGGCCCCAGGATATGCATGTCTGGGTATGGGGGTAGCGATTTTCATAGCTTTTCGTAAGAGGTTAATGATTCACAATAACACCCACCGAATAGTACAAACTGGCTGTAGGTCCAACGACGAACACATTTTTGTCATTATACAAGCAATTATGAGTCGAAAATCAAAATATTTTTCTTTCCCAAAAGTTGAAAGTTTTGTTTAACTTATGTGAAAACAGTTTTGAGAAAGTATCGACATTTAAGACGACAGCTTTTTAAGAGTCTACTCTTAAATGCGACCATGTCTTAACAAATAAATAAGATAGGGCTTATTTCCAACATTTCTGTTTACTTTTGTTTTATAAGCAGTGGCGACGTGAGTTTCCGAAGGGGAATGTTAAAGTGGAGTCCATCATCATCCATACTATCAGAGCTTATATTGTAGGTAAATAAAACAAGTTTATCTGTTTGAAGGTTATTTTAAGTTTCACCCACGTGGAGTGTTTCACATGAAATGCAATTCAGCATACTTTTTTCCAAAGACTATCGGCTGTAAACAGATGTGAAAAATCTCGCCTAGTTTGCCTTTGGGTTCAAACCAAATGAGACTGTGCAGTGTTTTTTTTTTTTTTTGTAAGTGATTTCCTCCCCTGATGTTTATGTACACAGAATAGTGAATAACTAGTACAGTCCCATTTGTAGTTTAAGTGTGGACGAATGCGTTCTGCCTTGGTTTATTCCCGAGGTATTTAATTAACATTTGTAAAAATCAGTCAGTTAGCCTGTTGGTCTGGCCGAAGATTTTAGAGTTTTAAGTCTTTCGGCTTCTGAGAAGTCCAGAGAAGTTCCAAGAGAGGCTACTCTTACCGGCGCAGTGCCCAACACATGCGGTATCTGAGACCTGCGAGACCAGAGACCTACCCGAGACACATGCGTCGCTCGCCCTCTGAGCTGCAACTCCCGCACCGCTCCCCATCGACGCAGTGCTTGACACCTTTGACTTGTCGGGGACTTGTCGGAGACTTGCGGGGTGGAGGACACATGCTCCGCTCAACAACTTCGCAGGGCCCGACACCTGTGCCGCCCGAAACCTGGGCAGTGCGCGCTACCTGCGCTGTCCGACACCTGTGGAGTGCCAGAGACCTGTGCAATGTCCACAATACTCAGATCTTCCTCCATCTTTTCCGGACAAGACGTGTCCTCACCATCAGACTTTGTCAGCGTTACAATTGGTTTTACTGTAAGTTCTGAAAATAGCCCCTTCCTAAAATATGTTGCAAAAATGCCAGTTTTTGCCGGCAGGAAAAGTAAATTCCTTTTCTTCATAGGAATAGGGAAACAAAACAATATCAAGTAGGCATCTTGACGTTTTTGGCTCAAATTAACCCAGATGACCTTTGACCGTCACCAAAACCAACCCCAAGAGGATCTTTATTTAAGTGCCCGTGTAAAACAACTTAAAGTGTGAAATTATTTCGCCTTGAAAAATAGTGTCTTTAAGAGCCTTATAACTTTATGACCTCTTAGACCCCAAGTGAGCTATGACCCCTAAGAAAACCTCACAATCTTAATTCATTCCAAATAAGCACATACCGCCAAGTGTAAGCTTCTTCTAACTTATGGTTCATGAGTATTGCAAACATTGTCTATAGTCTGCCAGCGTATGACCTCAGATGACCTTTATTGTTCACCAACAACAATCCCAGCTGCGATTTCAATATGTCCTGGCTATTCTTTATGTCCTGCGCATTACTTTCACCAGAAGATTCACGAGTGACCACAAGCTTTTTGTATTGTGGCCTCTGATAACTCCATATGACCTTTGACCAACAAGAAAGCCCTCACAATTTCATCGGCTTACAAGACATTACAGAACAACCAAGTTTGAAGTTGTCAACTTGTTGTCGGCTGGTCGTTCTTCAGATCCTGCATCATAGTCCGCCTGCTGGTAATCTCCTAACGTTAACTTTAAACTTACACCAAAAACAATGCATTCCCGATTCTACTTTGTCCTACCTACACACTGACTTTTTGACCCACATTTGCACTTTCCGCTCAACATCTAGAGTGTTCACGAAAGTTTGAGGCGAACGCATACATACTGTGCACACATACACCCAGACGCAAGCACATTCACTGAACAAAAACACAAAGATTTCTTGCCTTGTCGCCTTCTTGTCTTCGGTAAGCAATCAAATACTAACAAACACTTCTGCCAACGGATTAATTCTTAATGCTTCGCAGCGAGACTCGCGTGTTCGTATGTTGTATTCAGGCAACTTCAAGCAAAATCTTAAACACTTGCATCAGAAATTTTCTATTTGAAAATGGAATTTTCGCTTCTTCAACTAGCTGTCATGTACAGTCCTCCCCTTGTGACTAAACGCCTGAAACAAACGCTTCGATATGTGCTCACCTGTACTCTGTAGCCACTTCCAACCGGCCATTATTGTGTAACGAGTCTCCCACTCATTTTGGGTTTAGATTGAGGATGGTAAGCCTATGACTGTCATAAAATCTTAATAACAATAACTGATTAATTACATTTACATGTCGATCACTTGAGTTCATCATTCAAAAAAATCTTTTTGTTTTACCTAGTGGTCATGTACAGTCCGCCACTTGTGACTAAACGCCCGAAACACACGCTTTTAGTTGCGTGGCTGATGTAGATCAACTAGACGTGTTCCGATACCGTCGGCCACTTTGTCTGCTCATGTGACACGGAACAAAGAAACATGATAAACAACACGAACAAAGGTGTCTCCGAAAACGGGACCCTAACACAAAGACCGATAAAGGATCACTACGCGAATTAACATATAGATACATATTCGCCAATGACTCACATCAGTAAATTTTGATGTGGTGGACAGGGTTCAACGATTATGTATAGAAAGCCAAATGTGAAACGTTAACCAACACCCAACACACAGCGAAGCTTACAACAAGACCTATGGCCACCCACGCAACCTTATTTCTTCTGGTTCTCGTTTTGGGGTTTTGTTTTACACTTTCTCTTAGCATCTTGTTCTGTGATAAGAGTGTTGTTGCGAGTGATGCATACAACACCAAAATTATACCCAATGGAAACGCATACATCACGACAAATAGATAAAACGTTACGAAGTTGAAATAGTGGCTATCGATATTGGATTTTGATTCTTCGTCATCTGATGGTCTACGAAGGAATGCATATGATATAGAAAGAGCCCCAGGAGTATGAACACATCGGCTAGTTTCCAACCAGTCCCCTTGGCAGTTGTAACCACTGGTCTGACCACAGCACACCATCGCTAGTACCTTAACAAAACCAACGTGTACACGGAGACACAGCATAGGAAACCTAGACCATAGTTCTTAAAGTTAGCAATAATATAGTGGAGTTTTTGAATTTTGATTGATCAGTTCCAGAGGGAGAAAGGTGACCAGTATCAGAATGTTAGCTCCACAAAGCACACAAATGAAAACATAAGAAGTATTCCAAAGCTCTCGAACTGTGATCACAAGCGAAATGACAGCTGAGTTTGCGAACAAGCCAAACAGCAGGATAGTTGTGAGAGCACATTTGTAAACGGTTTGACTCGTATCACTGCGTTCGAAAAACGATGCACTCCAATCTTCGTGAGACCAATCGCCGAAACTACTGCTATAGGATTCCTTTGACATAATTGAATCATTTGACATTATTGCTAAAACGATTAGAGCAATTGAAGCAAGAAAAATTCTTAAAATGACATGAAGAAGATGGAAGAAGAAATGAAAACAGTCTTCTCCGTCCGTCGATTTGATGAAAGAAAGCTTTCAGTCTTCATATTGGGAGAGTAAAACATTACTATACATCACTGCTGGTATCGTCGGAAATATTAGGTACGACGAGCCAAAACCATAAAGGGATGCGCACAGTCTTCTTCTGCAGTGCTGGTTACTAGAGGTTAAGACGTTCAGGCTGCAAAGGTCGTAAGTGACAAATACTGGATTTTCCTGTCTGTGGGCCCAATAAGGAAATATGTTTGTTACTCGATGTTTCATTTCTTTTTTAAATAATGCAAAGATGTTATTTGAATTATTTGTAATAAAACAAGCACATACAACTGGACATGGCAAAAATTGACGTACATGTTGATTGAGAGACGATGTTTCATCTTAGTGCTGTTTCAGGACAGAAAATCTCTAAATTTTAGTGAACATTTTGTGTGTGTGTGTGTATTAGGGTCAGACTTACCCTTGTAGGCCCTATGCATAAAATGTGTTACCGCCTGAAACCTCGATTGCAATTATCCACAAGGGTACAGTGGCCCAAGGTACGAAAGGAGGGCAAGGGGTATTGTCACCTACAGTATACATAAATACTGCTGCTAATTTTAAAAAATGTGTGTAAGAATAGTTTCATTTATCGCGCCGCTCTTTATTTACAGCATTGTATATTGAATAATTAATCATGGGTAGCTGTACGTTTCTACTTTTCGTGTATTGTTCGTATTTGCTTGTTTATATTTATTCACTTTTGTACCTCATTTAGCAACTCAGTTATAAGGTCCTATTTATAAAAAAAATTGTATTTACAATGAATGAAATTACACGAAATCCACACATATCACAGTTGACATGACCTACACGTAATTTGCGTCCGACATAGGGACGACATAGGGCGAGACCGAAATACTACAGCTGCCCTCGATACAAAAATATATTTGTTGAATTCGTATCGACTTATACTGTGGTAACACTTATAAGATGTTCGGTAAACTTTAGCTTAATCATATCACGGTCAGATTTAATGATCGATCTTTAGTGTAGCCTTGCGAATATGGAAGACAGCTAAATCTAATCGAGAAAGTGGGTTTGGTCGGTACCTACCTCTGGATTCAGTTTGAGATTCTCTACAGAAGAAATAAATACAGAAATGTACTTTTATGGATACCGTTGTCTCCTTGATCCCGCATAAAAGATAAATCTTATGATAACCTGTATTATTTTTCGATTACTGAGGTTGTAACTACACTTATGAATATACTCAATAAATTGCAATAGCAGCTTTACCAAGTGATAAGACCCTCCTTGATTTTGAGAATCCCCCGAAAAGTTTTTTTTTTTTTGAGAGAGAGAGAGGGGGGATTCCCCCTAAGGTTTGATTTTCTAGCGTGAACACTGGAGTGCAGCACCTTTTTGTTTAGAAGGAAAGCAGGAAGTGCTAACACTCAACATGACTGAGGCCTTTCGATCCAATGTCTTAAATACTATACAAGACAATGCTTTTTTATATTATATGTAGTACACAGTTGTGGAGTCTACTTATTGAGTTGCAACATATGTGATGAAGGGTAACTACGTTGGCCAGACGGGCAGTAAATGTAGACTGAAAGGCTTGAATCTAATTCGTAGTTTGTATATGTAAATAGCTTTGAATTTAGACCTTATTAAATGAGTTATATGTGACAACAAATGTGAGCTATACATTTTAGCTGACAGTATACCTGGGGGCATTTCCATTTAGTATATATCCATGAGAATAATTCCCATCTCTATTGAAAAAATATTCAGCAACACTGACATCCATCAGAAAACACTTAGTGAAAGCTGTGTATTATGAATTTGTATGATTTTTGACAATGTATGCTTAGTGTGCACTTGTAAAAAGTTATCAAATTTTTCACATACTTTAAATACAATGACCTTAAATATAGTTTTGTATAAGTCATTCTACACATTTGTCTAAGTCTACTTAACGTTATTCTACTACAGTAGATCCCAATGCATTTTATCTAGCTCATGTATAGTCAAGTTCTTTAAATGTCCTGTAGGGAGAGCCCTTCAGGGTCCTTGGAGAATAATTTGCAGGAATTACTTAAGAATTACTTCCTTTAGGTAAGCGTTTGTTCTCTAGGGGGGAATCCGTTGCTGATCAAGAGCCTTTTTTCGGTTTTGACAGATGCAATAGAGGTTCCATCCAGACCATAAGCAGCACAGCCTTTAACGTCTACTAGGTGTAGATAAGTCGCTGCAAATAAGTCGATGAAGTTGCCGAAAGATCCTTTGTCTTGAAGTCGCTGGAAGTTCTTTTGCAGCAAAGTCACAGCAGATACCTTTGCTTTGAAGTCGCGGCAAATGCATGAGTAATGGGAAGTCATGACGACGTCACCGTAAATAGTAACGGGGAAGTCGTCGCAACTGTTGATCACCGCAAGGCCCCCTTTTTTGCTAACACTTTGAATGTTAACCTATGTATATTATTCTTTTTGTCTTCATTTTAACTGGTCGTTTTTCTTTCAGAGCACTGCTATATGGCATGGCATACAATACCTTTGTTCTACCCCTCTAACCCTGTACCTCTTTTCAGCATGCTCAACTGTTGAAAAGACACTGAATAGAAGCCGTATAATTCTGCAGCACCATTGACGCTTCTTCGAAATGTTGCAGTAGCTATTGTCTTATCTTTGGGTTGTTTTTGAGGTCAAAACTTGCCACCGGCTGAACTTTTTAAGTGACGATGCCACGGAGACAGTACGTATCGGACAGTGCCGATACCGTATCAGGATAAAGAATTTTTTAAGGAGGGGTGCAATCTTCACGAAAGAGCACTATCGGGCTCGTTGAAACTGGTAAAAAGTATTGGGGAATGGGCTGTGTTACACCCAGGGACCATCTTAGCGGACAGCCGCATTGGTTGGGTCTGGGTATACAAGACGTCCGGTAACGACACTTCTCAAAAGTCGCGGTTGTAGGGTTCTTTGCCCAGGCGGGGAAGGTTCATTCTCGTTTTTTTTTTGTTTTTTTTTTTATCTATTTGGGTCTTCGGCGACCATGTGCTAAGCTAATGAGAAATCGTTTGCCAAAAAGCCACCCAGATTGTAAGTGGTTCTCTGGCCTCGTAAAAGACATCCCTGTATTCTTTATTTTGAGATCTCCTGCTTCAACAGCTTATTGTCCCAAAAGATAATGGTAAGTCATAGTTTTCTCAATCATTTCCCATTTTGATGTCCCTATCCCCCTAGAACCGCCCTGCCTCCAGGGAAGAATTCATCTGAATGAGCCTTTATTTCTGCAATTCCTCAAGTCTTGTAAAATATTCTATGAAAAATTGTAGTACATATGAAATGGGTTGAGATTTTACAAGAACCATACTGACAAAAGCACTCTGTTCTAATTTTTCTTGTAGGCCTAGTACCTGGCAAATAGTCAGGGACATATTTTCAGTCTCCATCATTTTTTTTCACTGCTGAACATCTCCTACATCCGTCCATTTGTTCCGCCCATAACCAATAAATAAAGGCATACATACTTTATTTATAAAGTTCGAAAAGGGGAAAGACAGTAAATAGGCCTACGATTTGGTGTTATTTCAACGTTGTGGAGGGTAGAGCAAATCTTGAGGTCAGCTTATGAGAGTGGTCTCAGTAGGGGGATTCCCCTCCTTTTCTGAGAAATTTTTAAATTACCACGTATTCGTAGACGGCATCTAGTGAACTACTTTCCATAGCATCTTTTGAATTCAAATTTGTGTTCCTGTCGATGTAGTCTTCAAACTTCCAAGGATACTTTCTCCAACAATTGTTGCTTTTTGGCGATAAGAGTTTTTTATTCTTGCTTCAATTTTTCGATGATTGCATAGCAAAGTGAGATTTGTGCCGCTGAAGTTTTCTAAATGATAGCCATCGTTCTGGAAAAATGCTGGCATACAATGGTATTTTGACATGTAATCAAAAGCTTATGTTGAGTGGTGGCTGCTTTAGGGGAATGCAAGGGGAACTTTTTCAACCACCAGATATAATACTGTGTAATGTTTGGCATTGATGAAGTCACATTTGTTTTCCCGAGAAATTCTAGATCCAAAAAAGCTACCGTATTACAATAATTTGTATTTTCTTTATCACAGTTATTTACATAAGTTTGCTACAACAGTCAATGCTAACATAACAAATTGGAACTAGTTAATGTACCGGTAACTCTTGTAAATGATAGCCACGTTGAAGGGAAAAGGATATGAAAGGGAGGGGTCATCCCCATCCCATCTTTTGTTAATTCCACCTACTATATGTAAGCAATTTAGTGCAAGATATTTGGACCATTCTGAATTCATAAACGTGCAAGATAAAGACATGAAAAATTATGTCTATTTTTTCAGAGTATCGTTTCTCCTAGGTTGAAATATGAAATATTCAAATTGCTCTTCAGGATTATTGAGAATTTTTTTCCATTAACTGGTAAAATGAGCCACAATCTGATGCAACATTTGGCATTTTGTGATGTACAAAATGTTTTCTAGAGATACAAACAATCCCAACAGGTATTTAAGATTTCCCGACTGTCGTCGCTGACGCTTTTGTTTCTTCTGGGGAGGGGGTGATAAAACACCTCACGCCCTTGATGACGACGGCCCTGTCGCCCCCCTATTCGTGCCAACCTCAATGAAAAGGTTCCTTAAATTGTTCCTCACTGCTTGTCAGCAGTCCTTAGATCGAGTGCAACCTTTTCTCTTTCAAAACATACATAAGAAAAAGGATCCCAGGGAAAAGCCAAATCTCAATGTTTTTTAGAGTTTTCTTTGCTTTCACCAAAGGTATAGGTTGTTTTCTCCTTAGATTTAGTTAAATAGTCATCGTTGCATGTCTTACATAGGTTGCTTTATGCCTCATTTAATTCATAACATTGAGTTGAGACAATCTACAGACAATATCGTAAACATTCAGAATTCAAAAGGCGCTTTACAGTGGAAAGTACCGAAGGCCTTATGCAAACTCAGATAAACAACACCAATTACACACTTGCATCATTTGATCGCTCCAGGAGTGTACATCTGCCAAAAACTAAATAACTATAATTAAAAAAGAAGACTTTTTTTTCAAATTCATACTGGTATGATCTAACATTGACTTCAAAAGTAACTGAAGACCACGTTTCTATGCCCATTCTAAAAAAATGACAGGGACTTTTAATGGAAGACGTGATTTTTTAGGTCCACATTCAAACTAACTGAAATAAAATCAACAAAATTAAGTAAGGTTTCCTTCTCGTACTTAAATCTCCATGAGTCTCATTAAAGATTCGGTATCTGACATTCAGTGTTTACAGTCCAGTAAAAGGTATTGCCTATGTTAGAGTAGCTGAATATTATTCATATTAGATTATCTTATGCATAAGATGTGGCAGGTTCTGTCCTCTATTTCAGGACATGCCATCATCAAGGTCGTAGCTAAATCAAGCCGTACCGGATCAGTTTTGTTCCCTCACGTTTTCGCCATGCGGTATGTCTATAGTGACTGGGGTAGAGACAAACAGGCTAAGGTAGTATGCCCAATAGGACCCAACTGCCAGCACAATTATTGCCCTATATAAGCTTTTAATTGGTACGGATATTCTAATATATTGTTGCACCCTTACCTTTCTCCACGTTGGAGCGCTTTCCAATTTTACACTAGATTCAATGGAAGAAAATAATCCTCGCTAAAAGTATGTTCCTTTAGTATATACACATTTTATGGCATTAACCAAGTATTATTAACTTTCGCTATCATCTCAAGCAGCCTTCTTGACCAGATGACTGGTCTCATGATGTTTAACTTACAGTCCTCTCAATTAATGTGACACACTGTATCCTACGACATAAAGAGGATAACCTTGAACTCTATGTCATTGACATCGAATTCCGCAAAACCTGAAACGAAAGAAACCTGGTCAATAAGGCCTCAAAAACAAATTTAAGGCATTCCTATTACCTCATATTGTTGGAGCCTCAGGGGGCTTTGCCTCCTGCAAACCCACCGGTTCTCTGCCCCTGGACCCCGCCAGGAGTCTTAACGCGGACCACTAGACTCTATGCGTCCACATTCGCCCTTCGGGCCCGTGATGCACCGAAAGAGAATTAGTGACACTCCCGTCCATATCAATCGGGGGAATCACAGGATGTGTCCCCCCCCCCCCCCACCTTTGGAATCCTGCACACGCCACTGACTTATACACATTATTGATGCATATTACTGTAAGTGAAGATGTCGAAGCAGGGTCCTCGAGAGATCTATTTTCAAACTAACATTAATTGTAGTTTGAAACGTCTTTAATACATATTGAGAGGTGACGCTTTTTTTCCTCGAAAACATGAATATGTTAATTATCATATTACCAAATTTAGGCAAAATATCGGAAAAACTAACATTTTTACAGCTCCGTACTTTAATAGCCTTAATGCAGTTCCTTTTATCTAACTGCCTTATTAAACAAAAACGTTTGTGTAACAGAACATTTAATTATATATTTGTGATTCCACTAAATATGACTTTCTCTCTTTTTGTAACTATTTGCATATTCATTAGGCTGTTAAGTAAGAAAACACGACTAGATTCAGTTTATATAATTTATGAGCTTTCTAGCCCAAATATATTGACGTCATCAACTGGACGTTACACTTGAAAATATTGCATATATTTTGTTTCTTATTATTACGCCAGTGTTTGCTGTTGTTCCACTATACCACACAAGCGCCTTCAAATTCTAAGCTATACCGTGACCATCTGCCCAGAGTAATGACTCAGAAGTAGACCTTAAGTGAACAAAGGACGTCTCGTGTTGCCCTCTCTCCAGCTTTTCATTTCGTCGGTGACGCCACATACTCCAGCTGCGCTCGGTGACTTTGGAATCTTATTGTGCCTTACGTCCCTTCAAAACCAGTGCCGGTAAAGGCCCAAGACACCTGAGAGTGTTTACATCTTTATGGTTCCCCTTACTGGTTCCCCATACGTCGTGCACATCGTCAGACCGAGTGGCGTGTGTGTCTCATTCCAGCTTTGCTGCCTCCCACTTGAGCGATACTCAGTTATCATTGGTCTTAGCTTTCGCGACGTTGTCCCTTCCCCCCCCCCCCCCCACACCCACACCTTCGAAATATTGCTACCATGGCCCATTGTATATATCTAGACAGGCAGCTTCAGAGTGAGGTACTAATAAAGAGGAATGCCTTGGTTATGTACATTAATGGAAGACGAATTTACATGAGTCCATTCCCAGCAACCCACCTCACTGTAAGCAGTTCCATACCTTTTGTATACGTATATAATCATGAGCGAGTCAATTTACAGTATGAAAACTGTCAAGAATTATGTTTAAAGATGAAAGAGAAAAAAGGAGCTCCCCCCGAAAAAAGAAAACAATTGCCAGAGTGGCGAGGGATGGAAAGGTATGAGTGTATATTAGTAAGGAACAATTAAAAGATACTCGTGATATTGTTTCTCTTTACATTGTTTGATACTTTTTGTATTTAATGGAAAATGGAAGCTTCCACATCATGTTTTGTTTCCTGTCAAAAATTAGGAACTATTATTTATTGATAGACGGAAATTTTCAGAAGATGAATATAATATGAAACAAGCAAAATATAGCAAAGTTTTTGCAGCTGATCCCTTCCAGACAGAAAAAAATTGGGACGATCAGTAGACTTTGCTGATTCCTCCTCCTAAGCCCCTCCCCTAAATAACAACCAAACACCTGCCTGCGCCCCTGTTAGGTTATTTTTTTCAAACGTCACAATGACAATGCAAATGTTAAAAAGTGAGGAATACCCCGTTCCTCCCTCTACTCACCCACGTAATCGTAAAAGTAACACATTTTTGTATGTGTGAAAAAGACATGATTTATGTAAGTTTGTAACTAAAAGAAAAGTCTATAACCTTCTAATACTTTTCTTCAAAAGTACAAGTACAACAAAGTACAACAACTATATTTTTGCAACTCCGAAGGAAAAGCATATATCTGATTCCGTAAAGCTGAACATCCAAACTATCTCAACAGTCTGACTGATAACCTTTTGAAACTGAACTTTTGAAACTTTGCTCTTCACAACGATGTGTCAGGGCTGGATGTCTCGGGGTGGAGAGTCGGCATTTACCCCTCCCCGAAAAAGTGCCTTTTTGGGCAATAAGTGCCCTTATTACACGTAATAGGATTTTCAGAATGACCTTTCAGACAGTTTCTCAAGCAGATGAATAAGAGTTCTGTCGGTCCTGTGTTTCGACGACAACTCACAACAATGTTGCACCTACCCTAACTTTGGTTGATCTCAGCGCAACGTTCGACCCTCGTTTTTAATTGTTAGAACCCGTAGACTGTTATTTAATTGTGTGGATTAACTCTTTCGTCATATAGTTGAAAAGGGGGGAGGTGGAGTGAGTGTGTATTTATAGTTGTTATTAGATCCATTTCAGGACCAGTGTTATTTAAAATGTGACCATGCCTAGCGGACATTCTACTCGCTTTAATCAGGGAGTTGTTAGATAAGTGTCGATTAACCGTAGTCTTTCTTATTTGTCATGACTTTGTCACTATATCTGTTTCATTCAGAATAGTATACGGTATATTTCGAGAGTCGTCTCCGAGATACACTTTCACTTTCTGTTCAAGGAATAAGGATCAAGCTTGGTAACATAGGATTTTTGTCTCCTTGGACCGAAGCTTAGAAGTCCATTATATGTTCCTCTTGATACATATACATGTATACACTGGTTATATATTTTGTTGTTGTATTAGCTAGTTTTCGCCCAGACCATATCTTCATGATCTTCGACGTCTTTGGCCAAAGAAACAACACGGGCTCTGCAAGACTATCAAGACAATCAAGACAAAATGTTAGAGCCTTTTCAGAGACTATTTTTGGCTGTACAAGCGGGGGGGGGTACATCTTTCCAGGGAGGGGTCAAGTGACTCTTACAATTACTTACAAGGCAGCTAAAATTGTGGACAGACTAGCCATATAAGCCAAACGCCACCATCGGTTGGCGCGAGAGGTACTAGAAAGATTTTGTGTAAATTTCCCGATTAATCTCCTGGAAACACCTTCCTAGGATACCTAGTTGTTCTTTCACTTTTACGGCGTGCCCGGCAACCAGATGCTGGAAAGCGGTATTATCCCCCTTCCCCACCAGGCACGTTGCCACTGGTTTTGGAATTAACTGCCATCTACTGTACTGAACCCAGAAACATAGATCGTGTTCAATTAGATTTACGTCTATACGTTGTGTTAAAATACAAACCAAAACAGTGCCATAATAATTGTAACAACAAATGAAATAGGTTGGTATTTTCAATCGAGTCTCAATCAAATCTGAGCCCGGTTTCGCTTCCGCCAGCGCGATTCAGCTGACACAAAGATATCAAATTTTAACGAATATGAAAAAAAGAAAATTCCAAATAACACCTCATAATGATGTACAAGGGATACTGAGACAACGTGGAACATCGCAATGTTTGTAACTGTGTTTACCTGTGACCCCTCTCCGAACAGAAAATGATGTTAATCACCAGCTGCCTTCTGAACGTGTCATGTATTGGCTTTCCCTGTTTTATGATCTCGTTTCCTTCTAGCTCAAGTCTGTTGTTACAATAATGATTGCATGATTGCAAGAATTTGTCCTCCATGCGGTGTAGCCATTCACTTGTCTTTTGACATGTGATTATGCACTGAACAAATATTTCGTGGTTTCTTTGTTTAAGACAGAATTTAGACCATTTCTTTGCTAATACAACAGTGTGGCATTTGATTGCAGAATATTTTCGCAGAGCTGATAAATTACAAGCAATTACGGGAATTACATGCATCGTCACAGAAAAGTTGATTTCGTCTTTGCGGCAAATGCGTGACAAATAACTTCCCAGTTATCAAATTAGGAATTTGTCAACATTATACGTAAATTTGGATGACGTACTATCAACTGAAATAATTTGCTAATTCCCATGAAGGAAAACAAACACACATACACACACGCAGTTCAGTCATATTCACTTTGACAAGCCATTACAGACAAAGATGATCTTCAGCATTCTCCATTACATCTCGAATCTCAGTATCCTCAAATTCCTCACAGATGGATTTCCCTTGTCACATTCACTATGTCGCAATGATTGTGGTAATAGGGTTATACATAGAAATGAGGTTTATGATACAAGGAAAATAATTTAGAGGAAGTTTAATCATATTCATCCAACTACATCTCAATGGCTTATTCCGTACGTTGCTGAGTTAGGAAGTTGAAAGGTTGAAAGATATTAAATTGAAAGACTGCAACAGTTATTGACGTCCTTCTTGTACAATTTATCGCTGTACCTGCGTTTGTTTTCTTTGAAATGAAATGGTCACATTTTGTGCCAAGGTGAAATGCTAAATAAGAGAGGAAAGAAAGAAAGTATATACTTTGAGGTGTTCAAAAAGTGATATTTTAAAGTATCGCACAATCTACCATTTTAAGTTGAGTTAATAAGCCACATCATTGTATATCTCAGCCCAGGAAAGTCATGTAAGGTTGGAAGTTCATTTGAATTCACTTGTGAGACATTTGTGACATTTATGTTAAATGATTGATTTTGGGTACACTTTAAACAACACATTATGGTAGTTGTCGTGTGCTACGGGTTGTAGAATCACTGTGATTTGTTCCCAACTGCCACAACTTTGAAAAATTAATTAAAGTTCTGCCTGTTGTTGTCCGGTGTCGCAGATGACATCGGGTTACGTTAAACGTAAAACAAAAACATGAAAAAGGCTATTTCGGATAAGATTAGGATAAATAGTTACACGTTCAGTTGAATCTCCTTAGTAACAGCTCCTGATTTCAAAGACATTTTGGTGTCATTCTTCAGTTTATTTTGTCATTTTGACATGGTATCAACATGTAATGAAATAAAGGTGAAATTGCGTCACAGAAAGTAATGAAATCCAGTATCAATGACATCTAAAATTGTTTTAAAAGACATTTGAAAGCGAAAGGGTGAGATTTACGCGATTAATATACAAGAATTCATAAGTTCTTGGTAGCTATTAACATTGAAATATGAAGGCGTTGATCCTACGTTCGCACAAAGAAATTTCTACTGATTTTTACCAACACATACCGCTATTGACTACCAAGGCACCATCTGTGCAAAGTCGCCTCCATAATAATTCAGCAGCGTTTCATACATTGACCCTATAGTTGCATACCACCAAACGTTTAGCTTTGGTGACGAAAAACAATGTAGCTATTATTAACCGGAGACAGCTTTTGGCTGAGAGGGTACCCACTAATTCAATTGTATTCAATTACATACACAGGAGAAGAAACGAATATGGTAGTTGATGACCTCATGTTACTGTAACATAGACCTATTGACGACGTGACTATTTGGAGATCGTCGCAATCCGGGAGAGGATCAAGATGGGTGTTGAGAAAATGATTAAAATTAGATTCTTGAAATTCAAAAGGAGTTCCAGTAACTCATTAACAGCACAAAAATTGTAACTATACATCGATATTCACACATTGCATTAATTAAGATGTAACATGTGAGATACAATATATAATGTAAGATATGGCACAGGCACCAAACGATGATCTTTGTACCTAATTAGTAATCATACGTCATGATGAAATTAAACTATTCCGTTGTATACATGCAGACAGCCTTTTACACGTTTTGCTTAAAGGAAGCGCGTATCTATTCAACAACACGTATTTCTTAAAATGACGTGATTTTCGCATCTTTTTGTGGAAAAGACGTTATCCTGCGTTAAAAGAAACACACCTGCACGTATTGGAGATTGAGATAAATTTGCACTTATCCTAATTTGGTGCAAAGGATAACGATTACCAGTAACATTTACTGAGTATGCAAATTAGCTATACATATCGCACAAAACACAAACGTTGTCACATTCTCGACATTAAACAAGATTGGCATTGATACGTTTCTCTTTAAATATTGTAGTATTAAGTCAATATGAAGTAACTTTAAGAAGGCCACGTTTAAGCATGTTCATACGATAAGCCCAGAATTGCTAATGTAAACCAAAGTGATTACATGAAGTAAGGAACAGGATAGAATCATTTGATTGTCAACAAATGAATCAAGAACACAGGAATCACAAACATACGAAGATTTATCGAAAACAAATGATATTTGTTTTCTCATGACAAGCAGCTAAAAGCTTCCCCTTTTTATTCACATATAATTTTTTTTCAGATATAAATAAATATGGCTTATTTTCAAGTTTTGTCTTCTTTTGTTGTATAAGCATTGGCGGCGTGAGTCCATGTTTGTGAGATGGCAGGCTCAAGGGGCACCCATCATCACTCACACGATAGGTACACCAAACTAATCATAGCATTACAATCGCTTACCTAAGGAACGGTAAGCAATATGTTTTGATAAAATTGCCCCCTATATCATCAGAAATCACCTTCCCGGGATCCGTAGACGCCATTTCACCTCCCCCCCCCCCCCGGGCGAAAAGTTGTTGGGTTCCCTAATCCGGCCGCCTCAATGTTTGCAACAACTTTTTGACTGGTCCTCTTTTTACGGTCTCCTACACATTCTCCTTAATTGGGAATGGAAGGATTACGATGGTTGTGAAAACCTTGAGAACCTGTTTTACCTTACTGCGATAAAATGGATAAATGAATTATACATATTTGTTCATTCCTTCCATTTCGTCTGCCAACATTTGTTCTATGTTTGTTTCTTCGTTTTGTCCTGCCAGTGGGGCTTATGTACAGTCTGGAACTTGTGGCTTAACACTTGAACCCAAACCAAACGCTTTTAATTGAGTTGCAGATGTAGACCGGCTGGATGTGCTACTGTACCTTCGGTCATTTTGTCTTCTTATGTGGCACGGTAAAAACAAACATGATAAACACGACCAAAGGTGTCTCCGAAAACGGGACCCAAGCACAAATACCGATAAAGGATCAGTACACGTATTTAGCATATAGATACATGTTCGCCAATGAGTTACTATCAGTAAACTTTCAACTGGTGGACAGGTCGAAACGAATATGTTTAGAAAGCCATAAATGTGAAAAGGTAACCAACACACAGCAAAACTTACAACAAGGCCTACAGCCACCCACGCAACCTTATTTCTTCTGACTCTCGTTTTGGGGTTTCGTTTTACACTTTCTCTTAACATCTTGTTCTGTGAGAGGAGTGTTTTAGCAAGTGATGCATACAACACCAAAATTATACTCAATGGAAACGCATACATTACGACAAATAGAAACCACACCATGATGTTGAAGTGGTTAGTTGCGATATCGGATTTTTTACCTTCCTCGTCAGAAGATATGAAAAGCCATGCGTTTGGTACAGACAGAGCTCCAGCGAGGATGAGCATGCCTATCACTTTCCAACCGGTACCCTTGGCAGTTGTAACCACCGGTCTGACCACAGCACACCATCGCTCGTAACTTAACAAAACCAACGTGTACACGGAGACACAGCAGAGAAAACTTAAAACTAAGTTCTTCAGATTAGCAATCGTATGGGGGAGCTTTTTTGAATTATGATTAATAAATTCCAGAGGGAGAAAGGTCACCAACATCAGAATGTTGGCTCCACAAAGCACAGAAATGAAAACATTCGAGGTATTCCGAAGATCTCTAACTGTAATCACAAGTGAAATGACAGCTGAGTTCGCCAACAATCCAAGAACCAAGATGGTTATGAGAAGACATTGGTAAACGGTTTGACTTGTATCACTGCGCTCGTAAAACGACCTGCAGTATTCTTCATAAGAAATATTGAGAAAAATATTGGAAAAGTTTGACATGATTACGTAAACGATTAGTGTAATTGATGCAAGAAAAATTCTTGAGATGAAATCCAGCAGATGGGAGAAGAAATGCAGACAGTCTTCTTCATTCGTCGATTTGATGAAAGAAATCTTCCAGTCTTCAAAGTGAAAAAGTGTAAGATTTCTATTTCTTGCATTGTTTGGAATCTCAGGTAGGAAAACCCAAAATCCATACAGATGTGCACGCAGTCTCTCTTTTTTTTTTTCGTTACTGGTCACTGGACTTTAATACGTTCGTTCACTTGTTAAGGCCCGTAAGTTCCAGCCACCGTACTGATCTTCAAGTCTGTAACAAGGAAAGAAAGAAGGTCCTTGACGTTTAATCTATTTTTCATGAAATGACACTATTTTCGTTAAATTATATGTAAGAAAACTGAAACAATTACATTAAAATCGAAAATGTTATCGTAGATCAAGTTCACCAAGGTTCGGTTTACCCGCACGCAGATTATACATGATGATTGGTGTTGATATTTTGATTTCGGGCAATCTGGAACCATAAAATCAGTATTTCAGAGATCTTTATTTTCAGTTACCATAGTGACAGTTTTTTCTTCCATTTTGGTGCCTTGCGTCAGCAAAGGAACCTATGCCGTCAGGTTGGCATATGTGTAAGGATGTGTGTCGGATGAACCTCAAACTTCGTGGGAAGATGCCCCGGTATGAAGTGTAGTGTCCGCCAGGGCGATAACGTCATAGGTCAAAGATCATAAGATTTGAAAACGGAAAACACATTTTCGCATTATCTCAATGTGTGAATATCCGAGAGTTTTAAGACTTACACTTTCATATATGGAAAACGAAAGTGGACAATTCGTTCTTAAAATATTGATGATATTTATATATACCTTTGACCAAGGTCAAAGGTCACGTGATTAAATATCACATTTGCAAAATGCTCTTAAAGTGTCTCGATCTTCTCTTAGACGGTAAGTCGGAAAAACTTTAAACTTCGTGGGTATGTCGCATAGTGTCCTTTCGTTCAGTAACGTCATAAGTCGTAGGTCAAAGGTCACAGGTTGTAAAAACGAAAAACACATTCTTAGCATTAGCTCAATGTGTGAATATCTTGGAGTGATAAAACTACCACCAAATAAAGAGGACAGACAATACGGGAATTCGTTCTTACATTTTAATGACTTCACCAGGTCAAAGGTCATGTGTTTCAAGGTAAAAACAACAAAACTACTCTTAAAAGTCTGTCACGATCTGATCATAGATAAACTTCAAACTTGGCGGCTGGGTACCTGGGTGATAGATGTAGTTTCCGCCCGACTGATGACGTGACAGATTAAGGGCATACCCTTGATTACTGAATAAAGTTTAAGGTGGTGGTAGTACATGGTGTCAACATAACGTTTACCTGTTTGCCTTTACATGAATGTGACACGGTATTTCAACCTATGCAACCAGTTCTGGGCTGAGAGTTTACGTCTGGCAGCAATGTCATTTCCCGTGTGTTGGTAATACCTTCACTCAGGGTATGTTAACAAAGTATACCCAATGGCATATGGATCTCCTGAACAATTGTTTAAGAACTCGAGATTTAATCACTGTGAAGAAAATATTGAGCCAAGCACAACGCTTTTTTCGCGGCACTCAAAGGATCCTCAGTGACGGGTCCTGCGGATGTGAGGAATTCTCTGACGCTCACGCGTTTGCTGGGAAAACGTTTGATGCACGCTCGATATCTAGGCACATGTGTAGGCGCAGGCAAGTATTTGTGCTGTGCAATGCTTAGGTGGTGTATTGCAGTACTATATCATTAAGTAACTTGAAAATTCGGCACTTCTATCCACAATGAGCAATCTGAATCACTGATGAATTATATCAGTGATTCAGCGTAGTTTGGGAGAAAGGGGTACGCAAAACGACAGGGATGAGATTTGCAACTCCGTGTAGTACTTATTTGTTTTCCCTGCAGAACATCCTAACGTGATAATTTCGTCAGTAAACTCAACAAAAGTAAAACTATGGATGAAACTTTGAAAAGTTTTACACAAACTTTTTATTCGGTTCAAATTTTTAAGTATGGGTTCTTACTTACTTTAAAGTAAGAAGCTAGCATTTTCATTATACTGTCACTAAAAATATTTACAATTACGATGAAATATGTACAAATGTATTTTGTGTTTGATTTTCTCTTAAATATGTTGTAAATTGTGCAGTGACGATGCTTGTTTTACAAATCAAAAAATTGTACTAACTATGAAACATTTTTATTTATTATTTTTTTTTTACGTACAAAATTTATAAAGAAAAAGTAAAAACCTGTGACCGTAAGGGCTTAAAGCTTTCTCGAATGGAATTTTACCATTGTTCCATTTCCAGAAGAACCGACGTCAAACACTGAATGTGGAGCAAGTTCGAAATAATGTCACGATCATCTTTCAATGGAATATAAAGTATCATTAGCTTTGTCAAAATGTGTTACTTTTTGGTCACATACTTAGGTCGTTTACCAGTTTAACTCTTGAAGGTTCGGTAGAGATGAGAAAGACGACAGGATTGATACCTTTTCATAGTCTATAATAATGATCAAAAAAAAAAAAACAGGACAATCCACAGACTTTCATCTCACCCTTATTGTTGTCTCTCACGATGGTGTTTCATTGTGTTTATATTTGTTGTGTAATTACTTACCGGTGGAGTAAAGGGAAAATTTCTCATATTATTGGTGGCAATGTGCATGAGACAGGAGGGATGGTATCTTGCATATAATTTAAGTGGTATTTGGTGAATAATACAATCAAAGAGTGGACATTATGCATGCTATGCTATCACATATTTTGTTGTTTGTTTAAAGTATTGTGTGATGCTGTAGCAGATGGGTGTTTGGTCACACTGATGGGTTTTTGTGAACAGCAGACAGTCACTTCTGCTCAAGACACTGTGAAGTGAAGGTCAGGCCAACTGTAACCTATACAGGTACCGTTAGGTGCAAATTGGGGCGAGGTGTGGCAATTTACAGGTCACAACAAACCCTGTGCGTACCAGCAGGACGGATAGAGGCAACATTGGTTCTGCGAATTCAGGAATATAAGTATGGCTCATGTGACAGGAGAGATTTAGTGGCTAAGTGGCAAGCTCTTACATTTGGAAGTAAGCCAGAAGGCCGTAAGGGGGAAGCCTTAGCTTATCTTTTGCCAAGGAAATTACGTTTCAAAAAAAGGGCAGAGAGATTCGTGCCCAACTATAAGTTAAACATCAAGAGAGCGACAGTATTTCATTTTGGAATAGAACATTTTGTCGAAGAATTATTTTCAGTCTTACTTCAAGATAAATTCGTAAAGAACAGAGCATTCGTCGGAAAGACTTACTTATTTTTTTCTTTTGTAAACCGGAAACAGGACACTATTTGATTGGAATCAGTTTTTCCTTATTTCACCTTTAATGATTCACCTTAATTCATTTCTACGTGTTCACTGTATATATGTTTGCAATTTCAAGTAGTATTAATTAAAAGCATTATTTGATTATTGACAGCGTTGGTTTCTATATGTTGAGCTCCAGTCTAACCCGTGACATTGTCCATAATCTTTCGCTCTTTAACATGTGTGTATTATAGTACATCGAGAGCATTAGGCCTACATTATACACAGTACATAGGTACAGTACACTCGACCATGGATGGGTCAATAAAGCGAAAGTGTTGTGTGAATATAGAAGTCACGTGAAAGTCACGTCAAAGTACGTATCTCCATGCAGATCGCCCGTGCGTCAAAACAATCCTCGATTTCCTTCATTTCTCAGATCAGCGCGCCACCACTCTAGGCGTTTTGTAATAACTCTAAGAAATAAGGAATCATTTGCATTATTCAATTTCTTTTCGCGACAAAACGCACTGTAAACAACTCAATTCCTTGGCTAGTGTATACACGATATGTGACATTAACATTATACTGAGAATGGGTATTACTCTAAGCATAGAAAATGACATTGTTATTAGATGTAATCGCTCAGTCCAAACGTAGTCGCATAGTTTGAAATATTAAGCTTCACTGTATGAAAAGCAAAGATATAATAGTACTGTATTGTGTGCTTTATTGACGTATGACGTCACCGATCGGGTGAACAGTACATATCATAATCAGGTACATAACGACCACGTTTGAGCATCATTAGACCTACTGTCTAGAAGGAAATCGTGACAATTTTTCAAACCATTTTGGCAACTAGAAATTTTACATGTGACCTCTGACCTTTTATCTCTGACCTTAAATATTGATGGAAGACACTCCTCAGACCATCGGTCACCTATGTAACAACTTTGACCTTCTTCGGCATTGCGGCCTATGAGAAGTTGCGGTGACTGCTCATTGTCGAATTTGACCTTTGACCCCTGAACTTGACCTTTGACCTCAAAACACATATAAACATGTTTTGTAGATAAAATCTTGCATACCTGTAATATATTAAAAAGTTCCATGTAAATAGCCAGGCCTATTTTGGATTAAGAAATACAACAAGTTGAATAGCAGAGTTTCATAAATTTAGCCTTTGAGCTCTGACCTTTGACATTTAAATTGTGAAGGGAGACACAACTTCACACGACAGGTTACCCATCTACTGTACCAACTTTGACCCTCATCGACTTTGCGGTCTAGGAGGAGTTGTGGGTGCAAACGTTTTGCTGTCAAATTTGACCTTTGACCTCTGAACTTGACTTTGGTTCCTAGAACACATGCAAACATGATTTTCAGATAAAATCTTGTATACTGGTCAAATATGTGAAGGTCCCATCTGCCATTTTGGATTATGAAATACAGTTGTTTTCAAGTTGACCTCTGACCTTAAAGTTTGAGGCCATGGGTCACCGATCTACCAAATGTGACCGTCATCGGCTCCTAGGATGAGTTGCAGACGCCAACTTTTGAAATTGAAATTTTCTTCAGCCACACAGACACATACTCCTTTAGGTCGCTGATCGGGTAAATGGACTTTCCTCACGCAATCGGGGACATTCCCACTTCAAGTTCAACAAATATTTATTTCGGTCACGTAATATGAACAGTTACAAATATACATAAACATACACAGATTGAAGACCGAGGGCTATCCACAGGAAGCTTCTAAGCGTCCATGGATACCCCAAAAGAACTTCCAATTCAAAGAAAAAAAACTATAGACCGAAACGGGAAAAAAAGAAAAGAAACCAGAAGACGCTAGACACAAAGAAAAAAGGAAACAAAATAACAGGAAGCTATTGCAAAGTAGTAAGTGACAATAGGAAACGTTTTAATTTGCTCTTAAAGGTGTAGAAGGAAGCGTGGCAATGATTGGTAATACTGTGGGGAACTTGAATTCCAAAAATGAGGAGCTACATAACGGACACTGTGGAGGGAGAACTGAAGAGGTTTCGTAAAAAGGTGTGAGGATCTGGTTTGACGTGAGCTAGCTTCGTGACTCATTCGAAGGTATTAAGTACATTGGTATAGTACTTGCTATTTAAATAGTTGTAAGCAAATGGACCACATTGGTAGCGGTTGATATCGTACATAGACAAGAAATTTAATTTTCTGCCTAGAGGAGGAGCGTGCCGCAAATAGTGAGTATTTAAGATGTAACGTACAACTCTTTTTTGCAGAATGAGTGTTGTGTTTTATAAAGTAACTCTTTGTTAACCGTTAACTGTTATATCCGGTTTTCTTACCTCTTCTCTGATACATGCCTTTTCTGAGAAATATGAGTAATTGTAATGAGTCATGTAGGTACAGCACATTGTGTTGAATGTAAGAACAAAGAGTCTGCTTCAGAGGCGTTTTAGACAGGGAGCAATAAACATCACTTCACTATACTTGCTTTACTGTATATTGTGTTATTCCTGTCTCGGCTACTTGCTACAACACAATAAATTTGGCGACGAAGATTTTGGATCTTTCGCATTTACTTCTTCAACGGTCGGTATTTACTCTATTTTACTACGATGTCTGGGTTATTGCCTCCGCCCCAGTTTTTACCTTCTCCTGGAGAACCTCCACGCCCGTGGACACAATGGTACCGTCTCTTTGAGAACTACCTTGTTGCTGCTGCTTTTGACGCGAGTGCGGCTCGCAAGAAAGCTATTTTACTTCACTGCCTGGGTACAGAGGGCTGGAGGATTTTCTACACCTTGCCTGCATGTTCCACGTCAGGTCTAGTCGTTTACAAGAAGGCCGTCAAGACGTTAGAGGAGCATTTTCTGCCAACCGTCAACGTGGTTGCCGAGCGCTACAGGTTTCGACAACGAGCGCAGTTGCCAGGTGAATCGATTGACGTCTATATTTCATCATTGCGGGAACTTGCGTCAACGTGTGAATTTGACACATTTCTGGATGAGATGTTACGAGACCAGCTCGTCGAGAAGATCACTTCCCCTAAACTACGAGAACGACTTCTTCTTGAGCCAAAGTTGACCCTGTCGAAAGCTTTGGAAGTCTCAAGGAACTTCGAACAAGCACAACGTGAAGCGCTGTCGATTTCATCGAAGCCAAGTCCGTTTTCTACTTCACAAGTCCGGGACAGCAAGACACGCAATTCTACGAAATGCTATCGCTGCGGGTCCAAAAAGCACCTTGCAAATTCTACGGAGTGTAAGGCAGTTCACGCTACATGCAGAACTTGTAAGAAGAAAGGACATTTTGAGAAAATGTGCTTAGGCCGTAATAAGGTACGTTCAGTTGCGTCTACTTCAGATACTACTGCTTCTCATCTAATTCCTACTACCGTTGCTGCCCTTCCTTCACCTTCTGCTACTACCACTACGCCGGAACAACCGCAAGTACTACAAACTGAAAATGTTTACCGTGTAAATGCTAGGCGTAGACCTAATGTTACTTGTGAAGTGTTAATTAACAATGTATGTATTTCAGTTGTTGTTGATACAGCAAGTGATGTTACTTTAATGAACTTAAGGACATTTAAGAAGCATTTTCTAGAAGAGACCCTTAAGCCTTGTGAGAGTTCTGTTAAATCCTACACTAATACCGAAATAGCTGTTGTATGTTACTTTGATGCTAAAATTTCATTTCAAGGTCGATGTGCAAATATCGTTATACATGTTGTTCGGGAAGGCACTACACTTATTGGGAAAGATGCAATTCAACTGTTAAATTTGCAGATTGACGGTGCTTCCCTATCTTGCTATTCTAATACAGAGGTTGAGTCACCTAGTACGCCTTCTTCTAATGTACCTTCGGAGTTTCCTTCACTTTTTTCGAATAATTTGGGTTTAATCAAAGGCTATCAACACCGAATTAAACTGAAATCGGAATCACGCCCTGTGCAACAGAAATTACGTCCCCTACCGTTTTCTGCTAGGGAAAAAATATCACAGGAACTTGCCCGACTAGAACGGGAAGGTGTTATCGAGAAAGCCCCCGATGCTACCGAATGGGTTTCTCCTATTGTCGTAGCTTACAAAAAGTCTGGAAATGTTCGCATTTGTGTAGATTTACGTAAGGTCAATGAGAATGTTGTGGTGGATAAACACCCGCTACCAAATATTGATGAGATGTTTCATGAATTGAGAGGATCTAAGTATTTTTCTAAACTTGATCTGAAGTCTGCTTACCACCAACTTGATTTGCACCCCAAGAGTAGAGATATTACTACATTTATTACTCACGAGGGACTTTACAGATACAAACGTGTTTGCTTTGGCCTAGCGTCAGCACCTGCATGCTTTCAGAAGGTTATGTCACGTATTCTGACAGGTATTAAAGGTGTAATGTGTTTTATCGATGATATTATTGTTTACGGTTCTACTCCAGAAGAGCACGCTACTACTTTACGTAATGTTTTGTCTCGTTTACAAGAATCTGGAATGACTCTCACTGAGAATTGTGTATTTAATGTACAATCAATTCAGGTATTGGGCCATGTAATTGATCATGCGGAACTTCACCCTAACCCCGATTTAGTTGCTGCTATTAGAGACGCCCCAATTCCTACTTCTATGGAACAAGTTCGTTCTTTCTTAGGACTTGCCGGCTATTACGCAAAATTTGTACCTAACTTTGCTACCAAAGTTCAGCCAATCCGGGACCTTCAGACCGCTCATCAGTTTGCTTGGAATGCTGAAGCTGATGCAGCGTTTAAAGAACTTAAGTACACAGTTTCGAATAGTGCAGCTTTGTCCCTGTTTGACACTAACTTAGATGTAATTGTAACCACTGATGCATCGGGCTATGGTATTGGTGCTACAATGACTCAGCTGATCCAAGGTCAGGAGAGACTTGTTGCATGCATCTCTCGGAAACTCACTGAGGCTGAGAAAAAGTACTCCACAGGGGAGCGTGAAGCATTAGCTTGTGTGTGGGCTATAGAGCGCTGGCATACATACTTGTGGGGTCGAAAGTTTACTCTGCGCACTGATCATCAAGCCCTAGTTACTCTGTTAGCTACTTCAGGTACAGGTCATAGACCCATGAGAATTGCTCGCTGGGGAGCGCGCTTATTACATTATAATTTTTCGGTTGAATATAAACCAGGAGATCAGAACAAAGTGTCTGATGCTCTGTCAAGGTTGCCACTTAATGATCATAATATTCATTCTAGTACTGATCACGATGATATCTATGCTGTATGTGAAATACTGCTTAAGGATATGTGCCTTACCAAGAGTTCCTTACAACAGGCTACAAAGTCTGATCCAGTGTTAACTGAAGTTGTCAAATTCCTCTCTTCCAGCTGGCCTATTTCTGCTAAAGGTTTAGCTGACGACTTGTTGCCATTTTACAGAGTCCGTGATAGTTTGTCAATGCATGATAACATAATTTTTAAAGAGGAGAGAGTTGTTATTCCATTTACTTTTATTTCTAAGATTGTTAATTTTGCCCACGAAGGTCATCAGGGTATAGTTCGCACCAAACAAAGATTGCGTCAGCTATATTGGTGGCCTAAGATGGATGATACTGTAATGCAGATGGTTAAAGATTGTGCAATTTGTCAAAACCATGACAAATCATCGCGTGTATGAACTGGTCCTATGCAACCTGTTCCTTTACCCACTTCCGGTTGGAAGAAACTAGCGATTTATATTGTTGGTCCTGATAATACTGCACCAAGAGATTGTCGTTTTGCTATTACGGTTATCGACTACTACAGTAAATGGCCAGAAGTGGCATTTGCTGGCAATGTGACTGCTTCTACTGTAATTGATACACTTACAACTATTTTTTCAAGGGAAGGATACCCAGAAGAGATTGTGGCTGACAATGGACCACAATTCACTTGTAATGATTTTAAGATGTACTTGCAGGAACGTAATATTAAACATCGGTTTTCTGCCATCTATCATCCCCAAGGTAATAGTGAGATTGAAAGATTCAATCGAGTACTTAATGACAGTGTACAGACTACCAAGTTGACTGGACGGGACATAAAACTTTCTACCAGAGAATTTCTAGCAATTTACAGGTCTACACCACATGCGACGACGGGTGTAGAACCATCCATTTTACTGCACGGCCGACACCTTAGGACAAAATTAGACATTACAGGAGTCACCAAAGACCCTTCTCCTGCACCTCTGCATGAATTACGTCTTCGAGTCCAACGTAAACAGGCAGAGAGCAAGGAATATTTCGATAAACGAAAAGGAGTACAGTACCGAGAGTTCACAAAAGGTGAGTGGGTCCGTATAAAGAAACCACGAAATGTGCAAAAGGGTTATTCAAAGTTTAGTGAACCCATACAAATTTCTAGGAAAATTGCCCAAAACACTTATGAAACTGTTGATGGGAACCAATGGAACGTTGAACGACTTGCCAAATACACAGGACCACCACCAACAGAAAACGAACTCACTCGACGAAACAATGAGGCCATTGACTTCACTACTGACACCACTAATCGACCACAGAGACAGAGACGAATGCCTCTGTGGGGAAAAGACTATGTATTTTACCTCCAAGCTGTTTCTTTGTACCAACGATTTAATCACCCATGTTTACTCTTAAATTCAATCTGTTTACTTGTTGGATTGAGAGCTTAAACCGTTGACACTCACCGAGGGAATTAACTTTTTTACAGAGGGGGAAATGTTGTGTTTTATAAAGTAACTCTTTGTTAACCGTTAACTGTTATATCCGGTTTTCTAACCTCTTCTCTGATACATGCCTTTTCTGAGAAATATGAGTAATTGTAATGAGTCATGTAGGTACACACCTTGTGTTGAATGTAAGAACAAAGAGCCTGCTTCGGAGGCGTTTTAGACAGAGAGCAATAAACATCACTTCACTATACTTGCTTTACTGTATATTGTGTTATTCCTGTCTCGGCTACTTGCTACAACACAATAATGAGTAATGGCAATAATTTCGACGGGTAAGTAGAACCCCACACAATATTACAGTTAGAAAAATAGGGAAGGACAAGAGTACTATAGAGAGAGATGAGGACTTTCTTAGGTAGGGTTGAACAGACACGACCGATAATTCCAATATTCACTATGGGGACAAATTGACTCAGTTTTAGGACAGTGACTCACGTTTTTATTTTCTTTGTTCTTAGAAACTTTCGTTGTTACTGAAAAAATATGATATTTCCAAGCGACATGCTTATCAATTAGAACCCCCGCCCAACATTCGATAGAGGGATTATTGAATTGCAGAGATTGATGGACTTAAATGGTGGATCAATCGGCTTATTGACAGGACTAAACAAAACAGAGGTTGTCTTATTAACATTTAGAGAAAGCTTATTGACACAGTACCATCTCGGACATTGCATGTATAGGGTTGAGTTAAAAAAAGCAATATAGTTTTGTTTGCTAGATTTATGCAACATGGATGAGATGTAACGGTTCCCCTTGTTAGGTAAAATGACCATGTGGTTTTATCAAAACGAAGTGATGTAAGGTTACGTAAGAACAAGTCTTCGAATACTTAATGTGATAGATAAAATAGACTGTGTTTGTGATTTGTCATACTGCTATAGATACATTTGGGGGTAAGGGAATTTTCAATAGGTTATTGATTATATAAGGCGTTCACATGACATCCATATCCATTCTTTCTTTTTCTAAGAACAACATCTGTCATGGTAGTTTCACCAGTATTTCTTTACTATAAAATATAATCCATTCGAAACTTCCCTCAGGCTCTTACGCATTTATCCCACGTTCATCAAAGAGTGCACGTCATGGCTTGTCCGGTACGCAACAATATTCAAGAAGAATTGTTGCTCAACATCTGAAAGGTTCACTATTACACTGCTCAGGGGATATGCTCACCACCTATCATTATGTAAATTGTTATGGCTGTGATATCCATCACCCCAGTCAAATACATCATTCGCGTCTTATGGATGCCCCTCCTTTATGATATTTCTACAAAACAAGCGATCATCGACAATATCAATCGTGAAGCTGGCTACAGAATTCTTGACCGTTTGTTAACTCTGCTCCAAGTAAAGGAAACTTGCGATCACGAGCTTGGCGGTCTGTACCTATTCACCAACTATTAAGGCGAAAATCGAGGTATCACACACGGCAAAAGAAAAACGTACATGGTGACACGTTCGCACTACAGACAAGTTTGTAATTTATTCAGGACGCACGTGGAAAAGTATAGTCAGGATATTAACCATGAGGCCAAGAGAAGCGCTGACACGGAAAAGATGAAACAACGCATTTCGAGACCAATTGTTTTCAATGTTGTCAATGTCGATCCCTGCTTACGACATTGCAGGGTTGGGTTGGGCAGGATCATATGACGACGTATGACGATGCCAAGCATAATCTCGATGACCGTCAGTTGTTTGAACGTTTTACCCCTGAGCTGACAGGAGATGACAAATGATTATTTCCTTGACTACCAAGCCTTTCGGAGATCATCGACAGTTTACCGAAGCACCGGCGGCCCTTCCAAGGATCACATAGAACATTGTCGACATAGATCATCCTATATCGCTTTTATTACTTAAAGCATTCGCTTCACTCCCGAGTTCATTCCTCGACAAGACATCTGCAAGTTCACACCTATCAAATATTACCTCTCTCATATAAGCATTGTCATGTCTCTCCAGCATTACAACATACCACTAGGAGATCTAGAGCCACAGTCATTTGGTTTCGTCTTTAAAGTATCGGTGATTCTTTTCCCTAAGATGGATCCGGCTTGAAAACAGTCAAAAGATAGTAAAGGGAAGACTATGTACTTCATTACAAAACGAGAAAAGCCAAGTATGATAAAAAAAAACGTCAAGTATGATCAAACGTCATCTAAATCGTTTCACACCTCAAAAATCACTAAATATTATTAGACCCGTGTAAAGCTGAAAGACGGTAGAGACTTGGAAATATCTTACACCATTCTGGGACTGTCAACGTCTTTAATGGAAAGCTGTACATTCAGTAATGGGT
Organism: Stichopus chloronotus; assembly: GCA_021234535.1. NCBI lineage: Eukaryota > Metazoa > Echinodermata > Holothuroidea > Aspidochirotida > Stichopodidae > Stichopus > Stichopus chloronotus. The sequence continues at coordinate 564,536 of CM037834.1, forward strand.
CTTATAAGGGGAACTTTTACATATCTAGATCATTCATCATTCAAGTTACTTTATTCTAGTATTGTGCGTCCTCATGTAGAATACGCTAACCAGGTTTGGAATCCATATTTAATGAAGCATATAGACCTTACCGAAAATATGCAACGGCGAGCCACTAAATTAATTCCTGGATTAAAAGATCTTTCCTATGAACGGAGGCTGGAAATCTTAGATTTGCCTACCCTAAGTTATCGCCGGTTAAGGGGAGATATGATTGAAGTTTATAAAATTGTAAGCGGTAAATATGATGCAGCTGTATCTGGCCTATTTCCTATTGTGCGGGATTGTTCTACACGTGGACATCATTATAAAATTTATAAAAGGAGATCAATGTCAAACTCACGCAAAAATAACTTCACACACAGAGTTGTGGACGCTTGGAACAACCTCCCAGCAATCATTGTTAGTGCACCTAGTGTAGCGATATTTGAAAGGAGACTTGATAAATATTGGAAAAACCTTCCTGTTCGTTTTAATTATAAGGAAATCCTCGAGAAATATACCTCTTCGTTATTCACACAAGATGTTACAGCAGAAGAGCTGGCCATATAGGCACTCAAGTGCCTTCTACCAGAATTCATCTATCTATCTATCTATCTACAGACAGATAGACAGATAGACGGATAGACGGATAGACGGATAGACAGATAGAAAGATAGACAGATAGAAAGATAGACAGACAGACAGACAGATAGACAGATAGACAGATAGACAGACAGACAGATAGACAGACAGACAGATGGACAGATGGACAGATAGATATACTTTATTAAATCCTAAAATAGGGAAATTACATGTCTGCAGTAAAATGACACAAACGAATAAAACAATAACTTAAAAAAAACAGTAAATTCACAGTATAAAAGTTACAAACATAAACAGATAAGAGCAAGGAAGGTAATATACAGAATAGGCAAATGTGTAATCAAGAGAAAAAACTACCTATTAAAATCTAGGTTATGTAAAGTAATTGCCTATCCGAGGAAAAATGAACGATATCGGTTTGTAACAGAATGAATGGTTCTGAGTCTACCACTACGATGGATAAGCCGGCAATTTAGTCGTTCAAAAAAAGGATGATCTTTGTCACTCCACAATGACATTAATTTGTGCCTGACCCGGGACTCATAGACCTCATTAACTGTGGGTAGTTGTTTATTATTAATAGTCTTTCCCGCACGCCTAATGATGTCATCGATGATTTTCAAATGTGTTTTGTCTGTGTTGCCTACCCAACAAACCATGCAGTACGTCCAGACAGAGCAAATGATAGTATTTTAAAAAGTGGCAAGAATATCTGGACTTACATTGAAAAAATTAAATTTACGTAGACAATAGAGACGAGGCCCTAAACGTTTCTCAACTAATTGAACATGCTCCTTCCACTGTAACTTATCATCAATTACTACCCCCAGATACTTGTAATCTGAACCTCTCTTAACAGGAATATCCTTAATAGAAACAGGGTTAAAAGATGCACGGTATTTTTTCCTATAATCAACTATCATTTCTTTAGTTTTCTTAGCATTAAGTTTCAAGCAACAATGACAGATGGGCAGATGGGCAGATGGGCAGATGGGCAGATGGGCAGATGGGCAGATGGGCAGATAGACAGATAGACAGATAGATAGATATACTTTATTAAATCCTAAAATAAGGAAATTACATGTCTGCAGTAAAATGACACAAACGAATAAAACAATAAATTCAAAAAAACAGTAAATTCACAGTGAAAAAGTTACAAACATAAACAGATAAGAGCAAGGAAGGTAATATACAGAAAAGGCAAATGTGTCATCAAGAGAAAAAACTACCTATTAAAATCCAGGTGATGTAAAGTAATTGCCGAGCCGAGGAAAGATGAACGATATCGGTTTGTAACAGAATGAATGGGTCTGAGTCTACCACTACGATGGATAAGCCGGCAATTTAGTCGTTCAAAAAAAAAGGATGATCTTTGTCACTCCACAATGACATTAATTTGTGCCTGACCCGGGACTCATAGACCTCATTAACTGTGGGTAGTTGTTTATTATTTATAGTCTTTCCCGCACGCCTAATGATGTCATCGATGATTTTCAAATGTGTTTTGTCTGTGTTGCCTACCCAACAAACCATGCAGTACGTCCAGACAGAGCAAATGATAGTATTTTAAAAAGTGGCAAGAATATCTGGACTTACATTGAAAGAATTAAGTTTACGTAGACAATAGAGACGAGGCCCTAAATGTTTCTCAACTAATTGAACATGCTCCTTCCACTGTAACTTATCATCAATTACTACTCCCAGGTACTTGTAATCTGAACCTCTCTTAACAGGAATATCCTTAATAGAAACAGGGTTAAAAGATGCACGGTATTTTTTCCTATAATCAACTATCATTTCTTTAGTTTTCTTAACATTAAGTTTCAAGCAATTCTGATCACAGTAGGCTATAAATCTGTTCACTTGGTCTAGATACAAGGAATCATCATCATTAACCACAAGACCGAAAAGGGCAGTATCATCAGCAAATTTTACAAAAGAACAATCTGAAGAAGTGGACCGAATATCAGATGTACACACAGTGAATAAAAAGGGGGACAACACCGTTCCCTGGGGGGCACCCGTGTTCGACTATAACTTTTGACTTAATAGCAGTATTTAACCTAAGAAATTGTGAACGGTCGGTGAGATAATCTAAAATCCAGCGGATCACATTATGTGGAATAACATTTAAATTAATCAATTTCTTAGCCAAAAGGTGGGGTTGTATTGTATTCAAGACAGAAGAGAAGTCGAAGTACATAATACGAGCTGAGACCTTAGATCTAGTACTTTCTAGGTGGGAATATAATGTATCAAGTAAGAAGAGGCTTGCATCCTCAGTACCTCTGCCTTTAGAGTAAGCAAACTGTAAGGGATCCATATGACCAGATAGTAATGACCTAAGGTAGATTAAAACAAAACGTTCACAGATCTTCATGACAACAGAAGTTAAAGCCACTGGGCGTAAATCTCTGTAGTTCCGCAGATGCGAAACCATTGAATTGAACAGACCACATATTGCAGACCTCTTGCGAAACACTGTTCATTATCGATTCCAGGGAATCTGTGATACTAATAACGATAGAGTCTTGGCATTCCCGAACTTGTGGATGGTCAGGACGATTATCGGAATATCCTGAAAGAAGTAATTCTGATCAATTTTTGACAATTGGAGGTGAAACCCACCCTTGAAGGTATGTCCTTTACACATGGTAACATTTGCCAATTGTACCTGGTGGACATGCTATTTCTTCACGGCGATATCGGTCCATCCAACTATAAATATTGGTTTAGTCCAGATCGACCTACGATCCGACAATTCCAAGAAGGTGTCGTCCCACTTAGATCATAGAGCATTAGTCCAATCCCATGGCGTTTCATTTGGTGATAGGATGGAAATGATGGACAGAGCAATTCTCTGTTTTTGATTTGTTACTTCATTCTTCACCAGCACAACGTTCAGTACTGAAGAACGTTGACACAAAAACTCTTCTTTACACTTTGTGAATATGACATCTTACGAGTCTTTATCAAGGTTAATCCACGATTTATGACATCAAAGAAAATGAATTGAACCACACTTTGTCCCACAGAATGCTGATTAGCCAAAGGCACTTGAAAACCATCATCCAAACATGGTGGACACCGCAAGCTTTCACCAGTCAAACTACGAAAGGTCCATTCAATTTTCACACTTTTCTAGTCAACGCAGATTCAATACGCTACGCAGGGAACGTCCATCTCACAGACTCAATACGATTGGGCGTTAATGATGGTGGATCTGCTTATCAAACCATACGGGCTTACGATTCTCTCTTTCGGCACCACATAAAGAGCGCGTAGACGAAGGGATACTTGCGAGCGTACGAAAAATGCTACATATTATTATGTGCTTTCGATTTCACACCTGATCGTCACCTCACCTGAACGTACCTATTGGAAGGGAAACGAAGAGGGGTAGGTGGGATTTGACTCTATCATTTGACAAGGCCGTGACCGAAAGTGTGATGTTCATCCTTTATTTCATCCCCTTTTATTGACAACCTGGTAGAAATTGATCGTCACGGTAACGTTTCGTTCGACTTTATTTATTGAAGACTTACTTGCACTACGTATCGGCCATAACGAAGATTCTCGAGTGAGATACCTTTACCATCGACTTTATTTTGTGGTGTGGCTTCTGACAACCTACCAACAAGATCAGTTTGTCCATATCCTTTTTCACACGGTCTTCATACACAACATAACAGTTCGTCGATGTATCCAACCTACTCTCAGCTTAACTTACGTTCCTCCATTCCCCATTTATGGTTTATTGTTAACCGAACTAGTGGCCGATTTTCGTATTGGCAACGTATTTGAAAAATGTTCTTACTTGTCGTGACTCTCATTGTAGGAGGAACCCTCATTTTATAATGCGTGTCTTAACTACGTGTAGGACAATCAGAACTTGATCACATGATCATGTTGATTGTCTATTGCTCATTAGATGATGGCGCTTCTTCTTTTTCATTTAACCACCTCAAGTAACTACCTCAAGTAACCACCTCCTTTAACCACCTCGAGAGGTGTCCAAAGTGTAAGCAGTACTCCACTACTATTACAATGTTTCTCAGATTGAAGAATATATCACCAGACCTATTAATCTCGATCAATTGAAAAATTGATTTCTTTACACAATTACTGACCTAGTCGTCACGTGATGTAGCATAGTTCGTAGAGCTTTGGTTTTTTTTTTTTTTGGATGCAGCACCTATGTCTATTTTATTGTTAAAAATCTTTTGGTGCCAAACTTTGACACCTGGTGCATTCATTCTATATTATACTATAATGTAAACGCCTCATTTGAAATGAAGATCACAAAAACAAATCGCATAAATAGTTCTACGTACTATGCTACATCAACTGACGACTAGGTCAGTAACTGTGTAAAGAAATCAATTTTTCAATTGATCTAGATTAATAGGTCTGTTAATATATTCTTCAATCTGAGAAACATTGTAATACTGGTTTCTCAACAGAAGAACAAATTACAAGATGTGATCCTTTTTATCAATATTTTTGTAACTCAGACATTATACCACTTCGGGTGTACCGGATTTGGAATTTTGAAATCCGGCCGAACCGGATTTACCGCGTTTATACAAAAATTTCCGACCTGATTTTCCGGACTTAGTCAAATGAAAGGAAGGGAACCTTCCAGGATGACTATTGTATTCCTATGTGAGCAAAGCGTTGGGCATTTTTATTGTTCAAAGAACCAGATAGCCTATAAATCTTTGATGCTGCTGCTATGCTGGCTATTTCTCCACACAGAAATGGAATGGAAATTGAAATGGATTCAATTCTATTTTGGAATTTGTGATTGGAAGATGTCATATCTACGTGTCAACTTGACAAATTGTTTATACTGACCTGTTATTGGTACAAATGTGGTATTGTTAGTTTTTTTCGGAGGTAGGTGAAAAAAAAATTGTTCAATAATGATAGCCGAATAACTTCTTATTTCTTATTGTATTTATGATATATTCTCCAAATTCAACAGGGGGGGCTGGAAATTGAAAATAAATTGAAATTGAAATATGGAAGTTGTTAAATCTTCAACATTGAATGCACTGTGCATCATTTTGAAAAGAATCAAGTACAATGCTTGGTTATATTGGATTGATGCAAGTTTTAAATTTTGCTTATCAAGTTTTTATTGTAAAAAAAAAATTGGTATAGGCAAAGTGGAGTAACAATGCTAACTGAATTACACTGTAGGGGTCACATATTTGCATGCTTACAGGCAATTCCATTAGTACAAATTATGACAGGAAGTTTTCTCATTGGCTAAGAACCATGATACAATATAGATCTATGCTAATTAATGTGAATTTTTATTCTGAATTTCCTCAATGTATCAATCATTGGTGTTATATTTCACCAGTTTTGAATCCTTGGTTTGTGAAGCTACAATCAAGGAATCACTAAGTGTTTTCAATTGGTGTTCTGGTTAATTTTCTTTTTACTGCTTTTAGTTTGCGAGAAACTGCACGATGATGTGGTTTGGTAACACACGTTTGCTCTTTGCCTTTACTCGAGACAAACTTTATGCATTGAATCTTTAAAAAGTACCACAATAATTTGCTAAATTTGTGTGACGCTAGCCTAGACAGGGGTTGGAAGAAAAATTGAAACGTTCCTATCACTTTGAAGGTATAAGCTACAATCTTCCACGTATCTTGTTCATAAGACACATTCTACAACACTGCTTAATAGAGACAGGAATGCTGATTTCATGCAAGTATGTGTTCGGGTATGTCTGAAATCTTTCACAGTGTTATGCTCGCTAACTACTAAGACTAAACTTCATGGCCATGCAGTGTTTTTCAGTGTGAAAAAAAAGTTGACGTCGCTCTGTTACTCTTTTATCTTTATCAAAGCTTCACAATAGGTTTAAGAGTACTGATGTATGGCATACAAAATACCTGTGTACAAAGAAAAATACTCGCCCCTCCTACAAACCTGTCTCCTTCCAATACGTTTAACTGTGGAACACACACTGAGAAATTAAGAAGACAGGGCTGGAAGCCTTGAACACTCACAACTCTACACGTCAAGCAGTTTTCCCTTGGGAATACTGCAGTGTGACTATCACTGAAACTGTTCGGATTGGCAAATACAATATATCCGTTCGAACCCCAATCGAAACCATCCTTAAATAGTTCATCACTCTACTTTTAAATTGGAAGCAGTATTAAGTAGTAGCGCTAAATTAATGTGCACACTCAGGACCTGGCGCTTGCGAAACGCTTAGAGAAAATCTGTAGATTGATTTTAATCTTTGCCGAATTCTTCCTTGAATTCTCCCAGTACCACATATGATTATATCCCGGAACAAAGAGAATTATTCCCCAATCAACGAACTTTCTCGATAAATGTCACTGAAGAGAAGAAATGCCAAAAAAAACTAACCAGGCATTTAGTCGGAGCTCAGTGGTGGCATTTGTTACGGTATTTTAATAATGCTAACGTTTAATTAATTATTGCTACCATTAAGTGAGTTTTTGTGTGTCCACAACAGCCAATCATATTGTGAAAACCCCATCACGCTATCTAATACGGTTACTCATTAACTTGCGTTTTATCAAACTTAGTTACCACTCCTCAGAGTATCGAAAATACTGATCTTTCAGTCCAAAGGAAACTCATAATTGAGCAATATCAATTGAAAGTGAAATCATCAAGTTCCTTCACTTGAAATAAAGGAGCACCTGCAAACTTCGTGACTACTTGAATCTAAAATATCCATACCTCAGTTCTTATCAATGTAAGTGACAGCAATAACAGTCACAAAAGACTTGCAACAGGCCCATTGTGAACCCCACGAGTTATAACGGACTGTCTTTTAACTTGCAAAAAAAAAAAAAGGGGGCACAAAGACATGCAAATAAGTTTAAGTAAAGACTCAGTGGAGCTCTTGCTTCAGACAAAATTCGCTTTCCGTTGGAAATTACCGAAAACCTAGTGGAGACCCAGACAAACAATAGCAACAACATGCATCTTTTGACTGTTTTTTCGTGCATCTGCAAGTGTAACAACTGTTAAAAACAAAGACAATTGTTTGTTAAAGTTGTGTTTGATACACTTAGACCGTGTGAAAATGTAGTTTTGAAATATGTGGGTACTTACTGAAAAACACTCAACATAACGAAAGTTTCTTTTTCATGCTAAAGTTTCTATACGTCCCGTTAAAATACTCAGTGTCTGAGGTAGTGTTTACAATCCAGTAGAAGGTATAGAGCTATGTTCGAAAAAAACAAACTGAAAAGATTATATCTAGTAGATGATATGCATACGCTCTGTCAAATTATGTCCATAATTTAGAATGCCATTATCAGATTTTGTCCTTGCGGCTGATGAGTATATCGAACGATCAGTTAGAAATCATCGTTTTCCAGGTGTACGGTTTACTTGTGACAAATTCGAGCTTAAAACCACACAGGAAAAACTCATCGTAAACTACTTTTGTTGCGACGTTAACATCAACTGACAGCAAATCAACTGCAAAAAAATTTACTCACCTACACTGGCAAATTGGGCTTGAACTGCTGTAAGTTGCGTCCGTTGAACCTGCCTGGAGTAGGTACTAACGTCCACGAAGGAAACATCAGATAATGTACCGGTAGCTTACCAAAGAACGGAGTCGATAGACACTACGGAAGCGTAGAAAGACCTGTCTGACCTCTCGGTATGACCATACATCCATGCTTGATGCATCGAACACTCAATACGTAAACAATCGATAATGTAAGCTATTGCCTTCCTCATGTAGCACATTATCCTTCCTTCGCTGTGTAACGGATATCATTCTATTTGTCTATACTGAATAATCTTCACTGGACAGATGGATACTTCTTATGTTGTCCCATGAGGTAAGTTGGTTTCGTTTTGCCTATGTCTCGTCACGTTTTATTTATTTAATTTCTTTTTTAACGAAATATCCTCTTTTCGATATAACGGAATAACTCCAACAGCAAGAAAATAATAGCGCTAGCGGGTGACAGTCAATGGGCGGCGGGGGGGGGGGGGGGAGGTGTTAGACACCTGGATTCATTGTCAAGAAAATAGTGGAGGCGAACGTGAGTGCATGGACCTTTCTGGGGAGGGGGGGGGCTCAAGTGGAGTCCATATCTGCAATTGGGGAAGATTAAGCGGAAGGCCCCTATCAGTTGGCGCAGAGCGTACCAGAAGGTTTTGGGGGAAACTGGTCCCGTAGATTGCCTTGCAAGCCTCCACAGTGGGTCTTTTACTCCTGAAGCACCCCCACCTCCCCTTCCATGTCTCTACAAGAAAGTCAGAAATAAAAAAGGTACTCTGGAGGGTTATCAATCTGCTCTCTACATTGTATTCTCCTCTGTGGCTATCATACTTACAAACGTACAACCAGCTGTAATCGACCACAATATAATCATAATATTAACCATACCCCTGACAATACTAACAAATTCAAGCCGTATGATTTCTGTCTCAATATATAGTAACACAGTCCCAACACATACACTGAGTGAACTAATCATGGAAGAGATGCCACAGACACCTACAGTAAGCATAATTCACATGTATATGGCTGGATTATTTTAGAACTATGTGCAATTAACATTAATATTTCTGGAGCGGACTAAGTCAGATTCACTAGGCCTGTTCTGGTTGGATTAAGATGAGTAGGACGTTGACCAAAACAGGTAGACTACTTTATAATGGAATTTAACCATATGCAGTCACAAAATAATACCAGAGCTGCCTCACATGGCTCTTTGATGTGCCCTTAGTATAATGTAACTCCCATTTGTGTTATTGTTTGTATGAGTATGTATAATCTTGACATTTTGAATGTGGATGCCCAGCTAAACCGTATAAGAGATTTCTGAACTGAAAAATCTGTCATTTACCGACTTCGGAAGCAGTAATTCTATTATTTATGCAATTATTTTATGTTATTTTAACTATTATATTTTTTTTAAATTTCTTTAAATATAATTTTTTTTAATATTTCTTTTTTCCCAAACTTTTGTGACGTTGAAGTAACCACATCACTTCCTTGAAACGAACCAAGGTTGTTTAATCTTTCAGATCGCTACGGTATTGAACTTTTAACTGAAAACCACCAGCTCATTCCAAAAATGTGATGATGCTTTTTTCGGAAGATCCTAGAGCGAGTTATGAAAAAAAACAACACATGTTTAATACCTAGAAGAGGGTGTGTCAGTAACATAGACTGTGATTGGCTGAGCATTATGCATGGCACGCAAACAGCTTTTCATCATCGCAATAGAATGTTAACTGCGTACAACTTTTTTGTGCTCTGTTCGATGGTAATGCGGAATGGACAATGTCGCCTGAAAAGTTGAAAAATAATATTGGAAGTATATCTCAGTCGTGTGTTCACAGATTTATATGATTTTTGTTTGATAATTTTTACGCCGCACTTTATCGTGCTATAGTTGAATAGGAATGCCTACCTTTTTTTTCGTGTGGACTAGATACTTATCTTTGACATCTCAATGTGGCAAAATCAATAGCATTCTTACTGTAGTTCTTCCATGAATAAACCTTTTTTTCGCAAGGGCATTTGCACTCATGAAATCGTGTTCGGTTTCCATTCGTGCCCATGAGATTGTACTAGTCCTCACGGAATTTGCGAATCATAGATACTCGCACTCAGCACTTTGTGTACACGTAATTATACTCGGAACACTCTGCTAGTACTCGTATTGGAGGTTTTGTACTCACACTTAACGGAGTCCTTTCGCGGCACCGAAACTTTGAAATTCTTTGCATATCTTTCCTCCTGTTTTAAATTGCAGTATACGATGTGTGTTTTTGATAGCTTATCGTCTCTCCGGCGTATTTGTGCATGTCTTTTCTTCTTTTTTTTTCGTCTGTAGACAAAGATATAATTTGTGATGTTATTCTGTATTCTGCCGCCTAACGAATCAGTCTGTGTACCCATACATTTTTGTTTTTATGTATAGCCCTATCCCATATAAAAAAAGAAAAGCACTGCTGACAGTCACGCAACATAGTAGTCGCAGTATATTCGGTAAGGGGGAGTTAAATAAGGGGAAGGGTGCTGCACTATCAAGGCTATAAGCCAGGACTTAGTCAGTCAGTCCACAATTAAGCCTACGTAAATGTGCAAAATTGACTTTCTTTTGACACCTAAACCCGTGACTTAATATTTTTAAGTATTGGCGAAGGGGGCGGAGGCTAAATCCCTTCAAGACTATCGAAGCGGAGCGCCACCATGAGTTGGCGCGGAGTGCAGAGATTTTGGTTTTAGAATATATTATATTTTAGTTTTAGAAAATTTAAAAAACAGATAAACTTGAAAAGTATGGTATGAGGAATTGCGTCAATTTATTTGATGATCGTCTGCTTTGGTTTAGTTAATGAAGAGACCTTTGTTAGAATACAGTTTAGTTTATAGAATATATAGTTAGTTAATAGAATATGCGAAGTGAGGTCCTGGCTAACGTGCGCCTGCAGGAACCAAGTCCAAAGAAAGGCTACCCTATAGGCGTCCTGCTGTACAATTGCGTTGCCCGAGACCCGCGGGTGTCCAACACTTACAGCGAGCAACCCGTGTGACGTTTAACTCCGGCGCAGTGTCCGACACATGCTCCGACTAACCCCTGTGCTGCTCAACCACTGCGCCGATCATCCCCTGCGACGACCACTCCCTACTCCAATGCTCCAAGCAACCCTGTCCCGCTCAACATCGGCACAGTGCTCGAGACCTGCGGGGTGCCCGAAACCTGCACCGCCCGACATCTGCGAAGTGCCATACATGTGCGCTGCCCAACACCTGCGGATCGCCCAATATCTGCTCAATGAGCGACTGTTGTCCTTACGGTTACGGGTGATAGTTGTGGTAATATATATAGGCAGAGAGCCTGACAGCATTAGTTTCAAGGTATTTTGCCCGAGCCATGAACAGAATATTTTTCCAAAGTGCATGTTTTAACGTAAACACTTCTAACACGACAATATCACATGAAAACATCATCGGTTGCCAGAACAAAGTTGGTATTGTACCATTTTTTCAATATGAGTTCAAAGTGTTCCGTGGCAACGCATAGAGCCATTAACACCCTCTAATTATCTAGCAACGACATATATCACACCATATATTACTTGTGTAGGTATGAGGTAAAAAAATGATATCGGGTTATATTTTTCTGTTCGTTTTGTTCATGAATGCAGTACATATAAGAGCGTGTCGTCGGTGTTTCTCTGTCCAGCGCTTCGTGCAACCAGACAGGGGATATACAATTGCATATAGCAGATCGCCTAACAGCCAGTAGATGGGTGTTTTTTCAGGCCACCTTACATGAATTATAAAAATACTCATCCCCTGACACCGTAATTCTCAAGCCGCTCGGACGTATACGTACATCCGAGCGTCTAGGTACCACTGGTACAAGTTCTTCCCGCAATCATAAGGCATTGGGTGCCGCACTTTATATTGCTATCATTTCATTCTCATTTTATTTGCATGACATGAACAGGAGGGCAGTTGCTTCCTTCCCTCACTATGTCACTGGGTAATCCATTGATTTTTTTTTTTTTTCTATAAAGGAATGACCTCAGATACGACTTGTACACTGTGATGTTCAGTTTCTTTTTTAAAATGTTTATGCCGATGGGAGGGGCCATGACCCCCGTTTACCCTCCCCTTAAATCCACCAGTAATGCACTGAGATATGCATATCTGCCTTCCTGTGGATCAGTAAGCTTCCGAGGTACTTCTGTGTGACCCTCTGGGTGGTTTTTCCTTGACTCATTTTCAGATCTGACAAACCTTCGGTTTTCTAACGCGCACGCTGTCACTGGTGAACAGAACGTGCACTAGTGACACTCCTATCCATGTCAATCAAGGAAATCACAGGTTGTGCCCCCCCCCCCCCCCACCGCCTCCCACATCTGGAATCCTGGTCATGCGACTGCACAAAATTCTCCGTGAAAGTTTGCCATCGCTCTGTTTTCGAACATGTGGATAAGCTATCCAAGATACGGGATTGTATCCTGGTAGAAGTGCTGAACATTCAGAGCTGCTAAGTAGGCCAGCATTGGTATGGCAATGGTGAGCGTTGAATTTTTCCTAGTTGCGAACAAAAGGGAAGCAAAAGTAAATCAATTTCTTTTTTGCTCATGTTACCTCCACATGTCTTAATCAAATCTCGTTTTCGTCTTCATAATTTTTAGCGAACATTGAACTTAAAACTGGCACTGAAATGTACACAGGAGGTTCTATTTTGCGCGACAAAGATATTGACGACGTCACTTTCAGCACGAACTGTAAAACTTCCCCCAGCAATACTGCGTAACCAGCATAACCAGTAATGATACCTGAGTATAGCGAGCGTTAGTATTTGAAGGTGAAACAATGCTGGAACGTACATTAGGAAGACAACACATGATCGGGGTGAAGACAACCGATGCACGAGGGCCCTCCCCCTAATGCATCCAGGGAAAGCATAACCCCCTCCCCCCGAGAGTGCATTATCCTCTATTGTTGCACAGTCACGGTGGTTATCAGCCTTGTTCATTCATAGGCTACTCTGCAAGATTCTGATGGAGATACGTTGGGAAACTCATTTTATAGAAAACAAACCCCGAGAAAAGATTACACGATTAACATCATTTAACAATTTCCATTTTCACCATTGTTGTGGTATTATGACGTAAAATAGTAAAGAACAAAAACACCGCCAATCTACGGTTTTATCGTATTCATCCGGGGGTGAATTTCAAATTGCAATGTGGTTATCTAATCTTAAACCACGGTCACCTGACTGTAAAGGACCAAAACGAACTTGATTCTTACACTAAATATGACTGACTAACACATATCCCCTCAGTTAGAGTTCATCCTGTTAACAGGACCTTACATAGAGTGAATAGAAAAAAATTATAACATGTATTATGTACCCTGTATTCCTGTATCCTGTATCATGTATCCTAGCTGTATCATGCATTTTGTATCCTCATGGATTAAATTAGTCGGATATGTCTCAGAGTGTATCATGTGAACTTTTTACAGTTCAACGTACGAAGAAAATGATATGAAATAAAGTATAATTAAAGTAGATCTAATGACATTCGAACATTTCTGAAATCGTGACATTTATCACTAATCAATTTGCTCCAAGTCCACACTTGTAGAACGAGCACAATGTCATAAGTTACACAAGGACAATGGCTGTGCCTGTGTCATAAATACGTGTTAGAGTACACGTCCTTTTTTTTTTCATGAGTGTGAGTACAAAATTGAGCATTATTCTCTATGGAGAGCATTATAAAATACATGAATTCTAATACAAGTACCAATCTATTCCAATCATTAGGAGTACAGGCAATTGTACAAGCCCATGATTACGAGTACGTACTCTCTACCAGTCAGGTTGCAAGTGACGATTCATCTCCAAACAGTCGACTCTCTGTCACTCCAGTAAACATCGTTTTAGGTCGAACGTTTCAGCACTGTACCAAAAAGATTAATATGGTATGAAACTCCTACAAAAACCAAGGGTGGCCTTTGCACATGACTCAGGTAGTAATCACCCAATCATGTTCACTTGTTAATTGAACTTTGCATATATGCAGATGTTTCATCAGAAAGATGTCTTGAATTAAAACTTAAAACAAATTGTAGGCAAATTTGCAATTCATTCATAACGTGTAAGTGATACTGATTAACCATTTTTGTGTTTTTTGCTTTTTGCTTCTTGTTTTTGTTTTCTTTGTGTGTTCTTCCTTTTTTCTTTTATGGTAAACCTGCCAAACAGCAAAAGTTAAAAGGCCGTTTTTCAGATAGTTTAAACGTTAAGTACAACATTACTGTATTACTAGTAATTATCCATCACCATTTGTACACAATGAATAATGAAACATAAAACATCCTTGTGCAGTTCAATATCTCTTAGAAACAAAATAGATTTGTAAAGAACCAATGATATTTGGTCTATAATGTCAACAATCAATCGCTGATATCACCAATTGAGATTCAAACTATGTTTTTAATATAATCATAAATCGAGTAAAAAAGTAAAACGGCTTGCCATACGGCAAAAAAGGCGCTTCATAGTATACTTATATGTCCTAGGGATTATGTTTCACAGTATTCGAAAGACTGTGTTTTTAACACCTCTTTTTCAAATGCGAGGTCTAGAAAACAAACGTGATAAACACGAACAAAGGTGTATTCGAAAACGAGACCCCAGCACAAAGACCTATAAAGGATCGCTACACGTATTGAGCATATAGATACATATTCGCCAATGATACGTTAGCAGTAAGCTATCGGATGGTGGACATTTGCCTGCGAAAATGATTAGAAACCGATAAAGGTGAAAAGGAAACCAAAACACGGCAAAGCTTACAACAAGATCTATAGTCACCCATACAACCTTATTTCTTCTGATTTTCGCTGTGGGGTTCCGTTCTATACTCTCTTTTATCACCTTCTTCTGTGATAACACTCTTTTTGCCAGTGATGAATACAGCGCAAACATTATAGTCAGTGGAAACGCATACATCACGACAAATAGATAAATCGTCAAGATTTTGAAATTTTCGAACGTCATACCCAAACGTCTACGATGCCATACATTTGGTGTAAAGATAACCGTAGAGAAAATGAACACAAACGTCAGTTTCCAACCAGTCCCCCTAGCAGTAGTAATTACCGGTCTGACCACAGCGCAACGTCTTTCGTAACTCAAAAAAACCAACGTGTAAACGCAGACACTGCCCAAAAAGATAAACACAGATGACCTTAGCCTAGCTATCAAATAGGCAAGAATAGGCCTGTCTAAATGAAGATACATCAACTCCATTGGGATAACGGTAACTAGCATAAGTAAATTCGATCCACAAAGAACAGATATGAAAATATTAGAAGTATTTCGAAGCTCTCGAACTGCAATCACAAGTAAAATGACAGATGAGTTTGCGAACAACCCAAACACCAAGATGGTGATGAGAGCAAATTGGAAAACGGTTTGGCTTGTATCACTGCGCTCGTAAAACGACGCACACAAGTCTTCGCCAGACCAATCGCCTAAACTACTGCTATAGGAATCGTTCGACATGATTGAATCACTTGAAATTATTGCTCAAACGATTAGCACAATTGATGCAAGAAAAATTCTTAAAATGACAATTAGCAAATGGGAGAAGAAATGAAGACAGTCTTCTCCGCTCGTCGATTTGATGACAGAAAGCTTCCAGTCTTCGGATTAGGAAAGTGAAAGATTACTACACGTCTGGTGTTGTCGGGAACCTCAGATGCGACTACCAAAAAACCATACAGGGATGCGAACAGTCCCTTTCTGCTGGTTACTAAAGGTTACGACGTTCACGGTGCCTGACAAAGGTCGTAAGTTCCAACTACTGGATCTTTCAGTCTGTAATAAGGAAATATACATGTTACTTGATTATTTCTTTTATATAATGCCATGATATTATATCAACATTACGTATAAAAAAACAAGCATTTACAATTGGACGTGACATATAGATTGACTTACACGATGATTGGGAGACGATATTCCATCTTAGTGTTATTTGAAGACAGAAAATCTTTAATTTTACCAAAGTGATCGTTTCTTTTTTCTTTTATTTTTGTGTATTAGAGTAAGACTTACCCTTGTCCCTATGCATACAATGTGCAACTCCCTGTAACCAGGATTGCAACAGTCCGCAAGACTACAGTGGCTCAAGTTACAGAAGAATGGTAAAGGGTGTTGTCACCTATACCTAAATACTGCCGCTAAATATGAGTTCATTAGAAGTGCTGAATGTACACAAATAAATAACAGATATTTCATGCATAATGAACTTAACCCCCTGATTACTGAAACAATGAGGTATAAAAGAA
The DNA here is from genome assembly GCA_021234535.1 of Stichopus chloronotus. Lineage (NCBI taxonomy): Eukaryota > Metazoa > Echinodermata > Holothuroidea > Aspidochirotida > Stichopodidae > Stichopus > Stichopus chloronotus. Next base: position 581,028 of record CM037834.1, read on the forward strand.
ACAAAACAATAACACCAAGATTCATAACACATGTGTATATAAATATTTCTTTTTAGAGTGCCGCTCTTTATTTACAGCAAGTTATTTTGGAAAATTAATCATAGCTAGCTGTACTTTTGTACTTTTTGTAATTTTGTTTCTTATTTGGCTATTACTCTTATTATTATGGCTCTGGTTTTGGAAATTATTGCCAGCTGACTTTGTGAAGCTAGACTTTATAAGCCTTAAAAAAATGTTACTTCGCCGTGACTTCGTTTCTTTGCGACATGGCAGCGAAGGGATGACTTCGCCACAAGACTTAAATAGTATTTTGCTATTCCAGCGGCTTCATCGAATCTTCACAGCAGAGAGAATATCAGTTCACATTGAACAGGTCTTGCAACTATAGTCGCCGTTTCATTACTGCGAGGAAACATTTACTTCGCAAGAAGACTATTCTGTTGTGCGACTGGTGGCAGCAACTTCACATTAAAGAAAAAAATACTTCACGAGACGATTTTGTTCCTGGGACGATAGTCCCTGCGACCCGACCAATTCGTCAGAAAAAAAAAAAATTCCCGCCTTTTCACAACTGATCTCCAGCAACTTGACCTTTTAATTCAGAACTCTTGTTGTAATTTGATAGCCCAGTCGGAGGCAGTTTTATAATTCCCACAGAAATGCTGACATTGTTTCTACGCAATGCTACAGCATTCGTTTATTAGTTTATCACAGATAGAAATCCAGTTATTTGTTGCCCAACAATAGTTTGTTCACTCAAACTTTTCCAAATTCAAATGATGCATCTTCTGTTACTCATCACATAATGTTTTAAGGAGATAAAAATTTGGCAGTAGTTTATTGATGAACCTACACGGTTTAATAATGATTAAAGCTATTTTCTTTGTTTGCCATGTCGGCATATTCTAAAAACCCTATTTCACTTTAAAGGGGCTCATTGAGTTGATATCAGTAAAGATTGCGGTGATTTTGAAGTATACAAACACACGACAATACTCACAATTAGCATAATTAATCAAGTTTCACATCCAATAGTTATATGAAAACTGTCAATTTTTTCGAATTTTTGACCGTTACTTGTTCTGATTGTGTGCATGTGAATGTACTACTGTGAAAATGTCTGGTCACAAAGTTTCAAAAGCCAAATTTAATCGTTGGTTATTCACTCATTAATGTTCCAACGTATGTAAAACTTTGGGACCCTTTTAGTTTGACTGTTTGTCATTAGTATGTGAAGGAAACTTGACCGGTTTAGAAAAATTGAGTGAATTTCACAAAACAACTCAATGAGCCTCTTTAAGAATAAGTTTTCACTTTCAACAATAATTTTTTTTTCAGCAAGTTAATGGTACCGCCATGGGCACTAAATGGCACTTTCTCATGCCAATATTTTTATGCATAAGCTCGAAGTTGATATGCTAAATAAATTCCCTTAAAAACATCTCACTACCACCGATATATTGATGACATTTTTTTTTTTCATTTGGACACATAGCATGGAAGCTCTTGAACTCTTCAAAGGTCACGTTAATTCTTTTCATTCTAGTGTTCAGTTCATATTCGAAGTTTCAAGTACCGAAATCCCGTTTCTCGATGTGATATTTCAAATGGACGCCGTCAATCTGTCTAATTACCTGTGCAATCCATCTGCAACCACCGGGTTAATTGGGTCACGTGACCCATCCTTTTACATTGTCGCTTACACAGAAAAGTCTCAACGAAGGTATGTCGCGGAACTAGACTGACAAGTGATGGTCAACTGTTTCTTGAAATTTGCAAAATGAGACTTTGTACCTTCCATTACAGCAAGGTACAGTAGTAAATTTGATCTTTCCATCTCTTTGGAAATGAAATATTTTTAGGTAATTTGTACGATATTTAAAATCAAATTCAATCTACGAGAGACGGTTATACGTCACCTGTCTCAGGCCATGTTTTCAAACTTTGCGAGTTCCTGACTCAATTTAATATCCCAATTTAATGAGTCAATTCGATATTTTTCAAACGATATTTGGCGATGACAATATAATCTTTCCGTAACACAAAAATTACGAAGTCTAATTGACACAATCGTCTGTAATCAACCATTGAGGATTCAGCGATTTTGCTGTATATTTTGTATGTACTGCATCCAGCCTATACACATACGAGAAGTCGCCGGTGATCGCCAACTTGCCATCGTTTTACGTGGCTTAAATAGTCCTGACATGCGGACCTGATATGGTGACCGAACAGATTCTATTATATTCACCGAGTACCTGACTCACAAAATTTAATGGTACAAAACTGATATCAGTGGATAGGAGATAACATTTCCTTCTATTCCGATTATAACTGAGTGGTTTTACAACGTGCTTGATGTAGTAATAGATAATTTCACGAGGTGTTGGAAACACATTTATAGAAGGGGTCAAATTCCTACGTTTATACATGGTTGCTCGCCAAGTGGTAATCAACATTATTTTTGTATGTTTTAGCAAATAGTTTTTAAATGATTGTAATCTTTTAGAGTTTCTAAATTTTGAGATATTACCCTTGAAAAATCACATCTTTTAGTTACTTAGCATTCAAGACCACATGACATCACAAAACGCCATGCATAAAATGTAAGAGAAGGAAGCTTTTTGTGCAGTTACGGATAGACTTTATACTTCAAACCAACTGACAAAAGACTCTTCCTTCATTTCGATAGTGTCCATCCCAGCAAACTTAAAACGTCAATTGTTTATAGCCAGTGTCTCCGCATTACCCCCAGCGACTACGAATGCTCAATTTCTACTCTCGCAGGACATATCCCTTTAAATGGTACCCTATCCATATATTTAAATAGGGAGTATATAAAGCTGCCGTCCTTTAACACCATAACCTTTATCCCACAAAGTTAAGACCCCTAATAGACGCATTCCCCATTTTCCATTTGCATCCCCTTACACCTCGTCTTGCTAGCAGTTTGGAACAGATATTTGCCACTCTTAAAGATGAACCATGTCTACGTGCCATCTGTTCCGATCCTTCTCTCCTAGCCTTCCGTCAACCTCACAAACACAGAAGGCTCCTTTTTTCCTCCGAATTATCCAACGCTAATGTAACCTCGAAGGGTACTACTCGTTGCGGCAAAACACGCTGGCAAATTTGCAAACACAACAACCGTAGAAGTATAACACTGACATAAGCGAACTATCTCAGAAATCTTCTTTTTTTACCAGGCAATAAAAATCACGAAATTACACCACTAAGTTCTTTCAATTCATCCATGTTTTCACTTGAATAAGAAATTACAGCAAATGAATTCTGTAAAAATGCCGAAAATTTACTCACCTGCTCTAATAAATGATACTTGATTCGATATGGGGTACTGGCGCCCGATTAGCCTGTCAGACTTAGAAATAAAGTTAAATGAAAGGAGCATCACATAAGAATGTAGTTTGAGACTACGGAAGCGTAGAAGGACCTCTATTGCATCTAGAATCTGTGTGACACGACGATATGGTTTCCCAACGTATCCCTCTATCAAGCCACTGTAAAAGCATTTGGGGGCCAATATTTCTACCCAGGCAGGTACAATTTTTTCCTCGAACTTTTTTTTGTCTCAATTTATTATTCCACTTGATGTTGAAGTAATATAGAAAAGTTAAACTATGTACGCAATGATACACACAGTGATATGATACCCATACTGATAGCTTAGTACCAGAAAGTAAAAACAATGTTAGAATATGGTACTTAAAGAAAATAATCGATAAATAAATCTGGACAAGAGGTAAATGCCTCTCTAGTATCATCAATATTTACATTCTTCTTCCTTTCTATCTTTTTATTTTGCTCTACTTTAATAATAAATTGAAACTTATAAAATTCAATAGCAGTAGGCTTATTTCTAATCATTCTGCAGTTAAAATATATTGTTTCATATAGAGCGTCAGGAAATTAAAAGGAGATCTGGCCTTTCTTTTCCTCGAACTTAGATATTGTGGACCAAGTGGCCCGAATTTTGGTACCTCCGAGTCGGTTGTCATAGTAGATTTTTTCGTATTTTTCTGATCAAACAATAGCGAGATTTTTGGCTTACTAATACAATTATATCTTATCGGAAGAAGAAGGGTTGTCTCGCCCTTTCCTGCCGGCAAAGTTTATCTATCATTCGGTCCCGAGGTGATTCCATGCACCCGATTTGAATATGTTCATTCCATGCACAGAGTTACTTGTGCAGATAAGAGTTTAGTTATGGCCCGCGAAAAGGCGAATAATGTATTTCTTGGTTGTCTTATTTGAAACAGAGGATTCAATATATTTTTGCCAAAATTTGGAGAGTATATGACCCCTTTATAGATTGCACACCTGTCTGGTAGGCTTATGGCAACCGTTGAATATTCCTTTCTCCTAGAATAGTATTCCGTCATGAAGAATCCTAAGTGGACAGCATTTCGTATGAAGCCAGCATAATGCTACATTGTTTGTTTTAACGAAGTGTCTGTTATTTCAATTGGACATTTGACATCGTAAAACGAGGAGTATTTGAATAATCAGGGAAAGTTGACCTGGAACATTTAAATGCACTTACTTCCGGTTCTCAATTGAGCAACTGGGAAATTTCCGAAATATAAGAACAAAAACACGTAAGTTATAATTTTGAAGTTTATTTGTTTGTAGTCTTTCAGTTTTTCACAAGAAAGTTTACATTATTTCAACTCGACAAATAATATAATCCCACGGGAAACCAAGGACTTCCACCGATGAGCTCGGCTTTTCAAGCAATAAACATATGTTTTAAAAGAAAGGAAAAACAGAGTTTATTAAGTAGTATACCTCCGTTTATAAAACAGATTTCTTCTTTCAAAGAGGGTTAAGACTATGGTAAAAAGGAGTGCTACGTATCTACTCTTTGCAAAATGGCATTGAAACTTCTATAGCTCGTCGGATTTTATTTCTCTATGCTATCATAATAGTATAACAATGCAGGGAAAAAATAACATCAAACTAGTGTATCTTCCAGCGAGTTATAAACAAGAGACTGACACCACAAGTGCATTTCACTGTACACAATAAACCTAGTGACAAACTATATGACATCTCTATATAGTTTTACCCAATTAGAGATAACATCTTCTGTTCAACCAGCAACTTTCCCATGTAAGTGATAGTACATCGTCAAATACCCTTTGTAAGAGATGAAGTTACTTATTTTGTGTTTGTGTGTGTTCCTGAAACATATGATGCTGTGAGCGGCAGAAATAAGTATCAGCAAAGACATGGTCCGTCCGTGGTTCATACCGATATTAATAAACCAATAAGAGATGCCGTTCAGAGTGCTACAGACACCAAAGGATGATCTTCACATTCGACTTTAATTATTAATTGCCCAATCAATAATACATGCAGTTTTGCCATGGTAACGTAAGTTATTCATGTAACACCACCGAGCGTTTAACAAAATTAAAATGACCAGTCCTATAGGATTCGCTTTTAACAATTGGCCTATGTAATGCGTTACTGCGGCTAATACCTACGTTGTTAAAAATAATTGTAAAGTTACAATTATTTCATGTCCCTACACAGAAGAATTGTTGTACTTACACACAACAGGCATATTTCGTGAAATGCTTCACAATTTCAGTTCAGAAACAGACTTTCTCTGTACACAAACAAACTTAAGAAAACAGTATGCACTGTTTAAGATAATTGTAAAATTACATTAACTTTATGTAATTTCAGAAGGAAATTGTTGTACTTCTACAAAAGATGTATTTTTCATGTCATGTTTGGCAACTTCAGTTACAAAACAGAAATTTTCTGTTTAATAACAAATTAAAAAAGAATGTGTATTAATTTCAGAAAAATTGTACATTTACAATAACTTTTTGTCCAATTACAGGTGAAGTTTTGTACATTTGCAATTCATGAACGTTTATTTAATTGTAACTGAATATCCGTTCAAAAGACATTTGCTTTCTGTGGAGCAACAAACTTCCAGCCGAAGCATACGTTACCAGCGATGGTTGTAAATTTACAGCAACTTTATGTTAAAAAAAAAACTGAAAGTCCATAAACGGAACATTGGTGTTTGCAGAATTTTAATGAAATTGTTGTTCAAAACAAAACTTCTTATTAAGATACAAACTTGTTAAAGGAACTTTTTTTTTACAAATGAAATTGTAAAATTACAATAGTTGTATGTAGTAGAAGAGAGTTGGTTCTGTATACGCAGCACTATAGCCCTGTCTAAAAACAGATAAACACGAAATTGCTATCGAGTTATTGGTTGGAGAACTTTTGTGAAATTATAATAGTTTTATGTCCCGTAAGAAACCGCGTGTTTACCCATATTATTGTAAACCTTAGAGAGAAAAAAACAGCAAAGTGAAGGTTTGTGAGGCCGTGTTTAATTTTATTATCCTCCATGCATCAATTTCATGCATCATACGGCATGTGAGAAATATTTATAGTGGATTCGGTTTTTCTAGAAGAAAATGACAACCATAATCACAGAATCATTGGAGAAAACTGATCTTGCCCCATGCAAAAGTTTTCAATAGACTTCTATAGAAATGTCTATAGAGCTCTATAGAATCAACGATTTGCTACAGAAATGTTTGAATTCATTCCTGTATAGAAATTTGAAGTTTCTTTAGAGTTCTATAGAATTTACAACTTTCTATGCAATAGTTTCTATAAGGAACAATCTCTATAAAACATTGTCCTCTCTATAGAAATTCAGAAGCACACAATGCATTTGTCCCTTATATATAACCTTTAAGTATAAGCCTATCAGAAACTTCCATGATTTGGATGCAGCAGAAAAGGTCGACAAGTTTTCTGATCGATGGCGGGGAGGATCTAGGTATGGCATGCCCTCCCCCGCTCACTTCCTTTTCTTTTCGATGACCAATAATTTATTTTGACCATTTTTTTCAAATACTCCGAAAGTGACCAACTAGATACGTGGAAAGTATCCTAACCAAATGATGAGAAATCGCATCTACAATTGAAACTCAAACCCCCCTTGGCCGACGGTGTATCCCCCCCCCCCCCATCTTTTCTCACAATCCTGCATCCGCTCGTGGAAGTCGTGTGTGTTGCAGTTCCTATCAGCCAGTATTTACTAGCAAGCTTCATTAAACTAAAGGTCATTTCAGTTCTTACATCTACATCGCACTCTTACACGGTGTTGAGGAAGAGGCAAAGCTCTGCGTCAGCCTCTTTTTTTTCTCAACATAGACCGAATTAAGGGTTTCTACATGGAGCCCATGTATTACCTCTGCTCAGTGTCATCGGGGTAACGAAAATATTGTTTTTGCTTATCTGTGCTAAGCCCTAGAATTATTGCCAATTGGGCATGTCATAATTATCTCAACGGGTACGTTAGCATTTAATTTAGCATAATAAGCTTCTATGTTCTGGTCATGCTGCACACGTGACTTGAAATTCAAAAACGTCTTGACGTAAACAATCATGAAGAGATTGTACTCTTCTCAGCTCTCTCCTCACAGTCACAGGTATGCTATTTCTAGTCTTCTGTGTCATAAAATGATAAATAACCTGAAGGCATGACGATTATACTCTTTAATTGTACTAGAATTATTTCTAAACCAAGTTTGTGTGAGTTAGAAACTCGTTGCAGTCAAACTTAACTTAGGGTGTAAGCTTCTGTACTAACGTTCAGTAACGTAAACTAAAAGCAGTAGGCCTACAAGTAACCGTACGGGATAAGGGCGTGTTGCTACCGTAACGAGATTGCCATTTGCTTACCCCTATTGTAAACCACTGTAAGCAAGGTAGTCTCGGCCAAATTTGCAGAAGCACAAGCAAGCAGTGACAGCCGGGAAATTTTAAGTGCATTTATGCTGGAATAACACATGCTGTGGCTTTTTGTCTGTTAAAAGTTTGGCTAGTCAGCTTGATTGCTCATCTTACTGTTGTTATTTCCTATACCCTCTGCATGGTATAGCCAGTATAGGCTAGGTCCCTACACATTATATGTACTATAATAGTAGGTGTACCTTAAGGCTTAAGTCGATCAGTACTTTGAGTCGATCAATGTATTTTTTACTCCAGTGAGACCGTATGGATACAAAGGAATTCCAAAGTAAGCACTGCTTACGTCATACTTACTTCAAGCAACAGTCAAAAAGAAGTACTTGCCGTGTTATTTTTCATTGGCATGAACAATTTTACAGTCAATTTTTTTAAGTTTCAGCAATGTTGCTGACTATTATGTTTCAAATAGCACCAAAATATTGACCAGAATATTTTCGGTAAAAGTCTCATTCAACTTTTGGATAGAAGAGACAATATTTTTATCGTCTTTTCACATTACAGTATTAGGTATTCATTTGATAATAAGCAGTACGTTGATAGATCTTAGTCTGATGTGATCATCATAAGCTTAGTGTTATATACGGCCATGTTAAAGTCAAGACCTATTTCCAAGTAATTACTAATTTTTAACACAAGCAAAAGGTATAAGAATGATAAAGGCAAATTTATAATACTTCTGTCAAGTTTAATATCTTATAATAATGTTTTTATACTTTAAGGATTCAAATATTTGTTAGGTGATCGACTTATACTACCCCCATGCTAGTCCTTGCCTATAGACCTAAAGAGATCAGCGATTCATGTTACCGATACTACGAGGTACAATCCCATTATAGGTACAGGAAATTAATGATTTTCTTAAGCATCAGTGGGTAATCTATTGAAGGAAAAAAAACTTGAGTTCAACGTGAGTTCGTTGTCCTCTCTACTGTGGTTAGGCCTCTGGCCTAACGTGTCTTCATTACATTACAACATGGCGACAAATATGGGATAGGAAAATAATCTTTGTAATGGCATCGTGTAATTTATTGCAACCCATTCCTTTTCTTGCTGATCCGGGCGAACCTGCTATACCCTGGAAGCAGGGGCTCCAGTCATTCCAAGTATACATTCTAGCGATTAATGGGGAGGAATTTTCTGCACTGCGTAAACGGGCAATTCTACTTCACTGTCTGGGAGCCGAGGAGCAGCGCATATTTTCGACGTTGCCAAACCACGATGCAACACCTTCATCAGAAAGTACAGTCTACGAGCATGCACTCAACATTTTGGAGGACAGATTTTCACACAAAGCTAATGTAATTTCCCAGAGCGTTAAAAGTTCAGACGAAGAGCTCGAAACAGAGGTGAGTCCACCGAAACTTTTCTTTCGGCCCTTCGAGACCTGGCCAAGTCATGTGACTTTGGCGATAAACATGATGAAATGATTCGTGACCAGTTAATTGAGAAAACGAATTCCAAGCAAATTCGAGACCGATTACTAATTGAGAAATATTTGACGCTAGAGAAAGCAATTGAACTTGCTCGCAGAATTGAAACCGTGATCCGAGATTCATCTACCTTGGCAGCAGGTACATCGACAGCCCACCATCAGGAATACGGCTTTACTCAGAGCTCTAACGCTTCTTCAGTGAATTATGTGAGGCATTCTCATCAAAGACCTGCAAAGTTTCAGAAACCTTGTTCACATGCAGCTAATACAGGTAAGCAGCCACCGCCATCATGGGACAACAACGTACATACCAGACAATGCTTTCGGTGTGGATCCAGTCGCCATCTTGCTAATCACCCTTCATGTCCTGCCATTGGTCAGCATTGCCGTACATGCCAGAAGACAGGTCACTTCGCTAGAGTTTGTCACAGTGGTTTACCGTCGACAGATAAGGGTCCACCTGAAGGCACTCAGTCTCGCGGTCGCAACACTAACTTCAAGCGTACGAGTACAGCCACAACAGTAAGGTTCAACAGATCGATGCAATACAGTTGCAGTTAGTTCTAATCCAGAAGTACTCGGGGGTCAGACGGACTCAGGTGACGTACAGGTACTAACCGTCCAATCTGAGAGGAACGAGTCGAATTCGCCAGCTGTGGGTTCTCCTACTAGTTCTACTCCGAGACCTATGTATTGCAACATCGTAGTGAATGAAATACCCATCCATATGCAGATAGACACTGGTTACGGTTTCACTATCATTTCTCAGGATGAACATTTCCTTCGCGAAGCACTTACACCGCCACCAGAAGAGAAGCTATCATCTTACAGTTCCCAGGAATTAAACATTCCAGGCTCTTTCAGGGCACTTGTACGATATGAGGACAGAGCAGCTATTGGTAATGTTTTGGTTGTAGATAAGGGTTCAAATCTATTAGGACGAGATATGATACAGGCATTACCCCTTAATATTCAGGGTTCTACCCTATCTTGTAATGTTATTCAGGATACTAGTACGGTTGATCATTCTGTTAGATATAATGAGGAGTCCGCTTCACAAGATTTCCCTAGTCAGGCAAATACACCAACTAAAGGGTTTGTGCATAAGGTTAAAGTCAAAGAAAGTGTCTCTCCAGTTCAACAAAAAATGAGGAGGTTACCTTTTTCTATTAGGGCAAAGGTTTCAGCAGAATTATCAAAATTGCAAGAACAGGGTATCATTGAAAAAGTGGATACATCAGAATGGCTCTCACCCATTGTAGTTTCATGGAAGAGTAATGGAGAAATAAGGCTATGTATTGATTTAAGGGAGGTAAACAAAGCAGTGGTACAAGATAAGTTTCCACTTCCAAAGATAGATGAGATGTTAAGTGAGCTGCGGGGTGCTAAGGTTTTTTCTCGTCTTGATTTAATGCATGCATATCACCAGTTAGAGTTACACCCCGATTCACGGCCACTTACAGCATTCATCACCCATGAGGGGTCTTTCAGTACAAGAGACTATGTTTTGGTCTTTCTTCAGCGCCATCTACTTTTCAGAGAATGATGACTACTATTTTAGCCGGTCTTAAAGGGGTACAGTGCTACTTAGATGATTTGGTGATATGAGGAGCTACCACAGAAGAACATGATTCAAATTTGGCAGAAGTTCTCAGTAGACTGACAAAGTACAATGTGAAATTGAATCTTACCAAGTGTAAATGTTCTCAAAAGGAAATCCATTTTCTGGGTCATACAATTAATGCCAATAGTATACAAATGGGGGACAAGTACAAGGCAATCACTCAGGCTTCAGTCCCTAAGGGTCATAAGTCCCTTAAGTCACTGTTGGGTCGGGCGGGATACTTTTCGAGGTATATCACAAATCTAGCAACAATGTTGCAGCCCATGAGAAGGATTGGGAAACAGGCCCAATTCACCTGGTCTTCAGATGCACAAGAGAGTCTCGGATTACTGAAACAAGCTTTAAGAAAGGGTAACATTTTATCAGGTTTTGACCCTACTTTACCAGTTATTGTAACATGTGATGCTTCAGATTGTGGGTTAGGGGCCACTCTGACTCAGTTCAAACATGGTCACAGTAGAGTGTATTTCCAGGACACTGTCAGATGCTGAACGCAAGTATGCAATCATAGAAAAAGAAGCATTAGCCTAGCGTGTATCTGGGCGTGCGAACGATGGAACACATATTTGTTAGGACGTAAGTCTTTGCTTCGAACAGATCAAAGAGCATTAGTCACTCTTTTCTCCAAAGGTCCAGATAGACAGTCCTTAAGGCTAGCCAGATGGTCATATCGACTGATGATTTTGAGGTTCAGTACAAACAAGGTGTAAATAATACAGTGCCAGATGCATTTTCAAGAGTTCCTATGACAGCTAGTCCAGCAGAGTGTGATTCTCATGATCAAGTCATATGTAATGTGGCCTTAGCGGCACAAGTACAGTTGGTTACTTTAGAACATTTGAAAAGAGAAGTTGCACATGATCCGACCCTCCAGGTTCTGAAACGTTACATTTCGAACAGTTGGCCATCCTTTAACCAATTGGATGACAAGGCTAAACCATTTGCCAGGTTCAAAGATGAGTTACGCATTTGTGATGACATTGTCATGCGTTAAGATAAGATAGTAGTACCAGAGAGCCTTACTCAGACATTCTTACAGTTAGTTCATGAGTCGCATGAGTTCCCACCTCGACCGTGGCAGAAGTTAGCGATGGACATAGTCGGTCCTTTTGAAAGAGCAACTCCGGATTGTCGTTATGCAATTACCCTTCTGGATTACCACAGTAAATTGTCCGGAGGTTTGTTTCACTTCATCTATTAACACAATTTCAGTTATTAACTTTTTGAAAACCGTTTTCAGCATGGAAGGCTTTCCATGTGAAAACAGACAATGGTGTACAAATTACTAGCACAGAATTTGAATTTTTCCTAAGTTCAAGCGGTATTCATCATTCCAAATGTTCTTTATATCATCCTCAGAGTAATGGGGCAGTGGAAAGGTTTAATGGAGTGTTAAAGAATTCAGTTCAGACGTGGCTTAATACAGGTAAAGCATGGAAAATGGCCACATTGGAGTTCTTAGCCGCATATCGTGCTACTCCACATGCAACGACAGGTTGTTCACCTTCACTGCTATTGCATGGTCATGAAATGAGAACAAAACTCAATATTGTAGGGATTGACAAATTACCCTCACCACCGACAACAACTGTTAATTCACCGACAGATTTAGACACAGTTAAAGATCGAGTTTCCACAAAGCAAGCATATTACAAGGAGTATTATAACAATAGACACCATGTCACACTGGTTGAATTTCAAGTTGGGGTTTATGTCCGAATACACAAAACAGCACGTTTCAAGGGGGACAGTAAGTACACTGATCCTATCCAGATAGTACAAAAGATATCTGACTTTACTTATGTGACAAGTCATGGTAGAAAATGGCACGTTAACAGGCTAATTCCCGCACAATCATGTGGACCACCCAAGCCGGTACCCACAGATTTTAGTGTTGGTTTTGCTGGGCCAGTTCAACATCAACCACCTGAACCACCATCCAACCAGGAAAGACGTCCTGTTAGAACTAGGACCCTACCATATTGGCTCAGACAGGATTATGTGTTAGAGTAGTTTAGATGGACTTTCAGTGAGGGGAGAGAGAGAGATGCTGTCATACAAAGAGACAAGAGACTAATTAAGACTAAAGACGTTAGTTTAAAAGTTCAGTTTCAAGTTTATTTACCTTCTTTTCATCTTGTATAATTAGTAATTATCCCATTAATTATAAATACTAAATTAACATAAATCGATCCTTCTCAAAAAACTGAGTAATTGTAAAATTAAAGTTTCATTACTTTTCTGCTCCCGTTGGTTCAAGATTTCTACAGGGAAGGTTTAGAACCAAAATAAAAGGGGAGATGTCATATCCGATCCTTATGAATATTCATGATCTAAGAATAAATCCACATTCCAGTCTACCCATAATACATCACTATGTATCGGTAACTTACGTATGTAATTGAGGAGAAGTAATTACACAGTTATAACGTACAGACGTACGTGAGTTCGTTGTCCTCTCTACTGTGGATAGGCCTCTGGACTAACGTGTCTTCATTACATTACAACACTAAGGAAGCTGTATAGTACTCAATAGTGTCATGTTGTGGAGTCAATCTTAAGTTTAAAGCAATATTGTATGCATCTAGGCTAGGCGCTCTAGCCTTAGTGTTTTGGTACATTTTTATCATTGTGGTTGTAGTTGCATAAAGGCAGCATAATCCCAGCCAGCAGATTATCTGGGACCCATCTGGGCTTCATCGGGACAAGATGATGTCCATAAGTATCCACATATGTCCCAGATGAGTGTCATGTGGGCCATATAGGCTACGTTGGCATCATATTATCCATATGGGACCCAGATGGGCTTCAGTTGCAGTAGTAGTTGTGTTAAGGCAGAATAGTGTGTTACTGGCAAATATCTAAGGCAATACAGTATATTTTACACCCTATTCACATGAAAATTAGTTCATTTACATTCATTACAACATAGTTTAGTGTGGTTATAGCATACTTAAGTAGAATATATTTACACAGTTAAAAACAATTTTGATAATTTACATTCGCATTAGTATAGCATGTTTTTCACCTTGAGCAGTATACTTTTAGCACTTTATTCTTGTGAAATTATATATACGGCTCATCAATATAACATCAAGCTCCCAGCTTCCATTTGCAATTCTTTCAGATTTTATTTTGAAATGCCCTCAGCCTGTTAAGATTTGTAGCAACTTATTATTTGTTTTAATCTTGAATGCATACTGCTACATCCTGGTTTTGTCAAGCTGTCACTAAAATTGTATTCCACTGATTTCACATTTGTTTTTAAAGCTGGAAACCTGAGTTCCCATGTGGTCAAATTTGCTGATGACATAACTGTCACTGGCCTTACATCTGACAAGTCCAACTATTCGTCTCAAGGAGACTCCTGTGTACCTTACTGGTGGCTCTGCCCAACGTCTAGCAAGCATGCAAGGAATTAGTAGGAAGAGAACAACAGTGAAAACACTTCGTATCAAAGGATGCAATAGAGAGCAATTGACTTTTTAATTCCTTGGACCCCCATATACCTAATCTGTGTTTGGAATTTCTGCGAAAGCAAGATAACAGCTATAAACTGAAACCATATGAAGTCAATCAGTACACTCTGATTAATATTTACTGCGATATTGTTCAGAATATATACTCAAGTTGTCAATAACTGTCTGGTTCAACCGTGTGACACAATCAGGTGTCAGAAAGTTATCTGTCGCAGTCAAATATTTCGAAAGGATTATTGGAGCTGACCGTACTTCTCTGGAGTCGATAACCCTCGAAGAACTCGAAGGATATATTTTGCCAGCAGGACGTGACTTGAACCGTATGCGGGAATCTACGGGAATTGCCACGGTGGTTAAAAAAATAACGGGTGATGTCTTTATGTGAAATGAGGGAGATGGTCATTATTTTATTTTAGATACTTAAAGATGTTATCAATCGACAAGACGTGTAAAAAGTATAAACGTTGAGAGGAAACAGAAGGCGACTCCACCCGCCCCCCACCCCCATTCCACCCTCCTTTTTTTCTTAAAAATGCTCTTTATAAGAAAGTCCTTGGCATTTCATACATCCCTAGCAATGTATGCATCAAAGTCCCTGGGCAGTCGATACATCGCATTAATTACACAATGTCTCGAGTAATGAGATATGTATTATTTAATTTAATTAATATCCAATCATGCACAGATTAATCACTAAACGGAGAAAAAGAGAAAAAAGAGTACGTTTGTCAAGAAGCAATGATTTTGTCTCCGCGTGACAATCATTGACAGATTCTCTTTTCTTCAGAAATGAATATGTGACACAGAGCTAGGATGATAGGTACTTGTGAAATATGCATTTGACATAGCCTAACCCTTGGCATTTTCACAGTCTTCTAAATGAACAGATGCTTGGTAGCAAATCATCTGCGACTGAAAAATTCAGCCAGAAAGTGCTCCAGTAGAGAGAAAAAAACAGTTAATTTTTTTCTTCTTAATTTTCTGTGTTACATTGCACCTGCAATATTGATGCACATGTGTTTTATGACTTTAAGTAGCTTGAACGTAGAATATTGTTTGACCAAAGGTGATCGATATTTACCTGTACAGTTCAGGTAAACATTGATGACCGTTACTTTAATAATTCCTGTTCAAAGCTAAGGAGAGATACAAAGGATCCCTTACATGAGTATATGTGGAATGTCAACATCAGAAAAAAAAAAAAAAAAAAGGTTTTTTTTTCCTGTCTATCGGGATCCTTTCTGATTGAATTTTGCCATTTCAATATTACTTTCTTACTAACCACAAATATAACATGCTTGTACAATATTTAGAAGAGAAAGTTATGGAGGGTGTGTGTCAGCAATACCTATCCCCATTCAGTTTTAATTTTCTTGCAAGTCACAATGATACTGATTCAATGGTTTCTCATATACATGGAATGTAATCAAATACTTCTTCTTAACTTTCATGACAATTTTGACGTACATAGCTACAAGGAAAGGTCCAGTGTTTGTTATAAAATGTCAACCGCAAGTCATTTAAAATTTGTCTTAGCTTATAAAGAAAAAACAAGGCGCTTTCACTCTTCACCCAAAGACAGCAGCGTGTGATGACATCACAGAAATAATTCCAGGCATAGGTCTATACACTTTCTGAATACCCTTCGACTCACATGTACATACAGATAGTCCGCAACTGCTCAAAAAGAGATTCCCTGATTGAGATATATAGAAAAGTGTTATATCCTATCCTTTGTACATGTTTTGCAACATAAAAATTCACATATACATTCCTAGATGAGGCAAATCCCTGACGAATCAATTGCAGCCCTATATACAAGTACAAGGTAGGATTATCTATTAAAACGATGGCAAGTTTGTGATCACCTGCCCATACACGTATGTGTATAGACTAGATGCAGTAAATACAAAGTGTACGGTAAAATTGCGATACCGTCAATTTTTTTTATTCTGAGTGATTGTGTATATAAAACTTCCCAATTTTTGGTGTTGCGTAAAACTTATGTTGTCATCTGCATGCATCGTTGGAAAAATATCGAATTCAAGCACTAAATGAGTCAGGTGCTTACAAAGTTTGAAGACGCTGTTTTACTGAGACTTGGGAAATAATGGTGTCTATTCGATAGTGTTATTTTTCAAATATCCTACATAATACCTAACAAGTCTTTAATTCAGAACGGAATAGAAGATCAAAGTATCCATCTATCTCGCTATGATGGGAAAGAGAAAACCTCATTTTGTATCATTGAATAAAAAGTTGGACATCACTTCTCGGTCCCAGTTTCTTAAACTATCATTCGTTGAGACTTACAGTGGGCGTGAATGTTAGAAAATGGGTAATGTGACCTAATTAATTTGGATAGACTGCATACATTGAACCCATGCAGGTAAAAACCTCAAGCTTCATGGTAAAATATCCTTCATGCCAGCACTGTATCTTCAATTGCCTAAACTTTTTAATTTTGTTCGGGCAGTCATACAAGCCTGAGTCAGGAGTGTTTATTCTTTGATACTTGTTATACGTAATATTGTGGAAAAAAAAAACATTTGTGGCACCTATGGGCATGTTTGTTGTGAAAATCTCCAGTTTGCAGGTTGAAATGTCTGTGAAATTGTAAAGCTAAAATTACTGAACATTTCCACCATAAAACGTGAATTGTATTTACATGAGTTTATCATTCCATTAAATTCTGAAGCCTAAGTGTTTGCTTCTGTGCCGTATTAAGTGTTATAGGTCTTAATTAAGGATTATCTAAATTATACGTTTCTTCTTCTGCTTGTGTAGCATCTGATGTGGACCGACTGAAGACGCACTGCAGCACTGTCCTGCGAGACGGGAGGACAAGCAGACATGATAAACACAAGCAAAGGTGTCTCCGAAACCGAGACCCGAGGAGAAAAATCGAAAGAGGATCAGTACATGTATTTAGCATATAAATGCATGTTCGCCAATGAGTCACTATCAGTAAACTACGATATGGAGGACAGCTGTTAACGCCAATGAGGAGTAGAAAGCCATAAATGTGAAACGGTAACCAAAACACAGCAAAGCTTACAACAAGACCTATGGCCACCCAAGCAATATTTTTTCTTTTGATTCTCGCTTTGGGGTTCCGTCTTACACTCTCTTTAATCGTTTTGCTCTGCGATAAGAGTGTCATTGAAAGCGATGAGTAAAACACTAAAATTATCGCCAGCGGCAACCCATACAGCACGAGGAAGAGATAGATCGTCACCGCGTTGAAACGGTCGTGCGCGATACTGGATTCTTGTATGTTCTCGAGGTTATCCTGGATATCTAAAGGTTTAAAAATCCACGCATTTGGAAGAGAAATAGCCCCCGATAGAATGACCACACCGGTTAGTTTCCAGAGAGTTCCGTTGGAATTAATGGTAACCATCGGTCTGACCACAGCACACCATCGCTCGTAACTTAGCAAAACCAACGTGTACACGGAGACAGAGCAGAGGAAACTTAACGCAAAGCTCTTCAGATTAGCAATCGTATGGTGGAGCGTTTTCGAATTATGATCAATCAATTCCAGGGGGAGAAAGGTGACCAACATCAGAATGTTGGCTCCACAAAGCACAGAAATGAAAACATTAGAGGTACTCCGAAGATCTCTAACTGTAATCACAAGTGAAATGACAGCTGAGTTCGCCAATAATCCAAACACCATGATGGTCATGAGAAGACATTGGTAAACGGTTTGACTTGTATCACTGCGCTCGTAAAATCTCTCGCAATAGTTTTCGTAAGTCACATACGAGTAAGATGCGTTCGACATTGTTGTTTAGAGGATTGTAAGATTGATACACGTACAGGAGATACTCCGATCATTACATTTGGCGAGACATAACACTTGCTGTATCCACAAAACTTATAGTTAAAGAAGAACACATTTTATCGGTCTATTTGATAATCAAGTAGCTCTGTATATCAACCTTTCTTCACTGGGACAGGGATTACTTAATGACGGTACGTATAGTCTGTTGAGGTGCGTGCTGGCGCATTCAGTCACCTTGTTCCAAACTGGTTTTTCAGGTGAAAGGAGTTTACGAATAGTTGGATCTTCAGGTCTATAGAGAAGGGTAACAAGAGAAGAAATGTGTTCTTTTACGTAATTGCGACATTTTATTTATGTAGCAATACAAGGTTCACTGCATTTGATTTTCCATAGTCAGATGCTCCACCTGTTTGCTTGTCTTACATGTAGCTTCGAATCAATCTACGTTACCATTAATTCACTATAGTTCACGGAAATCAGTGCAATTATTGCATCCATGTGGCTGACGTTAACTTGTCGATGCAAGTTTGTCGGCTAACTTAACGTATCGCTTCCTTGGGCTGACCCCCCCCCCCCCTCCGCCTAGCCAGACGGCTAAGCAATTTGAGTGGGAAGTGGACAAAAGAGTTGAGTATCCGCTATCCCTTCAAACTACTTTTCCTTTCAGGATTCAAGATGGAAAATGCAGAGAAGTTTTCCCTTTTTTCTCCCTACATGCCTGTTTGTACAAGGCTAGACCTTTTATTGAATTTTGGGGGTGCCAGGTGTTAGGCGCCTGTGGATCATGTTATGTAAGCCATGTAAGTCAGATTTTACAATTTAGAGAAGACATGGTAGTGTGGGGACCTCAGAGACACATGCATATATCATTTATGTATGTATGCTTATTACAACTTTCTGGTCACTTATCACGACAGGTTGTTCCCTTTTGTTAAAGATTTTCACAAAGTGCCTTTTTTGTTTCTTCATCAGCATGTAACTTTGTAATGTGGACCTCCTTCTCGACTGATACGAACATCAGCGATCGTACAAAAAGATTCTCTTGATCTTTACAGTAACTTCTGAAAAGCTTGCGCCTCCTCGGGAGAAGGAAGCTTATTTCCTATAATGAATCTATATTTAACGTGATCTCCTGTTGTAAACAGGTGGAAAACAGATCAATTGAAGTTTAAACCCGTTCACGTACTCACCTTCACTGAAAAACTGTAGTTGACTCTTCATGGTTGCCTGGCACTGCGGCAGGCCTGTGTATGCTGCTCGTCTGCTTGTAAAATGTTCGCCAAACGTAAATATCAAATACCACAAAGACGTTCACAAATCACTACGGAAGTGTACAAGAAAAACGATTTTCCGGTGGCACAGGTGTTAAAGGTGAAAATGTTGTGACAACCGATGATTTAACAAATAATAGCTAATACGAAAACAAAACGGCCGACAATGTAAATGAAAATATATTACCGAAAATGTAAAAAAATACCGATAATGTAAAAATGTCGATAATGTAAAAACAACCGATAATGTAAGAAATATTTGAAAAAAAAATAAAAGCAGATAACCTAAAAACTGTTTTTACGAGGATTTCATATGTACCTACGTGCAAGTATGTATATGTGGGTGTTTATGTTGAAAGGTCGGTAGGTCTAGGTAGGCAGGCAGGCATCCAGCCAGCCCAGCGGGGGGGGGGGTACAATACGCAGGTTACTACACAGTACGCTAGGTTCTTGGGTTAATGCTTACGTACTTGTGTCAGTGTGCTCATGTGACCTGCGTGCATCTATGTGCATATAATTAGGTGTACAGTAACAGTGTATTTGCGAATTAAAACCAACAAAATTTATAATGATAATAATAACCTAATATATACTAATAGTCTAATAATAATAATAATAATAGCCTACTAATAATAAAAACGTGAGGGAGATAAACCACTTTACCCAACATAAATAGCTAGTAAGCTTTTTGGTGTATAAGTGTAGCTTTTGCCACTGGGTAGCCAACTGCAAGGTTTCACCTGGGGGAGGGGTCTACGAAGACGGGTGTGAGAAATGTTTGAATATTTAGTACCTTAAGATGCATTACAGTGCAGCATGTGACATCATTTGACGTGTTTTTTTTTTTCTGTTTCATTCCATAATATTTTTGTTTTTAAAATTGAATTAGGGGGACATGTCTAACCGACCTCCCTCTATAGTTACTTCAATGGGCTATACGTAATTTATAAGGTATCTTACGAATTCCAACTTGTCTTGATTTGCAAATTTGCGATTTTCTCATTGTAGTTCATCTCCCTAGCATGATAACTAAACTATAACGAAGAGAGGTTCAATTGTACGCAACTAGGTTATTTGAGTCAAAAATCTCTAAGCCGGCTACTTGCATGCACCTGTGATCAGGAGTAGGATTATATAACTTCTGAAATTTACTTTATGGTGCGTGAGAATTGAGCAACAATTCCCCTCATAGTGTGCTTTCTGGCAATTTCTAAATTCCCCTGAAGACATATCTTTGCAGTGCCACAAAAATTATATTCTACGTCGTTATGTGACTAATTTGATTGGACGAATGATGACTTACAAAGTTCATTATCAGGTAATTATTTCCATTTTCCACTAACATGTTCGTTATAGCTATGCCTCTAAATCGAATTGCACAATAACGACTCAGGAAAGATCGCTATGTGCCAAATTTTATTTGCCGAATAACGACATAAATATGCCTAAATGTGGCTAATTCGATTGGATGATCCATTTATAAAGGTCGTTATGTGACTGTGGTTGGTTGACTTTAAAGTCGGAGATTGATATGTTAGAGTACAGAGAAAAAGCACGTGACCTTTCCAAGAGGACAGTAAGTGCAATGATTCTATTCAGAAATAGTGCAAAAGATATCTGATATTCAGATAGAGCAAGAGATATCTGATTCTTCTTACATGACAAATGATGGTAGAAAATGGCACGTTAATTGACAGGCTGATTCCTGCAAAAGCATGTGGAATGCCCAAGCCGGTACTTATTTACAGATTTTAGTATTGTTGTTAGGCTGAGCCATTTCAACATTAGCCACCTGACTCAGCACCCAACCAGGAATGTTAAAATCTAGGAACCTGCCATATTGGCTCAGACAGGATTATGTGCTATAAGAAAAAGAGAGATATGATAATGTAAAACCAAGAGACTAATTAAGACTAAAGAAGTTATTTTTAAAAGTTAGTTCAGTTTCAAGTTTATTTTCCTTTGCCCATCTTATATAATCTTTACCAATTATCACATTTCGCAGTGGAATAACAACACTCATAAATCAATCGTTCTCAAAAGCAAGTAACTGTAAAACTTCTTTCCTACTAATGGTGGTTCAAAAGGTTTACATAAAAAAAAATCTCGTGGAAGTAATTCAAAAGGGGAGATGTCATATTCGATGTATCTCTTATGAATATTCATTATCTAATTATAAATCCACATTCCAGTCTACCTATAATACATCACACTGTGTCGATAACACATTCACGTACCATATTATTGAAAATAGAGGTAATTATATATACTGTTGTAACAGACAGAGATGGGTTCGTTGTAGTCTCTACTGGTTAGGCCTACGTACATATATAAAGCCATTGTAGATGATTGTTCGTAATTTTGGTGTTAACGGAAAGATTACGAAGTCATTTGCAAAAATCGATTGCAAAATATCGAACTGAATTACTAAATGAGTCAGGCACTCGAAAGTTTGAAGATACTGTCTGAGGCTTGGAAAATAGCGGCGGCTTCTTTTCGATAGTGCTAAGTTGAATATCCCACATAATACCTTACCAATTTGTAATTTCAAATGGGATCGAAAGAGTTTCCACCTCTCTATGATGTTATGTGAAAGATAAAATCCTCGTTTTGCATTATTCAACAAATAGTACAAATAGTTTGGTGTCACTGCACTTGTCAATCTAAGTTTGGCGATGTGTCATTCGTTGAGACTTTCCAGAGGTCGTGAATGTTAGACTGAGAACGGGTCACATGACCTTTCAACTAGGCTGTTGAGGATAGACTGTGCGAAGCAGGTAGGTGGCAAATTGTGGCCTCGATTTCAAACAGTTCTAGGGAGTATTCAACTTTTCAGGTAGGGCCAGATAAAATATCGATACCCCTGTTTGATACCCCTGCTTTAACAATTTGGAACAATGGGTCACTGAGTAACTTGTTTTATGACTTGAAAGTGACTTGATAAATGACAACTATTGACTGGAATGACTTGTCCAATTATATTTGACTTGACTCGTATGGAGCACTCGATGGAGACTCCGCTGACTATGACCTTTCGACATCCTCCCTTACAGGACACTTTCTTTCGTAAGAGTACCCTATACACATCTTTAACAAGGTATACGCAAGCCGCTCTACTCAATTGCCTTGACCTACTTACCTATATAAACAGGACCCCCAGCACTCGTATCCGCCTTGTGGTTGAACTCCATTCCCTAATCCCCGGTCTTGCAAGCAATTTAAATCGACCCTTTGCTTCTCTTAATGAAGACCCCCTTTCTGACATTTTTGCTGAACCTCCTCTCCTCTCGCTGAGCCAGCCCCCTAATCTTAGGAGACTTGTCGCTCCGTCAAAATTACCGACCTTTAACTTTGATACCAAAGGAAATCCGTGTTGCAGTAAACAAAACTGTCAAATGTGCAAACATTATTATTATTATTACTATTATTATTATTACTATTATTATTATTCTTTCACAACCTCTCGGTCGGACTCATTATTATTATTAGTAGTAGTAGTGGTATTGTTATTGTTGTTATTATTATTATTATTATTTTTCCATCTCGTTTATTGTTTTCTTTTCGTTAGGTTTTACAAAAGAACATACAAATTACTTTATAGTTAACTGCGTGAAAATTTGTGTATAGTAACGTAAAGAATATAGAAATGTGGCATCAAGAACTTGCAAAAAGTTGGAACAATTTTTACATGTAAATTACTATTATTATTATTACTATTATTATGACTATTATTATTATTACTATAATTGTTACTATTATTATGAAATTTATACAGCGCCTTTAGCAAAAGTGCAAAACGCTATTAAAAAGCGCCTTGCAAATACAGTGAAGGTAAACGAACACCGGAAAAAGGTTCAGAAATTATGTACAAAGTGCATTAATTTAGTGCTACATGTAGGCCTAGTCATGGAAAGCAATGTTAAACAGATACATTTTAAGAGTTTTCCTGAATACGCAAGCCGATGTGTTGAGCCTTACAGTTTGAGGGAGCTCATTCCAAAGCGGAGAATCACATACTAACAAACTACGATCACCAAAGGTTTTACACTTGGTACTTGGTACTTAGAATCTGACCGCAGATTATATCTAGTGTTTTGTTTGCCATGGAACATTTCGGCTAAGTATTTAGGGGCCACGTCATTTAGGGACTTAAAAACCAGTAGACAAATTTTGAAACGAATCCTGAATTCAACTGGAAGCCAGTGCAATTGGAAGTGGGGTGGATGGTGTCATTGCACTCGTACGGAAAGCAAGACTGGCAGCATAATTTTGTATCCGTTGGAGTAATTAAGTGGTTAGAGATTCAAAAAAATAGTGTTACAATTATCAATATGACTATAAACAAGACCATGAACACGTACTTCACACTCACAGGCTTCAGAAGTCAAGTTACTCCTAATAGATCCAATACAATGAAGGTTTTAAGAGTTTTAAAATTTTTAAATTTTTTCAACAGTGTTCAAAGTTAAGATTATACTATCAAACCAAACACCAAGAATTTTAATAACCCTGGTGCATGGTATTGTTAATCGCAACGGAATGAGTGTTAAGCTAGTTAAGCTGTTGCCTGTTGCTGTTGCCAAAACAATATAATCAGTTTTGGTATCTTTCATTTTTAACTGAAGACACTCCGTCCAACGATGAGCGCTCCACTCTAAAAAGGGAAACATTTTCCCATTATCCCCTTGATTCCACATGGTTGGTTACAATTTTGATTTACCAGTGAGTGTGCTTTGAGAGAGTATAGCAGCTGCTGGGATATGGTGAGACTACCATTTCCAATTTAGGCTACTACTTTCCACATGGAATATTGCTACCATGGAGAGCATATGGCCAGACGGGTTGTCCGGAAAAGCATTTTTGGTGTCTTTCGTATCTCGTTTGCGTTGCAGTATGCATTGCAGACGGGGGGAGACATAAGTTTTTGAAGTGGATAGTAGGCTTCAATAAACGGTTTAGTCGGAGAATCACTGTGTGGAGGGCAGCATTCGAGCAGTCATAATTATCTACATTGATTTTGCTCCCAGCCCGATTACTTTGAACTTAAAAACGCTACAAACCATAAGTGCATAAGTGCGTTGCCACATGCTGTGACGTTCATGAGTGTAAGCTTTCCGATGACTTTATTGTATAAGCAATCTGCTGCTTGCACTTGAGCTCAGCCTAGTTGGGCGATGAATCCTGCAGTAGTTAATTGTTTGGAAATAAATCATACTATTTACACCCTATTCAAAAGCTCAGGTTCATGCCATGTGTAGTTTTTTTTTTTTTTTTTGATTTTTTTTTAATTATGTAGGACTACTTTTAAGAAAATAAATGACGTGACATAGTGGCCGTCTGTTAATGTCAATTATTGAGAAATCGTGCATTTTTCAACCTCTGTCGCACGTCATACAATTTATTTACTGCCCCGATTACAACGTAACATCTCATACGTTGATTAATATTTACAAATCAAAGAAAAAATCACCCGACGGCGATAATCGTGAGATTAACATGCACATTCTGTGATTCATCGTTGACACTGCAGACCGGGATCGATCAATCTAGAAGTAAAGAATACAGATATGAACAAATATAATAATATTTCAAATGAATCATAATATGATAGAAAATTATTAACGATGGCATAAAGCGGTTTCCTTTATAAAGTTTTCAGAAAAGCAATGAGAACTTTGTGCTAGCTGGTAACATTTAGTGAAAGAAATATTCCTCTCTTCATGCCTCTGATTTTCTTTGCAACCTGTAAACTTCTAATAGGCCTATAGACTGAGTAGATACGGGCAAACATGCACATGCACAGTGTAAGACAGTCTTGACACAGTAACTTGTTCGAACTCAGATTTAACAAATCGTTGAATTAACGGTTGATCAACACTGGACCATGCATTCATCCGTGCGATAATATACGATCAGGGGTTATCGCAAGGATGCAGCCCGAGTGCATCCAGCGATATTAAACACCGAGAGTTCATAATCCTACAGTTAATGCGCGGTCCGCAATTGATTCTCCTTGTTCATACATACAAAACAAGATTTTGATAAAAAAGACTCAAATAACAGCAAATTTGGTTCTTAAATAGCCGCTTTTTTACTAAAACTTAACCACGAGAAATGGTAAACAGGATTCACAACATGTCAATAATGTTCGTGAGCGATACACGAAGTAACACTTAAACAAAATGTAACTATAGAAACAATACGAAAGCCCATCAGGGCCAGAATAAATTATTTTTAGTTCGTAATTAAGAATTGATAATCCGTTAGTACGTATTATACGGAAAACAGTATAAAAGAAATTTCTAATTTAAGATGGGGTAGAGTTCCCGGTCCCGGAATTCCTCGGATTTTCAACTCTCATGACGAGATGACGAGCATATACGAGATTCGACAGATGAATTTCGTCTTATCAAACCCCTTCTGAAAGTCTGTCGTTAAAGGCCGGAGACAACGCCTTTTCGGGTACTCCAATTACTATTGTAATAAGCCTAAGTAATATTGTCAAATCATAAGTAGAGGGTAATGCATGCTTATGTCATTCTTAAACCCAAACGAAGGTAATGACGAATTCTAAGTCCAATATTTACATCCATTGTCAATACTTTCCTTTGTACTGTCCTCGAATTATTAATTCCTAAACAAAGCCATTCCTTTGTATCTTAGACACATGCATGGGTATACACCACGGTCGCTCTTCACCACTTTATTTGAACGTTTGTCTTAATGTTGTTAGTTGCTGATCACTCAACTTGTGTATGTGTGCGTGCGTGTGGGTGTGTATGTATGTGTGTGTGTATGTGTATGTGTCCCGGAGATGTTCACTAAGTTTCGATGACGTTGAATTTCATGTGTGACAACATTTAAGAGGCATGACAGTACAATTTCATTATCATGCTCGTACGCAAGATGCACGGTAATACCGGTATATGTTAACCTGGAAAACAACATACCATGTGTTATATCTAAGGAATTCTTAGCCTCACAGACGTCATACATTTGCATACCGAGCTACCCGGCCGACTATGGACTGCCGGTACCCGGGGCCGATTTTTTGAGCCGGTGCAAGCATTTTCTGTTACTCATCATCTTTGTATATATATAGCTATCTGTGAGAGGCATGCACAGAAAAGTACTTAACCTTTTGTCATAACAATTCTATTTAACAAGAATTTCCATTTAGCTATACAGATCATTGTAGGACAACAAAGTATCATCCACTTACTTCCTGCTGGCACTGTAAGGACACGGTCAATATGTTTTTTCAGTATGTTTCGTATTCTGGGAATCGTGTGTGTGTTTCTTAGTGTTCCTTTGCTGTAATGAATTCCTGGTAATATTTAAGGTTCAGGGTCTGTTTACGAGTCTCCATATCTTCCAAGCTAATTGTCCAAGAGACTGATGAGAAAAGTATTTCAAAATTACGACAATTCACCTTGGCAAAAATATCAAATAAAAAAAAAACATAAGGAAGCCGATAAACACAAGGAAGACACAATGTCTACAGGACAAACGTCTGTACATAAGCATTGGTAAGAGAAAGCAGTCGTGGTAATCATAACAGTACCGGTAAAAGTAAGGGTGCCACGAATTGAGCGAAGCGTTTTTTTTTTTTTGTTTTTTTTTTTAAGTAAGCACCAAGTCGGTAGTACAATAATAGTATCACCAGCATATAAAAAAGTAGGAAATTTGTGATAAATATCATTGCCGTCATTACTTAAGTAATCTCGCAGCGAATGCGACAAGTTGTGTATAAATCATCCCAATACTGATTCATGATGCGCAAAAGTCAAATTGGAAAAAAAATAACGTTGACAGGATTTAAACTTGCCTTACTTGTACATTATGAGTTAATATATCATATTTATCTTCATTAGTAACAACACATGACTTACCATTAATGGAAGTTAATCAAGTAACTCTAAACTCTTCCATTGACACTCTGTGCGCGTAGCTTGTGGCAAAGATTAATGCACCGTCTATCCAATAAATCGAAGTTTTATTTTTAATAATCATTAAAATTTAAAAGAGCAATGAAGCTGTGTTTTCTTACGTAGTCTTGCTTAAATGAAAGTCAACTACACAACGAAGAACAGATATGTGATGTAATGATGAGCTACCTTTTTCTGAAACGTGCCTGCTTATCACCTAACGAGCTTGTACAATGGAGATTTTTAATACGATTATTCCAAATTGAGGTAAAAAGTTTTTCCCATATTTTACTAAAAAACGTTATACCCCGTAAGTTACCAATATCTTTCGGGGAATCTATACCTTTGTAAATTGGGGGATCATTGGGCGTTACAACGAAAGAGAACACAGAATTTAAGAGAACAGAAAATTAAAAAAAGAAAGGTTAGGCCTTACATTTTTGAGGAATTGGTTCAGTTCTATACTTCAGAAATTCATTAATGATACTATCAATTCCAGTAGTCTTCAAGTCTCATTTGTATCATCTTTTGTATTCTCAGCAACTTCTTTTACTCTTACAATTATTCAGGTATAATCATTTGAAGAGAGTAGGTATTTATCGGGTTATCTCTGAGCAATATCATCAAACTTGCAGGGGTTTTCAAATAAATCTCCAATCCTCAGTACGAATACTTTGCTCTGGTTTCTCTCGGGGACTAGCCCTAAGCTTCCAATAATACTTGGAGTCAGAAGTTCCTAAGTTATGAATTTCACTGTGCAATTTGCTAACATGATAACGTATAGCAGTCTTCAATTTCTTTTACCCAGACAATTTACGAAGGTTATTTATTTCAATAAGAACTTTATATCAAGTTTATGTAGCTGTTTTACGTTAACATTATCTATTTACATTTTCATACCGCTTGTATTAGGACGTGAATTGAATGCATTATTACCTAGGAGGCCATCTGAATTGTCTACGAATGACAATTTCAGATTCCATACCTGCATCTAAATAAAACGTCTTAAACATGCTAGATATTTGGTCTATTTCTCCCTGTTAAATAATGTCCGTATCCAAAGCCCTGAGTATCCTTTCAATATTACTTACATTCGGGGAGGCAAATGAACTCTTCTTTCTTATCAGCGCTCAGAGTGAATCTGTGATCATTGGCAAAATATTGGACTAATTGCTCTGTTGCAGTCACCTAAGTTAGAGCTTTTAAGGTAAACGCCCTAAAACCTCCGATCTTGTTTCATATCGGACACTGTTTATCAGACATATAGTTGTTGACAAAAACGTTCACAGAAAAAAAAAATGGGCTACCTGTGAAAACAACTCATCAGAGGTTACAGTATAGTCAATGGTACACTATAGCATAACATGTGACAGTTGAAATACATTTATCTTCTCCAATTCTAGGCCTACTATATGCAAATCTATAAGCTTTTAAAAACTCAATGAGTTTTCGACCATTAGTGTTTATAACGTAATCCGGATTTTATCGAGATGTGCAAATATCAAATAGTTCAAGATCGACTTTAGAGTTCACTGGAGAAAGTAATATCATCAATATCATGATAGATAAGTTTGAGCCTTGAAAAGAATGGTCCAGTCACGAATATAGCTTTGATTGATATGCTGAAGAGTGAGTTAATATGACCATTATAAAGACACTCCCATTTAATTCCCTTGTGTGGTTTTCCATATATAAGCAGTTGAAGTTGTCACATTTGTTACCGAAAGTCAACTTGAAGCAAGCAGGAGTGATATCGTCTCCCCACATTGATAAAGCATTTTATGTTTTTCTTTAAGCTTTACACCAAATTTAACACTTCAGTATCTAGTGCTATCATAGTATGAATTCATGAGGGGCATGAGACTTCTGCGACTTTCACATAACCAGTACTTACGCCGACTGCTTATTGATTTGAAGGTCAAAATAATAAATTTAGTAATGAAGAAAAGGAAAGGCTCTTCATCAATGTGAGGAGATGATGTCACTCCTGCTTAGTTCAAGTGCACATTTGGTAGCAAAGGGGGTAGTTTCAACTGATAATACCTCGAGAAAGATGCGTGGGAAGTAAAGGGAAGTTTGAGCAGAATGGTTAGATTAACTTACTTGTAAACACATCAAAGGTAAATTTCTGGCTGGACCATCCTTTTAACGTAAAAGCCCTCAAACCCCCGATCTTGTTTCAAGTATCATCGGAGGATGTTTATCAGACATATAGATGTCAAAAACGTCCAAAACAAAGAAAAAAACTCTTCCGAGTCCTAAAAAGTCATTTAATGTTCCTCCAGTTTTTGTTTGAAAATCTCCTACAACCGCATTCCCATTTCAGGGAGCTCAGTGGATCTTGGTCTACCGCGATGTATGAAGCTCTAATGTGAACGCAGATCCTCAACTTCCACTCAAGGTCAAGATCCACGGATGTTGATGCACCCATCGGGGTAAGCTTGGATCGACCGTAATGGATTAAAGTGAGCACAATCGGTGTAAGTGATCCCTGATCTCCGGCCGGTTTATTCCTTCCCGGCGTGCATGTGTTTTCCAGTAGCAATTAACGAGGGTAGCCCAGACAAACTTACACGCTAGCTAGGTAGCTGTGCTAATGTTAAAGCTGGCTACTGTTTGCTGAAAATTAATTGGAAATTTGTCTTTTAAAAGTTAAAACCCTCAATTGTTTACGTCGGCTACTGCAGTACTGTTAGTAAATTTAGGCTTATATACTACGAAGGATAAGCCGGTCAGGCCTATATGTTGAACTGGTTTCTTCGCCCTGCTGAGGGAAGAAGGTACCATGGTCTTCAACTAGGAATGCATTCACCAACTACCTATACGTTGTAGAAAAGCTCTCATCTGAAGTACAAGGATAAGAAAACTTGCTAACACAGCGATGTTTATCTCCATATTAAAAAATACTCGATAATTGATATTATATTGGTTATAATGACTCACGGTTTCTTGCGATCAGGGAGTTCTTATAACAAATATAACTATCTTACTTACAACTATAACTATCTTTCCGCTGACGGAAAAGATAGTGCTAGGCTAAGCCCTGTAAAATTTTGCTATGTAAATGTTACGCATGTCCAACACATGCTACGTATAGTGTATATATATATATATATAGTATGCAGTTCATCGAACTGTGCATGCTGTGCATGTGTGTTTGTGCAGTATCAACCAGGTAACATATGTGATTGGAAACAGGGCAGCGGTGACCTTTGACACTATGCATTTGTTCATAAAAAGCGTTGATCTACAGCGGTAGATGAAGACCTACCGCACTCACTCAAATTGGAACACAGCTTATCAGACGAATTAGTTGCATAAGTTTTAAGAAAACACAATCGTTGGGAATATCAACAAGCATATATCCGGGTCATATTTGGATTTTTCGTGTGTCATGTTAGGACCGTCCACAAACATTTGGTATCTGAGAACGTTTTTGTCCTTCGATATCCGTATTGTCTCAGAGGAGGTAATTTGAGACTGCCGCGTAATTGATAACCTCTCTCATTGTCAAATTTCAAAAAGGACGGGTGGGTAGAGATATCATTGTTCCCTACTAGTTACAGGTGTTATCGTCAGCCTACTGGTTCATTCGTTCATCTTTTTTTTTGTATTTGTGTAAGAGGAACTTTTTAACTACTCCGCCTTACTCTATAATGTAGCCTATATATATTATATAGAGGGTTACTACGGGGAGTGATCAACATTTATTGAACAAATTGTAATAAAACAAGGTTGGTGCCTCGAAATCCTACAGTAAATTCAAGCAGCGCTGCTGTTCTTCCCCTTTCTTCATCACCCTCAGTGCAGCCTATAGATATGTCTTTAACCAAGTCTAGAAAATATTTTGGATTCCTTTCCTCCAGTATTTACAACACAAAACATTTGACCATCAATAGTCCACACTTCAGAGACATCGTCGACGTTCTTGGAGATCCTTCAAAAGTTTCCTTTTCAATACCGTTCTCTTGTGAGGTTGTCATTAATGTAGACCTTGCGACTATATTTCTTATCTATTATCTTATCTTATTATCTATATTCACTCTTTACATTATTCTTGCATTTCCTAATACTTCATTTAGTTTTTTTCCCCAGAAGCAGCTATGTCTACTATAGCTTCCATTAAAAGAGCAATTACTTTCTCATCAACGTCTTCGTTTCACTATGTTCATTTTTTTTTTTTTCACGTTCTTCTTTCGTGAATACTGCTCCGTTATTTTTTTTATTATTATATTTTAGATTTTGCCTTTTGCTCTGCTACCTTATTTTTTAAGTATATCAAACGTCGTTTCTAAATCTTCAATCGCTTCCTACTTTTCATTACACTCCTGGCAAAAGCTGCAGCCACAGCTTTCGTGATTGACGGCTGAACCTCTTTAAGAACGGTTGTGATCAGACATGTGGCTTACTGCTTTTTTGTTTTTCACGACCGTGGATGCCTGGGATTGTGCGAGCACAGATCTGCGCACTTTCACTAAAAGTTGGCGCTATTTTCAAATGAT
Organism: Stichopus chloronotus; assembly: GCA_021234535.1. Classification (NCBI taxonomy): domain Eukaryota; kingdom Metazoa; phylum Echinodermata; class Holothuroidea; order Aspidochirotida; family Stichopodidae; genus Stichopus; species Stichopus chloronotus. Next base: position 612,869 of record CM037834.1, read on the forward strand.
TATATTGATTATTTTAACTAATTTCTGTGAATTAATACTGAAAAAAAAATAAAAAACAGATTGACTAAAAAAAAGTAACAAACAAAAATATAATTAACAAAGAACTTTTTCATACTTTTTCATGGTCAAGATTTTTCCTTGCGTTTCAGCTGTTCAGCTGTAGTGATTACTTCTTTTTCTTATGACGTTACTGTGAGGTGTAAACTTCTTGAATATTATGTTTATAAAAGTCATGTCTTATGCAGTATAGTTATATCAGGGTTATATTAGATATTTGAATTCGAACAGGCCGCAGACAAGTGTAAACTTGCGTCCTCTAAATTCCCCTGAGAACATTGCTCTATTTCGTTTTTCACTTTGTGAATACAAATTGTCTGAATTATATGAAGTTGTGAAAAATTTAATTTTAGTAACAGAGTCAGTTGATTCTTCGGATTCTCTCCACTTTTCAGAGATTTTCTGCACCGATTCTCACCGACAAGTGTAAACTTCTACTATCGCCATGGCAACATCTGAGGATCACATATGTAAAAGAGTTCTCAAAATTATGTTATTACTCAAGGTGTTTAAAATAGCTTCCAATTCTTAAAGGTCGTGTGACATGAAAATGACATTTTGGAGTATTATTCGCATAACGCATTGAAAATGTTAAAAATAGACACAAATTTCATCCAAATCCATCAAAGATTGACAAATTTACAGGCAAATTAGTGTATCACAGCTGCATCATGAAAATAAAAACTCCATAAATTTTACATATAATTAATGTAAACACTACACGTAAATTCTACATAATTTTGGTAAATTTTACTACATTTTAGTAAAATTGTTATATACACAACGTAAGACTTACATTAACTGTGTGTAAAATTTCACCTAAAAGTTATGGAGTTCTTATCTTACCGTTACGTTTTGTGAGTGTAGGTGCATATCACACAACCTGAATCAATATTCAATCTGCTACATCTACATCCGTTCGATAAAGTGCAGCTCACTGTTACCTTTGATGTGAGATACATTAAAGACAGATGAGAGACGACAGCCTCCAGACGTAGTTTAACTTACAAGTTCTTTCTATTTCTTTTAGTTCTCTTTTTTTTTCGTGAGTAAATTGGAAACCGAAATAAAAAATGTCGGAAGAAGTTCATGAATTTTAAACTTATGGACTTGCAGAAAAACTGGGGCGGCGATGGGTACATGTTCAAGTAACAATATATTGTAACAAAAACTTCGTCGAAAGTCACTTCAAAAATCTTTAAAGAGTTATATCGCAATTCCCTGGAAATAAATATGCATGTGACAGCGGTCATGCACCAGGCACTATATCCAAGACGAAAAGGTCGTTACACACTGGTATTTATTACACCAGGATGGATTTACACACGTTTCCCAATTCAAACTGGCAATCCCAGCTAATGCCATTTGCATATACGGTACGAGACTCTCACCGGCCACTCTTCGACCGATATAGCCACATGTGAACCAGAGAATTGCGGGTGAAGACTTTTGCTTGAGTAACTGAAGTATGTAAGATTGCAGATAAGTATACTTTGCTTTTCTTTGGAATCTAAACTTATTTTAAGCACATTTATTTTAACTCATATTTACTTTTTCTCATTCTCATTGGAGTACACCATTCTTTATGCGAGACGGTTGTTACGTAACTGTTTAAGTACACGACAATATGTAAAAAGATGACGTGAAGACAATGAAATGTATCATTCATTTGATATTCAAAGGTGAGACCTTATTTTACAACTCTGTTTACGACATGTTCGTTGAAAATGTTCGTCTTTATTTTCTGTTAGCTGACGGTCGTTAAAATGTAAAAATCAAACATCAAGATTTGATTTTTTTCATTAAGGTTTGAAACATGATTAAAATATGGAATCGTAATAAAATAGCATTTTTTATCAACACTATGCTGTGATCATGCAAAACAATACATGAATTAAACAGAATTCCACGAATGTTCCATTAAAAAGAAAAGGTGATGGCTTGTTTACACTTACTCAGAAAGACTTGAATTCAGTTTGATTCTTAGAGAAAAACGATGTGATCACTTTCCACATGTGGATGACTTGTCATGCAATCGTCAAATTTTGTTGACCGAATTACACCGGAAGGACACTCGTCTGCCAGATGCGAGCACGTTCTTTGAGATTTAGATCTCAGAAGATGACATATCACACGAAAGTAGTAGTCTAATGACTGATGACTGGCAGTTACACGATGAATAAGACACGGGCATCAATACTTGAAAAAAAAAAACATGAATATTTTACTATTTCCAAAAAGTAGATATATATACGTATAACTTACAAAAACTTTCAAATAATCGATGATGAGAACACACTTGGAGGGTGTCGTCGTCACCGTATCTCAGAGTTATATGTATCTTTCTTTCTTTTTACGGTTCTCATGCAGTCAAGAGCAAAACGACCTTGGTAGAGTGACAACTTACTGACAATTTTACAAGTCCTTAACCTATCACCAGATAACACACGTTTCATAAAACAAGGAGACATATACCTGATATTGTACCGTGCTGTGTCCTATAGCTTTAAGAGATATCAACAGATATAACGATGAAAATAAATCTGCACTCATGCCATTTCTAGAATCACGAAAGAGGCCTGTTGCTAAAGGGTTAGAAAAAAATGACAGCGCCCGCCGACACGTCACTATTTCCCACAAGACCAGACAAATTCAGCAAATTCTTTTGCTCGAAGTATATATATATACGCCACTGGTGTGGTAATTATCTGTAAACCGACCTAGTGTTTGAAAAACGTAGTTACTGCAGGTGTGATCATGGATCGTGGACATCGATTTGATTCTGAAAGTGGCCGGGGGGATGACATCATCTTACTTAAACAGACTCCTTCATGGGGGGGGGGGGGTAACGGGCGGCGGCAAGCAAAGGGTGAAAATGGCTGGCGAGCAGTGATGACTTCATCCACTAAGGGGAAGGCCACAAGTATTTCTTAGTGTATAGGGAGAAAATTTGTTGATAACAATGTTTCTGAGCTCGGAGGAAATGGCACTAGTCTTTCTGGCATTGAATATTTCAGTTAAGTCTTTCTCATTTTACTTTTTAGAATACAGGTTTGGAAATTCGACTTGTTACTTTGTTATGGGGCCTTGAACTAAAAATCCCTGGACACCCTGATGGTACCACTAATAGAGTGTTATTGTGACAAACCATCAACATTTTGCAAGAGAATCTGCAGGAGGAGAAATATTTTACAGAATTTCATAAAATGGTCCATAGGGCCAACATGGGACCTCGGACCAAAAAGTTTTGAACACTCCAAATAGTCCACCACCTATGGAATATTGTGTCCACGTTTCATACAAACGCGTGCATGACGGAGGAGGAGCATTTTGAACAGTTTTAAACCGATAGATACATAGACTATGGGCAAATAGACATGTAGGCAGACAGACAGTAACGCCGCACCATTACAATAGTTCACACCAGCTAGCTGGTATGAGTTAAAAACGTATCTTTATGTTGTGAATTATCCGCCTCTCATAGCCAAAATAGCAAAATATTTCTTGTCTGGTCACTTCTGGTCTCCACGTGAGTTCATAGCGTTTCGATTTGGCACCATGGACGTCCGCACTGCTCATGCGCAGAATATGTGCAATGGATACGCTCACGACACTGACTTACAATTGTGCAATGGACGCCTGGCCGTGGTCAAGCAGAGAGAGAGACGCACAGCGCAGTTACATTGGCCGAGAATGGTTAGTGTTGCTTGATTGATACGTATAATAAATAATTTTCAAATAATTTTCAAAGAAAATTCTCGAGAGATCGGTAGTACGGTAAGGATCATATCTGACAAAGAGCAGTTACGTCCGTGATGTATGTCGTCAATTATAAAACAGCAAATTATTCACAAATATGCATAACAAATAGAATAATACATTAATAGAAGTAATCAGAAGGGACGGGGATGGGAACTTATCCCACACAGTCCAACAGTGACAAACATCATCCCCACAATCAGACCGCCCAAGCGATGATCAAAATTAGAGAAAGGAAAATCGTGGAAACTTCAGTTCTTGGTCCCTGTGATTCTTCGATTGTACACACTACACACACATACACAGTCCTTATCATATATTGCCACATATTCACATATTGATGTCTGCTGGAATAAATATATTAATAACCGGATATTTATTCTTGGTATACTCCTAGCAGTACAGAAAGGCTTATTTAAAACCACAGGGCAACTCTATATGTTTCCGAAAATGTTACCTTAAGAAGCCTTAGAAAAAGTTGGCATGGAATGCGATGAAAAACATGTTTTGAAAAGAAGGTAACAAATATAAGAGGTTAGTTACAATACAGAAACTTTTAAGTGTTATCAAAGTATGATCTTCGTAGGACATCTTACCTAATTTCAACAAAAGAAAAATGGATTAGGCCTACTCTTCATAGCAGTGACCATATTCCAGAATAAAACGCACAAGTTGATTTTTAAAAGTCGTGTGTAACTTTTTCAGATCGAATAGTTAATTTCAGTTTTCCTGCTTTAAATGTCAGAGTTGCCCGCAAAGGTATTAGAATCAGCAATAAAGTTCCGTATTTTTGTTCAATCTTGTAGACTCGGGTAATATGTACTGTGAGATCGTGACAGATATACGTCAATACATCGAATGTAGACTAAGGGTTTTGATCACTTGTCTTTCACGTAAAAAGGTATTAACTGTCTTCAAATGTAGATTGTCACACAATTGACAATCACTATCTAGTTATATACTATACGGTACTATACAACTGTGTTGTAATCTAAAATGATTGCATGCACCCTCCATTTTCATCTTCCAGTGAAAATGGAGGGTGCAACTCTTAGTCGACTCAATAAAAAAGGGGGGCCCAACCTTAAGTTAAAACTTGAGAGAAATTGCTCAGTTCCACTGTACTGAATTTTGAAATGCCATGACAATTCCTTCTACCCGTGAGCTCTGCTAGCACCCACTTCCGGTAAGGACTCCATATTTAAAAAGGACTATAGGAAACTCGTTTTTTTCCTATAGTCCTTTTGTAGACTATAGTACTAATGTCTCTGAGTGCCATCGCTGTTTAAGAGAAGTCAAACTTGCCTAAATCCATCGACACACATACATAGACACATACATAGATACACAGACACATAGTCTCTACGTCGCCTTCCACCGATACCACTGCTGATGTGAAATGCTATTGTTCCAAAGCCCGATGCAACCCCAATCATTTCTTTTTCCCTACCCCCGCAACCCCGTGCATGCATTGGATAGTCTGGAAATTACAGGTCCGTATGCAGCTTTTTCAGTAGGGAAGTTCGATTTTACCACAAGTGGAACATTTACAATTATGACCGACAAATTAAAACTCATTGTATATGTTGCTAACATAGGCCTACTATCATAGGCGGAGCGGAACTCCAGATCTTGTGAGGGGGTTCCTCCGAACCCCCTGACCCCTCCCCGGATACGGGCCTGAATTATATCACTAATGACAGTCAACCTGTAAATTTTGTGGTCGTTGTGTGCACATTCAGATTTGAAGTTAGTCAAAGGTATGATTTTAATGCTCACACTTATGACATTATTGCAATGCCTTTTCTTCGGCGCCATTGTTCGTTTTTTTTTTCTTCTAGTTACTAGAAACTCTTTTAACTATACTTACTTTTGAGTTGTAGTTACTTGCCAGACAAGAGCGATTGTATCTATTTACAATTTTAGAGAAATGCCGGTAGCTGTAATTATAACGAGTTCCTTTTATAGTGTAACGGGAACGACCCTGCTGACGAAGATCGAGTGAATCTTAGTTAGGTCCAAGTTTCACCCTTTTTTGTCATTTCATCTTTTCATCCTTTGCCATGTCTCTGCACTGGACGAGACAAATCAACTTCATCTTTCAACTGCTGGTTTTTAGTGGATTCTATCTGCTGGTTTTCTTTACGACTTCTTTCGATGCATCCAACATGCACTTAATTGAAATATATACATTTACATTACCACAACATACAATATGTCATTACAGAGATAGTACATGCTGGCGAAGTACATGCTGGCGTCAGAAGTTCTGTGAACAACTTCGTTTTATCATTATTTTGTCTGACATTATCATGTTCACCCCGTCATGTTCACGCTAAGCAAACAAATTTACGAGATGACTGAAGACGTGAAACGGAAAAACTTGAAACGAGACACACACGGCAAACTTTCACCACAGTCAAAGAATATTTTGATTCACTGAAGTAATCAAATTTAACTGATCCGAAACAAGGTTCCTGTGAGAGTCCCTGTAACATGAAGTGGTTTTATGTACATGTGAAAGAAAGGCTGAGGAGTCCTAGTGTGCGTCTTCGCATCTAATCGTGAGCGTAAAAATTCAAAGTAAACGAAACATGGAATTGTCATACAAAGACCAGGCAAAGCTTACTAAAAAGCCATTTTCTTCTTTGTTTGAGGTATGAAGCACTTGTACGTGATATAATTTTTTTATTGTCCGAGTGTCTTCATCAAAGAAAGAAACTTTACAATTAATCTTATCAGAAAGTTCCATTTAAGCTGATCTTGGTAGCTTTTCATCTGAGTGATAAGAGTTTTCATTCATAACAGATGATGACGGATTAAGGTGTAGTTAGCTGTTGTGCCGCATACGTCCAAATGTTTGTTCATTACTGCTTATACTCTTTATGAGAAGGATCACATAGACCAAGTCAAGTTCTTTCGGCTTCCGTATGTTATGTCATCAATCAACTAATGTTTGAATGTCAATCTTATTATTTAACCTTATTCATCTCACATAACAGATGGGTTACTTAAATAAAGGTGATGAAATGTGAATAAGTAATTAACATAAAGCTAGCTATAAAAAGTGAAATTTTTATGTTTCATGGCAACCACTTCTCTTGTTCAGTAATTTAATATTCAGAGTTAACATGCATCATTTAGAGTGGACGTCAAAGTCAAGACGAAGTCCACTATTTGAAAGAACTTGCAGATAAACCGAGACTCGAACGGCAGCCTGGGACTTTTTCCGAGGAAGGGGAACACTAGGTAGGGTTACCACTTTTGATGAGGAGGGTGGAATGAGCTCAAGTCTCATTTTGGTGGAAATAGTGGGCAGTGATTTAGAAGACAGGGGCGGTTGCCAGGCCCCATAGAACAGATGTCGCCCTAAGCTTGAATCAAGAGACTCAACTAAACCATGTTTAATTTAGTACAACACTTTAACTTCTAGCTTTTGAAAGATTTCTGTAAAAGGGCATTTACATGGAAAATCACTTCAATTAGCAATTACAATTTTGTCCGTCTTCTATTGTCATACAATGACACTTTCCGCGAGTTCAGTTCCAACATAATAAATTTTATTTAGAGGAATTTAAGGAGAGAGAGGTTGAAATTACAGGTTCCTGCGTACACAGAATTTTGTCTTGAGGGCTCTCATTGGAGAAAAAAATTGGGGAGGTGGAGGACTAAGCCCAGGCAGTATTATCTGGGCAGGGTTACCATCAGTTGATGCCGATCGTGCACAAAATGGTTAGATCTACAACCTCCCTCCAGATGACCTGAAACGGTTCTTCTTCCGGGAATGTAAGCTATATATACCCGCCTGGAAACAAGGATCTCTTGTCTGCAACTTCTCATTTAATAAAGAGAAAAGGGTAATACATATCAAATGAGTAGACAGGTGCGTACAAAGACATTTCGCAAAGGTGGTGGAGTTGAAATAAGAGAAAGCTTTGGTTGTGGAAATTGTGGTAAGGCAATCTAAGCGGAGCGCCATCATCATTGGCACGGACAGTAAAAAAAAAATACCATTGAAAATCGCCAGAGGTCGAACTTGCCAGGCTTCGCAAGTAACCTTCTAGAAAAGGTGTGGTCAGTATTTTCTTGAACGGAAAACTGTTCTCTTTAATATTACATGATTTTATATCCTGCAGTTTCCACTCAAATCTTCGGCACTATAGTGGAGTCACAAGGGTTGCTTGTAATGGGTCAAGACGGACTCGCCACAGGAGCGGTTTGCTAGAATTTTCAAGGGGGACATAATGAGGAAGCCATGGCTTAGCACTTTAAACAAAGTTACAGTGTGATACGGAAGTACAGTTTGCCTCTACATACAGTTAGGTACTCAGTATTTAGACTAAACTGAAAGGGGATGAGAATTGTAGGAAGATTATCTAAGCAGGGCACTACCATCATGATGTCGCACAGAGTTTGTTGAAGAGAAAACATGCTTTAAAAACATAGTTTCCATGCATGTACTGAGGTTACATTGTGAACATTCTAATACTGTTGTGCAAAACATTCGTCTGCATGGTATTTCGATGGTAACAGAGCGTATAGTTCCGCAAAGTGTACCCTGTTTGCAATATGTGCTGCCAATCAGGCTCAAGTCAACTCGCGTGTTACCGGTGTATACTTGGGTAGTGGAAAGAATTAGGCAGCCAAAATAACAGTCATAAATCCATGTTTAACATGGTATTTCACTTAGAGAAAAAAACCTTACTCATGTGTCGCTTCGTTACGATATACATAGTGATCAACCGTCTTGCCCACAAGTTTGTTTCGTTCAGGCTAACATGTTTATCCTAGCACCATTTAGTGTATGCTGATAGGGCCGACGAAGGCATGACATAATGCGTAATGCCAAACTGGGCCAGTCTAATACATGAATAATGCATATGATTTTCATCACTATCCTACACGGAACAATTCACAGGCCGGTCTGGTACCATCAGGTAAAATTACAATCATAAAGCATTGGGTACTGTATTCTACTTTCTTTCCTTTAGTTTTTCAATTTTTTTTCTCAATTTTTTTTTTTTCATTTCCTGGTAGGAACACTGTGAACCATGACCCACTTGTAGTATACACCTGTGAAATACCGTTACTATGTTTTGATACTTGGTATTTATTCCCCTAGCAACACTCCTAGCGACAAACATTGTCGGAAAAGTGTCAGCACAATTTAAAGGTCGTATAGTTTACATGCAGCTCTTTACACGTAGACCACCGGTTATGAGAGATGAAACCATAGCGTCAACGGATGGTAATTGTTAGGTCTATACTGGTAGTTAGAGACAGCCTAGTAGCTGATCCCTACAAAACTGAATACAAGCTAAGAGAGATCAGGTACCTAGTTCCTTGTATCTCACCCGTCTCATTTTACTTCACACACGAAAATTACAGTAGGCCTACAATTACTAAAAACTGTGACGGCAGCCCATCGTTTGAATACATTAAAGTAGTATAGGTCACAACCACAATACCATCACATATATTGTCGTATAATTGTAAAGGTTTTGAATAACTAAACTTCAACATGGTCCTGGAATCGGACGGCGGTTTCCTTCTTCAGTTTCGAAGATCGTCAATTAACTACGAGCTTTTATCTGGGCTTTTATGACATTTCATCTTCTGGACTTCTGGTACATTTGTAAGACTCTTCTCATATTGGCATTTCTGGTATAGCATACCCTATTAATTGTCCCATTTTGACCAAATATAACTACCGTTGGCCGATTGTGTCTCCCAAGAATTAAGTTTAACGAGGTTAATGAGAAATAGCATCCATTCATGCCGTTATTCTTACGTCGGTTAAAATGGGATTGACTTCAACCTCAGTCTTCTTTTGTTCTACTGAGGTTCAACTTCTTGCAAATTGTCATGGCCTTAGATCAGTTTTATCACCCCATGCTGTGATAATCCACATGGTCAATTAAACATCGTTCTCCTAAAGTAATTCAGGTGTGTCAATCCAATGCCTAGGCTGTCTTGAGCTGCCTGGCAAGGGGTATTAGGTGTCATGTTTATCGTAAGACATGTGTAATCGAGCATGAAAGAGGGTCTGTTGGACGCTTTAGCGTGGTTTTAGCACGATTATAACGTCATGTGACTGCACAGAATTTCATCTTTGTTTTAGATTGTGATATATGCGAGTGCCGCCTTTAATCGTAGTCAAATGGGAATGGAAAGGTGAAATTATGTAGAATTCAGATATATCGTACAACTTTCAAGACATTAACACAGTTTAAAGTCACCGGCTGTGGACCTAAGTATGTATTCCTTGACCATATGCAGACTATAGCTCATGATACGAACACAGGGACATCAACCGCGTCCATACCATTGAATTGTGGGATCTCGACGATATCATAGCATGGAGCTATAGCAATCTATGCAATACCTCCATCAGGGCCTTTTTTAACAAACATGAGGGGGCATGCCCCTCCAGTCCCATACTCGGCCCCTCCACTTAGCTCATTTGCCCCCCCCCCCCCCCAGCATGTCCCTTTTTTACTTGAAATTTATGCAGACAGGGGAAAGTACAAATTACTTCAGTCACTGTAAAAAAAAATTCTTTATAGGCCAATATGCAACATGTCAGTAACATTTTTAACAGAACAGTGTATACCTAGGCCTTGTTTCCTGAAACTAGGCCTAGGATCTCGCCGTACATCCTTTTCCCGGATATTAATGTGTATATGCCCGTGTGCGATGTATATAGCGTGCGAGCAGTCAGCGGCGTAACGCCTATGGGCTCGGTCGGGGCAAACCCAGGGGCCCCCGAACAAAGGGGTCCCGCTGCATTGATGAACAGAACTAAGACGAGGGGTATTTTTTTTTTTTTGAAACTGCACATTTTCGTTGGGAAAGATACTGTAAACGCGCCAATAGACATATTTTTCTGTGCGTGAATACGTTCGTCGTAAATCATATGCCCTTGCAACTGCAAATCTTTTCCGCATGACACAATGGAACTTGATAAGCTTCCCTGGTACATAATATAGCGAAATACAACCTCCAATTTCAGTAAATTCGCTCCATAGAATTAGATCTAATTGAACCAGGTGGTTGCAACATGACATTAGCCAATAACTGGCCAAATTTGGCATATTTTGAACCCCTTTGGCTGATGTTTTCCATAGCTATCGGCCAAATCGCCGACGCCTAAGAATTGTATGTGGATATACATGCTTCCGTATCAGGCAGTTAATCGAATTTGGTATTTTTCCAACGTTTTGCTGATATTTTGCCCAGATCATTCTCCAAGTTGAAGCTAATCAAAACATACCTATACGTTCAACCATTTCTCAAGATCGGCTTGATTCGCTGGCTGTCCTTTCCATCGAGAGCCAGGAGGCTCACTTGCTATAGATGGACTAATCGATTTGTTTGCTGACACCGTGAAGACCACGTTCAGCATTCAAGCTCTAGCCTAGCCTTTCCGAGTTCTAGGGAAGTTGGATACTATTTGTCCATATGGCACAGGATTTACACCACGGGTGGAAATATCAGTGCTTGGAAATATACACCTTTATGTTAATTAGACGTTGGTCATTTGTTCTTATTGTCCTTTCAATCTTTTAATGTATTCTAGCTTTGCAACATTTGTTTTAGTTGCTACTTCAGTATGACCGACAAGGCGGACCAAAAATGTGTCTATGAACACAGAATGCCCCCCCCCCCCCCCCAAATCACAGCCAATAAAGTCACCACAAAATGTACCATATACGACTTAGATTGCACCAGACAGATTGTAGAACCCCAAAGACCAAAGACCCACGCCTTTGGGACTTGGCGCCCCAACCCCCTCACTCGTGATGCGCTCTTCTCCGCATCAACCACGAGCCCTTCCATCATTGAACCCGGGGGCCACCAGACGTCATCGTTACGCCACTGCGAACAGTGTGTCTTTTTACAAATTATGTCAGTGACGAGATTGCTGATTTAGTACGAGAAGCACAAGGCGACCCAAAATACTAATGTTAACGTTAGCAGATTTCCACGGAATAAGAAGCCTATGGATTTGCTAGGTAGCCTATAGGTTCCTACACGGTATAAATTTCGATTGACTGAGAAATTTGGGGGAAAAAAATGAAAAACTAAGGATGATTTGATAAATTTACTTATAAAGTATGGGAAACTCATTTTTGACGATCTGGAGACGACTTTTCGAAAAACAGCAATCTTCATAAAATACTTGGTGACTTATGGTGGCTCCCTTTAGATGTTCCTTTTTTTCAAATGCCCCCCCCCCCCTAAATATTTCTTAAAAAATGCTCTGAGCTCTATGGTCACATTGAACTTAGTACTTTAGCCCACAGTCACTCAGTGGGATCGATCGTAAGTTGGCAGTGATCTGAAATCATGTGAAGTGTGCTGCACTCCACCAGTAAGAAAAAAAAAAGTGAATTGGGTCGAAGAGCGACAGGAAAGAAAACTGATGCGTTTCCACTGTGATGTTCTCACTTTCTATACTTTTTTCTAACGTGTTCTTCTGTTCTTTTTTTGAACGTGTTGTTTTTCTGTATAATTTATACATTATTCATTTTTGTTACTTTATAGTTTTTTTCTTCTTCATTTCTTACACTCAGTTGTGTATCATGTGTCATCAATTTCTTTACGTATCATAAATGGCTTTATGTTACTTCTTTTCCCTCACCATCACGTCATTTTTTTCCATCTTCGGCATTTTACCTCTTTTTTTTTTTTTTTTACTTTTCTTTTCTATCTTTAGACCTATTTCCATTATTGCGCTTAATCATTGTATGTGAAACAATGACCTCAGGGAGGGTAAGCGACGGCTTCTTGAGTCTCGCCTATAGAGTAAGTTTTATACCGTATGAATAAATAAAAATTATGGCTTCATGATTATTCAGGAAAAACAACTTTGCCGAACGGTTTCTTAACAGCATTCATGTTTTCGAGATCATATGGCTATCAAACTCGCCGAAGTCGCTTATGATGCATGCTGCAAGAATAGGCCTAGCTTTCTCATCTAGTCTATAAATGGAGGTCTATCAAGTCATGGAGTGTCCAGACGACTAGGAAACTGAAACTGATTTGGCGGTAAATTGCCTACATTCAAGCCATCACTTGAAAAGTATGGACCTCAAGTTGCAGTAGACCGGCAAAATGACTTCTCTCAACATAGGTTTGGCCGTTTGGGAGTGGTGAGCGTTTTTTCCTCCTACACATAAGCTAGTGATACATAAATTGCAGACATGCATATGTTGTCATTTATTCATCACCAACTTATGGGTAGGGGAAGACACCCACGTCTCTACCCAAAACATGTTGAAAGAAAGAGTCAGTCAATGAAGACATGACTACTTTATTATCTAAAATTCTAAATGATTGTAGGCCTAAGTCATAGGGAAAGAAGAAAACGGCCGAAAGGAGAGTAAGCCTTTGCCAAGAGAACTGGTTGAGGGATCTTTGGTTGGAGGAAGACAATTGCTTCCTCCTGGGACGTCATAAGTCTTCATTGGCTGCACCAGGATTTTTTTTTTTTTGAGGGGGGGATACGGGGAAGATGGAGAGCAAACGAAAACTGTTGAGGCAACAAATTTTGGGCGAGCTCAGCGAGTGGGTCCACCTCTGTGGTTTTAGCATATCGCTGGACGACAAATTTAATTTCAAAATAGTTTACGTAGGTCTATTGTTCAAAGCGCATCACTGACCGCAAAGATTCCAACCGATTTTAATTAATTCGGCTATTCCCCTCGGTTGACGACACGCAAACTTAAGACCCCTCATGGGGTCCAGGGACATGGCCCTAATGGGGGTGGAAGCGCCCTCGGAAGCGCTGAGGTTGAAGCGTATATCTGGGTGAAAAATTAAATCTCAGAACGGGTACGGTATGCTCCAAACATGAAAACTTCTAGTGGGGTTCAAATGCAAAACCTGTTGGGAGGCAGGGCGGAAACAACCCCGCTCCTGAATCTCTGAGGTTTTAGCATATCTCTGGGTGAAAATCTAAGTCTCATGGACTTCCTTAAAAGAGAAAGGTGAATGAAAAATAATGAATATAAACCGGGAATAGCTATACATGTATGCATTTGTCAGGTAACGTCATCTGAGTTGGAGAGCAACTGGGGGATAGGGTTCTGGGAGGTGTGCCTCCACAGCTAGTCTTCTGTAGCCTTCCAAAAGCAGGCCCATGTTTCTCTATAATGTCCGATAATACGTCTTATCAGATATACGTACTGCCTATCATTATTACTAATTGGGAAACTTAAGAAGGCTTTCAATAGTGCCACAGCTGTTGCAGTGGTTTTGATAATTGATAATAACACTCATCTTCCAGATTGATGGAAAGGTTAAAAGAAGCCTGAAGACAACGGGAGCACGTCCCCCAACCCTTTCCCATCTTAATTTGATCCCCCAAAATAATCTACCTTAAAACACGCCCTTAAGCTTCATTTAGTTGTAGGAGTTGGTGTAAGGCACAAGATACCCGGAAAAACATCGTCTCGAAAAAGCCATTTCTGGTGATCTTGAGGTGTGTTCGGCCAAACCTTCTTCAGTACACTCCCCGCCAACTGATGGTGGCGCTCACAGAGTATATGTAGACTGCCTTAAAATTTCTTCTTATTTGTGGTTATCGAGGGGCCACAAAACGAGCGACAATAATGTTATTTGTGAAAATATTCTTTATTAAAGTAATCCAAAATATTATCATTTTTCCATAGATTGATGTTTGGCTCTTTAATTGAGAAATTACAGACGCGAGATACCTATTTCAAGGCTGGGTACATGCAGCTTAGGATACTAGGAAAGTATCGTTTCAGGCTACCTTGGGATTTTGTAAAACCAAATGCATTTTCTGCGCTCCACGCTAAATGGTGGCGCTCCACCTAGACAGTCTTGCCCTCGCGGTGCACATAAATGAGCTTTCCCCTTAGTCCACACCCCCACCCTGCTGACAATTCTTGACAAGGGTGTGATATGTCCTTCCATAGGCGCATGGCAATATATGTCCCCTCCCCCCCCCCCCCCGTCATTACATCCTGTCAGCAGTCCCGTACCCAAAGGGGGTCTGGGGTGCCAATCGACCCCGACCTTTGCGACTAATCGGGGAGAAATGACCAGTTTGGAATTCGGGTCATCGTTGTGAAAACATCTAGTCTCGGACCACAAAAATAAATGAACTAGTTTCCAGGATGTTGCTATAGAATATAAAAGAAGTAAAACAAAAAATAAATTAATTAATGATTTGTAAACAAATGATCAGTAAAATTCTTTCTTCATTTGAATTAACTTGAATTGAACTTCTATATAGACTGTTACATAGCGGAAAACATCAAATAATGTTAAGAAAAGGGGGTTTTCATCCAAGAAAATACTATAACAGTACCATTTCCAAAGGAGCTTATACTTGCTGAGCCTGAAGAGGTCGATTTCAGGGGATCTGCATGCGGGGCACTTTTTATCGGGAAAATTTCTTGTATACTCAACGCCAACTGATGGTGGCGCTCCCCTTATATAGTATATGCAGAGAACTTAGACTTTTTGCTCCATTCGATCGTAAGATAAGATAAAATAATGTTAACTACTTTACACAGGACGTCAAACGAAAGAAAGCGGTATAGGTGGAAATATTCTAGATTATGGAATCGTTACCATTTTTCATGTGTATATTGATAGATAGCTTAGTGTTGTCCTCCTTTACTAAGAAATTACAGACGTGACATCCCTATTTCAAGACTGGGTTCATGCAGCTTAGGACACTGTTTCCGGCCATTTTGGCGGTTTGAAAGCCAAACGTTTTCTTGTATGCTCCCTGCCATTTGATGTTGTCGCTCAGGTTAGACAGTCCTACCCATATTAATGTCCTCTAACCAGACCCCTCCTCTGTTTAAATCCTGGACACGTACCTGACATGTCCTTTCATAGACGTATGACGATAGGTGACGGAACCCAATTACTAGATCCTGCAGGTGTCAATGCCTATGATTAACGCAGCGGCTGATTGTTACCTCAAGAATATCTTTGTCAGTTTGTTTACTTGTGGAGGTCACGTAACATGTGGCGAAATACCTGAATTGTTCCACAACGTAAAATTTATGAAAATGGAACATAACCTACCAGTTCGCACCATTTTGCACTCTTACATTTTATTTATTACATAATTTTATTACACGAAGAGTGTGATGTGAAAAAATAAACGTGTGTGATGATGAAGCAATGTAAACATCGTTTGAAAATTCATTCGCAGATATATAGACTACTATGTAACGAACTGGCGTAGCCAAAATGGGTGATAAGGAGCAGGGTTCCCTTCCTTGCACCCCCATCCCTAGGAAATTTTGATGAAGCTATGGACGATGTTGAAAATATGACGAAGAGCAAAAGAAAGAGAAATAAAACGGCGAGAGAAGGTTTGATACGAAGTTGGTAAAACGGATTGAGGGGTGTGAGAGGGAATTGGGGACTCATGATACGGCTCATTCAGACGTGTGATATCTTTCTACGATATCGAAAACTAAGACGAAACATTAACGGTTGAGAAAAATTGAAAAAAAAAATCAGGAAGATGTGAAATTGTCGTTCAGAGTTTCGCTGTTTTGCCGTGTTGCTTATTAGCCGTCGCAAAAAAAAACAAAAAAAAAAACACGACGCGACGCGACGCGACGCGACACGACACGAGTATGCAGCTCGGGGAGGAGTTACCATGACATGACATCCGCAGAGTGGACGGTATATGCAGGACCTACATTGTCAATAGGTTTTCTGTCGGACAGTCAGTCAAAGCAGGGAGTTGTTATAGGTCAAAGCATTATAATAGATCTATTAATAATGTCATAACTTTCAGAAAACTGTTCTTGCCTTCTGTTTTCCTCTGTTTTACACTATTGAACCCTAATCCTTATTTCACTGGCAAGACTGAGTACATATGTAGCTTACACACTAGATCTCCTGTTTCCAGCCATCAGATGGGGGGGGGGGGGGGGTCGGTTAACAATTACAAGTCAAAAATTTTCTCTTTCGTTTAGGCTTATGGTATTGGCGACATTCACCAATGTCCCCTTTCCCGCAACTGGTCTTTGATTCCAGAAGGGCCTTGACCAGGACCGTAGCTTGGGTCACATTTTTAGGGGTATGTGAAGGTAAACATTTCCGACTGACTGGGTTTTGATTCAACAAGCGACACCACCCCTATGGTTTCAGACACTAGGAATGTCTTTCTCAATAAGGGGGGCGGGAGAATTAAAGTGGTGCAGTCTTCATGAAGAGGGCATTATCAGGCAAAACAAACAAAAGAGAAAGCTTGGAGAAGGGCGCAGGGTGAATAACGGCAGGAATATCTTAGCGGAGCGCCACTTTGTTGGCGATGAGCGTAAAAGAAAATTTTGGCATTTCAGACCCCCAGATAGCACGAAACGGCACTTTCGGGATGCACACTTCAGCTGCATGTATCCAACCTTAAAATATGGATATCATGTCTTAAAGTCTTAACTTATGTGTAAAGAAAAATCAATCTATGAAAAATGGTACTACACACCAGATAGTGGGTTGAGGTGACACAAGAATTGTAATGAATTATACGCAACCTCTTTCACTTTTTCTTTGAGAACTTGGCAAATAGCCTACTTTGTGGCTGATCACATAGGAACACCGACACCCATATATATATATATATTTTTTTTTTTTGGTGGGGAGGGGGTTGGGGCAGAGATTGCCTGAATTATGTTTGTGACTAATCAGCCACATTACTATCTAAGTGGAGACAAATATTTTTTATGAACATATTGGGGCAGCGGCGCATAGAGATTGGGATGAGGCAGAGATAGTGTGAACTACTTATATTTGTTACAAACTGGCGGGATTATTATCTAAGAGGAGCGCCATATTAGTCGGCGCCGAACGTAAAAGAAAAGTTTGGCTTTCCAAAATCTCCAGATGACAGGAAACTTTACTTCCCGAGTGTCGCTGAACATCTATCCAGCCTTAAAATAGGATTTCATGTCTGCAATTCACAAGTAACGATAAAAACATTATAATAAGGATTGATCATATTTATGCTTTTGTCATTTCCAAAAAAGGTTAAGTCAACAGCCTCTGATTCTTGTTTTTTGAGAACTTTTTTTTGAGAAATTTTCAACTATCAGGGACCCTTTTCACGCAAATTTGGTCCAATATTTTGCAATCAATATTTATTGCAATTAATTTTTCCTGAGAAATTGTAGTCCCAATAAAGTTTCGAATTTTTTCTCTCTGGCGATTTTTTTTTTAATTATTTTGCCACAACCGTCGTGACTGCATAATAAAGTATAAACCCAGTTCTTGTACCGACAACTTTGTAAAAGATATAGCCAGCTTGATGAACAAAAATGTTATGCAATAAAGTACTTTGATAGTTGGGGAAAGAGATGAGTGATAGTTAGGCATATATCCTGGGTGAGGGTTGTATTTAACGAGGTGTCCCCGGGCCATCCGCTGGTAAATGAAAGTTTCACCTACTGTAGGTAACCTCAGATGCAAACTGGTGCAATATTTGGGGTCGGTCTTCTGAAGTCATAAACTGTGCTAATCTCAGATATGAAAAATCCAACTGGTATTTCATAGTTTCCGACTATATCGTCGCACCTATAAGCTGAAAAAAAAAAAAAATTAAAGCTACTGAGAATTTCTTCAATTACCAAAATTAACCTTAAACACAATATCTGCTACAATGCCAGGCATCTTTCTATTTCATAAAATGAGCTAAATTGAGATATGAAAATTCCAACCGGTATTTTAGATTTTCCGACTATCGTCACTTGTTCACTTTAATATGAAAAATTCCATCTGATATTTAAGATTTTTTGAGAAATTTTTCAATTACCAGGTAACCTTTGACACAAATTTGGTGCAATATCTGGCATCTTTTTATGCCATAAGATAAGCTTCTAGTAGACTGACATTATGACAAATTCTAACTGGTATTTCAGGTTTCCCGAGTACCGTCGCTCTGACAGGTGTTCGGTCACCCCCCCCCCCCCCCCCCTCTGGTCGCGACGGCCCTGAACTTCACAAAATCCGGCGTACGGGTCTGCTGCCACAGGCCTACCCACCCTGGTTTAGATGCGGAAAGTGAGGGGCGGAATCTAAGTTACTCGCGGAGAAAAGTTACCGTCATAGTCAAACGAAGCTCTGTTTCTTTGTGCGTTAGTGTACACTCTCTCAGGTCACATTTACTGTCTTCGCAGTTTTGCCACGGACGTTTCCACGTACTGCCTCACCGCAAAGAGAGTCAACTTATAACGCACTGTTGCCTTTCAACTGATTTTACTGCCCTGACCTATTCATTATGAAAGATTGTTCCCGGTATTCAGCTGAGTGCAGTACATGCAGTGTGCTAGCCTAGATGCCTAAACACAAAAACCGACCGAAGTGTACATGCAACATCGGCTGGTAGGTGGTAGTGGTACGTACACGTACGTATGGGTTAGCAAGCGTTACACTGGCTTTTTACTACATGCTGTTACTATTAGTCTCTAGGCTGAGTTCCGGTGTTAGGGTCTGGCACTTAAAAGATCATCTGCAAGGTTGGTGTGAACATGATGCAAACTGGTTTATTGACTTCCTGAGAAGATCTCGCAGGTTCCAAAAGCTGAGTCGACGAGTGTAACCATAGACCCTGAGATAATCTGGTGCAAATGAGGTTAGAACATGTTCATCATAGGCCTACTGTAGCCTCAGTTGTACAGTACTTACACAATCGAGAAATTTATGATTTCGGCTCTCTAGTCTCAGTACGAGAAGTCGCACTCTTTTTCAGTAATATGTTAGAGACTAGACAAATCAGCTTAAATGATATAAGTTGTATTTGTCGGTATCTCTTTCGTTTGTTACATTTATTGTTGGCTCATTTCCATAAAATAGTATCGGTGAGGTGATA
The DNA here is from genome assembly GCA_021234535.1 of Stichopus chloronotus. NCBI lineage: Eukaryota > Metazoa > Echinodermata > Holothuroidea > Aspidochirotida > Stichopodidae > Stichopus > Stichopus chloronotus. Next base: position 632,553 of record CM037834.1, read on the forward strand.
ACTACAGTATTAATAACAGCAATTCCTTAATAGTAGGCCTAAGGCTTAAGTAAGTAACGTGTGGCAACAATTTAGAAACGTTAGGATGGATGGTTGTACATGTCCTAAAATAGGTAATAATAATAATATAGCATTTATAATGCGCCATCTATCCATGTAACATAATTCGAGGTGCAGAACGAACGTAGCGGAACAATTACATGAGCATGAACAAATGGCAGAAAACACCGGTCAGGTAAGTAAGGATTAATCAAAAGCATGCAATTGTGAACAAGTAATTTACTGTAACACAGCCTCACACAGCATAAATCCACAGCTCAAATCAATTCTCAGCCATATCCATGTACAGGGTAGGTATACAGTAGTTCGTTTCAGTACGCGAATGTTTTGAATGGCATGCATACCACAAAACTGACTACACAAAGTAGCCAGTATACAGTACAGTATCTGCACATATTTTTTATGTAAACATGGGTACTTGCCTGTAATTATAATTTAATTTTTTTCTCTGACCTTAACTTTCTACCTGTGGCATATGGTTTGAGTTCTTGAAGAAACACAGGTGCTTTGCCATTTAGAGCTTTCCATGTGAGTATCATTATTATAATTTCAATATGATGCCTGACTGGAAACCAGTGAAGATGTCTCAAGATGGACGTGGTGTGATTACGCTTTCTGGTTTTTGTTAAAATCCGGGCCGCTGCGTTTTGGACACACTGAACTTAATTTTCTCATCAACTTTTCAGAAATACCTTATAACAGGGAAATATCACACCTCGATGTTACATGTCATGAACAATTAAAGATTCTGAATGATTTATTAATGTTACTGTTATGAAAGAGAGCAGTTTGGCAGAGAACATGGTTAACATGTTAGTTCTATTGAACTTATGTAGTGGAAAAATTCAAGGCATCTATATATTCGGGAAAATATTCGTAAGGATAAATTCTTCATGTCAATTAAGACCGGCCACTACACCAGAGGATCCAAACACAGCCTTCACAAACAAAGAACATACCCAGATATGTCATCACAGTTTCTCATGCAGAGTATACAGTAGTTATTTGTGGTTAACAGTCTACTAGCAGATGTCACTCAGACTCCAAGATTATATTCCTTCAAAAATAGACCAGATACAGTAGGTATTGGAAGAATTTCCATCAAAATACTCAATCGATAGCTACAAGAAACTTTCATGGGACAATCTTTAACCTCTGTTGCAACACTACCCTTCCACACTATGACTGCTTCTGAGGGCATTACAAGGCTTCGCCTTGTATTTGTGCCCCAGGTTCAGTTAATTCAGTATATGAGTGTTTAAAATCTGGAGGTACTGTTTGAAGCTCAGAATTAAAGAGATACCTGTAGCGAATGATTTGCCGTATTCCTTTACCGTAGCTTTGAAGTCCCAAGAGGTCCACCTCTGACCTACCCATTGGTGGATGCCACTTGCTGGCCTGGAAGAGGGGGAAGGTGATTCTGTATCTCTTTCCCCAGGTTATCGAAACATTTTGTAAACTACTGTAGGAGTGGCCTTTAAGCAACATGGTAGTGCGTCTTTATATTTATGAAATCAGTCAACATACTGGACTTTTGCTTTGTCATGAAGCATAGCACTGTTGACATGAGAATATTCATAAGAGTATGACCGTAGTTTGATGAATTTTTGTGTTACAGTAAATTGAGGGTCACAATTCATTGTTTTTGCAATGCTCTACCAATACTTTAAATGCAGGTTTGTCAGAGGACATTGCAGGTCACTGTGTTTGCACGTTAAAATGTTGACCAAACCCTTGAACTGCTGGTCACTTGGGAGGTCTGCTTTGCAACTTGGAATTCAGCAAAACTTGGTCTTTTTGATGTCCATTCTGCAGTTCATGGCAGACATGGCAAGGATACTGTATACAGTATGTAAAGCACTAGACTGTTGTATGTACTTGAGAACTTCAGAATGGTGTTGTGGTTCGTCAGTCATCCTTAGGCAGTAATGTGTTACTTCTGCCGGGGTAATTTGCACTCTCCAATCCTGCACATCAAGCTTGATTAATCTGCTTTTTGCCTTCAATTTCCATACCAAATGCAAACTGGAATGACATGTCTGCTGAACCACCTTACATTACCTCACAGTAATTGAGACATAATTTGTGATTTTGGTGGAGTCATGTGACATCAGAGTTACTGTAGCATACAGTAGGTCACAATTTAATGGATACAATCACATACAAGCAGATACATAGCAGACCTGTGTTTCATCATTAGCCAAAAGTGATGTCATAATTTGTATTTTGGTTATCTGCCAGATTTGGGTCATAAACAAGGTGGGCAAACAAGTCCACCAGAAAATTAAAACATTATGGATCTTTTCTGTACTTTGCTTTAAGTGAATAAAACTACACTTGTGGTCACTTAGCATTATAAAATAACAGCCCTACAAGTCAAATAACAGCCCTTTGTCAGACAAGGACACAAATTTTTTTCGCACCAAATAATAACTCGATAATAATTAATTTTGTACTTGTACAGTATGTATGGCACATACAGTGCCTTGATGAGGAGATTATATTTTCAAACATACAGGCATATAGTGGTAATGTACTGTAGTTTTCCAACAATTTCTCTTTTTAATTCAATTACAATGTATGTTTTTAGCCCATACCAGCATGCTAGTGTGAGCTAAATTGTAATGGTGCGGCATCACTCTATTTATCTATCTACAGTATCTATCTGTTCACAATTGTTCAAAATGCTTCTCCTCCGTCATGCTTTCATGCATTTGCATGAAACTTGGACACAATGTTTGTTGGGTGTTGGACCATTTAGGGTGTTCAAGAATTTGTGGTCCAAGGTCCCATGTGGGCCCTTTGGCCCATTTTATGAAATTCTACAAAATGCTTCTCCTCCTACAGATTATATTGTACAATGTTGATGGTTTGGCACAATGATGCTCAGTTATTGGTCCCTTCATGGTGTTCAGGAATTGGTAGTCCAAGTCTCCATGTGGGCTCATGTGGGCTCATTATGTGAAATTGTGTTTGAAATGTTGCTTCTTACACATGCATCCATGGATTTGTATTTAACTTAGACACAATAATCCTTGGGTGGTAGTTGATGTGGGATGTACAAAAAAGATTCAGTCTAAGGTCCCATGTGGAACCTATGGTCCATTTTAGAAAATTCTACAAAGTTTTTCTTCTCCTACATATTCTCTTGTGCAATGTTGATGGTTTGTCATAATGATACTCTGCTACTGGTTATCTTATGGTGTTCATCAATTTGTAGTCTATGGTTCCATGAGGACCATATGGCCCATTTTATGGAATTCTGCAAATTGCTTCTCCTTCTACTGTTAAAGTGCCCCTTTTAAACTGTCATACACATCTCAAATATCCCTATCGTGCATGAATGATAATTGAGTAATTGGACAGTGTCAGTTGGTTTGCTAACTGAAACTCTGTATTGCCCTCAGGTATGTTGACCAGTATATGGACTTAAAGGGGCACTTTGAGTTGTTTCATGAACTTCAATTAGTATTCACAAACATACAGTATCACTTTTGTGTCAAGTCTCTAGTGACTGATCAATGTTCAACTAAGAGGGCCCCATTGTGAGTCACCTGTAAATGACCACTAATGAGTGAGTACTGTAGCAAATGATTTAAAGGGGAATTCTAGTCAAGGAACATGTCTTCTGACTTCTTTAAGCCATTTTAAACCATTATCATTCATATTCTTGACATTTTAAAATGAACTTCTAATGGGCAACATGGTATGTTCAAACTTACTGCCCAACAGAGTTTCTAATACTTTGCATGTATATGAAGGGCGCGGCCATTATGATGTAATTGACTGTGATCTCTGTGGCTTGTGACGTAGTCGATGACCAACCATGATCAACGTAATTAACCTATATAATTAGTTATAGACACACTGTGTAGTCAATGTGGCTATCACAAGATAAAGTAGGTAATCGATAAGATGGCAATAAAACACAGAGGAAGAGGAATTTTCCATCAAAAGGTAATATTACGCAGTGTGAGCCGGCGCGAACAATTCCTTGAAGACAAAGAAAACGTAAACTTAAGTATAAGTACTTAGTGAACCTTTTCAGAGACGGGAATAAGCCATGTAATTACGAATTATGTAGGACAATCAGGTTGGTCGTCGTGGATTAGAGCTGGTCGTCGACTACGTCACAAGCCTCAGAGATCACAGTCAATTACATCATAATGGCCGCACCCTTCGTGTACATGGGTGGTGTTAGAAACTCTGTTGGGGGGGGGAAGTTTGAACATATCATGTTGCCCATGAGAAGTTCATTTCAAAAGGTCAAGAATATGAATGAAAACGGTTAGAAATGTCTTAAATAAGTCAGAAGACATGTTCCTTGACTGGAATTCCCCTTTAAATTGGTTTTGGAAAATTCGTGACCATTCTCTTTTCCACATTAGTACAATTCATATACCCACGACCAGTACAAACTAATAACAATGATTTGTAAAAATTGACAGTTTTCATAATTATTGGATGTGAATAGTGATGCTAACTATATTGTTATTTGGTAGTAAGTACCCCTCAAAATTTTCACAACTTTCATTTATTGACAAAGATCAAACTTCTGCACTGTTGGGACTCTAGTTTATGAAATTATGAAAATTGTGCGGTCCTACTGTACAGATTCTCGTGCACAATGTTGATGATTAGGTATAATGATGCTCAGTGGTACCAATGATTTGACATAATGATACATAAATGTTACCTTCAGGGTGTTGAGGTATGAGCCTCTGCACCAATGGTGCTCTAGTTTTATAACTTGACTAAGAACATCCATGTCCCATAATGCATAAGTTGTAACTCAATCAAAAGATCCTTTGCCACGACACTGAGGGGTCCAGAGTGAAAAAAGATTCAGAACCCTAAGCTGTAGAACTTCACAGGTAAAGAAGTAGAGAGAGAAAATGGAAGCAGAAAGGGGTGGAGGGCTGGGACAGTGGAAAACCGGAGGTTGTGGGAAGGGGGAAGTACTGTAGGAGGAATGGTACCGGGTAGGAATGGATAGGATAGTTGAAGTAGGAATTGGATGGGAAATTAGGAAAAGATGGAAAACAAGAGGTGGTGGGGAGGGAAAGTAGGATGGGATGGAACAGGGACAGTAGGAAGTAGGATGAGATTTGGTAGGAAGGGATGGTGCTGGGGAAGTAGGTTGAGTTTTGGTACTGTAGGTAGTAAAAGTATACCGGAGGAAGAGGTCACAAAAGCAGAAGGGATGGCCAGGGAAAGTAGGAGAGGGTGGGACCTGAGAAGCAGGAAGGGATGGGACGAGGCAGGTGAAGGATCATCAGATGGGATGGAAGAAGATGATACAGCACACAGAGAATATATCCAGATCATTACATAGTGGGACTTGATGTTTGACACTTGATAATGTTGTACCACTGACAAACACCACACTCTGCAGGACTATATCAAAGATAAATTTGCTTTCAAATGCTGTATCAAATCTACAAAACAACAGCTACAGTAAGGACCTCCAAAATCACTTTTGACATTCCATGCTCTTGACTCAGTATATGCTAATCAACTGATAATGCAGTCATCAAGTTCTAATAACTTACAACAGACGTTTTACTCACTGTTACAGGTTTTGGTATTCACCTTAAGTTGTATGCATCCAGAGCCGTCATTTGTCCCTGGAGTACCCTTAATATGCACAGAACCTCTCAGTGTGAGTTTTATGACATGTTCAACGGTCAGAGTTGCTAATGCATTTCACTAATAATAAATTTCCAAGTTTAAAGTGAAGGCTGGCACATAACCTTTGCAGCACTTGTCTTTAAGTCACAATGCTGGTTTGAATCATCAGTTTCCTAAATCTTCTGGATATGGAACTATTTGATAACAAAATGTCATTTTAAGTTGTAGGCTGCAGTGCTGTGTACAGTAGCATACAGTACTTTGTTGGGATATGGTGTTATTGGCAAATTAGCTGTATATACTGTACTGTCCTCCTGACAATGTTTGTGAAATGAGTTTTGTAAGTGATATTGGTGATACACTTAGGGTACAAAAAAATCAATGTTTCTTAAACTACTGTAAGAGATGGCTCATTTAACATATACAGTATGAAAACAAGAAATCAGACCTTTTACAGTAAGTGTGCATTAGTGCGATTAGTGTAACAGGATAATTATCATGCCAGAATGTTTGACTTTATTCTGTATGGTTTTGATAAAACCATTTTTTTTTAATTAAAGTGTCATTATAAATATTGTTGCCTGATAGTTTTAAGAGATGGTGAAATGTCACTTTGAGCCAAAGCTTTGCTAATGGGATGTTTTAAGAAGAATAAACTGTAATTGATCTCATACTTGTCATGTGGGTAATTTATATTTGCTATAATGTTGCATGCCATATATAATAATATTAAAATGTATAATATGTCAAGGGATCATTAAGCCTTTTGGCTCTCTGTAATTTTTAGTATTCCTTGCCAAAGACAGGAGGAATCTACAGTACTGTATTCGATGGTGAAGTGTGTACAGTATGTGACACTTCTTGTGAAACATGTCGTCTTAAGAGGAGTAGCCATGACTGATCTCGTACTTCTTGTATGGTTGTTCATATGGAGTAGATGGTCCCTTTTGTTTTTGGTGGAGGTCAAATTTCATTTGAGGTCACCAGAGGTCAAAGTGAAAACCATGTAAACAAGATATCTCAAAAATGATAACCATGAATGATCTCATACTTAGAGTTTGAGTTGGTCAAACTGAGTATATGATCCCTTTTGTTTTGGTGGAGTTCAAAGTTCATTTGAGGTCACCAAAGTGTGAAAACCTTCTAAACACGATACTCAAGAACGGTAACCGTGACTGATCTCATACAGAGGTCACTAGAGGTCAAATTTAGAAAACCTTGTAAACACTATACTGTATCTCAGGAAGGGTTAACAGTAGGGAATCTCAAATTTAGTATAAGGATTGCCCATATTGAGTAGATGACTTTCACTGATTTGGTGGAGGTCAAAGGTCATTTGGAGTCACAAGAGGTCAAAGGGTCAAAATCATATCAACTCCTGTACAGGGTATCTTAAAAACACAACGTGTGAGTGGTCTCGTACTTTGCATGTCTTTCTCTCATATTCAGTAGTTCAGTATTTAAGTCATCAAAATCAAATTTAAACGCTTTATCTCAGGAAGGTTCACTGTGAGGGATTTCAATATTGATACAGTGTATGTGTATTGCCCATGTTGAATAGATGATTTCTATCAATTTTTGTACCTTTGCAGTATGTTTTAAGAGGAGGTAACAGGTCATTTTGGGTTAAAAGCTTCTTAAATGGTATTTCAAGAACTCTTTATTTGATCTTGTACGTTTACTGTTGGTAATTCATGTTTGTTATGATGTAACCATATGACAAGGAATCACAAAATCGTTTGCCTGTCTCATTCTCAACATTTCCTTATAGATATTGATGCCTGCAGAGTAACATCCATTGTGGTGGTATGCTTTTATTGGCAAATGATATTGACACATACAGTATGAGACTTTCATCCCAATAATATTGAAATGACCCTTGGAAGCAATATTGCTGATATACTTATTGGATAAAAAAAAGGGATTTGGGTCATACATGGAAACAACATACATGGAAACAACAAATCGGACTTCAAAGGGTGGTTGTACAATTTAACCACAGTACTGTACACAGTCCACAGTTTGACATACTGTGTCTGTTCAAATGTGCTTTAATTGACTCCAGCACAACCCTACAGTATGATATTGTTTGGCAATCAAAGGAAAAGTGCATGTGACGTTGATTAAATTCAGACTTTCATATTCAACACTACGGCCCAAGTGTACAGTGCCTGATAGCATAGAAATGCAGTTTGGAAAATTCAGGTCAGTGGGTTTATGTTGGAACGCATGCCCACTAATCCTACATTCAACATGTCCCATCATGTGCCACATTCTGAGTGCAGCATTTCTACTAGGTTGGGTAAAGAAACATGTACTGTGCCTGACTTTAGGTAGAGTTCAGTTGCTGTACTCATTCAGTATATACTGTACCTTTCATTTTATTTATTTATTTATTTATTCATTTATTTATTTATTTATTAATTTATTTCTTATATCAATGCAATGCTTACAATAATGCAATTACACAACATACAGTCTACAGAATATCATAGAAATTAGAAAACAAAACATGACATAGGGAAGTAAAACAAACTGTCTTGGACTTGACAAAGTACAGTACTCTATTCTATAGACAATACTTAGACAAGGCACTGAACAAATGAGGAAAATCTAGTCATACAGTTCGGTAGTCTACTTGCAGGAGAAAAAGGTAGATAAGTGGGATACCCTCAGACTTCTGAGCTATACTCTCACAATTTCCCTCAATTTTCAGTAAATTTTCATCTACAATATACCATAAGTTCAAGAACAGGCTAATGAGAAATTTTTTGTTTTTCTGTCTTGTTTGCTCCCTTTGGACAGGTATTTTGGTTGATGTCCAGCCTACTGTATGGTCATTAGAGAGGCCTTAATGGACAGAGAGGCAGAGTCAATTGCCTTGGAGAAGAAACATGTCAAAGATGTCTACGAAAAGATAGCCAAGCATTTCACAGATAAAAGATACAAGGCATGGCCACAGGTCAAAGAATTTTTAATGGGCTTGGAACCAGGAAGCGTGGTTGCTGATATTGGTATGTTTTAAGGAAACTTACGGTATGCACCCTTCACCTCTCTGTCACTATTGCACTGTGCCACCCTCAGGTCTTTATCTCCTTGCTTTTTTGTATGGTGATTGTCTTTTGCGTTGTTTTTTTTTTTGACTCTTTTTTTTTGGGACTCTTTTTGAAGACCCTCACTTCAACTGTACCATGTAAGTAGTCTTATAGTCTCAGATCTTGTTAATTAGAGTTTCTGTAATGTTTATTCACTGTGGCATTTGGATCTCACCAATTCAAGGTTGATTGATTTGATCCAGTCTGCAAAGTGTTGCCAAAATATAGATTTGCAAGTACAAGAAATGAGTTGTTTAAAGTGAATATGATGTATCAGTTTGAAGTTGAAAGGACAGTATGTTTGCAAAGTATTATGTACTCATTCTGTGACATGCAAAACTTGCCATCTACTTTAAGTATAATTATGTGTGAAGTGACATGTGTATGATCACTAGAAGTTTGACACTTGAAGTAAATGATTTTTTTATTTTCCACCCTCATTAACATTAAAATTCGACAGCAGTAAAAATATCATTTAACATATTTGACAGCAGTAAAGGAATCATTAAACTTTTCGCGGGTCCCAATATGCCAGCAAAGATTTGACAGTATGAGAACGTTCACTGAGCTACACGAGAAAAATTTTGTAGTCATGTTTTGCTCATTAAACGAAAAGTTACGTTAAAGACCTGTGTTTTAGTGGGTTGAAATACTGTACTCTTTGTATGATTTCATGTACTTTTGGTGTTTTTTAATCATAAAACATGATGATGGATATGATTTAATATAAATAGTACTGTGCAATTGACAGTACTTTGGCTCGTGATCAGAATTTTTGAAATGCGTTAAAGTCAAACACTGTAAAAATGTGTTTGTTTAGGGTGGTTTGAAAGAAACAGCTGCATTTCACAGAGTTTATCCATCTCCCATCACAGTGAAAATGGCACCAGCTTACAGTACTTGTGGTTGTACTCATATTTTACTGTCAGTGATGTTTTGTTGACACAATACTGCAGTTGATTTCGTTGATATTTAAAACAGAATACATGTACGCTGTATGCATACTATAACTACTACAATTACTGAATAATGTAGAGTACTGTATACCTGTCGGTATTTTATTTTACTTGAAGAGTTTTAACTTTTTACATTATCTTGCACTGTTAATACTAGGCCTACCCATTAAATATTTCAGTACATGTCTGTCTGTGTGGAAGTCCTCATGTACAGTACTGTGTATGAATTTTGTGTTCCGATACTTGTCGAGGTAACCACTAAATGCATGCACTGTAACATTATCATGCTGCTATGTCAGTTTCACTCAGTATTATCATTATTATTCAGTGAAGTCCATCTTCCAGAATCCGACTTTTATCCTGTATTGTAAGGGAATAACAAACCCTGTATCTAGGGATTGAATTGCAATTTGCAACACAAACCTACCCTGCACCATACTGCTACACAAATGAACAAAAAAGAGAAGCTTTTTCTTTTTATGCATAACCCTTACATTTTTGTTTCTCAATGAACCGCAAAATCCCACAAACTGCCACATAAAATTTAAACGTTAAATTACCCTGTATACTGCTGTACTATACACTATTGAGCAGTTAGCAGGCCTAGTCTGTTGTAATTTCAGAATGAGTGTACAGTACAGTATATTGTTTGCAACAATGTCCTCAAGAAGAAACCATAGCATTTTATGGAAGGTACAGTATGGTGTTGGATCCATTTAAAGATCACATACAGTACCAGACCATCTCTTTGGTGTAGTTTGTATATATGATGTAATTTGTAACAAAAGGCATAGACTGTACAGTATATTGCAGTCAGTAGCAACATGTTTTGTATTACAGTATGTAATTTATGGTAGGATATATGAAAAGAAACAAGGTGATTTAATCACCAAAAACCCAAACCAAAATCATTGTCTGTGCTGAACTGCACTTGTCACAGTAAGTACCGTACATGCAATGTACAATTCATGTATTGCAGATCCGAAGAGGCACCTGGTTGTTCGATGATACAGTATGTGGCACTACTTCATAATGGCAAGAAAGTAGCTGTACATGTATACAGTAATAAGATCTCATCTTTTGTGAAACAAGGAGATTTCTGTAATGGAGACCTTACTTTTATTGGTGTTGTGTAAACAGTGTGAACTTGAAATGACACCCGATCGTTTGTCATTGTCAGGTACAGTACAGTATAAGACCTTCATATCTTGTCCATTTTTTTTTTTTTAAGTGACAGTAAGTTTACTTTTTTCTGAGACGAACCAAGTAAATTATTATCTTGTTTGTCAGCCTGTGGGATATGGAAAGTATACAGTGCTGTAGGTAGCACACTCATTCACCTAATTTTGAAACTGATTAATATAAAGCTCTCTTGCTAGCATAGTGGGTTTCAGTATTTTTCAGTTTAATATTATTGCTGTCAAACTGCAGTAGTGCAGACACTGTATGTTGCAATTTCATTAATTGAATACCTACTGTAAGTGCAATTTAATTATGTGGGCAGAACTAAATATCTATGTTAAAGGTCATTTTAAAGCCAAACAATTTTGTGTCTGGTTGAGTTTAGCTGTGTGCTACAGTATGGGCAGAGTAATGTGATTTGTTGTCATATGTATGTCAGTATCATACTGTAGAACAGTTTGCACTGTATCTAAATTACTGCACTGTATATTGTGGAATCCTATCATGCTAATGTGAGCAAAATGAAGTATTCCCTTCTACAAACTTTACAGAATTATACAGTAGTATGTCATGTTAATATTTGTTTAAGGTGGATGCCTTCTGTGCTATTTATTATGGATGAACATCACAAATGTGCAGTTGCCCATACTGTATGAAATCTTGTAGTAGACTCTTCTATAGGTAAAAATAGTTAATGTTTACAACATGGTATTTTGTCTGAAGAAGTGGAAGCAGTGATTGTCAGGGTATTTTTCTTGTAATCAAAGTACAGTGCAGTACAGTATCTGTGGAACAGTATATAGTAGAATGGATATATCAGGATACAGTGTTGGCATCACTTGAGCAAGTTTGTACAGTATACTGTACAACAGATCCTAAGTACTGTAGTGCAAGCTTCTCAGAATGTGCAAAGACTCCATACAGTATTCAAAGAACAAATTTGATTGCATTTGTGTGATTAAAATGTATAAATATTGTGTTGCATTTAAAAAATTTGGAACTACTGTAAACTGTCTTTTTTAGTACAAAGAAAATAATATTCTGTCAGATTGTTTCTGCAATCATTGATCAGATGAATATAATAATAGTCACAATAGTCACAGTATACAGTTTTCTTGAACCACGCAAGATGTTGGCCTTGGCTGCCAAACAGTTTGTAAGGAAGATCTTTTGATATTGGAAAGATGATATCCACTAATCATGTACTGTTCTGTACTGCAGTTTCAGTTGTAACTTCATTACAGTACATTGTCTTCTCCTCTCTCCCTGCTTAATTAGTTTTGTCTCATTAGTTGCACCACTTGGTCCTTCAGATCTCATCGATTTTACCTGTCATCATTATCGGTAGACATTCACTGAATTATTCATGCTCTGTGACTTTGTCACTTCTGAATCGATTTGTGTGTCTAGACTGCACTCTGGCCAATTCAGATTAGGCAAATATGTGACTGAATCAATCAATGCAGCTAAACTGGGACCAACAGGTTAATTACTTAGCTGATGTAACTTCTGTTTTGTACAGTATTAGAACTTTTGGTAGTAGTATTTCTAAAATTGTTTTAATAGTGTTTGTTTATCAAATACCCAGATAGTGGACTTTCTGTTGTATTACCTGAGTAAATGTTACTGTACTGTACCCAATCGGCTTAAATTATTGTGTTCATGCCAATATTGTGTATAATTTTGTTCTGTGTGATTTTAAATTCATAGTATTTTTGCCCAAGATGTTGCTCTGTCAATCAAATGGATGTATTCATTACAGGCAAGTGAGAGATGACCTGAAAACCATTCAAAGGAAAACCTTCCTAAACATTCTTCAAACTTTCAATGTTCCATTAAATGTAATTGATATCATGTAAACAGACTGTATTACATCCATCTCTAGTATCTAAACATCCTCAAGTACAGTAATAGTATCTGTATGGGAAAGAAGGGAAACCCTGCAAGAAGTTTCCAAATGGTATGGTACATTTGGTGAGTAGAAAAACAGCCAAAACCATCTTTATGATTACAGTGCATCTTTCGTCGAAAAAAGTGATTAAGTGAACTGTTTGTCGTCAACTTTGTATTGACAAGATTAAAATTTCACTCTTTGTTTATCAATCTTGATGACTTTACACATATGATTCAAGGTCTCAGTCTAGAAATTAGCTGTTATGTAGTGTTCGTTCATATTGACTATCCTCTTGTGGTCTTACAGCAATGAACATGACTGTGGAAGTTGTCATGGAGATCGTTCGGCAGCTGTGTTGATATATGCACTTCACAATCATTTGTAGTCCTAAATTTTTTAAGGTCACAGTCTTAACTTTTTAGAGATGTAGAATTTTGGCAGTGACAAATACTACAGTGGCTGCCTCAATTTCTTGTCTACTGATGCCAAATTATAGATACCATACCAGCTTTCTTGGCATACTGTATACCAAGAAACTTTGTCATTCAGAAATGCAAAAAAGTGTTTGGGGTGTACAGTAGCTGGGGTCTGCTATGCAGTGCTACCCAGTACCCACATGTTTTACAACATTGCTTTATTCATGCATGTGAAACTACAAAAGAAATAATATTAAGTAGTACAGTATATAGTATATTTATTGTGCATGGCAAACTGAAACTTAGAACAAAGGCACAGTATGTTATCCCTGCAATTTTAACAGTGCACCTGAAGACTGGCTATACTGTACTTCTTACAGTTGCAGAAATGTGCAAAAACTACTGTATTGTGGTCTACAGTATTTGTCCAAAAATTGTGAAGTTTACAAAAAAAAAGTGTTTTTGCTCAAGAGTTTTGTTGGAGTTAATTTGTACAGAAGCCTGGTATATCTACCACAAGACTGCTACCTGTTCGGTAAGAAAAAAACCTAAATCAGTCTATTTTTTTTTGTTACCTTAATCAACACTAACATAATGGTTGTTCTGAAAGAAATGTGGCATTCAGTAGCTCTTGTGATCTACAGGTTGGTATCAATGGAAGAGAAAGATGGACAATTAACAATGCCTGTTATTTTTGTTTCCATCAAAGAGAGCATCCTGTGTTTTATGATCATGGTATTCTTGTTATACTTCATAGGATGTGGAAGTGGCAAATACTTGAATATCAACAAGGACATCCACATGGTCGGTTCAGACTGCTGCTGTAAGCTCGCAGATATATCTCACACCAATGGACACGAGGTAGTAGTGTGCGACAACCTGAACCTGCCGTACAGGGACAACTGCTTCGACGCAGTCATTTCAATCGCCGTCATCCACCATTTTGCAACAGTGGAGAGGAGGGTGCAGGCCCTTCAAGAACTCGCCAGAATATGCCGTCCTGGTGGCCTCTTGATGATATATGTTTGGGCCATGGAACAAAAGCAGAGAAAGGTATGGGCAATTACAACGATCCAGTGAGTAATTGAATGATTTGATTGGTTATTTGTTCAATTCTCACTGAAAGTATTTAACAAAACTAATGCACTCATTATCGCCATTTTAAGAATGGCTTGGTATTGCTTTAATACTGTACCAACCCTGTTGCAGCTGCTGTATGTATATGCCAAATGATCTGACGATTGCAAAGACAGGCTCAGCTTCCCTCTCGTTTGTGCTGCGTTGCACTGATTTGGATTTAATGCAGTACATTTTCTAGAGAGCTGCAGTTGATGTGTTGTCATGTGGGAATACAGTATATAAGGTAAAAGTGACTTAGATGGTTAGAGTGCTGAAATGTTTCTAGAGGAGACTGGAACATGCAGCGTTCTTACAGGGCCTTGAAAAACTTGAAAGGACTTGAATTTGAATCTATCATTTTTACAGCCTTTAAAATGCTTGAGGTTTGTCCTTTTGCATCAAAGGTGTTTGAATTGTTGTGATTTGAAGTATTACTACTGTACTGTATGTACAGTTTTTACGTATGATCTACCACAAATGGTTGAACCAGGGCCAGTTTTGTTCTCTGGCAATCTGATGTGTGTGTAAAAATTTCAGAAGATATTTTCTGAGTGTTTTTAAAGTGGTTTGATGTACTTAAAAAACAAAAGATCTATAGAAGAAAGACCTTGAAAAGTGCTGTTTGTATCCTTAGAAAGTAAAGGCATTCTGAACATGTCAGAGTACGTCTCAAAATTCTCGTTGAGTTTGGGATTCTGTTGTAAAAAAAAAGCACATAGTCAAGAAATGCTACACGACTGCTATTCTCCACCATTGCTGAATATTCTGACCAAAGATTACTTCAGACAGTCTTGTGAGCATTGTAACTTTTGAATTGGTTAAGCATTTGCGACATTGGTGCTGTAATTTCCTTTTTGTGAAGTTCCAGTCCTGGCATCCTATGTAGTTAGAGTCTAGAAATGTACTGTTTTCTCAAAGAGGGATCTGCTTTTATTTATATTTTCTTTTTTTTCTGTTACTGTTTGTATATTTCTGTAGAAAGTTTTTAGGTCAGAACAGTTGTGGTTGTGATTCATATCACGCTGGTGATGCAGTATGACTTTTGGATGATACTTTGAACTTGGTGCTTTCATCAATCTGGATTGTTCGTCTGGATAATTCAGCATTTTCAATTTTGGTGGTGATGTGTGTGTGTGTGACTCTGCTTGTAAACACGTTACCTCAAGAAGGGTTACCATGACTGACCCCTACTTGGTGTGTGGGTGGGTCATACTTAGTAGGTGTTCCCTACTGGTTTTGGTGGAGATCAGAGGTCATTTGATGTCACTGGAGGTCAAAATGTGAAAATGTTGTAAACGCAATATCTCAAGAACAGTAACCATGGCTGATCTAATATTTGGTATGTGAGTTGGTCATGTCAGTAGATGATCCTTATTGTTTTTGGTGGAGGTCAAAGGTCAATGGAGGTCACCAGAGATGAAACTGTAAAGGCCTTGTGAACACAATATCTCCAGAAGACTAACTGTGAATGATATCACACTCGGTGTGTGGGTTGATAATACTGAGTAAAAGACTCCTTTATGGTGGAGGTCAGTGGCCATTTGATGTCACAAGGGGTTAAACTGTGAAAACCTTGGGAACACATTTTCTCCAGAAGGGACATGTTGACTGATGTCATACTTGATTTGTCTATTTGTCTTATTGTTTTTGGTAGAGTCAAACGTCATTTTAGGTCACCAGAGGTACACAGGGAAATCTTGCATAACAGTGGGGGCATCTCATAATTAGCATGTGGATTGCCCATATTAAGTAGATGGCAATTACTGCTTTTGGTGGAGGTCAAAGGTCATTTGTATTCACCAGAGGTCAAAGAGTGAAAATCATGTTAACTCCTGTATCTCAAAAACACAAACTGTGAGTCATCTCATACAGTACTTTGCAAGTCTATCACATATAATTCAGTAGTTCAGTATTTAGCAGTCGAAATCTTTTGAGCAGTTTATCTCAAAAAGGTTAGTTGTGAGGGATTTCTTACTTAGTTGTGTATTCCCCATGTTTAAAAGATGATTTCTCTCTATATTTGCATGTTTACGTTTTTAGAGGAGTTGAAAGGTCGTTTTTGGTTAAAGGCTTGTTTATATGTTGTTGTAAGAACAGTAACTGTAGTTAATCTCATATGTGTCATGTGGGTACAGGTAATTCATGTTTGTTATAATATACAGTAACCGTATATGGCAAGGAATCACAAGGCCTTTTGGCTTTCTGGTTGCATATCTTTAAACGCTTGAACAACAGAAAGGTTTCATACTGTACATCAGTGTTTCCGTAATTCGCCCACCATTTGAAACTACTGAAATGTTGTTGGTAATGTATGCCCATTGACTTATACAGGACTATCATTTGAAATCTACAGATGAGAACACATACAGTAAATAGTTCTCTCGGTCAGTGACTGTTACTCAGGTAGTATCATTAAAGTACAGTACGTCTGCCATGGTCATATGGTGTCCCTTTTGCAGTGGGGTAGTATGTCATGTTCTGTTGAAGAAAAATTGGGTTCTTTGTACTGTATGTGTCCAAAATGTCTTCCATTTAATCCTTCATTTCCAAACCATGTACAGTTCATAATTCGATTGATGGAATTTGTTTTTGGGTAAGAAAAAATGTATGCATGCTTAAATTATAATTACATTAGTTCATATTTGTAGTTGTGACAGTATCTTTACTGCAGATCTCTTTCATTAATCAAGCCATGTGGAAGAACAGATTTCAGAAAAAGCTTCAGATCAGCTAGCTGCTGTTAACATGTTTTGTTTTGCCTTATAGAGAATGTCTGTACTCATGAGTGTAATTTAATGGGGAGATTTTGCTATCACTGCACTGTTTTAAGATATTTTTCCTTTCTCTCTGTAGTTTGATGCCCAAGATGTCCTTGTTCCATGGCACTTACCTCAGAGACACTCAAAGTATAAATGCATGAGAAGTAAGTACGTTAGTGTTGGAGCTGAGGAGGGAAACCTATTCAATCATAATGATGTACACATATTAATGGATACATGTGTGTGCGTGTGTTTGCGTGTGTATATGTGCCTTTGTATTGTAGTACTTTCTGAGGACTTGAACAAAAGAATTTCAGGTCCTCTGAGAAAATTGTATTGAATTTTCAAGTCCTCCGAAAAACAACAATAGGGAGTGTATTGTTAAGGTTAGGGTTCAGGAAGAAACTACAAAGGAAAATTCAAAGGAGTCCTCACTCTGTATGTGATGTAAAGCTGTGTGTGTTTGCAGTACATGGCTAGTGTAAGCAACGTAGTGTCTCAAGAGGGGAAGCTTGAGCGTCATATTATGACAGCTAGATGATGAACTATAATAAGTAAATGTGTTTTATTGACTTTTATAGAGGTCAGTATGCATTAGAAATCAGGAGCGGGTCACATCTTTTAAACACAGTATCTTGCAGTGGCTGCAGCAGCCTGTATTCATAACATTAGCCAAAACCTATTTAAACATTCTAGCCTTTGACAGTATCATTATCATCAAGTAATGTACATTGTTTCATCAACCTCAATACATTCACATCCATCATACCCTATTTCTCCCACGAGCCATTGATGCGTAAATACTCATCTGCTGCGGTCCGTCTGCAGGATTACTTGACGTAGCTCTTCTTCAATCTGAGATAGAAGCTCTGCTTCTTTTAAAGGGGAAAACAGGGTTTGACTGAGAAAATTCACCTTTAGTTGATTTTTCTTTCTAAACTGATTGTTCACCAAAATATAGAGACGTTGGGGAGGTGTTTGAAGGTAGAAGAAATGGTAATTATTGCATTAATTACTGTTGAATGAGAACTCTTAATATTTGTTGGGTGCAAAAAATAGATGTTCTTGTACAAGACAAGACAGCCTCCTCTATAAAATGGCCAATCACAGCATTAGACCAAGATGACGTTATATGAATAAACGTAACCGAATGTTTACGGTTCCCATGCTGTACGTCTTCGCGAATGGAAATTACTTGTACGCGCAAAACACACAGCTGTTCACTCATGCCGCTACTTCATTTGATGTTTTGTTTACTGTACTAGATAGGAAGCCCCACCTCCTCATACCTTGAAAAGGCAATAGTATTGAATATTCATATTTGATAAGATGAATATGGATGTTATAGACTTTCAGAGTTCTTCACTGATTTTTTGTGAATTTGACTCGTTCCTCGAAATTGTCCACATGTTTTGAGATAATCATGGTCATGTTTGTTAGTTATAACTCATTGTACGATACCTGTGGGGAATTGTAGTGAAATAAATTGTGAAAATAAACCCTGATTTCCCCTTTCAATGAAGTGTAAAAAGTACGGATCTCATTGACTTTGATCTTAATACCTTACCATAGTACTTTACCCCAGTAGTACCTTAATACCAAAGTACAGTAGAATATGTACAACTTTATCTGTCATCCATGACATCATTGTCTGGCAATAGGCAATTGTGAAGAGCGACTGTTAATAAACCATGTGGAAGGTAACCTGTTTGTTTGATGTGTCGGCTGATTTCATTATTCTTGGTCAATTAGTACCTGCAGAAACAGGCACTTTTGTTGATCGCTGGAATAGCTTTAACTTTTTTTTTGTTAAGATTTAGGCAGAATGGTTCGGATAGCTAGGAGCATCAATTATTGTGTAACTTTTGGATAGTTTAGCATTTTTGCCCATTGTAAGCATTCAGTTTCACGTTGCATCAAGTACTTATCCATACTAATCAATCCAAAGTAGACCACATGAACTCTGCAGCTCTCAAATTCTGCACTGTGGCCAAATACTGTATAATGTGTACAACTTTCTGTAAACGCGGGTGAGCAATACCCGTGGCTTCTCTGGCTGTTTAAAGTCAATTACTAGTTGATCAACAGATGCATAATTCCAGTGTTATTGCTAAAATTAGATTGAATGTGCCACATCAAACATTCAGTTTATACTGTAGGCAGTTGTATCCACTGTCTTGACCAACAACTGTTTGCTGCAGTTTGTACAATGCTTTACTGTGCAGTTCATTTATGGGTACACCAGGCCTTTAACTTTAAAGGTACCAGCAACTGTATTTGTTCTAGTCTGTCAATCAAGCATATGCATTCACCTGAATATGCAGTGTCATATCTTCCTCCCTGAGGTGTTCTGTTGATATGTAGCGGTATGTAAAGCCTTCTGCAGTAGTGTGTGCTTCACGGCTGCTTTTCAGCCTTCTTTTCACTCTTCACTCCTGGCAATGCTGCCTTAGCTTTGGTGACCATACCCTCCTATCATGTTAGTGTTACACTAACTTGTCATACGGTAGCTGTCATAAGTGC
The DNA here is from genome assembly GCA_021234535.1 of Stichopus chloronotus. NCBI lineage: Eukaryota > Metazoa > Echinodermata > Holothuroidea > Aspidochirotida > Stichopodidae > Stichopus > Stichopus chloronotus. The sequence goes on from CM037834.1 coordinate 652,188, forward strand.
TTTTTGACCTTTGTTCCATTAGCACCTTCTTTTCTTTCTGTGTGGCTTTTGCTGCCCTAGTCATTCTGTCATTCCATTGACAATGCTCAAGAATACAGTTGCTACAAACTGAATATCCCATAGTCTTTTTGGTTTATTACCTTGTTCTTGATCTTAAAGCTGTAATATGAGTTGAAAATTTCAGTGAAAGTTAATTTCGGCAGGATATGTCATAACCACTTCAAAAAAAAAAAACATTGTTTTAGCCCCATTTTACATAAATGAATATTCATATCCATTTCCATTGGTCTGTTTGATTTCACTAAGTAACAGTGATAAAGTGCTATGCTTTCTTGGAGAGTCTGAATTTTGTTCTCATTCAGGTTTTGTGACAGGTGATTTTTTTCCCCCTACGTTTTCTTCCCTGAAACATAGACAAATGACAAAGGTAGATGACCAGGCTGTCGCCAGTATAAGTTATATTCCAGCTTAAAGTCATTTTGGGGGATCCTATGCCAATCCTACTTCACACAGTACTCTCTTTTGCAGTACTCTCCTTTACAGAGAGGCACAATGTTTCCAAAATATAAAAAAAATTGAAAGCTATGGTAAATATCTCCGTGAAATACGATATTTACAAACTGATGTGCAAAGCTTCCTCTGTGGAGAACATCTTGCGTACTACAGATAAGTGATATTTTCTTGTTTGTTTTTTTGTCTTCACAGATAAGACAAATGGAGAATGTCTTTCACAGAGGTCCAGTTCATTCACCATGGGGTACCAAGATCAGCAATCAAAGAACCAAGCAGTATTTTCCCTTCCCTCTGAGGGGATCTCATCAAGCGACAGCAGTCCTGTGGAGTCTCCTCAGCATTCAGGTAGACATCACAAAGATAGCAGTTACCCTCACTCCCAGTCCAAAGTCCTCACTAAGTGTCTTTCAGATGTTTCCTTCCAATCACATTCCAAATCACTGCCCTCTATGCCTAGAACCTGCTTTGTGTGCACCTTCATCAGCGCAGAGCTTATCTGATCTAAATCTACTTCAAGATGCAGAAAGCTCATCTTCTCCCTTCCATCCTCCTCCTCCTCCTCTTGAGGCGATGGAGTCAAAGAACAAGAAAGATCGAGGAACTGGTAATCAAAGCAAAGAGGGGGACACTAAGGCCCTCTATGATGATTTGTATCCTGCTCCTTCTCTTGAGACCATGGTGTCCCAGAACAAGAAAAGTCAAGGAACTGGTAATGAAGGCAAAGAAGAGGACACTAACACCCTCTATGATGATTCCTACATAGACATCAGCTTTGATAAGAAAGGTGGAGTGGTGAGACAACGTCTCTTCAGAGGATTGCCCAGTCAGGATGGATTCTTGTCTGAGGATGGTATCATCTCTGAAAGTCTGGTCCTCAAGGAGGGGGAAGCACCAGTAAGAGAAGAACTGGGAGGATCACTGCAAAGTTTAGGTCGCTTTGAGATGAATCCTTTGTTGACTGTGATGAGATCATTAGCACACCTTGAGAAGAGTCTTTCACTACCGGAGACGGAACTGGAGAACGGCGGATCACCCAAGCACAAGAATGACGTGCAGTTGTCCAATGGGCACTACAAAGACCTGCGCATATTACAGCTTACTTCCAAACAGGGTAGCTGTGGCTCCAACTCTGTCTGTGCCAAAGGGGAGTCTTTCTCAAAACGAACCAGAGGGCAGGTGAAATCAGGGCCCTTGAACCACCAAAACAGCAGAGACTCGTCCATGGAGTCACTGTCCTCGTCTGATGATAGCATCACGGCTATTCCCCTCGATACTCCGAATCAGGACACTGTGGACGCATGTAAAATTCATCTAGAGCGGTGTCGCCACCGAAGAACCCACGGGTTGCACCGGACTAGTAGGTCCGTGCCTGGATCGCCACACGTTCTGTCAACTGATTCGTCATGTTTTTTTGGCCAGAGTAAGATTGACACGGGTGACACACCCAAAGGGGATTTTTCCAAGTACTTACGCTACTACCACGTGTTCAGAGAGGGCGAACTCGTTGAGCTAATCGATCAGCACGTTCCAACTCTTCACGTGGTCAAAGATTTCTTTGATCATGCTAATTGGTGTGTTGTGGCTGAAAAAGTACAGTGCTGGACAATATAGCCAGGTTTTGCAGGGAACCTGATATTTTGCAGTTTGTAAGCAAGCTTACCGAAGAAAAGGAACTAAGCCGGATGGTAAGTGTAGAGAGTGAGCAAGATTAGAGGTTTTGTCTTCATTTTCTGAAAAACTTCCCATATGTAATAGATGTTAGGATTGTTGCAATAGGCAGCATTTTCCATGGTGGACATAGGATAGTGTTTGAGGGAAACTGAAATGGCTTTGCAATCAAACAAGTGACATTCAAAGACATGTTCTGCCTTCCAACCCCTGCAACAGTTTTCAAATGAAAACTATAAGATTTGGAATATGATTAATGTGTAACTTTCCTGTCGTTTTTTACCACTCACTATACATTGTGTATCAATGAGGTCTGCTATTTTAATCCAATATTTTCTACTTGACTGGTAAAAATCATTCATTTTTCCTTCATACATCACCTTTTTACTACATATTCATACCTTTCATACTAATATTTGTATTGTATTCAGTCTTCTGGGTTGCCAACTGACAGAATAATGGTGCACAGGGATGATGTTGATTTGTTTCTGGTAATTTCAGACAAAACATTTGCAAAGAAAAAAAAGAAGAAATTGGCCCAAATCAAAATATCTAAAAAGGTTATATTCTCCTCTAACACTTTCACTGCTGCATATGACATTGTTTCTTGATAGAAGCTGCACATATTATTTGCATGTCGTATGGTTTTGCAAAAATCATGTTTTGACATGTCCCTGTATGATAATAAAAGTATGATGCGATTGACCTTTTCATTTTGTGAAGCACATATTGTTTCATGGAGATAACGTGCGGCACCCTGCAGTAGTTACCATAACAGGTAAATGTAGCCATAAACTGTTTAAAAGAATGACTTTGAGTGTCTTGACCAACATTTAGAATAACCACCATGATATTAGTTTTCTATTTCCTGAAATGTCTCTCAAAAATGTTCAGATATTTTAAAATTATTCAGATCTTGTTCTCTATGGAAACAAACATTATGCCTCAAAACTTTGCCCTTTCCTTCAAGATGTTACAAGTGCAATAACATTTATCATTTTGCTAAATGTTTTATCCTGTGTAAGCCTTAATTTTTGGTATTGTTTTGCAAGTTGTTATTTCGGTTTACAGTATTTTTCTCGATAATCTCTTTTATGTCAGTAATATGTTTAATGATGTGATTTGATTGTTCAAGTTTCCTTATTCCCGACATGGGCATACTTTGTCATTTTTCGCTCTTCTAATTTTGATCAGATGTAAAATATTTTTCTATGTCAACTTACAGTTTTGTCTTAAGAGTCATGAAGCAGCAATTTCTCACATGCTTATCATCATAATAATAATGAAAAGGTAATCAATGTTCGACCTCCATGAAACTGAAGGATAATGCATGATTGGGGGGGTGTATGCAAGCAATGCACGAGAGCACAGTCCAAGTGCATAGAGCAATATCAGGGAACCCTGATCATGTGTGATTCTTCTGTTAATACATAGGTCCAAAGTTGATTAACCTTATTTGGTCATGCAATCGGAGGTTTTGATACAAAAAAAAGACAAAGGCAAAAGAAAATTTGGGTTGTAAAATAGCCACATTCTTATCAAAAGTAAACCCCAAGAAAACATTAACACGATTCACAACGTGACAACAATGTTTGTGCATGATAGGCAAAGTGTCACCGTTGTTTTGTTTAAGATAGAGGTAAACAAAACACCGTTGATTCCGTTTTGCATCGTATTCATCTGCCAGTGATTCTCCTCTAAAAATTCACTGTGTATTACCTGCAAGATAATGCACAGTGACCCAACTGTAATGGGCCAATGATTCTTACCAAGTATGAGGACTTTGCATGTCTTAATAAGAAAGTGTGTTTATTAAATTTGAGTTGCACGACTTGACTGTCACCGCACACTTTTTGCACCTTTGCTGCACAGACTGCATCTAAACTCCCTTTGTGTTAATACTCTGGATTTATTTTTCTGATGTTTGTTATATGGCTAGTCAGGTAATCCGTCTTAAATTACCTTTGCTACAGTACAAGTCCTAAAGTCTGATGCTATTCTTGATTCCTGCCGTTTGCATATTGCAATTGCATATGTTATGGGGAAATTAGACTGAGCGGTTAGAATGAGATTGAGCAGTCAGACCCTGGTTCTGTCTGCTATTACTGTTCATGCCATGTTACATTTCGTTAAAACATGGTGCCAACTCACAATGCGTGAATCCTCCTTCGGTACCAAACCTCCCCCCTGAAGGAAGCGTGGAAGTATAGTATTGTACGGAAAGACCAACCCACATCACCTGTGGTCAATCCCCAAAAGTTGATTATCTGTGACTTGAGTGTAAATCAACTGCCCCCATTATTTATTATTACTTAAATATTGCTACCTTGTCAAAGGCCAGTTTAAAACACTGCTGTGACTATAACATTTTTTAACATCAGTACTTCTGCGATGTCATAAGTTTATTTGATCAATTTTTTGTTAGGAATCATGGAAGTTGCAATCTCTTGCAGAGAGAGTAAAGTTTCTCTTTCCTACATCAGGGAAATGTGAATTCACTGTAGGCAGTATCAGAGATGTAGCTGGTTAAAGATGAAGTGAAATGTGTTGAAATTTCCACAGTATCTACAGTAATTGTAAATGTGGAGTGGCAGTGATAAATTAAAAATACTTTACTTTCTGCTCAGGATATGGATGCTTCTGTCATATAAATAAGAATGATTCATGCTTTAACTGAACTTTGCCAACTCTAAGTTTTAATCGTAAAGGAGAATTGATATCTTCCAAATCAGGATCCACCTCTTAACTTGGATATATTGTTGTAATTGTCAAAATGAAGATGAGACATTTATGTCTTTTTAAGCTATTTTCACAGTATTTGCTTCATTCATATTTTGATTTACCTCCAGCATTTATTAAAGTGGCAACTTCTACTTATTTTTTTATTTTAAGATTTTCTTTTTTGCTTTCTTGTCACATTATGTATAAATATATATGTGTGTAATGATCACGGGAGTTGACATGATGTTATTCTCAGTTGGTGCTAAAATATATTTAGAATCGTTAGAACATTCACTCTGCAATATATTTCAATCATATTCTCCTAGTACTTAAACATTGCACAGGGGTCTGAAGTCAAATTTCTCTTCAGTATTCTTTGCTTTTATGGGCCATTATTTGCATATTCATGTTTGTATTTTGAATTAAAGTTTATTTTACATTGTTTTGGTTGATGGAAGCAAAGTGGGTGGTACATGTGGTGTGTAATGTTGTTTTTCTTTTATTTTTGATGATGTGCAATAGTTCGTAAGTCTTAAATACCTCACTAGTTTGAAACAGAGATGCGTTGGCACTGCCATGTAAGTTTTCTCCTCTTGGGAGAAGTAGTCGCGAAAAGAGGCAAATCACCACCTGATTTAGGATGTGAGTGGTTCCTGCATGCAGTAACTGTATGAATGTATTTATAATGTGAAGTGACCTCAGGAACTATTAAACTCTTGTTTTGTTTTTTCTTTTTACTTTCAAATTCATTCACCTTCTGTCTCTGATCCCATATACATTTAGCAATGCATTTTGGAATTATAAAGGTTTAGCAATTGAGCAGATTCTGAAAGATCTCTGCCAATTGTATTTTGCATCAAGTAAATGATGATGTTTATGTGCTAACTTAGATTCTGTACCCTTTCTATTACACTTACTGGAATGATAAGCCAATCATCCTAATTCATAATCCTTTGGTGCAACATTTCAGTGCATGTGAAGCAAGTCGGAAGTTTAACCATCTCATTCAGTTGGTATGGCTTCTGAAATTAAACCTCTGTTTGTGCTGCACAGTGGCTGCAGACATTATGTCATTATGTATCAAACACAATCAATGTAGTAGATTGGATAGATGTTTTGTACCTATTGTAAACAATGCAAGGAAGAAATGTAGTGTTGCTATTTCCAAATCATAAGTGCTGCACCAAAATTTGTGGTTGAATTTTGTGTCACAAAATAGCTGCATTTCTATCATAACTTCAATTCAAGTGATATGTTTTCACAGTACAAGACATTCAGTCAAAATCACCAAAAAATGTAATCTAGCTGTGTCATGTGGTATTGGTAAAAAATTTCTGAGCATGTGGAGATTGGTTGTAGAAAAAGGAAAATATCTGACCTGGATGAAATAGAAAATGTCCTCACTTCTAAAGATATGCTTTAAGAGGTATTTTAATAAATCTGAAAATTGATATCAAATCTAGAAAGTTCTGGGGATACATGTTTGTAATGAATCATGAAAGCTATATGAAGTTGCATTCAAAGATAGACTTAACAATTTATCTCACACATTGATCAATCAATGTTTTTGGTTTGTTCTGCTTGTAATAGTGTTTAAAATGTCCGTCAGTAATTCTGAAACATGGCTGTGTTCACACGTGATAGCTCATTTCTTGTTAAGACCTTGCACAGTCTGCCTGTGTTTTTTTTTTTTTTTTTCATCATTACGCAGCTGTGATTTGGATCAAGGTTGAGGAAGCAAGTTCAAAGCTACCCTACCGGTATTTATGTATGCTCTTTGGATTTGTCATATCAGGTAAACATGGTATATTGATCATGCCACCATACAGATAGTTCAGGGTGCTGTGATGACAGGCGCTGTTGTCGTGATCACTTTCCTAGTTGCAAACACAGGCATCCCATTTCATGAGGAGGAATGTGTTTCGCCAGCAGAATTTTGATCTCGTCTGCTCTAGGTTTGAATGCAGGCTCAGTTAACTATGTCCTCTTCTTTTGTGGGTGTCATTATCAGCAATTTTGTCTCAAAAAATCCTTGCCACTGTCAGTAATTGGTGTTTTTACTACATTACATCTTATGTTTGTTGTGAGTCTGTATTGCAATTTTTTTTTCTTTTATCTGTACCACTGATGTCAACACATTTGCCACAGTTGTTCGTTTTCATTTCTAGGTTTGATAATAATGTGTAATAATATGTGTGTATGTTTGTGTTCTTGTTCTTGTGATCGTAATGCACGCTGTATACATACTAAATAGAAGGGCATTTGGTCTAATCTTATATCTGGTTGGTAGGTGCACCACATTGAGAGGAAGAACCCTGTAGTTTGTGATGGACGTCAGGTGTCATTTAGGGTAACCAGGAGTCGAATAGGAAGAGCTTCGTCAACAGGATATCTTGTGGAGTCAGCAGTTTTTTGGAGTAGAAGAATCCTATTGTTTCTGATGGATGTCAATGATCATTAAGGGTCAACAGGGGTCAAATAGTGGAAGCTTTGCAAACTCAATGTCCCGTGGAGTTCACCATGGACTAAGGTTGTATTGTTACGCACAACTTTTCTTTTTCTTTCTTATACTTAGGGTGGCAGGACAAAATGTGAAAACCCTTGTTTTAGATGTCTCCTCAAAGGAAGTGTGGAAAAACCTCTTGTAGATGTACCCCCTGTAGTAAAAGTAATAGGAACTGCTTTATGTCATGGAGGCCAATGGACCTTTTGGACTGGACATTGGTCAATTTGTGAGACCAAAACTCGATGTCACATTAATCGAAGCTTGGACCTATCTTACATGTAGTGTGAAGGTGTGTCATGTTGAGCAGAAAACCCCTATTGTTTTATGGAGGTGAAAAATTTATCATGTCAAATTTGTCAAAATTTTGTGAAAAGTACCTCATCAAGGGAAGCTTTACTAATCATACATTGGGATTGCATATTTACCATTTGAAGAAGAAGAAAACTATTGTTTTTGATGAAGGTCATTTTTGTAAACCAAAATGGATTTTCTCATGATCCAATCCTTAGAGTGACTGCATTATATGAATTAAATTAAGGTTCACCACAATGTGTGAAAACAGTTTAGAAATCTGGGTTAAAGTCCAAGGTTATGAAAAGGTCAGCAAGGATGACAATGTTGATATCATGCACATCAAAATCAGATCAAAATCATATCGAAATCAAAATTTCGAATTTGTCGCCATGGCAAGTCAGTGCCTCTTGATATTCATATAAATGTGACATTCATCAGAAAAACATCGCATTTTATTTTTCTTTTGTTTCTTTCCTGATTCACCATTTCTAAGATTCTAATGTTTTACAAATATTTTACTTTTTTTTTACAAAATTTCACAGACTGATAATATAAAATGAACAGAACACTTTACTGATTTTTGTGGCTGTATTTCTTTGCTTCATGTTCCGCGAGTTGGGCTTCCACAAATGCATCACGTCAGCTGACCAGCGCCGGTGAAACGTTAAAGCAGAATGTGTTATTTGATGAGAAACAAAATTAGCCTTTATCGTTAATCTTCCGTCTTTCTCTGGTTTGATACCAACCTGGAAAACAGCAGCTACGCCACGTTTCTTTGAGCAGAAATTTCAATAGTTAGTGTTAATTACAGTAGAAAGATTTTTTTTTCGGCTAAAAAAGTTCCATAGGAAATGGTCCTGTGGTAAATTAACGAGATTTCTAGCGAATAACGAAACTTTTATGTGAAAGTACGAAAGCCCATTAGGTCAAAGTAAAAGTATATTTTCAATTCGAAATTACGAATTACTTATTCGTAATAACGATGTAATAGTTCGTAATAAATTCCAACTGTAATTCGTAAGTAATAAATTTTGATTCGTAATAAAGAGTTTGTAAATACGAATAAATAATTCGTGATTACAAATTAATTAGTACAGGGCAGTATACACGAAAAGTAATGACAGAGGATGCACATATTGTACGTAGAATTCGCCATTACTTTCGTTTGGGTTTAAGAATGAAATAACCAAAGTTAAACACATATGAATAGATACTATTGTTAATTGCAATATGAAAGTACACAGCTCCTGAAAAAGGTGTTAGTCCCTACCGAGCCTTGCACAACAGACTTTCAAGAAGGAGTTGATAAAACGAAATTTACCTATGAAATTAATACCCTCCATCCTGTCATCAAATCGGCTCTGGGAGTTCTGGGACTGCTTTACTCAAAAAGTAGATAGGTACTCACTCCCTAAAGTTTCTATTTGACTATTGAAATGTATTCGAACATCGTTGTACTTGCACACCAACACGTCACTTTGCTAGCAACCGCGTCTTTATTTTAGTGATAATTTCCTTTTCTGCCCTCCATTTTAAATCTTAATTACGAATTTTTCATCCGTGATTACAAATTAACGATAAATATTTGTTTGGTTCTAATGGGTTTTCGTATAAGAGTATTCTGTTTTGGTAATTCGGAGATTTCCGGCATATACAACACGGTACAGTAGTGTTTATAGCTTTGTACAACTGTATGAAGCATAGCAGTCCCATTTATTCAGCTTTAAAACGCACTGGCAGGAATATCCTGCTTTACGGAGCTTCAGAAAGTGACCTATTGCTTTAAAGAAGGTAGCTGTTTCTTTAAAGGGGAATAGTGTTTCAATGCACCAACATGTCATACAAAGAAATAGCTTTAATCGTCGTTAAACCATTAAGGGTCTCCGATGAACATGTACAAGAACTTCCTCAGTTGAATAGTATATGAAAACAAATCCATTTTTTTTCCTTTGACAATAATGCACATATTCAACATCATCTAAAATGTAGAGGCATATATGCAGCCTTAAAAGTAAGTTAATGGTGTCATAATAGTGTAAATATGTTAGAATAACATCAACAAGGTTTATAATAGAAAGAAGAAAGCACTATACCTTCGGTTTATATCAAACATTGTCTCAAAACACCACCTGTGAGAGCAACATTTAAATAGAGATCTACTTCGTAGATTACGTCTAAATCTAAGATTTGAGATGAAATAGAGACATTTCGCAATATTTCTGTATGAAGAACCTACGAAAAGCCTACAAAGTAGTTAATATAGTCATAAACAGTGTAAAATATGTCAGAATAAACCCAAAATTGTGATCACTCTTAAAAGATAGTGGGCTGTCTTACTTTCAGGTGAAACGATTGTCACAAAATACCTTCCACCTTGCAGAAAACATCAACAATATTTGTTGTGGGATGAAATCAGAGTGATGCGTTTCTAATGAGTCTTACATCGATTGGTAAGAATGCGGGATACTTCCATGATCTTAAGATTTACTCCTCGTGCAGAATGTGAAAGGAAAATATATGATTTAATTTTACTTATTTTTTGCTACATTGCTGCATTAATTAATGACCATTTCGAGGAAGCTTGGACAATTTCATATTTAGTATGTGGGTGTACCATGTTGAGTATAAGATCCCTATCGATTTTGGAAGAGGTCAAAGATCATTAGGGGTCAACAGGGGTCAAATTGTATAAACCTTGTACACACGATATCTCAAGAATGAAAGCTTGGACAAATGTCATCATTAGTATGTTGATGTACCACATTGGGTGCGACATCCCTATCGTTGTTAGTGGAAGTCAAAGGTTATTTGAGTTCAAAAGTTGTCAAACTGTGAAAAACCTTGTAAACAATATATCTCAAGAAGAGAAGCTAGGACAAATGTAATATTTGGTATATAAGTGAACCACATTGATTACAATTTCACTTTCGACTTTGGTGAAGTTCAAAGGTCATTTGAGGTCAACAGGGGTCAAATTACTAAATTGTTGTAAACATGATATATTAAGAAGGAAAACTTGGGCAGATCTGTTACGACTGTAGGTGTATCTCATTGAGTATACAAAAATTCCATTATATTTGGTGAAGGTCAAATGTCATATGAGGTCAACAGGGTCACATTATGACATTCTTGTAAACGTCATATCTCAAGAAGAGAAGCTTTAACAGATGTCATATTCATTATGTAGGTGTATCCTTATTGAGCTCAAGAACCATTTGGTCTTTAATGGAAGTCAAAGCTCACTCGATGTTTAGACATACTTCTTCCTTGTACATTAGCGACAATTGCGAACTCCATATACATTTTAATTACATTAATTAGATAAAATCAGAGGCTTCTTGAAATGTGTATTTATTTTCTTGAATAAGGATGCCAAGACTTTGGTCATGATCAAGTAATTCAATTTGCCTCAATGAATAATCCATACGGCTATAAAATTTATACCAAAATGTCATAGTTAGGTCAAAATCAATCTTCCAACTCGTATTTCTAACGTGGAGATATAACCGCACATGAGTGTGAAGCACCTACCGAATACCAAGTTGGTTGATGACGTAATCACTATGAAGATATTGTTACAATAACCAAAGTATCGTTTACACTTGAAAAAATCTACCATAATCTTACTTTTAGCTTAACGTATATTGTCATAGAGCAATCTTTTTTAAAATAAACATACTTCCATTATGAAGAAAACATAAATATAATTACTTTGAGATAAAATTACAGGCATCTTGAAATATGTAAGTTAATTGTTGTATTGAAACAAGGTTCTCTTATTTGAAATCCCTTCTCCCCCCCCCCCCCCTCCCTTTCTTTTGTCCAGAATGTCAATATAATGTCATTTGTAAAAGTTTTTCTTGTTACATTATGATAAATTCTTGCATTCCTCATCGATTTAGGATCTAGATCTACACGATATTTAATACTATGGCAAGATGCAAAAAGTTCATCAATTTTTCCTCTACCCCCCATTTTTTTTTTTTTTTTGTTGAAAAAAGGCAACGTAAATTACCAAAATGTCAGATTCAGTCCAAAATTGACTGGATTCTCAAACGTGTTTAATGACGTAAGTTCCAACTTTGAGATAGACGAGTCCCTTGTGCTTGAAGAACCTGCCAACCTAGGTGAGAACTTAGTCGATGACGTTAAAAACACTTAAAAAGGTTAGAATATCTCCACGTTTATCACACTTAAAAGAATGTACCGCGTCCTACTTTACATTTCGTCACTTAGCAATCTCCTCAGAGTAAGCACAACGTCTACGACGTACTTCTACCTCGTAGAAAACGTCACGAGCAGTCATTTGGGGATGAAATCACAGTCGTCTTGATATAAAATTTGTTTTTTCGATATTGAGAAGGTATGCCGGCAACCCAGTCCTCACAAAATGTTTCGTAATGAGCTGAAATCATATCTCGAGAATATAACTCAAAATTGTCTCTAATTTCAGACCAGAAACGTTTAAAATCACGTAGATGACGAGACATGAGGAGATTTCCTGCATCAGCCAATTCCTCACATGATATCATAGTATCCAGAGAGACCGGACACACCCTCACCATATTGTGGTATGTCTGGATATCTCTCCATGCTCTATCATGCAGAAAAGGTCTTTTTTGAGACATGATTTGAGAACATTACAACAAATTCTGTAAGTACTAGGTGCAAGTCATTCAGTCACTGATCCTCATTCATGAAACTGAAGATGGCCAGTATGCAGGAGAAATAAGGGCACAACTAAGAACTAGTTTTCCAATGAGTAATTCTGACAGGCATAAAAAACAAATTTACATAATGATCTACTTTTACTTACATGACACAATAAGTCATGTTCCTAATGGCTTCATCATACAGTAGCATGCAGGCAATAAAGCTAACAAATCAAACCACTTTCTGAACAATAAATACAATTACTTTTTTTTTAAATTTTGTTTTGGATATTTTACAAATCAGCTAGCCCATAGTATGCAGGTTGACAACTGCATGTTTCTTGAAGTCTCTTTACACTGAGAGTCCAGTTATACTATTTCTGGTTAAGAACCTTAGGCCTATTTGGCCTGTAGAAAGTTTGTCTATAAGTTTCACAGTTCTAGTGAGTCAAAAATCTAAAAGTGTTTAACAAGTTAATAACTTAGACTTTAGGAAACTAACAGTTGATTTGAGCACAGCCCCACTGGTTATAACCACTGTCAGGCAAGTTAAGTACAAGTTGTGCAGCTAAACATTGCAACTAAACATTGTTTTCTCTGCAATACTTTTTCAAAGTTACTTTAAAAGACACCACACTAGTAGTCTCATAGTCACTACCTGTACTGTACTATGTATCATAGACTATGCTTTGTAGTCCCAACTGAGGTTTTCTTCTACTACCATAAACCATAGGCGTTCTGATGTTGAACAGCCGAGACACACATGAAACCCAGACGTTTACACACAGTTGCTTTGAGAGTGGCATGTAATATGAATTCAGTAGGTCGATCAGCACTCCCGTTGATCACTTTGCACAAAATTTTCCAACACACACAAGACAGTCACTGTAAACATCTTATGCAGACATGCCAGCACAGCAGAAAAACAGGCATTTTTCCTATACTTAAAGCTGAAATATGATTAATAAGATACATAAGATTTATCAGTGAAAATCAAATTCCACGAAATATGTCATAGCCACTAAAAAAAAAAAAATAAGCCCAGTTTTTGTATAAATGAATATTCATATCCGTTTCCATAGACTCCTTGCATATTACGTCACAGTGACACGGAGACTCCAGGAATAGGACCAGTTCTAAAGACTATGCATGTCAGTCGCAACGTTTTAGGAGAATGTAATAAAATATGGAAAATTTATTTCAGGAAGAGAGGGACACGAGATGATAATTTGTCTATATGTGATCAAACGAAAAAAGGATCTTGCTCTGGGATTTCGTGTTGGCCTTAATTGTATTAAATTAATCCATACTAAAATCAAAATGTAAAATTAAGCAAGCTTCATTTGACGCCATGACGCCATTTTTCCCCTTTTTTTACGAGGTACAAAGATGAATGCGTCTACTAACAGAGACTAGCAACAAGTTACTTACACGTATGCAGGTACCTTGAATAAAGATAAGAATTGTTCGGATTCAGTCGATCAAACACGGCACATTCACCAAACACACTCGGAAACACAATTATGCTCTGTTCAATCTCTCGTTGTTTGCATTTCATCTCAAATTATACATTTAGCTCAATCATGCATAAATATGTGGGATACACACAATATACAATATCATCTGATCACGCAATCGTCAAACCCATATATTTACCTACAATTTCTCGACACGAACCATTGTCTGGTAGGCTCCTACGTTGATAATAGTAGAATTCAATTATAGGTTACAGTGAAGTTCCTATCACGGCTCTCAAACTGTGCACAACAAAGTTTGGACAGTTCTCCACTTTACCGTGTATTCGTATGCTCCCGGCATAGCAGTGTTCGTGAGTTCATGCAATCCTCAAAAATACGTGGAACAGTACCCACCCTCCTCAATTTAATGTTGAATTTTCAAAAACAAGATGGAATACCTTTTGGTTGGGACACCCTGCTTCCCTTCTCAGTGTTGGCTACACTAAGAATCAGCGGTGTGCACAGCATACATGATTCACTCTTTTTGCGCAACATTGGACAGGGGAGTGAGGTTCCATGTTATTATCTGAACTCAGACTAAGGATTATAATGACAAAGTGTGACCAACTGTGTCAGCATTTTTTTACAAAATTGTCTTAGAATTTCTACAGCTAGCAAGCGTGGGAACCAGTAAAATGTATTAATGTGTGTTAGGTTAATCGATTCGGCAAAACGATATTGATTTTTCCCTTTTACATGAGAATATTAGCAATGCATACTGATCATATTTTTTGCTCATGTTGAAGTTGCTTCACTGTAATGCTATGATTAGGAATGCTGCCAATGCAACAACTGTGTAAAAATAGGGCTATTGCAGTGGGCTACATGTGCTAAAAAATTTTTAAAAAATGAGAAGAAAACTATATAAGTCCAAGGCTTCTTCTAGGGCACTGAACTATTTTAAAGACAGTTTATATGATAAGGTACCTGATACCTCTGGCTCAGACACTTATATTGAAAATAGGAACGGAAGAAAAAAGAACACTCCAAGTTGAAGAAGACAGACGTAGGCTTATATATGAATTAATTTCATTCAAATTTGTTAGGAATGATTACAGACGGACGATCGAGATGTCTGGTATTAAATAACTACGCATAACGAATATCAAGGCTTAACTTGACTTGCACGAAACTTAGCTGAATTAAAAAAACACACCTACTAGATATCAACAAAAGAAAAAAAATCCAATGAAATAGATGTGGTACTTGTCGCTTTAAATTATGGTGACATTGTGAGCATAAACTCATTCTAATCTAACGTACACCGTGATCATGTAATGATGAGTGACATATCAAATCGATTTTATGTCAGCCGAGTTAAAACTTTGTTCTGATTGGCTTATCATGAAACTTTCGATATATGTCAACATAATTCGATTTATTGTTAATATGGATTCAATTTAATGCCAACATTACATCTGTAATTATGCCCTATTCTTTATGGCCATAGCCGGGAACATAGCGCAAACCCTTTCTATTTCTACGGCGCAAACTTAAAATAATTCATTTTCAGCTTAGCACTTCTTTCTGCATGGGTCTAACGTTTAACATACACAAACAAATCTGCGTAATCTACCGCGGCCCGAAAGGGACGTTTCGAGATTTCAGTATTTCGATGTGTTTCGACTTATCCGTTTTGAGATTTCGACTCTTTCGTTTCAAGATTTTGACTTTTTCGTTTCGAGATTTTGATGTTTCAACATTTTTGTTTCGAAATTTCGATGTTGTAAGATTTTCGTGTTGATATTTTGATATTTCTATGTTTCGACTTTTGTTCCATATTTCGATGTTTCGAGATTTCGATATTTCAAGATTTTGGTGTTTCGTCTTTTTCGTTTCGATGTTTTGAGGTTTTGATGTTCCTATATTTCCACTTTTTGCACATGTTTATCATGTCATGATAGGCAAAATGATCTTTTATGTCTTACGACAATACGGAGCAAAAAGTAATACACAAACTTAGATGATTTTTTTTTTTTTGAGCATGTGGGAAGTTAAGTCCATGGGGTGGCGGCAAATTTTGGTCAGTGTTTAATGTACCTTCCAAAGAATATAAATTACCAAGGTTCGGATTTTGTAATTTCTTGAGTTACTTCATTATTTCATTCATTAAAACAAAACAACCGGCGGTCGAGGCCATTGATTTTGTTGTGAATTCACCTTACGGCCACTCTCTTCCTTTCATTCGGCTTCCCCACTCTTGCGGAAGTGAACGGCGTCAGAGCAGAGAGTTGCTATTTGACAAACAACAACTAGCTCCCTGGTGCCGTCGGAGTACATACAAGCCCGCATGCATGATATGTGTGCCAGCGTGATACGTGCGAAAAGTCGAGACATCAAAGGAAAAGGTCGAAACATAGAAACATCAAAATCTCGAAACAAAAAGGTCGAAACTTCAAAACGAAAAAGTCGAAAAATCGAGATCTCGAAAACGAAAAAGTCGAAACATCGAAACAAAAAAATCGAAACATCGAAACGAAAAGTCGAAATATCGAAAGTTCATTCAGGACCACGGTAGTAGGCTAATCAGTCTCTTTTTTTTCCTTCTGTGCGCTATATATCCATAACCCCTGATACATGCAAGGTGAGTAATTGCGCAATACTCAGTTTCGTGTAATTGCTACTTGGCCATGTGCCATGATACACGCGGGTGCTTTTGGTCTCTCTGCGGCAGAAAAATCGAAATATGGAGTCCACCGGAGCCGTAGGAATCGAATCCTAGAAGCAAATATTGAGCTATAGCAGTAAGTATTTGAAGAAACAATGAGCTACTTGCCTTGGATAATCAAATACATTGTCACTCTGTGATTACGTTTTTAAAACATCGAACCTCACTCAATTAATAATTTACGAACCACCATATACTATAGGCCTTGATTCGTTCTACGTAAGATTAACTTGCACTTGGCAGTAGCTTAGACGAACCCCATCTGTTGATTTGTACTCCTAGGGTTAAGGATGGGCCACTCTATCGCGGTACAGGCTACAGACGGCCCTAGCCAGGACTGACGTGGTTCAGCCTTATGCCCTGCTTGGTTTAGGCATAAAGCCACGGTTACCAGTTGTTTTGGTTGTTTGGCCACCTTACAAGTTCGCGCTCAACTAACTTAGTTCGCCCTGGTCGTTTAGCATTTTACAATGCAAGTTCGCCCTAAGGTGAGGGTCATTTTTAAATGTTGGCAATGAACCACAAAGTCCTTTGACTTTCTGGATTTTTCTCGTGGGTGTACTTAAATATATTACTGCTTACCTTTTTCACAGTGAATCTTTAACACATGTGGCAGAGTTTTTTTCCGCTTCATTACTTGAGACCTCTTGCAGATACCAAGCACAGGAATTTTAACATTTTCTGAGAAAGGAAGTTTTCATCCCTGGTGGGAATCCTCTGCCTTTCAGATCCATGCATATTACATATAACATGCAGTATTTCTTTGGAAGCTTGACATCCCTTGGTGTAATCTCAAGGAGATGGGATGGTTATGGAACCCGAACAGTTTCTCCTAACATGACTCAATTCATTTGCAGACAAATGGTTCATGATTCAGCAGGTTTTTTATAGCTGCAGTACAGTGCGGTATCATAACTTGTGCTAAACAGTGCAGTATAACTTTGTTATTCTGACTTTTAAGTGTGACTTTACAGTATTACTACAGTAGCAACTGATTTTCAATGTGCTTTAATATCTGCAGGCTTTGTAGTGTATCTTTCAGCTCTGTTCTTTACATTGTACATACCTACCTTACCCAGTTGTTCCTCTTCCTGTCCTGTCATTTGCATTTCACAGGAAATTTAATACTTTTACTTGGAAAGAAAGAAAGTGGTCACAAAATGGCGGACATCAAAGAAGTCAAGGAAATGGATTTGTTGTCAGCAACGAATACTAAAATTAAGGCGACTGGACTGAAGACTGGCTTCCAAGCAGCTATAGATTTTACGGCTGGTGCAGTAGGTAATTAGTAAAGTTACTGTTAAACTCTCTTTTTTGCTGAGTCAAATCATGACCAATAAACTTGGAAAAAAAATGCCAAAGACATGCCCAGTGAATGTTGTTTTCTTTTGTATCTGGTATTGGTTTCATGGTATTACTGTGCATTACGGTAGGTGCTGCCATATTGAAAAGTGTCACCAGTATAAACCATTGTCCCCTCTGACACAACTCTGATGTAATGGCTAGCTGCATGAAACACTGGTGTTACGTACAGTGACATAAAAAAAAAAAAAGGACCGAAAAGGATAAGAGATAAAGACATGTGGTGGGGTGTGGTTCATTTGTGAATGACCAAAACAGTCATTTAAAGTGAACCCCATGTAATGTGCGTGTGTGATATATTGTCACAAGCCCGGTTTAGATCTGTCACACAAGATCTACTGTACAGCACATGGCTTGTTGTAGAACATTGAGTAATAACATCATATGTTTCAGAAATGTGGAATGTGAAGTTCGGAAGAAGAAGGTACCATACAGTGAGAAGAACGGAGAGAACCCTGATTTGAAAGATTTTTGGTGTGAAACCGTCTTATGAAAGGAATACTAATGAGCTCATGGATGTGGGAGGGGGGATGAGCCTGGAAGAAACATATTGTAGAAATGGTTAAGAAAATTTGATTGAGGTTGGTCGTTCATTTTATGAAAAGAAGATGATGAACCTGTGAAAAGAGCATGGAATCTTGAAGTGAATGCCATTAGAGGAAAGAGAAACAGACCAAAGCATACATGGAAAGGTATGTTGAGGAAAAACAGTGGTTTGTTCAAATGAGAAGAACCGCTTGAGTTAGGAAAGTGAAAGCTGGGAATGTCATAGCGTGAAAGTATAACCCCTTGTTAGAGGGAAAGTGCTTTAATAAATGATGATGATTCACATGTATTGTCACCATACGCTGTACAGTATGTCAGAGAATCTATTACTATACGCTCGTATCATTCATACACATAGGATTTATGCCTACTGGTTTGCATTTTAATTTTGTACTTTAAAAGAATTGCTCAAAGACATCTCTCTATCTTTGTTACTTTTAGGAGGAGTTGCCTGCACTATCACGGGACAGCCATTCGATACCATAAAAGTCAAGCTTCAGACCTATCCACATCTCTACACGGGGACACTTCAATGCACAAAAACAATCCTTAAAACAGAAGGTATAACAGGACTGTTTCAGGGAACTGTTCCGGCGCTGGCTGCGATAGTTGGGGAGACAGCTGTCCTGTTTTTAGCGTATGGCTTTTGTCAAAAGGCAGTGGCAAGGGTTAGCGGTAAATCAGACATTAACAAGTTGAATTCATTCGAGAGAGCTTGCTCTGGATCTGGAGCCGCTGTGTTTTCATCCCTGGTTTTGTGTCCCACTGAACTGATTAAGTGCAGGTTACAAGCACAAACTGAGGTCATGGCCACTAGTGATGCTATTCGAAATAGGATGTAAGTATGTGTTTGCTCTTTAAAATTTTGAAGAATTGCTCCTATTGAAACAAGCGATGTCGTTCACTGCTTGGTTGGCACAGTATTTATGTGGTGAGAAGAGGCCACTGAGGAATATTAGCCAGTTGGATACTTCATTACGTACAGTATTTTTTGTGAAATATGGAATATTTTTTCATGCAAATTTAGTATAAGAATTGACAAAACAAAATTAATATGAAGCATGGCTGGTGTAGGACTCAAATCATTTCCTGTGTTGACTTTGGTACGACTATAAAGTCAGAGACTTTGAAAATGTTCTTTGATAAAGTGTTCCTGATTATTATTATTATTACTATTCCAAAATTTATAAAGCACTACAACTGTAAAATTATAATCTGCTGTGCTGCACAGTATAAAAGATCAAATAAGAAAAAAAAACAGGAAACCAATAAAAGTTAAAAATCTAAATGTTAAAAGCGTGTCTAAAAGGTATGTCTTAAGATTTGATTTTAAAATACTTATGGATAAGCACAGTTCAAGATTATCTGGAAGCGAGTTCACAGCGAAAGCACGTCCACCGAAAGAAGTCAAGAACTGAGGGACAAATGGATGGAAGAAACAGAATGTAGCTGCTACTTCAGACCCTCCCTCTTTGACAATAAACAAGATAAATAATCAGGGACCATATCATTAAGAACTTTAAACACTAAAAGGATCACCTTAAAACGAAATCTATTCTTAACCAGTAGCCAGTGGAGGTGGTGCAAACTTGGTGAGATGTGACAAAGTTTGGGGTAAGAGTTACCAGTCTGGCTGCAGCAGTTGAACCCTTTCTAGTTTGTTAATAACACTGTCAGGGAGCCCATACAATAATGTGCTACAATACTCAAGAAAACTGGTTATGAAAGCATGCACTAAAGTCTTACATGCATCCTCAGAAAGCATCTTCCTAGTTTGCCCTATCCTATTAACTGGGTAAAAGACTGACTGTGAATTTTACTAACATGAAAATCAAACTGAAAATATTTATCAAACAAAATACAGCCATACAGTCATACAGTATTGAACTTGTGTATTTAAAGAGGTATTTTGAGGGAAAGCTGCCTTTCTGGTCTTTAAGTAGTTACGATAGTGAGTGCATAAAATCATAAAAGTAAATTCGGATCTGAAATAAAGCTTGTCCTAAAACCAGTTAGAACGTTGCAAGTGCATGTGCACAGTGTTGTTTGCAGGAAGGAGAAATGCATTGTAGACCCTGTAGACTACTATTTCTAAATGTTTACCCAAGTCCGCAATTTCCGTACCACATTTAAGCAAATGTTTGTTACATTCTGACACCTGGGTTCATTTTTTTCTCTCTGATAGAGGACCATGGCAAGTTACAAAAGATCTTATAAGGAATGATGGACTTATGGGATTATTCCAAGGTCTGACCAGCACCTGGCTTCGAGAAGTTCCTGGATATTTCTTCTTTTTCTTTGGCTATGAAATCACAAAGTCTTTGCTGACACCCGCTGGTAAAACAAAAGATGAACTTGGTAAGAATGAAAATGAGGGTTAATAGCAATGATGACCACAGTATCAAAATGGCTGTCACCTTCAGATGTGTGTCATATAGCTCAGGAGGTACTTCAATGATTTTACGTCACAAAAAACTTGTCAACATATTGTGATGGAGGAATGTTGAAGCAAGTTCACTGTACTAATTGCTTCAGTGCTTTTTTTTTTTCACTTTCTCCGATTAAAAGCATTTGAAAGCATTACTGTCATCAATACAAGGAAAGATGCAGTGAAAGTTTTGCAACAAATTTTGTTAAATTTGTAGAAGTATTTTGTAAAGACAATGTCTCCTTGTGATCTACAGACACCACTGGAGAATGAATTGACACTGAACATGTGTAATATTGTTTATCACTCTGCTGTCATTAAATATTTAAGTGTGTTATCACAGATTCTCCACTCCCCTGCCCACCCATTAAAAAGAGAAAAGGGAAAAAAAGGAATATTGACTTCATTGAAGCAGTGTGTGTATGATGCTAATCAGCAGTTGCAGCAGTAACCTGTTTTAGGCCCCATGATTACTATTGTTTTTGTCGACAGAGTTAGATCTTGTTGTTTGTTTGGTTGTTTGTTTTGCTAGGATTAAACAGTGATTGAACATCTTCTTAAATCTTTCACACTGCAGAGTATCCTAATTACATAACATAACAGTGTTTTTAAGGAAAACCGTGATACAGCCTCCATGATAATCCTGATACTTCAAATATAGTTTTCCAAACAATAAGCCCATATTCGGTGGCACAATAAATTCACATCCAACAAAATACGAAGTTTTTATGAATATACAATTTATTCACTTGCAAGTTGCCATGTTGTTTCAAAATTATGTGATTCATGAAGTCACACATGCACCTGTACGTGTCTTGTAGTATTGCCGGTGCATGTCATACGTCATACATTTCCAAAATGGCGATACGCTGTTCAGCAATGGCAGGAAGTTTTAAGCACTGTGTAATTTGGAAAGAAATTACTACGAAAATAAAACCAATACTGTCATGACTGTTTGTAAAAAGATGCGCGCTAAGTGTAGGTTGAAATTGAAACACCCACTACAGTTCCTCTTTAAAGTTCTAAATTTGTTCACCAAACTTTTATCCAGAACTGATTGATAGTTATATCAGTAACACTGGTGTGTGATTCAAGCAGAAGGGTTTATTTTTAATCATTTTAATGATTATAAATAACTTTTCTGGCAAATTGTGAATCAGTCATGCCTTGCGATGTTACAATATGATACTTTGTTGTGATTTTTTAGCTCACGCACCAAGTGTGTGAGGTATTAGAACAAGGCTGATGTCGTCAAGTTTTTTCAAAAGCCTTCTCTTTCTTCATTTTTTGATATATTTGTATGAAATTTTTTCAGTGTGTTTTTTGGGATAGAGGTATTTTTTACCACCTAATTGCATTTCAACTGGCTTATTTTATAGGTGAGTTGCAATGTAATTTTTGGAGGTAAATTGATTTTTGATTGCTTTTTTGCACACGGCACTCTAACTGAATGGGTTTAGCTAGAGAGCTATTCTGTGGTCACTCTAGTAAACAACAATCAAATTTTACGGTTTGGGCTGGCCAGCCTATCTGCCCTGTGGGTCATCAAGTCCAACTGAACTATCATCTATCGATTTCACTTTCCGATTCTAGTAAATTGACATGCAAAATAAGTTAGTGAAGCATGTGGTTAAGTGATCATTGTAAACTCTTAAGACAGGGTGATGAACAGAGTTCATTTGTTGCATCATCAACACTGCAGTGTTTTTACAATGTGTCCATTGACTTGGATTATCTTAAATACTGCCCATAGTAAAGTTTGAACGTGCACAGAGAACAGCAAAAAAAAAAAAAACGTACAATGCTCAAACGTACAAACCATGTACATTCTAATTTTGCAACCATTGCAAAAATCTAGTCCAGCGCACATTTGAATTTAGATCCAGCCAAAGCCAGCTCTGACAGGATCTAAACATTATCCATTGCATCCTTGCATATCACACAGCGGAAAGGAGTTTTAACCTTCCCTGCAGACCATAGCTGGTACACCTGATACCATTTTTCAACATCACATGTTGAAATTAATATACAGCACTGGCATATGATAACATCATAGGCTTGATAGTGTGTCAACTAGATGCTTTTTGCATGTTACATTTTGTCACCTTTCAAGTTCTGTACTTTCATTTTGCAATGCCACAAACAAAGATTACCTCTACTTAGTTCAGTGACTGCCCTAAGTTTTGACACCCCTGTGTTCGGACACCCTTATATTTCGACATGTACGCTTAAATTCCGACGGCAGCGGCTGATCAATGCGTCATTACTACGCCGAGCATCATAGCTGGGACCCAAAATGGTGCCTGATGTAATGAATGTGTTGTAACATTTGAGTGTCAGAACATTGGGTGTGGGAACAAAAGTGTGTCAGAACATATGGTTGTAACCCTCAGTTCAATTGTGTGAGCTACAGCGGCATTGCTGCGCTAGTTTTCTAAAAGTGTTCTGCCAACAAGAAGCAGTGAACAGAAAACTCTGATAGGTTATGTAGAAGATGGTACTTTTCTATCTTAGTGACATTCATTAAAGTAATTAGTACTGTGATCGTGAAATGTTGCTTAACCGTTACAATGTTAACTGTCCTCAGGTCCAGTAAAGTTGATGCTGAGTGGAGGAATGGCCGGATCATCTCTCTGGATCAGTATATATCCGGTGGATGTTGTGAAATCTCGTATCCAGGTGCAAAGTCTCCTCGGCAAAATGCCCGGTTTCCTACCGACGTTCATAACTATCCTCAGGACTGAAGGTATGTATCCTTCCTCCGGCCTTAAAGACATCCAGGTACACATTTTGAATTACTGTACATCACATTTGTAGTTTTCGCTATTAGTGAGTCTGCAGATAAGATGAGAACTCATAGAGATGCTTGTGCAGTCATATGTACAGTCATTGGGAAAAGTCAGCTAGCCATTCTCACATCCTTCAAAGAACTGACTTGTGATCAAACTTGACAGTATTTTTTGTGAAGATTTTAACATGCTTCCTGTTCATTTTGGTAGAGCAGAGAAACTTGGGAGAAGCTAGCTCACTGTCACTGCTCACTTGACTCACTGTCATTTTTGTAAATCTTTGTAAAACACTGAATTTATGCAAATAATTAAATGGTGAAAACAATTACTCTGGATGCCAGTGTCTTTTCTCTTTACCATGTTTTCTTTTATCAAGTGTAGCTAATCTCTGAATTCATATTTACTCATTCAATGACCTCAGATATGGAAGGAAATGTACAATATCCATGAAAAAGAGTTCAACTTTATTAATTTAGTCAATTGGGTAACTGGGTCAACCTTGAGAACGGAATTTTGTTCTCAGGGTCAAAAGTCCGTTCTCAAGGTTGACCCAGCCTTGAGAACCAAAAAAACAAAAGGCCCTTATTGACTGTCATCTGAAGACAGTGGGCCTTGGCCTAAAACTCACTAAATAGAACAACCAATTTTGAGGGTTTTTTTTTAAGAATCTCCTTTTCATTTGTGATATTAGACTCAGACAGTGAACCCAGTTTGAGACTGAAAGAAAGTGAAACTCTTTAACTGAAAGAATGTGTAGGTTTGAGAATATGGCTTCACCGTTGTAAACATAATAACTTTAAAGTGGTATGTACAGTAGTTTAGAGCCTCAGATTCACTTTTTTGTCATTTAAATCAGATGTTGCACTTTGTTTATTATGTTTGGTTAAAAGTCAAAAGTCTTTTTTTTTACAGGATAGTTCAATGTATGATGAAGGAAAATATAGACCAATCATTGTACTAGTTTTGAATTTGGCTGCCAGACATTTTCCCAAACGTGGAATCTATAAGCTGTTGTGTACAGTGCTTGGGCCCAGGGAGTTAAAGATTGTGCCTGTTCTTAAAGAATTACTGACAGTGATAGTACAACTACATGTGTTGTATCATCATCTCATTTTTCACTTGATGCAAGTAAACTTCAAATGAATTTTGTCACTAAGATAAAATCCCAAACAAGGATGAGCCTAGATATAGAGGGGGCAGTGCTAGATTAATATTTGGGAACACATTGAACAGGGTCAAACAATGCATAAGTATGAGCAATGGATAAATCTAGCATGAACATTTTCTCTAAGATAAAGTGCACCTTTTTGCTGGAGTGGTGGAAGAATTGGGTTGAAGTTCTCAACACCCACCCCCCTCCCACCCTTCCAAGGAAAAAGGGAAAAACAGGTTCAGTGCACACCATGGAGTTAAAAGCAAATCAGGCTTTTTTGGTCACAGTATATTACCTGTTTCATATGTCTAATGCTGAATCTCTCCTATTGGTATTTCAGGTATAGGTGCTCTATACAATGGTCTAGTCCCCTGCGTGCTTCGATCCTTCCCGGCGAATGCTGCCCTCTTTTTAGCCTACGAATACAGCCGAAAGTGGATGATGGACCATTCCCCACAGATGGCTTTTGAGAATCCATGAGATACCTGTCACAGCGCCCAAGAATCTGTGAGGCATCCACCAGGGAGGGAGTTTGAGGATTCATGAGGTATCTGTCATGGAGTTGCTTAATGAGGTGTCGGTTGGGGACTTTGTGAGAATCCGTGTGGTGAACATCAGGGATGCTGAGGATCCATGAGGTATCAGTCAGGAAGTACAAGAATCCATGAGGTATCTCATTAGAATTGGGAATTCTTTCAAGAATTTATCCACATGAGAATTCTTGAGGTATGCACAATGCAATCACCTCATGCATCAGGTAGGGTTAATTTACCATTGGTAAGGTGTGATGAAAGCCTTGAGAGAGTTATGTAGAATATGAAAAAGGTAGGACAAAAGATAAGACAATACAGTCAAATGTGTTTTTCATTATGCTGCATCTGGTATTCAGCTTTTCTTTCAAACTTACATTCTGCCTTCCTTTGGTTATTAGAAGCTGTTTTGCAAAGACACTGCTAGCATAATGAGCCATTGTAGAACATTGACCATATCAAGACTGTCTCTTCATCAATGCTTCCAACCTCAAATTCAATGTGTGTCTTGTAGCGTTAAATCCAAAGGAATTTTGCCAGTGTATGTTGCAGTTTATGCAGTTCATAATTCAAAGTAAGAACAATTCAAGTAAGAACAGTATACCAAACAAAAATATGTTGATAAGATTTACATGGCTGTGAAGGAAAATATTGTAGTGTATCAGGACAGGGAGGACAAAACATTTTTGTGAAATATACACTTCTGTTTTTCATAGTCTGAGTGAAAGAGTGTACCTGTCCCCATTGTATTGGTGTCACTTGTCACCATTAGTGTTTGTACTGGGTCCAAAAGTCAAGAGGCCACCTGCAGTGCCTCTATTCAGTCAGGTACCCAGGCACCCAGAAATATAACCTCTATTCGGCAACAAGTTCATTGTGAAGTCATAATAAGGCATTTTTCTCATATTTTGCTTAACCTCGTATGGGCATGATAATGAAGTGTTCGTGGTTAAAAGTGCACGCTGAATTTCGTTCAATGACTTATGCAATGATTTTGTTTGAAAAGTAACAGAAAAAACTTGTGAAAAAAAAGTTTATGTGACACATGTATAATGTTGGAGAACTTAAGATTCAGGTAGCAATTCCGGAACTGGCTCCAGACATCAGTGGGATACCCTGGTGCAAACACAACACACTAATGGATGTGTGTTCATGATATACCCCTTATACAAATTTTTTAGTCTCTTTTTCATACATTCATATTTTCTGAACATGTATTTTGTATGAGTTTAAAACAGTAAATGCATGAAAGGGAGTCACTCTACGTGCAATATGGCATGCTCAGAGCATTATGTGGAAAAAATACATGCAAACAGACCTGAGTCTATATGCTCCTGCAAATACATACTCAAGATGAATATCCTCAGAAACAGCATACTGTATCAAAATGTGAAGTTTCGTGGACGATGCATTAGGAAATTTGTGTTCCAAGTAATCCTTGAAATGGCGCAGTGCTTCGCAAAACAGTTTTTCTTCTTTTCTTTTTCCTATCACAACTTTAAAGTGCTCATTTGGGTATGGAACCACTCAATTAGTGATCCTTTAGGAAACTAGATACTGCCATTTGTTTACCTTGTTATGTGTGCTTTAACGTCTTTGTACATCTTTTACAACTTTCATTGTCCTATTTAAAGCAAAATATACCCTTAACTATGCATTATAAATAGCAAAGGTTGTCAAACTTCCCGCAGAACTGTCTTAGTATGTAACGACGATCGTACATGACCAGCTGTTTTCGTCATTTTTCCTATCTTAGAAGAAGATTTTTAGTAACTTTTGCCTCAAATTATGACTCTGCCATCTATCATCACATTATATAGTGCATTATGATGATGTATTCTGCTGTCAAAAAATGTTGTGAAAACACTGAATTCAATTTTAATTGTGGCATTGTTACATTTCTCATTTAACGAGTAGATATCAGCAGTGGTCTTTTTAATAACATATGGTTGTTAACTTGTTGTGATGAATGCCCTTTCAGTTGAAGAGTATGGTTAACTGGCCTCAGAGTCTTTCTTGATCAGACAAACAGGTCTTAAAACAATTGCAGTTGGAGTACAAGCAGTGTGGTCAAGCCCAATTAACTGGCAGTAAATATGTTGATATATTATTAAATAGAATGTTGATATATTATTTAACAGATCTATTTCTTCAAAGGTTGTATAAATCAAGTTTACTGTACATTGAAAGAGTTAATCTCTGTTCTAAATCTGGTTTCATTGCTGTTTGTTTGAGCTTTTTGTCAGCTGCAGATAATCCCACTTAAATAAAAGGGCATTGCAACATCAGAAATGTACTGAAATAGAATGTAAATAATTACAAGAATTGACCCAATAATTAAGCTGTATCATTTAACTAATATGTTGATTTTTTTTTTTTTTTTTTTAACTGATGCTGTACATTTGATAAGTGCATTCTTTAATCCACTTTTCGTTTCCAGTGGCACCAGACATACGTCCTCAATTATGATACTCCACTGTTGATTGGATACCATGTAATTACATTTCTTCTTAATCAATCTTCTTACTTGTTAGGCTTTAAACCTCAAATATTATGCAAAGATGTACCTTTTTTTATCTCCTGTGATTTGACAGACAAGGAATCACTTACCTTTTTGGCTTTGTAAGTTATTGAGGTCTAATTAGTATATACATACGGTGTGGAGAGTAAGACAATGTATACATTGTATAAAGCTACACGCCTCAGTAAAAAGTTTGGACAAAAGGTAAACTCTTCTTTCCATGTTAAAATTTTGACCTTAGACTTCCTAGAAACAACAGATCCCTGTTAATACTTCCACAGATGTGGGCAATTTTATTTGAGACAGTGTCCCTTACACTCAGACATTTCTTCATTAGGCCAATCATTATTCTTTGCTAGAGCTTTGGACCAGCCCCTTTTTCTGCACAGCAGTAGTATGAAATAAACTTTTTAAGTATCTGACTGAATAAATTGGTCTGAATTTCAATCCAGACCACCGTGTTATAGGCATGTACTTAAACCACTAAGGTGTTTAATTCTTATCATTTTATCTGAATTTTGTGTTTCAAAACTTTGTTTAAGGTAAACATTTCTGAATGTTCGTAAAAGTTGTAAACAGGTCTTATCCTTTGTTGTAGTCATAAGGATGGAAGCTTGGAAATTTGCATGTATTTTGGCAAGGAATGTAGCATATTTGGCTACTAAACAATATCAAAAGTTAGGAAATAAACTACATGCAAGCTAGGGACTGGAATTTTGCCAGAGGGGTCTCCTTAAAATATGGTGGCTCAAGATGACTTGTTAATCTTTGGAACTGACTCCAGCTTTTATTTGACTTGACTTGGTTTTTGTCATGACTTGACAAAGTGCTTGACTCGGGCAGGTTAGGGAATAACTTGACTCGTGACTCGACCACATTTAGCTTGACTTGTAACTCGAGCAAGGTTGACTCGTGTATACAACACTGCTGGTGGTTCTGACATTAGAATGTCTTAGAGTTATTACAAAGAAAAGGAGGGACTAGAGGCTCTTTGTATCTGCATTATGAACAACTCACACTATTGTATATATATGCTTGAATGTACTACTGTGTCCTATACAAGATATCATGTTTGGTTTAATTTCATTCATATGATTGCAGTTGATCTTTTGAACAATGCTGAAGTATATTAATGTGCTGACTACGATTCTTTTGTTATTTCTTTTTCCTCCACATTTCAAGTTTCTGGCAATTACAAATTCAGTGTTGTATGTGGAGTAACAGCACTGCATCTGCTTTGTGTCACATTTTACAAAGATAGAAAAGTAGAATTATACACTGACACTAAAAGGTGAATCAAAATTATGATTGCAAGAAATTTTGATCTTCGCATTTGAAATTATGATTATTTACATATGTGGGATTTTTTGTTTGTTAGTGAGGTTCAACTTGTTTTACAACCTCATTGCCTCAGGTAATTTTGGTCACCTCATGCTGTAAAAGATCCACTTGGTCAATTTAACATACTGGAGATCTTGTAAAGACATTGAGGTGTCTCAATCCAATTGAGCAGAGGTTATATGTTGTCATGTCGATAGACGAAACATGTTATCGAGCACGGAAGAGGGCCTGCTGAATATTTTGGTACAGGCATAGCTTCATGTTTGATGCACTACATCCTGTTCCTCAATTAATTCAGGAAGCAGGTATCTCCTCTAGTGCAACTATTAAACCAGAAAGATATTGTAAACCAAAACTGTTGTGTTTATTTTTCTTTCAATATAATGAGTTCATTACAACTGAGTTTTGGACTGATATGATGCAATAACATTTAAAGGTATAAATTGAATCTTTTTTCATCCAGTTTTGCTTCTTGATATTGGTTAGATATACATGAACCACCAGTGCCTTTGCTGCCAAGAAACATTGCTGATTTTGTTTCATTAGCTACCCATCAATAGCTACTGTATACCAGTGACTCTTTAAAAACACTATCCTCCTATTATGCCATTAACTCTGCAGACACTGGTATTAATATGACAGCATGTAACATAGAGATGATTATTGATCAGGAGACCTCAGTTTCTCTCAGAAGATGCTAATTTCGCGAATGAAATTAAGACACCAGCTGTCATCATTTCCATCTTTATGTCTCAGGGCAGCTGTTGGGTTTACGTAACTGGGATGATTTTGTTAATGCTTTGCAGTTGCTGATTACAAACGACATTCCTTTTGTTAATGGTATAGTGTATGTAATGCTGTATACCATGAATTAACTTGGCAAAATTGTTAATTTTCTTTTTTGTTCCATCTTTTGGGTCTTGTTGGCCATCAGACATTCTAGTCATTCTTTTGGTACCATCCCCGTCTCTCCCCTTCCTAGGTCCCTCATGTTGGCAATGGAGAAGATGGTACTGTATCAAGAGATTGTGAGTGCTACATATCCAGTATACAATATAGCTACTTCACTGACTGTGATTCTTGCATACAAGATTGTGAGCTGTCTGTTACTATTTCACCTCATTTTAGAAAAGAAAACACCGAGAGCATAAAGAATTACTAGATGGCTCCAAAATGGATTAAATATATATTTCCTTCAACTGGTTCATTTGTGCTTTATTTTTAGTGGCAAAAGGTCATTTCATGTCTACCCTCCACTCAAGGAAAAGATTCCATCGGGAACATTAATTGGGAATATAGATCCTGGGCATAGTAGCAACATGCAATAGCACAATCATAAAATGATAGCCTTTTAAATGTCACTGTTTTATCGTGCAGTTTGTGAATTTTTTCAAATGAATATTCATGAAATCTTGTCATTTGTCTGCCAATTCTCACATGACATTCTACATGTATGCATTCTCTAGGGGAACATACAGTAACCTAACCATTATAGTGTATCACATCAGGTTCTGGCATGCAGAATAGGTGTTTTCGAGACATGACTTTAGCACATTATGTGTATATTATTTTGTGGGGACTGGGTGCATTTGTTCAACCCTGGGTAAACTATTTAGTGGAGAGAAATACTGTACCCATGTCAGAAGTATTTCTTTATACCCTGCTTAATTTGGCCAAAAAATAAGAAAAAGAGAGAATAGTACAGCAATGTCAAATCAGAGAATACTTCTGCACTGGCATTGTAAAGTTGCAATGGACACATGCCCCCATACCACATTTTGGAAACAAAAGGAAGCCCCATACTGTTCTAATATAGGTGTTTGCCCAGTTCCTATGCATAGCTAAAGGTAGCCGTCTGTTCATCGGTTGAATCAAACACCCCCCCCCCCCGTCACCCTTCCATTTCCGAACTTGCTGTGCACCTGACTTTAAGGCCTGGGGTAATGCTGTCACAATAATTTGGGTGCACTTGAATAGTTGGTGACCCCTATGATATGTGAGATGACTTTTGTAGTGATTGATTTATCAGGTTATTCTATACTAGAATAACCTCTGTGCTAGGCTGACTGGCTACCATACTAGGCTGACTGGCAGGGGTGGAATTCAATGTCTGACTACAGTGACCAGTTTTCCTGTCAACGTCCTCTCCCCATAATGCTGTGGCGATACTTGCATTTGGGACAGTGAATGCTGACACCAGCTAGTTCAAAATAAGCAAGAAATACAACGCAAGAAGCAATAGGACTAAATTTTGTCAGATATCTTAAATGTTTTATTAGCATATCATCACATCATTGTAACAATTAATTGCTTCTATATTAACAGTTATCTTGTACAAATGAAAGCTATTGCCTACGGTTGATGAAAGAACATGAAGCACATTATAAAGTTATCGGCATTTCACAGACGTTCAAAACTAGTCCCAACTATTCTCTGCAGACATATTTTGTGACCCGTCTCTCATTAGGTTTGTTAAGTTGAACAGTTGACAAGAAATGATGTATAACATAAAAAAATCATCACCTCGATTGAAATAGATCAATGATATGCCAATGGTGTGATAAGTACATTAATTTACAGCATAGGGATTGGTGCACCTTTGGTGTAAGAATGCTGGTAGCAAGGAACTTGTGTCCTGAAACCTGATTGGCCCAGCTGCATGAAAATGACTTCATGCAGGCTCAACTTCATATTAAGCCTTCACTGCCCACCTCCCTCCCCCCCTCCCCCTCCCCCTTGTTTCAGCCATCAGACTGGTAAACATCTCACTTTGAGAGCACATGCTGCTCTCTTTATCTACCGGTAGACGTTTACAAAACAATAAGTATTGTTCCATGGTTACTATGGTGGTATATGTGATGATGACGGCGTACTTTTAACTTAAGGGCTCACGACAGAAGCCCTTTACACACAACCAGAATTCAATTATTGTTGATATCACCTTACTCACTTTATGAAAATCCGTAACTGACTCAGTGACCAAATTTGTGAAAGAAAAAGGAAGCTGATTTGGTGTTTCCAGAGAAACACAGATGGCACATTGATGATTTATAAAATTTTCATACTTTGATCACCATTTAAGAAAACAGGAAATGAAAAATCCCTGCAACATATTGCAACAGGTACAAATAATGATAAACCTTTGGCAAGAGAATCACTTAATCTTTTTTTCATCCACATTAGCAGATAATTAGGTTTAGAGAAAGATAGCAAAAATATTTATCTCATAATTCATAAGACACAAATATCATCTATTACACAATCTCAGTTGCATCAGTTCAATGTACAATCTATGAAAACTTTGCAAAGAAATATGACAATTCTGTTTGGTACTTGGATGAGACCTTAATTCATATCATACCCTTTCTACAAACATTGACTTTCTTTGAAAAATATGAAGAGAGGTACATATGTGGTGGCACAAACTTGCAATTCTTGGACAATGATCCTTTTACAAATTGGCTTGCATATGTGACAGGACGATAATAAAATCCATTTGCCTTTAACATATTAATTTTGCATTACCTCAAACTTGCCAAGATTTAATCATTTAACAGTAGGATTTACCTACTGAAGAAGCAGAATTTACCCTGTGAATGGATAAATGCCTACTAATTAGTTTTTACTACTAAGTGAGGATAAACTGATATTACACACATACCCTATAGCAACATATTATACCCTTGCAGAGGTTATATTGTACAGGTACTGTAGATCCAATGTCTCTATACCAGTTTTCTATATACTACAGGGATTTAGAGATATTTACAAAAAAGCACACCCTTTATCTGCTCTGTTGAGGCTAGATGATTGTTCCTCCAATGACGGTATACCTACTGTACAATCCAGATACCATACTACAGCTACTGTAAATAAACAGAACTAAACAATCTGCAGATAGAACACAAACAACCCATGCTCAAATCATTTGATTGTTGTTTCCATGGTGATGAAGTGTAATGAACAATCATATAGAAGATAGACTTCCACTTGAGCAACTGCAGATCACAGTGCTAGCCTTCAGTATCTAGTGTATACAGACATCCCTTTCTATGAGAAATAGTAACAAAATGATTTCTAAACATACAAGCACACCCTGAATTTACATTCTACTGGCTACATTCATTTTCAAGAGTATAGCTACAATGTAGATGCGATCAGAGAGAAACACAACTCACACTGAATCTCGGAGTAAATCTCATGGAGAAAGAGTGAGTCTCGCAGTACGACAACAAGTTCCACCATGAATCAGCAAGGCTCGCTTTAAATCAGTACGTCTCACCATGAACCAGTGAGCTGTCTCACCATGAACCAGCAAGTCTCACAGCGAACTGGCGATTCTCACAAGGAACAAACTAATCTCATGGTGAATGAGTGAGTCTTGCAGGGAGCAAGTGAGTCTCACAGTGAAGCATCAAGTCTCGCAGTGTACCAGCAAGTCTCATAGTCAAACAGTGAGTCTCAGGATGCACAAACGAGTCTGATGGTTGATGAGTAGCTCACAGAAAACCAGGTCGCTCAGAGTGAACTCACAGGGAGTCTAAGATTGAACCGAACCACTAAGTCTGGCAGTGAAAGGGAGCATCTGACAGTGAACTAGACATCACACCACAGATATGAAAGACATAGCTGCATGTACTAAAATCTTATAATGTCAACACTGTTAATGTAGATATCTTGAAGGGGATACCCTATACCAATTATACAATGGTTGATGACAACCTACGGTACCGTTTTACACTACGTGTATGCTATTAATTGTTGAAGAAACAGTAAATTTCACTCTGTTAACACACCATTTTTTTAATACCACCTGAGGTAGAAGCTGCATCTAAACATTGGCCCAATATAACCATATATTGCTGAATTACTTGGGAAACCATGACAACCGCCTATGTGCATGAAACGATAGGCTGCCACAAATTGGCAGACACTGAAGAAATACATAAAAATATAACCAGTATCAAAGCTGGATTTGAAAGCTTTGTAGAAATTTAAATTGTACAACATAAATGAAATGGATTAATAACTAACACAAAATCATATATTGCAATGTTTACTATGGAAAGTGAGATAATCTAAATGGACATATAATTAAATTCTAAATATAATGCTATTTATTTGCATGATGATGATCCACTCTAAAAATTCTAAACAGAGAGTGAGGTTGAAAATAAAGGACAATGATGATAGTCATGGTTAACCAAATATTTTTACTTAAATTAAATTTGCTGTCTATTGTTTTTCCTTTAAGTGAGAAAACGCAAGATAATTGACGACTTAATTCCTGAAAATGCACAGATTCATAATATTGTGTACTACAGGAGGAAATAAACAATCAGTGTGTCTGACCACCATAAGTCACCCTCATCGAGGTTTGGCAATTTCTGCAGCATGGTGATGTATCTCTCATTTGAATCATTTCAAATCACACAAAAAGCCTCCTCTAAACAAAACCAAAACCAGAACAAACCCTGTCAACAAAACCAAAAGTATACTAGCCACTTGGATATACATATAGCAATGAGAGAAATCTCCCCTGAGTTTAATGGACCAAAGATTAGTTAGAAAAGATGATAAATGCAAAGCGTCTCATACATGCAAAGCAAGAATCTTCTGAGTGATTTATCCTCTGCTTATAATTTAAGGGGAGCGCAATTGCTTCCCTCTTCCCTCCTCATCTCCCTTTCTCTCCCCTACCTATCACATTTTGCTTTATGTGAGCAACCTTTACTCTTTACATTCTTTTGCTTTCAAATTGGCTTCAAAGGTGACCAAAAACCAGATTTACTTTCTTAAGAACCTTAAAACTGCATCCCATAGACTAGTTTCTTCCACAAGGTGTTGCAACCTTTGCTACCTTCTGCTACCGAGTGCATTTCACGAAACAAGGATACTGGATGCAACAGGGCAGCTCCATCCACAAAGTGGCTTTGAAAATGAATTATTTTTTTCAGGAACTGTAAACCATGGAATGAAAAGGTATTTTAGGCTGTGAATGCATC
The DNA here is from genome assembly GCA_021234535.1 of Stichopus chloronotus. Taxonomy (NCBI): domain Eukaryota; kingdom Metazoa; phylum Echinodermata; class Holothuroidea; order Aspidochirotida; family Stichopodidae; genus Stichopus; species Stichopus chloronotus. Next base: position 687,402 of record CM037834.1, read on the forward strand.
ACAAACAAATCAACACAGTTTCAAATCTGCTTAAGAGTAGTAGGATAATGGTTCATAATGTTGTGCCTTTAAATCAAAACTTTTTTTTTCTTCTTCTTCTTCCTCTTCTTCTTCTTTTCATTTTTGTTGACTAGCACATTAAGTGTGCCACATTGCTAGACAAATGCCACAATGTACTCATACCTTCAATGGCTGAGTATATTTTAGCCTTCAAAACACTTGGTTTCACTCACTGAAATTAACATTGCTTTACAAATGGAGCCGTTTTATGCAGAGTACTTTGGAAACAGTGGGTGACTGAGCCCTCAAAAGCTGCAGACAGAAGCATGGCTGCACAATTTCTGTAGAAATCTGTAAGGTGCACTTCTTGCATGAGAGTGGAAGGTCCTTGTTGTTTAAAGGGAAATAGGGCATTTAGAATACACCAACATCACATACCATGAAAATAGCCTTAATCAGTGTTAGCCATTCAGTTTCATCAATAAACATCTGGAAAAGCTTCATCTCCTCAAAATATTATGTATGTGATGAGTAATGGAAGATGCATCATTTAAATTTTGAAAAGTTTGGGTGAACAAACTATGGTTGAGCAACAAATACCTGCATTTGTATCTGTGAGAAACTTATTTCTTGAAGAGAGGGCTACTGTCCTTCCTTATTTTAAATAATCTATCACTCTGTGCCAACAAACATTGACCTTAAAATTATGGTTGTTTTCTGTGCAACAAACGCCTTCCCTTTAATACAAATTTCAGGATGAAGAAAGTCACAGAAAGAATGCTACAGTCCAGTTGAATGCTGTATGCCGCTACATCACGGTGCACTGTGATACAGCATGTGAAAAACAGCATGTACAAACAACATATGATAAACAGCACATCATCAGTGAATGACACATGGAAAGAAAACAAAAAATAGGAGAAATTTAAAGAGCACTTAGATCTGACAGATCATTCTCTCAGACACTTTGTATGATCTGCTAAACAGAAATTTGACTGCGCACAAACTGTTATCGAAGGACCCCTGCCACGCTGTCTAAATACCAAAAATTTGGAAGGAATACCCTAAATGAAAATTAAATCTGAAGCACCAAATTTAAGTAATTCCAATGTTCAAGGTTTCTCATAAATTTCTACAATGTATGACTGCTAAAAAGATAAATACTGTGATATAAACAATAGCATTACATGAAATAGTTGCAGATTTTGTAACTTACTCTCATTGTATAAACTAGCAGAGTGAGAGGATGGACAAAACTTGTAAGTACTTTTACTGTGGCATTAGAGAAACGAAGAAATCAAAATTTTACATAAGATTGCCAAAAATTGTTTAAAAAAAAAAAATCCCAAGCAATTCAATTTAATTGCACAGAGAATAGTCCTAAACGCTTCCATGGTAGAAATCATGCAGCTTTACAAAACAAAAAAAGCACCATACAGTTCCTTGGAGAGGACGATGCTTCGGTGGGAACAGCGTCATTTTCCTGGTTCGTGACAAATCTTACAAAGACATATATCAGCTGCTACGATTGGTGAAGGACTCGTGGTCATGACCACCCATCAAACAATGGCAATACAGCTACCTATGTAGAAAACGGTGATAGCAAATTCATGGCTGCTTCCAAGCTATCCACAAGTTATTATAAATAAGAAGATAGCAAGTTAATGTTACCGTCAAATTTGTCTCTGCCAGTTTTCTGCTTGTTTTGTTCGGAAGTGACCCCGGGATATGGGACGGTGGGGTTTGTATATTTACCCAACAGACGGGTCCTACAGAGAACTCGAGGACACTTCTAGTGTGCTGTCTACTTCAGTGAAACAAGCCTCCAGGGCAAATTCTGGCGAGTAAACATGCTGGTTTCTGAGCAGATGGGGATTATCAATTTCATCCCGCGTGAGTCTGAATCTGGGAGGAAGGAAAAAAGCAAAATTCATAGAGGAGACTTTTGGCACAGAACATTGACCTGTCAGAGAATATCAACTTGTTGCATCACCCAAGAAGGTCAATTCCTGAATTCCTACAAAAAAGGAAAATAAGCAACTATAATCATGATAAACCAGGAGGACACTTGCCGTGTGCATGATGAAACTGTCCTTCTAACAAGACCTAACATACACATTCTCCCCTTGATTATTCACCTCAGGGAGAATACAAGTTTAGTACACTCCAAAGATACCTGATACCCTGACAGTCTTAACATCTAAAACAGCTTTAAGGGGAGGTCTCTGTTTGATCAAGCATTTGCTAATCCATTATTTCTGCGATGTGGGCAGAATGAATGCTACAACACTAGAGGGTACAAATCAGGTGACACAATTTGACAACTGACCTTACCCCACATGGCCTTTGATGTTGTGGGGTTTCTTTGAAGACTACATTAGAAGAACAGTCAAGACATGTGCCAGGCCATAGTCAGGGACACTGCCTGTTACAGACACCAGTTTACCTGTACTAAGTATCCTAATTGGCTCTGGGTTTATCCTACATCAACTGACCATTCTGTAGGTCACACATGTTGGAAGGATTTGGAAATGTCAAAAACCACCAACCATCCATCTTAAGTTTGGATAATAACATGACTTAATAAAAAATAAGAGTACTTCCTGCTGAATCAAAGCCACTAAAAAGATATGTGTCATACATCTTGTACTAACCAACCTCATCACATTATGGCATTTTTATCACATCACGATGCAAACAATAACATGATTAATTAAACATCAGATGCCTAGGTTTCTTAAGCTGCATTTCAAACTATCGCAGGGGCATATTAACTGTCATGTCTTCTGGCAAAACTGTGCACTTGAGAAAGGGAAGCAGGTTTTCTGACTATTCTAATGAGACCAATTCATTACGTTGAAAAGTACACCACAATTGTGTTCCATATGTGTAACTGAAATGCGTGCAAAGTATGAGAAATTTTCATGGATATGCAAAAGAAATGTTGGCAGTACTTTCATTCTGCATTACATGACAGTAAATAGCAAAATGTGTGGATATTTTGTTTAATATCATAATGATCAGTGGATGCAGTAAAGGCCTATTGATCATTATCCCTGGTGTACATGCTAAAGCTACAGGCCAATTGATCTTTATCGTTGGTGTGTATGGTAGGGAATTTAGCCTATACATCATTAAGACTGGTGAAGATAGTTGAGGTGTAAGCCCACTGAGCTCTTACCTGTCTCCTTCAAAGAATGAAGAATGCAACCAAAAGAAGAAGGCACATTTGTCATAGCTTTTTGGTACTTTCTGGAAACAAGAAAAGTTTGGTCACACTTATTGAGGATTTAACTCCACGTGTAAGCTCTTAAGAGCTAATCACGTAATAAACTGTCTAGAAACAAAGTCCATGCCACTGTATGATACAATTAATGGAAGGCAAATCAAAGCTGGAATGTGCATTAACACTTCAATAATGCACAATCGAGGGTTTATGCAAGTGGTGATGAGGGTACAGCCCAAGTGCATCCAGCAATAGCATTAACCCTAGAGAGTGCATTATCCTCGGTAAATTGCACATGTCCAGCATTGATTAATCTTGTTCATTCATACACAGGATGTTGAAGAAAAAGAGGAAAAGGAAAGAAAACTTGGGTTGGTAAATTACATTTCCATTGAAAACAAACCCAAAGAATAGGTAAACATGATTCACAGCAGTGTTCGTGCATGACTCACAAAGTACCACCATTGTTTTGTGTCACATAGCGGATGACAAGACACTGTTGACCTACGTTCTTATTGTATTCATCCACATTATCCTATGCACAGTCACTTGACTGTAATGGGCCAATAGGAGTTGAGAATTCTTACCCAATATCAATGAATACCCAATACATTTCTGTGATTATGACCTGAAATCTTTTCTTCCTGACTGTCCATTACATATACATTCTAGTTACCACAAGTATTTTAAGAAGTACACATTTCCATGCAATAATAGTTTGCATGATGTGTACATATAAGATAAACACTTGTTGCGTTTAGCACAGAAAATTGACATTAGAGGGAATTTCCATTAGCTAGTCTTCCCTAACCTGCCGGCAGCAGGTCGGGGAATTTATTTTATTTCCCCATGCATAAACTCTGCTTCAATTTTTTTTTTTAAAAAGTAGCTAATTGGAGGTTCCTGTCATGATTTAACAGTTAATATACACAATCAATTAATAGGCAACAAAACTATACAGCACATTAATTTGAAATTATGTGCACCGATACATAACACAGAAAAAAATGTCTTGCTGCCTATAGTGAAACAATGCATAGTCATTAAGGGGTGGTAGTTTAGGGGTGGTATTAGAAAGGCGGAAGAACTCAGACCCTGCCTGTTTTATAAATAATACATGATTTGCAATAATGCTCAAGTTGTGTTTTACAAAGTATGGTCCCTATGATGTACCTTTTTTTTTGTTTTTTTTTCCCCATACATCCTCACCTTTGAGTTTGATTCAAATTTGACTTTTATATTTCCCGACAGCTCTGGACAGTCGATAACATTGCACGATAAGGTGTCTGTTCCATGGTCATAAATTGCCTGTGGAATAAAATCAGGGCAAAGGTATTTACAAGGGACTGCTATGATAGATGAAACAGGCAGTGGCTTCAAGTACAAATATTACTGGGATCGACTAACAGTGAGGGAAAAACACTTTGAAATAATTTACACCAAATGGAGTTAAAATTTGAGAGAAAATATGAAATGTGAATTGTCAAAATTAAAAGCATTTACAAAATGTTGGCTGGTAAAATACAAACTCAATGAATTTTAAGCAAACTTTAAATTTGTTGTCACTTTAACCTTACAATTGTTGTCACTTTAATAACCAACCTTACAATTGATGTTCCCGTCAAACTTGCCAGAAAAAACCTTCCGTTTCTCACAGAACAATTTGAAACTGAGGTCTCTGCCGTCCCCTCTTCCTATTCCTGTTTAAAGAGAGAGGCAAGGGTAGAAAACACTGTTTGCATGGGGCGCAACACTGTCGAGACCCGGATCAGAAACTGGTATCCAGAGCCAAAGTTTCACTGACACACGTTGTGCGTCTGACAAAATTCATCGTGTGCACCTAACTATTGAAGAACGCTTCACTTGAAGGGCAGTACATAAAATGTATGGTGTGACATCAGAGATATGCCAATTCTCACATACAGCATGAGTCACAGAACCTAAATGTGACAGCTCACACGCAAATCTTTACCTTCTTTCTTGAGATTTCATGAATATAGAGCAGGTGCAACAAACATTTCACATTCATATAAACACACAAAGGGACATACACCAGTGTTGGAAGACTCAAGACCGGCCTCGGCCTTGGGGCCGATTTTTCAGTCCTCAGCCTGCAATGACTGGGTCTCTATAGCACTAGTAACGCGAACTTGAAAAATTAGGTTCTGTAACTAGTACAGTATGATCTACAAGCTTATACAATAATGAAGTATGAGTTGCTTTCCAGTGATCATGACTTTCTTTTCTACTTCAGGAGATTTACTCTTAATTTATTCGCACAAGGGTGCGTTTAGGTTTTTGGATTTTGAGAGAGGGTTATCATTTCAGAGCGGGTAACTAATCTAACACGAACTTTGCAACTTTATTATTTCGAGTGTAGGTCCAATTCTACGCAAGGCTACCTGATAGACATATTGCAGAATTAGGATAGGCTGGTCTGGTCAAACTAAATACAAACTAAAAAAAAACAAAAAATGCAATGATGAACTCAAACACCTTTACCTATCTGTCGATCTCATCTTAAACTTTGTGCTTGGCTTCAAGAAGAAGAGCACACCAGTAGTAAACCTAAAAAGGGACATGTCAAACCACCCTCTGAACAAGAAAACCATTTTATGGCAATTTCTTTAGATTTATATTTACAAACCAGATAGTCCATTGCATGCATTTTGTGACAACTGTTTCTTTCTCCTTACAGTATGTGCACAGAAGTAGATTGTTTTTGACAGTATCAGGTTTTGAACAGTATTTGACCTTCAACTAATTATTTATTGTATCCATCAGGCTGTACACAGAGCATTGATTATGTTGAGTATCATGGAACAATATTTGCACAACTACTTTACAAAGCTTTTCGTAGAAAGGCAATGCTGGGACCAGAATCACAATGTGAGTCTTGGTTGTAACCAGACAACAAATTTTTCCCCCTCTGCTACATTTGTCATGAGAAAAAAACTCCAGTGACAAGACTTTTGAAAATACTCATTGTCCTAACTCTGAAAACAAGTAAATGCGCACCGTAACAGGTGAAAGGGACGAAGGAATGGAAACTGTAATATAAGTAACCATGTAACCAGTGTGTAATTGAAATAATTGCAACATTGAACAGTGTAGGACTTAAAGAAAAAAGTATTAGTAGTATCAACTTAAAAGAGAAAAAGATTGCAGTATTATACAACATCATGTTTCATGACAATTATCCATAATGCAATGCACTTCTATAACTGTCATGCATTGCTTATTGAAACATGTGGGCACTTTGCACTTCACATTCATGTCAATATTAAGTTAATGTAGTGACATATACTTAAACCATGTCTAGCCTGAAGCTGGTGTTTTAGAAAATATTCAACTAGAGGACTACTCACTTCACACTGGCAAATGAAAGAAATTAAAAAGAAGACATCTCCTTTTCACATTGCAGAGGCATCTCAGAAAAAGGGCAAGAGTTTGGCAGGGACAAAATATGCCCTATATGCTTCACCTTGCAGTTTTGTCAGTACCTGTTAGTAGTTCACTCATTGTGTGCATCTTTGGTAAGTGGCATTATCATGTGTTCACAATCCACACCAAGCACAAAGTCATCCTTACCTACTGTATGCTGGAGACTTATGTTCCTCAAATGCAACAAACATATCATTTGAACCTGCTTAAGCTTGCACAGCATTGTAGCAAGTATGACAATAAACTGAATGTCGACTAGCTGTTTTCAGTTGAAGATTTCCTTAGTTCCTTAAAAAAAAAGATATCTAATATTTGCTTTATATATCTTCTTACAAAAGACATCTAGTATTTATTGTGTATATCTTCCACAATTCAACTATGGTATAAGATTAGAAAGTTTTTGGACAAATGTTCCTTGTCTTGATAATACAAATTCATAATGAACTGATCCACTTTCTTGGTTATTGTGTCTTTGAAAGTGTTGCAAGTTTAATACTAGCCAGCAGACCAGTATACAGTAACAGACAAAAACTGGTACCTACACTACAGTAGACCTATAAATCATGATGTTGTAAAACACTTCGGGAGTTTAGAAAGATGGTCACTCGGACTCAGAAGTTAGTGACTTAAGTCTTAGACTCAGTCGCCAAGGGTGGTGACTCAGACTCGGTCTTGGCCTCAGATTGTGGTGACTCGACTACAACAATGGCATGCACAGCAGGGCCAGCATTGTCCTTTTTGACAAAAAGTGTCCTCACTGGCACTGTATTACATATGTCTTTCAGAGTGCCCTTCTAGACATTTCCCACCCCCCCCTCGACTGCAAAAGCATTCTGAACTTTCAGACACTTACCTCTCAACTGCAAGAGGGTTGTGCACGTTTAGATACATACCCCTCAGCTACGAGAGGATTGAACACATTCAGACACTTAACCCTCAACTATAAGAGGGTTGGGCACTTTTATACACTTACCCCTCAACTGTAAGAGGTTTACATCTACTGAAGGAGGATTACCTGACCTGATATAATTACCTGACAAATTCTCCAATTTTATGCTCTTCAATCTCAGTTTTCGAGGAGGAGGAATTTTGCCATCATAAGTGTGTTTCAGCTTCTCATAGTAACGGACAAATCTTGCCTGCGACAAACCAAAAAATTCATTTCTTTGACACAACCCTCTATTAAATGTGTCAAACCTGCTTTGGAACATAAGGATGACAAAGTTTACACACAGGTAGGTGAAACAAGTTTATAACAATTTAATTTGGTGACATTTATTTTTTCTTTTCAAAATTTCTATTTTCATTCTAAGGATGCACATTTCTTTGACATTTGTTCAGTTTTTACGATTTGTCACCATGAGATCATGACACCTGTAATTAAGCCACCCTCCGGGCGGTAAGGGCCGGCTGTACCTGGCCCTTGGATGCTTGTCGACCGGCGTGACAAGCAAATCTCCATCATCTGGCTGGCAAAAAAGAAGGAGAAAATGTACAAAAAAAACTGTACATTTTCAATTGTAAAACCTTTATAGGGTATTCCATATATATGACATTACAATTAATATTACTAATTATCATTGTTACTAACTATTATAATTATACAAACTAATTACCCTTTATATAAAAAAAAAACTTGCTAAAAGTCCTTTTTCAAACACCAAGATAGGGGTCAATTCTTGATGCACATTTAGCTCAAAAAAGTAAAATTAGATAGCATGTTTGCCATCTTGGGGAATTTTATCTGAGAAATTTGAAAGGAAGGGGACGATACTTCCCTTTAGACTTAATGCAACCCAGGACAGCATTTACACTACACTGACAAAGCACTACAGTTGCTACTCAGAGTCATATAGCTAGAACCCCTATGACATCGTCATAGTCTTTGCAAGTCCTGCCTCTTTGAAACTACTGATCAAGGCCAAAGTTCTGGTGTTTTTCCCTTTAAATTACACATCCTTTGGGTTAACCGGGAATTCTCCATCGTTTCCTGTCTATTGCTTTGGAAATACTGCTATTATAAAGGTAAACATGTGATAATTGACACCACGGTATATAGTTACATTTTTGTTTGAGCCTGAAAAATTAAATGTCTATGGAAATTCCACCTCTAAAGAGACAAAACATGTGACCACAAGTGGTTATATAAGGTTTTTTTTTTTTTGGCTCCCTGTGCTGTATGCTTATGGTCCAAACTCGGTAAGTTGTTGACAGATTACAATCAGTAGTAGTAACATTACTGCAATGTAACAGAAAAAGCAACAGCGGCTTCATATGTGACTCTTGCTTTAATAACGACTGAAAGTCGACTGATAGTGCCGCTTCCTCGATAGTGACAGGTGTGATACATGGAGAAACAGTTTACACACCTGGCTGGGGGTCTGCACACCTTGAAACTTGCTGCCCTCTTCATAGTCTGTCCTCCTGTTTCCAAAATGCTCCAAACATTCCTATCAGGACCAAAAAAATACAAACTACAAGAAACCCATTCAAAGTATGTCTGCAGGACCTATGAACCAATGTTTAGAAGTTCAACTAAAATTGATAAGACAGGTATCTGTTACATGACTGTATTACATCAAAGGGGTGGAGGGTGCCTTTCTACACATGGTATGGTTCTGAATGGCTTTGTACTGTAGCTACATCAATGATAATCACAGTACTAGAATAGAAGTAACTTTCATACCATCAGAACTACAGTGTGGACTAAAGCTTTTACTTGTACAATATGCAAAAATTGACAGAATTGTGATTAGATATGGCATTCCAACTAGCCAGAGAGAGAATCTTGCAACTGGTTGTGGTTGGATATTGGCAAGCATCCTATTTTATTCTTTATAAACTTGACACATTCAGTGGTTAATTGCCACTGTACGCTACTTCCAAAGCAGATCAAAACTCTTTAAAATTACAATCACAAATGTAGTCCACTTGTGCAAGATAGGACAGACATTAATGAATGAAGTAGAGAGTATAAAGTTATTCCAGCCATCCTAGCAAAGACTTCTACGTAAAGGTGCCAATTAAGATCTTTGGTTTAAAGTCATACGTACATCTGCGGTAGGATGTAGTCCACTCTCCAAAAGCCAACAAGAAATCATTAATCCTGTCCTCCCTGGAAGAATAGAAAGAAAAAAAGTCACCTACACAGAAGATGATGAGGGACACAACTCAGTGTTCTCCTCCTCTTTTCAAGAGAGGTGGGGACAGTCCCATGTGAAGTGTGCAAGCAATCACACACCAATCAGCAGGGGGGAGTTTGAGGACAGAAGGTTTATCCTCACCCCCCAGATAATTTGCCATAATAGGGGTGGGGGGTAAGTGGTGCAAAATGGTGCCACTGAGAGATGATTTCTTGCTCTTTGTGAAATGGAAGTGCCTGTTGTCAATCTTTTTTTTGACCAAACAGAGCTTTGTAGCAGTGCAAGATTCATTTCAGAGGGCAGTTGCTTTTTCAGGTGGAGTGTAATTTTCACTTGGGGTATAGACACCCCAAATCATTTCCCCCTCCCCTGTAGTTATTCCCCTTACATTCATAGTTCCATTCATAGTTTTTGTAAAAAAAAAGTAAAAATAAACATCTGAACAATTTAACCTTAATTTAATTACTCAAACAGAATGGGAAACATTACACAAACTTGGAAAAACTTGTTTGGGTAATCAACCCTAAGCAAATGAAAGTAAAGCAAATTGGAACATGCAAAGAAAAACAAGGAAAGGCAAAAGGAAAACATCACAGAAAGTAAAACAATCAACAAGAAGCAAAAGAATAACAACCTTTGTGTTATTCCTTTATACAGGAGAAGGGATTTTTAAGCAAGCTTTTGAATGTACCAACATCTGCACGGACCAGTACAACAGTTGTCAAATGAGTTAACTTGGATCAACTTTGTGATTTCATTTGCATTTCCTTTAATTTGGAATCGTAAAAAAAAAATTAGAAGGCAAGTGCTTCCTTGTTCTTTACCACATACCAGCCAACTGGGAATCTCTCAATGAAGAGAAGCAATTCAAGGAGGTACTGAGATACAAGCATATTTCACATTTATTCTTTGATCAAAAGCAGCAAATCAGATCTGAGTCTGATCAACTCATCAAGGTCAAGGGTTTTGTTTGCTGCCCACATGAGGTGTAGCTTCAGCAGGCCCACAAGAGTAATAAATCAAGTTTGTCATCAACTTGTTTATTCATCATCCACTTTAGAGTAATTTTCTATCTTGTCATACATCTTGCCATAAACGATCACTCAGTTTAAGAATGTCGATATCCTTAACAACTGTTTATATTGAAATATGTCCAGAATCTGGGTAACTTGTCCAATATATCGAGAATTTTTTCATGATATGGTCCCCCACCCCCTCACCCTCCTAATAGATCAAGAGAAACACAAGGCTGTTTAGGCTGCTTTCAAACTTATTCTTTGATCACAAGCGGTTAATCAGATCTGAGGTTGATCAACCTGTGAGAGGTCAAGAGTTTTGATTTTCACACTCGGTTCACCATTGTAACTCAGACCTTGTTCACAGGTGACCAACAAACAGGAAAAGGCTGCACAAAAATCAGTTGCCATGACAACTAGCTCCTCAATTCAGGCCTTGGTGACTATGTTAGTGGCTAGGTGAGAAGTGTGGAGAAAGCCTGTGGCTTACATGATATACAACTTCACTTTGGGTGACAACCAACTCAACAATGTTTCCGTAAAATTTGCAATCCTTTTTGTTTTCTCCTTTTCACGAGGTCAATGTAAGGCGGGAAAACCAAAGATTGGACTTGGATGAAAAATCAATCACTAATACTCTGACCCAGCCAGGGATTGAACCGGGAACCTCCCTGATGATCAGCTTAATTGCTTCAGATGCGATCATCTGTATCCTCTCTGCCATACTAAGGGTTCATGTGCGCACATATACATACATACATACAATTCATGTTGTCACAATGATCACTGGTAACCCTTGAGTCACTGAACTACCACACAGTATTTTGAAATCGTAAGATGATCCCAGGAGCTTTCACACACAGAATTTGACTTCAAGCAGTTAACTCACACCCAGACGCTGCTAGCGATCGATTGCAAGATCACGCTACAGAGTCCAAACACATACTTCCTGAATTTATTCTGATTTCTTAATGATTTGTAAACAAACCTTCATGATTAATCTGTGTTATATTTACAAAACTGTCTTCAACATTTAAGCATTGTCAACAAGTAAAAACAATTAAACTTTTGATCTGTACCTTTTCCACCCTTGCAATGGACGAACAACACCGTGTTTGGATCATGCTGGTACCATTGTCTGCACTGAGCAGTGAAAGCCTGCAACTCTCTGGAAAAGAAGGAATAGAACAAACATGAAGAAAGGGAGAAATTTACTTCCTATTATTCTTCTTCTTCTACAAAAAGTTTGGACTGTTTTTGCAGTGATAGTCGGTTTCTACTGATTAATCACTAAAAGAAGCTTAAAAAGATATCTTAACTTTTGCTTCAAATACTTACTGAACAAGAGGAACATTGTGATCATCAATTGGGAACCTTGCCACTCGATTATTGAAGAACGACTCATCGTAATGTTTCTCACCTGTGAGGAAATACATACAATGACAATGCAATCAATTCCAAGTTCACATGAATACCATGTAAATATTATTACTTGACTGATACTTCACATAGATACAATAAACTGACTCAACTTAAAAGGTTACAAGCACTCTTAGAATGGGAGTACAGTTGTGATGTTGAAATAGGTAAGTGAGGAATGAAGTCAATTATCAAAACTAAGTATTCCCAGAGGACCATTAAGCATATTTCACTCCACACACTTATCCAAAAGAAAACAGAGTTACCTTTAAATGCATAGTTCACATGCAGACCCTTGGCTTCCTTATTTATACCAGAAAATAAAACCTTGTCCATGAAAATACTGCACTCTTGTAGCATCATTCGCCAAAATAGAGAGTATGAATAATTGGGTCATTGTGGATCATTGGTAACCATAGAAACCAAAAACATCAATGTGTTCCACCATGTGCTAATCATGTGTCTTTTTGGTGTCAGGTACATCACCTTGAGGAGCAGCTCAAAATTTCGATAGGTGCCATAAAACACCCCGTGATTGTCTGATTCCAGTAAAATAACAAAGACGTCCAGATGCATGTACGTCTTGGCATTTGACAACTACCGGGGCAAACTTGCGACCAAGAGACAACAGTCGGCATATAATACTCACTGCACAGATTGCACACCCTGTAATGTCCAGCGTGTTTCTTGTTCAGGAAACGTGAGACCTCTGCGATGGGATTGCGGTACAGCGACTGGCTGCCGGATGAAGGGAACGACGATGCAATCACCTTGTCTGAAGATCCAAATAGAGAAAATTTCAGTCTCAGATTTAGTCATTAAGTCAGCTTTCAAACTGATGCATATACAGTACAGAACTTTAAAGCTTTTTCGTTCAATTTAATTGAATATGATCTTAAATGGGCCATTGCTAATGAAATAAAATCAGATAGAGGTACTTTGGACAGCAGATAAACAATTAATTCTCAATATCAGGAATAATGAGAGGAATAACCAGGGTCTGTGTTGTTGAAGCTAAAGATTATGTTTTAAGGTTAACAAATTGACAAAAAAAATCAACTGGTGCAAACTATGGTTTTACTTGCATTCTCCTCTATGTGAAAATCATAGAAGTACATTGTTTAGAGAAACAGAATGGCAGTGACAGAAATATGCGGTATAGTAAAAAGAATTAAAGAGGCTCACTGAGTTGATATCAATAAATGTGTGAGGATTTTTGAAGGGTACAAAAACATGGCAATATTTACAATTAGCATATATAGTCATGTTTCACATCCAGTAGTTATGAAAACCATCAAACGTTTTGAATTTTTCATCCTAACTTATACTGGTTGAGTTCATATAAGTGAGTACTGATGTGAAAAGTATTTATTCAAAAATTTTAAAAAGCAAACTTTAAATCATTAATCATTCGGTCATTAATGGTCTTTTGTATGTAACACAAGTGAATCCCGTTAGTTTGAAAATTTGTCATCAGTATGCGCAGATATCTTGACAGGTTTAGAAAAATTTAGTGAATTTCACAAAACGACTCAATGAGCCTCATTAGATAAACATCCAAGTTATTACAACCATGAAGAGAACACGATTGATACCTGTGATGTACGTTAAATCCAGATCAAATCCATCACTTCGGTACCGTCTCTTGTTTTCAGATACCTTCAGAAATTTAAGGATCATAATAGTATTAGAATCCAATAGTTCTTTTCCAAATGTAAAGAAGGTTCTATCACATGTTTTTAAGTACTTAATGCAGATATCCTGCAATGTGAACTACAAACTGGCTGTAAACAGAGAATTGTTTATGGAAAAACTTACAAACAAGGGAGGGCAGAGAATTAAACAAAGAAATAGGAGGCTGAATTAAAGGTCTTGTGACATGGATCTTGAAAACAGCTAGCTTCATTCAGAAGCTGCAGAGTGAAACCCTGAATGACAATCTTTTGAAATTTGGTTCATATCTAATACTGTTTTTGAGATGACGTATCAGCATTTGATAATTTAAGGCAAAACAGGTGACATGGAGGGTTGCACAGTGCCAATATTTCTTTTGTTAACTCTTTATACATTGTCCATGTAAGTGATATCCATATTTTTGAGGAAAATACATTGTTCAAAAATAAAACCCTCTGGGCATATAAAATTTTCATTTGTCCTTGAAAAAAGGGTCAGGTAAACAAAAGACTAAAATAACACATATCACAGGAATCCATCTCTTGATGTCACAAATTTGCATACATAGCCACTGTTTATTCATGATGCAGGTGTGAGACAGAAATTTGCAAGTAAAATTCTGAATATTTGATGAATTTTGATAGAATTTGGGGCTATTTTCAACATTTTCAAAGATTAATACACCCAATACTCCAAAATGTCACTCTCATGTCACACGACCTTTAGAGCATACCACCGCTTCATACACATGGATTTGTCCCATTAGCATAACAACACTGCATACTAAGCTACCCATTACACACTGTTCTCCATTAAAGGAACACATGAAGGGAATAATTTAGCTTTCAAATTTTGCACTCCAGTCTTGAAATCTACCGGGGTCTCTGCAATAAACTCATCAAAAATTCCAAGTTTACAAATATTAGAAACAATATCTGTTACACATGTTTGCATTTGCACACTAGGTTGACATACTTATTTTAACAAACTGGATACACACAAACGATCCATACAGAGAGGCAAACCAACTAGAGAATACAGCAGAGGTTTCTCAGATTTAAAGGTAAGTTATTACCATTCTCCTAGATGCTTTGGTTAAATGTCTCCTTTCACTGATGAGTCTAAACAACATCACAACTCTTATAAATCTGCAAGCTAAAATTAATCTGTTTCGAGAAGAAATGAATAAGAGAGAGGTTAATATTCACATAAAAGCAACATTACATTTCAAACGATTAACGGAATTAGTCAAGTGCAACAACAAGCCATGAAGCCAATGTTTATTTACTGTGCATGATTCACCTTAAGACCTTTAAAACATGAAAGTGGAGACAGTCATCTCTGTAGCTTTTTTTTCAATGAGCAGCTATTTCCAAAAAAAGAGTTTATGGTGTCTTAGTGCTGGCTGACAAAAGAGAGCACTTTTACAACAACACACTGAAAATGAAACAGAAAATGAAGGTTGCATGGTATGATACTGACATGCAGTGACATTAGAATGCTGTTCCAAATTCTCCACCAAATGGGATCACATAAATTGGAACCAAAATTTCATACATTTCTGTCAGTAAAGTGAAGGATGTTGTTGGCAAATACGTACAATGTTAGGCACTCATGGCTCGTATGCATGCATCCCATGACAGTCAGGGCAGAACTTTATCTTTTCAACAACCTGCCCAGTGGGAATAGTAGCTTCCTTAATTCACTGGCCCTGATAATTTTTCACTTGTCCCTGATAATTTTTCAATTGCCCTGATAATTTTTCAATTGCCCTGAAATGCCAGAATGAGAGTTAGAAAGCTCAGATGTCACTGGTAACATGATATTTATAGCCACATACTTTTACAGTTGGATTAATGATTTATGAATGCTAAGTCATGACATGTCCCAGTTAAAGTTGATGACAATGTGAAGAACATACTGTAAGGATATACTGCACTATGGGACCACCTCAATTAAAACTCAATTGAAGTCTCCGGCAGCACAGTGTTTTTTTGTGGGTTAAAGTGTCCCCCAAAAGCACACAGAGTTTGAGACTAGGAAATTGTGCGTGCCGTAAATATAAGGCAGTAGGATATTATTGGCTGAAGGACGTGATGATTCTTCACACTCGGATACGTGCTTTCAGTATGCGATAACTTCTTGTTTGCAACACGTATGCTGCACATAAACTGTACATTATTTGGCTCTTTCATCCGGAGAGATGAGGTAGATTAACTACACTGCAGGAATTGATAGCATGATACACTGAAGTGTTCAGTAATGCAGCTTCGGTATGAGTTTTCAATAAACATCTGGGAAAAAATTCAGCCGACACACAAACATATCCTAAGCATAGCCCCGGTGACTGCAGTACCATCCTTCTGATTTACTCACTTTCCGTAGTCAGAATTAGCACCAGCAAAGTCTGCGATCACGTAAGTAAATGTGACGGCTCCTGTGATCACTACGATGCACAGGTCCATGATGTCCGGGAAGGGGGTCCGAAAGAACATCCGTCTGTGAGCAAAATTAAAAAACATAAACTTACAGCAACCCATGCAGCTGACAACTTGTGAATTAACAGGGGTCATGTTAATGCACAAATTTCTGGTTCCATCTCAGTCCTAACCCTTATATCCATACTACCCCACCCCACTGATAGTCATAGCTAAATACACACCAAAGAGGTAAAACCTGTGTTTGCAGCGCGTCCAAACTTTGGACCCGGGTACCTGCTGTCCATTGTCAGTGGGGTATCAGGGTGCCAAAAGGGTAATAACAGTTAACCTCAAGTTTATATTTGAAGTCGCAATACATTTTTCTTGGCATATTAATATAACGCTCTACATCTTTAATGAGGATTTGTGAAAAGAGTGCAACATAGAAAGGTTCTGTGGATTAAAGAGACAGGTGTCAGGAAAGGTATTCAAAACGAGGACAAGTAGTTGTGAGGTACACAACTTTTTGCATAAATTAAAAGAATTAACATTTTGTTCCTCACTACTAGGGCGCTTTTTGACAAAATTTTCTCATTTGCAGATCATTTTTATTATAACACAAATCTGCTAAGGTGATATGCTTGTACTTGATTTGGAGGGAGAAAGTGAAAAAAGTTTATGTAAAATGTGCTTTACACCTGCCTATCCTCTTTAAAGTGATTGCATATGTAGGCAAAAAGTAAAAACATTGAAATTTGATCTCTACAAGTTTGGTAAGGCTTTTAATTACACCATTCAGACAATCTGGGAAAATAAATAGGTTTCAGTTGGTTAATTCTGCCATATGATTTCAAATTCTTCTAACATAACAACAAAAAAGTGCAACATACGATAATGTAGTGGCTGACAGTTTTCAATCAACAGTGTGCTTTTTTGAACAAGCCAATGGGAAGTACACTAGTATTGAATATTTAGTTAGTCAAAACAACTCAGGATCACTGACACCGCAATGTTGTGTCCAGTTCGTAGGTTATTTGTAAATACAGTGCTTCCCTGCACCAAATACTACAATTCCCGATACCGACCGAGAAGCGACGACTTGAGTTGTATGTTTTTGATACTCTAGTGAGACCTGTACTGTTGCATGTAGGCACTTACAGTAAGAACTGTTAATTTTCAAATATGATTTCTGTTTTTATGCCAATCCCGTTGTTTTTCGAAGTAGTTACTGTCATTTTCCTTCAATGAAAGACATAGTCCGTTCATGTACAACCTCGCGTGTACATTTCAAAATAAAGAATACTTAAGATCAAACATAATATTATCTTTTTGGTTTTTCAGTACACACGCAATCACTTTAAAGCATCCTGAATGCACAGTGCAGGGTATTTTGTCATGTAATATTGTAAATTTGTAATGCACACACTGACATTCTCGATCAAATTATTTATCAGCCAACTCCAACGCAATGCAAATCATGATGTATGGTTTTCAAATTCAAATATTCTGTATGTTTCTTAAAAATTAAAAATTGTACAGGACAAGAAAGACAACCTTATTCTAACTGCATGTCATGATTGTGTGTAGTTACAGGTATGTAGGCTTGTACTAAAAATAAAAAAAACAAAAACAAAAAGCTGAGCAGTTTTGCAAATTTCCTTGTTAGAGTATACTTTTGAGTACGACACAAAAATAACATGGAACACATGTAAACGTAATTTCTCTCAGCTTATACTCAGGATATTGTACGTTATTTTCACTTTCATTTCCAGTTCTGAATTCAAAAAGCTTTTGTTGTTTAGAAGTTCCTCTATTCAAGCAATGCCAACCTACAGTGGGTGAGTGGGAGTGGCCACAGTATAGTCTTTCTAGAGGTGCACACACCACACATTGGCATCAAAAACTTTGCAGACTGTGAGAAACTATATTTGGATATCTGTCTAGACATATTAATCTTTGACACTGTTTGTGATAGATCCCTGGTCCAATCTAGACTACAAACTTTCTCAAACACCACCGAAAAAGTGCTGCAGTACAGTACCGTAGCCCGCTGGGTTACACTGTCCAATCTCGGAATAGTTTTATTTACTGTCCATGACATCATGGACGGTGCGCATCATGGACAGTACCTAGGCTCCCGTCTCATTTTCGATGGGCAGTTCTTTCGTGCAATGTTTCCTAATTCACATTTGATGGTTTGCTCTACAACTGAGCTCATTGTGTTGAGCAGATCATGCAGATGGGAGTGAGATTTCTTGGTGAACTTTGGTTGAAATATGGCTCGATTAGACCGGGTTTTTTTTTAATTTTGGTTGAGATATGGCTTGATTAGACCGGTTTTTATTTTGGCAGGTTTGCATTTTATTGTTTCACAAATAAAAGACTTGAGTGAATCGAATTCCCAATGGCACACTTTACATACAAGCCAGGCAATCGTTACTTCTGTGTATTGCACATCTCTGTATATGGTCACAGTCCCTCCACAGAGACTATGGACACTCTGCATGTATACAATACACATCCGACAATACCATGATACAGAGCCACAGTCTACAGTCGCACTGCTAATCAGGGAACCACTAGAACATTCCACAATAATCTGGCACAGTAACCATGGACAGCACAAGATTGCAATTTTTGTGACCACATTTTCTAGTTATCTCTGCTTTTGAAGTCTCTCCTTCCAAACCTTCATATATGTGTCCGAGATTTCTCTGCACTGTCTCATCCTGTGCATTTTCAAATTACTACTGTATAGCCTAGGCATTTGACCTAACACAGAAAGAGACATTTGCATTTGGAAAGCTGACGAATAAGAAGAAAATGTTGTTGCACTAACAAAGCTGCACACAGGATCTCAAAAGTTATACACAGTTCTTGCCACAAGAGTACAACTCTTTTTGAGATGGCGTGGACAGCGACGGTCATTATACCTGGTGGTGATAACTTTGGGTCTCCTGTTGAGTTGATGTTGAAGAGAACCAACTACAGCATGCATAATGAGAAAGTTACCATGATTAAAAAGCCAAAATGTTGGTTTAGTAAATTAAAGGTGGCACAATGATATTTTGGTCCAAGTGCCATGTCAAGGGGGAAGGATTGGGATTCCAAATTTCCACTCCTTCTAGCTCAGAATCTGAAGTTGAAAGCAAACTTGTAAATGCCACCATACACTAGGTCCTTAGCGATTACATGAGAGGGAATGCCTGATCTATGATCACCCTTCAACCTTGCAAGCATGAGGGAATGGGTCCACTACTGTTGCTTGTTTAGAGTGAGCATCAACGGGAGAGATTAATGGTGGTGTGCTACCTACTGTACCTGCAGCCCAAGACCATTGACCTCAAATAAAGAGCTGACCTTAATCCTGGAAGAACCTCCTCTGTACAAAGGACAATGACAACTGTACAGTATTAACACATAATTATTAGTCCAAAAAGTGCATTGAACTCCTTTTCAACACCACAATCTAAATGCAAACAAACTCTACAGAGTACTTTATACCAAAGATTAACTTCTGCTGTGATAAACCATTGCCTGTAATGTTACAACACTGCAGTTCTCCATAAACCTGTCATCATCAGAGCAGTAGAATTACTGTAGATATTGTAGATATCTCACACATCAAAATATAGAATTTAAAGTTTGACCAAATGGGAAGAACAATAGTCACGCCACCTGATTCTGAAAAAGATATTACGTTGTTGCGTATAACAGATCATTCCAAAGAAACAGACACTTGATTTTAACCTTAACCTGATCTGAGTCAGTAATCTATATGCAAGTGGACTATTCTACACTTTCCAGCAGGCCAAGGTTCTACATTACACCGCTTCTCACTATTCTGTAATTCTCTCACAAAGAGTGAAATGATGAATGATGAATAATGATGTCAGACAATAGTCCAAAAATCTAGCCATATGATTGGTTCAATGTTACAAAGGCTGTTATATCAAATTCGGCCTGGATATGTGACTGTGAGCAAACACAGAAGCTCTCCGTGTGTGGTCCAGAACCTCAGATTTATGTCGTTTGACAAATTCTATCCACATAAGTTGGTAATAAAAGTTCCAATTATAAAAACCTGAGTACCATATGATACTAGTAACCATTCAGAATTACACTGATGACTTCACAGAGCTGTCAGAAAGAATTACTTAAAACAATTTGAAACAAACTTACAGCTGTCACATTGTCATGTACTTGTTGACAGCAGTGCTCAGCCAAATATACTGTACATTGTTTTATGAAAGATAACTGTAATCACATCGGTGGCACTGAGGTAGACTTTTCATCTCATGGGAAAATGCTAATATTAAATTCAGGATGAAACTGTTCCCACACGTAAAAATGTTGGGCAAATATCCTCAGATATACATTATGTGTGTGTGTGTGTAACCCCTAACCTTAAATGTAACTTTAATAACAAATTTGCTAAATCTCCTTTGTGCCATATCATTATAAATTTGCAACAATCAGATTTTGGCATTAAAGGGAAATAAGTTGTTTGCTTTACAGGAAGCAATCATATTTTTAAAACCCATGTTTGTGGATATACCGTAGCATGCTAGAAAATAAGGAACGACAGAGGCCTTCTTTCCAAGAAATAAATCTCTCACAGATATAAATTCAGTATTTTGTTGCTGAACAATAATTTAATCACCCAAAATTTCCAAAATAGCTCTCTTGTTTTTACAGCAGTCCTTGGCTGTAAAGGTCAGCTGACATCTGCATCAACTTTCATCTCCTAATACTGAATAGTGCTGATGTTGGAAATTTGGTCTAAACAGTAAATGGACGTTTTTGCATGACGACCAACAACATGCAAAAGTTCCTGACAGCTGGTGGTGGACAAGGATGGGGGGTGGTCGATGAAGACTATAATGAAACAGATTGCATTCTTTTGGTAATATTCTAACAAAAACACAGAATTCTGTAGAAATGACAAAACAAAACTATACTACAGTCTAAGCTTGTGAGTTTTTCATCATTAACCAGCACATCCCCCTGTCCCTGAAGGAATATACACAAGATCTTCCAGCATATGGGGTTTGCTACACCTAAACCTGATACTTAAAAAACCTATGGATCATCAGGCAACAGGTTCCACTTGAGAATCAAATGAAAAAAAAAAAAGGGTATGCTTCAAAACGCATCAAATAATGCACAGTTTACGAAGTGTAACTAAAAATTGAATTTGGCAAACCTAGTTATTTTCATGTGTCGAAGAAGTTTCTCCACCTGTCTCCAGCAACATGGTTGCGATGCAAAATATATATAAAAAAAAAAAGCATTATTCTACATAGAAATACTTCATTTGTTACATCTGAGAAAGAACATATGTGCTGTTCAGGACATGGATCTGCAAATGCTGTAACAGAGAAATCTACACCAGGGGACCATTCGACATCAAATTTTTTCTTTGCCTTCACTTTCGATCTATAATCCATCAGTCAACAATGAACCATAACGTCTTAAAGATTGAGCCTACTATAGATTACCCATGAAGCCAGCTCATCACTTTTAGTATGTGAAAACAGCAAACACATGTTTATGTACAAATTTATATCGACATATTGTCGTAACTTTATTGCTCAAATTCGCAACGTCTATTACATTTTCCTTGTACAAATTCATTATTTTGCAGCACTGTAAACAGGGCACACAGAGAGTATTGAGTCTAAAATTGTTAATATTATATTAGTAGTGAAATGACACTTTGGTGTCACCAGTTACAATGGTTCCATTTTTTTTCAGCCATTGACTGCTTTCAGACTTCCAGAACACCAGCAGAAGTGAAAGCTGTTCACCAGCCAATAAAGAAATACCAAGAAGAAAGATCATTCCTGAATGCTTAACAAGGGACACCATAATAGTGTCTACAAATAAACAGAGGTATAGAATCACCTTTAATTACTTGACACATCTAATGACTAAACTTACCCATTAGCAAATATCCTGAGGGCTATTTCCACGAAGAAGTAGCACCAAATAGTAAGAGAGATAACGTCATAAATTTCCACAGCTTTTTTGTTCTCATCAGGATCAACCACAATATCTGCTATTACGATGGATATATCCACCATGACAATGATGACACCTAATATCCTGTTGAAAAAATATTTTTGAAAGGAAATTAATTAGAAAGAAACAGAGATTTCAAAACATTTTGTGACAATTAACCCACAGACTGTCTAAGAGTACATCAATATGACAAAATTGTGAAAACTACACATATACACACACACACATGCACACACACAAAACATGCTCAGGGTCTAACAGTAACAAAACACACGATGCCATTGTCTTGAATTGTCCGTCAGGAGTAAACGACAATGGAACTTTACTTTTTAAAGAACTTTTAAGTCAATTTCTGTTATTGAATGGCAAAGAACCAAGTTTTTTTTTCTCTCTCTCATGGAAATTGTGACTTAGGGAATAACTAATATATCAACTGGATAGCAAATAAAACTCTTTACAGTGGAAAGTAATTGCAGATTATCTGGAATGTATACTTCAGGAGCAATGCATTACTGCAAACTGTTAATCTTCTACATGAAACACCAAAGTATAATACAACCCTATAGTACCAGTTCCATAAAAAATACAAGGACCTACAGTATTCCACAGTGTCCAACTTACAGCTTACCTAACATAGAGGTGCTCTACAAACTTCTTCACTTTTAAGCGCCTCTCACTGAAAAAAGAAGAAGCAAGAATCAGCCAAAAATCGAATTACCTTTATACTGAAGGAAAAATCTGTGTACAGCAAGTCAGAGAAAAGAGTTCATGTCATGAACAAAGTGTACAGCTATGATAGTGTAAAAAATTCCATAGCCAGTACACTTCATCAACTATTACTGGTGAGTGTGTGAATAATCTTGAGACCACATGCTAGTGCATGAAGCAAAAGCCTGTGTTGTTTGCTACTTTAAAGTATGACTATTGTAAACTGTAACGACAATTGCCTGACCACATGCGAAGAGGGGGATCCAGAAATTTGTGAAGGGGTAGGTGACTATTAAACTGTGCCCTGGTAAAGGTTCCCTTTTTACTCCACTTTGGAAAACTTTCTTTTAATTATGTGTGCTCAGATACAACATTTCTCCAATAGTTGACAAATGCTTTGTCATATTTCAGGGCCTGAAATACTGCAGTACCACAATTTGGACAGTTGTATAGCCTTTTCTTTCCACAGAAATCAGAAAAAATCCTTCTTTTCTTATCCGGTATTTCTATTTTACATCTACAAACATTTGGTAGTTTCTAGATATCTTTTCTTCTTCCTTTTCAAAATTTAAGCTCAATACAGGTATATAAATTTAAACAATTTTTCTTCTATATACGGATACCAAAGTTGGTGGGAAAAGGAGGTACAGTATGACTAGTCATGGTAGTCACACCCACCCTCCCCTCCGCCGTATCACTCGTAGAGAATCACAACCATTGATAAAGCAAGTAGTGGGTATACATACTATACAGCATCTCTAAAAGGAAAGAATTTACATTTCATGCTCACACATGGGGTACAAGCTACAGTATTCATACATGTTCAGCACAGAAAACAAAGACTAGCCTCAAGAACCTCATCATTAAACTATGGGATATGAAGAACTTTGTGACAGCATCTGGGGAGGAGCCTGTAGGACACTGATCAGACATGGAGATCTTGTTTTGTTGTCCCATGCATTTAGAATCTAATGGGCTCATTCAGCCAGTTCCAACTACTGCAAGTTCCATGCCAAAACAATGATATTGTCGTCGAGTGAATTCTATTTATGTCGTATGATAATCTCATTGCATCCATCATCTTGCAAGATGCTATGCTTGGCTTGTACACATTACATCATGCCACCTATTAAAGGTCATGTTCGTGACAGATGTTTGGATGCCCAATTGAAAAAAAACAACGGCTAAAGGATACAGTTATTCAATGCTAGCCCGATGCCTGCACTGTTTTGCAATGGTGCATGATCTCTCTCAAGCAGTTTAATATACAGTAGCTGTAAACATACTCAAGGTCATGCAGGTCAAAATTCACAGGACGCGACCAGTGATGGGTTAGAACTACAGTAGAGCAGAAAATGACAATTTGAAATGTCCCATAGATACAAACATGTGACAGTGACAAAGTATTCCCCCTTTTCTATGCTTTGCATGATTAAAGATGACACAACATTCTTGTTTCTGAGCAGCTTTTAGTGAGATTGTTTCTTTCAAGTTGTCCCAACATTAAACTACAGTAGTCCAGACAGTCTAAGTGTTGAGGGTTTAGACTGAACAATGTAGTTAGCCAGTACCTCATGGCCTACAGTATACTTGTAAAGTCTGTTTAGCCCCCATTGAGCATTCAATGGGACCCCCTGTGATGACCATGTTAAACTCCCTGGTGCAGGCACTGCTACAGATGTCAAGACAAATACCAGGGGCTACCCAAAGAAGTTTTTCTATGCCGATACAATGGCCAATCATGTTTTTACCAAAACATCAAAGATTATCCAATATTTCCCCATCAAGCATGGTCCCTCATGATGAAGTCTCTGGAGTATTTTTATCATGATTCAAAATCCATCACAAACTCTTCAGGTATTTTTGTACATTTTTGGTTAACATTTTCAGATGGATGATACAGTACCTTCATGGGGCATTTCTTACTGTAATTCCTATCCTGGTTTATGGATCAACACATCCCGTGGTGTAAATATATTTTCAGGTTGCTGAACATCGACAAACATCGGCGTCTAAATTTCGCCGATTTGATGTTCTACCGACAGTGGAGAACATCGGTCAGATCCGATGTCCCATCCCATTATCAGTTGATCCCTGGCAAAATACCCGACAGAATAAGTTTTCTTCGCTATGCTCCTTGGGCAGCTGTAATTAACAGTGACATTTTTATTTGAGTGCTGTCGATACAAATGACCTACATTTCATAAATTATATGTTTCAGCCCATTTGGCTCCAGAGCAGGTGAGGAAAGTCCTATGTCAAGTTTTTATAAAAGATAATGAACTTGTGCGCAGTCACCACAGCAGTATTTCATATGATCAATTTCACACTTGTGTTAATTTTCTTCTGAACCAGACAGAAATCTGTTTACAGTGGTTTTGTTTTAAACAAAACATGATGAATAACTGGCAACTGAGGCAGATATCCATCTTCGTATACCGTGTCTTCAAAACAGGGCATCACGCACACACCAAGGAAATGTTAATTTGATGGAGATAACATAGGAAATTCAATTCAAGCTTGTTATACTAAAACCCATCAATCAAGTGAAGATACACTGTAGATGCTCTTTCATGTTTTGTCGCATAAATTAATTTTAAATTGCCGTATGTATATTGAGCATTGAAAGATGGAGTCATTTCTTATTTCACTGAAGACTGACAATGCTGTGAGAGTACTGAAAATCTCAGGGTCCTATTGCAACTGTAACAGACCATTCTGTGTGTTCTCTCTAATCTCAAATAATCCTTATGTTAAGAACATACAGGAGATATTACGTCTCCTTGGTGGTGCAAAAATGTGCTTCAAAGCTCTGCATCTCCATTCAAAGTAACAGTTCCCTCAACAGACCTGCACATACACTTACTCTTATGTACAGGTACACATACAGACAATCTTCTGCCATTACAAAGGAAAGATTGACATTATGAAAAAAAAAATGTTGAACAGAGTCAGGAGTGCTCAGCACACTTACGTCAATTTACTTAATTGCATATCTTTGCCATCTGGAATATACTGGATTTGGCCGTTTACTGACACTCCTACATCAAAAGGATCGATGGTGTCAACTTCACTGGTAGGTTTTATCATATTTCCATTTACATTTCCCTGTTCTATGTCAGGCAGAGTTGAGATATTGTCTTGTCCTGACGTCCTGATGTCCCCCATCGTCCAGTCCGTGTCTTCACTTTCACCTGCATGACTGTCTGAGGTATCATCCAATTTCCCACCCAGGAGATCATCAAAACGTTCGTATGGCGTCGTCATTGCTCCCATGCGGATCTGTTGAGAAGAAGGGTTCTACAGTATGCCATAGTGTACTGTATTTAAGTACTGTGATATTGACATCGCATCTATTGCAAAATGGGTATCCTGAAATTATGGAATGCAGAGCTAAATTGACCCTTCCTACAGTAACGAACAGTCAGAATGTAGTATTACCAATTTGCAGCAGGTCAGATGCCCATGGCCAGGTAAGATTCCATATGAGGTGGGGGGTGGGGGAATTAAAAATAGTTGGGCAAGTCCACCAGCACATTGCAAATAATTCTGAGTTTCCAGTTTGTACCTGTTGATGCCCGGGGTAATGTGAAGGGTGGTCTCTAAACACAAATTTTTGAAACAACAATGCTCCTACAGTATGTAATTTACATAGTCACAACTTTTCAAAAATGAGAGCATACATTTGGGATTTATTTTTAATGTCCTAAAATTACTGTATCGTGGGGGGTAAATACTTTTTAGGAGGCCCTGGCTCCCTAAAATATTGTTACCCCTCTGGCACTTTTTTTTTTATTTGGCTTGCTTACCTGTGCTTAACAATCCTGTGTAGTGCAGTACATCAGTTTAGCAGAGCAGAGTTGTGATTTTGCAACAAAGTTACTTTGTACTGTTGTTTTGTTGGCTTGTTTCAAAGTAAATGCAAGACAGTACATCACAAGTATGGTAGACTTGATGGGGTTACTAGATTCTACTTCAGAGTCATAACTCCTGGCCAAGAGTCACGACTACCTGACGATAGTTACAACCCAACTCCAGTGTGGACTATTAAAATGTGAAGATCATAACAACTTTTTTTTTTTAGGTGTGTGCTTAACAGCTTAAATTGATGTTCTTTTGCAAGTTTAATACACAGGTAAGACTAAAAACTAGTACAGTAATTTGTTTTTTATCTGTCTTGCTTCCCCCTGAGGCCTAGCCTACAGTACATCCGACAATTTAGATTATTAGCAACAAACCCAATTCTGACCAACCAGCACTGTTTGGGGACTACAATACTGTATCTGTACATAATTCCTGCACTAACAAATGTGTAACATTATAGATGACAGTTATGAAATCATTGAAACGAATACCAAGTAGGAATCACAAGTAGTCTCAGACACATGACCATTCTAGCTGGTATTTGATATTGTATGTGACAGTCCATTGTATTCCATACAATGGACTGTCACATTCCAACTATGTGTGGCTTTGGCCAGAGAGAGGAAAAGACAGAATTTTCCTGGCAGGTTTTAGTTTCTACTTTGACAGTCACATAGTTTGTTCTGACTTTGTAAATACAACAGACCAAAGAATAATTCTTGAACACTGCTATCATTTGTCTACATTTTTCTATGACTATGTACAGATACTATAGTCGATTGGTTTGAGCAGATCCCAAATTGCATGGTTTATCAGTCGCACAGACCTCCTTGGCATGCATTTTCAACTAAAAGTATTTACCCATTTCATAATGAATCATTATGAAATATAATTCAGTTTGGCTTGTCGGCACAGGTCATGCAGGCCAAGATTTGAGTCAAAGATCTGCTTGGTGCAAGCAAAATCCCAATGCTCAAGACTCACTAAAAAAATTATGCTCAGTACACAATTCAGAAAGAACTAAATAATCACCATCTTGCAGACTACACAAGTTTGCAACTCATAACAGGATACAACTTTGTGCTGCACTTCTGACCAATACACGCAAGTGATATTACTGTATTAATCTGATACTACTCCCAGCCAACCAATACTCAAGACATGATATTATTCAATGCAAAGGCATACATGCATTTCAGAAAACAGTACATTCCAACAAATGCATTGGAGGTTAGCCCAGGTTGGATCCTCATCAGGGTTTCACCCCTGCACCCCAGTGCAGGACCATTAAGTGGGTCCCTGCACCCCACAATCGGGCAGAAAGCATTCGGCGGTGCAAAATTTTGAACAAAAGAATCAATTTCTGTACACAAGTAACAAACTATGCAATCTGGTCAGATCCTGGCTGCTACAGCAATCTAATATTGAAATATGTATTGGAATAAGTTGGGACCCCACATATGATCAAAATGGTTGCATTTTTCAAAATTGAAAAGCGATTGCATAGCGATTTAGGCTGTTCAGAAAACCGGTTTTGATTTGAAAACCGGTTAAAACCGGTTTTGTTTGATTCAGGTTTTGGAATTTTCAAAAAACGAAAAACCGGTTACTAGGAAAAACCGGTTAGTAACCTATCGCGATTTTTATTCCATTCCAAATTTTGCTTCGATAAGGCATTCCACACTCTCTAATGGAAAATTTCTACTTATTGCTGGTGTGTTGAAGGATTTGTCGAAAAACCCTGAGTTTTCGTTTAACTTTTGAGTAACAGTACAGTTGTGCGAGTTCTTAACTCTGTGTGCATACGTAAGTGCGTTAAGCATATATGGTCAGTGTAGATTTTGATAAAACCGGTTTTGATTTAAAAACCGGTTTTCACGGCCACCAAAACCGGTTTCCAATTTTTTACCAACCGTCACAGCCTTAGTAGCAATGCTCAAAATTCACCAACATTATAAGTTTAAAGGCAATATACTGGAGGTGTACACCCAAACAAACATTCACATTATAGGCTGGCCTAAACTACGGTATACTGTAAGGTTACAGATGTCAATTAAACATGCAGTGCCACTGATGCATATTGTAGACCAGAAGATTAAAAACTGAATAGGCCTTATACTAGCCAGTCTACATTTAATGCACTTCAATGTTAAGATCGTAGTCATAAGTACCGACTCTTTCCTGATGCAGCAGCGATGAAACCGAAATCAACCTTGGCATACAACTTGTGAGTCCTATCTTAAATTACTGTACCTTCTGTACTGCAAACTATAGCTCTATAACCACAACTACATCATTTTTGGTTGTGGTATGTTTCCACTTAATTCACCTGAAATTCAACACAAAATATGATTCGGCCTATTTCTTGTCAAATACAAAAGAATGTGAGCAACTTCATGCTTCAAGTGTGATGCTCAATATCATACAGCAGGTTACGTTATATTGTATTATAAGGTATGCATAACACCTCATCGTAAGGCGTAGGTGACTGCAGTATACAGCAGCCTACATGAAATTGGCCTACATTAGCTACCTTTGAGGAATACAGGTAAGGATTAATAACTTTAAGTAGGCCTAGGTTAATGAGTGTCAGTCAGAGTAGTTAGCCTAGGCTACTGCAGTTCACTATGATCATGGTTAGCTGCAGTAGGTAGATATTAAATTGGACCTGTATATGAGTGATTCAACATCTTACAGCTTAATCCTTGCCAAAATTCGGTATGTTTATATCGTGCCTTAGCACAACTGTTTACATTAGTTTCAGTTAGCCATCTACACGCCTATTTTTAGAACTTGAACAAGGCCAAGGCCTACATTCTAGGTCTAGTGCTACACTAGTAGTAGCAGTGGTCAAGTATGCTTATAGCCTACTGTGTATCACTGATTGTTAGATAGGATATACCCTACTGAGTGCTGTGTGAGCTAAGTTACAGTTCTGACTAGGAAGCCATCCAAGCCTAATCCTACTCATAGACTAGTACAAACTTGCACTGAATTAGACTCACCGTTCGTTGACTTCGTTTTTAGCAAAGTTCAAAGGGTAATTAAGGCAGCTTTGCCTTTCATTCGAGGACTGAAGATGTGGGTAAATACCTGAATACTGTAGTCTGTTCGGAACGAGTGTACGTACCACACTGCTTTCTCTACAGTTTTCCTAACTATACTGTAACATAACTTGGTGTGTTTATATTATAATGTACATAATTGGAGTATGCATGGTTCCCTGGACTGTATTGCGCAATACACTAAGCTGCGAAATCTTCCGCATGTCGAACATGCTTCACGTGCGCTCTGCTGTTACAAGGACAGAGCTGCTCAATCGATGGTTTGATTAGTAAATTGCGATCGATGCCGTGGTCAAGACCAAGGACCGCTGAACAAGCTTCAACCAGGCCTTTACCGGAACCAGGTGGAGGGCCGGTTTTGAAACAACTTTGCATTGTTTTTGCTTGACATCAGTTGACAAAGAAACGATCGCTAACTAACGTTCGGTTAGACAAACCACTTTTGCGGACCACTTACAGAGCCGGGATGGCATGTGTAGGTCTATAAACCAATGCCCACCATAACCAATAACTCAGTCACCATAAATGTAATAACTTTTAACTATAAATATAATAATTATTAAAATGGGGAGGGGTAACGTGCACTTGTTTGGTAACTACCCTTATCACTTTTCCAGTTCCTTCATAGTAAAAACAATGGAAACTTCGTATCAGACTTCGGAACGTCGAGTTCTGCGTCGATCTCTTCTTTACATTCATTGTTTCAAAGCCGGCCAACCCAAAATGCCTACCCCCCCCCTCCTTATCTACATTACCTTTCCCTGACCTTATACCATTCAACCAAAAAACTGACACCGCAATTTTATTGACTTGACACGATATTTGACACAAGGGGACCAGAGCCAGTAGAATATAGCAAACAGATAAAGACCAAATATTGTACAGAGACACTGGGTGGGGCTTGCTCCGAAGGACATTAATTTAAGAACGTATGAACAGATCTGGGGGGGGGGGGGATATTCGGATACTCGGTCCCTACCTTCCATGAGTCGAGGTGGCCATGTTCCCCAGTCCCCTACAGAATTGTGCCCATGCTTCATCCAATAACATGATGGTATTTACAGATTTTGCATAAGATGACCAACATTGCTACCGGGTCTGTCACGGTGTTCCTCAGGGGTGAATGTTATAGTTCAGATTCCCCGATCAATTGAGGTAGACCCACTTTGCCACTTGAAGCATGACCTCAAGTGACCTGATTGATACTACTGAGCAAGTAAACTTATTTCCCCTAAATTGTGGGCCTAAAGTATGTATGAAAAATATGTGAGAAAATATGTGTAAAATATGCTCTGGATCAATCCAATACATTCTCGTATGTACACACCGATTAATGTATCGACAAAAAAAGATTACATTATAATTACATATAAAGGACACTAGAAAAAAAAACAGTGCTGTTCATCAAAGCTAGTGAACTTAAAATAAACCTAAAGAGCAAAAAACAAGGAAAAAAGAGCAAACTTAAAGGGAATTAGGGCGTTTGTTTTTCAGAAAATATCCATATTATTAAAACTAATGTTTGTGGACGCAGAATGATAGCTTATTTAAAATACTGAAGGACAGTAGCCTTCTTTTAAATAAATAAGTTTCTCACAGATAGAAACTCAGTTATTTGTTGCACAACACTAATTTGTTCACCCAAACTTTTCAAAATTCAAATGATGCATCTTCCTTTATTCATCACATGCGTAATGTTTTGAGGAGATGAAGCTTTGGCAGGTGTTTATTGATGAAACTGGATGGCTTAAGAATGACTAAAGCTATTTCTTTTGTATGTCATGTTGGTGTATTCTAAACGCCATATTTCCCTTTAAAGGTACTGTACTTACTTGTCAAAAGAGTAGTGTGAAAAATAACTAGAACTTAGAGGAGATATCTGTCCAGCCTAGAAGAAAAGATTTTGTATTCTTTTAGAAGGACTAAAGAGAAGCACACATTTTTACATTAGGGGGAAAATTATGCCAGATATAACAAAAAATTGTGGGGAAACAATTTACCATAACTTGTTATAGCAAAAAGATTATTATTTCGGGTGACCGTTGAAACTTTCATACTTTGGTGATTTAATTACACTAGATAACACTTTTGGTGACATTTTATTACTATATTTAAATACAATAGCTCCCATGCAATATATATATCTCTAACTTTTAAAAGTTTCCAATCTACGTATAGTCCTATACAGCTGATTGGTCGTATATACTGCCTGGGTTTCTTTGTGAGAACCTTAAGTATTCTATTTTGTAGATATGGAGAAGTTAAGGACTGTAGAACATGTCCTGCCATAGACTTCAATAGCAATAAGACAACCTGGTGTAAATGAAGGAAAAGTACATTTAAATTGCCGTATTAGCAGGAAGGATGTAGCTTATGTGATAAAAGATACCATTAAACTTAAGGAGTGAATTACGTAAACCATGACGTTTCCAGGTCAAATTTTCATCGATGGCCTAAAATTTGGTAAAATGTGACTTTCTAACAATACTGCCTTTGAAACAAAGCCTATCAACACATGCATGGTTACAATGTTAAAAGTTCCATGAAAAACAGTGAATATTGTTTTCCCAATGTGAAGGGTAAGTTTCGATGACTATAAGCGCTTCGATGGCCATGTCGATTAAACTATTACAGTCTTTGTTAGCTAGGAAGACATTAGTTTACACAACAGACGAGTTGACGAGTTGATATATTAGGAATATACGTTACTTTAACAAGCTACAAAGTCACGAACCATTACAGTTTTTACAGCGGTAACATGATTTTTTTCCATCCCTCGATCCATGGAGCTGAAAACTATTTACAGTAACAATAAATACAGGACCATACATAAGGCCGTTAATTGTATGCGCGTCGTCGGAAAGGGGAGTTAATGCCTATAGGCTTATTACTTCACGAGGAACTAAGATCTATTTCTTGTCAATGCTATACCGATAGCATGTCCTACGTACATGCACATGTGCAGTGGAAAAATTGCGTTCGCGAGGAATAATTGTTCATCAAAAAAATTTCGTGTCCCAAAATTTAGCATTGAGGTGCCCTATGCGGAGTAATTGCCAAGCTTGCCGAAGCGCTCATGAATGCAACCGATCGATGCCATGCTCGTGAAAATGCGATACTTACCCCAAAAGCCTGTATATACCTATATACGCAACGAAGAATCTGACTTAGGTACATTGTCCACAATACAGCATGCGTCATGTAAAACACAAGACTCAATTAAAGGTTAAGTTGCTGAAATGGAGGCTTCTCATTTAGACGTTTTGAGAATTGATTACTTTTTTTTTGTTTAAAAACCTTAATTATTACGTTTATGCTGGGTTGTAATTATTACATTTATGTTTAAAAATTTATTACATTTACGTCGGGGTCGGTTATTACATTTATGATTCAAAATATTGTATTTATGTTGAGTATTACAACTGCTTTTAAAATTATTACATTTATGCATTGTATTACATTTAAGGTTGTTATACTATGATTGGATAAACAGCATGTCACAACGTGACAGGGGTTAAACCATGCATGGAGCTATTACATACCTCCATGGTGCTACGTCTGGAAACCTGAGTGGATCTGGGTACATCTGTAGTACTTTGTTAGTGTAGTAAGAACAATTGCGAGAAATATCTGTTGAATTTTCATTGCCTGTAAGTATGATAATTCTCTTGTATTGTAATTGATATCATTGTTTTAAAAGGCTCTTTTCAGTGACAGTACAACTTGTTCCTATCATCCTTTACAGTGTGCCTATGCTTCTGCGTTTTTCTCTTGAGTTATCAGAGATATTAAGTTAATTACCTTTAACAATAGCATTCCTCGTATAAGTGCCACCAAGTTAAACATCTCCCGAGCACTACTGGAC
This sequence comes from Stichopus chloronotus, assembly GCA_021234535.1. Lineage (NCBI taxonomy): Eukaryota > Metazoa > Echinodermata > Holothuroidea > Aspidochirotida > Stichopodidae > Stichopus > Stichopus chloronotus. The sequence goes on from CM037834.1 coordinate 721,270, forward strand.
ATGTTCTTCAATATATACACTTATGCATGATGTCAAACATACAAATGTGTTTACAGTTATTATGCACAGTTATTTTATGAGTATCATTGTTGTCATTATTACGATTTTCTCTTTATTTGAATCAGTTAGTATATGAGAATTATTTAACTAGTATTTTTAACTAGTATTATTAATAGTTTTGTTGTTATTTTTGCCTATCTCGCTTGTCTTATTCGTCTCTTATTGTTTCCTTGAAGAGGACAATTACATTTGCGTTCAGAAGGTTAAATATTGAACATTATTGAAGTATTGATTTCATACCTCAATAACGTACAACTAACGGAACATAGAATTGTAACAATGGGTACTTTCAAAATTTATTTAGTTTTCATTGATGCTACGGATCTACCCATGATTATCATTAAACGTTAGAAGTACCGCGTTTAGACTGCATCAACATGGCATACAAAGCAAAAAGCTTTAACCATTTGTTTAACTTTTCAGTCTCATCAATAAACATCTACAAAAGCTTCATTTCCTCAAAACGTTTTGCATGTGATGAGTAATGGAAGATGCATCAATTTAGGAAAGTTTGTGTGAAGAGATTATCCTTCAGCAACAAATAACTGAATTTCTATCTGTGAGATCGATATTTCTTGAAGGCAACTGTCTTTTCTTGTTTTGAATGACCTATCATTTCATACCCACAAACACTGGTTTAAAAGTATGATTGTTTTCTGTATGTCAAACGCATTATTTCCCTTCAGCAAAGCTTATGAGGTCATTGCTTTACGATCTTTTTGAGTTGCACGTGCATTATAAAATGTCTCCTGTTCAACCAAAATGTCTCTTGGAATTGCAAATCCTGTACATCTTTATCCTTTTTTTTAAGGATAAAGGTTTCTATTTTGACTAAAAAGTTAGATTTGTTAATAAAATTTGAAACACTGGGCAGTATATTTTTCAGTTAATATGAAATGTTTCACATGGAATAAAAAGTAATGATGCCTCACCAAATCTGTACATGTCATGGGAAAAATTGAGAGTACTGAAAATTGACAGATATATTAGAACTGCGCTTCAAACGGTCAAAAAGAGTAAACGAACAATGTTATTCCAGTTAAAGAGGCCCCTTGAACTACTTCGTGAAGTTGGCTAAATTTTTCTTGATCTATCAAGTTCTAGATCTATCAGTCTTCCACACACTAATGACAAATCGTCAAACCAAGACATGACATAAGATTTTCACTAGCCAGTTCAGTAATACAACGTGAATTGAAAATCAATTGTAATAACTCTGTGATGAAGGAGAGGTATTTCAACGAATTGTCGTTTTCGTAAACAAAATCTCTGTTATGTGTGCAATGTTCCTTTATTAAATTTCTGAAACTACAATATTGAGTGTCACTGTACAGAGAAACCGAGAACCAGACAATGAGTATCCTTTGAAATATGACCTTTACCCCAAACCCGCCTCCAAAAGTGTATGTAGGCCTAACTTTTTTTTAAATCCATACTGCAATTAATCACGTGAGACTGCTAATATGTTTATTGTGTCATGTGTTTCGCTAATAAGCAAAGTATAATTACCTCCGTGAAAAATAACGTCGGATGATTAGCACGAGTATGCCTCGCAGGCTTAAAATCCATTTACGTGGTTGCTGACAATATTTTTAGTTGACTTAACGAAATTAATATTCATTAACTGAAGTCAATCCCATTTTATCTTTCTGTACTTTGACTGATGGATAATTACCTTAAGTGAATGTAAACAAGCAACAAATACTCTTGAGCGACCATGAGGGATGTACCATACTCATTAATGATATGGTGAACATTGAGTGAGCAATTACTTACGTCACTGGTGAAGCGCAGAGGTTTTCAAAATGGTGGTAGATTGTCTCGTACATACGGTGATGGTGAGTCTTATTCTTAGTCAGGTACAATTAGAATCAACTATGTACAAAAAGATACAGAGCACTTAGAATCGGTCATATACAGAACGTTAACACTGATTGTAAACAATGAAAGAATACAGTACCACCGTGTATCAAGGTATAGGTGGAAGTATGTGTACGAAGGTTCAACAATTGTTTATCCTACTATATTCAGTCCCTATTCCCCCTCTTGTCGACTTAGTTCTGCTTCTCGATTAACGTGATTGCGTGCGTAGACAAAAAGTAAAAACATCAAAATGTCATGTTCGAAACTTTAGTATATGTCTTTTAATTGCACCATTTGGAATAATAAATAGGTTTCAGGTGGGTGGTAAATTCTGCCATATGATTGCAATATCTGCTAACAGAACGATAAAAAAGTGTAAAATACGATAATGTAATAGCTGACAGTTTTCATCCAACTTAGCCGTATGTCTCTTTGAGCAACCCAGTGGGAAGTATAGTGGTATTGAATATTCGGTGATTCAAAACAACTAATCTGTGGAGTTTATAGATTATTTGCAAATAGGCCTAACAGTACTTTGTTTCTCTAAACACGACAATTCTCGATACCCATCAAGGAGTGACGATTTGAGTAGTATGTGTTTCAAACATCGGTGGCTGTACTATTGCATATTGATTACGTAGGGACCGTTAATTTTCAAATATATGATTTTGGTGTTTCCTCTACTGTTTTCATGCCTTTTCCATTGCGTTTCGAAGTGGTTACTGTTATTTTCATTCACTGACTGACGTATTCCTTCGACGAACAATCTGGGAAGCAGATTTTAAAAAATAAAGGAAAAAAATTTAGATCAAGCATGTTATCTCTCTGGTTTTCAGTACACACGGAATCACTTTGACCTTGGGGAGGACTTTTCCTACCCCCCCCCCCCTTACCTTGTGCAATTAAACCCAAAAAGAGTAATAAACTGTCACTCAACAGCCTGCGTCAAGTTTCACTTGTACTGAGAATGCAATTTTCTATATTTAAATTTTCTCTTTGGGGTGTTTGAAGAAATCTGCCATGCAGGAAAGATTTTATTGCGAATTGTAGACCTAAAGTGCACTTTCGGGGTTATAAATGGCTAAGAATTGAATAAATTGCAATAAAATGCCCTTCATCCGTCCAAGTTCAATCTCCGTTATCCTCTACCGCCGGCCAAAAAGGGCTTCAACCTGGTTTCCTTTCTATCTTCACGTTCCTTGGGACATATCTGACATTGGCCTAAACGTTCAACCCATAGGTTGCTATGTGAGGTTTTGGTATAAGATTAACTCTCTTGTGTATATTGATCATGGGCGTCAACAGGTTCCCCCCCCCCCCCCCCTTTTTCAAATTTCAAAAGTGGAGGGGATATCATGTCATTTGTCCCACCCACCTTTCAAAGCAGTTATTAAAAAAATCACACGCATATGCACAATTTTCTATAACAATTGCTGAGCTGATTCAAGTAATCGAACTTGAGCGTTGAGTCCACAGAGAATCGCAGAAGAGTTCATGAGATCATCAGACAGTCGTATAGAGATTTTTGGGAACTTCTGACACTGCGGTGAATCTTCCTAAGTTGGGTGTTTAGACAAACACCGAGTGACTCAGGGACATATTCTGGAAATATTTAAGGTAAAAAAATCTGGACGCCCTGGGCCTCTGCTATCTATCACTTGCACTGCCATTTATCTCCCATTCTCCCAATATCCTAAATCTGCCCATTTAATTCGTTCGTGGGAGGGGCGGTAGGGGTTGGGGTTGAGACCATTCGAAAGTGTGTTGAATCTTGCACACATGTTGTTTGCATGGGTTCCAAGGGATCAGGTAAGCCATACAGGTAGATGGTGATGAGTTACTATGTTCATGTCACTACCTCCAGTCCCTTTGACTGGACGGACGAATAGGGGTGTAGTGGTTAAGTGATTAAGGCTACATGTATTCGCCGGATACGGTAGATCTTTATTGTTGAGTGCCGGCTATGCGCTACACACGCTCTGCGTGCCTTTTTCTGATTATTATTATTATTAAAGTACCTGGGCACATAACAACTAACGTCTCGCACATACAAGCATGTAATATATATATACCACTCCACTCATTCCGGAGGTGACGGAGCCACTATTTTAATATTTCGTTTGAGATGGACGCTGCGTAATTCGTCTCCCTTGGTGTCAGAACGGCTTCTTTCTACCAATACTTTCTGTCGGAATTTAGTTTTGTGAGACAAATTTTTTTCTCACAGATCACTCAGGAAGGCCGTCTCCTGCGATCTTGGGAGTCTTATATACCCAAAATGTTCTTGTACGCTAAGCGCCAACTAATGGTGGCGCTCCGTTTAGATAGTATAGTGTCCCCCTCACTTTCTGAAACCTGCTGACGCCCATGATAGTGATATTAGGTATTACTAGAAAGTAAAAGCTGCAAGCCCCTTCAGTGCCTCGTTCCTCACATGTCATATATGAGTGGTCCTTTCAATTGGTACACCCAAACAATGTATCACACATATGAAAAGTATGATAGTACTGCAAAAGGTTTACTAGACATAAAAATGTTATTATAAATACTATCTTATTTAATTCTATTGTGAGATTGGAATAACGTGTTTACCGAGGTTTCATGACACTTTTCAGTGGAAAAACAAGAATTTAAAAGACGACAGGACGTTACAAAAGAAATAATCAAAGTTCGTCAAGAGCATTAAATTGGTACCGATAAACGCCGTAACTCTGATTAGCTGCTGTCGACCTGATTATCTGTTAGATCTTGCTCATAGGAGGTGCATATTTCTTCAATACAAAAGTCCAACATTTACAAATTGTAGATAAAAAAAAAACCAAATTACTTTAAAAATCAATGCAAAAGTTCTCCACAGGGTCCCATTAAGAAATTATTTATTAATTTTGCAGATAATAATTTGAAAAGGGAACACTCTGGGCGAGCTGCAAATTGGCAACTCACTATTGCCTGTGTCAGTTCGTCTGCACCCTAATCACCACACGTCAGGCACTGGCGGTGCCATGGGGGGGGGGGGGGACGATAGGGCAAGGGGACTAGACTCCCTACTTTTCAGACAATATCTTTTTTTCCAAAAAAATATCAGATGCTGCACTTAGCTAAATAGCTAAATGTAGGAGATGGTGGGGTGACGTCATGGATAAATTAAGAAATAAGTGTTGTCCTTTACAAGTTCGAGCGCTTTGAAATTCCGCGATATTTTCCTTGCAAGAGGACACCTAAATTTTTCACGCTCTGTAATTTCCAGCAAAAAAAAAACAATCCCTCAAAAATTTAGCACACTTTCCCTGCTGAGTAATATGTGCACAGGCCTATACTTACGGCCACATAACTCTTGTAGAACGGAATATCATGTAGCAGTCGATGAAATTATACTATCCCCTTCAAAAGACGCCAAAATTTCAAACTTTTTCTTCTTGCGTTAGAGCTTCAAGAAGAAGCATGTTGCTGAAGGCGCTAAGCGATTCATACTACCCATCATAGTACTCATCGCTTTCCGCAATTCACTGACATGGCATCTTCAAAGATTCTGGGGAGTTTCTGGAAACTTTTGGGAAGCAACATATGGAAAGATACATGACAGATTCGGAGAAGAAAACATCGGCATGTATGGTAAGTGGATCGACCTATATGACCATGTTTCTATGGGGAAATAAATATATTCATTAGTATATTTAGTGGAAGAGGTGTCGTTTTTCTGAGGAAGTTAAAGTTCCCGTGTAACACTCACGCTTAATTGCATGTACTTGACATAAAATCATGATAAACATGGGTGTGTGCATGGTCTAGACTTGTGGCTGAATTGGGATTTTCAAACTTCTTTGTAACTCGCAGGACACACTCCGTTTTTCAAGTGTCCAGTCAGTTCAGCATACATGAGTCAAGGTATAGTGGCAACGTCATTTCCGGAACCTCTTTGACAGTTTGTCAACTTCTGTTGTTTAAGCTCTACAGTGGGCATGTGGCCATGTACAATTAAGTTGATTGTATTTCGCAAGAGTGAGCACTGATGAACTGATCTGCATAGAAGAAAAAATAGGCTCAGGTGCGAAACGTTTAAAAGTGCCCTAAACCAAATTTTATGGGAGCGTTGACTTTCTTTGCTCATTTACTCTGATAGCTACTGATTAAATCTGATGGAAAACGTTTCTCTCTGTGTTACACATTTTCCCCCCATATCAAACTAACATATTGCGTCCAAACATACCAAGATGCTTACATGCAGACCACACCATGCAAAATTCTCAATTGTCCTTGAAATAACGGTTAATTGAACAAAAGATAACATAAATTCATATCATGTGAGTCCCTCCTTCGCCATCACAAATTTGCATATTTGGCTATAATGTTTACTTACGTTGGCGGACCCAATTGTAAAACAGAAATTTGTAGGTGAAATGGTTAATATCTGATGGAGTTTGATGGGAATAAGCTTGGGCTACATTCAAAGGTTTGTTGGGTCAATAATCCACAATGCGCGCTTCATGTCCTCATAAATAACAAGGATAATGCACCTTTTAGATGGATAATTCTTCAATTTCTGTTTTACATCCGCAGGTGCGCCAGTCACTGTTTTTGTTGTTTATTGTATTAATTCTCTTATATTTGAGTTCGTTGATCTGACCGGCAAGCCAGATGTGTTACTGAAGTACAAAGTACAACCAGAACAAAATGTACCAGTGAGTATCACTCTTTCATTTGACAGCTGAGCGACAAGTTAAAGGGAAATAGGGTGTTTGTTTTACAGGAAACATCCATACTTTTAAAACCAATGTTTGTAGACGCAGAATGATAGATTATTCAAAATAAGGAAGGACGGTGGCCTTGTTTTCAGAAAATAAGTTTCTCAAGGATAGAAACTCAGTTACTTGTTGCTCAACACTAATTTGTTCACCCAAACTTTTCAAAATTCAAATGATGCATCTTCCGTTACTCATGACATGCATAATGTTTTGAAGAGATGAAGCTTTGGCAGATGTTTATTGATGAGACTGAATGGTTTAACAATGACTAACTCTATTTCTTTTGTATGTCATTTTGGTGTATTCTAAACGCCCTATTTCCCTTTAAGTGCCACAAGCATATTTCTCAGTTCATTTTGTTCTCAATAAAATACACATTATAAAATGTATGGATAAGCCTCCGATGCTACCAAAAGTATAATGTACCGACAACGGGCAGATACTATTTTATACCACTAACAGGTATAGGCCCTCCCTGTACTTCACCCGCATGTGAAATTACAGCTGGCAAAAAGAAAACATAACAATAAGTAACGTCTCGATTTGCAATTATTGTGCATTTGTGATTATGATAAACGTGTAACAATTAGAAACGGCTGTTCCTCCAAGTCTCATCAGAATGTGTCAGCTGTAGCTTTCTACTCATTTGAATGTACAAATCCCTTACACTACGTTTAGCATTACGTTACACCTGCTTTAGGACACATCTTTTCTAACGTATCTTCTATATAGTGCTAAGAACGGCAAATCTGCCCGAGAGTTTGAATAGACAAGAAGGTATATGTACAGTGTCTGTGCCTCTGTATTCCTGTGTCAACCCATCGTGTAATGAGTTGCTTTGACTTTTATTGTAAACCAGTCAACCAGCAAGAACATGTGCTCCATAACAAAGGACGCACCGTGTACAAAACATGGGGAGACTAAAACTGATACTTGTTAGAGTAATGTCTTTTTTTTTCTTTTACATAGGTACCAACAAAGAAATTGTTGAAATGTTTTGCTGTCGTTCTGTACAACTTGACCATCATAAACGTCCCTATGTTTGTGCTTTTGTACCCATTGATGAAGGCCAGAGGTTGCAGTGCTGCTCCAGCGGACCTACCAACGGTCAGGAGGATATTATTGGAATCCATAGTCCTCCTTTTGGTTGAAGAAATTGGGTTTTACTACATGCACAGGTACAACATGCGCAATTTCCACTTTGAATTACTGCCGGTATTCCAGTCTACACTGTAAACAATTTTAGTACTTGATACAAGTGAGTAAATATGTCCTAAAATCTATGCACTAAGATGTTTAAAGTCATTCAAGGGTAGCGAGTATGATCACTCACGTACTTGGCCTGAAGTACTCATGTATTTGAGTTATCCTTTTCATCCTATTTTTCAAACGAGTAGTCGGCTTGGTACCCAGATACTCAGGTACCCGGAGGAAAAACTTTTATCAACATGCTCTACATTCGTTCAGCACATGTACCTTGTCCGCATAGAATTTACATTGGTGTTAAAATTGTGCCTCGAGAAGAATTTTCCTGCACCGTAAGAAACTATGATAACAAAATATACTGTCAGGTTAAAGTTTGCCCTTTCCAAAAAAGTAAACATGTATGATATCATGTGACCATGACCAGCTCATCACGAGACAGTACACTGTTGACCTATCTTCTCTGCTCTCGTATACAGATCAATTGGCATACTTCAATCTGTTGAAGGAACTTTTGTTTTTAATGTTGTCTAGAAAATCTACGAAATCTTTAAAACATTTGAAAATTTACTTCAACTAAAAATATTAAAGGGAGACAAATGCAACAACATGGCATACAAAGAAAATACATCGCAATATGTAAACGTGTTGCCTCACCAAAAAATGTCTGCCATAGTTCCCTAAAATCTCCATAAATCTCCTTCAGACATTATGCATAAGATGACCAAAAGAAGATGCATCATTTAAATTTTTGACAATTGAGGTGGACGAGCAACAATGATTGCATCTCCATCTGTGAGAAACTTTTTTCTTAAAAAGAAGGCCTTTGAATAAACTATTAATTTCTGTCCATAAATATTAGTTAAAAAAGTGTTATATTTTCTGTAATTTTTCATTGAGCCATTGAAATGTGAATAAAGGGAATAGTGACGTGAGGGAATGTTGACGTGGGTGGGTGACATGACGAATAACCGACGAATGTTTGCACGATCATTTTGGCTGGTTGATGTTTCCTCAGTTTACAAACATCGAACCGGACTTTAAAATGGAATGAACCACTTCTAGTGGGTTAATGTCACGTAAATGTTTATGAGATAAAATCTGAAAAGTGTTTGTTCTAGCTACAAGGCACAACATTCAAGGGTTGTGCAGACTTTGTTGTAAGTAATACTTGCTTCTCAGCATGAGATATATGCAAATTACCCTCTGCTAAACTGAACTTCTTTTACTTCTGGATGTACGACACATTATACATGATTGATTATGTATCGCACAGGACGGAAGGCTATAGATTATCAAAGTTTTTGCTTTTTTCTTACCGTATCAAGGGTTACATCACAATTTTAATCAGTTTGATACTGGAATTAAGTAGAGAAGAAGATTGGTACACTGGACATGTTGTTGCTTTGACGTTAGTATGCAAAGTGACCAAAATATCGTGCATTTGTTTTAAATTGTTCTATATTTACTTTCAAATATAGTGACCGTCTTTCCATATAAAGTGCACCACAGGCATGAATCTCACACTAAGTTAGTGGTTTCATATGGCGGGAAAGTAAAGGGGTGCGTCACACACTGGTGAGCAGTCAGTACATTAAAAGCACGATATTTCGGCCACAGTGTGTTGCGTCAAACACGTGATTAAACTATTTTGTGGCAAAACAGAGAGTGGCAAAATAAAGAGCGTGTTTTTTTTTTAATTGATGAAATGGTTATGTTGTACCTTGTATAAAAAAGTAAGTTGGTTATGCCTCTCACAGGTTAATGCACCACCCATATCTGTACAAACGAATCCACAAGATTCATCATGAGTGGACAGCCCCGGTGGCCGCCATGGCTCTATATGCGCACCCTGTCGAGCACGTTCTAGCTAATATGCTTCCTGCTGTTCTGGGGCCACTCGTCCTGGGATCTCACTACGCCACTGTCTGCATGTGGGTGGCATTTGCCCTGTCGGTCTCACAGATTCAACATTCTGGTTTCCACCTGCCATTCCTACCATCTCCCCAGGCACACGATTTCCACCACTTAAAGTAAGTATATATGAGCAAACCTTGACTTGTTGTGGCTCCTGCAGTATAAATGACGGAACATAATAACCTCTCTCTCCAACTGTGCCTTCTTTCGCAGTGGTACATCCAATGTCGAAGGTGCCGTGGCCGCAGCCCCCCCCCCCCCCTCTTCGCGAGAACAAAATATTGAAAAAAATTCCAAATATTGATCAATTGTAATTTTAATATTATATCGTAGAGTTCTCACTGCTGCTCTTCTCGTCATGGTTTTGGTACGTATAGAAACTAGTGCGCCATATTGAGATGACTATTTTTATGTATATCCTTCATATGAAAGACACTCTTCACCGCCAAGCGAAATTTCTGGATCCGCCCTGTGTCCTGTTTGTTCTCATAGTTGCATACGTTCGTTTGTTGTGCGGTCAGTATCAGTTAAAACTGATGCGAATCTACTCAAGTTTCTACGTTTTCATTCTCTGACTTTATAACGTGGAAAACAGATTCAAATAAGCATCTATTCATGGTTGGTTACATAGTAACTTGATCAGTATATATATTTAATACCTTTCCACTTGTCATTCAAAAAACGACTGTTTTACTTGCAGTTCAAACTGAAATGACTACTGTAGCATTATCGAGTAATAAGATCCTTACATTTAAGTTGTATATACATCGAATCCCTTATCCCCGAAGTATTACTTCTAAAGTCTAAACCAATAATGTGTATAAACCTCAATTTTGTTACCTCAGCATTTTCACTTAACTGCATTGATTGTGTGCAACTTTACTCTCATTACAGCAAAATGTGGAAGCAGATACATGTTTTTGTCATTCGTTTTACATTATTTCAGATTCAATTACAACTATGGAGCAGTGGGACTACTAGATCGCCTCCACGGCACTGATTCTCTCTTCCGAGAAATGAAACTGAACGATCGCCATCTCTTTCTCTTGAGCCTTGTGCCAGTTTCTCAACAGATTCCCCTAAATGAGAGGAAAAATCTCTCTTAAATAGCATATAAACTTTATATGTACATTGCATATATGTTTACTTAAATGTTTAAGTCGATCTTAATGGACTGTTATCCAGGAATTGTTTGTAAACCTGTGAGATATACCAAAACAGAACTTAAAATTTCGATTTGACATTACAATCTCAACAAGGCAGAAGCCTCAAACAGTCACTGCAGCTTATAAGTGAAACGACAAGTAAGTCAAAAAGGAGAACTAATGGGACACATAATAGAACCCATAACCAGCCTTGCATTGACGTCACATAACAGCAAACAAGGCGCCTTCTTTGAACAATACATGGCTACGATAGGCACATGGAGATTGAATGGCAGCGGAGCAACGTGCTCGTGTTAAATTTAGTTGGCCTGCGCTATATATCTCAACGAGGGCGCTTCCGGTATCGCCGTGACATCACATGCAAATAATGTATTTGAACTTACAATGACTTATTCGGGCATTCTGTGATATTTTCAGAGTTAACCTTTCGAACCCGTTGTTCTATTAATTACATGTGGCATAATGCTGAATCATATGAACACCGTCGCAACACGAAATTTAATATATTATCCTTATCCCGTCAGCAAATAAAAAAATTCTTTAGAAAATATTCAGTATTAATTGAGAATGATCTTAATCTCTTTATGGAACTTGAGTTATTTTCCGGTTCAAAACATCCTTAGTCAGGCATGATTTGGTCATCACCTAGACATAATTTTTGACAATGGTTCATCTGACCTATGGAAGGGCTCAGGTTAAACTTTGTGCCAACTCTATTTCTCTCACGCACTTTTGAGTTTTTAGATAATTGGGACACGATGGTTATTGCAAGATAATTGTTTAGATCAACATAACGTTGACCTTGCTTTGCGCCCTTTTTTATCAAAAGAATAAAACCTTTTCGAGAAGGAATACATTTTCATTTTCGAGGAAGAAAGTTTTAATTCGATGGCTGACTTAATTAAATCAACACCGTCCATACATATCACCTTTCTATTTGTCTTCCAAACTTCCTACGGTTTGTTTGAGTGCATTCATATCAATCGGTATGTCATCGGCGGCGAGTTCTCGTCGTTTTGGCATATGATTCCAATAATTGATTCGTCCTTTGCAAACAGTACTCACAACCAGATGAAATGAGAGAGGAAGTGAACAATTCTGGACGCGGGAGTAATATACTCAGGAAAAGTAGTATATGATAATAAAACAAGCATTTCCTGTCAGTTGTCAGTCAGTTGTGTAAAATATCGTTGATCACCTTGAAGTATAATTTCCAAATGGTCATCTCTTGGTACAGATATTTTTATCACATGTTCACCGCCACATATATGATTGATTTCCTATTCAAACATTTAACTTTGTCGAAATGTGCAAAACAGTTGCAGTATCGCGAAACTAAGTTTGAATAATGCCAAACTTTCACTTATTACTTCCAAAATTTGAGCTTTAGCAGATATGAAGGCAAACTAAAAAACCAAAAGTGTAATAAATAATGTATCAAATAGTTCGAAAGTTGGCAAAATACTCGCTTTCTTTAATTTTAAAGCAAAAAATTAAAAATGACTTTTACCTGAACCACAGCTCTACTACGTTCATCTGTCACAATCATTGATTAATCGATTGTCGGTCGTAAGACAATGCAAGTGAATTGTAACATGGCATGTTTCTCCCTTTTTGGTAAAAGTGAACCAAGCTAATAAGAAACTGACCATAGATCTATCTCAGTTTCATCTGCCCTATATGCGCTCAAGCGAGTGTAAGAATAGTGAGGATTACTTACTGCTGGGCAGGTAGGAGCAGATTTCCAATTAGACGGGAGGGGAGAAACCAAAGAACGTTGAATTCATTGGCCATCCCTGACTCGTTCTTGCCAGGTCGGGAAAGTGGGCCTACCGGGCATTTGCATAGCATGAATGAGCCATAATATACGATAAAACAGAAACTATCGAGGTGAATGTAATAATTTCACAAACAATTGAGTTACCCCACCCCTCCTCATATTCCTTACGGCATCTATCAACCGCTTCATCATTTAACCCTCTTTCTCTCTGTATCTTATAAAGTCACATGCTGAGGTTCACAATTACAGAATTGTTCCTAAATAAAATAATGCACAATGTCTGTCTTTATTCATCAGATGTGTGAGCAAAACCGTCAAAATATCATTATCTGAAAACCTACAAGTTACGTCATATATATATATATATATATATATATATATATATATATATATATATATATATGTATGTATATGTATATATATATATATATAGATGAAAATAAGCCACTTGACGCACGACATATCAAGAACAATCCATAAAAGTTTATTAACACAAATATGAAAGCTGGATAGTTAAAATCTTCAGTGCAATAAGATGATAAAAGTGGTTAAATCATTACAAGGTAAATGAGTATACAGCCAGCACGACGTTTCAAAAAGGTAAACTTTTCTTGGTCACGTATAAAAGTACACTGAAATCACTTTCTAAGAAACAGGCATCAAAATCGAATCTATAAGCACAGGCGGAAATGTAAAAAGCGACAGAAAATCCTAAAAGCTATGGCTGACGTCTTTAACATTCATGCCTACTGGGTCAAAAGTACTAAGGCGGTAAATCCACTTGAGCTCTACTTCTCGAATTTTCCTGCTATTGCTAAGGATCTTTTCAAGTCCTATCAATTCAAAGTTCTTACAGAATTGAAAGTGTTTTCCAAGGGGTGTACTAGCTTTTCGCATCTCTTGTCTATGCCCGCGATGTCTGATCCTTAGCTCCCCTCCTGTTTCTCCCACATACTGTTTCTTACAGTTCAAACAATTTACAAGGTAAACGACTCCTTCAGTACCACAGGTGATATCGTGAAAAATTCTGAACTTTTGACCCGTAGAATAGCTCTGTACCAAATTAGTTTCTGAAATAGCAGCACAAGTTACAAACCGATTTGAATGTGTTTTGAAACACCCTTTACTAAAAAACTTGTAAAAATCTCTAGAAACTTTAGCATTAACCAGCAGGGACTTTAAATTGGGAGGTTGTCTGTAAATAACCTCAGGAGGGAGTGGGAAGTTATCCTTAAACGTTTTCGACATTTGTAAAATAGGGAAATGTTTTTTAATAATCTTAGACAAAGGGGGAAGGCGTGGATTACGAGTAGTAACTAAAGGAGCTGAAAAGTGCTTCTGTTTTTTGGCAACAGACTGTGGATTGAGAAGATCGTCACGAGAAAGTTTATCATCTTCTTTGATTTTATTACGGACCTTAGATATGGGGTATCCTCGTTCACAGAGATTACTTTCAAGTCTGGTCAGGTTTCTTTGTAAATCCCTTTCATCAGAACAAATAGACTTAATACGAAGAGCCTGTCCATAAGCTATATTATCTAGGGTATTCCTACTATGATATGAATCATACCGGAGATATAGATTCTTAAAATTAGGCTTAACAAACAAGTTGGTACTTAGAAAGCCTTCCTCAGTACGCTTAATAAGAACATCAAGAAAGGGAATAGACCTAAATTCAAAATTGTACGTAAATTCCAACTCAGAAGGGTACAAATTATTCAAAACCTCCATAAAAGAAATAAAAGCATCTTTGCCATGAGACCACAACCCCAGATATCGTCAATATAACGACACCATTCCAACGGTTTCTGAGTACAAGTTTCCCATAATTTATCCTCCACCAGACCCATCCCCAAACACGCATACCCCGGTGCCATTTTGGGTCCGATAGAAGTACCATGGATTTGAGTAAAGAACACCATTAAACTCAAAACGATTTTCATTTAGACAAATCCTGAGACCCTCAACTAAATTCCCAGTAGATGGGATCTTCTTAGATCTACGATCTTAGGCACGTTTCACTCCTTCTATGCCCAAGTGCTGAGGCATACTAGGATACATAGCTTTTACGTCTATGGTGAACATGGCTACATTTGGTGGAAGAGGGCCTCTGTTGTTAATAGACCTGATTAAGTTCAGAACGTCCTTAGAGTCCTTTACAAAAGAGTTTAATCTTCTCATTTCTGGATTAATATAGAAATCTACGAATTCAGAGAGTCTTTCGATGGGTGAACCGTTTCCTGAAATTACCGGCCTGGTTTTAAGATACCCATTCTCGTCTGCGTCCTTCTGGGTTTTAGGCAGGGTATAGTAAAGTGATGTTTTTACGTCACTGGATATAAGGTATTCCGCCGTTTTGTCGTGAATATCACCATCATTTAACATTTTCGTAACGATGTGAGAAACTTTCTGAACGGTTTCTGGTGTTTTATCGAAATCATTCTTGCGGTACACTTTCGCATCATTCAAATCTAACATAGCAGTGTGGATATATGAAGAGGTATTTTGAACAACAAAGGCTGACCCCTTGTCTTCTGGTTTGATGACAATATCTTTGTTGCGCCTTAGTTTTGTTAAAGCTTCTGTCTCTTCCGTAGACAAGTTATCCTTGACATATTTTAGCATTCGAAAATCATCTGCATCCTTTTGAACTTCTTGCAGAAAACAATCAAGAAACTTGTCCCTTCCTTCTCGAGGTACCCACGTACTTTTATTTTTGAAGCGTGGGGCCTCTAAGCCACTAGACTCCTCATTTCTCTTTTCACCGTCGGCGTTAAAGAACTCAAAAAGGCGTAGCCGCCTCTTAAAAGCATCCAGATCTTTTTGTAGTAAAAGTTTGTCGGAATGTAGAGGAACAGGGCAAAACTTAATACCTCTGCTAAGTAGCCGTTCTTCTGCAGAGTTTAGGCTTGAATCAGAGAAATTATAAACACCCGTTTTGACTTCCCCGTTGCTGCCATCCTCCTTGTATTGCAACAAAGAAGACTTTTTCCTAGAACGCTTTCTTCTCTGCCTAAGGACTACGTCTACTCCAAAAAGTTCTCTTAATTTCCTTATCTTTGATATATATACCAATAGAAATCTCCTCAGACGTGAAATCTACTGGACAGCACAATTACAAACTCTTAAACCCTTTGGCCTCAACAAAAGAAATGAACTACACTCTCAAAAACGCATCTTTTTTAGCTCTTAATCTTCTTTGCCCTTTGTAACTTAAGCTCATTTTTCCTCTTTACCTCTTGTAATCTGTCTTTATCTTGTTCAAGTTCAAGTTCAGTAACTTTCTGACATTTTTGCTTCTACAGTCATTGTACTTCAAGCTCCACACTGAAGAAGGTCGAACGACCGAAACGTTTGTTTTTAATAAAATTTTGGAGTAACAGAAGTTCAGTTTCTTTCCTGTCACGTCTTTTTGCGTTTTTATTCTCTCTAATTATGAAAGTTACTGCTTGGCATCCCTGGTGGATCCTTCTGTTAGGAGCACATTGTTTGGAACTGTTGCTATTTGCTATTCCAACCCTATATATATATGCCAAACAACAGAAACATCGAAGCTCTGCAACACTCACTTCATCATATTTGCATTTTCATCAAACTATGGATAGTCATATCTCAAAAACGGCTGCAGATAAAAATATATAAAACGAATTCCGACAGATTTTAATTCAGGGTTTCACTTTGGAACTTTTGAATAAAGCCAACTCTTTTTGAGATGAATGTCACACTTCCTTTAAGTCGCTATACTGTAGATTAACAGTTATGGGGTGAGGAAAGGAAAATAAGGACAATGAAGGACAATTTCCCTAGAAATTTGTTTTGTGTATTTTCTTCCTTACAAATATTGGCATCATTTTCAAATGTTCAACCCAGAAATTAAGTAATTAATGGATAATATATATAGGACAAAAAAGAGCGAAACTGTGCAACACTCACGTTATCATGTTTACATTCTTATCAAACTATGAATAGTCATATCTTAAAAACGGTAGCAGATAGAAACACAATTCCAACCAATTTTAATTCAGGATTTCGCTCTGCAACTTTTGAATACAGCCAGCTCTTTTTTAAATGAATGTCACACCACCTTGCTACCGAACAGTAACATTTATGGAGTGGGTAAGGCAATAGGGACAATCAAATAGGTCACTATGTTTTTGATCCAGAGTTACATACATGTCACCCTTTGTCAAATAAGAACATTATTTGAAATATTAACACCGATTCCAAACGGAAAGTTGGGCATCATGAGATCTCTTCATAAGATTTCTTAGTAAGATCCCCCAGGAAACCAATCGTTACAAATCTGTCTCTACGGTACAAGACCTAAAACGTGGGATTTAAATGTCCATTTTCTGCAGATCTCGGGAGTATTTCTTTTTAGACTGTTTGTTATGGGGCATAGCTTATCTTTATTCTACCTTATCGATAATGATCGCTATATTATTACATTGGTTTGCATCGTTCTCCTGTGGGTTAATCGAGTATACATGAGAAGTATTTAGTCAAAACTTACAGGAACAAGGAAGTGAAACGGTTACTTCGAATGAAACTCTTCAATCACAGTAACAACACTTCAAATGCTAGTGCTATCGAATTTAAACGGTCTTTATACGGATGACAATTGCTGGACCTTGTTTGTATTTAGTTACAAACTCACTTTATCAGCATGCGTTATGCTGTGATGACAGTACGCAATTGTCTATCATCCCATTTCTATATCAATTCCTTGTTTCGTTTGAGAATTGGCTAATTTCAAGATAATTAATGTAATCAAATTGTTAGATCTCAATAAGCACCATGGGTTTCATCATACGTGATTAAATTCATTGCTACAGGCAACATATGAGGCCATTAAAACGTCCTACCAACATTAGAAACAGTACTGTGAGCCGAATGATAATTATTATCTGTTTGTAACAGAATTAGCAACATTTTCACGAATTACTGTACAATGTGCTTCTGCAGTCTTTAATATGTAAAATCAACCTAATGGGGTAGAAAACCAAGTCACTCGAAATTCTAATTATCTCAATGCTTACTGTTACAAACTCACAGTCTTTTCTGCAGTATTGTTTTGGTGCTGACTTCAGTCACAAGGAACTAACCATGGGCATGCACGAGCCATTGTTGTTCAGACCTGCCATGTTGACTTGTATCAGAAACTTTGCAAATTCCTCTCTGATCAGATTTATATACCTGAAAAACTTTAAGCATTGCATTATGCCTCATCCTCACTTTAAGAATGAATATACACACTGCATCGTTAATTAAATTCTGTTGAGTGAATAAACATGTGAAAATACATCTTGAGGGGTTGTTAAATTGCTGTAAATTCAGATTATCGTAAAAGGAGCGTGTCAGAGGCATATCTCTCTGATCAAACATACCACCAACTTAATTCTTCTCGGGGTGCTTGCCTCACGAGTTGCTCTAGCTTTTATTTCTTCTTTTAGGATTCAATAGTCTTCATATTCCAATTTGCACATGATGAATGCAACCATTTGTATTACACACATACCAGGCTAGGGCATCCTTCCGAGCTATACTGTTGCTATAATTACTAGACCAAGATTGGTCTTCTGCTTACCTGCCTTTGCGAGCACCTTGATGGCAGAGAACAACCACTTTACTTTACTTTAGGAGGAAACATTATGTAGGAAATT
The DNA here is from genome assembly GCA_021234535.1 of Stichopus chloronotus. Taxonomy (NCBI): domain Eukaryota; kingdom Metazoa; phylum Echinodermata; class Holothuroidea; order Aspidochirotida; family Stichopodidae; genus Stichopus; species Stichopus chloronotus. The sequence goes on from CM037834.1 coordinate 739,664, forward strand.
GTCCATTAAAGACATACCAGAAACCGCACATCACATATGCCAAGCTATTAATTATAAAGTGTTTAAAATCGTGTTTCTTTTTGGGGCCTATAGCTCTCTAGTGTAACATTCGATTTTAGATAATCAGTCAATTACGTCACACGATTCTGACTTTATATTAGTTTCCTTCATTCACTGCTTCCTTTGTATGATATGGTTGTATCTTCATTTTGTTTTTCGTCTCTCATTCAGTATACTAACAAATTTGATTTGAGATTATCAACGTGACATTTAGACGTTCATTACTTAATTGTTGCTACTGTGGGGTATTGCTGTTACAAAGTATTTTTTGTAACTTTTGTTTTCTGTGGGATGTCCTTTATTTCATACTCTATTTAGCATACCTTACTTGTGAAGGTTCGACTTTTGCTGTGTTTAAAACTGCAAAATGTCTTATTACTGTCACGGAAGGCATTCATGCATATTAAAACCACTGGAAACCCATCGACTCCATGCAGACGACGTTTCTGACATGGAAATCACATATCAGGTACATATAAAGTTCCAGACTTCTGATACAAAACAACATAAAAAAAAAGTAAAATATATTTCCAAAAGGTTTTAATGAGTTTGTGAATAACCTGTATTCAGCCATCTGATAGCCATCCTAATACTTTCTTTGACATTTTAACTTCTATTTTTACATTTCAACATAAATGATGTAACACCCAAGAATGTCTTTGTCATGCATGATTTACAAAAACTAGAATTATGAATGATGAACAATTTGAATAATTATTGACAATCAAACAAAGATGGGTGTTTATCACACGATCTGAAACCACTTATTGACGAGACATTAAAATAATACATTACAAAGTTCATAAGATTACAGCTCTATAATATATTAATTAACATAAAAAATACAAAACAATAGTCAAAAATGCGTTAAACAGAACTTTCCTTACCCAACATGATTAAGATTACTTAGTATTGCAAATACTGTTCAAACACCTCAGACATTGGCCTCTCAAGTGCAAAGCAGTGTTAGCTGCTAATAAACTTTTTTTTAGGAATGCATGTTGCAAATGAAATTCTCCTGAAATCTTCTCACATATTTTTCCATAAAACTTCTCCCCAAAACAACAGAAATATCAACTGATAACGTACTTTTATCTTGCACGTGTATCCATCCTGAGCAACCAGAAAACTGAAGGCACATCATCTGTCATTTTCCCTTGTTTTAATTAAGTTACTCGAATCTGTTATCGAAAAACGGTACCGTTTAACAATATACACTGATTATGATTTTCAGTTTGGTTTCGGATAGGCCACTATAGAAGCTATACGTTGCTAGAAAATTACAGTACCATTGGTTCACCGGTCGATATGGGGAACGATGTTCTAGGGCTTTATACACTTGACCTAAAAGGTCGTGTGATATGAAAATGACACTTTGGAGTATTGAGTGCCTTAACCATTGAAAATGGTGAAAGTAGCTACAAATTCCATCGAAATCCGTCTAAGATTGACAAATTTACAGGCGAATTAGTGTCTTACCGCTGTGTCATGAATAAACATTGACAAAGTATGCAACTTTGTAACGCCAAGAGTTGGACTCCCGTGATATGTTATACGTTAATCCTTTATTTATGTAACCTTTATTTCAAGGACATTTGAGGATTTTATATGCCCAGAGGGCTTTATTTTTGAAGTATGTATTTTTTCCTTCAAAACTACCGATATCACTTACCAAAGTGAAACTCAATAATTAAGTAATTAAGAGGCAAATTGTACAGGGTTAACAAAAACAAAAGATAAACTGACAAAGTCCGACACTCCAGGCCATCTGTTCTGCATTTTTTTTTTCAAACTTCGAGAAGTCGTAACTCGAAAACGGTTGAGATAGAAATAAACTTCCAACGGATTTTACTCACGATTTTATTTTGCAACTTTTGCATGAAGGGTGCTCTTTTCTAGAAGCATGTCACACAACCTTTAAAAGACACGGACATGACAAAACAAAGACATTGACACGGCTGATCATTCTACTTTACAGTTAAAACTCTGCATCACTATAGGGCTAGTTTCCTGATACCTGATATATACTCTTTTTTGAATTGTCTGTACAGCGAGCAACTTGTATTTGTCAACGCTTTTTCTGATTCAATGCCTGACAATACACATGCTGACTTGAAGCAAACTAACTGTTTTTAGTACCACATGAAGACAAAGAGGAGGTGTAGTATATCATGTTACCAACGCTATCAGTGTCTCACCACAAATATCTGTTTGTCGGGTCTCTTTTTTTTCTAAATTTATTTTAATGATGATGTTCCTGACGTTTAAACTCAACTGTTTGCAGATGAAACAATTTTTTCTGTCAACATATTGTAAAACACTACAGGTCAGATGAGATAATCTGAGATTGCGCAGAGATTAGTTTCACAAAAGCAAGCCTTATACATCTTCTGATCTTGGTATAAAACGAAGTTCGACATCTTTTATCGTACTGCAAAGTCATATACCATACCTGTTCGACCGAGCCCCCCCCCCCTTCCCCGACCATTCAGGATACACTATACGTAATTACTAAATAATAAACTTTGGGATTATTCTGTTCATAATTTTCATATAATGAGAATCTGACTCCCTATGATCAAAACTATTTACATGAATAATGTGTGTGATTTCATCTTAGTGTTAAACATGTTACCTAATATTATTTCTAATATCAATTGCATACCCAAACCAGATTATCGTCGAAATACCGGTTCATGTTATGTTTTCTTCTGTCAGATATTATAAACATACTCATATTAACCTGCTTGCAAATATTGCTATCACTATCGTCCCCACCCCATTAACATAACATAATTCATTTCTTACCAGTGCTAAAGGTGAACCTTTCGTTAGCGTCATGGAACATATATTTATCTATTCTCTTCGGAATCTTCTTTCGCTTCATTTCCTTCTTACCCCTTCGCCCCTTTCTTCTTTTACTATATATTATCGTCTCTTCTCTTAATTTCTTTAGGATAGTTTGTCCTCTTTCGTGATTGCCGTTAAAATTTGTTTTCCTTGTCTTTGTTGTTGTTGTTTTTTGTCAATGGTAACTGGCCTTGTAAGTATTAACTGCCTTTGTTTTTGCATAGCTTTAATCATATGTCAATAAAAACTTGTTTTGCAAATTTTTCTGTACAGAAGCTGGCACAAATCGAATACAATTCAATACTAATGTGTAAAGCACGCCGTCCTGCAGCAGGGACCTGGTGGTGTCCAGAGGGCAACTCCCGGCGGAGATCCGTCCAGGTGACCATTGGTCCTAATCTCCTGGGTTCCAATTACTTTGTCTTGTAATGGAAGGCTCTACTCAAACGTTTAGTGTCTGAGAGCCTCGTGTTCACACAAAAGAGTTAATGCCCCTGAGCTTCCCAAGACTACTGATTGTTTGACAAAAACCCTCTCCTACAATGAGCATGAAGCTCAATGATAAATGTATAGTTAACTTCAACCTCTAACTCGCTTAAATAAACTAGTAAGGCATGATTATGTGCTTTACACTACACCTTTGAAACAGATCTACCAATGGCGGCGGTTTCTTATCAATTTACTTTATAAACAACAAAAAAGATTTTTATGTAAGAAAAACAATTTTAAGACATTTTCGTTATGATTTCTTTATATCAAGTAAGAAAAGTGTTGCAGTAATATTTTTAAAAAGTTATTATCATACCAGCATGCTGTTCCTACACTTCGCCCATAGGCTTGGCTTCATGTAACGATTGTATCTCAGTAATATCAGGTTATACTTCAAACCTCCTTTGAAACAGGGGACGAATGGTGTCAACATTGTATCACATTACTTTATAAACAGAAAGTAAGTAAAAAAAATATGGAAGTACTAAGAAGCTCCAAATTAAGCTGAACAGTTTTGGGAAGAAAAAAAATCTTATGAAAATACGGAAACAGATCAACGTCACCTATTCAAATGTGACATTTACCACACAGGTGCAAAAAGAAAAAAATGTTGGTTATTACCAGACTTTTCGTACCTTTTGATATCGGCACAAACAGTTATATTCAGTATTTAAGAGCATGCTCAGTCGTGGACCAAGTTTAAAAGGGGGGGGGGAGGGGATGAACGTTTAGAGAAAACAGGAGTGTGGGGTGGGGGGGGGGGAATCTTGGGATGGCTAAGTGGAACGCCACCATGAGCACACCAGAAAATTTTGGGATAAAAATATTCCCATAGATCACCGAAAATCGCCATCCTTTCAAGGCCCCGCAAATAAGCTCATGAAAGTGGTGCTGCCTGTATATTCTCTAATTTTTTCTTTCTCCTTTACATTAATGGGACTCCTTTGTGGTTTTTTAACCAGTGGCGTGAGAGGAGTTGCTTGCATGGGTGCGGGGCACAAGACTCGTCGTGAGCCTAGACTCGTAGCTAGACATTTGTTTTCTAGGGAACCTGGTACATGAAGTGCCACAATAAGGAGTGATGGACAATGTAAAACAAACTCTAAGTGTTACACGGAAATGCACTTCTTTTCTACTCATAGTGACGCAAACATTTATTTTCAGTGATAGAGTGCATGTTCAGGCACGAAAAAAAAGTTGAAAGGGGGAGAAAACAGGAGTGTGGGGACTCTTGGGAAGAGCGCCATTGTGAGGTGGCGTCGATCGAAGGTGTTAGAAAATGTTTGGATAGAATTTCCCATAGATTGCAAGAAATCGCCGTTCCCAGGTTCAGCATTAAGTTCAAGGAAATGATTCCGTCAGTATTTCTTGGATGGAAAACCGTTTTCCTTCCTCGTGCGGATGCTTGCAGAAGACTTTAATCACACTAGTTCTGTCAAGAATTTACAAGAGAAAAGGTGTAATGAAACAGACATTTCAAAGTTTTATTAACAAAATACAGCAGAAATGTTTGGAGGAAGGGAAACACTAACTACACTTCTTCCGTACCATTTTTTTTCAGACATCTCGGATACGTGGATGGTGGTTATCACAGCAGCCGTCACATTTACTTATCTCATTGCATACTTCTCCTGTGCCTGTTCTTGCTGTTGAAAATGATAAGATCAGAAAAACTTTGCAAGGACCAGGGACTTGGCTACCATTGCTTTAAGTGTTCCCCCCACCCCTTTTTACCATCGACACTTAATCTGCTATGAGCATCCGTTTCTTGTGCTATCAATTTTACCAAATTTACTGGTTTTGTGCGCATAAAACAATACTAATTGAAATTTTCATGCCTGCCGGTGTAGTTGAAAACTTTTAAAAGAATCAATTAAGACCTCTTTGAAAAGAGAGGATGTGTTGTATATACTGTACATTATTCGTTATAAAATATTACCAGTGACTTACCTCTACGTCTGACAAATCTTCGTACATGTATATCCTAATGATGGTCTGTGCATTATTTTTTTTTTGTTTCCATTCCAACTTTATTCAAATGATATACTACTGCAGTAATATGAGAAAGAAAAAGCAGGGTGGCGCTTCATGCATGAGTTCCCTTCTCACCACTCACAACTTCCCCTTGGCACTAATCAAAGAATTGCCAAACACGTCAAGACTGGCAATTCATGGCATGATTCCCGCGGTAAACGCCTGTATTTTGCTTGTATGGATTTCTTGTTTAATGATCAGTAGTGTGTATCAGTATAGTGTGTGTATACTATTGCCTTATGAAATGCGTCACAGTATGACGAACTCATTAAAAAAAATCACTCATTTCTGAGATACTGCAAGCCAAAGTTCTCACACATGAAAAAGCACCGAACATTTCTACTGCGTACCGCACTGTATGATTAAAACTCTGCAAAAAAGTTTTGCAATGGTAAAGAGAACAAAACACATTTATTCGTGGTCCGTTGAACCCTTATTACAGCTTTAAAGCTAACGAGTTTCAGTTCAAGCCTTGAATTAACAATTTATCAAGGTTAAGGAATACAAAGGGATAAATAAAGGGTAAATACAAACGTTTTTCATTAAATTAATATCATCACGATATTGTTTGCAAAATATCGGTTCAAGTGCATGAATAACCATAGCAACAAAAACTTCAAATTTCTTCGTGTAAAAAATTCATTATTGGTAATAACCAAATTGCGTAATTTCAAAAGACGCTTGCCATGATGCACTGTAGGAGAGGTAGACTGTTTTATATTGAGCGTATATCAAAACAAATGAAAAACAGAAAACTGACACTGACCAATCACTTGATTATTCATCCAGTATTCTTAGCATTAAATAGATCATTTACTACACCTAGCTCTTTGGTTCTCATTGTTAAGATGCACACCATCAACGCTGGCAAAATGAATGGGAATCAATGTACATATTCAGTATTCTGTTTTGACAGAACAAATATAGGCCTAAATATCCTGAAGGTCCTTTGGTAATCTGACTACAGACGTTATTATGAATATTATTATGAATAAAGTTCAAAGCATAAAGGGGTTCTTAGAATAAAGTTCTAAGTATAAAGGGGTTTTCTCACTGGGAAACTCAAACGAACAGCTCAAAGTGACATAAATCTTGTTGTTGTGATAAACTTATAAAGTCGATCAAGCAGATGATATTCCACTCCCGTGCAGATTTGATTATATAAAGGAAGGTTATTAAGTTGTAAAAACAATTCAATCAGTTTTAATTGTGTCATAGAAACTTGTTTATAACATGCATACTCACAACTCCCACTAACATATTTGGTTTATGGTTTGATGTGTTACTTAATTGATTACAATTTGATTACAAAGATTATATTCCTTAAATCAGATAAATTTGTATGAAGGAAGGTAATTAGATTATTAATAAAAAAAATCAGCTTAAACAGTTTTAACGGGCTTTCTCATTTAATGACAAAACCATCCACAGGCAGAAGATGTAATAATCTTCATGAACCTGATTTCGCATAGCCAGTCTACATTTCACTATATAGAGAGAAAATTAAGACGAGTTGGCGATTGCAGCCTCTTGATGTAAACACCGAAGATTTAGGGTAGTTATAAAGCAGCTGTTAAACAGCTGTTAACACCACTACCTAGCTACTACAAAGAAATCCGAAGATGAATCGTAGAAGATAGTTTGTAAAAAGATGAAAACAATTAAACGAAAGACCCATTAGTTGTCCAAGACAACGCGAACGGTAATAACGAAAAGCAATTTATCTTCTAAGCGCCCCTATGTTTCGAAGTGTTAAAGTGTATTTTTACCTGAAATTTTCTCATTACTGGCGACACACTCGACGCAATTTGTGTTTTCGTGAGTAAATCTTTGTATTCTTTTATCAACGTTACGATTCAGTTCCTTGATCAGCGAACTGAGTAAAACGCAAAGATGGCAAATTCATCATCTTAGGAATTGCATTCATCTACGGAAGATGGTAATGAAGCAAACATTGCTGATATTCAAATGCTTCATCTTTACATTGTAGAAAGTCAAATATGTGTATGAAATCTTATGTAGCGTATAGACTACGTGCTAGAAAATCATAATAAGCTGATGATTAAACTCGTGCAAAGTCTTTTTTTTTCTTAACAAGCGTTTTTATCCTTTGCATGATTAAAATATGTTTGCACCTTGCTTTTTAAGGCTTACTATTCATGGTGAGAATGTTTCTTCTGAGAAGTTATTTGCAGGAACAAATATATACTTTGATTACTTTCGAATGACAGGCTTATTTCGTTTATATTACAATTGTAATGTTTTCCATCTAATTTAAGCCTAACCTTGTGAAAATGATACGATGTCTTCTAAAGTTATTTGAAATGCATGCACGTACATGAGACCTGTTAGTATTTCTTTTTGCTAAAAGAAACAAATTTTACTGAGCAACTTCGTTCATCTTTATAAGGGTCTTCCTTGCTCTAAATTCTTCTAAATTCTATATTCAAACAATCAGTTAGATATAGCGGAACGAATCAAATAGAGTTGGCCTATCTGTTCTTAAGTAAAGCAAAATGAAAGCTTGATTACTTCAATGGACTCCACATCCAAAAATGATTATCTAATTGCCCGTATGCAACCTTCAAAATTCAAGCAACTACAGTATACATCGTGAAATGCACAATGTATGCACAATTTAATTTAAAAATATGTCCACCATCCTGCTCCAGGCCAAATGTTTTCTTCCACGCTATGCACCGACTTTTCTAGTTTTTCCACTTTCAAAAAAAAGGGGAAAATTAGAAAAGAAAATGAGAATTCATAAAGAAAAAATCAATAACCCGTTGCCTTATAGAGCGATAGACTTATCTGAACGAATGTAAGCTCTACCCTTTAGAAATAAAACACAGTAACTATTGTTTCGTGCCAGTAGTTAACATGCAGGTGATGAAATCTAGTGTCCTTCATTAAAACTTCACCTTTAATTTTTCTTCCAAACAAATCTCTTGAAATTTCTTTCAGGTATATTCAGATGAAGGGTACTGGCCTATGCTCTGTGAAATTATGTGCTAATAACCTTCAACCGGAAAGTATGGATCTTGAGTAATGTCTTATAGTATTCATAGCGAACTAAATCTATACGTTCTGACTTAATGTAAAAAAATATGCATTTAGTACGTGCAATATTTTGAATAAGTAACCATTGTTAAATTCAGCTACCGATAAATGAAACAGAACATTGGCAAAGATCAGATATGCTTCGAATAAATTCAGTTTGCATCACATCACCACCCACTGTTAGAAATGTTTTTGTCGAAATCTTCTAAATGGTTCTTTGAGGGGTGCATATTAACTTTCTTTTTCAGTGTCATAATTTATGATGTTAGCCGTTACTATGACAACCAAAACCAGTTTTCTTTTATATATGCCATTTAACCTAAAAACCCATCTTGTGGTGAGGCATATGATGCACGATGCTGCATGCGACATCGTGTCGCCAGTTTCCTCCAAGTGTACTTTATATCATCAATAATTTTGGTGTCTTAACATTTTTTCATGATAAGATTTGTGCAAGAATTTTTGTCACTGAAAGTCTGTAGTAAGAGATCGGGGGGATTATATATCACACACGAGCTGATGATCGCACCCTTTTGAAGTGTTTCCAATCCATCAAGGATCTGGCGAAGCTGGGAAAGAACATCGACGAAAATGGAATCAAAACTAGTGCACACGCGGGGCCATGTATACCGTGTTGTACATGAAACAGATTTGAACATGATTAAAACTTGACGACCCAACTCGATCTTGCCTTGTTGACTGCGACTCACTTCTACCTACGAACTACCAACGGTGCCACAGAATGATATGTTTAAAGGTGATCGGTCGTTCCATTAGGTCTCACGTGACCTAGGTCTTTTCTTGATAGCTTTCTGCAAACGCTATAGACTTTTACGGTCGCTCTTTGCACGTACTATGTGTACAGTAAATAATGCTACCCACCGTAATAGGAAAGCGGTATCTCGCAAACACATACGCACTCCCGATGTTTCATTGTCATTTGGAAAGAGTAAGGATTAACTGGGGACGTCAGCAGAGAGTTATCAAACAGAGAGTAACTTCAGAAGAGATATTGAAAAGACGACCTATCACCTTTAAATCAGCAGTATAGTGCTGGTGTAATTGGTAATGGTATCAGTGAAACAATAAAATTAATCGAATTCGAAACTTGAGGTAGCATTAAATTTAAATTTTCTTTCGACTTTAATTTTGTTATTTCATGTACATATTATTTTTCACACTGTACGCTGATGAATCGTTTTAATGCCCAGCTGTAACCGACTCTTGGTATACTTTATGACATTTATTGCAAATTAATTACGTTTTAAGTTTTACCAGTCAAGATCTGAAGCAGCATCACCTTCTGCTGATTAATCCCTTAGCTTTTTCCCGAAAGTTTCTGTTGCAGATAGAATACACCACTGTGTTCCACCAGGAATTGCACACGACTGCCAGGGAACAAAATGCGTGTAACTCTGGGGGCACGTCAACCCCAGCTATATCCATAACGATGCTCGTCGAATATGGTATCCAAGAACCAAGGTAGGCCCCCGTCACGAGAAGGGTGGTTCGTATAGCCTTGGAATCAGTGTTAGATATTTTCACTTTGTTACCAGTTCCAGCTTCCGTCACGCTGTATCCATCGTCAGCGAGCGTGGTGGAATTCCCCGCGTGAGACATAGAATGGTTGGCAATTCGTTTGGAATGCTTGCCTGAAATGTGCCATATTTTAAGATAAATTAGAACAATGAGGAGACACTGAGAGTACAGAACCAGGGACAATAAGATGGCGTAGAATCCTTCTAGCTCAATTAACTCTGTGAAACATTTCCGGTAGATCCATGAGTAGGAGATGTTGTCCAGGAAACGTTCATCCGAAGCGTACAGAAATGCTGAACAAAACCACACGGCGAGAGCAACCGCACAGACCACTGAAACTTTAGACTTTGTAACCAGCCGAACGTGTACAAACGGTTTGGAAATTGCGAAAAGTCTGTCGACATTTAACAGCAGTAATATGCTGCCGCCTCCACCAGCGGCAAAGAACATTATAATAGCAAAAAGTTTACAGAGAGGCTCCCCTATGAGCCATTTATCTACACAGGCAGATGGCGAATCAACCACGAGGGTTATCCCTACCAGGAGATCGCACATCGATAGAATTGTCACTAGTACCTTAGCTGACTCAGGAAAAGCTGTCAGTCTTGGAACAACAACGATGTTTATCGTGTTACCGCAGATAGCTAAGGTACCGATCACAAAATAACACAACCCATGTAACCAACTTGGAATGTGGTTAACAGTGTACATAGATGTGCTATTCTCCATAACGTTTTGGCAACGGTCGCAGTGCAATATATAAACACTAAAGTTGTTAAAAAAAGCACATGTCGAAGAAGATGGGGAAATTGACAGTTTCAGACAAGACACTTGTCCAATGCTCTAACGTCTACCAAAACCATCTGTTTAAGTCCGTCTTACGAAGATGGTTTTCAATCGCAGGATGATTCAATCGTTAGTAATGACCAACATGGACTCCTGTGTCACAATCATTGAAGTACTGGTGGTAGTTGACCAAATCTGCTTTGCAATGCCAACTCTTGCAGCTTCCAGATCGTAAATGATTTTCAGCATATAAAGTTAACATGAGTCAGTCCACTTCAGTCAACGGCAAGTTCTGTATGTCTATCACCAGCAATCTACTCCTCCGAAGTGTGCAGTCTCTCACCCTTCGTGTAACATGTCACTCATGTTCACGAAACTAAATTTATTGAAACTCAATTCACTTTAACAGTAAACGTACGTTAATAACTTTTCTTGCAAAAAGTGATGTAAATACAGAGGCTGAAAATTGCCAATTACCTAGAATGTCCTATTCAGGACTTTCAGGAAACTATTCAAAGGTCTTGATATCACAAAAGCTTGCTTTGAAATTAAATTAACAAAAAGACCTCGAGGTTGGTAAATGATTTAGGGAGACAAAGAAAATGTCAATCACAAAACAAATTGCTTAAATCAGATTTTTTGTTTCTATTGTATGTTTCTACGTCTAAATAATTGTCCTCAACGTTGAAAACAACACTGAGATATCCTGGTCAACTAACTGAATTAAGGTTCCGTGAATCAGAAATTCAATCCATGACACAATGCCTTCCCACAAAACGTGTTGTTTACGATGATCCGTTTATAGAAACGTAACTGTTTCAAAGGGAGAGGCGTTTACAGAAACGAAGCAACTTGGAAACAGAATAAAAGAGAAGACATTGGTTGTACATTTCTTTGTTGATAATAAATTTAAATTATCCTGCTCTAAACCTTAAATGAAAAACCATTTCGCTATTGTTTTTCAGTGGGTCCTGACTTTCTAAAAATAATTCAACTCTCTAATTAACTTTTGCCAAGGTACGTTTCAATTTCGTAGACTGAAGTTTTAAGTGTCTGAACTATAGCTATGAGAATCTGCAAAGAAAAAAATGTATGTATGGCATTTTCAGATGATACTATTACCAGTGCGAGAAAGCATCTCCTGCAAGAATCTTCCAAAAAATGTAAGGAAAAGTGAATATTTTCGTCTGCTCTGTATTTCTATGCAGCACAAAAACGGTACGCATACCCATATATGTACACTCCTAATAAAAGCTACGATCCACTTCCCAAGAAAAGAACTGTTTAAGTTTTAAGAAAAACGATGTCATTGAATTGTTAGTCCTCTGGTGGGTGTCTATCAGAAGTCGTTATTGGTCTGAAACAACCGATGATCAACAGGCATGATATGTAGACACATGAAAGGCGTTGAGAGCTCAGCTCCACTGAAACTGACAGTCCATTGTATATGGAGTGAAAGTGCGTGCCTGTTACAGTGGATATAATCTGCGTCATGATACGCGTCGTCTGCGACCTAAATCAGTTGATCTCGACACGTGTAATTAAACTTTATCGCAGGCGTGATCGCTGACGTATTAACAAAAGTAAGCGATCGGCTCCTGCACCAATATATTTATTTTAGTTTTTACGGTCTTCATGCTATTATATCACAGGCAGAATTAAAGCCTTTTTTTTCCACGATATGGAAGACAGTTCACGGAAATCACATTGTAGATTTACCACATGACGCTTTGTACGTTTCGCAGAAACAAAGCAACCACGTCTCGATAGAATGTAAGAGCATGACGACATTTTTAGGTAAAACCGCCTTTTTTTCTGAGCATTGCTGCTTTAGAATGTCGAAAGCATAGTCGTAAAGTGTCTTTTCTTCTTCAAAGGGACCGTACCAGAGAAATAAGCCGCTCTTTTCTTGTTCCTCTACAGCAACTCAATGTCTAGTCTAACAGCGCAACAATTCACCTCTATGCTATTATTTCATAGTATGTGTACAATATATATTTACTAGGTGCGGTGGTCTAGGGGTGAATTGAGAGGCATGGGGGGTAGATTCCCGATCGGGCTAAGGTAAGATGGGTCTTGCCCAACGTAATCTAAAGTTTTTCCCATTTGAACTGTTCTTTGGGAAAAAGATACCGAATAGAAGTTGTAATAAAAACCACATATTTCCTCCACACGTCTGCATGTGGTCCCTCCCTGTCTTTTAATAACTGCTTATTATTAATTATTTTATACCAGCTTTGCAGTATGAAGTATGCTGTCATTGGCTGTCTATCACTTTTCACAATCGTCATGTACTTGTGATTCTTATTAAATTTTTACTCTAAAATGGAATAAAAAATATTGAACTTGATTTGTTTATGTTTGTCATATACACAGTCGCCTTTTCAAAATGACTGTTTTTTCCTTCCATTCAACATTTACTTGCTCCTGGGATTATTTAATTCCCTCCATTGATCTTATTCACTGGAATGAGATCATTACTGTCTTACTTAAATGTTGTAGCCAAAGATGCCATATGTCTTGCATAAGAATATTGAAATAAATAAGCGTTTTGTGGTAAGCGTTGAATAGTATACTAGCCCCTGCTTTAAAAAGATCACTCTTGATGGCAGAATTGTATATGGTCCATGTATATAGTCCACTCCTTGCGTCTTCTTGCTGGTTGTGTAAAGTCGGCTTATTAAACACTCGCGGAATTCTTTACCTCTCGATGTTACTGCCCTATGGGACATGGACTTGCGCAATTGAGGACTTACACCAGTTCGAGGATCATATATATTTAAAACGATTATCTAACCTTGAAATCTGACACAAGCAAAAAATTTGATCGAGTGTATCGTAAATTAAATTGTTGCGGAAATTTGGATCATGGCTCTTAAACTATCATAACCTGATTTTTTTCAAGAGAGTCATATTTACGTAGTAGTGCCTGTTTGACATCACATAGTTTCAATAATTCAATGTACCATTTTGAAAAAGGTATTTAAAAACCCAAATTAAAAAAAAAAATTCCAAATGCAAATTGCTGTTGAGATATGGCTTTCTGCCAGAAAGAGCAAATGCATTCCTAATTTTTATGAGATACCATTTTTCTTCAGTGGCCAATCCCTTTACGTTACACGTCATTCAATATAAATTAAATTAATGCAACTGTGTAACTAATGCAGCTAAACACAAGATCATTTTTCAGGAATTGGCATCTCGATTCTCTCTATTTTCATATAACTCTAGTAAGTTTTGTTCTCATCAAATTCTGGAAATTTCATGCGTAATTGCCAATAACATCCTATTCTTGCTTTGGATATACTTTTCCTATCGGATACTAGATATTTTCCCACTATTACATATCTGTTAATGAATAATTCATATGTTGCATTTCAGTGTCTGATGTCTCAAATACATCATTGAACTTTGAAACACACATCTAGACATGTGTTATGCAATCAAAGGTTATGAGCTTAAACGCATTGGCAGTTTTATGAAAAGCATTTTGTGTTCCAAGGAGTGTTTATTGAAAACGAAAACAAAAAGAAGACATTGACAACGAAACGATGGATATAACTGTTCGCAGTGTAGTGCTAACATCAAAGTAAAGCTTCGGAGAAGTGAATAAAGTTTAAAATAAAAAGAATTAAATTATTTAAATCACATAGCAACATATTTCTAAAAAGCACTTCACTGGCATTTTATATCTGGTAAATGTTCCTTATCTGCGTCTTAAGTCGGCTTACGTATAATTTGTTTTAATAGGCGTTGGATTGCAATTGACACGGCCTGTGTATTCGCACTGTACGATCTTTCTTTCGAATTAAAAAAAAACAAAAAATAGACAAATATCAATTAAGACGAAAGCCAGTTGATTGGGCGAATGCCACTCAGCTGTTTGTGAACAAATATTTGCTAGCTATCGTAACGGATATCTTTATTCTTCAAACAAGTTCAAATCCTGGCTAGGTTTGTATTTCCGTGATTTTAGTAATCGACACCATTTCCTGTCTTCCCTGATGAAGCATCTCAGTAAAATGGATCTACAGCAATTTATCAATCCAGACAAAAAAAGACGGTATAGTGTCTTGATAACTTTCACAACTTCCATTAATCATTAATTTATCAACTGAACCTGAAATCTGCCTCCAAATTACATCTTAGTTTTGCAAGTTCTAATAATTTAAGGCGTAAATTAAAATGCACTTGCTTCGCTGTATAGTGCAATTAGTCCAGTGGCTCCATGTAAGCTACGGTCGACGAGGACAAATATTGCCCTAAATTCACTGTGCTAAATTAAATCAGGAATGAGGTCATTGGAAAACATACTGGGAAAGGCTCAATAACTTCATCTGCCACTGACGGACGCAGGGGGGAGGGGTGTACCGTGTTAAACCCACCAGCATCTGGCAATATATGTAATATAAAATTATTTACCTGTCACGAAAACTTCCAAATACTTTGTCTTTCGATTGATTCACCTCAGCTGGAAACTTGCCAATGTTTTCTTGCTTGCTTTTCACTTGAGTTCATCCGAGTACTTCGTCACAGGAAAGGGGAAATCAATCGGTGATCAATACATGTATGAATTAAGGATATAATCTGAGTAAGAGTAGATATTTAATAATCCTAAATTGGGTATTGGGTAAATTGTTTGAGTATGCATGCCCCCCCCCCCCCCGCCCTACAATGCGAAACTGATGACGTGCATATGTGTAGGAGAGTAGTATAGTGGTCAAGATAGCTTGACGTAGCTTCATATAAACCTATATGGGTCTAAAGCAGAATGAGTCACGTGACAGTAAATTAACACCCAAAGCAGTTCTCTGTTGAAAATGTCGTGTGCATGATATATCCCTATACATGCAGGTGTTACTGAAACATGTATAAACGATGCAGGTGGTACTGAAACATGCATAAACGAAATGACTTCAGCCTGTTTCACCGAAAGATTCAGTACGCAAATATATGGTTACAGTAAATACGTGTGAATGTAGAAGATAAGTATCTGCGATTCCGGTAGTGGAGTGGCATTCTTCCTCACCGTCACACTTCACTGCAGCATCACAGGAGACCGCAAGAATCACTGCATCAGTGGCACGATCAGATTCAAACTCATAATGAGGGCGCACCATAGTATGTTCCTACAGATGCTCTCATTTGGGGAATGTGACAATTATGTGTCACTGAGTGATCATACATGCAACTGTGCATGTATTTCTGTTGTATCTGAAAATGAAACTTCTCTAGTAGCAGACCAAGTACCGTTTCTGGCTCCGTACTTCAAAAATATTCTCTATTACATGCAGCGAAGTGTATCGTTGTAAAATAACCAGGTTATGCATATCTTCTTGATGGCATGTTGCCTGTGGCACCTTTACATATATGTGGCAAAACGCAGAGAGCAGTTAAAAGCTCAATATCTAGCAAATCGGTACTATGTTTCTCGGATGTAAGAAAGACCACTGATTATTCGTTCAGTGTATACTTGTTCATAACTAGAAGAGCCAACTAATGTCGACTTTCAATTTCAATTTTTGCCCTTTCAGGACGGACGCAGAATCCTTTGGTTGGCATTTAAAGTCAAAATCGTTCGATAGCAGTAGAGCTAATTTTACAACACAAGGTCAAACTAATATATTATTGATAAAAATCCGGAGAGGGGGAGGGGGGGGGGGAAGCTGCATTGTGTATAAATGGTACATAAAAATACCTTTCAGTCATACAAAATACAATCACTGAACACATCTAATATAACCTATCAGTAGTTTGCTCTGAGACCGGAAATTGGAACCAAGTTGTCGTTTTCCAATACTGCCAACACATAAGCTGATCAAAGTTATTCGTGACGAAGGTGATCACCAATAATAACGGGTTACTATTTCGGAAACGACGCTAACAGCGTCGAATCGAAACTTTTCACCCCCATTTCAATGCCTGGGAATTTAATATTTTTCTTGTTACATTGAAAGGTAGCGTGCATCAGGCAGTCTTCCAGTCAGTAAGGTGCCACCCTTGTCTGCAAAATAGGAAGCTACCGACACTGAACAACATGGTAAGTTGGTAACGACGTAAAGAACACCATGAAAGCACATTAATGCCACACAAAAAAAAACATGAATCTGTAATTACAGGTGAATGACTACAATTAAAGATTAATAATCTGTAATTACAGACTAACGATCTGCCATAAGTTAGTCGTAATGTATAATAACAGCTTGATTATTTATTATTACAGATAAATAATCTTTTATTGCAGATTAATACCTGTAGTTAAAAATCTGCAATAACAGATTGGCAATTACAGATTAATAATTTGTTAGTTTATGTTCTTGTTCATTACGAACCGTGTCATGCAAGAGGGACGAAGGGCTTTGCATTGCGATGTAAAGCTTTTGCATGTCTGATTATTTGCAATTACAGGAGAATTTCCTTTCTTGACGTAAAATGAGAGTAAAATACAGCTTTTTACTAACTATGTTCAACAAGGTCAATTAACATATTTAATCGTTACAGTGAGAATATTTGTCAGGAACAGCCCGAGATATATTCCAACACATCATGCATGTAACAGATACTAAGATCCAGTTCACATTGTTTCCAGAAATAATGGTAGGGTGCTGTAGCCACATTTCTACTTTCAGTTTTCTCCATACAACAGACTCACTATATCAAGACGACTTCTACTTGAGTAGTTGAAAAATGCCAACAATCATTATTAAATAAATTCTATGTTTGTGTGGTAGATTTTTGTAAATTGTATATTTGTATGGTAGATTTCAAACTTTACTAGATTGAGAAGCTTGGTTGCATTTTTCATTAGAGATTAGTTCCATATAAAGATGGACTTTGACATGGAAATGTAATTTAATAAGGTATCTTGTTTTAGGAAACACAGGTAAGTTCTGAAAACCCGAAGTCTGAAATGTATGTCTTTCCTGTGGGTTAACGGATGACACTTATATACTGACTATAGGAGAAGGTAAGAGATTTTCACAGCGTCGTTCCTTTAATTACCGCCCGCTCTTCGGAGTTGGAAAGTGAGGGCGACCTTAAATAATAGCCCCAGAGGTTATTACAGAAATAGTTCTGAATAAAATAGCAAAAAAGTATGAAGAGTGGCATCCGCCACTCCATGGATACCAGATGAGAAATAATGGAGTTTTTTGACGAATAAAAAATGGAGTAATAATGAAACACAATGGCGCTGTACTGCACACCGATTTGGAAACAATATTGATAATCCAGGTGTATTACCTCATTGGATAAAGACCGAACTACATTTCATTGCGTTTTGTGGAAATTAGCACACGCAGGGCTCTCTCATCACTTTATCTCCTTACATCGTTCTTGCAGTTCTGGTATTTGCTTTTCCTCAGTAGATTTTGGTTTGAAGACTGCCATAGCTCGCATAATTGTATGAACTATAAGTATCGTTACGCGCAGGATAGCCGTTATGAGCCCTACAAGGCTCAACAAAAGAATCGGACATTCGACTGATAATGACAAGATTGTAGTGAGGCGCACTACAATAACAAACAGAGGGGAAAAAGCAATTATAATAAAAAAAAAACTGCCCTGCTGGGTTCGCTTAGTCTAAACTTATTATGTTTTTTAAAATGTCACTTCCAAACATTGAGTCATCGAATATTTTTTTTTTCTCTTTTCTCTTTGTCTTGCAAAATCTATTATTATTTTCGTTCAAGTTTGTAAAAATACGAGATGAAGCAAATACAGAGAAAAAATTGTTTATGTAGTTATGTATATATTTATTTATTAATTAATTATTCCAAATAAAGAAAGGGGTACCTTTTATAAGTCCAGAAGTCTGGAAAATACACAGCCCGGATTTAAGAGTAAAAGATTTAAGAGTTAAAAATAATAACAAAGTCATCTCTTCAAACTAATATCAGTGATGGTGTCACAAGGATTGTTCATATGGTTTCGAATCGACTGAAACCCATTTGTGTAGCTAGAAGTTTGTTTCTAGGAACTTTAAGAATGAGGAGTTTTTAACGACTGTGATATACAGTATGATAATGAAGACAGTATGCCTCTACTGCAGTGACACACCCGGAACTTTTGGACAAGGGGGTAGACTTAGAATTGTGTGAAGACTATCCATCAGTTGGTGGGAAGCGTACCAGAATGTTTTACTTAAAGCACTAACTTGCGGTTCCCGACAAAAGATATCCTGCACTTCCTCAACTTAATTGTGATCCTGCGTTGCCATACAAAGTTATGAGTGGTCTTGTGGAATAACGAATATAATCTCTGAACTAGAAGATTTTTGCGTCGTAAGGCCAAGTTGATAGAAACACAAAGAGTGCGAAAAATGGAAAACAGTGTTTGTTGGTTCTAGGTCACACATTTTCAAGCTCGTACCTGAAGCCCAACTGCCAAAGCATTAATTCACATCTAAGGAAGCTTCCATGCACTGGCAAAATCGTCATGTTTAATTGACAGAACAGGTAAAATGTCTCATACATTACTTTAAGGTTTCTTGCTGGTGGAGAATTACTTTAACTATAGGGCTTACACAATCATCGGATTAGCCATTTATGATATCATTCATGAAATTCCTAGTTGCCTTGGACATTTCCGTGCGAATAGTGCGTGATCATTAGCACGGTGATCATGTTAGGTTCAATACCGCATTGGGTTATAGTGCGAATCATTTTAAAGCTGGAATATGTGTAATACTTGCAATTTCCCGGTCATCTATATCTTCAGTTTGTTCTTCGACAGAGTTTCAGAGGAGAGAGTAGGGGGAAAAAAATACTCGTCACAAAAACTGAAAGAGAACTATATATCCACCTTCCAGAT
Source organism: Stichopus chloronotus (assembly GCA_021234535.1). Taxonomy (NCBI): domain Eukaryota; kingdom Metazoa; phylum Echinodermata; class Holothuroidea; order Aspidochirotida; family Stichopodidae; genus Stichopus; species Stichopus chloronotus. The sequence continues at coordinate 759,293 of CM037834.1, forward strand.
ATTTGAATATGAAATTGTCTTGACATTTTTGTTGGCCCTACACAAAATTCGGCCTCTCCAAGGAAGCCTGCCCGTAAATCACTGTTACTTGAAATCAAACAGGCCAATGGGGATTGATATTCATGGTATAAAAATAGGGCGTAGATAATGTTTTTCTTTTTTAGATTTAGTGGCTGTATAATGTATGTCACTTTCAGTGGCAAAATGGTGCGACAATCGTTTTATATAACGTCGATAAAATCGATTTTCTTCCCTCTTCTTTTTTTGTTTGGTTTTATTTTGTCTTTTGATTAAGGGGTCCTCAATTAATTGCCTCAATGACGTCAAATCCAGTTAATGGTGGATGCGCGATTCCGTTTTCGTCAGTATAGTGCCATCTACCAGGGGCGGACTGGGGGGTCGAGGGGGTCGAGGGGGTCGCGCGACCCCCTCCCCTTCCAAAAATGTTCAGTTTTTTCCGACTTCAGAAAACAGTACAAAGCCCTATCCAATTAGCATACTAGGTCTATGTGATGTGTAACTGAAACATTGCTCATCATTTTCTTCCTCAAAAGACTAGTACTCCGAGTTACTTAACTCTGTTACCCAGAAATTTGGCACCCTGATAATATTATGGCTCATATGGACCACGGTATAATTAAGGCCAACTCCAGCCATTTACCAAGGGTATTATCCTCTGGTTACTCATGAAAACTACATCTAAGTGAATTGCTTTAGGTAACCTTGCAGGCTCACAGAAAACTGCTTTCCACATGCATTCAGGAGATTTGAAGTATAATTTTCTACAGCATCATGCTTTTTTACCAGAACTTTCAGCACCGCCAATGTCTTACTCGAGGTCATGCAATTGATTTGGATGGAAATTTTGGGTGATTTGAAGAAAAAAGTAACCCATACAAGAAATTATCATCTTACCATGTAGAACCATCAATTTGAAACCTATTCTATGGACTGCTGTTTACACACAAAGTGAGAAAACATATCACACATACTTATAAATTTGCTGCAAAATAAAGTTCAGTGTCACAGAGATTTCATTCTCTAGATTGCTTTATTTGCGACAAACAGTGACGGAGGCAGTGACACACAGTTTGAAGAATAACCCCTACTAAAACACTGGCATCAGTTCCACTGTTTTCATTTAGGCCTACTATTGAACGTCTTAAGTTAAGTTGTTTGAATTCACTCATGACATGCATTATATCAACCTGGAAAATTTCGCTGAAATGAGATTAATTTTCCATCCAAGAAAATGCTGACAATATCATTTTCTGGAACTTACTTGCTGAGCCTGTGAAGGCAATGCAGAGGATATTTTATGTATATTTTTTTTTTTCTGGTACGCTTTACTCCAAACAATGCTGGTACTCATCTCAGACAGTCTTCAAACAATTTTCAGTTCATCCCTTATCAAAAAATTCTGTCTGCGCCAATGCAACAGGGGGCATGTACTGTATTTCCGTATCACATTCGTTGATGTTTCCTAGACCATGCCACAGGCTCAGTGAGAAAGCAAATCTAATAACGCTCATAGCGCACTTCAAGTCTCTTGACCCCCTGCAAACAATGCCATCGGTGGCTTCGCTCCGCTTAGAGCCAGAGTCCTTAGGGCTCCTGTATAGAGACTGGGCTGCGACAACTGGTTATGTAGCTCCATTTTGCCTCAAAATGCAAAACTTTATTGATCCTTTTTTTATACATGATAAGCAATAAATAGCCCGTGTTCCATATGTTTGTTTGTTACTTAATAAGTTCAGATTATATGTATCCTACAAGTGCATGTACCTATAATGTTCGCGCAGTTGGAGGCAAAATGGTGTCTAAAATCGCAACCTGCTCTATATAGGGAACCCTAATTATAGTACCTGGTACTGCGTTCTGTTAAACAGCGCCCCTTAAAGGCTGTATTGCATCGCCCTAAGCTATATTTTTACCTCCCTGAAAGGAAAATTCTCAACTGGTTCTAAGTGACATTGCTCTTAGATTGCCAGCAAATTCGAAAGATGCAGAGCAGCTTGTATTACACAGAGTAACCCAGGGATCCATTTGATTACACATGTGGAGGAATGTAAGACAGGCTGAGGGAGGGACTAGAGGTAGGTAATTGGGAGAACTGAAACTGTCTGGGGTGATGCATTACAGCCTTTAAGTCATTTTCGCTCCCTCGGACTGAAACCGCCAGCTCCGCCACTATAGTACTGTTTACACTTTTTATCAGTCTTCCATATGAAACAGCACAAATTTTTCAGCACCATTTTGCATCTTGCCCACCCTACGTTAGCAAAAATTTTCCAAAGGGGAGGTGACACCCTCTCCTATGGAAAATATTACGTGGCAGAGGTGTGCATGGGCAGAGGTGCTAGAGCTGTACAAGCTAGGTTGATCTCAATTACCCAGCCCGTAAGATAAAATCATTAGGCCTACTAAAAACAAGTGCGAAATCCTGAAGACATTTTCAATTCAAATCTAGCATCAAATGTAGAACCATTGTGCAACTAGCGCAGCTCCACCTTATCGTAGTAAAAAAGACCCCTCACCCAGGACGATCAGTCATATCGTCCTGCTGCCCCCCCCCCCCCCCCCCCCTCTTTTGCCAAATCCTAGATCAGCCATTGTACCTCCACTAGTCAAAAAGGCATGTGAACTAACCATGTAACACGACTTAATTCCAAATACCTGATCTTTATTCTTTAAAAGCTTGAAAATGTTGATTTGTTATGGTTGAGACACTCTGCTGGTAGACCGTGTAAGCCTGGATGTGTGTCGCCGGCAAAAAAATTACCATCCGGCCCTGCCATATCTTACAGGCAATAATATAGCATGACACTACATCGTGTATGTTTGTAAACATCCACCGCTTGTAACAGACAGGTGGGCATTGTAGGCTACCCTTATTCCATGATACTGGATTCAGCTGCTCTTTGTACCATTATACGGTACGGAAATTGCGCCGTACTACACGGTATGTGATGTTATGTACCTTAGTAGGCTATATACCACTCTGCATGTTCTGTACGGGTAGCTTGTCGTGCGAGGTGTCAACATCCCTCAACATTCCCAGATAGTCCACCAGGTGCGTTGTCGACTGATCTTAAAACATTTTGTCAACATGATTGTTACAAAGAAAGGGCTTTATGCAACGCTTTCTCACAGTAGACTGAATAATTACTTCGAATCGCAATCCGTCTGGTTCCGATGGGTGCAGTGTAGTACACACAGTAATGTAATGTTACTTGTTAGGCAATAGGCGGTACTGCCGCCTCGGTAAAGCAAGCAAAGCCAGGCAATGAAACTGACTGTTTCCCTAGTTCCTCTTCTTAGACTGATTCAGACTCGCGGATGTCAGAAATAGGCCTACGCTAGACCTAACCATTGCCGAGGCCCTAGGCCTAGCCTAGGGCTATAAGTCAAGCTAAATGGGGACCAGGTTGCGCCTGGAGTAGTAAGTGTTAAGCAGTACTGACAATTAGGACTGCGGTATAGTGTGGGACCTACCCTATCCAAAGTTACTGAAGGTAGCGTCAACTAGTTAGTTTAGGTCTAGGCTTAGCTTATACAACTTTACAAGCACTCACTCACACCAAGTCTTATCAAAAGTTGGGAGTAGGACTTTGTTGGGAAAACAAGAAGCCTTGAAGGTCTAGGAAAGACAAAAGTAAAAGCCCTTCTGGTAGGTCCTAAACTTAGACCCTGCTACCGACTTAAAGTAGAGTAGCATGGAGGTACCATGAGTTGATCACCTAACAAACATTTGTATCCTAAAAATATGTAAAAAATTATTATATGTAACTTGACAAAAGTATTCATAAATTTTCCCTTGTCATTCTTATACCTTTTCCTTGTGTTTAAAATGAGTAATTATTTGGAAATAGGTCTTGAATTTAACATGGTGGTACATAAGACTAGGCTTATGAAACAGTAGGCATTGAGTCGATCACGTCAGAATAAGATCTATCAAAATACTGCTTAGTATCAAATAAACACAAAGTAATGTCAAAAAACGATAAAAATATTGTCCCTTCTATCCAAAGTTTAAATGAGAGTTTTACCAAAACCAAAGACATTCTGGTCAATATTTTGGTACGATATGAAAAATGATAGTCAGCAACATTGTTTAAACTTAAAAAGTTGACTGTGAGTAAAATTTTCCATGGAAATGAAAAATAACACAGCAGATACTTGTTTTTGATGTTTGAAGTGAATTAGATGCAGGCGGTGCTTACTTTGGAATTCATTTGCATCCACATGGCCTCACTGGACCTTAGATTTAGAATGCATTCATCGTCTCAAAGTAATGATCGACTCAAGGTACACCTAGTATATACTATCTTTAGAGTGTTTATCTATGCATCAGGGGGCATTCCGTGTATAGTAAGGACACCTAGGAAGTAGAATGATGCACCCCCTGTAGCTATTGCTGAAACTGTATTACTTTAGGCAACCTCACCTAATTTATTAAAAGCAGAATAACATAATTCCTAAAACATAGTATGTTGCTGATGAAGCCTGAGACACTTCTGTTTCTTTGATTAGGATTTTCCACTCATGCCCATAGGCTACAGTAGGCTTTGAATTCTAATTTTAAATGTCACTTCAACAAAACAACCCAGAATACACCTCAAAATATCGCCATGTCTCAAAAATGATGATCCACCTTCCAGACATAAGTTTACATGATACTGTACATATGCCTCATGGCTAATGCTACTCAGCCATTTGAGTTTGCTTGCGACTCCATAAAAGTGACAATGTGTCAATTTAGTCGCATAAAAATACTAAGAGCAGAAATCTTGGGTTCCCATTGTGCGTGATTTGAAAATGAGAAGGGACAGCACAGAAAATATTTTCATATCATTACGTTTGTGAAGTTTTGCTTGTATCAAAACACCATCTAAATGAGTGTTTTGGATTTCTACCAACTTCATAATTATCAATCAAATCCTTAGGTGTGTCATTCTACTTACAACCATGCTAATGTCTGCACCGAAGTTACGCTGACGTGTCAGCATTCATACGCCAACATAAGTGTGGTGTATACTTCATAATACAACATCACACACAGAAACCAGCTATATGATGCGGTTTTGACTTAGGACTAGGTTTTTAGTACAAAATATAATTACGCTAGGACTTGCAAATTGTATGCCAAGGCTGACTTTTTTTTGTGTATGTGCACTACCACGCCTAGGTACGATAACCGTTTCCCTGTTGCCATGCCAGGAAACAGTCGACACTGACACCAAATATCTTCCCCTTGTAGTGCATGAAATGCATATTGGCCATCACATTTTTTAAGTCATTTACATACCAGTGCAAAAGCACATCCTCGGGTTCTGTAATTTTTTCCACTCAATTACAACCCTTACATGATATGATGAGCACATAGTGGTAGTCAATAGGTTTTTGTCCTGGTCAGACCATACGAATACTGACCAGCAGTATGCAGGTCACTGACTTGATAATCTGATACCTGGATGTCCTTCAATATGACTGTGAAAAACTAACTTGGGGCTCAAGGTATATTTGACTTAAAACAGCCGAGATTGTTGGTCTAAGTTGCGTTCAACTTTTGAGCTCGATCTACAGTACAGGGACAGCGCAGTAAATCTTTTCTTACTGTACATGTATCATTACATTTCTGAGTTACTGCTTGTCTTATGGCTCCATGTAAATGTCTAAATTACCAATCTAAAACTCTATTATAATATAGTGTGTCATTTTAAAGCCCTCTATGCCACTGGAAGACAGCCGAAGGCATTGGTGAAAGCAATCTTATATTTTTTAATTTCAGATGATTTCAGATACAACTGTTATTTACAGTAATGTATTGTAACATGAATATACTGAATATTCATAATAGAGTTGTGCTGGCTAGACGCGTCCTAGAAGAAATTCATGTTACCTGTAGCTTCTGTTTATACTGTATTTTTCACTGGTGTTACTGTAACAGGTTCTGTACCTGTTGATTTTAAGTGGTTGTAACTGGTAGTACATGTAGTTTTCAAACTAGTTGATGCCTGTTGTAACAGAGTTGTAACTGTACAGGCTACAGTACAGTATGGAGATTGTGTACAGTAACAGGAAATTTACCATGTTGTTAATTGAAGGTTAACCGATAACTGATGTACGTGGTTTTTCTCTGACGATTCAGTGGGACATATTTTTCTCACAACGTTGTCCTATATCCAATCCAATATTTTTGCTATCAAGTGTGTTCTCATCTGAAAAAGTTTCATTGTATTGTGTATGTGATTAACCCAGTACAGCACAGTAACCCCTGGAGTGCTTTCTACCATAACTGCTGTATTATTGCAGAGTTTACCAGACCTTTTTTGATGGAAAATAAGCTTCATGGGGCATTTCTCAAATACTATCATGGTTCACAGATTATTGCTTCCCCTGGAGAAAATATATTTTCATGATGCTGAACATCGGGACACATTGGCATTTTAATTTCGCCAATTTGATGTTTTACGGTTTGTAGTGAACATTGATCCAATGTCTGATCCAATTATCGGTTAACCCTTATTGTTAATTCCCTTTTGACAATCAGGTAAATTACCACAGGAAAATGTCCTGTTTACCAATGGTAAATGCAAATTTTAAAGGTACAATAGGCTTATGAATGATTTTCCGAACCAAATGTAATTGTACAAATTTAAAATATTTCAACCAAAATTTTGAGATTTCAAAATTGTATGGGAAATGAAATTCACAGCACTGTATTTTGGTATGTGCAGTATGGGGACATTGGTTCTAAATGCCATGGAAGAGTCAATTGTGTCCTTCTTAAAAACCAGTAAGTTACAAATCTAAAGACACCGATCAATTGCCAATCAAGCCAGGATGAAATGCCCTGAAGTTTCCATTTTATTAGACTGGCTGTTAGAGGGTATTCTTTTAAATTTGCAGGTGTTTTGGTTCAATTGGTTTACTCCTAGAGGTATTTTGGGTTCATTGGTTTTAAAAAAAGAAGTACTGTGTACAATCATGCAGTCACTTGTTCCCTGGTTATGAGCATGTATATTCTTTGTCTTAAAAACATTGCAACAATTTTTCAGACATTTTAATACTACACTTTCAAGGTTCAAAATAAGGTTAAAGTAAAAAGGGCATATATCCAATAAGAAAAAAGTGACTACAGGTCTGCACCTGCAGTATATTATTTCTAAGGACAGTTCCACAGCTGTCAGTGAGGGTTCGATAGCTACTGTACTGCTGTCAGGGCGGTCGGCCATTTCAAGCCCTACACTTTATTAAAACAGTTCTTAAGCATACTGTGCATGTGAAGTTCACCTTCGTGATACAGTATAAATCAAACTGGAAAATTGTTTCATTATGTAAAGCTTGTGTACAAGGTCAATTACTTTGAATTTTGTAACTTTTGTCTCCAATGTATACTGCACCAGTTTCCTGTCCTCAATTTTACAGGTTTGCTATGAAGTCTCTATTCCTGAGTCCTCAGTGAAGCGTGACCAACTCAAGTAACAGAAGCAAGATGCCAGAATTTTTGAGATTACAAGGTAAGAGTTGCAGCCAGAATTTTGCCTGCATTAACAAAATACTGGTAGTTGAAGAACCACAGTGGTGGTAATGCTTAGTAGAGAGAATTAATTTGAAGGTTCTAAAACGGGATTGAGAGTGGTAATAGAATTAATGTGGGGAATGTATTGAAGAAAATCAACTACAGCAGTAATAAAGAGGATTTAGCCGGACATGTGTTGATGACACCATGGAGAGATGAAATGGAGAAAATCAGAAATCTGTGGTACTGTAGATGTACCAAATTTTTCAACTCTCGAGGTGTCACCTTGAGTCTCACAGTTCTGGTGAAAATGCCTGAAATAACAGAGAAAATCAGCCATTTGATGCACAGTCCCTGAAGCTTTCCCTGTTTAGAACATGACGGTCATGACCAACGCTCCCCAACACTGGATTAATTTGTGACTGAATTGTGGATCTACCTACTGTATCCCTGTCAGAAAAGTGACCAAATGTAGCAAATAATTTCGCCCAGTAGGTTCTGTGTTAATGGTGGTGGAAAATAATCCTCAATTTTGCTACAGGACAGTAGTTTAGAAAACAATTCCCACTCAGCATTTTTTCAAAATCTCCAGGTTTGAAAATGTGATTTCAGAGATTTTGTGAAAGAACCGTAAGGTCTACCGTTTTTTGAGGTTGGTTAACTGTCTGGCTGCACTGACATACTGTACTGTACTATACAGTGTAGATTGCTTTTATGACTTGCAGTCAGATTATGTACTGATAAACTGAAGACCACTTGATAAGAGTATATGTACGTCAGGTGAAAGATGATAAAAAATGTTCTTCAGCAAGATCAGTAGAGCAAAAAATGTGAATTCTCCAAGAGGCAGTAGGGGAGGGGAGGAAAGGGGGGAGGTAGCAGTGAAAGGCAGCCACCTATTCGTACCAGGTGGCACAAAGCAATGTAGAAGAAAAAGAAAACAAAGAGTAAGAGATATTGAATGGAGGGGGGAGGGAAAGGAAAGCGAGAAGCGAACTTTATCTCCAAGTGCACCCCGCATCCAGGAAGTGATGATCATGGTGTTGATGGCACCTATTCAGTCTTCAGAATCCAAGCAAGTGTGTTAGTCTTCATCAGGAAATGTGCAAATTTCATAAGACTTTTAATGCAAAACAAAATTCCAATGTATAATTATGTACGTAAGAAGAAGGGTTTTTGTCTAAGGCAATACTGACAGTGTCATTTCCTGAGTCTGAGTATTACTTGCTGAGCCTTCGAAGAGTGATTTCAGGCAATTTTGGGGGGTACAATGACAAAATGTACAGTACACTCTGTGCCAACTGATAGTCTTCCCACAATTCATAGTCCACATGTATAGTCCACAATTCTGGTTTCGACTGGGTACTGAAGTAGCGGCATACTCTATTTCTGTATCAGACTGTATAGCAGTCATTGAGGGTGCCCTCATTCATGTCCCAGAACCTGACCCCCTCCCTCGAGACAAATTCTAGCAATGCCCCTGGGGTGCACATCAAGTCTCTTGAACAACCTACAAAGAACCCGTAATTGTGTGACATGACTGTCAAAGCATTGAGTGAACTCTTACTGTATGTGCACACTGCATCCATGGTACCATACCTTAAAGTACTGTACCTTGAAAGTTTCACATGAGTCACAAAGACAGAATATCCCCCTTCCCTGTTCCATCTGCACTTTTTTTCTAGAGCTGAAAATGGGAAGCATGTTTACATCTTGCAGTAAAAATTGTACCATATTGTCCTTAATTGCAGTAGTCTTAAAAAAGACTTATTCATAAATAGGTAAAGTTTTCTTTCCTTATTGGTGAAACCATAACACAATTATAGCACACTCCATTGGTGAAAACCATAACACAATAGTACACTCTATTGGTGAAACCTTAACACAATAGCACTCTCTATTGGTGAAACCATAACACAATAGCACACTCCGTTTGGAAGTTGTACCTATATTGAAAAAATAAAAACATTGTATTTTCACAGCACTTGTTACAGTACTTTGCAGAACAGAAATTTATTGTGATATCACACAGACACTACTCCTTACTGTAGACATCCTTTGTAATTTTAATCTGACTGTCTGAAAAGATCTCACTGAGTTGGCTCACAAAATTCATAATACTGTATTTGTCACACCTGTTGAGTATTACTCATTTATGTTGAAGGTACAATAAATGGTCAAACTGTGAGATTCTGAAGATCTGACACACAACTGAAGCATCGATGATAAGGCATTGTACAGTACTGTAGACTATACTGTCAGTGGTCAAAATCAGTGATGGTAAATCTGTGACCAGACCCTGTTTGCCACAAAGTGTCTAAGCATTGGCAAGACGTCTTCATAGAAAGTACCGGTTTTCATACTTGAGTTAAAGTGGTACGTACATGGCTAATGAGGCTTATTAGAAATATTGGCAAGCAACGGTTTTCTTCAAACATGTCAGAAAGTAAACAATATCTACTCAGTGAGCTTCTTTAAAGGAAACATGATGCAGTGAGTTTGACATCTATGTGACCTTAATGATTTCCGTAAATTTAAAACTGGATCTACAATAAGCACAATCTAAATTTTTCACTGACGGGTGTCTAATTTCAAGGTTTAGTAAGCATACTTAAAAGCTTTTAAGAAAGACAAAAACTTATTACAGTTAATTTGCTGGTACAGTATTATATGACATTTGTACTGTAACCTTGTGGCACCTGGAAATATTTCTTGGTCAAAGTTGCCTTCCTTCATCCTGAGTTTAAAATGGGCAAGATAGTTTTAAAGTGCCTACAGTGAACATTGCTGTTCAAAGAACCCCTCAAAACCCCCTGACTTGAATTTTTTTTTTAAATATTATGACACAATTGTGACTGCATGGGAACTAACATTCCCTTCCCCCCCCACCCACTGTCAATACTGTGCACACATCATGTTCTGTATGCCCTGCAGGAAACAAATGTGTGCATGTGAAAGGAAGTAAATGTTGGGCCTTGTACCCCCTGAGATTCTTATTTCCAAATAATGATATTTCCTGTCTGTATCAAGTTTCCCCTGTTTTTGTGAAGTTCAAATTTCAACCACTCGAGAGTATTTTCATGTCTTACTCCAGGGTCTTATCCCTAGCTAACTGTTAAAGGGAAATAGAGCATTTAGAATACACCAACATGACATACAAGAGAAATAGCTCTAGTGATTGTTAAACTATTCAGTCTCATCACTAAACATCTGCCAAAACTTCATCTCCTCAAAACATTTTGCTTTTGATGAGTAACGGAAGATGCATCATTTGAATTTTGAAAAGTTTGGGTGAACAAATTAGTGTTGAGAAACAAATAACTGAGTTTCTAGATCTGTTAGAAACTAATTTCTTGAAAAGAAGCCTACTGTTCTTCCTTATTTTGAATAATCTATCATTCTGCATCCACAAACATTGGTTTTAAAGATATGGATGTTTCCTGTAAAACAAATGCCCTATTTCCCTTTAAGGCACTGTACAAGTACTGTAAGGTGAACCGGAGGTCTTGTATTCTTCTTCTTTACAATATGCCTTTACTGTACAGTCTACAGTACACATAAAGTTGTAATTAAGTATTGGTGTATTCTAAAACTACAGAAGCAAAAGTCTATACTCAAACAAAAAGCAAGAGGTACACAGACTGACATAGGAAGTTGGCTTTGTGCAGTGTTGCACAGATTCTTGTCAGTGTCCCGTGGCAAGTTTGGTTTCAAAAGCTCATTAAACTTAACTCTGAAGCAACTTGCATTTTCAAAATAGAAAAACAGTATTCAGTGATAGTTTCCATCTTGCAAGTGTATTCTAGAAAAACAAAAGCAAGTAGGCTACTGCAGTTGAAGTACTGTACATCTAAATTGCACCACTACAGTAACTCATTTTTCGTTTTTGCATGTACAGTAGTGTGTGCTAGAAATCTCTAACCCAGTGTTTGAATGTACAGTGAATTTAGAATTCCAAAGAATTTGGTTGACCTCTGATAGAGTCCTTTCAGATATAAGGTTTGGTTTATGAGTTGTAGCCATGCCGACTCTAGATAATACACCAAATATACTCATGAGTATATTTGGTGTATTATCTAGAGTCGGCATGGCTACAACTCATAAACCAAACCTTATGAATGTACAGTATTTTATCGCAAAATGCGACTTGTATTCGCAATGCATTTTTCAAAATGTTAAAGGGATGCATTACAAGCAAAAGCAATATTTTGTGTAATACAAAGCTGTCAGTGGTTTTTAATTTCCAATGCATACTGTGTACTTTAAACAAATGAAAGGTAATGAGTTGCATTGTCAAGCAAAGTACAGTACTGTACATTATCTACTGTACACCAAAATGGAAAATTGCACTGTACAAAACCATTATTGTGTACACTTTTTGTGTAATGTTCAGCTGTGAGAGAATGAATAAAAGGAAGAGAATGGAAATAAAACAAATTTCAGAGATCATTATTTTCCATGTTCTCTTTGTTGAGATTTGTTACAGTACAGTACATTGAAACAGAACAGGAATGTTTATCAATTCACTCCATTGAATGTGTGAGTACAGTAGGTGCAATAGAATTACACTGTGATTTAGTGTGAAGTTATGCCGTTTTGGACAGCATGCCCTCTTTAAATAATTTGAAGTAGGCTCTTTGAGAGAAATTTTGACATTTACTCATTCCACAGAAGAAACACTCTGGCCTTTGAGCTACAGTACTGCACACTACATGCACTGTGCAGTACAGCAGAGTTCTGTTGAAAATTTAAATTTGGACAGATAGAACAAGATTCATGGTACTGTAACTGCACAGCTCTTTCTTACTTTTCATCTAAATTTGGAAGCCTCATGTAGTTACTACTGTATGTAATGCACAGTACTGTATGTACTGTACAGGTACAGTATTGAAAATGTGTATGCTGTTTGTTGATGGTAAAGGTTTACAATAAATGTGTCCAAGATAGTACTGTAGGTATTTCTGTCATTATGAGTTTGATCATCCATGCATGCTACATGCATTCCACGGAATATTGTGTACTGATGTGACGATCACCCCCCAAATTTAAGTCCTCATGCTACAGTAACAGCTGTCATTTCATACCATTTTCAAAAAGGAATTTTATGTTATGTCTCCCCCCCCCCCCACCTCAAGACATAATTTTGATGCTGTACATCAGACACATCATTGTGGCCTACTGTCTCTGTTCAAGTCTGAACTGTGCTCATATAGCCTGTCCAATATCCCAAGATGAAATGATCAATCAACCAGATGGCTAGGCAGGGGCTGGCGTATAAAGAAGTTAGTTCCACACCGTTGAGAATATTATCGTCATGAATGGCAGAGTTGATCCGACAATTGTGATGGATACTTTTGTACATACACGTACAGTATCGTCAGGTGGGGGGGACACAAACTGTCGAAACTCTTTATTACGATGGATTATTTTTGTTTTTGTTTTGTAGAGGAACGTTCATTTAAAGTAGTGCTGGAGTTTGCATTCATCTTGTTGCTTGTTGCATGCTGAAATTTTGAGCAGTCTTGAACATACCTGTACAGTAACCATTACTGTATGTACAGTACTGTACATCCAATAAACACCTCAGCTGATCCTTGAGCACTACGCAACACAGTTTGTATGTTTATTTTTGTGTTCAGGTGTCAATCAACGCTCAGAAATACTGCAAGGGAGTAATTAAATCTGTTACATCATGCCATTGCAGGTTGCTACACAAATGAGTCAAACTGCTCTGCTAATTTGAACCATTTGAAAGCGCTATTACTGCAGTTGTCGGTTACTTGTAAGTGTTGGATTTTCAAAAGATTTTACCACAGACAACTCAGAATGTTTTCAAAACAAGGTACAGTACTGTGGAAAGTTTGCTGTCTTGTTCCCTTACAGTATATATGCAATACAGTATGTATCCATTCTGTATTTTACCACAATTCTGTGCACAATAAATACTGTATAGTACAGTAGGCTGACATACAAGTGGCTATTAGTCTTGGAGGTACTAGGACTGCCTTGAGAATCATAAATATTTAATTTAAAAAAAAAAAAATGAATTTTGATGTCAAAGAGGTTGATTTTGAAAATAAAACTCTGTGAGATATTTTTCAAATTAAATTAGTGCTGTTGGTTTTGTATGATATTGCATGTCTTTGCACAAACTCACTTTTTTTTTTTTTAGTTCGAACGTTGTTTTGGAATCAGTGGGTACTTACGCTTCTCATGCTGTAAATACTGTAATAATTGATTTATTTTGGCTTTTCCTCGCTAGATGACAATTCTCTTCAGGATCCACTTGCTAGTCCAGAGGGAGAAGAGGCTCGCACAATCCTTTTGAATCAACTCCAGCCTGTAAAGTTTTGTAGTAACGAAGTAGAGTGAGTGATAAAATTTTTGTCTTGCTTGAAATATGTTGCAAAATGCTGCAATTTCTGTATCACAAGCAGCATTGATTTTGTCCTGCAGTTACAATATACTGTATCCTCCCACCCCATGGTATGACAGAAAATCTAATCTATTGGTTGTCAGTCATGAAAACCACAATGCTACTATCCATTCCTAGTTTGTAGTGCTACCGTGCTACTGTATGCATGGCCAGGTCAGAAATATAGCTTAAAGAAAAGGATAATATGCTTATTCAGTCTTTTCTGGACAGTACCTTGGATTGAAAGTGCCGTGCTTTTGGGAAGAGATTGTAGTTTTTCTGCCTGTGAATGTATCTTATCGCATGTATTGTATAAAACATGTGAACTCATGAAATTGCAGAGAAGTTCAGAAAACCGTAAAACCAAGCAAATAAAAAGAGACATCTGTGAAGCACTGTATTGTACTTTGATAGCATGTACACAGAAACAAAAAATCCACTGCAATGTACTAAGATACTAAGTACATTCAGTAATGTACTAAGTACATTAATATATATACAGTGTACACAAACGTTTTCAACTCCATCACGGAGCCCTTTATACAGTATCAAGTGTGCGACTGAACACAGCATTGGGTTCTACATGGAATACTGCACATTCAACAAAGAAGTACGGCACAGAAGTATTTGGTCTCCGGAAGCAGTTAACACAGAAGTAAAGAAGTTTGGAGACTGAAAACAACAGGAAATACTGTACTGTGTTTACCATGCACCATTGTGGCAAGAGAAAGAAATTGTAATCGTAATTTGTAAGGGTAAAGCCTCACAAATAAGCACCATCGGTAGCTTCATCTCAAAACATTAAGCAGAAATTGAGCTTTGGATAATCTGCCGTTGGAACTTTTTTTTAATGTTTGGATGAACGACTCATTCTTGAGGAAGATGTAACTGTCCAAACTTCTATCTGTCAGAAATGTACTTCTTAAAAAGAAGACGACCATCCTGCCTTATTTCGAGCAATCTATTATTCTGTGTGGAAAATATCAGTCACTGATGTATGACGTTCTGTTTTTAAAGCTAACACGACATCTCCCTTTAAGATTACACTGAGGTGCAAAGTTTTGCAACTTCTCGAAAAATACTCAGTTGAGCAAGTTTCCATACTGTGCAGTAGAAGACATTTGAGAGACGCTGTACATGGTGTTGTACTGTTGTACTCGAAGTGCAGTCCCTCGATCGTTACAGAGCTCGTACTGTATACTCTTTTGTCTCCTTTTACTGTTGTTTCAGCACTGGCAAGTACACCATCATCACATTCCTGCCAAAGTTTTTATTTGAGCAATTTAGAAGATATGCAAATATCTTTTTCCTCTTCATTGCTCTTCTCCAGGTAAGATACACTGTGCAGTACATTACCCCCTGGTTGTTTTCATAAATTTAAATGCCATATGCATATGGCATATGTCAAATTCTTCATTGAACAAGTATTGCACTGTAAAATATAAGATACATTGTGTTGCCTAGACTGTATTGCAATTTTACCCCTTTTTCTCAAGGAATCAATGTTCCGTGCAAGTGGTATACTTTACATGTATACACAGTATCCAAGGTCTGTACCTAAAAACAGACACAGTACAAACTGCATGTTTGTCATGAATTTTGAAACTACTTCTTTTATTTTGTTGAAACTGAACTGAACGTGAGATTGTTATTGCTGATTTAATATTCTACCGTTACTGTGACTTCCTCAATTTTTATGATGATTAATTCCGAAATTAAAGTTGTAATATGGTCTAATGTAATGCCATAAAATAGTGGCAATGAGATGTTTGTTTTATCACTTGATGAAATGTATGAGTTAACAGTTCATGTGACTTTAATAAAGATAGATATCTAGTAAATTTTACTGCGTAATGAGCAAATAATTTTAAGATGCACATGATTTTTGACATTTCTGAGATCACCTTCATTTCAGCAAATTCCAGGTGTCTCACCCACTGGGCGCTGGACCACGCTTCTACCATTGCTTTTCATCTTATTCGTCTCTGCTGTAAAAGAAATTATTGAGGATTTTGTGAGTCACTGCACGTCTACAGCGTATCAAGTGTGTTTTTTGTCACAAGATCACTATGTGTACTGTACCATTTTTGTGTGATTTTCATGTGCATTGGTCTATGTTTGTGCAGCAGGCAGTAGTCAAATGGTGTTGGCTCTTATAAGACTGTCTTGAAAGAGTCTAATTTACAACTTTACTTTCTTTACACTGAAGATATTGACATATCACATTACAGGTAGACACTGTATGAAACGCAACATTTAGAAAATACATTGATGTTTCTTTATGCACATTATAGCATTCTGAAATGCCCATTATGCATCCTTTTAGTGTGTGTCATTTGTATTGCAGAACACAATGCACATGTTGACTCATTGAAGTGCATTTTTGCATTATTGGAACATGTGTATGCACACACATATGTCTCCTTACATGGCATGTGCGTTTATATAAAAGAACATTATGTACACATACACCTTGCCACATCTAACTATAAACTCATACAGACTCATTTAAAAGCTAAGATCAACATTCTATGGAATTGATAATTAAGTGTGGAGGATCTTTGTAGGCCAAATATTGACAGTTGGAAAATGCAGATATAATGGTAGAAGATTGCCCCTCAAATTAATTAGGAAAAAATTATTCCTGTTCTGCCTTTCATTGTGCACTCTTGTTGACATATCATATGTACGCTGGGACTGACCCTGACTTGTGCAATTGTTTTCACTTTTAATAAAATTCACCTGTGTCTCCGGGTGAGTCATTGTTTCAACATTTGTTGTGGGAGTATCACTCAGTGGCTGCATGTGTTGAAGGAGTACCACATTGCTGCCAATTCATCGAGGTTGTAACCATGGCTACTCTAAGCTTGACATGCACTGTATCCATAGCAACAGACACAATCTGTACATCAGCATCGACTTGGTACTGTTGCTGCCATTGTTTTGTTGTTTCGTCTTGCTCTGAATCTCATAAAGTCGGCCAACTCATGATGCATTGTATGTCACAACACCTGCTTGTGTGACAGATTGCTGCAGGTCACATCATGGTCACACATAAAACAAAACTCAGAAGTTTTAAAGAAATTTAAAAGTGTGACTGAATGTTTTTCTGACCAGCAACTTCCCGGTGTTTCACCGACCGGTAAATGGACCACAATTACGCCTCTGCTGTTTATACTAGTAGTAGCAGCTATTAAGGATGTCATAGAGGATAGAGTAAGTATTTTCGTTGTGAACGGTACTCGTCCGATGAGAACTGCTTAGGTGCAAAGTTGAAATACTTGGAAGTACTTTTTTACAATTTACACTAATTGATTTGACCTGTGTCTGTAATAACGTGTAGTGTGTATGTTTTCCAAACAACGAGTACTCGAGGCTCACATCATTGTTGGCGTTGGTCAATTTGTTTGATTCGTAATTACCTCCAAATGTAACACCGATCGTCTTTTGAAATGTGATGTCGACAAGGTAGACTGTTCTGCTCTGTCATATTCTGTACAATTAATTTTGCTTGCCGGTTCTGCAGAAAAGTTTGGTGACCAATTTAAACACTAGTAGATGTATCATCTAAATCCTAAGTTGTGTGAATCATTTACAGAGGTGTTTTAATCATATCTAACAAACGAACAAAGGACAAGATGTAATTTTAATGATGGGAGAGGCCTCTTACTGTTATATTGCTGCTGTTATGTGTACATTTGTGTACAAATTATACAACTTACAAGAAGGCAGCACTGGTATTTGAGAATGGACCGGTGACTCAGATTAGTCCTCGTGGTGAAGGTTACTTGTTAAGATCAGCGTGGTATAAGGGTGCAGTAGTTCCACAAAAACAGGTAACTTTGTCACTTCCACTTAAAAAAAAATATTGAAAGTTCCAAACAAGATGAGTTCTAGGATTTTGTGATACTCTTTATTCTTATCTACATTTCAATGTCTCCATAGAGTACTTCTTCCCCTCTTACTCCGGAAGAAATGTTTATATTAAGTGACTTCTGTATTTGTTGATACCCATCCTTTTTTGCTCTGATGCCCTTTGCACTGATTGATGCCCTTGGCTATTCTTTGTAACAATGATTGAAACTTACCATGAAACAGACAACTTGAGGGTAGTACATGGTGGCTTTGTAAAGTGTATTTGTATGATATTTATTGTGTTAGATTGGTAGAAGCTAGAAGTGCATGTTGAATGGTACTTGATCACCTCTATCCTAAGTTTCAGATTGGTGAGTAATCAGTAACCTCTGAAATTGAAATCTGAAATCTTTTGTTGCATTCAGTGAGTGGAAGAATTTCCATGAAGTATATTTAACTAATTCTTCATTTCACTCTTTGAATTTCTGTGTTTGTATTGACATAGAAACGACATCAAGCAGACGACGAAGTCAACAAACGGAAAGTTTTAGGTGAGAATTGATTAAAGTGTCCCTGTATTAAACGCATTTCCTTTCATTGTTCTCTTTGAAAATTTGGTTGTTTGTTTTCCTTGATATGTCTTTGATTATGAGCTAAAATTTAGTCAAGCGTTCATTCACATTCACAGAAACTGTGAATGAACTTTGAACTGAAAGTAACAGTTGCTATAGTAGTTGGGACCCTTGTAATACATAGTCAAGTATATGATGGAATAGTAATTGACTTGTACACAACCAATACTGAACTGGGTACAGTAGGTAAGCTACTCAATTAGAATTGAAGCTTATCTGTCTATCCGTCTGTCTGTCAGTCTGACTGTCTGTCTGTCTTTCTGTCTGTCTGTCTGTCTGATTATTTGTTTATCGGTCTATCAATCTATCGATCTTTTTCGTAGCTAGAAGATCTAGAAAAGATAATTTTAGAGAGTTCTCTGATGATCGCCGTGAACTCACATGCGTGAAAGACAATATCAGTACATACATGTGTATTATAGCTCTACTGAATGTATTGAGCACTCTACTGTAGACAGTGATAAGTTGTGTATGTTGTACATTTGTACTCTTTTCAATGTTTTGGCAGCTGTGAAATTGTGAAAACCTTTAAAATGTTGGATTTTGATTAGACTGTGTACTAGGCTGCGAACTCACAAGTGATCATTGGTGGTTTACTTAATACCCTGTGTTTTATAGTACCACAAGAAAAAAAAAATATCAGATGTCCAAGAACTTCCCCATTGTTACAACTACATTACCACGTAACTTTTGTGAAATATGGCTAGAACATTCCGCTCAATTTGATATGTTGTGCTTATCACCGAAAATGATAGTATATGTAATGTCAATGGTAATTGATTAGATTCTGCATTGCTTTGTTTTCTCAGTTCTTCGTGATGGTCGTTGGTGTACGGTGAAGTGGATAGAGGTGACTCTTCCTGATTTGAGATAACAAATTCTTTAAAGTTGTGATAGTTCATCACTTTTTTTGTAACAAATGCTGGTGGTAAAGTGAAGTCATTTATATGTATTAGTAAACACCAAAACAATTCTTTCTGTAAGTCTTGGATATACAGTACAGCAATTAGTGATAGAAGTTGATGTTTCCTGACACAGTAACCCTCTTGTATTTTTGTTCTGTATGTTGTCATTTTTCATTGCTATTGTATACACTTCTTTGTACTGGATTACAGCTTTTGTTTAAAAAAGTTGAGTACAATGGTTAAACTCTGCAGTAAAAGCTCTTGCATCAAACATTCTTGTCAATTAAGACCAAATTTTCTCTAACTATGGTACTTTCTGTCACTGTTAGTGAGCTGGGTATCCCATATCATCTCCAGTGTCATATGATTTTATCTATGTAACAACAGCAGAGAAATTGTTTACTGTCTCATTCATTTTTGAAACCTTGGTTTTGATGATAAGAATGATTTTCCATTGTAATTCACACTGTCGGTTCGTTCTGTGTCTTCATACAAGGTAGTCTTCCTGACGTTTGCATCATGTTTTATGATTTGTTCGCAGGTGGTAGTCGGAGATATAGTGAAGATACACAGAGGCGAATTTTTTCCCGCAGACTTAGTTCTCCTATCCTCCAGGTAGTACTACTTGCTGTTTAACTCTCAATATTGTATCACCATCCAGTTAATACAAATCTGCAAACCTGTAAAATGAAGTTATGCCTTGGTCTCTCACTTCTGTCATTTGTGACCTAAGTAAAATTGCTAACGGCCACTCTAGCGAATGAACTGTGTTTTGTTTTGGCCTGTTGACAGTCCTCTTCACCATCTTCAGTGCTGCTGTCAGATTCTCTGTGCATGTCGTAGATCTTTCCAGAGCTCTTAAGTTTAAAAACCCAATCCATGCATTTTCAGGAAAAGTGGAACCCAATAATTGTCTGCTGTGTGCTACAGTATGCGCTTTAGAAACTTCACCATTGTGTGCTACAATCCCTTTGTACGTCTGTGAAATTTGAAGCAGTTGAATGTTAATACTAAATTCTCAGTGTGTTTCTTTTTATTGAAGTAAAAGGCTGTCATTTTCAGCTGTAAGTGATGCAGTGGTTTTGCCAGCTGTGTTTATGAATCTTTCAATTACTGTTGTTTGTATGCATGGTGTAAAACATGCCTTCAGAATGTCGTTTCACTATGAGATCACTGCACATACTCAGTGAGATCAGCTAACGCTATGCCACTTCGATATTAGCCTGATAACATAGCCTACAGCTGGCTATAAGCAAGCTGTTCTGTATAGTACCAGCAATAAAAATATCACGTTGTAAATAAATTACAATAACATGCAGCAATGTATGGCATATGTTTTAATGGCCCGCCAACTCTCTACTGAATCTAACGTATTGTTGCAAAAAATGACGTCCTGCCCAAAATGTGACTTATGAATATTCATGAAACATCATCTGTAAGTTAGGAAATTTTCACAGTCCACTGTGGCTGTATTGTTTCTCACTTGAAGAGAAATAAGGCATTTGTTTTACAGAAAACAATCATATTTATGAGACCTACTGTATGTTTGTGGACACAGAATGATAGATCATTCAAAGTAAGGAAGGACAGTGGCCTTCTTTGCAAGAAATAAGTTTTTCACAGGAAGAAATGCAGTCATTTGTTGTTCAACAATAATTTGTTCACTCAAACTTTCCAAAATTCAAATGATGCATCTTCTGTTACTCATCACATACATAGTGTTTTGAGGAGATGAAGCCTTTGCAGATCTTTATTGATGAGACAAAATGGTTTAACAATGATTACAGCTGTTTTCTTTGAGTGCCATGTTGGTTTATTCAAAATGCCCTGTTTCCCTTTAAATGCATACCCATGTAACCTGAAACAGACGAAGCACAAAAACTGTTTGTTGTTCCATATAAAAATCTATGACTATTGAAACATTGCACTTTTTACACATTGGGTTTTTCTTCATTTCCAGTGCACCCCAGGCAATGTGTTACATTGAGACAGCCCAACTCGATGGAGAAACAAATCTGAAGATAAGGCAAGGTCTCGGAAAGACAGCTCACCTGGTGTCTGAGGAGGACCTCGGTGCTCTGAATGGCAAAATAGAGTGTGAACCTCCAAACAGACTACTTTATGAGTTCACTGGAAATATACAACTCTACCAAAATAGCTCTACGTAAGTTTAAACTGTTACGTCCCCCCACCACCGTCGTACTTGAGAAATTTTCTTTTGTGTCACCGCAAGTCGAGGTTGTTGCCCATAGTTTTATGCCAATGCTATCATGATGACATTTGAGAAGGACATTTTGTGTTGAACTCATGAATGTTTTGATATCATCATCATTAATGAAAATCTAGTTATTTGACAATATTGTTAGACTTTTCAGTTAAAAGCTGAAGAAGCTCATGTAAGAATCAGGCAAACTTTATTTTTTTGAAAACATTTTGCTCTTATTTTTTTTTTACTTTTTTTGGCTCATATTTTTTTTTGCTCCTATTTTTTGGGGGCTCATATTTTCTTTTTGGCTCATATTTTTTTACCTTTCTTTTTTCAACTTTTTGCTCATATTTTTTTTCAATGTGGACAAGCAATTTATGTTCTGTTGTAATGTGGTTAACAAATTCATGATGATGTTTCAACAATATAAGATCTACCTTGCATTTACCAAACAGGTCATTGCCGCTTCGCCCAGAACAAATTTTACTCCGAGGGGCCGTCCTGAGGAACATTCAGTGGATTCATGGGGTGGTCCTCTACACCGGTCACGAGAGCAAACTACTGATGGTAATAAGAGAAAGTGATTTGAAAGTTTGAGACGGTCTGTCGAACGTGCTTAAGTGGTTAAAAGCATGATTGTTATCAGAAATGGTCACAACACCTAATTAAGTTTGTGCCGTGTGTCTTGAATTGATATAAGCAAAATCAACAATGTTAGGGAGGGTTTATGTTATGAACAAGGAGCTAAATTGGTTATACATTTCACTATTTTTCTTTTCCATTTTCACTCAATAGAAGTAGTCTGAATAAAGCTGCATTCAGAGTGGCATGAAACCAGTCTTAGATTTGTCCTGTAAAGTGTAGCAGCATCAGCGGTATCAGTCATTTTCCACTTCCATTATTTTTCTCCCACGATACAGAGCCACTAAACGAAAGGATGGTTCCTATGAATTCTTTGTGCCTGTAAAGGTTGTCATTGTATATTGAGTTCAAATTAAAGGGACCCTATATGATTTCATTGTATTGAATGTAGTGTGGTGATTTGTCAGTAATATTTTTTTTAACTTTTTTTGGTGTGAGATAAAATGAGTCCATTTACCATCTGTAATTTACTACTTGCAATCTTTGTATTAACTGAAGTGTTTCTTTAAAGAGGTCTTGACTTGCCTTGTGTTTCACAGAATTCAAAGGCTGCCCCCCTGAAGAGGTCCACTGTGGATCGTACCACCAACACTCAGGTAGGGTTTGTTGTATACTGTAGAGCTCTTGATTTAGCACTCATTGGTTGCCATCTTCTAGTAGTAATTTGTTAGTGAGTCATTGTGTATCACTCTGACATTATTCCTGCTAAACATTATGAGGATAATTATTGAAAACAGCAAAAAGCTTCCTGCTGCTGAGAGATCATCTTTTCTTGTGAAAGTATTGTCTTGAAATTATTCCATGATGGAAAATATATGTTATAGTGCAATCACATTTGTAGTTACACTTAATTCAAGCACTCACCTTTACACCAACAAATAAGGCTGAAGTAATACCAATATTTCTGTGTGTTTTTTTTTTCTCTGGGTAACAAGTGTGTGGGACTTCTGAGTGCTCCCTTTACTAAGAAACCAATTGCAATGAATCCAGTGGGTTTTTTGGCTTTTATAAGCATTTATATTATTTTCCAGGGTTAAACTTCTCAGGATGCAATGTTAAAAAAGTTCTGCAACAATTTGCCTTCACTTACTGAAAACTTAATGACAGAACTGGACACTCTTCCAAAAATGTACTGGCGTTAGAAGGGTATCAAATGTCGCAAAGTTGCACCCTTATTAAAATTAAGATGTAAGACATCTCCAGCTTTATTGACCATTAAACGGAGTGGTGTTCACTTCATCCCAGTAAAAACAGATACAACGTTCATAGTACATATAAAAAGAATGTACATGGAGTTTTCATATTATATGATATTAATAATGCATAGCCCATATAAAGAATCTCTTTTAGAGACCAAAGTGGTTTTGCAATGACTTGCTGGAGGAAAAATGTCTTTGCATGCTACTGGTACGGTTACTGGTTAATGTCTTCTTTTTTTTTTTGGTATTTTTTCAACAGATTCTCTTTCTGTTTGCCATACTGGTCATCCTGTCACTCATCAGTGCCATAGCCTCTGAAATATGGAACAAGCAGCACTATTACAGAGACTGGTATCTCGGATTCTCAGGTTTGTTTGCCTGAATTTTGGAGATTTACGTGTATTTGCTTTATTTTTCCACATGAAAAATGCAATTTCACATTATAAGTCTCACCCCCCTCTTTGCAGCAACTTGAGATCTACTGCAACAAAACATTTGAGTGAACTGTCAGCTGTTGGTGTAAGTTGAAAGGCCTGTCTACGTGATCATTCATTTGTCCATGAACATCGTTATGAAAATGTATGACATTGTTTTAGTGTTTCTTGCCTGGAACACGCAGCACAGTGCACTGTGAGTGCAATGTTCTTTCCCTGAAACTTCTCAAACTTGAAATGACCTAAATTGTTGATTTTTGCTGAGTATGCCAGAAGTTGAGTAATGTGCAAATTTCTGTTGAAGATTCCTGTTACTAGGCAATACATAATGAACAAGTGATGAAAGTAGAGGGAAAAATTTTCAAATGTTTGAAACATTTGTTGGAAAGATGAAACTTGTAGTTTACTCTAAAATTTGAAGATGGCCATAAATGTTGGACATTGCACAACTTTGTTCAGAAGCCCATTGATAGGATGATATGCTTGTTCATGAACATTGTTTTACAGATAAATGATGAAGTTTTGAACAAATGTGTGATTGTGTAGACAGAGGCGGAACATCAATATTCACATACTTTCAGTCAAGGTCTCTGTTGTTAGAACTTTCTCCTGAATCAAATTATTTTTATTTTTTTTTTTTTGTGTTGTTGATAAAATTCTGGGGGTGTCACTCAGATATCTACAAGCTCTGCCCAACAGTACATGCACCAATCAGATTTATTCACTTTGACACCGTATTAACTGATCAACGAATGTGTGCTGTGTTGACATGGATGGTTGTAAAGAACTACAGCAAATGGTTTGTGCAAAAAGGAAATTGTCAAACTGAGATTAGAAATATTTTTTTTTTAATATGACACTTTTTTATCATTGAAATCACCCCACTAGAGAATATTTGAAATAAAATATTTGTCTTCATCTAAACGTAAGCTTGCCTTTCTTATTTTTTAAACGAGCAGATAATGCAAGTGGAAAGATCTGCTATGCTGGTTTTTCAAGTGTTAGCATGTTACGTAAACAAAAAGTGTTTGCAAATATGCCAGCTCAGCCACTGAACTGCTGATGGCTGTAAAATTACTGTATCTTCAAATGATCTCTTTGTACAAATTAGCTTTTTATGCATGAGCTAGTCTGTTGTACACATTGGGAATGGCATATCTCCTGAAGCCTACATTATAGTCTCTCCAAGTCTGAGTTGTGTGTATGGAAGAGTAATTATTAACAGTGCCAAATCTGGGTCCAGTTAGGCAGATCTTCAATATCTCAGTTTTGTTCCAGTTTTCCAATTTCTCGAAACTATTGAAGTATGAAACCGTGTGTGGTTTGTGTGTGTTGTGTGTGTGCAGTAGAAGGAAGACATTTCTTCCCCCTCCCCCACCTTTTTTTAGGAGGGCAGAGATAGTTTACTGAGGATATTGTGCAGTACATGCAATGACCAAATATTTAATCTGCATCGCTGATGATGCCCTTTTTGGTCCCACAACAACTCCTTTTGCATTAACTGTACATTAAATAAGAAAATTAATCTTGAATTGTCAGTGGTATACCTGTATTTGCTCTTAATTGCTTTCCGCACCCAATGGAGTGGTGCTTCAGATTAGTCACACAAAACCACCATGTCTGTTGATGTCGGCCATTGTGTGAAGGATCTTCCAAAGGTCATTTATTGAATCTGATATGCTACGTTAGCAAATGAAAGATACTGCTCATAGTAGGTGAATTAAAAAAGCGACCCATTTAGATTCGATGAAAGAAGAAGGAAAATGTATGATTTGTAGCATGGGTGCCACTAACGTTGTTTAAACTATGGTGTTTTGCATGACTCCAGCCATGCTTAAGGTTTAAATCCCAAGTTTTTGTCACGCTGTGAAAATCAGCTCGACGTCGCAGAGTTTTCACATGTTTATCAAGACGATTAAGAATAATTTATGAGTACTTTCGAAGGCCTTTATAGAATTTGCATTTATCCATCAGTGTTTGTTTGGAATGATGAATACTGCACTCCATCATGATGCAGTGTATGATGTTTGCAACAAAATGACTGAAAAAATCTTCTATTAAATGTAAGAAAAAACAAATACAACAAAATGAATCTCTCTCGGTTTTAGTTTGCCAAAAATGTTCGATTTATCAAAGTTAATACTAACATGGTTTTGGTCTATGCTTTTAAATTAGTGCAGTTTATGATGTAAAAGGTTCATGAAGATGTGTAATCACAAACAAGACATGCAAATGACAAGATTTATTTTCCCGAAGAAAGAGAAAAGTTACAATTCAAAAAAGAGCAATTAAAAATGACTAATTTATTGCTTATCAACTGATCCATTCCATTATTTTTTTATGATGCGACAGTATAACTATATGCTCTTATGTCCGGTACATTTGTGATCATTTATGTCTGTCATAAACATAGTTTTTAAGTTTTGTTTTTTTGTTTTTATCCCCTATTGTTTCTCTTTTTCTTTTGCAGATAAAGCCCCCAATAATTTCTTTTACAATTTCCTGACTTTTATCATTCTCTACAACAATCTGATCCCGATCAGTCTACCGGTCACTCTAGAACTTGTCAAATTTGGCCAGGCTCTCTTTATCAACTTTGTAAGTGATAAACGTGTACACCATTATGGAAATGTTTTGTTTTGGATGGTATCTAAGTACATATTTGACCTGAATAGGATTTTCAGCTTGACTGTTGAATTTATATAAGGATGTTACTATGATCATGTGGTCATGTCATTATTTTATACATGCTGTCGCTGTTGTTGTTACTGCAACCAACTGACAATGTTCAAACCAGTGTATGACATGTAAGTGTGAAAGTACTGAAGATTCATCCACTCCTGTAGGCAGTCATACCACACATCAATTAAACAAGCCAATTAAACAAGAAAATACTAGATCTTTTTGTGACAAATGACATCAACAGTTTTCATGGTCTCACATAATTTTTTTGTTGTACAGTATTGATATAGTATTACACATCTGATGTTGAAATTGGTAAATTTCGTGTGGTTCTCAAAGGAAGGAAAAGTCAAAATGAACTTGAAGTTGTCCTGTCTAAGACCATGTCCTTTCAAATTCCTCTCATTAATTTTGTCCCATAAGTTAAGAGTGTAGGTTGCTTTGCCATGATCGCAGAAGTTTTACTTTGCATTTTGCTGTGCAAACTCACTGACAAATAATATCAACTCTTTATTCAAATATATTCTAACTTCAATCTGTATTTTGTTTAAGCCTCAATTGATTTGGTTGCCTCAAGGACAACTTCATGTAAAAAATTCAGGGATATCATATGCAATCAGTAACTGCTGAACTTCTTCACTTATCACAACATTTTCATAAATGTGATCTCGGCAGCTTATCTGTCAGTTTTGTTTATATGTCAAGTCTTTTGGATGTTTTTCTTTACTATTTAAATTGTGATGCATAAGCCCATTACTCACATTAACACGCTAGGGCCGTTGACAAGGGGAGTGGTAGAGAGGGTATTTTCCCCAAAAATTCTTAGATACGTTGCCTGTAATTGACAAATGAGTACCCTCATTGATTTGTAATATTAGACTTAGTATTAAGACTTTGTGCAGTGTCTATTCAGACATTAGTCTCCCCCCCCCTCCTTCAACTCCATTAAAGAGGGTTGCTCCAGCCCTGCATGCAGTTCATTGTTGCTCCCTTAAAGGAGAATAGGTAGTTGTGACATATATTTTACATTCCATTTTTGCACTTTTTTCTTGTGAATCTGAAATAAGCATATTTCCTCAACAGATTTGTGGCAAAACATTATCTGCCAATGGCAAATTCAGTCAGAAAATTTCTCAGTAGACAGAGAATTTTTTTTTGTACTAACTTATGTTGATGTCCCACACATAATATTCATGAGTATGTGTGATATGCATCTCCCTAGCTTTGAAAATGGTATGTTGTCTGGTCAAAGGTTGTCGGTGTTTAGCTGCAGAGTTCCGGCGAACATAGTAGACCTTTGACTGAAGAACTGTGTTGTGTGTCACAATGGCCTGTCCTCCTTTGATATGCACAACATCAGCAAAATGTCTCGTGCTCTCTTCGGAAGATGATGCTTGGACCGTTCGTTCGTCAAGCATGGAAGCTTTAATCTTTAAGATCTTTTTTTCAATTTAAATATTGGTCAGGACATTGACATGTACCACACAGAGACCGATACCCCAGCAGCTGCCAGAACATCAAACCTCAATGACGAACTCGGTCAAGTCAAGTACGTCTTCTCCGATAAGACTGGCACCCTCACAGAAAATGTCATGATGTTCAAGAAATGCACCATAGGAGGAGTCATTTATGGGTAGGTTTTCTTTTATTTGTGTCCAATGACACATTAGATAATTGTCCCAGAATCTGTGACATACAGTGTTTTCGGTGAGCCGCTGTGACTGGCTTTTGATGCAGTGACTCCTTAGTTTGACGCATTGATCCTTGCCTGAAAAATAGAAAAAAGGGGAGGGTATCATTGTCCTTTTCTTAAGTTGAGACAGTGTGAGCAACAATGCATGTTCTACTTGTTCATGAAATTAAAAATTTTTAGTGAGTCCAACTTTTATATATTGTGCACATTGACCCAATTCCCATTTTTTTAGAGGAAGCACTGGTGACCTACAGTAGGTGATGTTTTTTATGGTTTGCACCCTTGTATACCCTCCAAAATGAGGAGCTGGTAATGGTTTGTGACTGGTATAATCGAATATATTTAACTTTACAAGATTGAAACAAAAATCAAAGTATCCCAAATACATTAGTTCTTACAGTACATACTGTGTACAACTCATTAATTGTAATTAGAAGTGGAATTTTTGTGAGTAATCTTGGACTGGATTTTGCTTATGAAATGTGGAGAAAGTTATAAATAGTATAATTTTATGAGTATCATTTCTCAATAATGAATCCTTACATTTCACTTTATGTCTCTAAATTTGCACATTTTAATGCACAATCTTTAAAGGGTTTCAGACAAAACAGTCTATATCACACTAAACATGCTCTTGTACAGTATTTTCTGTGTAACATTACTTCTTTGTAAATTGTAAATTCCGGAAGATCACGAATGTAGTTTTGTCACACACATTACCAATATTAAAGGTATTAGAATGTTGATGGGTTTGGATTTACCTTCACAGTGCCAATGAGAACTACGATATCTATGATGAGAACCTTTTAACAGAAAATTTAGAATCACATGTGAGTAATCTTTGTGTTTTTTTTTTTTTTATCTCATCCCTTTACATGTAATGTATGGTATGAGATATTGTAGTTCCTTTGGGACATATGTGTTTTGGCTCTCTCTCTTGCTATAGCAACAGTTGCCATGGTAAGGTCATGTATGGTTGATGTATGTGACATGGGGGGTCTAACCTGGTATGGTACTTAAAGTGACCTGGAACCCCTCATTAGGGTAGGGGTCAACTGTGTGAAGATGTGTGTGTGTGCATATGTGTATGTGTGCAAAAGAAAATTTCAGTTTCAAAAGTTTGTGTCCCATGGTCCGAAGTTGTGTCTCCCATCAAAATTTAAGGTCAAAGGTCAAATTAGTGAAAATCTTATTTTGCTGTATTTCTTAATCAAAAATGGCTATTTACATTGGACCTTCACATACATGACTGGCATACAAGATTTTATCTAAAAATCATGTTTCTATGAGTTTTGAGGTCAAAGGTCAAGTTCAGGGGTCAGAGGTCCAATCTGACACCGAAAAGTTTGCATCCACAACTCCTCTTAGACCTCAAAGCCGATGGGGGTCAAAGTTGGTAGATAGGTAACTCGTGGTCTGAAGTTGTGTCTTCCATCAAAATTTAAGGTCAGAGGTCTAAGGTCAAATTCGTGAAAATCTTTTTATTGTTGTATGTCTTAGCTCAAAATGGCTATTTATGTATAACCTTCAAATATATGAC
The DNA here is from genome assembly GCA_021234535.1 of Stichopus chloronotus. Lineage (NCBI taxonomy): Eukaryota > Metazoa > Echinodermata > Holothuroidea > Aspidochirotida > Stichopodidae > Stichopus > Stichopus chloronotus. The sequence goes on from CM037834.1 coordinate 789,021, forward strand.
CGGTATGCAAGATTTTATTTAAAAATCATGTGTGTGTGTGTTTTGAGGTCAAAGGTCAAGCTCAGGGATTGAGTTGTTTACAGTATGTTTTGGCGGGAAAAGAAATTGAGTAACACAAATGATTGTGACGTGTTTCTTAGAACTATTACAAAACGCCTAGAGTGGTGGTGCGCTGATCTGAGAAATGAAGGGAATCAAAGTTTTACTTTGACACACACACTATAAGCATGGGAAGATGTCACTGTTACATTTACACAACACTTGCTAGTTATTTACACATCCATGGCAGAATGTGGTGCGGCTGGCTATGTGTTCTGTGTATTATGAACTGTGTATTATGTAGAGTGCTGGTGCTCAAGATCTCGATCTGCTATAATACACTAGTGTAAAAGAGCGAATCATTATGGGAAATTAAAGGGACGAGATGCAACACAGTGGATTGCCCTCCTGTTTTTTTTGTAACGTTAGTTCTGGCCAATATTGTTGGCTGCTGAATGCTGGTGTAGTAGTGTTGACAGGGTGAGCATTCATGTGACGTTTCATACTTCCTGAAGTTATTAAGACTTTGGCGTTAATATGTTTTTGTATCTGGACACAGTTGGAGATCATTACTAAGGAAACAAAATAAAATGTTGACAAATTTTGGTTGTGACTATTCAGAAGCAACTTAGATGACTGAAAAGATTGGTGGTTGGCCTTAATAGGTAGTTGATGGTCAATTTAAGTAAGGCTTCACTCCAACCCATTGAGGAATTACCTCCAGTGATGTCAAACACCTCAATACAACTTGATTGGTTTGTTGTTCATCTTGTGCTAGTCCACAGCCCCTCATATCAGAATGTTCCTCACCATGTTAGCTGTCTGCCACACTGTTGTTCCAGAGAGGACTGATGACGATGATGAGATCAAATACCAGGCATCTTCTCCCGGTAAGTAACGGACGAGATCAGGTGCCGGGGCTTATGTTGTAGAGAAGTGTGAATGAGATCATCAGGAAGGTACTGAGTAGGTACAGACAAGTTCAAAGATCAGGTAACGATCATCTTCAGCTAGGTGCCGATAGATCATATACATTAAATACTCATGAGATCAAGCAACAAGCATCATTTAATACTAAAGGTAATCACCAATGAGATAAACAAGTTCAAAGATCAGGTAACGATCATCTTCAGCTAGGTGCTGATAGACCATGTACATTAAATGCACATGAGATCAAGCAACAAGCATCATTTAATACTAAAGGTAATCACCAATGAGATCAAGTGCTGGACAAGTTCAAAGATCTGGTAACCATCATCTTCCGCTACAATCATGGACAAAATACCTTGGGACACCCCGCGCCCCTGTTCAGTGTTGGCTATAAGATTGCATAGGGTACATTCACTTCTATAGCGCAACATTGGAAAGGGGCGCGGGGTTTCATGTTATCCCCTCACCTAAAATTCAGTATTATATTTGCAACGTATGACAAAGTGTCCCAACAATTTTGTCCAAGATTGTAGGTGCTGATACTGTAGAACATGTGCATTAAATACTGATGAGATCAGGCAACAAGCATCATTTACTTAAGGTAATCACCAATGAGATCAAGTACCAGACAAGTTTAAAGATCAGGTAATGATCAGCTAGGTGCTGATAGATCATGTACATTAAATACTGAAGGGATCAAGAACCAAGCATCATTTGCCAAAGGTAATCACCAATGAGATCAAGTACCAGACAAGTTCAGAGATCAGGTAATAATCATCTTCAGCTAGGTGCTGATAGATCATGTACATTACATACTGATGAGATCAAGCAACAAGCATCATTTACTATAGGTAATCACCAATGAGATCAAGCACCAAACATCTCCAGGGTAGGATCCGTTGAGATCAGATAACAGACATCTCCAGGTAGGTGTCGATGAGGTCAAGTACCAGGAATTGACTCCTAACCACCAGAGGTTAGAGCATCTTTTTCTACAAACAGAATCTCATAGATAATTGGACTGAGTGGTGATTGACTATAAAAGCTCTCTGGCAGGATATGTTTTAACCAGACAAAAGTGTAGTTTGTATGATACTTAAATGTTATTCATACATACTTAGGAAGAATCCGCAACTCCTGTTGGCCCATCCCAGTCAGGTGACTATCAGGTGACCATGCATTATCCTGTGAATAAAATACAGTCAGTTTTAGAATAGAATCACTGGTGGATGAATACATCAAAATGACAGTATTTTGTTGTCTGCTATCTTACACAGAACAGTAGTGGTACTTTGTCTATTGCGCACAAACATTGTTGACATGTTGTGAATCTTGTTTGCCATTTCTCGTATTTGCTTTCAAGAAAAATGAGGTTATTTTACCAACCTAAGTTTTCTTTTGTTTTTGCCTTTTTTATCAATATCTCATTTTGTATGAATGAACAAGGACCTGTGTATTAACTGTAGGATAATGGGATAATGTTGTCTCTGGCTTTAGCAATGGTAATTGTTAGATGCACTCAAACTGCGCCCTCATGCATCGCTTCCATTAACCCACGATTGTTCATTATTCTGCAGTTAATACACTGTCAAGTGTTGGTAAACCTTTCAGTCTAGCATCAGAAAGAATATCTTCTATGAAGTCTGTTGCAAACACACTTTTCTCGATAAGTAAAAACTAAATGCCACTAATCTCTTTGCTCTTTTTTCTTGATTTGCAGATGAGGGTGCTTTGGTAAATGCAGCTGCCAAATTAGGTTTCAAATTTATTCAAAGAACACCAAACTATGTAGAGTTGGAACTGGTTAGTATCTGTCAACTGTCTTAAATTGACTCAGATCTGCCTTCAGAGTCTTAGCAGCTAAAAGCTGTTTTCGGAGTTCGGGGCATGCACATGTTTTTGTTTTGTTATGTGAAAGTTTATTCGTGCAAACGTGTGAAGAGCACGTACATAAATAAAAAAACAACTACAGATACATTAAAAAAAAATGATTTGGCAGGAACTCAGAGGAAGCTCCCAGGAGCTTGTGGTAACATTGCAAACACCGATTATCATTTTAGGAGGTGCAAAAAGAACAAAACAGTTTTAGGACATCAAATTGATATTCAAGCGGTAATCCGGGTTTCTGGCCTCTCTATATATTAAACTCTCCTTTCACAAAATCTGCGTCCTGCCATTCCTTTGATTCCCTGGATATTATTGGAACAGGTTCAAAAATTTTCATCCCATGTGCGGAAAATTTAGACCACGACCATTTCGTGGAAAAAGAACGTTTGAAAGACTGGTGCATACTAGGAATCAGATGTGATCTAGCAGTTTGCCATGATTCATCTATTAAGGTCATCTTTTACAAGATAAACAGTGATAATTATGTATTGCATTGTGATGAAGTATTCTGCTGTCAAATCATGAGTATACATAAACATAAATTTATGCTGTAAAATAGTTTGACTCTCATACTTTGTTTTTCGTTGTTGTGCCATCTTCTGTAAAATGTAACATTTCGGATTTGTAATGTAGGTCTGCATCATGTACAAGAAGAATGCAGAGAGTTGAATGTTTGCAGTGTTAAAAGTGGCCAAGATTAGAGTAGTTTTAAACCTTCCAAACCTCTCAGGGGTAATGTAGTGGAGTTGATTGTTGGTACAATGTTGACTATTTACTCTCACTTTGTTTCTTTAGATTGCCAGTCAAAAAAGGGAGCGGTATGAAATACTTAACGTTCTAGACTTCACAAGGTAAGAAAGAGACGTCTGACTTACATGGGTAACTCATTACTTTGGGGAATCAAAATTACCTTTTGAAGATGCCCTTAATTTTTTGGGATCAGGAAAAGCTAACACCAACTCAAAAAACGGGCAGCAAAATCATGTAACCCTGGCGTAAAATAATCAGTTGGATCTTTCACAACAACTAGTGAAAGCAATTCACGGTAACAGCTAACATCATCACCATCATATCGTTATTATCATCCATCATCGTCTTTGTCATTGTCATTCTCATCATCACTACTTTATGATCATCATTATGAGTGTTATCATTATTATCTCATCATCATTGTTATCATTATCACCATCATCATCATCAATGTCATCATCATCTCATCATCATTTTTATCATTATCACCATCATCATTGTCATCATCATCATTACAGCATCATCATCATCTTACCATCATCATCTTATTTTCATTGTCATCATCATAATTACCATTATCTTCATCATTATCATTGCCATCCCCATCATCATCACCATTATCATCTTTTCTATTGTTATCATCGTCATTATCACCACCATCACCACGATTGTCATCTTCTTATGGTCGTCATCATCATCCTATCATCATCATCATCATCTTCATCATCAACACATAGTTACCATCACCTTTTCAGTCACCATTATCATATCCTCATTGACTTCAGTGCATATAACCTAATCCTCACATCCAGCAACTAAACCATATGAACATAAACATGATAGCTCAAGAAAGGGAAGGACTGACTTCAAATTAGGCATGAAGTTGTACTGTGTTGAGTAAAAGAATCTGTCTTTTGTGTGGAATCTGAGAGTCATTAAATGGTCAACAGATTGTTTAACCCATCTAAACGTGATATTTCACTATGGGAATTTTAAACTGTACTTTTGCTTTGAGTTTGAACGAGTGCCAGTTAAGTATGCCTCTCAACTCAGTGCCTTTTGCCATGCACTCCAGTGAAACCACGATGTTCAGTCTTCTGTTTTTGGTTTTATTTTCTCAGCGATCGCAAGAGAATGTCTGTGATAGTTCGCACCAGTGAAGGCTCCATCCTTCTGCTTTGTAAAGGAGCTGTAAGTCGTGAGAACAGTAAAAAAAGTAACAGAAACTGATGTTTTCAATCACCACCTTTAATGGAAAAAGGCCAGACTTTGTATCGATATGGAGTATCTGAAATCGCCAATTTTTTTTGTTGATAGAGTGACCAAGTCTATGACTTTGAGTTGCACAGTGACAAGAGTAAGCAAAACTGTCGTGCACTTTTTTTCGTTATCATACCAGGATAATTAATTGTCGATGATGTCGTTTCAAATTTAAAGGTTTTCAGGACCAAAATTTTGTTGTTTTTATGCGAAAAACCTTGTTAAATTTTTATCGATTATTCTTCATTTAGGACAGGAATTAATGTATCATCTGGACTATTGTTTAATTTCTTATATATTTCGTTAGAGCAAGCATTTGTTTACATAAATATTATTCTTCCCATTCACTCTCCCATTTGTTACTCTGTGTATAGTATATATGGATACATCATTTGTATGGAATATCCCATTTGGTATTCTTCTCCGTGGTACTTTCCCATTGAAAATAATTTTTTTTGATTTGTGAAGGAGGACAGTGAGAACCCCCATCAAGGAGTAGTCCTCATCTTTTAGTCTAGACTTCCATTTGATTTCGTTAATTAATAGTAAGTGTGTTCACTTTTTCTTTTTTTCTTTTTCTTTTTTCTGGTGAAAGGATTCGGTCATCTACGATAGATTAGCTGCCAGTCAAGATTACACAGAAGACACTGTACAGCATCTGGAGACGTTTGCAGCTGAAGGTAGAATGGTTGTTTTATCATCACTGTCATCATCATCATTATCATCATAATTTATTTCAGTCAACAATTTCCCTCCAGGGTTTGCTGACTTTCATGCCATGATCACTCCCCACAACTCTTCAACATCCTCCTCCTTTAGACCAAGCTTGCATCTTTCTTTGCCATATCTATCCATGTGAACTTTGGCTTTCCCTTTACCCAGGGTATACTCAAATAATTTGGATACCATACTATAAATGGAAATATTGTATAATAGAGCTGGCTACACTTTCATTCTCATCCTGCAGAGATACTATCCTAATGACTGGACAACAATGTTTACGATGCTCTCAATAACCTTAGTGCCTTTCTGTCACAATGGTGTGCCCACAACAAATATGATTTTCGTTCTTGCTCTGAAGACAAAAAAGAAAAACAAAATGTCAAAAGTCTTTTCTGAATAATTTGCTCACAGTCGATATTATCTTTGATGTGTTCTGTATGTCAGTGGTATAAGGTTTAATTATTGCTAGAAATATATGTTTGTAGTCTTCTTGCAAAGGCTACCCCTCACAAGTAGATTTATTTTTTTACATTTCGCTTGATCTTTTTAACATTTTCAGGTCTAAGGACGCTGTGCTTCGCTTTCAGGGAAATTTCCAGTGAAGAGTACGAGGTAATGCATTGCAGTGAAAACAGTATCTGTGTTGTAGTCGTGATATTTTGGAGATCGAACGATCAACTTACTTGATACTCAGAGATTCAAGCATGAACTTGATTTTGAACATTCATTGTGTCTGTGTGTACTTTGTGCTTCTATCTGTCTGTTTGTCATTTCAGGAGTGGTCAGCAACTTACTACAAGGCCAGCACAGCATTACAGAACAGAGAGAAAAAGCTGGAGGAGGCAGCAGAACTGGTGGAGATGAACTTTACTTTGATTGGTGCTTCTGCTATTGAGGACAAGTTGCAAGATGTAAGACCTTTCCATTGACTATATTCTGTCCTTTCCCCCAGTCCCTGCTGCTCACCTCCCTTCCGTGAGCAGCGGTATATGGGATTTAAACAAACTGTCCAGGAATTTACTGAAAGCATGTGAGCAGTAGCTGCTCTGTCATTGAAATGAGTAGAACTCCTCTTGAGAAAGTAACTCATTTACAGATGCTCCTCGTGTGTGTAACATCACTATTATACACTTGCATGTAGTACACTAATGTGCATACAAGTAAAACAGTAAGACAACCAGCACTACAATTAGGACTTCAGAAGCTAGTTGTATCATTCAATCACCTTCTTTTTAGCAAATATTAACCAAATGGTCAGAACTCATCGCAAGTTTGTAACAAAGTATCTTACAAGAAAAAAAGGAAATTGTTTAGGTCTCACAAGCTCATAATGTCCATAGGTATGGTATCTTACAGTCATTATGGCTTTTGAAATTGCAGTTGATGGATCCAGATTGCTGCTTTAATGCACTGGCCATTATTTTGTGAGATATAGTTAACATGATTGATTGTGTCACCTCATTCTGGTGTTGTTTTGTCTTAGGGTGTTCCAGAGACGATTGATACTCTCTTAAAGGCCGATATAAAACTGTGGGTCTTGACGGGTGACAAGCAGGAGACTGCTATCAATGTTGGTAAGTTCATGCTCCCTTAAATTAAGGTGTCCTCCTAGACCTCCCTGCTGGCTGAGATTCAAGAATGTAGTCTGTGTTACTCTTTCTCAACTTTATACCCTACTGAACTGTCTTTGTAACTGAGATTTACCTGGGGCAAATCATTTTTGGTTTCGATCACAATGATAACCTTTGTAACGGTGCAAACGTGTGTGTGTGTGTACGTGTGTCTGTGATGCCCTACCTTGTAAACATGGTATTTCATGGAGGAAAGCTTGAAGAGACCTCATATGTAATGTGATCGTGCATCACATTGAGTAGTAGACACCTATCGTTATTGGTGGAGGTCAAAGGTAACTTACGGTCAACAGGTGTCAAATTGTGTAAACCTTTAAAACATGACATCTCAAGGAGGGAAGCTTGGACAGATCTCATATGTAATGTGTAAGTGTTGCATCATTGTAGTATGCAGTTGTGCCCGTTGAGACATGACACGTATCAGTCATCATATATCAGATTCATAGAGGTCCTCATAATGAAGTCATCAAAACCACAATGCATTTGTGCATTCTGGTTTAAGGATTCTAGAAAATCACAGGTTTTTCTTTGAAAGTGGGATTTTTCTCTATCGGTAAAGTTGCAGTGATTACACAATGCTGACTTCATACCCATCTGGCCATTTTCTCACGTTCATCGCAGTGGTGCACATCAAAGAATTTCAGGTCTATATGTAACATACGTGTATTTGAAAGTGAAAAAGAATTTTCCTCATTTAGGTGGTGGCTGAATGCAAGAGGAACAAGATGCCTGCTGTTTGTTAAGATAAACTTTATCGCCTGCAGAATTATAAGAATGTAGCAAGGTTTCCAGTCAATTCACTGTGGACAATTTCCAAGAGACAATTGCCACTCAGACAAATTCCTCAGGACAAATTTTTGTGACTTTAATCACAAATTATGGAGCCGTTAATATTTCCAGGTGCTATGTGTATCAGTGAACCTTTGGTGTTCCTCTTTACAAAGAATCCCAGGTGGAAATGAACTTTTTGGTTCTTTGTTTTTTAATTAGTTTCCAACTTTCTAAGGGCTAAATTTCTCTTTGGGGATGCTAACTTGTTTTCGTTCAGTGAAAACTAATGACAAAATTAGAGAATAGCAGAAATGTTCAACAATGATTTTAGAAGGAACACCAAATTGTCGGAAAATTGGTCAGTTTTTAAAAACAATTACCCGCTGGCATTTGATTGTAGGATGACATTTTTTTGCGATAACTTTATCCAAACTTGTTTGTCGACAGGTTATTCATGTAAGTTGCTGTCTCCTGACATGCCCCTGTTGGTGTTGAATGAAGACAACATGGAGGACACGGCTGAAAACCTCCAGCGGCACATCAACGAATTTGGAGAAGACATTAATGACGAAAATTATGTCGGTTTGGTCATCGATGGGAAGGTAGGTGTTACTTGATTTTCACTAAGACAAAGAGGTGAGTTCTGTTACTCAAAACATGTAAAAAAAAAAAAACGTTAATTCATACACAATATCACAATCTGTCTATATGCTTGTAATTTGTTCTTTAATTCTAAAAATTATAAGATGCTTATTTAAAGCAACATATGCAATTTGTATATCCTTTATATTTCATGTATCCTTTCTAAAACTGGCACATCTTAACAGTCGCTTCTTGAAGAAACCCAAAATCAGTTAGAAAAGCGAAATTTATCCCTTCTCAAATTAGAGATGTTTCCTTCCTACACACCAATTACTCAATTATTTGTTTGATTCAGCCTCTGGAAGAAGCTGGTTCAGCTAGATTACAGGTTTCTGAGTGACTTCTTGCATCTGTCTCTGTTTGACATGGGATTTAAATTTTGACAGGGTTTTTATGTAATTAATTGACATGAGATTATAAATGAGACAGGGGTATTATGTAATTTAATCTGCATGTGATTTTACTCTACACATTCTAAGAAGTAAGTTCATCGCCATTAACAGTTTTTGACCTCACCACACATTTGTGTGATCGCTTGCGTTCAATGCAAGATGTTTGGTTTTGTTCATATTTTCACTGCTATCATTTTTGATGACATGGCACACCAATAACTTGATGGATTTTCTCAAGTCACCTTGGTTTGGACTAACGTGAAGAAATTATGTAAGAATATGCACAGACAATAAAAGATGTAAAAAAAAAATGGTGACCAGATTCTATAGTAGAATGCTATGGGAACTGCACCAGCCATTGTACCTGACTGATGAGAAATGTTGCTCTAAACTTGGCCACGTCACTTATCAAAATTAAAATGCTGAAGTTGTTAATAAATTAATTACATCATCCCTTTATTAACTGTCATATTATTACCTGCATGCTCTTTTATGTAATATTCATCACTTACACAAAGGTATCGTACCTATTTTTTTTTCATTATACCTCTTCTCACTTCCTTAGACCTTACAGTTTGCTCTTGATGCTACTATCAAAAGTGATTTCCTTACACTGGCTCGCTCATGCAAGTCTGTGATATGCTGCAGGTTGGTTTCAGCTAAATCTATCACCACCAATCTGGTCACTGGTTTATGCTATGATGGTATCTGGAAATGACATCCAACTGAGATTTACAGTGAAGTTACAAGTGACAATGTATATATGTCAGGGTCTAATGCATTATTACTACATACCAGCTGGTGCATGTTAATTTTAGCTTGCCTTCAAAACTGGGAATGACTTTACACCTTCTTAAGTTGCACATTACCCATAGACACCACCACATATTTACACCTCGTAATATGCCAGCGACGGGGGACTGGAATGGCGAATTAGCCTTAGGTGGGTCAGTGAATGTGCCCCAAATTCATTCACAACATGATTTCCTTGCATATTGCAATGATGCTTGTACTCTTGAAGAAGTGTTGAGTTGCAGTTCATTTTATCTTCTTCTTAGAAATAGAATTGTAAATTGTATTAAGCAAGTTTTATAGTTTTTGATCAATGACAGAGAAATAGTTGCTTGCATGTCAAAGGGTGATGCATCGGTATGTCTCTCATTCCAGTGAGTCCAGGCATTTTGTAATATGTTCCACGTAATGTTTTGCACGATTTGTCTTCTTGTTCGACATATAAGGTCATTTGCCAACATAGCTGACTACTCGCCTGCGACAAAAGAAAAATGATGTCAGTTGACAAATCCACACCCAAATACATATCTAAGTTAAAATTTATTTTTGAAATGGAAAAGTAGAGCAAAGACGTGGAACAGTTGATAGAGAGCATGCTAATTTGATCATGTATGCCTTTAGATGTGTCACATCCCACACCGCGTCCTATAATTTAACATAGTTGCATCATTTTGTAAGGACCCATGGATGGTTGTAGTGTACAGTTCCATACACAGCAGTAAATGTCAGCACTATTCATGGAAGTAAAAAGCTTATTTCTTTTGCATGCTCCTTCCACTCATCCTAATATCACCTCACTGTAATTGTAGGCCGAACTTAGTATCAGGAACAAATCGGCCGAGTTTGAAACGTGACAGGCCAGAAGGAATGAAACTGGTCACCTGGTAGGCTCACTTTGTAACTTGCAGTTCTCCTTTATTAATTATCATTCTTTAATCTCATTAATACCAATTTTGTGTATTGATGCAGGAAAGAAACGGCTCAACATTTTTATCTGCTTCATCAAATTCTGCTGTGTAGTTTTAATTCTCCTTTTATTAAATTACAAAACTGTGTGAAGAAAAAAAAACAAAAAATGAGCCAATATTTATGTCGCGATACCCTTAATGTTAGTAAAACTGGAAATCATTTTTTTTTTGCACCAGAACACCGCAAGATAGTTTTTGACTCCATAGTATATAGATGTGTGCATTTGCTTGCTATTCTAAAGCTCTGACAATGATGCGTATGCACATACTGCTGTTGTCTCAGCTTTTGACACCTCTGTCAATTATTGTGCATCTCTTCATCGCATGTACAGCAAATGAAGATAAGCAAACCGAACTCACTTCAATTTTATCTGAGCACATACCAACTGTATCTGAGCATGTATGGGTCACAGTGTCCTCTGTATGGGGTATGCTTTACTTCATCAATATTATCTGAGCACATACCAACAGTATCTGAACACGTATAGGTAGTGGTGACCCCCGTACTTTGGGGTATGCTTTACTTCATTAATGTTAACTGACTACATTCTAACTGTGCCTGAGCCTGTATGGGTCATGTGCTTTTAACACCTCATCGATAATATCTGAGCACATACCGTCTGTATTTGAGCCTGTGTGGGTACTAAGAAACTGCTTGCTTTCACCTCATATCGGGTTGGTAATATCAAACACAATGTAATAGGTCATAGATACAATAAAGTGAGTTTGCCTTCTTTCAATTTTGATTTTTTTTTTTAAAAAGTGCTGTCTTGGTATTGCTGTGGATTGGGGTTTGCCTACGTCATGCTAGTTTGGGCCATGTCGTATCTTGGTCTCTCTCAAATTTGCTTGCTACAGGTCTGTAGTTTAGTAGGGGAGGGGAGTATTTTGCCATCTAAAAAGTTTACTATTTGAGGGGGGTGTACTGCCGTTTAACATTGTTTACCCCCATAATCTTTTGGAGTAGAAAAAAAGTTTCATGATGTCACATGGACCAGTGGACCCACCTCCTGTTCTGACCTTGCTATGGGCCTGCTTGCCTGACAGGTTTTAAACTACTATGACAACCTGAATGTACAAACAGTTACACCTTTACTGCCCCCCCCCCCCCCAACTGATAGAGGGATGGTTGTAACGTATGATGTGTTTGGTAAAGTAGTATGGCCTTCATTGATAACAGATTAATTATATTTAATGGTACCACATGAAGGTTAGCTGCTGTATGCTCTAAAATTGCTCTAGTGTTTTTTGCCTAAAAAATCCTGCAAAATCAGCTCTTGATGTGGTCAGCCTATCAATATCAATGAACTGTTCATCGCATGAATAATTTGGGCTGAAAAAAGTTGTTGCATTTCATCAAGTGGACTATTGTGATTTGTGACCATCTGTTTTCTATGAGTTGTTTTTTCCCATCATCTTTTCTTTTTCATTTCATGTACTTTTTGTCATAATCTGGTCAGCTTTCTGGATATTACTTTCTGTAGTTTCATTTTGAGCACATTTCGTTTACAGGGTTACCCCATCACAGAAGGCAGACTTAGTTGAACTGGTTAAACAACATGTCAGAGTGGTAACTCTGGCCATTGGTGACGGAGCTAATGATGTCGGCATGATACAAGTGAGCACTTTCTTCCTTGTCTTTTTTGTTTATCAGCTGAGTATCTCATACCTCTAGTAGAGAACTTGTTCAATGGAAGACACCATTGTGTACTTGGCTCAAAGCAAGATTTGGTGTCTGTGAAGTGTCAGTCAGCAAAGCAACATTGTCACAGTGTAATGTATAAATGTGGCAATTTACCACAGATAAGGGAATCCTCACAAATCTCACCTACATGCTTGAGTGCACACAGCCTCCACATGAGCTCTGTGAGACCAGAAGATATGTGCACTGGAAAATAACTCATTACTCTTGGGTTGCCATCCTTATCACAATGGGTAGTAATGGCTTGCTCTGAGGTGATCTTCGGTTGAATTTGTAAGGCTTCCCTAAGAGTAATGTGCAGCAAAAGTTACTGTTAATCTCCTAAAAGGTGACCATAATAGATGAATCATGGCAAATGGTCCTATCTTCTACATCATGTCTGATTCCTAATATGTACCAGTTCTTCAAAAGTGTTTTTCAAGCAGATAGTCATGGTCTAAAGTTTTCTTTTTCTTCTTTTGTTTTCTTTTCTTTTGCCTGATGCATTATGTTGTGAAAAGTTAGTGGAGACGTTCCAATCATATCCAACAAATCAAACAACTTGCAGGATGCAGATTTTGTGAAAGGAGAGTTCATGTAGAGAGAGTTCATGTAGAGAGGCGTCACACCCAGATTACATTTTGGATGACAAATAGACGTCCTAAAATTGGTTTGCTCTTTTTGCTCTGTGTAAAACAGGAATCGATTTTTGTAATGTTTCGGAAGTAGAGCGGCAATGTATGATAGATTCGTAGCTTGCAACAAGATTTTACCGACATCCTCGTAGGAGAAATCTTTCCCAAATGATCTTTTTGCTGCATCATATCTGATTCCTGATAGTACCAGTTCTGCAAAACAGTCCACCAACCAAATCAGTGATGTTCCAAATTCTCCTTCTATTAGAACTCTATGATGTGACAAATTAATGGAGACATTTCATCATATTGATTGCAAGACAGAAGAATGGCAAGATGTAAACTCAATGAAACAGAATTTATTTGTGAGTTACCCAAACCCCGATCACCACTTGAATATCATTTAATGTCATAAACTGTTTCCCCCCCCCCCCCCCAGGCTGCAGATGTCGGAATTGGTATCAGTGGCAATGAAGGTCTGCAGGCAGCAAATTCCTCTGATTATTCCATCGCCCAGTTTCGATTTCTCCATAAACTCATCCTCGTCCACGGTGTCTGGAGCTACAACCGCATCTCCAAGGTCATCCTCTACTCATTTTATAAGAACATCTGCTTGTACATCATGGAGGTGAGAATTCCATTTATTTCAATGTTGCTAAGATATATCATATCCATCTGTTACTTATCATCTGGAATGTAAATTTTTTTTGCTCAAAGAAAAGTAGATCTTCATATCCATTGTCATAAAAATGTGATTTTAACTTCCGATGGTGACTTACATTTTAATGTGCTCTGTACAAACAGTCCTTGTCGTCTCTTGTAGAGTGTGTGTTTACTATGCATGTCAGTGTAACTCTTTCACAAATATGTCATACTGTAAATTGTCTGACAGTCAATATGCACTTACAGACTAATATGCACTAAACACACATTATACAGTGTGTGTTTACTATGCTTGTCAGTGTAACTCTTTCACAAATATGTCATATTGTTTGAATTGTCTGATAGTCAGAATGCACTTTTTTACAGTTTTATTTTTTAGACGATGTCTTTCTTCCCTCTCTTGCTAATATGAAGTGGCACATATTGCAGCTCAGAATAAAGTGTGACTATTTCTTGCTTTGATTCTTAGGAAAGTAGAATTGCTCTCAGTTCAATAAAGTTCAACTTTGCATAAAATACTCGCAAATCTGTGATTATTTGTAGGCTGCCCCCAATTTCTCTCTTTACTGTTGATACTAAGTTGCACATAGCTTGAATACCTCAATGTCTGTCCAAGGGAGTCATTGTTTACTTATCTATGTTGCTAGTGAAAGTTCATTGGATGTTATTATGCAACTTTTCGACAAAATGCCGAAACGTGAAACATGGTGCTCAATTTCTTTCTCAAATGTACACCTTTTCTATCATAATCACCAATCTTCCCATGTTGCCAGTAACCAAAACTGCTGACTAACATTATAAATGAAATGGAAAAACTAGAGGGATATTTGAGTGCAGAATGTCAGACTGGCCTCTGTTTGAATGACAGTAGGTTAATGCAACCAAAATCTGCTTGATTCTGAGCATTATTGTACCAGTAGTAGATATGTTTACCCAAAGGCCAGGTCACATTTAAGATTCTACATGTCATTTTACTTTGAACTGAAATTTCAAAATGAAATTTATCATTTACATTAATAATGGATTCAAAATATCAACTTGAAAATTGATTCACCAATTCAAGACAATTAGTGTTGAGATCGGTTGTCAGTGAGCAGTATCGGTGTCAGCCGATAATGGCGTTATCGGCAAGATACCAGCATCAGCAAAAGTGATGGTCGTCTCCAATAACAGCAACGGGTAACAAGCGTCTCATCCTTTCCTTATGCACTGCCCTTAGTTGTTTAGTAAAACATTCCCTAACTGGCTTTCAGTACACTGGCCTCGTACAAATAAACTGTAAACCATCTCATGCAGTACACCTAGACCAATTCCATTCTGTGTTGCTAAAAGAAACCACCAGCCTGAAGCCAGCACAGGATTTGCCGGCCCAAGGGTGCTGAGGGAATCCTGTGCTAGAATCGTGTTCTGAACAAATGCTGTAATGGAATCGGTGCCAGCTTCAGCATCAGTAAACCAGAGTTTTGCGCCAAAAACACAAGGCATGGAATTGCTGCTACACACAGTACTACATGAGGATGATGAAAACCACTTAAGCATGACGAACGTTCAATCATCATTGACATTCCTCCAAAACTGGAATGTTCTACAAAATGTTACACATGTCGTGTAAATCAAACTATGTCACATAATGTGACCCTGCCTTTAATGATCGCCAGTTACTCTGACTAGTATGATCGCTTCTGGAATCTAAAATTGAAATATAAAGTTGTCATTTTGCAATTCCTTGTTGGAACAGTTTCATAATGATGCTGAGGTGACACAACAAGCCTGGCTTTATGCCATCAAACATCATATTTTTGTTGTATTTTTCTTCATTTTTAGTTTTGGTTTGCCATAATGAATGGATGGTCTGGTCAGATCCTCTTTAATAAGTGGGCCATCGCTTGGTATAATGTGGTAAGTCATGCGCTTAATCACAACCAATAATTCATCTGGTGTCTCGTCTCATTTGCTACCCAGAAACAATAAAATTTGCTACCCTAGCGGAATATTGTCTAGCAGCTTTTTGTACTCCTATATTGTGATTTTTCTATGAATTTGCAAGAAACTACAAAAGAAAACTGATTTACTAAATTTGAACATTAAATTATTCTGTGTAATCACATCAAACACACATTTTGTCAGAGCAAATTAAATACTCAACTTACTGCAGTAGAGGCAACCCTTTGAGTGCCAAATAAAACATTCAACTGTCCTCCTCTGGTTTTCGTTTTGCAAATACAAAACCTGGAATGAGCTTGATAATGTAATACAGGAATAATTGTAGAATGTGTCTGTGCTTTGATTCAACCTCTCAGCGACAATTTTACCACAACATTGGGAAAGACAGGAGCTTATGAATGAAAATTATGCCCCACCATTTATCTTGCCAAAGATTGTAGGCATGAGATTGTGATGATTTCCTGTACACTCTCTTCTTTGAACAAGAACATTTCAGTTAAAAAATAACCTTTAGTAAAATTTTAAATACCTTCCTTTTTTGGGGAGGGGAGACAACTTAACCAAAGAGCTGATTTGCCAAGCATATTATAAAGAAAAGGATCTTGTCTGAGTCAGACATTCTTAACATAATTTTTAGAGCTGTCTTAAGCCAAGAAATACTAAAACCAGCATCATTGATGCCCATTTGGTACTTTGACGTAACCATCTCTGCAGTTCATCAAAACTGTTTATGTTGCATGCTTAAATATGGTACTCAGCTCAACTTCCAAGTGCATACAATACCAAACCATGGCAGCCCTGAAATTTAGATACAATTTATAAGGTGGTACTTGGTCTTTGTATACTTCACTTTTCTTTATACTCTTGTCTAAAAACAGTGTGACAGATATTCTCAGTTGACCCATCTCCCTCTCTTGAATTCTGATTTTTTACCCCAACATTCTTTTTTTCTCTGACATTCACTTTGCAGGAGACATCTGAGCTCATTTATCTTGTAGGTAAAAACATTTGCATACAGGAAGCCCAAAATAACAAGTATTCTTTTGCAGTCGCAACGGCATCGTATATCACAGACTGCTTATTCCGTGATTCAGCGTTAACTATTTGTGTAGTTCGGTGTGTTTTCTTTACAGTATTCTGTGCCTATTTCAAATCCCACATCCTCATCTCATCCTATCTGCAGGTGTTCACCCTTCTCCCGCCGTTCGCCATCGGTCTATTTGACAGAAACATCAGTGTTGAAAGTATGCAGAGATTCCCTCAACTCTACAAGTCATCTCAAAATGCTGAATATTTCAACACCAAGGTGGGCATTTAGATCATGTAAAATCATTTTTTTTAAGTTTAAACATTACCTTCAGCAAAAATAAAATTTTCCTTCATTGGAGATCAACTTTTAGTGCCAAAGATTAGACTTGAACTCTTTTGACTGAATCGAGGATATGGACCCAGAAACAATGAGAAAGGTACAGTAATGAACATTAGGGGGAGGCTTTTAAGTGTTTGGTTCACTGACCCATCAGGTATTCTAGAACAGAGAACATGGATTGTAGCCCGATATTGAGATTAGTTGATCAAACCTTTTTGCACTGACAGGTTTTCTGGATGTGGACAACAAATGCTGTCTACCATTCTCTTCTCATCTTCCTCTTTGTGGTGGGAGCACTCTCAGGAGATGCTGCATATAGCAATGGACAAAGTGGAGACTACCTCTTTGTCGGTAACATGGCCTACACTGTGAGTCATTGTACCATAAAATACCTTTTTAAGAGTCTTTCCTCATTGTTATTCATATTAGTCGGAAGAGAGTATAATTGTCTGAGGTTAACTTTCAATTCCCTTTGGGTTCAGGTGACTGAAAATTTGTTTCTGTTTAGTGTTTGCTGCTAAAAATTCTGTCCACAGTATTTTTCTTATGGCAAGGATTCAATGCCTGTTCCAAATTCCTAAGTGGGTCTCTTTATCTTGCATTTTGGCAAAGGAAAATTACTAATTTCTATTCTTACAATAGTTAAAAAACTACCAACTGACCTCTTGCTGCTTTCATGATTCTCACCAAATCTTCGCTTTCGTAATTTAATTTACTTTAGGGAAAGAGGAATATATCACACAGGAGTCCTACCTGTCATCTATTGGCTTCACACATTTGCCCCCAAAAAATCTCTTTTATCTTCTTTTAATGCCTACCAAGTTTTGTGTTTTGTGGACAGAGTAGAATTAGTATATAAAGCTTATTAATTTGTTCTATGGGCTTGTTGTTCCTGTCAGTTGATAGATAACAGTCGCTTTTAAAACCTAATGTGTCACTATTAATGTACAAATGTGATATTGTTTTCTATTTTGTTGCTGGTATTTCCATTCAGTGATAGTGGTCACATTTAAAGCCTAGCTTGTTGCCCTATGGGAATACAGAATATATAATACTGTTTTGTATTTTATTTGCTTTTATTTCCAGTATGTAGTAATAGTGGTCACTCTGAAAGCTGGGCTTGAGATGGATGCCTGGAGCTGGGTAAGCAATCTATGCCAGTGACTTCAAACAGTTCAGCCTTTTTTTTTTTTTTTTTTCCAGTAAGGCTGTTCATATTCAAATATGTGATCATTTTGTTCCATTTAGGTGGTGTTAGTTTGTATACCAAAATGCACTTTGAATTTTTTGACTCCTGGCGGTCTCTAACTTGTCAAAGTTGTAGTGTGTAGCCTTAGTTATGTTGAAGACAATAAATTCAGGAGTTTCCCTTTCTCAAATTAAAAATGTGTATTGTTTTGCTTTCGTTATTACCTATAATTATATGCAATGTGTCGTTCATTTTTTTGTGTCCAGCCTGTCCATGTGTCCCTATGGTGTGGTATCATCTTCTGGCTCATATTCCTCCTGATTTACTCAGTGGCTTTACCAATACTGCCAATAACAGCTGAGATGTACCATCAGGTATGATAATTAATATCATTGTTACAGTACCATCAGATATGATCTTTGTTCATAATATTGATCGCATTTAGTCTTGTGTGGCAGCTGTCAATGCATATCTAACTACCCGGACGCAAGTTGTAACACGTCGGCCCTCCTCATGGTTTAATTGTATGTATCTTAGCATTTGCATCTTTGTATCCTGTACCTGGTACTTGACCGACGATGTCGATAACCGTTTCTGAAGTTGTTACCCAGATCCAAAGATTTACCATAGGTAACTGTACATGCGACAAAATTCATCATATACCTAAATAAAAAGAACTTTATTTTAATGCCCAAAGGTAAGATTCTTGGTGCTTTATTAAAGTGCAAGGCGAAATATAGTATTATGACTTGCCAACGAACTCGAGTCCTAACAGAAGTTACATTTTCGGGTACCTGACCGTCTATGGACGTCAGGTACCAAGGTCTACATTTTAGAACCTAGTGCATACACTGATGTATTTTCCAATTGATCATGTCCGACTGACCGTCAAGTGAACTGTCATGCTCTATATTTGAGGTAAATGTTGGGAACTTCAAGTGTCAGAGAAAATGGGTGTACTAACCTAAAAAATCAGGTATGCTACAAAGGTGAAAACCTAGATCCTGTATATTGATACTGTCCATCTGTGTAAAGGATGGTGGGCTATTGTACCAAAGTTACAGTGTCTGTACTAATTAATACAGGTGGACAGAGAGGCATTTTACTTCTACCACACATAACCCATTTCATGGAGGTCAAAGTTTATTTTGTTAGATGTAATAGCATTCCTGTGGCTTTCTTGTAAATTCTGTGTGGTCTGGACTATGATTATGTGATGTCATAAAGGATATATATGGGTCCCTTTTCCCCTTTTGTTAATCAATTCCTTATCAGCTCCCTTGATACCAAA
This sequence comes from Stichopus chloronotus, assembly GCA_021234535.1. Classification (NCBI taxonomy): domain Eukaryota; kingdom Metazoa; phylum Echinodermata; class Holothuroidea; order Aspidochirotida; family Stichopodidae; genus Stichopus; species Stichopus chloronotus. Next base: position 808,578 of record CM037834.1, read on the forward strand.
TTGCCTGCACTGCAGGCATAGACTAGTAGTGTATGATAGACACCTCATTCTTTCCACACAGCATAAAATAAACCTACAGTGTCATACAGATTGTCCAGAGTGGTGATTGGTAAACCTCACTAACTAGTACCTCGGATACTGGTTGACACAGTGACCTTGAAAGTGCTGCTTCGAATGTGACATGTACTACATGGTGTTTTGGTCATTGCATCGATGAAGAAAAGTGTACAATGCAATGTGTGCAAAACATTTCTGTAGAAGATAGTTTGGATGTTAGGGTTTATTTTACTTTTCCTTGCATATTGTATTAGTCTTTAATAAAGTCAGGATATCTTTAGCATCCAACTTTACGTTGTGCTTTCACATGGGCTTCTATCATTGCTTGGCCCGAGCATGGTTGAAGTAATACTGCTTGATTGCTCCCCTGATTGATGCTAACTGAGACATGCATAGTTGGAAAGGTGCAGTAGAATCAAAATCAAGTTCACTTCAAATGCTTTCATGCATGAGTAAAGTATTACGTGAAACCGATACATGTTAATGAGATCTGCAAATCTGTGGCTTGTCCTCTTTGAATTATAATTGTTGAAAATGTTATTAAACGCCTTAAAGGTCAAGCCTAGTAAATACACTATGACTAGAAATGAAGACTCAAGGTATGTTATTGATGCTTTGTATGTAACGTACGGTATTGCTTTCATTGTTTTCACATATGGTACCAAAGAGATCATTTTAGTCATTCAGGTAACTTTAGCATTCCCAGAGCAGCTCAGCTTTTGTTAATAACATATTTCTTCAGTCTTTTCTTACCCTTGTATTGATTAGCATGGGCATTGGGTTGAGGTCACCTGTAGTACACAACTTAAATTCTTGTCTTAGCTCTAAATGCATTACCAAAAGAAATATAGCAATTCCTAATAAACTAATAATAATTTCCAAGACTTCAGTTATGAATTTTTTTGATTATCCTAAGCAACTTTTAATATAAACCAAGGCAAATTCCTGTTTTTTTTTTTTCATGAGAGGTCAAGTTCTGGAAACCTTGTTGAACTTGCAGTTTAGTACCCAGATAACACTTGTTGGAAATTTGAAAAACCCAGATTACACTTGTTGGAAAATTCATTCTCTTTGATTTTTATCTGGGCCTGCAGGCAGTGCTGGTTAACAGCAGTTCAAACCTCTGAAGACAGGAGAATGTTTATTGACTATGAAACTGAAATGTAGGCTAACTGATTTAGTTGAATGCGAGTCATGTCCTGGTTGGGTTATGGTTAACAGTGGCAAATATGGTAACATCCTCTGAAAATGCTGCTTATCCATGGTACTTGGTTTTCATCTTTACTTCTCCCTGCGCTGAAGGAATCGCTGCTAATGACACACTTTTGTAACCTGTCAATTTTTTACTGTCTGGTATAGTCTTTCTAAGGAAGTAGTTTTCTTTCTACACCCAAAGTTAAATTTTAATATCTATTTTCTTCTATCTTTGAAGTCCTAAGTTTATTTTCATTTGTATTTTTAATCCTCTCTTTTTTTTTGCGATTTCTCGCTTCCCCTTGGTGGTGGATGTAGTTTTCAGCTGTGTCAGTAATTTCAGAGCCGTACATGTATCTCATGTTTATAATAAAATGTTTTGATTGATGTGTTAATCTGTTTTAAACATGTCCTAGTGGTTTAAAGAAGTTGGATTTGTCAACTCTTGTATCCTTATTCAACTGACAAAATAGTGTGAACAAATTGATAAGCAGTCATAAGCAGTCTTGCTGATGAATGTTTGAATTTATTAGTAGTCAACCCACTTTGAGTTGCATATGTAAAACAAACTTTGCAGTGTGAATAAGTTGAAAATGAGCATACATGCCATAGGCTTGCAGTTGTGACTTAGGACTTCGGAACGAGTTACAAGAGAGAACTTATTTTTCTCTGTAGGACCAGTGAAAATATGGAGTCGCATCTACTATAAAATTTTCAAATCCTGACTAGTCTTTTTTCATGGGTCACAAATTGCGATGAGAATGTGGTTTTTTTCATGCCTCGTGCTTCACCTGTCTTCAGGATAAGTGTAGCATAAACCTCTCTCTTTGCATTTGACAAGTCATAACAGATGAAGAAAAAAACCTCTAGAAAACTTTGCAACTGAAGAATTGAGCTTTTCAACCTCTTGTCTGGCAAGATTGCAAATTACATAAGTTTAATTATTATCCTAATAGATATAAATTACCAAACTTCTATAATATGTAATAATATTTAATCCTTTCACTGACTATATCCTCAAGACTAATATCATGTGCAGTTTATCCTCAGATGATATCATACATTTTTATGTCTTTTCAAGAGGACATTCGCTAACCCTAACAGTACATCTGGTTATCACTTTATACTGTTTCATGCAGGTATGTCTGCTTGTGACATAATTTTAGTACAAAACATTCTGTGAGGATTAGAGGTCATGTGACTGTTTCGTTTCAACTTTATCCTGTCTCAAAAAAGAAATTCAGCATTCACAGTAGAAACATAAATGCACAAAGACATCAAAAGTTTAAAAATATAGACAGACAGTGATTTCAGACTTAGACTTATATTCAAATACATAAAAAGATGCACAGGTCATAAAGGCAAATGGGTAAAAGATGATAGTAATATGTAAGAGCAGAATGAGAGGTACAACGATGAGAAAGATGAGATGAAAGGAAAGGATGTAATGATTAAAAACAGTGGTTGAAAAGTTTGATACAATGGGGGATTTAAGGAAATTTTTGTCTTATTGTAGCAGTGTGAGTTACTGTCATCCAACCTCTATGAGGGATCACTGCCTTATTAAGATCGTCATGCAGGGTGTGGACGGTATCACTGAGATCATTTTGTTTTCGTTTGTAGTTTCAAGCTGTGATGGGTTGTGGTATTTTCTGGATGCTCCTCTTCCTGGTGACTGTGGCTGCTCTCTTCAGAGACATCGTATGGAAAGGGTCAGTAGAATGTTATCGATAATCATTGTATGTTGTTCTTGGGAAAGCTTGAAAAATGAAGCCAGGAGTTCCTTTTCTCAACATCTTTAGTTTCTCTTTGATCAAAAACACATTTCGACAATGTTTCAAAAGTCTTAGGAACTGAGTCTTTCAGACTCGCCTAATTTAGATTTTGTTCAGTACCATCGAATACTTTACAGATTTTGGCGCTACTTATGTGTTATGACAAAGATTTTAACTATTGTTATTTTCCATACATTATCCTTCAAAGATATGCACAGGGCATATACAACACATTTTGTAGGAAGGTTAAAGTTGAATGTATCTGGCTTAAATGAACATTAAAAAGAAAATGTGTTTGCCAGATATCAGGGAACTTTGACATTGCTTACGTAATATTATGTAATTATACAATCAAGTACCATAGAAAGTACTCAAAATTAAGAGAAGTGGTTAGTAGTCTGAAGTAGTTACACCACATACTGAAATAAATGATGATGCTATTCAGCGTTCAAAATAGCAAGTATCGTTTTGGAAATTGTGACACTCTTGCATTGTCATTGTACTTCTTGAAATGCATACCTACAGTGTGCAATGCACAGCAGTGCAGTTTGCCAATTTACATCTAAAACAAGGCAAAAGAATTTAGTAGCAACCATAGAAACAGATAAAAGAGAATGATTTCAGGTGAATAATAAGTGAAGCCCAAACACCGTGTGGCAGAATGCTTTTTCATGAAACGGCGGAGAACAAATCTAATGGAAATCTTAAGATGATATAACTGGCAGACAGTTAAATGTTAGGTACCCAGTTTTTCCTGAATATCAGGTTATCTTAAAACAATCAAACATTTGCATTTTACTTGTTTTCCCCAAAGATGTAGTTAGATATTGAAAGAATGAATTCTCGGGCTGTTCGTGCACTATATATGGCAAATTTTGAAGGCAGAGCTTTTTTGTTTTACGGGCAAGGATTCTGCGAATTCTTCGCACAGCTTATGAACTTTGAAAGCTGTACACTAACAGTTTAAAATCATTGGGTTCCATTGTCATGCCAGATTGCAATACCAGCATGAGAATCGCAACCAGAAATTATTTTTGCATTACGTCTCATCTTTTGCTACACCAAAATATTTCACTGACTCGACCTCTGATGTCGTTTCTACCATCTTGGTCCACACAGACTGAGACGAACGCTGCGTAAGACTCTTGCGGAAGAAGTACAAGAAGCAGAAGTCAATCACATAGATCCCACGGAAATAGTGAAAAAGTCTGTCAAAAAGAGGTAACCTTTTTTTTGGGTTTTGAAATTTTGAAAGATTTCAGTGAGGCAAAATAGATTTGACCCATGTCATCTTCACCTTACTCTCTATCAAACATCAAAAAATGGCAAATCACGAAAAGACAACATTCAGTCAATGCAGATCGGATGTATGTGTCATGTAATTTCATTGTCATAATTAATAATCACAAACCTGTTTCATTGCTTAGTCATTAAAATTAGCTTATGTATATGTTTGTAAAAACTAGCAACAGTTAGATTAAGTTAGGTTAAGGTTGCACTTTTGCCATAGTTACTTGGTGTTTGGTGTGTTTAATAAATATGATAACGTAGTTACGGCGTTTGAACGTTTTTTCTTTATAGAGTGGGGTAGGCTGTCATGTGATTTGACTCTTTATGGAGGGTCATTTGCCGTTATTGATAACAGTCAAATATTCTTTGTCAGACAAGTCTCGTAATTGGAGGAGGCAAGTTGTTTTCAGTCCAGTGATGTCCTCCATGTCTACTGCAGATTTGTAGTCAGTATAAGCTGACAGGTTATAATTGCATGTTGATCACCCTACTAATTAAGTCACTTGAATCGAACATTCACAATATGACCCTGGACCCTAGTAACTATTATCTCAACTAATAGCAGAGTGTTGTACCCATTAGACGTTGAAGTGAAAAACTAACTCGTATGATCAATATAAAAAAAATACTAAGCATAAATAATGGTGTTTTATAAGTCTTTGGTGTTTGGCCATCGTGCAGCCTTCTTCGAATCAGCAGCCATGCCAGTGACGTAGTCGGCAGGTAAGAGTCGCTGGAGTTTCATCAGAATGTCAGCTAGCACCAAACTGCTTAAGGGGGCTCACTCACATAGGTCAGGGGAACAAATCATAAAAATGGCATTGAACTCTAATATTCAAGGGATGGTGATACTATTTTTGTTACAAAGCAATGTGGTTAGCACAATTCACCAAAGCTCTGACTGGATACAGGCATGCATGGGAATGGTGAGAGCAAAATTGCATGTTGCAACATACTGTAGCATACAAGCATTCAGCACAGCATGCTTAAAATTTGCAGGAATGTACAGGTGACCTTCAAAATGGAGGTGTCACTTCAAATGGAACATTTGTGCACCCTTCTTTTCTTTTATCATGAACGAACGATACGAGAGAATGGTGACTGCTGGATTGCATAGAATTATGAGTGCATGAATAAACACCAGAGGAAAGGGAAAGTTGGGATAGTGTCATGTGGCTAATATCTGTTTTGTCATTGTTCAGGATTTCTTATATATACTATGAGCTATATTGATTGCATGTTTTTAATAGCACATGGCTAGGATGGAAACTAGTGAGCCAGTTTTTACAACATACTTAAAAAAGTAAACTAAAGGTAAAGAGCTATATAACATAACAGAAAAAAAAAGTTGCAAAATGCATGAGGAAGTGCACAAAGACAATTAAAGGTAATGGAAGAAAAGAAACATAATGTGCAATAAGTATTCTAAGTGTAAGCAAAAGAAAAGTGGGGTGATTTTAAAAATGGGCACAAACTTGAAATCTTGGCAGAGCATTCGGACTTAAAATCTGTTGAGGATTTCTCCACAAAATAAATTAACATTTTAAAGTCTCACTCGACTTCTGAATTGAAAAAATGCTTCCATTTTTGGAGTGTCGCTTTTCTCTACAGTGCTAAGGGTCAATGTAATGTTTACGTTCTTGGGGAAGCTGTAGTGCACTTGAAAAAGTAGTGAAATTCATCTGCCAGCTTTTCCTGATCATGCAGCCTCATTGCTCTTCATTTATCTTTAGAAATTGGCTCATTTGCAGAGTGGCTTTGGTTTTCTAATTCAGTTAGCAAAACATGTAACAGTATGTAGATATGTACACATTATTACCCAGGGCTTGAAATAAACATCTTCAGTACCCACCAAGTTTGCCCACATGCCCTCTGAAAAATACGCCTTTGACGAGTATGATTGGCCGTATTTGTTTTGTCGTCAGTGACCTCCCCTCTGAGTGCTGATTGTGAGTATCAGGTAATTTGCATCTATTGTTTTTTCGTCTTCAAAAAGAACCAAATTCAACTTAAATTTGATATTTCATTTAAGTGGATTTCCATAAAACTCTGTTATCTGTTTTAGAAACTACACATGGGGTAAAATCTGTCATCGGTACTTTGTGAAATTATACGCCTGTCGGTGCCCTTTGTCTGGACTATTTTTTGCCATGCCCTTTTTGGAGCTTATTTCGAGCCCTGTAACCCTTCAAAGCACTTTTCTGAAAATAAAGGAAGTAACAATAAACACTGTATCATTGTTGTCATACTGCATATTTAAGAGTATCAGTGTTCATTATGGTACAACTTTGTGTTCATGCAGATAAATCTCTTTTTTTTTCCTCCTTTTTTTGCTGAATGCAAACCCAAATAGGATTTGTGTAGTTAGTTTAGACTTTAGTCCATTTTCAAAAATATTTCGTGACATGAACATCTCATATACTCTTCCAACAGTTGGTTTTTGCACTTGTACATAAAAGCATGCCACCAGTATTTGTGGCATCCTTTTATGTTAAAACTATCATATCACTTCAGTAGCACGAAGTTTTTTGTCAGGATCCTCGTGAATGGTAACATGCACTTTTTTGATAACAAGCACATGTTCGTTTCAATTGCATGGTTTTAACTTGAAAGAATCTCACGCTCTTGCATCATAACGACGTCACTAGCTAGAGTGCTCCATTTACATTGCACCGTAGATATGCCTGTTATGGCTCAACCTCACCAGCATATTCTGAAGAAGTGAACAAACCTGAGAATATGTTAGCCAATTCTTATGTTATCGATGTGATGGTGGTGGTGTTGACTAAACTATAATACCTTATAACCAAAGCTGATAGTATGTCATCCAGGTTTTAATAACTTTGTGGTGGTGGTGAGGTTAACTGAACAATATCATGTCAATATCATATAACACCTTACTAATTTCTCATCTTCTGATTGGAGGATTGATGGTCACATGCCAAGCTTGATTTGACACTATCTTCAGGATCGTGATGCTCTTCTGTGGTTCAGTATAAAGCAAACATTTTGTGGCTGTTGTTTTGACTTGAGCTAGTTTACAGTAAAGGTTTTGCATAAAATAATGTTTTCCATTTGTGCAATAGTATGAATAATTCCATTGGTTTCAAAGATCGTCAATTGTTCTCTTCCACCCAGCTTTGCCTCGTTGAATAGAACACCCTGTCTTTCAACTCACGAAATTATACTTTTGCACTCATAAACATATAGTATTTGTGTAATATCATACAATCATACTGTGAGTATGTTAACCAGGTTTGTGGTCACTATATGGGGTTGGTGGTGTTGATCTTGATATTAACTAACCAATAAAATACCATTCAACTAAACTTGTCAGATAACCGCACATGCATGATACATGTACGTTGTTCCTTGTGACATATTTTTTGGTCTCCTAGGCAATGTAGGACATATTTTAAAGGCAGGTTATCATCTCGCCAGACAATTTAAACTTTCTGATAACCATTTACTTATAGCACCTATCACAGCCTTTCGACAACCCCTTGTGCAAACACATCTCAGTTCAAGTGCTACATATCCTGGTGACAATACAAGGCCCACCTGTGTAATCAAAACACTCCACACTCCCCGCCCCCCCCCCCTCTCTTGTTCGTGCTTTTGTAATATGAGCTACTCTGCATCTTTTGAATTTGCTGTCAATCATTGAGCAGAAACAGTTCAGAATTTTGCTTTTTTTCTTCTCCTCAGATTCAATGAAACGTCTCGTCTTCTGACCCGCTTATTCAGGAGGCGAGGGTCCCGTCCTGCCAGAGACAGTGATTCCACGAGACGTAAGCCACAATTCTTCCCATTGTATTCTTGTTTGTGATAGCTTCCTTAATGTATTGCAGAATGAAAAGACTCATAGTCTGCTATACTTTTCACTAGTCTTATTGGCTGCTTCCTCAATAGTATATATATTTTATATATTTTTTTTCACTATATTTCATGCAGTGATTTGGGTGTGTGATGTTTTGCACACAGCATAAATAACTGAATTCTTCATTTCATGTTGGTGTTTATTTATGTGGTGTAGGTTCGTACATCATATTTAAAAAGGCAAGACTTTGAAGCTTGTATTGGAAACTCTACTGATATCATATAATGTGAATGGTTAAGTAGGATGGTTGGGATTCTGACCACTGTAGATTTCAAAAAAATATTTGTCGATATTGTTTATAATTGGAATGAAGTAACTCTGTCACTGAAGAAAATTACTATTGTGAGAAAACTATCTTTCCTGCTTAGAATCAAGTTTTCAGTTTGGTTTTTCTTTTCTTCTCAGCTATTGTCAAGTTTATTTCTACCTTTGCTTGTTTCCCGAGAAAGTGAGCTCATTCGGTATTAAATGGGTTTTGATGTCTGCAGTACAGACTATGAAGAATGTGTAATGCTTTGAATTAGCTGTAGAGAAACTATTGATCACAATGCTATGAAAAATCGTGAAGTTTTAACAGTAATATTTCATTGTTTCCTTCTTTTTTTTTGTTAGATGGTTATGCATTCTCACAGGAGGAACATGGTGTTATTAGCCAGGTATGTGATTATGATGTTAATTTTCTGTTAGTATTCATGGTGTTATTAGCCAGGTTATTGATTATGGTGTTATTTGTGTATTACTATTTATGGTGTTATTAGCCAGGTTAGGGAGTATGGTGTTACTTATCTCTTAGTATTCATGGTGTTATCAGCCAGGTAAGTGATTATGGAGTTAGTTGTCTATAAGTATTCATGGTGTTATTAGCCAGGTAAGTGATTGTGGAGTTAATTGTCTATTAGTGTTTATGGTGTTATTAGCCAGGTTAATGATTATGGTGTTAGTCGTCTATTAATGTTCATGGTGTTATTAGCCAGATTAATGACTATGGTGTTAGTCGTCTATTAATGTTCATGGTGTTATTAGTCAGTGTAGTGATTATGGTGTTAGTCATCTATTAATGTTCATGGTGTTATTAGCTAGGTTAGTGATCATGGAGTTAATCATTCATTAGTGTTCATGGTTTTATTAGCCAGGTTAGTGATTGTGGTATTAATTACCTATTAGTATTCATGGTGTTATTAGTCAGTGTAGTGATTATGGTGTTAGTCTTCTATTAATGTTCATGGTGTTATAAGTCAGGTTAGTGATCATGGAGTTAATCATTCATTAGTGTTCATGGTTTTATTAGCCAGGTTAGTGATTTTCGTATTAATTGCCTATTAGTATTCATGGTGTTATCAGCCAGTGTAGTGATTATGGTGTTATTTGTCAATTACTATTCATGGTGTTATTAGTCAGGTTAGTGATTATGGTGTTGATAGTCTATCAGTAGTCCGGGTGTCATTAGCCAGGACAGTATGTAAGGTGTTACCTCCCACATTAGTGTTGATGATGCTTTATCTACATTAGTAGTTAAGACAATGTAAGCCAAGTTTCTATTCATGGTGTTACTAGCAATGTTTATATTCATGGTGTTATTGGTACCTCTCATGTTAGTATTTACAGAATTAACTCCCAACAGTCCTAAATAATGAGATCAGACAAGGTACAATGCCAACTTCACCCTTTTTGCAGGGTCAAAATTTTTTAATGGGTCTCCCTATGACACATCTTCATAACCTTTTGTCTCCTTGCAGTCAGTCTGATACACTACACCACTGAATATGAAATAAGTTCATTTAAAGCTTTCTTGACATAGTTTACTCTGAGTGAACTGTGACCCTCTTAAAAACAAAGAATTTCTTGAACATCATGTGGTAGACCTCCATAGCAAATATGAAGTCCTTCCAACTACTGATACAGATAAATGAAGTCAAAATGTTACGAAACTTCCTTCAAGAGGAATGGAGACAGATCTATGACAGGACTAGGAATATGCCAAGGTTCTCCAAAACAGCTCACTAATTGTGGTACTTTTATTCCAAAAGTAATATTTTGTATTGGTATTTACAACTGTCCTATTGACACCCCATCCACTCGAGAGTTATTTGTTTATGGTTTATGGTTTCCTTGGGCTGGGCTCCAAGGAATTCTTGTCCTGCAAAGTATAAACGATGACAAAGTGAATCTTTGAAGCCTTCCTCCAGTTATTTCAAGATGTGCTACAGTCTTTGAACAAGACTTAATGACTGAAATACATAACTCAGTATGAATAAGGAAGCTACTACAGCACCAGCCATCATGGTCTTTGCTTGCTGCATTTTACTGCAGTCAGCAATGTTTTCATAAATTAATATAAATTGCGCATCATTAACTCTTTTTTACTCTGTTTTGTTTTTTTGGTCTTCCTTTTTGTGGAAGAAAGTCTAGAAGGCCTCTGTCCATCAGTACTTACTACACGATGCATTTCTGTCTCTTTATTTCAGGCTGATGTGATCAGAGTTTTTGACACTACGAAAGGACCAGAGGATGCTGTGGTTATTCCAGAGTCTTAAAAAAGAGCTTTATCTCGTTATTCTTCCGCCATATGTGGCAGGTTAATAGACCATTTGACGCCATGGAGATATGCATGCTATTAGGGCTTTTATTCGTCTTATCATCTTTTTAAGTGTGTAAGAAACTTCTTTTTTTTTTAACAGAAGTGTGAGTCAATGTTGTTCTTTTTCCTACCAGATGAAAAGTGGCGGCAGGACTAACAGTGAATGTTATTTTTTTAAATCGGTCTCATTTCAGGGATGTTTCCGTGAGACAAGTATTACGCATAGCAAAGACACAGGGTTTGTTTAATACATGATAGGGTATTAAGACAATTCACCACTGTCAGTGATTAGCATTGTTATAATTTGAACTTACATGTTTTAATATTTATGCATTCTTTTGGAAGGATCTCTCTGTTACGTACCTCTCAATGTTTTCTATATTCAACTGATTTTAGCATTCTTCCATTTTTATTGTCCATGGTATTAAAAGTGTTCAACGCAGGCTTCCTAAATCAGCAGCGCAAGTGGTACCCGACGTTCAGAAGGTTGAGCAGAAGTTTACTCAAAGAGTATCGAATAACTGAAACGCATTGCAAAAATGCTGACTAGAGTTAGTAACTTATTGTGACTCAAAAGTAAGTAAATAAATTCGTTGCATCACAAAACTCACAGGTAGACAAGTCCAGTGAAATTAATTTAGTCTCTCAAAATGTGAAATAGCCATCAGTTTACTAATTGGACCTTTTGTGGGAAAGTTTTTGCTTGGGAAATTGAAAGTTGCACCATTTTGCATCTGACCCCTTTGTGAAACACAAAACAATTCAAAGGAGATAAGGGGAAGGAACACATTTTGTATTTCCCCTTCCTAGTTTGGCAATTAGTGAATCCCAACATCAACATAATTTTCTCATGTGGCACTTTGTCAAATTTAAGTGAGCCTGCATGGCTTGTCGCATCTCAACATGAAGGCTGGTTGGTTATCTTTCATTTGAAGGTCCTGCTTTATCAGTGAACCACTCAGGTCTGTAGTCAGTGGGAGAGGGACAGGAGTGTAACACCCTTAAAACAAAAAATTGTTCCTAGAATTCTTGGGACGAGAAAGTCCTTAACATTATGTCACATCTGCTGGTGGGCCCATCCCATTTCCTTTCATTTGCCCCCCCCCCCGGATTATATGGGTGCAGGCCGGGAATTGTCAAGGGAGTTCTTTGTCGTTATGTTTGGCCTTATGGCAAAAGGTGCAATTTTGTGTCTAGCACGTGAACTTAAAGTTCCGATTAGATAAGCACTCTAATGAACTATTGGAAGTATGAAATGTACCACCGGAAGTGGTGGGATGTCAATTATACATCTATATGGTGAAACTTTAATCCATTAAAACAAAATCAACAAGAAATTGGTGAAATATGCAACAGTGAAGCAGGCCCGATGGATCCAGCGAGGATCCATACATCAAGCCCCATTAAAGAGAAATCGCTTACGGTAGATTTCAAATATTGAAAAACATTACGGCTTTGTAACGCTGTCCTTTGGAAGCCAGTTATGACTGTTTTGTTTCAAGTCATTGTTTCAATGTACTTTGTGGCATATATAATCATGCTAAAATTAGTCAGTTCAGAAACTGAAATCGATCTCTGTGCTGGAATGGAAATGTGGTGATATCTCGTCTACATCCTGCAATGATGATGTCATTTTCATTCACTTTTTTCCAACTGTGTTTTAAGACGTTTCTTCTCTCCTTTTTTTTTTTTTTTAAGATTAGATTTTGTTTTTAGGAATCATAGCCTTGTCAGGATCATTATTTCATGAGCTGTCAAAGGTATATCACATTGATTTGCTTCTAGCAAAAGAATAGAGTCTAAAAGATGTGAACTTTTCACTCAAATATATGGAATGTTGAATGTAAATTTTAAATTTTCGAATACATTCCTTTTTAATGAACATATCAAATTGTTGTCTTGGAGTATGCAGTCGCCTCTGAGCGTAACATAACGTGCAAATCAAGCTTGAAAAGTAATCAACATATTCAATATATTCTTCTAGCATCCGTAGAAAATGTCACAATTTTATTCCAAAAATTATTTTTTTGTATATCGATGTAGGTAGTCATAGTATTTCAACTGATGTAAAGTTTTTCTTCTGAAATCTGTTGTTCTTTTTTAGACAGTATTCAAAGTTTAAGCGTTATTTGGGTGTTTTTTGGGGGTTTTTTTGGGTATAAACCACCACCGTTTTGTCTCCTTGAATAACAGTGCTGCTAATTATATTCTTAGAGTGAAGTGTTGCAATCATTTCTCCTAATAAGCAGTCCAATCAAATTGTGCTGTCCAATCAAATTGTGCTATTGAATAATCCCCAAAATTCCATCAGCTAAATCTATATATCCTTCTTTACATTATATTCTTAATTTTATATAATTTTATTATTATTACTATTATCATGGATGCTCTCCGTTACTTTTTTATGCCAATGGGCAAATGCCACGCTTTGCATAGTAATCCAACCTTTAGGTTTGTCAGTTCTTCTTTGACCCTTCAGCATTTATTTTCAATTTTTGCTCTAGCTTTCCTAATACCAGTTGCAATGTATTTGCTTCTTACCAGTAATGCTGTATGAGTGTGTTACAAACATGTGCAATGATTCGGTAGTAATTTTTTTTTTTAGAATGTCTTTCTTACTTAGCAATTGCACATTTAATTTGCATCTCAATATTAAATATCATTGTGCCTAACACCCTTTGTATTTTGTATTTGCACCAGTGCTAAATTTTTGCCATTGTGGGATCTACAATAGCTCACATGCAAAACATTTTAAATCTGTTTAAAACACCACTAGGTTAGCTTCACAGCAGGTTGCAGTATGTGTTCTCAAACAGAGAATATGGCCCAGGTGTAGTGATCAGTAGGCACTTGACTTTTTGGTACAGCAGTCACTCAAGACCAAACTTTCATTTTCAGTGATGCAATTTAAGTGGGCATTTTTCAGAGCCTTGTTGTTCCACCTAGTGGTTGACAATATTTTGTACACTGTGCTTTCATGTCCTGCTTCGTAGCACCTGTATTGTCAGTATTAGAGCAGGGTCAATGATATGTTTATTCATGTTTTTATCAGATGTCGGTTTACTAGGAAATGTTTGCTTTGTTGGTTTTTGTGTTTGAGCATGGTATTGGGTTGCATATAGTGTAGAGTCAGTAATACCATATGAAATTATCTCAACTGGCTACCCGGTCATGTCAGTGTGGGTCAGTTGTGAATTACACATATTCATTTGCCCCGTGAGAAGTGACAATAATGACTTCTTGCCTCAGATCATTTTGTGAGTTTTTTTGAAGGTTCAGGCAGCAGTCTTTCAAGAATTTTCCTTGGAAATCTGAATGTTGGTACACAAAAAAGTTGGCCAAGCCTACAAGACCCACGGGCATATTGTTGTGTGACATTTCAATATTTCTGTCACACAACGCACACAGTCAAGAAGTTGAAAGTATTTGAAAGTTTCATGATTTATCAGTCTGTATTAACGTACATCAATACCTCTTTACCTACATAGAATTTTTTTCAGGTTTATGTACAATACATACCGTTATGTTATTACAGGATGAAACGCTTAAATGTTGTGGAATCAAGTACTTAAGTTTCTGTACAGCTAATGTAGTAATGGTTAGTTTGTCGATAATGTCAACTCTATGTGAAACTTCGTGAATATGTTAACGTTGGGACGTCACCACGGTACAGGAATCTCATGCACAGACATGTGGTTGCCTTAAATACAAAACCTCTGTACACTTAAATTAGATGCATTTAGATCAGTTATTATTAAAGTTGCTGATGTGGGATGATCAATGTTTTGTTTTTCATTCCTGTGCAATATTTGTATCACATGAAATGTTAGATAATGGTACAATAAATTCTTGTTAGACATAACTTGTGTTTGCAAAGTAACACAAGATCTTTTGTCATTTGTATTACATACATGTAAGCCTGTAGACGTTATTTTTTTAGTGGGGTCGGATGTCAGTTTTGGTCCAGTCGTTCAGATTGAAGTCGGGTTAGTTAGCGAAGCCCGCATAGGATCTTGGACTAAAAATTTATGTGCACCTGAATGTACCAATAACAGAGTATCATCGAGACAAGCCACCACAATTGTACATGAAAATCTGTCCGTGGGAGAAACATTGCAGAATTTAAATAGATGGACTATAGGGCCCACATGTGAGCCTCAATGAACACCATGAATTGAGTAACCACTAATTTACACACCATCAATCATTGTGCAAGAGAACATGTAGGAGTGTAGCGTTTTGCCGACTGTCATCATATGGTCCACAGGGTCCACATCGGACCTTTGACAAGTCGCTTTTGAACACCCAAAATGGCCCGTCATCCATGGAACATTGTATTCAAGTGTCATACAATTCCATGAAAGGAGAGGGGAGGAGCAGCATTTTTAAACAGAATTGCATGTGGACCATATTTCCACACTGGCCCAGCTGGCCCTTCTAAAAATTCCTGAACTTCCCAAAGGTACCGCTAACAGAGGATTATTTGGACAAACCATTGTTTTTTTTTTCAGAAAATCTGTATGAGTAGATATTTTGCTGAATTTTACAAAAGGGGCCGTAGAAACCATGTGGGACGTTAAACCAAAATTTTCTGAATACCACAAATGACCCTGCACCCAAGCAAAATTGTGTTCAAGTTTTACACAGATTTGTGAAAGCGTGTGCTAGGAGTTAGCATTATAATGGGCAGACAGAGTTGACGTCCCCCCCCCCCCCCCCTGTATCGCTTTTCGATGGATCTATCAATGAAACGAAATGGGATACTTCGATTATCTTCATCAAATTAGTGTTTGCACGTACACAGAAGCACGCACTGCACCATCAAGTGATCTGAGACTTGATCACTGTAACGCCAATTAGGCCTACAATAAAAATTGCAGCTGTAACTTAATTCATACCTTCATCAAATGAATGTGCAACATCAAATGACTTGGACTTATTACACGTACATGTAGAAACTTCACACCTTCATCAAATAATGGATGTACATCATCAAACGACTTGATCATGTACGTATGTTAACGTCACACCTTTATCAAATGGTATAAGTGGCCATCAAACGCGTAAGTTACGTCAACATAAATCGGTACAAACAGCGTGCCATACGACCATGCTGCCCGTAGGGATGAGATTTGCAACTCCGTGGATTGCCTACTTGTTACAGCTGGTAGCGGCCTACAAACTGACGTAACTGGGCTTACGAAATTTTCGTTAATACGACCACCCTCACCATCTGAAAAGCAACTAGATCGATCGCTGATGAACGTAAATAGTGCAAGACTCACACAGTTGTTGATACCATCAAGAAAAAAAGAGAAACAAATAAAAGCATCCACAGATGAATTCATGGTAACGTTAATTGTACGTTGGCCGTTTCTTCTGCATAGAGGCTTTATTTACACTCAACCAGAACCTCCCGTGTATAAGTCAAACGTCGCTGGCCATGCGCACTAACTGTTGCATATTTGTAGGCAAATGCCTTTTTAGTGCGACAAGTAGCGTAGGCCTAATTCTTCTACTCTCTGAATTTCATAACCTTCTTAATGGCTCACCAAAGCTTATTATCTTAGATATGCGTTTTTTTAAGACTGGGGAGAATACTGTCGCTTTGCAATTTCTTCGCACACTGTCTATCCCCCAGACTCTTCCAAAATATAAAAGAGAAGGAAAACCTTATATTATCATGTGTCCTTTTCTTGCATGACATGTTCAAACTCATTCACCTTAATATTTCAGTGACTTAATATTGGTCTTTTTTGCCTTGGAATTTACAACAGAAAAGAAGTCTTCGTTACCTTCAAACCTGGCAAGACAAACGTTCGGTTATTTATGTTTCAAACGAAATGACGACTGTTTGAAAAGGAATCTGAAAATAATCCTAAAAGAAACATGAAAAACTAACAAAATAAATCAACTTACAAAGCAATTCATTTTCATATGTCTGCTGGCATGCTTTGTCCTTTTTATCTTAAGTGCAGAATATCAAGTTGATCGAAGAGAGTTCATTTTTGTTTTCAAAAAAAGTTCATTCCTCTTTCGAAAACCTCCCCCCCCCCCCGTCGATGACGTCATAATAGTCAGCGATCCCCATGCTCGACAAAGTACACACAAGTTCTAATTTTTTTTTTTCCTTTGGTGAAAGTTCCAGATTGGTCAGATGTTTTATCTTCGAGCGATGGCTGAAAAAAAACTTGCATATCAGCCCGGCCGTGGGGTAGGAATAATGTGCAGACGTAATGCTTTTGTCGACAGAACGGGGAACCGACGGGGAAAAAAGCTATCGAATGGCGAAACATCACAGATTTTGTAGATCTTTGTGAAAAACCCATGGTCGTCGATTTTTGCCCTCTCCTCCACTAGATGACCATTCCTGACCTTTTTGAAAAACCCATGTGGTCGACTTTTGGTATGAAACTCTACGTCTCCACTGAGCTGTTACTAAGACTATCCCACGTATTTAATTACGTAAATGGGCTAATCGAATTCCCAAAATTTACGATATTTTGTCACATCTGTTGAATATCACTTTTATATTGATGGTAAATGGTCAAAATTAGAGAAATTAAACATCTGAAGTACAATTGAAATAACGATGACAGAGGAATTAAGGATTAATATTACGAAGTGCAACTCTGTGACCAGACCCTATGTAAAATAAGGTATTAACCTGATAGGGGAAATCTCCTCATAAAAAATACTGCAATTTGTCAGTGTGACAATTCCAGTAACTGCACTAAAGGAAAAGATACGAGATTAATGAGGCTAATTGCAATGATGTCCTTCAAACTTGTCTCAAAATTAACGATATCAACTCAAAAATGATCCCGTTTAATTTTTTTTTTTCATTGTTTTCACTGAAGAAGAATCAGCCGATATGGTGAAGTTTCACAGGAACACCTCTGAAAGGCAAGTTTTACACTCACGAGAGTTGTCCACTATTAAGTACGTATTTAAAGTGTACCCTAAAGTCTAAAACTACGAGAGAAAAAAATAGTTCTAGTGGTTGGAAAATTAATCCAATCCATCCCACTCCCATCTTCTTGGCTTGTTCCATTGCCGGCTGAGATATAAAATGTTGAAAGACTTTCACTTAATTTTAAATTAAATTAAATATGTGTGGTACAAGAATGTCAACTCAAATTATTGTATAATCTTTACAGTTTAGATGGAGTGATTAAGCTTCAACAGTACTTTTTATACAAGTCTAGGAACGTCCTGTGTAGATAGATTCGAGTTGGACCATTTGCATTAGTTTTTAAGCTGTGTTAAGTATACTTTTGAAATTTTCAACTTTAGAAACTATTTAAAGAGTGCTGAGTAGGACACATAGACTAAAGAATTAAGCTAATAAATAATACTAAATAAAGGCAAACCACTGGTGACCTCCTTCCTCATTATGAGAACAGAGATCTGTCTAGTGTGTCGTTAAAACAATTCTCATATCACTAACAAATTCAAAGAAATTATGCTCATTTTTCCTAAAATGTGGAAATCCTTAATTACTCCAGACAGCTCACAACAAGACTATGTTTACCTCAGTCCGAGATTTCTTTAAAAAAAAAGGCTAGAATCTTTGCCGGGTCGTTGCATGAGGTATTGTTCAACCGCCTACCTCCCTCTTTCATAGCTACCGTGTTAGGGTTGTCCACTGCTGGAAATTTATGAGAGCAAGCGAGGTTTATTCTTCTTATCTTTACAGCAACTGAATTAGCCTGACTGCATGCAGGTAGGGTAGGTATATACAAGGACCATGTATAATCTCAAGAAGATTTATTACTGCTTGCTCTTCTGGGACAAAGTTCAACAGTCGAGGATAATCCTAGCTAGCTGTGCCGTCTCCTGGCCCTCGCAGGTGTAAACAGTCGCTTTCCTTAAAATGGCGGTTAATCAGCTTGCGGCAGCCGATTTTGTGGTAATATCAGTACATTTCCTCGTTGTGTTGGTGCTTGGAATATGGGTAAGTGACGAGAATGAAATTCAGGGGGGAGTGAAAACGCTACGTCATTAAAAGATTTGTTCAGAGATGTAGATTGTTGCAATGATTATTTCACCTTAAGTTTGTATTTAAAGGAGCATATACGTAGTTGTGATATACACCTTACACCTTAACTTTTTGCACTGCATTTTATCAATGTTTACCTGGATTCTCCAGGTAGACATTGATGGCCTTCAACCTGGAACATTCCTGATGAAAAGCTAGGGAGAGACATAAAACAAATACTCATGTATAAAAAAAATAGCAAAATAACCTATTTATTCTCTCTCCCTACTGAGGCACTCGTTATTAAAATTTGTCCCTGGCAGATAATTTTGTACGAAGAATCTGTTAAAGAGGGATGTTTATACTTGATTTGGAGAAAGAAAGTGCAAAAAGTCATGTAATGTAGTCCTACCGTGTATTTCACAACTCCCCATCCTTTTTTAATAGTAAGCTTTGGGTCAGCAGTGCTGGGTGTTACGGTAGGCTATTTGCCTATAGCAAATGTGAGGCTTTGTTGTACCTTAGCGAGATCGGGTCAATTTAACATAATCAAGTGGCAAACTTTGGACAGTATAATTTTAAGTGTTTCATGTACGTATTATTTTGGAGAGTTGTCATTACTATTATAATTTTGTGGAGAGTTAAGTTCGTGATTTCTAAATCTTATCTTCAGCGCCATCATTATAGTAATCACTTTCTTTAACATTGCGACAATTTACAACCTGTCTGTCCTGTTTCAAGAAAACATGTTTTACGACAGAATTGTGATACTCTAAGCCTGACTAGATTGAAAATAAAATTCACAACTACCAAATTCCACGAAACGAAAGAAAAGGTACTGGAGATGAAGTGACGTAAAAGACTAATAAAGATATTTATTGGTAGCTATATTGGATTATAAAAAAAATGGATAAAACAAAGAAATGGATAACGTGAATGGAAAATCAAAGCAACGATCAAGAACTGAAAAGCTTTGAAGGTGACAAGCTGGTAATGCAGTCGCTACCAATTTGCACATTTTGTCATTAACACACGAAATTAGTATACTTTGTAGAAACCATGTAAAGTTTTTTTTTGTTCGTTTCTTTTTACCACTATGTTGTAAGTAATATTCTTCTTTTTGACTGCAGTCAAGTTACAAAGCAAATCGGTCATCCACTGCAGGATATTTCCTAGCTGGACGAAGAATGAGCTGGTGGCTGGTAATTAATTCATTACAAAATTACTCACGCACAGTCAAACCCAGACGTTATATACGTATGATTTTCTAATTAACTGTATGTGCCTTACAAATTGCCATGGGCTTAATGGAACATACTTAAAATAAGACATCACTTTTCCCGAAAATTAGGCCTACATCACTTTCAAGGACGTACTGAGAATCGAATACCTCATTACGTTAATTAGTCCCTTTTTGTAACTCAATGAGCGAAGGGTGCATTGCTCCTCCAATGTAAACTGAATTTGTTGCCTCCCCTATAATTTGGGGGTCCAAAAATTATTTTCAATGTCTCATATGCCAGTGGTTAGCTCCTGTTTCACCCCTCCCCCTCCCTGAATCTGATGCAGTTAAATGTGTGTGGAAATCTTGGACCTATCCAAGCCAATTTTTATCTATCACGTCATTTGATTTCGTAATGTATCCTATCTGTGACTTCTGATAGCTTTGATACCGTAATGTAAAGTCATTTACTAAATTACTTATCACGATACCGCAATTCTCACCGCATCGATTCATTTAACCTTGTAGGTCGGTCTGTCACTGTACGTGACTAACATTGGGAGTGGATCATTCATAGGCCTCGCAGGGACGGCATCGGCCAGCGGTTATGCTGTAATTGCGTACGAATTTACGGTACGATATGTACATATACTTCTTCCTTTCTTAACCACAATTACATCTCACATGGAGTCATAGGGTTTTTTATCTGAACAAACATATGTTGAGTGCACCGTATGTATGTAGATGTTACATAGACTGTATATTCTATTAATCATACGTTAACGCGTCAGTCCATTAAAGGGATATTCTTTCATGAAACTTATAAATTACATTTAAAATTAAACTGTTAAATTTAATTGACATATTAATGATAATTCGTCATGGCTAGGGGGATTATCATGTTTAACGACGTAAAAATGAAGATTCATGCGTATTTAACGATTCAAGTTACTTTTTGGCGGATTCAAGACCAGACGCTTTCACATTAGTACTAATTCATATGCACATAGCCAGTACATAACAGTCTTCATAACTGTCGGTTGTGAAATTTGACTATGTCAATTATACGCATTACCATTTGGTTGTACCCTTCAAAATTCTCACTTTCTGGATGTCAGCTTCATGTGTCACTTTAATTATGTTTACAACATCGACATAAATCATCTACAATGTTTTTCATTTATGTTTTAGGATGATGCATGTCCCATTTAAGTGCTAAACATTCTAATGCATCAAAAGTTAAAGTGATTGTGCATGCGTTTTAAATGTCCTCGCTAGGTTAATCATAGATGGAAATACGTCATTCAGTGGTCGAAAATGACAGAAACCACTTCAAGAATCAACAGAAATAGCAAAAAAAATAAAATAAAATAAAAAAGTAAAGAAAAGATGAAACAAATCATAGTTAAATTGACGATTCTTATTACAAACTCCTACATAGTTACTATGCAACAGTGCAGATTCAACGGTGTATCAAAAACACTAGACTCAAGTCGTCACTCTTTGGTCGGTGCCGGGAATTATTGCATTTACTGAAACAATCACTTTATTGAAAAATAAGCTACAGATTGATGACCTCCCTACGGCGTCATCGACCATCTGTTCTGACGCACTCAACATTTATAGCTAGTACACTTCCCATTGGCTCTTTCAAAGAAGCGCACTGTTCACTTGAATGAAACCAGACCATTACTACATTATCGTATTTTGTACTTTTTGTCGTTTTTTATAAGCGTTTGAAATCATATGGCAGAATGTATCACTTTAATCCTACTTGTTATCCGAAATTGTCTGTGTAGGGCAACTAGACTTCATACTTAAATTTTGAAGATGAAATTTTAATGGGCCCCACGCATGGAGCTTCTCTTTAACCTCCACCATCCTGAAGAGTACGGTGCAAAATCATAGTTTATGTTTGTATTGTCATTCAAAGACCAATCTTTGATCAGTTAAAGAGTGACAAAACAATGTGTAAGTTGTGGTCTGATCATGTTGTTGCACTTCCACGGTTTGGGGAAGTTTCGACTGTAGATCAGTATAGGTAAATATGTCCATTCCTAGAAAAGTGATTAAGTTGTTACAGTATATATAGCTCATTCAGTAATCAAATATAAGCTTAATGGGACAATTGAGTGCAAAACAGAGGTAATATATAAAAAGATGTTGTAAAGCTTATCGGCTGTACAAAAATTCCTCATTTCAGACATGTTGGATTCTCTGAAAGAGATTATGAAATATTCACTTCGTCGAAGAAGCTTATCTCTTTAACTTGACAATTTTCTTTTCAATTCCAAGGATAGCCTAACTACTCCTCATGCAATGTACGTCATTGACTCCATTTCTTCGTTCCTCATTTCCTCTTTCAGGGCCTATTCTGCCTTCTTCTTCTGGGGTTTGTTTTTATGCCCGTCTATATTTCGTCAGGGGTAAGTATTAATGATTCACTCAATAGTCGCAAACGAGGTAGATGTACACGACAAAGGTCAACATGTTTGATACTTGACTGTCACTCTTAATGTCAACAAGTGCTTTTGTGCTTTTGTTTTTCAACAAGTGATTTTTCCTTTTTTTCTTTCTTTTTCTTTGAAGTATTGCAACATGCGCCACGGAATGGCGACAGAAAAGAATACTTTTAAGTATGTACCCAAGCAGAACGATGATAGAACGAGAGTGTTGCCCTACGTTTTCAACAGAATATAATTACTCGTTCGGACTTCAGGTTTAGACAGATTCAGATTACAATGTACAAATTTGATTAGGCTCAAATGATATGTGTGTTCAGTTAGTTAGAGCTTAACTTTTACTAGGGTGGTAACTGGTAAGTTTGCACATCAAGACTTCAAGTGGAGACGTAGGAGACCGCAACACTGGAATGGCTGGAAACAAAGAATGCAACCGGCGATTAACGTCGGCTAAACGTAACTTGAGCATCGGCGAGGTGATCGACAAACAGTGTCCAGAGTATAGGAATAACAACAGTGCGAGTGCACAATGACTGAGTGTAGGTTACAGTAGGCTGACTCGGGCGATGAACATATTAATAGACGTTGAGCATAGGCCAACTTAATTATACAGTTGACTTGTAGTAAACACGGAGGGGAACTGACTGATGAGAGCCTTCAGATCGATGGAAGTAAACTTCAGGTTGGGTGGAAATTCTTATTCAAAACTCTCAATCGACGAGGGTATATATACCAAAGTTACGTGCTAGAATGAATGAATGAATCTTGTAGAGAGAACCTGCTCAATAACATGATACTAAAACAGAAGAGAGCAAAGTTCCAGTTCCTTCCAACATGTACGTATTTGTCCGTGGAACTCTCTAGTAGTTACGCGAAATGAGTCGAAGTTCTTGCATGTACAGTACAGCAGGGCATTTGCAAGTTCATAGAGCAGTTACATCACCAGTGGAGGTACAAGATAGTAACTATTATAATGAAATTAGGTATTGCGCATTACTCTAACACATGTTACTAAATGTCTGCTATGTACCTGCATAACTGAATGAAGACAGCCTTTCGCTATGACCTTAGAAATGTTACCACATTTAACTGTGGTTTGGACAAAAATGTGCAAAGACTTCAAATTACTTCTATAGGACCTCAAGCGTCCTGCTTGAAAGGAAAAATAAGCAACTAACTTTGTCAACAAGTTTACTCATCCGTAATTTTACAACGATTCAAAAGCATGAAAATTTGTTCTCAAGAAACAAAATGTCTTTTATCCTGGCTTGGGTTCACAAACGTTCCGCTAACCTTTTTGTTTTATTTTTCCCACTTTAGATCAATACAGTACCGGAATATTTGAACCTTCGATTTGGAGGTAGCCGTCTGCAACTTTTTCTAGCCGTGACGTCAATCGTGTTGACTGTCCTGGCTTCTTTGTCTGTACGTGTCAAATATCATTATCTGGGTCAATAAAACCAGCTCATAGAATAAATATTTGACAAGGAAGGAGTTCCTCTAAAACTAGGAAACGTTTTATTATAATTAAATGTACAATTAAGAATTTTTCCAAAAGCAATATTTGAGAATAACATGAAAACAAACGAGTCAAATTGACTTGAATCCCTTGAATAAGGACGGTGCAATTTACTCTCCCCCCCCCCCTCCCCCCGCCCATGCTTTAACCAATAGGATAAAGTTAACGAGAACAACAAGTTGTAGGTGCGTTATCAATTTGCATACTTGCCAGGAGAGCAGCCTCACATGAAGAATACATTTCCTTAAAACACATCGTCAGCAAACCTGCCCACCTCCTCAGTTACAAATTTTACTCAATGGTCATGACAACTAACCTGCAACAACATCCCCTGCAATGATGTGGAATGTAGACTAAAAGACTGAGACATCTGATGTCTAATTGACTGGTTTATCAGTTTGCTACCTGAATGGGATAAAATCATTATCAGTAAAATTTCAAATTAATTTAGTAACAAGAGGTCAGTAACAGGATATACCACATTTAGACAAAAGAAAGATGTGATATGAAAACAGGACTGTAAGCATCTTTGATTCAGCATGATAGGCCATATGTTAGAAATAATAACTTTCTAATACAAATTTTATAAATTGTATTCAGTTGAAATCTATATTCAAGATGTCCATAGCAATCCTAACATTGCAAAGAGATCTTTTGATTTATGGTTTCTTTAAATCTTACCATCGAAGTGAACACTTAAACATATGACGATGGTCATGCCCGTATTGCAGCTGCAAGTACTAGTGTATCATTACTATTATCTTTGCAACTTGCAATTTTATCCTTACTACTGCTTCCACTCCTAAGACCATCGTTACCAATAGTACCGCTATTACTTAACGTATCAGTATTTGTAATATCACCACTATACCTCTATACAAATTCTGCTGTCACTACTATCTGCTGATATGATTACAGCTAATGTGACTTTACTACTACAAGTCCCACATGGTCGATATCACAGTCCATCCACATAAGATCTCCAGTTTCATCTCAGTCATAATTGTCTCACTCTTTTTAGATAGTATTTGTTAACATTCTTTTGTATTTTTCTTTTGTTTTTCCCGGCACGTACTAATTTATTTTTTTTTTAGTCAGAGATGTATGCAGGAGCTTTGATCATCCAACAAACATTAGGCTGGAACATATACCTGTCTGTAATCCTTCTGTTAGCGATGACTGTAGTGTACACGGTAACGGGGGGCCTAACAGCTGTCATATACACAGATGCCCTGCAAGCGGTGATCATGTTGATTGGTGCATTCATTCTAGCTGTTATTGGTAAGAAAAAACAAATATTTACAAACTTAAGTCACAAGATATCATGAAATATGTAAATCACTCAAAGTTATTGTTCAGTGCGTGGTCGTTAGAATAGAATGATCCTCATCATGTTGAGTGAACATATGACATACATATTTAAAAGCCAGAGGACAAAATGTCTCATCTTTTTGTATATGTTGTAAATATCACTCATACCGGACAGAGTCAGTGACGTCAAGTGACAAAACCCGTCGTAATCAAGCACTCTGTGACACTGTTGATGACGTTTGCACTCGCACACACGCATATCTATATTACTGCAGAAGATGCATTTCATTGTGGCACAGCAGTCACTATAAATTACGTAGTAAGGCCAATTAATTCCATAAGGTAGGTGATATCAAATGATATCCTTCTTCCCTTTGATGCTATCAGCGTCCATTTTTATACTTTAATAGCACTTGTTGAGGTTGGTGGATTCGAAAAGTTATACCTAGAGTACATGACCGCAGTGCCAAACTCAACTGTACAAGGTGAAACCGCTTGCGGCATCCCACAGGAAACGGCATGGCACATATTCAGACCTGCTAACGACCCGAACTACCCTTGGCCAGGTGTGATATTTGGAATCACACTGCTATCGGCGTATTTCTTTTGTACAAACCAGGTAAGATTAAAATCAAGCCTTCTGTGGAAAATAATGTGTAAAGGAATGGATGGCTATTAAAGCCAACGCATCTACTATGTGATTTAATCCAACAGAACGGCTTTTTCTAATCTCTTCAAGTAATCAATGTTTCAATATTTAACATTAAACTCTTCCAGAACTCTTCTAACCTACATTAAAACCACATTGCCTCACCGCCACGTAACTTAAAAGTGTTAGCTACTGGTGAAAATTGACACTTCAAAAATGGGAGATTTTGGTGTATTTACTTTTCAGTACTATAACTCATTACACCATGATCAGCTCCAACATAATGAATTTGCAACAGTACAGGTCTCACTGCTGTTTCACTGATTATTTAAAGATACCCACGGTTAAGTTGCATGAAAACTGTCAACCATTACATTGTCCTGTTTTACACTTTTTGTCGTTATGCTGGAAAATAATTGACATCATATGGTAAAATTTACCACCTAAAACTACCTGTTTTCCCACATTGTTTTAATAATGCAAATACAAAAACGTCTTCAACTTTGGACCTGAAATTTTAATGTTGTAACTTTTTGCCTACGCATGTAGTCAATTAAATATTTCTGGGCTGAGGCCTTCTTATTGATTCCCAAACGGTAGATGTTCCAGCTATTGCCTCATGCCTCTGTTTGTGAAGATATTTTATTGTTGATATTTCTATGTAGATATTCGTGCAAAGGTCTTTGGCAGCTAAAAACATTACCCATGCAAAAGCTGGCAGTGTTCTGGCAGCTTATTTGAAATTACTTCCAATGTTACTGATGATATGGCCTGGAATGATAAGCAGAACTCTTTACGCAGGTCAGTCTGTTACACGTACAATTCCATTATGCCAAAAAGGATGCACATATGTATTTTGCATATTTCAATTAATACAAAGCCATTTTCAAAACAATCTTTTTCTTCCTGTGTCCTAAGCAAATGAGCCAGATAATATATCTTCTGTTGTTCACATGATTCAGTTTACTCCATTAGGGTAGGGGTGCGACTTAATTGTCCATTACTTTGTACAGCATTTAACAGAATGAAGTCTTGTACTTATGTTGAAAATACCTTATTTATTTCCACATTAATTTTGTAACTCTTTTAATCTAACGTTAACGTTGTTTCATCTTTGTGTTTGCTAAAGATGAAGTCGCCTGTCAGACGAGGGAAGTTTGTGAAGAAGTTTGTGATAATCCTGTTGGATGTTCCGATATTGCCTACTTGAAACTGATTCTCGAATTAATGCCAACAGGTACATTGTTATCAATCTTTTTTCTCTTTAATCCACCATCGTTCCTTCTTTTTGTTTGTCAGCTAATTCATCTTTTTTTACTCTTCGTTTCGTTGTTCTCGTGTTTTTGCTCATTTGTTGTTGAAAGTTCAACACAATTTCTTAGAAAAGTGCAGCAACCAAACTTGACTTTTTTCCTCCACTTTCAAGAAAGCAGAAACACAAATTATAATTAATTATATTATATGCATTATATTTGATAGTGACAGTCATAATTTATATTATTGTTGTATAGAGTTGGTCATTCTAAGCCACCGTACTCAAAAGGGTCATACAAAGTTTAGTCTTCCGGTTTATTAACCTTCTCTTTATTTCCCTCAGACAGTCAGATTAGACAACGCAATACATTAAAAATAAAAAACGTAGACCCTGTTCTTAGAAAGATTTCGTAATACGTAGTTGATTGGTAGATCACGGGTAGCAACCATTAGCATATGACATATAGACAATCATTGGCTCTGTGATTGGTCAACGCTGTCACGTGACCATTCATCAAATTCATGTGTCAGTCGAATCATTAATAAATGGAACTCTGATCGATCGTAATATCAAAGGAAACCTCTCGTTCTCTCTGGACTTTCTGTTCTCTCGCTCTGTGTAAGTTGTACCTTTAAAGGGAACTTCTTCAACAACGAGTGGAACATCCGTCGCTGGGGCAGTCACACCAAGACTGAAAACCCCTAACGCCCCCTAACTAACGCGACATGGTGGTCGGTGAGGTTTACGCTATCACGACATTATGAAGTTGTACATGTTCATAGCCTCGCTTCGTCAGAATTTTGCCCTCTACTCTCTATAAATTTTTAGGCTTGAAAGGGCTGATGCTGGCTGCTATGATTGCTGCTTTGATGAGTTCTGTGACGTCTGCATTTAACAGCCTTAGTTCCGTCTTCGCTCTCGATATTTGGACGAAGTTGCGACCTAAGGCTCCAGAAATAGAACTGCTCATAGTTGGAAGGTAGGCTTTGGTATAATTATAATTTTTTATTCTTATTTCAATCATGTTTTACTGAGACATTATGCGTAGACAATTCTCCACTTCGCGTCGATGCGTCGGTATTACACGAATTTTACAGTACACTAGTGTCGTACCAAAACAAAAAATCGTTTTTTTTTTTACATAGACCTACTGTTCATCTTAAAATGAGACTTCATCGAAGCTACGTATGTTTCTTTTATTTTTCTTTCTCTTTATATAGAATAATTACGTTAATCCTGGCAGCCATATGTGTTCTTTGGCTTCCCCTCATCCAAGCATTTGGGGCTGGTCAATTATTCGTGTATATCCAATCCATCACATCTTATCTAGCGCCACCTATTTTTGCCGTATACACCATGGGATATTTTTTTCCTCGGACAACAGAAGTGGTAGGTCACCTTTTCGTCATGTACTGTCGAGTAACAGGCAACGTCTTGAATGCTACCATTACCACTGAAGTATTAAACAATGTCAGTGCTAAACACCAGATGATGTTGTCAGTACTTGTTTCATTAAATCAAGCCAGTGGGCCGATGAACATGATTTGCTATTTGAGCATATGATTACGTCATGTAATTTTGTTCAATTCATATAGATTTTCTGATAGTTTCCCAAGACTAGAAGCACTTTTAATCTTGGTGTCATGCGAGTAAATTCAGATTTGTGATATATCGCGTAGGATTTGTGGTTCTCCGTTTAATAGCGTGGACCTCAAACACATAGGCCTATACAAACATGAAGCATGTTACAACCGGGTAAAATCTAGCAGGGTGGAAACGAGGGGAAAATGGTTTTTGTCCGATAAGAAACTGTCAGTATAGGTAGTGGAGACGAACTGGTAAATGAAGTGACCATGTGCTTTTCTGCCTGTGTTAAAATAACAAATCATTCAACTACATTTTTGAAATCCCCAATACAGCACTGTAGCATATTGTCGCAACTTGCACGTAGTAAAGTAAATAATAAATTACAATTAAATAATATATAAGATTCTGCCGTTTAATTGGTTTTGGTTTTGTTTGATAGGGGGCGTTCTATGGATTGATGTTCGGAGAGGCTTTCGGTGTCGCTCGTATGATCACTGATTACGTGTTCACAGCTCCAGGATGCGGAGTGTTTGATGATCGTCCTGGCTTTGTTAAAAGCTTCCATTACCTTCACTTTGCATTGGTGCTCTACGCAATAACATGCATAGTCATTGGAAGTGTTAGTTTCCTTTCCCCTCAAACACCCAAGGAAAAGGTACTCAGCTTGTCATTGTAATTTTTAATCTACTGTACTTTACTATAAATATTGCACTTAAATTGTAACAGATCATGGAATGCGAAGAATTACATTTTATTATTGTTAAACCATTTAGTCCACCACTGAACATCAGTAACATTGTTATGTCCTCAAAACAGATGCATACTACTGCGTCCGTCAGCATAAGATGAGTTATGGAAGATTGAATCTTTGAAAGTTTGGGAGGACTTCTCTCGATCAATCAATAACTCAGTTTCTAACTGTGATAAACTTTTCTTCTTTAAGGGAAAGGCCTCATTTGGATTAATTTACAAATCTGTGTCATTACATATTGGTTTTAAAAATGTGATTTTCTACTGTAAAACAAATTCAGTATGTCCTTTAATATGGATATGTCTGTAAGTTAAACATAATGCGAATCACCCCAGGTACTTCAGAATTTGTCAGCTTTGTGATTTACATGACGTAGTCACTTGAACTGCATCCTAAAAGCTTTAGGCATAAACGTTTTTGCAGATTTGATTATCGAGGTACTTCTGATATAAGTATATATTACGAAAAAGATTTCCATTTCTCAGTACATGATGTCTCGTTATATCGCTCTTTATATCCCGGTGTAACGTTAAACGAACTAGATGAGAGCCTTTTTGCACATTTCTTTGATGATTACCGATGTGTTATAATGTAATCAGTAATGTAAGTAATGCCTAATTCTAATTTCTATACAGAATATTAAGCATGAACACTAATTTCTTCAAAACTTAAAACTTATGAATCTCTTTTGTCTCTGTACACCAGGCTAGCTAATTATTGTAATTTAAGATCAAATATAACCTTAAGTGATAATTTGTAAAACTTGGTTACTTTGAGGATATTACCCACCTTAATTGTGAATTTGTTTTTACTTCAACAATAGCACGTCATGGTATTCTTCATTGCAAGCTTACAGTAAATCCCTGGACGTTTCAAATTTTCTTAATAAAGCTTGTTTCACTAAAAAGAATGTTTCGTTTTAAATACGAAAAGCAAAGATTCAAGCTCGTAATGTTTTAATGAGAACACTGTATGTTTGTTCCTTTTGTTTTTGTTTGTTTTGCTATTTTTTGTGAAGTATGTACACATAGACAAACTTTCCTGCGTACTTAGTTTCATTCAAATGTTTTGTACGCAATTAAAAGTTAAACATATCGTCCTATAAGAAGAACAAAGTTTTTATTTTTCTCTTGCTGAAACCATATACTTATTACTTGAGATTTGCAACTAGCATGTAATTAAGAACCATTTATTGTTCTTTTCTCAATACAATAAATTAAAAGTGAACGTTTCAACTTGCAGTGCAACAAAGATGGAAGCTTAAATTTTGATTAGCTGTATACCATACAGAGAGAAAGTGCAACAAATTGGTAACTTTTTCTCTTAATTCTAATCAAGATTCTCACCGAGCTCCAAATTTCTAACTTACCCATTCTCTGAAATACTTTTCTTTTTGTTGTAGTTGAGAGGACTGACTTGGTGGACCCGTCATGAGAAAAGACTGTTGGAACCCAAAACGGTCACTAAAACTATCGAAGAAGAGAAATCAAAAGTCGATGATAACTTATCACAAGACAGTGAGTACATTGATTCAGAGGATATAAGAGAAAAATGGTTAAAGGAGATTGGTAGTCTCGTCTCGCGTGACGTCAGTCTCGATAACTCTCTGTAAATGCTGCTGGCTTACGGTTACACTCTTTGCACGTAACCTACTCGTGTGTGGCGAATAATACTTTTTTATGATAGCAAAGTGACATTTGCACACACTCACATTCAAATCAACGTTGTTATTGTTTGCATTGTCATTTGTGTAAAAGAAAGAGAAACTTTTTCTAATTAGTGACATTTGCAAAAAGTTACCAAGAAGAGATTGACGTCACAAAGGATATTAAAGCTGGAATATGAGTTGAAAAATTTGTCAGTGAAAGTCAAATTCTGTGGAATATGTCATAGCCAATACAAGATAACATTGTTTAAGCCCTATGTTTGCATAGATGAAATGTTCATATCCATTTCCAATTGGTCAGTTTGCTTTCAAGTATAACGGTTATTGACTGCTATATTTTCTCCGAGAGTCCGAAATTTGTAGGACCAACAAAAGTGTTGGCAAATAAGTGCATAGTTCCCTTTCAGGTTTTGTGACATGTGATGATCTTTTCCCTACTTTCTTTTCCCTGAAACACTGACGAAGAACAAAGGTAGATTATTTGGCGATTGCCAGTACAACTCATATACCAGCTTTAATAAGAGTAACAATTACCTGTAAAATGTTAAAAGTCTTGGTCGTTGATCCTGGTGACTACAAGTGCTTTCAAAACACTGTCGGCGAACAGTGTTCACGAGGATTACCTCTCCGGTTCGGGGTTCGGACCGTTCTTTGAAAGTCCACAAATACTGCATACTGGACAGTTATATATATGAGACTATGCAAGTTAGATTGCGTAATATAGGATGCCGTTATGTATCGTGGATTTTCTGCCGGCAGTTTTAAGTCCAGGGAAAACCAATTCAACCATTAAGCAAGAGATATATCAGTACCTACGTCAAAACCTAGTAACGTAATACCCAAATAAAAGCGCATTAACGTCGAGAGTAATCTGTCAATATAACTAATGGAAACTTAAGGTCAACTCGTAATGCAAGAGGCTTCCTATTAACGTCCAGTACGCATTACGATGAAAAGAGCCCTTGCACTGCCTACGCACACACATCAGCCAAGATAAGACAAAGTATTGATAATCTGTTAATTTAATGTCTTAATAATCTTTAATTAATGACACAACTCTCACTTTACTTTTATTTAGACAACTTTGAAGATGTAAGCTTTGTGAGAAGCTCATGGAATTTCATTTGCGGCATTGAAAGAAATAAACCTAAGGAACAAACTGAGGAAGAAGCGCAAGAAGTCTTCGCCAGGATTACCTCTCTTGAGGAGATACCAGTATGGAAGTGGGTGGTGACCATTAATGGGGTTGTATGTTTCAGCGTCGGGGTAGCAGCCTTTATTGCATTTCGTTAAATCGTATGTAGCCGGTAAACACTGAGAGACGATATTCGATTAAGTATCATCAGACCGGTAAATGTTCAAATGTAAGTTAGGTGACTGTGGACTATACTAGTTACACGGGGAAACGTGAACTTATCTCTGATGGACGGTGGGGACGTGGGAGAAACAACACAGTAATGCTAAAACAGACGCAAAAGACGTTGCCAACAGTTTACTACACTACTTTAATTTGCCGTCAGGAAAGAAATAATTAAAATATTGAGCATAGATGTGGAAAATATTGTATGAACTTTAATAAAATCAAATTGAAACGGACTTACATATTTCCATAAAGACACTTCACGATGTCGTTCCTCCACAAATTAAAATATCAAAACACACACAATTTGACAGAATAAACACTTATTTAAATCTTAGGGTCGACCACAAATAAACAAAAGTCTCGTTCCGTTGGGGCCCAGTTGGTCGAAGTCCCACGTCGCTTGGTCCATCGTTGACTCTCCGAGTAGTATAAACTAAGATTCCGCGCACGCAGATCCACAGCGAAGGAGATAAAGTTTAAAAGACAGTCTCAGTCCACCGAGCGTATACACCACTCACGCCACATAACAGATGAGATGAATACAGCTTCCACAGGAATATAATTAAAGTGTACATGTGTTTCGGGATCAAACTTTCCTCCAATAAAGCAAGAATCGTAAGTTGCGGCTACCTTCGGGATGGCTCCAGGGATGTAATGAGATGTTTAAGTTTTGGGAGAAGTAATACAATCACAATTTACGAATAAGATTTTCCAAAGTTGGGCTAGGCTGAATAACTTTGAGATTTCTATTATGCTCTGACCGTAACAAAGTATTACAGATCTCCTCTTTCCTCCAGGCCTTTATATATCGTCTATTAAAATACTGCACGAACACAAAGTCTATCTCGATCCGCTCTATCTCTGTCTCCTCTCAAGTACTCCACCGAGCTCCCCTCGGTCGTCCCCTTCCTCAATCTCTCTCTCCCTCCACCTCGCGGCTCTACACAACCGTCTCAAGGCGACTCCCTCTCAGCACGACTCTGTCAGCGGGACTCTCCGAGTACAACTCTCCTTGAAAGACTCCTGTCTCCCATTTTTGAGCTCAAGTCATTGGTAGCTATCTATCCCATAATAGTAAAGCAGCAAGTCCAAATATATCCCATAATAGTAAAAACTCCACCCTAATCTACCCCATGTTTTCCATCTATACCATAATTTTCCGCGCACACGTGCTTCTCTTTGTTTCCCACTGCATCCCTTACAATTTGGCATCCTTCACTTCCTGGTTGTTGTTACGTCATACCTTGCATACCTAGAACAAAAATCATTTCCTGTCATGTCCCTCTGATGTACCCAAAAATCACCAAATAAGGAAAATATCTCTTCTGCCAATACATTATTCACTGTTGACAAAGGAAGGTTTCGTGGAAAATGGCTACATTAATTAACTTAACCACCTTTAAGTAACTATTCTGAGTAACACCCTTTAATTGTTGTCTCAGAGGGAGGCAGTTTGCCTCTCCTGCAAAGCTAAACAAAGAACCCGCGTTGACCACTGCTGACCCCGCAAATAGCAGATGCCAAGCGATTGCATAGAAAGGGGTAAATAACATTGTTGACTCATTCACTTATGATCCGGAACAGCAACTCGATAAATACGGACAAAGGGCAAAACAGTTACAAAAGGTTACAAATACATCGATTTCAAGAAAATAGGAATATAATCATGGGACTGCATGATAAAATTAAAACATTAACTTAATCAATTATAACCAGTAAACACCCTGGTTACACGTACAATCGAATGCAATCACATATTTTATTCATACACACATTCTTCTTTACTGCAGATGGTCTAAAACATGAGAAATTGTAGTTTTCATGATGCAACGGTTGCTGTCATAAGCAGAAAACGATACCTGCACTTGGGTTGAAAAAGTTTTTATTTGTTGTGTTGTAAAAGAGAATGTATCCTGATATTTCCTGATGAGGCTACATTTTGATCTATAGACATATGGATCACCGCTTTAAAGCTCCGGAAATTGAAACATTATGTAAGATGTGTTGTTTAGAGTTTAATTTGTTCACTTGTTAAATGTAGCTGATGTATGGCAATTTGTGCTATTTAATTTTACTTTTCGTACGTAATTCGAAGTTGAGAAAAAGCATTCTTCATGTGGGGAATCAATGACAAGACATTCCTTGATTTGGTAATGTTTGCAGGTAGCTTATAAATGTTTTGCATCATTTTGTGTGCCCTTGTTGAGCATATACGCACTAGCAGTAGTAAGTCGGTGTATATGTTTACATCACTCTCATTTCATTTATTTGTTTCTTTACAAATTCACATACAAGATCAGTTACAATAAATAATGGATATTTACAAAGAAAGTGTGCACGGAAGAACTCAATGAAACCCAAGAGGGCTTGTCAAGTGGAGCGATCCCCAAGGAAAAGATTTAATGCTGAAAGAACAAAATCAAGCTGTCACAACAAAATTCGTTTATTGTAGGCCTACACCGCCCAACTCTTCTCCCACGTGATCCCTTTCTCACCCAACCTCTCCCACCGGTGGAAAATTAAGGCAATGAAAACGAAGGCTAATGAAACGAACATGAAACAATTAAAAACACGGATAGTAACTTTTCTAGTAGTGATTAATAAGCATCTTAGTAGAGCTGGTACAAAACAATGTACATTATGCGTGGTAGTGAGGTTATCTGGGAGAAAATTCTAAGTGCTGATTGCGTGATAATGTAAGCTTAATTTGGAAAAAGCTGGCCTATTATTTAGAGGACGAATACATGATCGTTTTGACGTTTAAGATAACTGTGAACTTGGGAATTACGAATGAAAATTGAGAAAATTTTGAATGTAAATGAATGTTCAGGAAACGGTATGTAAAAGTGGCAATATTTGCTTTGATAATATCATTTAGTTTCAGCAGGTTAAGTGGCTGAAATAATACACTGGTGTGCTCACGTGGAGCAGAATTTGTAATATGTATGATAGCACGTTTTGTAGAACAGATAATTCCTTTATAGAGGAATCACTGTGCCTGACCAAGCAAGACTACAGTAGCAGAGGTAGGGGTATACGAGGGTTAAGCCAATATACGAAGTACAGCTTGTGATAAACCGTGTAATGTTTTGTTAACATTAAGTGAAAGTTTGTTCAACGCAAACCAATCAGAGTATAGAGCGAATTCACTGTAGTAGTTGTGAAGTATGATCGAAGTATTTCTTGGTAATTGTGGTCGGCAGGGCACGAATCGCATGATAAGCAAGACGAACGTGCGGATGGACCAAAATGGGTACTTTCATTTAATTTTCTATATTAATTTCTCAAGTTGCTTCTATTTGCGATGGCGTTAAAGAGCCATTGTTTAACATTACTGGATAGAATTATATGCAATTTCCTATTTACCTGGGCATATGTGAGATGTTTGATTATACAGTTAGGCTTATATCCCGCTGATGATCAATAGACCACGTATTTATAATGATTTGCAAATATTCATTTTAGTTTGATACAATCTGTCTGAAGTTAAGCTATGACAGTCTTGCTCCATTTTTTTCAATAAAATAGTGCATGGCGGAATGAAATAAAGCTGTTTTCTTATAGTTTTTTTTTCCTTTTGTTTTCTGACAAGTGGTTTACAAGACGAAAAAAAAAAACCACATCCGCAAGGTCTGCTCTAATTGTTCAGGTGCGATACATCAAAATTTTCGAACAGTGAGAAATATATAGTTCACCTAAACTTTACAGCAGAAAGAATTAGTTAAACTGCACGAAACCAAGCATAGCATTACTTGAATCTGCCACAAATAAACGTAGAAGAAGTTCATGAATGATTTATGGAAACAGTGTATCGTAATATGTTGCCGTAAGTTAAGACGCTCATGTATTTTGCATATATCGTGCTATTACATTTGTTACATTTACTTTTTATATTTTTGTCACGTTTGTTTTATGTACCCCTTGATTTTGTGCAGAATTTAACATAGCAAGCAAATGTTAGACAAGTAATTCTGACAGAAAAAACTGAAACAAACGAAGTCCTATGTTAATATCACTGGTGACGTGTGATTGCTACAATTTGAAAGACGTTTTAGACTTAAAGATGAAAACAGAAAAAGTATGTTGTGGTCCACACATACTACAATGCAGATTATCAAAAGGAACGAAGCTGATATAGCAGTTACCAGTGTACCAAATTTTATTTGTAAAACATATAAAAGGTAAGGGATATTACTTGCATTGAAATTTGGACAGAATTGAAATTGCTTATACTAGATCACTGAAATTAATTACTCCACTCTGGAAGTGAACATTTACGAAATCAATAAGAGCATATTTATATCGTTTATTCAGCCTTTTGAAACAGAGAGCATTTTCATTTCTTTGGAAGACTAAGCACCCATAACATTCTTAATATCCTTCACAATATTGTGTTTTATGTTTGCCATACAGAAAGATAAATGGCTGGCAGTACTGCAGAGATTAAACCACTTCTAATTACTGAACTATTGCTTACACATTACGGTACATTCTCTTCTGGTGGACTTTTAGTTAATTAACCCATAAACACTAACGTTTGCTGTGTTATATGCTTACACATCTACCTACTTGTAATGATTACCAAACTGGGACTCCCTCGTTTTACCATTTAACCGTGGAAGACATTTGCTAAAGCTTGTACCGTGTTCTACGGCTTTCAAAATGTTTTCAATTAATACTAATCAATCTAATTTTGGGGGTGCATGTATTTTTTAACTAGGTTACCGTGGAGACGTCTTAAACACGTAACACCTGCAAACGAACACGTAACACAACACAAATGACATGGATCGGGATTACCCACTGGGGTTAGGGGGTGACAAGGGATCTCCAAATGTATGAGTGTGTGAGCGCGACTGGGTAAGTGCGTGTGTGCGTGTGTGTGCTTGTACAACAGAAAGTGTGTCACGATCTCCTCCTAAGCGGTAGGTCAGCTGACCCTCAGACTTGGTGGGTAGGTGCCCGTGTATGAGGTGTTCGTTTCGCCTGACATATGACATCATAGGTCATGGGTCATGAAAATAATAAAACACATTTTTATCATTATCTCAATGTGTGAATTTCCTAGAGTTATAAAACTACCATACATGGAAAGTACACAATACCAGAATTTTTCAAGTATTCGATGACGTCACCAGGTCACGTGATTAAAGATCAACAAAGGACAAAAATGCTCTAAAAAGTGTGTCACGATCTCCCCGTAGACGGTAAGTCTGATAAACTTGAAAATTGGTGGGTAGGTGCCTGTATATGAGATGTAGTGTCCGTTCGAACGATGACGTGATAGGTCAAGGTCAAAGGTCATGGTTACCATAGTGCATAACACAGTGTGTTAGGAGATGCTCCTTTAAATGTTAGATGTATTTGCAGAGAGAGGTATTATGTGAATACCTTTTATTATTACACGATTGTTACATCTAAGTGTGAAGGCATCCGCTAACTCGACATATGTTTCGATTCTTTGTTCAGAAGATACAGTCGCGTGGTAGACTACAGGGGAATGGGTGTTGCATTTACCGGGGATCGGGCATATATTATCTCTGCAGTTGCAGGTATCGTGTGGTCTGTTGTTTGTATGTCAAAATGAGTCGAAAAAAGGGAATTGCTCGTAGCGTACCTCTTGATAAAACAAATTGTTCAAAACATGAATTGGAATAACCGAGTTGTGCTAGAAATAATTCTCTATGAATATTTTCCAGAGACAAAAGCACCAATGAGCCATTCTTTAGAAATGTACTTTGTGAAAGATATTTTAACATACCTGTTGTCATAGGTTTATGTTGCTCATAACTTAGTTCTATGAAGCTCGATAAGTTCTCTGACTGTTAAGTACTTACCGGCGCAGGGTTCTCATAAAGCAAATATCTAGCAGTTGATGATAGATAATCTTTTGTTTAATATATCGATAAAGATCGACCAAATAAACTTGAATTTGTGATTAAGAGAATCAATTTGTTTGATTTCAAAGTTTAAGCCAGAAACAACAGGAGGTATTTTAGCACCATCATAAGTTACCATAACTTAGGCTACTTGTGCTGAATATTGTATCACCACATACCCGTCTACCTATTCAGTTCCTTTGCACTGAGCCATGAAAAAGTAAGTTATTTCAAATTCGTTTAACTAAATTTACATCATGTTCTTCCTGGTCTCATAGAGCAAGTATACGTTATTTATAAAGCGTTATAATTGTGTGGGCGCACATGCAAATTCAAATTTACACCATGTTTTACTTTTTTCTTCACTATCCACTAATTGTAAATGTCAATAGCAATCACTGTAATTAGGTGTAGTAATAAACATTTGCGTAAACGTAGACTGTATGACTTTGGGCTTCATAGTATGTGATTATACTATCCTACTATGTGCTGTACATGTGCCTCCTTAGATGAAATACATATACAAGTCGAGTAAATTTAGAGATGGCATACATTAATTTTGCAACAATGATTATTGAGGTTTAGTGACGTTTCTGGATTGAAAACACCATAAAATGTCGATGTATATGTTCTAGTAAATAAATTTAAGTCGACATGCTCATTTACTTACTGTTTCAATATGGTAAGAGTTATTCGAGTTATAAGGAGTTATAAGCGCTTATTTACAATTCTCTCCTCTTACTTTCTCTCGGTGTTATATACAATGTAGAGGTGAATGAAAGATCATCTGCTATAAACTTTACTGATGATCTTCTAAGCAACAAATAAAGAAAAAATGACAAACGAGGCTAACGTTACTCCTGCTTCATATATGATCTTACATTCTAATTCTGTGAAAAGAGTGTAGGACAGTTAAGTATCGTGTACATCCTTGAAATCATATCTCACTCAGTGAGGCAACTGACAAGATCTAATTTTTCTACAAAGGATTAGTTCAGAGGTCATTAAAGTCATAATGCTGTCACCACAAACTCAATTAGTGTACCCCTCTATGCTAATTCATGAATGGTTCTTTTTAATTACGTGATACCATTTTTGATGTTGAATTGCTTAAGTCTGCAGTATAACACATTACTTATGCAGTGATATTCATCAACATTATGAGAAATACAAGAGAAATGAAAAGGAAACTGCAAGATTTTGATGAGTTTTTAAAATAATTAGGGAAGACTGTTATTCACCTTAAACTCTGGTCCACTTCAGTCTCAGACCACTTCAGTGTATTCAGTAGCCAACATGCCTGCCATTCATTAGAGAAAACATCCAGTGTTCTCATCACTGGATTGAGCTATTCCACAGTCAATGCTTAAACAATTGTATTAAGTTACTTATCCCAACAATTTTTTACGTCTCTTTTAGTTGCAGCTATGGCTATTGAAGGGTCTCAGCTTGAGGTATTGGATTTCGTCATCATCGTGCTTAACTTTGCATTTGTGTTAGCTCTGGGGATATGGGTAAGTATAGAGTATCAGCGACTACACGTAAACCTACATATCTTAACTATTATTAATTAATTTCAGTTTGTATTAATGGTTTACCTGAATATATATTTACACAATGCACATACACAGATATTATATACTATAATAATAAGCAGAAGAGGAGTGATTATTCCACTGGAAAATCTGGCTCAATATGTGAAGAAGGTTTAATTGATTACATAATATTATTTCACATTAGTTGACCACACGAAGTTTAATCGATAATTCCAGTATGAATTGCAATGCACAGTTCTATTGCACTTTTCGTTTGAATGACCATATGTCGTACCACTGAACGAGTTTAAGAAAGTTATGTCAATAACTTCGTGATAGCAAGAAGCAATAATTTAAGCAAAATAAAGATGATTCAATTAAATGTACAAATTAGGTAATACTTTTGTTTACTCAATTGAAATATCTGGTTTTCTATGAAACAAATAAACAAAGAGTAGTTTCATAACAATTATAATGAAGCATCTCGCCATTGGACTGTGATTTACAACAACTTTATACAAGCCTCCCTCATACTTTTGCAAACTGCAATCTATAAAAACAAGTCACGGGCTTAATAATTACTGATATTGTCATAACTTTTATAGCAAGAATATACACTTTTTTATAGCAAAGCTTTAACTAATCAAAAGTAGTATTCGCCTTTAGAAAGGTTAACTTAGGCAAGTAAAACATATCACTATTTGGTCTGAACAATGTAACTACAACCAGATAACCAACTGGATAAAACTGATCATTTAAGGAAATGTGTTCTTCATAGTTACGGCACGAAACAAATTAGCTGTTTAAATCTTTCAAATTGATTTAAGATGGCTGATCATTGCCACTTGATAGTGTAATAATTTTGACTTCCCATTGCTTCATCTTCAAGGCCAGCTTAAAAGCAAATCGTGGTTCCACGAGTGGATACTTTTTGGCAGGACGTGGGATGAACTGGTGGTTGGTAAGTGAAACATTCATGTTTTGTTTGTCGAAACTGTAGTACAAACTTGATATGATACAAAATGCAGATTAAGGAGGGATATCCCTTCTGTGCAAATGCATTTACGATTGAGAGGTATGATAAGCATTTAATGTGTTAACAAACTTCACCAAATCAACTTTACCATCTTTATTGTTGATGGATATCCAAGCAGATGTTCACCTTATAATACTCATGAAAAGGGGCTTTGTAAAGCTTTAGGAGTAAGAAACAGTGAGACCAAATCATCTACTTGCATATTTGGTTCACTGAGTGCGTGGATAGACGGACTTGACTGATTGGTTTGTGGACGAGTTAGTGGCTGGACGGTTGGGTGTTGCTGGCAACATTGTAAAGTTGTGTCATCCTTTCTAATCACTTTGTGCAGCTGATACCATGTACAATGGTTTCTCTAAACGTTTATTTTACAAATATAGATACTATAACCTAATTTTGGTAAGTTTTAATCTGCCACTAAATCCATTAAAATAAACTTTGTATTATTTCCAGATTGGACTGTCCCTTTACGTCAGTAACATTGGCAGTGCTACATTCATTGGAGTTGCAGGGACGGCGTCCCTTAGTGGTTATTCCGTCATTTCGTATGAATTCACGGTAAGTTTGAAATCTTATATGATTACTCATTTATTTTCACAAACATTACTGTGACTTAATAAAAAGTAACTGGGCACTTGAATTTACACGAGGTAGCATGGTTACACAGGTTTTCCTTTTGTGTTTGTGTGTGTACACTTTGCACTGCAAAAGACACTTCGAACCATTTTTCTAAAAACATTTGTGTTACTATTCATGAAAGTAAATTGTATTACATAATGTATGGTATTTACCCTGTATGCAATCTTCTATCCAAGTGATCCAGGTTGATCTTTTTGCAGTTAACGTATCACGTTCGGCGAAAGCTTGATATCACATAGTTTCACTAGTTGATAGCTGTTTCGAAGGCTATCAAGTGATTGTGAGATATTATGGAAGAAAGTAATAATCTGAAGTGATTGCACCAAAAACAAAAGAAATATTATTCTTCACTTCTGGCTACTCCCGGGAAATGGTTTATTAACCTGCAATGCACACAAATATAGAGAACCGATGTAGTAACGTAGTAACGATGTAAAATGTAGTTGGAGAAACAAATTAAAAAATACAACATAGAACAGAAGTCATAGTCAAAGTATGAAAGGAGTCACCCGCGTTACTTTAACCTAAGCACTGACACAACGCGTGATCTATTGACTGATAATTGGGTCGTTGGTATGACGTTTGCTTATATATAAAATATTTCAAACACGGTTAATTCAGTACATGATTTCATATTTGATATGTAGATTGCCGACACTCCGGCAATGTTGTTCACGTTATTCCTTCACTTAGATTAACTATATCACTCCAAGAAAACATCTGTTATAAACATTTGAAATATTTCAAGGCAAACCTTGAGTAACGTCATTTGTCTGCATTCAGTATCTTATCGTTTTCTGATATAAGACTAACGGTGTCTTTGAGTTTCAGATGTGATATCAGGTCATTGTAAATAATTCATAAATGTTAATTATAAACAATGATGAGTCATGTCTGATTGAACTAGACCAGTAAATGATGATGTTTATATCGTTCCCCGTAATAGGGTAATTTGGGATCCATATAGTGGTTCAAAGTCTAGAATCTTTCAACAATGTTCTTCGTATATACAAAATATTCTTTACGAAGTATGATGGAGTTCAATAAGCACTTTGTCCTGTGTATATCGTTGATATTTAACATTCGTACCTTTTTTTACTTGTTACTTTCTATTAAACATTTCACTTTTTATCGAATCCAATTCTCGTCATATATTACAGGGTCTATTCTGTCTGCTGTTGCTTGGATTCATTTTTATGCCACTGTACATATCTGCTGGGGTAAGCTGTCATCTTTTTAGATGCCAAAACTGTGTTTTTTTTAAACCAGTCATAAGTTGTTTTTTGGGGGGAGGGGAGAATAACTCCCCTACTTTTTAACCTACAACTGGTAACTTTGACAAATAATTTGAAGTAAAACTTGAAAAAGGTGAGCCAATTAAATTTTGTTTGCAACAGAACAAACAAATCTAGGAGGAATTGTGGCATCTGCGCATGCACCCAGTAAACCATAAACCATAGATCACTTTTGAAATCTTTCGAAAATGTTGTGAAACTCGTTCGTATAAGGATCATCCTTGAATGATTGGTAAATTGAAGGTATCTTAAATAAATGAGCAAATTTTATCAGCAACATATTGACGAGTTGGCCGAAAAAAAGTTCTGGTGAAAATTCATTTCCAGGCAGTTCCCTCAGGGTTATAGAATATCATGTAACAGGGACAGATTGCCTAAGAAGTCTGTGGTGTGTTACAATTTTAAGTTTGACATTTTACACCAGTGAAAAACATGCCTTCCTCATAGATTAACCTTAGAATGTTGTGAAAATTAAGGTAGCATCTCTTCTTCAACTATTGTAGTGAGTCTGATGAGGAAATTAATATTATAAAGAAATACAAAGGACATTCAGGTAGTTGTGCCTGTTTGATATCACAGATTTCCCATAATGCATTGCACCACCTGGAAATAGATTCTTCTCTAAAAATCTTTTAACTTCTGTAAATGAACTTCTTATTGAAATGTGATTGCCCCAAAGTTTGTTATGAATTCTCTATCCTCTTATACGGATACCGTAATTTCTTTCTCGTATTGGCCACGTTAGTGCATATTTGTTGCAGCTTTCGCAACAAGCTAGAAAACGATGTAGCCATGTCGCTATTTGGATTAAGCACATCCACAGCAGTTGGGAGATTTCTATAAACAAGTGATCAATTGTTCACCGCCTTTGTAATGCCCTAAAAAATCGCTCTTTTTTTCAATATCTTATCAGATAATTAATGGGTCTTTTTTGTGGCTTGGATATCGAAGCAGGTGGGATGAAGTATATTCAGAGTGACAATTGAGGCAATTGATCCAATCGTCCTTTTAGGCCGGGGAGAGTTGACATAAACCTTCTTCATTCTCATCCAAATGTTTGTTGACTTAAAACTATAGATACGGAAAATTGAAAGTGAAACGAATGTTCAAAATGTCAGCTTTACATACAGTGTCATAGCACATACATGTCGAAAACGCCTAAAAGGCTTTTAAGACCGTATTTCCTGTTACGATTTAGTATGTAAGTCAATGGGGCAACCAACAGTTATGCTTCCACAAGTTATTTCTTAAGTATTTGTTATTATAATCTTTATCTGCAAATTTCACATGTGCAGGTTTTAATCGGTCGATCTTCGATCACGAGAATAAA
Organism: Stichopus chloronotus; assembly: GCA_021234535.1. NCBI lineage: Eukaryota > Metazoa > Echinodermata > Holothuroidea > Aspidochirotida > Stichopodidae > Stichopus > Stichopus chloronotus. The sequence goes on from CM037834.1 coordinate 852,832, forward strand.
AAATATGGGCGAAGGACCTGCTGACTGTACATCATTTATTTTTTCATATGTCTCATCGTGACAGGTTTGCACTGTTCCTGAATACACCAAAAGACGGTTTGGTGGGGACAGGCTTCAAGTAACTCTCTCTGTCACATCCATCGTGCTAACTGTTTTAGCGACTTTATCGGTAAGTCAATGTCATCATTATTCTGGTCACTGATCCTTGGCAGAAAGTTTCATGCCCAACCATGCCCAGGTGTGTAATTAAATTAGAGTACATGTAAGATTTTGCTTCAATGTTCTCACCTTATCCTGTTAACTTTGAAATGGCTTGTCATCGTCATACCGCAACATCTTTGGTCAATTGGTTTCTTTTAAACTTCCAATTAAGAAAAAATAATAATCTGTCAAAGGACAGATAAAACGTTGAGCAAACTAATCCTTCAGCAGTGACACTAAACAAATTTTCACTCAATAGAGATCAGCTTTTCTATGAATGGTGTAAGTCGGCAAATCACAAATTAAGTTCACTGTGTCACTGAATTACGCTAATCACTAGCAAGCATATTCCTTCTTACAACCGATACTCATAGGGAAGCCTAATTACCAGTCACGTCACGGTACTTAATAGACTATGAGCCTAGTATCGACAGTTTCTCAACTTTCATAGATGTGATCATGTAAACTCTAAACTGGGCTTTCCAGTGTTTATTTTCTGTTTCTGAAGTCTGAGATGTATGCTGGAGTAGTGATCATTGAACAGAGCCTCGGATGGAACATTTACGCAGCTGCGATCCTCCTGTTGGTACTGACTGGCCTATACACGGTAGCTGGTGGACTTACCGCCGTCATATATACAGACGCTATGCAATCTATTATCATTTTAATCGGAGCAATTATTCTTGCAAGTTTAGGTGAGCATTTCAATGTAGATTTAAAGTGGGTGTGCTCGGGGGGGAGGGGTTCGGAGATGACGTAAAGAGGGCATCAATTTGATGATGTCACAAATGAGATCTTCTTTAAAGTAGCGTAATTATGTCACAGTTCCTTAGATGTAGGGCCTGAAGAGTGGGGGGGGGGGTGAAATAAAAACAAAATGAGTGTCACTGGTGTGTTGTTAGCTTTGGCCGGTCTTGCATGAAAGGTGTGATTCATGACCAATTACATTAGCTTTGAATATTCAGTGTTCATTGCTCTGCATGGGATAAAGGCTGCATAGAAAATAGCATTTCGGAACAAAGTCTTGGGAAGATTGTAAATGGAACATGTTTGTCAGAAACATACCTTTTTTGTCGGTATGTCTGGGCCCTAAGTACGTCATTATTGCGGATTATCTACTTATAGGGTTGTTATTTTTTTTTATTTCTTTTAGCTTACGTTGAAATTGGGGGTATTGATAATCTGTATGTGAAGTACATGGCAGCGGTTCCGGACAGTACTGCAGTATACGGTAACACTTCGTGTGGCATACCACAAGAGAGTGCATGGCATATATTTCGTCCAGCTGACGATCCAGATTACCCGTGGCCTGGTGTATTATTCGGAATAACGCTCCTCTCTGCTTACTACTGGTGCACCAATCAGGTGAGGTTTACGAAGACGTCAATCAATGTTGGCAGATGCTGCTTTACTAACCTCAGAGAAAATTGAAACTGCGGACTATCTTTGCTAATTTATAACCTACGATGATAGGAATCTATGGTCATCATCGCCATATTGATTATGATTTTGGTGGTTCGACACATCGATAACACAATTGTTGCCATTGTCATTATTGAAAACGATCTTTCTATGATCGGTATCAATATTGACATTACTAATAGATATCGACAGTGTATTTACATATTCATATAACTGAGCATGATATGAAACTTATGAATAGTTATCGATAATTTTATTTCGTGATCATCTACATGATGATATTTTCATTCTTTTTCCTTTATCGTCAACCATTCCTGTGGTTCCAATTTATGTGAATATACATTTAATTAAAAAATATATATATTGGTACCAAATGTTAATACTGTCCTCACTGATTTGCTGATAGCAGTATCAGATACTACTTAAGGTGCGTACGTATGAGTTTTAAATGTTATGCCGTAGTCGATAAAAAGTACATGATAACATACTTCAGTTACATGTACTTTACGTGATGTGTTGTTTCTCATATCGCTCAGGAATTTTTTTTTAAACTAAGTAATGTATGACGTCACTTGAGTCCTGACTTTGAATGATCATAACTGAGTGTTACATGACGCACGCACTGTGAGTATGCTATGACTTCTGTGATAACGGTTACATCTATTATGTATTTTCATATTTAGGTTTTGGTGCAACGTTCTTTGGCAGCTAAAAACATCACTCACTCAAAGGGAGGCAGTATCATGGCTGCATATCTCAAACTTCTACCTATGCTCCTGATGGTGTTTCCTGGAATGGTTAGCAGAGCTTTATTTCCCAGTAGGTATCCTACATTTACTTCTTTTTTATGTTTATGAAAAACATTTTTTCACTGCAAGTATCGCTCCATAGTTGAAATCAAAGACGTCTTCTTCCTCCTTTTAGTTCATTCCAACCAGGGGTGCAGAATCTAAGTTTTTACTCTCAATGTGCCATTCAGTTTTCAGTTTTTTGCTTCTTCTTTTTTGTCTTACTACTGTACTACTCGACTTGAGGTAAGTCTCCCCCCCCCCCCCTTCTCGTTTTTTACCGAATACTTAACTACCGTTGTAGAAATCGTTCTTATCATATAATACTCGTTAATTCATACTTGGGAAGAATCCACAAATCCTATTGGCCCATTCCAGTCAGTTGACCGTGCATTATCCTACTTATAAAACACGGTCGATTGAAGAGTAAAACTTCTCATAGTATGAATAAACAAGGTTGATCAACTTTGCCACTACTATGCTTTAACTGAGTATAATGCACTAGGGCTGCGCCATCTCATGTATCCCTTGCATTAACCTCTGATCGTGCACTATCTCTCGGTTAATACGCGGTCCAGCAATAATTAACCTTTCATTCAGACACAGAACATAAGTGCATATCGAAAAGAAGGACTAAATGTTCAAAACATAGTTCACATGCTACAAACTTATTTTTAGTGTAAATATATGTTCGATAATGTGAAATTAGCATGTATACCGGAAACGTTTACATTGAATTTAGTTTATGAAGTATCTTGACTGTTGAGATAAAATAATGTGTTGAAAGGAGAAGGAAAGTCAAGACTTTTGACAATGTTAAATGAGAGACTAACATTTGGTGAACACCATCACATAATTTCATTTAAATATGTTGTTTATTTTCCAAGATCTTGTAATTTGAATGTTCATAAAAACTTAATCTTGAAGCTGTTATTTTGATATTGTGATGACATTACCGGATGACATGTGATTGGAAAAGCTTTTGTTTCTCTTTGTATTTCCATTTTTTTTTTGAACAGTTATGCATGGACTCATGTCAGAGTAATGATTTGATCATTGCATGATACACCTCAGTAATTCAACACGAAATATGTACCCGTACGTGCGGATTTATAGAAATTGTAGGTTAAGAAAAGAAAGAAATACAGTAAAAGTTCTGCTATGAGTGGGTATGTGACGTCATTATTCGACTCACTCAACTTAGTTTACATTCAACTTAGGCAAACTGGCGGCAGCCTTCTCTGAATTTCAACAGTGCGTAACTTGGATAGGAAGGAATAGTTGTGACTGCAACTGGCAAGATGTTTGCACAACACTTCTGTTTCATTTTGATAAATATACTCCCAGGGTTTCCTTCTAATTTTGAGTCGGTCTATAGCATCTGGAGAAGACCTAAATAATTTCTATCTGAAATTTTAACAGTTGACCATACTTATAAAAATGCTATAATATATCTCCTCCCTTTGTCTTTTCCTGTCTGGAAAATTGAAGGAGCAACTCATTTTTATCAACTGTAGTCAGAATATGTGCTATACATGAGTGTGTCATTCATTGCATTACCTAATCCTCAGCTAAATTTCTACTTTCATATTTTCTTTTCCTACTACAGATGAAATTGCTTGCCAGTCGGAAGAGGCCTGTGAAGCGGCTTGTAGCAATCCGGCAGGTTGCTCTGATATCGCATACCCTAAACTGGTGCTTGAACTGATGCCAGTAGGTAAGAATTATACGAATGTATGGATGTTATAGACCTACACAGTGTATATTTACTCACCCTCTGATGATGGTACACATGCACTTACAAGTTAAACTCATGGAGTAGTATGTACTTTGCTATTTCTGGTGACCGATTGAAACTACAACCCACAGAAAACAGAGGTGGTTGTTGCTAACTAGATAGACACATTAACAGTAATTTGGAATAACCCACCTTTATTCAACAATGCCGACAGAAACCAAGCTGGCGTCACAGAAATTGTGCCCTAATTCCCGGCAAGTGTTGGTATGTACCGTTTTGTTTTTTGTAACGTACATACTCCAAAACACCTTTGAACAATTAGAGATTTGTCTTATCTGAGATCCAAGATCTATATATTCACGAGCCTTTTTTAACGTCAGATGATTGGCTCAAAATATCATGAATATGTATAGCTTAAGGAAAAGAAGTATTGAATGCCACTTAGTGTTAATGATTATGTCGGCATTCATGAATATTACAAAATGTACTCAGATTGAGTTAGAATCCAAGCGATAGTTCACAGACGTTGGTATTTCACAATCATAGCTGATGCATGGTAAGTTGTGCCGGCCACTAAAATTGCTACAAGCCGCTATTAATGGAGACTAATCTTGGAATTTTACTTCATGGGAGAGACAAATATCCATAAACCATCTGTGAAATAACTTGGCAAATCTAACTTTCCCTGAACTTTCACGAATATTTTTAATTAAGTTTTACACTTAAGCTTCTTTCATGCCATTGTACCGTTTTACCAAAACGGGGGAGCTTCGAAAGAGACGCCCGTGACTCACTTCAGAAGTTCATAATTGTGCTCACCAAGGGTTGTTTGGTGTAATTTATAAATATGACTGTCAAGCAGACGAATTCAAATGAACTTAAGAGAATCTCTGTAAATGTTTTGCCTCCTATATTTGTATTTCCTGTCAGTTTTTCTGTGAGCAATATCGTTTCATGTAAGTGCATTGTTCATTTGTTGAATATCCTTCCCTTTTTGTTCCTCAATTTTTTTTTCATTCCTGAAATTCTGTTAGTTATTCTGTGTCTTTTGTTCAACTGAAAACTGAAGGCTACGGGGTGCTACTGTAAGCTAACTCAGCTAAGTGCGATTGGCAATTGTAAATTGTACCATTTTAATATCGCGAGTCCATCACATAAACACACAAATATCACACAGACAAAATATACAGATAAAAAAAATGAAAATTCTTGAAAATTCAGGGAAAGGTAGATTTGCCAAGATATTTCACAGACAGTGTAAAAATTATGGCAGTCTCTGCTATGACGTCACTGTCCACAATACCAACAACCCTCCCCCTAACCCCCATCTCTAGGCTTCCATCTCCTTGAAAGCACTATTTGACATGTAAGTACCCTGCATTCTTGTAGCAAACTTTGACCCCGGCAATATCTCAACGCACTGCAGTAGTAAGTCGACGTTTAATTATGGTTCAGACACACAGATAGTGAAGGAAGATAAGGAAAGCGAGTTACTGATAGAAAAACTAAATAAATCGTTTGTTGACCATGTCCCTGTATTTCGTTTTATCATTTTCTTTGATGTTTCTTCCAGGTATCAAAGGTCTGATGCTGGCTGCTATGTTAGCAGCCTTGATGAGCTCACTGACGTCAATATTTAATAGTCTTAGCTCTCTTTTCGCTCTGGATTTGTGGTCTAAATACCGACCAAGTGCTACCGAATTAGAGCTAACTATTGTTGGCAGGTATACTAACAAGGTTTTTGTTGACACATATATATATATATATATATATATATATATATATATATATATATATATATATATATATATATATAATATATACTATATATATAATACTTTAATATCAGCTGGTCTTGGACATTTATGGGACGCCGTGTTTCAGTGATCGTATATGAAACTGAATTCTTTGAAATAGTCAGCATTCGTTTTGATTCTCTAATGTAATTATCCCCACAGGTTTTGTCCCCCCCCCCCCCATAAGTATGATATATACAACCACGATTTTTGAGATCAGGAATTTGTCCCTAAACTTAGGGACAAAATGAAAATGAAGTTTTCATAGACGTTTACTGATGAGACTGAATAGTTTAGCGATGATTTAACTATTTTTTTTTATTCTTTTAATATGTTGGTGCATTGTAAACGTCTTTATTCCCTTTTAAATGTCTAAAAAATTAAAATAGCAAAATGACCCTTTAACCAGGCAGTACTGCGGCTCTTAAGGATTGCTTCTAACTCCTGGAGTTAACCATCTACCATAGAGTTATGATCTAAATTCTGTGTGAATGATTTATGGAGACATTTGACATTTTTGTCATTTCTAGCAAAATAATCGAAAGTGAAAAGCAGAGACCACAAACAACCTCTTTAACCAGGATTTGCTTGGGTTGGTTAATGTGAGTCCATCCACGAAACTCACTGATATTTGCTTTATATTCCTAATTTCAGAATTGTTACTGTTGTGATTGCAATAATCAGCGTGCTTTGGCTCCCTGTAATTCAAATCTTCGGCTCAGGAGAATTGTTTGTGTATATTCAGTCTATGACGTCATATTTGTCACCGCCAATGTTTGCTGTTTATAGCATGGGAATGTTCTGGGAGAGAACAACCGAACCGGTGAGTATGCTGCATAGTTTTCGGTCGTTTCTGCATAGTGGCTCGTGGATCAAATGTACACCCCTTGAACTGTGTTTAAATATGTCAAATATATCCAAATATGGTGCTAAGTTTATCACATATGCCATGATTTATAACTAAAATTTTGTTATAACGAATTTGATAGTTATTCACCTGTCACTATAGTTTGCACTACTTGATTAATAAATTTACTCTAAACCATTCTCCTCGCGGTAACTCCCTCCCCCTCCCAGTGGGCACCTCATCCTCCAATCCCCAGATATACTTAATGTTGACCCTGTTGCCTTTAATTACGTTCTCTTTCTCAGCAAAGGGGTTGAATTCTCCCTTTATTTTTCTGCCTGTCTGCTATGTGTTCTTACTGCATGTAACAGATATTAGCGCACAGCTGTTGTGGTGCATTTGATTTCAATTACTTTAAACATAGATTGTTATTGCGATATCACTGCCGTTGAACGTAACGTTTCGATCCAGCAACTATCGCCCATCTGATAAAGAAGCAAGTACCAGCCACGACTTATTCTTAACCAATACCCTTAAAGTTATAGACTGTAGTATCTTTAATACTTAAAGTGTACCTGAAGTCTAGCTACAAGAAAATATGTTTTACGAGTTGAAAATAAATGCTATCCACTCAACTCTTATCTTTATCGTTTGTTCGATAAAAATTGTTGAAAGATGTTCACTAAATGTGAAGCAGCCAATTGTCCAGTACTTTGTCATTGTCCTTCTTGTACAACTGGCATTACCTGTTTTTGTTTCCTTCTGACTTTAAAATGTTTTATGGTCTTGAAAGATTAATGTTTCTCACGTAGCATTTTGCGTGGAGAGGGCTTGTATAGTCAAGTCATCCGATAATAGTCAGACGGTGATCGCATTCATGACAAGGTACAATCATGGCGTTCTAGAAAAAGAAAAAAAACTAAGAAAGTAATTTGAGTTGTACGAGAGTGACATCGCAAATTATTGCGCAATCTACCATGATTGCAATTTAAGTGAATAAATTTCAACATTTTATATCTTGGCTGCAAGGAAGCTATGTGAGGATGGGAGTTGGACAAGTTAATTTCAGTTTTGAAGCTTTGTGACATACATTTTTCGCAATCTCTGACCTAAGATAGCCTATCTTTTCATTGATGTTACATTCAATGCATAAATCTAATTATCAATATTTCACTCCATTTCCTTTTTTTTTTCTAGGGTGCCTTCTACGGTCTCATACTTGGTGCAGTCACTGGCCTGGTCAGGCTTGTTCTTGATTTCGTCTACACAGCCCCAGAATGTGGTCAGTTCGACGACAGACCAGGAATCATGAAAAATTTTCATTACCTTCATTTTGCTTTATTTCTTTATGGCTTCACAGTCATATCAATTGGCGTCATCAGCTTGATGACTCGTCGGATTCCAAGTGAACAGGTACGGTATGCCTCACATCCACAACAGCGTCGTCTATGTACACTTAATGTCTTTTGTTAACAACAAAAAAACATCGGATTTATGTGTACCATTTCAGCAACATGATGAATTTTACCATTTAGGATCATTTTTTTACGCAAAATCATGATTTGATTTAGATCATCTACACCGTATAATTCTTCAGTTCCAACAATACGCGCATGCCTAAATGGTGGCGTAATTATTATTTACAGCTCGTCCGTCTCACCTGGTGGACACGCAATGACACGACTCGGAGAGAGCCAATGGACCCACAAGAAGACAAAGAAAAAGACAAACAGATCGAAACAGGTAACTATTCAGAACTCTTCATGACCCATACACTATACCGTACTTTTGTAAGTATTATATGACTTTGGTCATACTGAGATGGTAACTAGTTGCACAGAATTTTAGTGTAGGGTATCGTAACCCGTTTCTACGCGGTGTTATGTAGAGATCGCATACACTGTAAGACTGACGATATGTTGTTGTTTGAGGCATCACTGTCAACGAATTCATTGATCGTAACGATGTGCCCCCTGGCCCTTCATACAAAAAGTACCATAGGACGTTGAAGGCGATATTCCATCCTTGCTGATCACACTCTGTACTCAGTTTACTCTAAGAATCGAAAACATATCACAACTGCGTGCGTCCTGTGTGGGATTAATATATCAAGTGCTTGATGTTTGTGACGTATGACGTGGAGCACTGCACGAAGATATCAAAATTAATTGTACACCCTTAACAACTTGCGAAAATGCGCCAAAGCTTTCACGAGTTTTATTTTTTTCTTATCCCTATACATGCAATGTACGAGTTGGTAATTAAGGTGACTCTGAACCCCCCCCCCCCCCCGCCTTATTAGAGTTGGGGTCAAATTGTGTAAAGATGTGTGTGTGAAAATATTCACTTTCAAAAGTATGCGTCGTTAACGCCTAATAGACAGCAGAGCCGATGAGGGTCAAAGTTGGTAGAAAGGTGACCCATGATCTGAAGATGTGTCTCCCGTCAAAATGTAAAGTCAGATGTCAAGGTTAGGGGTCAAAGCTCAAATTAGTGACAGTTTTACTTTTTGTCTGTATTTCTTAATCCAAAAGTGGATTTTTTGCATGGAATCAGAAAATACATTGTTCAGTATAATATTACTGTAATGGTAAATCCAGTGAAATTCGCTAATTTTGAGGAAAAATGCAACTTTGCCTCAAAATTGGTTCAAATTGGCCAAAAAATTCCAGCATATCTTTATGAAGTATTTGGGCATTTAATGCAAAATTTGGCATGGACTTACCTCAGAATGTAATATTAAAGTTATGTTACTTTTATAGTAGTGTGAAATTTACTGATGTTTGAGAAAAAAAAAAATCAATTTTGCCCCAAACTTATTTCCAGCGTATCTCGAGAACTATTACACCAATCAACTTCAAATTGAGTAAAAACTTACCTGAGAACACATCTTTCAATGTAATATTAATGTAATGTTAAATCCAGTGAAATCTCATTGCTGATATTTGAGAAACCCAATTTTGCCACCAAAGTTGGATTTTCACCATATCTTGAGAATTAATTGAGCATTACGAGCAGAATTTTGCAAGGTCTTTCCTGTGAACACAATAATGAAGATACAGTATATCATCCTTATAGTAAACTAGTGAAAGTGTATGATTGTTTGATAAAAAAAAGCCCGCATCCGGGACAATAGGCACCACTTTTCCAACTTTATCCAAAACATCTTTACCAAAACTGGCCCCAGTGGGTAATGTCTTTGAACATTCCTGCCTTTATTTTTAAGTCAAACAACAAGTTTAACAGAGCCAGGTAGGAGCATAGGTAAATGTGCAAATAATCCATAGAGGGATGCTCTTATCTCCTGCCCCTGACGGGATTAAGCTTGCTATCTTACAGTAGATATTAGTATTGCCATTTTATGTTCGGTTCTTCTGCTGACCACCATTTTATGTTTGAAAAATATTTGGCTCTGATTTACGGAACTAGGTCTCTGTGACATATGGTTGCAGTAAAATTTTGCTGTGAAATCAGTGAAATTTGCTGATTTTTGAAAAAAAAAGAAGCCAATTTTGCCCCAAAATTTGTATTAATTTTCCAGCATATCTTGAGAACTATAAGATCAATTAACTTACAGTTTTGTAAGTACTTACCTGAGAACACATTGCTCAACATAATATTACTGTAATGGTAAATTGAGTCAACTTTGCTGATTTTTGAGACAAAAAAAGCCAATTTTGCCCCAAATTGCTATTTCCAGCGTATCTTGAGAAGTATTTGAGCATTTAATGCAAAATTTGGAACAAACTTACCTGAGAATGAAAAATTTCAAGGTATATCACTTTTGTAGTGAAGAGAGTGAAATTTGCTAATTTGTTTGAGTAAAAAAGCCAATTTTGCCCCCAAATTTGTATTTCCAGCATATCTTGAGAACTATTAAACCAATTAACTTAAAGTTTTGTAAGTACTTAGCAATAAACTGTTACACATCCTCATGTGCAGGCCCTGTATTGAAATCAATGCAGATTGGCGATGAGATACGCAACTCCGTTGTCCTCTGGTATTCCGTTGTCCTCTGGTATTAAATTTTTATCACTGTTAAACAGCAGCGTTTTTTTTTTTAAATCCAGGCCAAATATCCTGCCAGTCATAGGAGTAGGAACAGGGGATCGTCCCCACTTTTAGAAGCAGGAAGAGAGACATCAATTCGCCCTTCCCTTCCCACTTTTTCAAAGATCTAAAAGAAAATTAAACTGTAATATATTTACCTAAATATGAAGGGGTAATGTTAGAAATTACATTAGTTGCATATCACCATTAAGATTATCATAACGTTTTCACAAACATGACTGTCAGTCTAAATTAACAAAAATTAAAGACAATTCCGCGGATCCCAGAGTTTCCTTGAGTGAACAAGCCTAGCAACTTAACTGTGTTCCAGACAGAAATAATATGGTGGGAGATGGAATAAAAGTTGTGATTCATGAAATATCGCAGAAAGTTGTCAAAGTGTTAAACCCTGTCAGCCCTTCTTACACGACAAGATCATATAATTAACATGTTTCATTGTCATTATCACTGTTTAAAACAGAGTTTTATTGTCATGAGGAGTCATGCCTGCACTCAATTAGCCCCCCCCCCCCATGTAATTTTTTTTCTGAAGTTTCGCTGCGCCTGCTTGGGTAGTATTTGGTGTGTACTATGATTGGCCAAAATATTTCTAGATTTTTTAATGTACACCTTTATATGTTAACATGATGTATCTTCATTTTTGGTACAATAATTCGTGCTGATTTTCTTTTTAAAAGTAACGTTAGTTCGTATTAGAAGAAAACCCTCAAAATTTAAGATCAGCAGTATACGTTTTGGTCTAGAGGATTGAGTGAGGTGCACATTCCGAAATGTATGTCTCTCCCCCACTTTCATATTGCTTCTTATGGCTAGACCAGTGCAAACTCAAGAGACGTTGAGAATAAACGAAAGTGGGAAAATGGATGGAACATTAAGTGGATAATGCTGCATTATCATGATGTTATGTGCTAAAATGTTCCATAGTCCTTCTTCCATGCTCGATTACAAATATTTAGTCTATGGACATGACATCTAATACCCCTGCAACTCATCTCAAGAGAGCCTATACATTGGATTGACACTCCTGAACTACTGATAAAACTGGCCTTAGGCGATGAGGTTTTGCAACAAGTTGAACCTCACTAAAATAATAGACAGGTAAGGTTGGAGGGTCTCTCATTTTATTGGAAGACAAACGGCATGATCGAATTACTCAGTATTTTAGCCTAATATTATTACTTAATATAATGATATGAAACAATCATTTCTGGGTCAAATTCTTGTCACTTGCTGATTATCTTTACCGTTGATCTTCAGAAGATGAAAAGACAAACTCAGAAGAAGATGAGGAAAGCAAAGAACATTCTATCTTGAGGAGTTTCGTTAATTTCGTATGTGGTATCACTTCCACTACTCAGGAACCTGAGTTAACGGAGGAAGAACAGCGTAAAGCCCTTGAAAAACTAACGTCCATAAAAGAGGAACCGTTTTGGGAGAGAATGACTTTACTCAATTGTGTTATATGTTTGGGGTTTGGAATATTTTGCTTTGCCTTTTGGGGTTAACCAGAAAAAACAGGAATATCTCAATAAGGTGCAATTGGTATTACAAGTCACGGATCCCAGTTTCTTCCTAAAAATGTTCGGATATTACATCAACGAGGGTGTAACTAATGGTGCCTGTCTTTCTTCGGGCTCAGCATTATTCAACCCCAATACACCTACACACATTGATACCCCACATCCCCCCCCCCCCCTTACGCCACCCCTGCCTCTTGTACATAGATACACTACATTTCATTGTCCTGCATGTTCACTTCACACTATATCTCTCTACATCATATAGAACTAAATTAAAAAGAGTAATGTTACATGTACTAGTTATAGGCTTCGTCCCAAACTGATTTTCATTAAATAAAATGTGCAACCAAAGGGGTATGGTGGCGTACGCTTGTCCCCCGTCATAGACTAATTGCAGGGGAAATAGAAAGGGCGGGCGAATCGAATGGAGTGTCATACATCCCCCAAAGATCCAAAACTAAAATTCCCATGTACTTTTAATGTTGATGTCGTCATCACGGCTATGTACAACCACGTACATATTTGAAAGAGTACATTTTTAAGTCCTAAAGATGGATGGCGCTGTCCCACAATGGATGGGTCTACCTCAGCCCAACTAGCAACCCGCCCCCCTCCCACCCAAGAAAAGAAAGAAAAGCTTGGCGCTGATCACCAAGTTCAGAGAGTCTGATAAAATATATTACAGTGATATAAGTTAATCTTCAGCTTCTAATTGGTCTACATTTCGTTAGAATTGCCATTTAGTGTATAATAGCAAATTTTTCGGTCTCGGGGCACTGACTTTAAATAAGTAAGTCATAGCTCTTTTTGTGTGTGTGTGTGTCTCGTCAAGGTTAATAAATGTCATTTGATGTGAAACTTGCGCTGTGACCTCAAACGTTCATGGAAATTACACAAAAACCATCTTTGCGGCGTTACATTTTCTGCTATGGTACTTCTGAAAGGAAAAGGTGACTAAATTTCTTAAAGTCTCCTCTTGAACATTATTTTATATGAAACTGTACATGTCGATTTGTATGACTCTGGTAACAAATGTCGGATATTTCTGTCTTTTTTTTTTGTTAGGTATAAACAATAAGAAGATTATTAATTATTGATCTAACTTTCTCTTGTTATAATTCTTCTCATTTGAATACTGTGATTGGCAACCCGGTATGCATGTTCGATTTCATCCTTAAATATACCTGCATATATGTAAAGAAACTATTTTTTACATAAAACGATAGCTACAATCACAAAGTTTACAAAGTTTCATTTTCTGTTTTATACAATAATAGAGAGTCTTGTGATGTCAAATTTCGCCCTACATGAATATCACGTCAAAGATATCAATGTGTTTTATGCCTACATTCTTATGTAATATCACATCATCATGTAATAATCATATAATCTGTCATTTATGATCAACAACACTTATACCTACATTAGATGAATTTAAAATTGAATCAGTTATGATCCGTTGTCATATAGTCTTTCCATCTTCCTCCCGTCGCCATTCGTCATACAATCCGTTCTTCACGCTACGATCGTGTTCCGGTCTTTTTCTGATGTTAATTTTCTGGTTCGATCTGCTGTTAGGGTCTGTAACCTTATCACTGATGTTACGTAAACTTATAAGGTAAGTCATTTACACCCAAGATCTCTCAAATGAAAATATTCTTGTGTTACACTGTTTTGCACAGTCCTACTTAATAGAATCATTTGTTCGACCGATATCGTTGGTTTCAGTTAACTCCATTGAATTTAATGCCTCGCTTTGATTTCCTTTCCTTCGGGTCGGTAGGCAAGTATATGCTTCTGCTGACGCCTGGCGATATCTTTCGTTTACGATATTGTATACCAATGGGTTAATCATGGAATTGATGTATGTAAGGATTCGAAACACCCACTGAGCAGCAAGAAACTGTTGGCTATCTAAAAGATATGCTCCAGTCAAATCACTTATCATGATAGAAATTCGCATAAACTGATAAGGGCTCAACAAGAAGAAAAACAAAATGCCGTTGACTATCAACATCCGGGCCACCTGATTTCGTGTCTTTATTCTTTGCGCAAGAGCAGATGAATAATTACTCTGTTCTTGTGTTACGCCTACCCGCATGTGGAATACACGGATGATCTTCACGTACATGATAAAATTAAGTATCATGGCTATGAAAAATGGCAGTGTACGAAGGCCGTTAAAAACAGCTTGCAACGTTGGAGAGTTACCGTGACATACACCTATGATGTTGTAACTATCAGAATATTCAGGCAAATCTGGATACTCTAAGCAAAGATGATCAAAGCACACGAAAAACGGAATCGTAAAGCCGTATCCAAACAAAATGGCGACCAGCCAACAAGTCGTTGCTAACCGAATAGTGTGTTTTCTACCCCTGAGCAAACGATGTTTCACCGGGTGGCATATCGCGTAATATTTCTCGACAGTCACCAGCAGAACGAGAAAAATAGAAGCATAGAATAAGCATTCAACTGAACATTGGACAATTTCACACCAAACCGCTGATCCGTATCCATACTGATCAATTTTAATGTTAGATCTTGTAAAACGTGCAGTCTTTTCCAGAATTGCCATACATAGAAAGCACGTATCGGCAATGGCTAAATTTGCCAGGTATATGTTAGTGACTGTGCGCATGCGTGGTATACTAAAGAAAACGTACAAGAAAGAGCCGTTAAGCCACATGCCAACCAGAAGCATAATTGGAAGAATTATCGCTATGATTATCTCTTCTGTTTTTGTGTAGATAAGGTAGACGCTGTCTTCAGATGATGCAAATGTTAGGTTGAAATACACCATATCTGGAGTACAATGGGACAAATCTCGCTCAGTAGACATTGTTATGAAGCTCTCTCCACTCAGTATATAGGCCTTGAATCAGACGACTGAATTTCAGCGATTCCTATTAGGGTGATTAAACTGTGCTGTGACTTATATAATAGTAAGCTAACCACAGCTGTTACATGCTCAACGAATCACATGATTCAATTTCCAGGGTAACTGTTCTTGTAAAACGTTGCTAAGATAACAACGAGTGAGCCTCTTCGAACGGTTAGGGAAATAAAACAAACTGTTGACGTTAAGAGCTTTTAAGAGGGTCACTTATCTTGTTTACAGTTGTTATTATTGTTCTAATGGCACCAAAAACAACTAAATTAATTGGCCTATGTTTAAAAATTTGAATAAATGTTAGTGTGATTCCTCGATTTTTTTATCACGTTGGATACATGAGAAGGCCTGTAGGGAAACGCGGCACCTCGTCGGACATTATTCTTAAACTCCATAACGTCTTAACTTACTATATGCTAGTTGTTTTAAACTGTGATTTTGTCCACATGAAACCGATTGAAACTGCTCGGATCCTACCAGAGCAATTACAGCAAATCCTCCAATAGTAAACGTGGAACTCAATCCTACGTGTTTCTTTTTACTTCGTTCCTTGCTTTAACTATCAGCTTCCACTGATGGCTTTGGCTAATCTCATGTTATTTTGTATTTTCTTCAATATAGGCCTGTGCCACATTTGTTTATTAATCCAGATTTGAAACCGATTTTTTTTTTTTTTGTTTACAAGCTTACATTGTATCACTCAATATCGCTGCTTCTTGTAGAACCCTGAGCATCTTATGGGGGCCCCCCACGTGCAGTTAAATTGCTGGATTAATGACTTGTCAAATAAATAGTCTTCCTTTGTACGTACATGCTTTAGTTAATAATTAAATTCGTTGGACTCTTTTTTTTCATTCATCTTTGTACTTTGTTGCCGTTCGCCATGTGCGTTTTAGTGACGATTACCCACAGTTTGATGACTTACCGAGAAGCATGAAGAAAAGGTTCCACATAAAGAGAAACGGCAGTCCCACTGATACGACATGTTTCATTTGGGTACAAGCTTAAGAAAAGACGTATAGCGACAGAGAAAGAAGCATCAAACTGTTCATTCGGTTTTTTACGACTTATTTCATATTGGTAATGTTATCCATTACTGGACAAATTGTCAGTTGGAAATCCTACAGTGACATACCGTGACGACCAGCGATACACAGTGGATTGCATTGCAACATGACTTTCAAATGGAATGTCAACTTGTAGGACATTATCATGTAATGTTGAAATAGGTGTTACCAGGAAAACCATTTCATTCATGACTCAAAGAGATTCAAGCAAGATTAGATGTTAATCATTTTGTAAAATATTGTTTGAAGTTATCTCTCAAAAAAGTTCTAACTTGTTTACGTTCTAACTTGGTCAATGTTTATGTAGCCAAACTGAAGGGAACTGAAACCTATTCACTTATATCTATCTCAGTTTGTTTATATCTTTGATAGGTAACATATTGGTTATCGTTTTAACATAAATTGTATAAAAGTCTCACATGTTCTGTGTAATTAATTTGTTAAAATAAAACCAATGCAAGGATAACACAAACGACAAACAAAAAGTTGAATTAAGTGAGTTAAAGTTAAAGTTATATTTTCGTACATGTAGTTTTACGTTTTTAGCTTCAAAAGTAACATTGACTTTAAAATGTATGTAGGTAATATTCTGAGTAATTAAAGTGCATCTCGAAATGCTTTAAAGCTAATTCAAACAATGTTCTTTGTTGCACGTTCTAAAAAAACAAGACAGATAACAATCAACAATGTTGAACCGAATAGGAGAAGAGCCGCAGATCTTCCATGTTGATCAACATGTCGCTAATTATGCAAGCATTTGCAGCACGACATTAAAGGGCATGCTCTTCCCTTTCATGTACATTTCAACAACAAAAAAGTGTATTAAGTTTATGAACTTCTAGATTAGACACTAATGTATGCTTAAATTTTGCATCTTAAAATAGTCATTTTCAAACTTTTTCCAAGATGGAAGGAAAACTCCGTTTCATAATCACCCACCCCTCCCCTCCCTTCTTTGCTATTGGAGGAAGCTCGCACACTTTGCCTCGGTTACATTTGGTCCTGGATAAGAAAAAAACAAGACGCAATGAAGGGTAGGTATTAAAACAAATTGGTTGAACATATTTTCGACCTTACGAAATTTAACGACCGGTTGACTTCCTTCCAATTGTGCAACCAATCCAATTAAGTATGATGATAATGTAAAATTACAATAAATTGTAATCTTTGTTTTCCAACTTGTGATTTCATGGCAATGTAGACGTCAGTTGCCATTAATCTAGCACTGCGGTTAACACTCTGAGCACAAAAGAGCTAATCTAAAAAGTCTTGAAAATGATTGAGCAATACAGGAGAATATAAAATTTAATATGCTGCTAATATGCTGGTGATCCTCAAGAACTGAAATAAATTGATAATATTGGAACAAGTTGGTTTTTCACCTTCCCGAAATTTAACTCATTATTACACTTACTCAAAGACAAAACAACATTTGACAAGACATTGAAATACATGTTCTTAACATTGCAGTTTATACTTTCAGTGCAATTTTCACAAAAGGATACTTTAAAAAAACACTGAATTATACTTTCAGTACAAAAGTACTAATCAAATGTGGTCCTTGAACGTCCTTTGACAAGCCAAGAGAGAAGAAAGTGATATGTAAAGCCATTCGTCGCATTGAAATAACTTGGCTTAAATAATGCTCTGACATTTAACTTGGGGTTGAACTTCCAATAACAAAAATATCCAAAAAAAAAAAAGGTTTGAAAGGTCATTGAAATAGATGTCCTAACATTTTCTTATGATAACCTCAGCGTAATCTCCAGCCCCAGTAAACTTCAAAATAACACTGTGGACAATGTTCAGTGTACAAAGGGTAGGCTACAGTATGGAAGATGATCTAATGTGGTTCTAAGAAAATAAAAATAACCGGTGGACAAAAAAGTAACATTAGACACAAAGTGACTACAATTCAGTTATTTTCTTTGTGACATCCGATATCATTTCTAAAATGATGGAGATGGCATATTCAGTGATATTTATGCCTATTAACATATTAATAATGGGAAACACTCGGTCACAACACGACAAAGAATTACACTGAGGTGTCACTATTTTGGCCGATTTTACTTTCAATGAAACAAATGGGCAATCTGATTCTCTTTTGGCTTGTTACAAACGTAGTATGACACAAAAATGTACACTAATTCTGCAGTCCTGGGAACAGTGACCTGAGTTGCATCTTTCCTCTGATCCCTGAGACTCATGAAGGGACCTTTCGGTATCTTTCACTGCGGATGGCTAGGTTTAGTGTTGCCATCCGTTGGTGGTTGACTGAAGAAAGAGGCCATCTGATTAAGAAAATAAAAGAGATGCATAATTAGCATATACCTTAGTGAATTTGATGCCATGAGGTGAACATAAGTAAGAGCAAATTTAAAGGAAAGCTCACTTTAAAGTGATTGAGTGAGTAAAAAAAGATGAACAAACAAACTGAGGGACATTATGTTAAGACAACTTCATAACGGAGTCAGTGATTAGCTGTCATCTCTTTCCTCAAAGGTAAACATTTTAAGTGATATATGGAGGAGAAACAGGTTTAGTTGGAACACGATGAACTCTTAAGTTGTAACGTTGCTCATGGTAAACGTCTTAATAGACATTTAATCAAATTACAGGTGACTGGTCGTCTTATTTAGATCTCGTGTGACGTCAGTTTCCTTGATAAATCTCGGTAAACGTCAATAGCAGACCGCTACTCTTTGCACGCAGCCATGCAACATCGGAGTGCAGCGCTTTCATATCAAAATAGCATTAATCTCTCTTGAAAACCTCTCTTTATTTATTACAGTACTAGTACCCGTGAAAGAAATACCTAAACTGGCAACGTTTGCAGAGTGTCCCCCCCCCCCCGGAAGAAATCTGACGTCACGTTAGACTTAAAGAGAGCTTTCTTTGTGGTGGATATTTTGGAATGAGTTAAGCTGATCTAATCTACTGGAAGAAAGTGGAAAAGGGTCCATGTTTGATGAATATTCATCAACATTAGAGCTATTTTCAACGTTTGTAATGATTAATTTGGCCAATAATGGAGCAGGTGTTTTTTATGTCCCATGTACTTTAAGGGGATTTTGTATATACATAGACTTTTACATATACATTTACGTATACCGTTCGTAAAACATTAAATTGATTGAAGCTGTCACCAGTATAGTAACTACAGAATGTGAATGAAAATGGCAAATATCACAGATCAAATTTAAGTCAAGGTAAAAAACTCAATGGAAACTCAATTACAAGTAACATTACACTTTTTGGCAACCATTGAGATCCGACATCTACATAGTCGTAATCTAAATGCATAATTTCTGCAGATTGTCAAGAGATATTGTTTGAAGTGCCAATGTATTCTGTGTCCAATACACTTGAATGGTCTTATCACATACTATGCATATATACTAATGCAACAAAAACATTATCAGACACTTATCGACAGCGCAAACTTTCCTCACGACAAAAAGGAAAATAGACAGATTAATCCTTCTGACTTATCAATCTTATTTGTATACTGCAAAAAGCAACCGTCTAAAATCATACAAAATAATAATGTCCTCAATTGTAATTCGGAAATGACTAATCATTCCCAAAATTTCTTACATCGAAATTACTAACTTTCAAGTGATTTCGTGTGTCCTGAAAAACCAGTGGGATAAGATTCTGTTCGACCTTAACTTTTTCATTTTTAAATGTACACGAGAGGTTGTACATTGAGCCACTACGTCTTTCAATGAACGAAAATGACAGAAACTACTTTGAAAAGCAACGGAATTGGCATATAACAGTTAAAAGCAGAAATCGTATTTGAAAATAAACGGTTACTAAATAAGCGCTTGTATATTGAATATGCAACAGCACAGGGCTCACCGGTATGTCAAAAACATAGTACTTAAGTCATCACTCCTTGGTCGGTATCAGGAATTGTAGTATTAGGTGAAAGATTTCACTGTATTTGCAAATAACTTACACACTGACCACCTCGTTGCGGTGTTAGCGATCTTTAGTTGTTTTGGCTGACTGAATATTCAATACTACTATATGTCCAATTGGCTTGTTCAAAAAGCACACGGTTCATTTGAAGGAAAACTGTCAACCTTTGCGTTATTGTATTTTCCACTTTTGCCGTTATGTTAGAAGAATTTGGAATCATCTAACAGAATTAACCAATTGAAACCTATTTATTTTCCCAAAATGTCCGAATTGTGCAATTAAAATCCTTATCAAAGTTTTGGACATGAAATTTTAATGTGTTTATTTCTTGCCTACACACGCAATGACAATAGGTTACTAACTTTTTACAGCATTACTTTCATACCAGACAATTCTCCAAAACTTCGGCTGAAATGTTTGATCTAATGAAAAGAAATTGAGAAAATAAAATATATTTTTCTTCATGATTTAAAAAAACCTTACCTTCTCTCTTGTCAAAAACTGTGTTTCATTTGCTTCTCCTTTTTGTCTTATTGTGATGTCTATATCAGCCCACGAGCTTTTTCCTTCCATTCCTGACATCTTACAGATAAACTGAGCCTTCGCGCGATAACCTTCGAAAAGTCTCGTTACTGCAATCTTCTGCAAGTATAAGTACATGATTCAGAAATTTGCCGCAGTGGAAACCAATATCACGTGACAAACTAATTAGACTAATTCTTTCATGGACTTAGGGCTATTAATCGTATTATTATTGAAGCTATTTTAGTGTGTTCGCTTAATAGTGTGACTACATAGGGTGCCTGTCTATTACCCTACTTATTTAAAGGTAACTGCATGATCTTACTTGTAAACATTATGCCATATTTTAATGTCACTTTTAGTACTCGTTTGGAAATTTCTCTTTATTCCAGAAGTCTATAACAAGATTATCAGTACAGTGGAGCAGTTGAGCCTGCAGTTAGATCTGGAATGTTTGGTTGCAATGTACGTAATGGGTCACTGCAGGTAAATGAAATTGGTAGGATATTTTAAAAATGTTTGCTACTAGAAGAAACTGAGGCAAGATAAGCAAGCTTTATTCGAAAGTGACTTTTCAGGAAAGTTGATAACACTAATTTTCACAAGTAACCTGTGTGTTGTCATTGGTTGACCAGCCGTTGGGAAGGGTAACGTCAACTTCAATTGGTTTACTTGAGCTGACTATCAGGAAAGAGTTTTCTGTATCCAGCTTCATCCGACCGATATTATCCTGCTCGTCTATAAGCTGTTGAAATGGAGAAGAAAATAATAAAATTTTAATATATTTTAACACATTAAGTATGAAGACATACGAGTGTATGGAATAAACATTAAAACAATTGCAGCAGCCATCATTTTATCTTGCCGTATACCATCCGAAACAAATGTAATCTGAACCAAAATAAAGATAATCAAGAAATTTTAGCAACAGGCAAAGTCTAATATTTTGAAATCGCACCTTTTTCAATTTCACCTTCTCTGAAGTACGAGCAAATCCAAACTGTAATGATGACGTCATCAGAATTGTTCCGAATAGGATCGATGTATGGCACTGCAATGCAAATTTGAAGGTTTTCACCTAAGTAAAACAGGAGGAAATGAAAATGTAAACAAGAAACTAGCAATGGTGAGAAGAAGGTTTGTGACTGTAAATACAGGGCAGGCATATTACGAAATCTAAGCAACCACAAAAGTGTGGAGGAAAGTTGTGGGTTATATTATCTACTTGACGTCGGGTGATTACTTAACAATTTTGGGTCAAACTTTTCTTCTTTTGTTCACAAGGTCAGTTCAGATGGGAAAACCTTGGATGAAAAACGAATAGTACTGAGACAGGGATAGAACCCAGAACCCGTTGCTAGGCTTCTCTGCTTCAGTGTCACCACCTTTATCAACTCGGCCACAGGACGTGTTACGCTTTTTCTAAGAAAAAACTATGGAAGAGTCAAAGAGCACATTTAAGTTTGCAGTTTACAGTATTCGAACGATTCAAACTTTTAAGTAAACTCAGAAGTCTTTGACAAATGTCAAATTTAAACCGGGAAATGTATCACTACATGTATGCAAATTAACAAACATTTCGGTCCACAAAAATGTATCACAACACAGTACGTACATTTTTTATGGTTAACCCAAGTATAGGAACACATGATTGGGAAATCCAGTTGACCCCAAACGTACTTTGTCATTAGGTGACTCTTTGGCCTAGATAACTGATTTTACCGGAATTGAATTGCCACTGACGCTAAATGTGGCTATTCTGTTTCACATGACTGTTCTTAAACTTACGTATCATCCGGCAGCTATACCTATATGAAATTATATTTATATTATGTTATATTTATCTAATTAATATTATCTCAAAAAAGGTGGGTTAAAGTTGGGCCAATTAAATCAATGATCATGATTAGGCTTCAATATCCCACGTGGATAGAGTAGGTTGTGAATCAGTTGCTACGCAATCAAATCCACGCCCTGTGTTGAGAATGAAACACATGACTTGTGAACACACATTCAGACGAATATTTTTTGTCATTTTAAAAGGCCATATGACAATAAATGTTGATCATACTGGTATAGATACAAAAAAATCATTGCAATGTTACCACCAATGTAATTATTTAAAATCGGAAACAACGATGTTTATACAACCTGTTAACCCATGTAAAATGCATGCAAACTCCACCATATATTCCTTTAAGTGAACCTATTTTTTAAACGAGCCTGCTATGTTATGATTTGTTGGGGATTAAATATTGATGCCTAAACAATGCACCATGCCTGTGCACAGTGTAAAGACAGCCTTCACAATCTCTATAGTGGTCTGTGGACGCCATTTACAATTACAACACGGATCTTAATCAAGTTTTGCTTATGTAAAGCATCATTGTTGACTGCATTTCCACCATGCCGTTATTCGTACGTTAAAATGGGGTTGACTCCAACCTCAGTCTTCTTTTGTTCTACTGAGGTTCAACTTCTTGCAAATTGTCATACCCTTAGGTCAGTTTTATCACCCCATGCTGTGATAATCCACATGGTCAATTAAACATCGTTCTCCTAAAGTAATTCAGGTGTGTCAATCCAATGTCTAGGCTTTCTTGAGCTGCCTGGCAAGGGGTATTAGTTGTCATGTCCATTGTAATACATGGGTAATCGGGCATGAAAGAGGGTCTTTTGAACGCTTTAGCACTTTTTTAGCACTATGATAACGTCATGAAACTTTGCACGCAAATAACCATGTGTTATCAATTACTGCCAAATACTCAGCTCAATAGTGTAATGGTCATGACACTCCGAAACGTTTAAACTTGCTTTGAGGTGGGGACATACCCTCTGCCTTCTACTGTCACACAAATAAAAATACTGGGACCTGGTTTACATAAGGATAGCTAGTGCACTGGTTTTCTCTCATTGTTTTATAAATGCTAAGCCCATTAGGATCCATTATTCCCCAGAAATATCGATCATGATAATGTTATAGTCCCAATGAAGAAGCGATTGGGTACAAAGAGGAAAATATCCATCACCTTTCTTTACATTTACAGACTTGTCATTCCTTTCAGTGTTCAAATTCAAAGAATGAAAGTACTTTCAAACTGAAACCGCCGTTCATGATAATGGAGCGCGGTTAAAATTATATCAGCCGTTTTGGGGCCCAAAGCAGCAAAATCCAAAAAGAAATTGCCAAATCGCGTGTTTTGTCTGGGTGGTGATTACCTGCATAACCACTTATATTGAAAGGACGACTACCTGTAACGTCAAAGCGTGGACTACCATAAGTCACAAACAACAATGAGCCAGCACATGATCATTGTTGAATACCATACTTTAAGTCAAAGTGATCGGATACTCCAGCAGACACACACATAATCTTGTGTCCTGTTATAAGTTACCAATGGAACCGGTCAAGTGTAAAACCAGTGATCTTCTGTTGTGAAGAGTTGACAGCATGACAGTGTGGCACATCGTGTCAAAGGCAAAAGTTAAGTCAAATAACACCAATTGAGTGACCCTACTATCATTATTATGGAGGATAATGTCTTAATGATTAAATGGGCCTCTACAATATACTGACTGGGACTTGGAAAGTGGAAAACATTTTGAGATATATGATACCAGCGGGAAAGCGACAGCTACGCAGATAACTTTAACACAGGAAACGGTTACAGATTGGAAAGCAGTTTGGCGATATTGAATAAATCCTCGTTTTTTGCTCGAATGCAGATCTTCAGTTCTGAAAGTATTATCTTGACTTTGTTTGTGACAGTCTCAACTGTCTTCAAAACTGTTAAATCCAGTGGAACTTCAACATTGGTTAAGTACGTTTGTCATTTTAAGTGACTCATACTAGCAATAACAATCTCGAAATGTCAAGGAGTTTTTTCACACATACCTGGTAATCGTTACCCTCATTCCAGCAAAACCAAACGTTTACTATCATTCCATCGTCTGATTCGTATTTAATCTCGCTTCCAAAGGGGGCAACTACGATCACCTTTCTCTCTTCTGAATTTGTTGACACGGGATCCTCTGTAATCGGGGTTGAAACTTGTGGACTCTCTGCCCCTTTAAGACGAACCTCGTTTGCAGGGTCTGATTGTCATATAAAATATTAATGAGACGGCCAATCACATTGACGAGTTCTTATATCAACAAATAATCATAGACGTCTGATAAACATTCAGTGCTCTAGCATTAATCACACTCCCCCCCCCCTTTTTTTTTTAGAATGATTTAATATTAATGAAGTGGTTACAAGCTAAAGTAACTATTAGTACCAGCAGTTTGTATCGGAATACATGTCACTCTTAAAACTTTTCTCTGAGATAAACAATGATATTACTCAATTGATCACTGTATACACACTTGGAAAAAAAAATTGAATTCCTATAAAGTCTAAAGTATACCCCCGTGATGAGATTATTTGATGCATGATGTCAATAATTAGTTACTAGATGTGACATATGGGCTCAGATATGGCACTTACACCTTAGTACTCACATGTTAAATAGTTAAAAAATGTTCATCATATGATTATAATATGATTCTATCAAATGAATTTATTATGAATAATGATCTCCATAAAATAGCAATGCCCATCCATTACTTCATTTGCAAAGCAAACCTCAAGGTATAATATGTCTGTCTACATGCGAAACAACTTATCCAAATTATAAATTGTGAACGTATCAAACTTTAAGCTTACAAAGTGGCGGTTCTTACTCTAAATCCTGAGACTCATCTCAGTTCTTAATAAGGACAGTTTACATTTGACTCTGTGTAAAGGAACACGAGCAAAGGTGCATCACTTTTCCAAGCAAACCCAATAGATGATAAAAGAACAATTTCATGCGATCGTGCTGAGCCCTTTATATACAATATGACCGTTATGATATACAACAGGTAAAAGTCAATTTCATATTATCGTTATGAGACTGCTCCTCATTCTTAATTAATGAGAAACGCTTAATTTATCAATGTGACATTTATTTGGATGATACATTTTAATGTACCCCAAAAATTCCTATGACAACGTAGAATTTGTAATAGACAAAACTGCACTGTAAACATTCTTACAGAATGTTGTAGATGTACAGAACAAAATAAAAATACAACAAAGAAACGGAAAAGCGCCTCTCAAATTTGAAATACATATTTTTTTCTTTGACAACTTAAGATATAACTCTGACCATACCATCACTAATTTTGTTGAACTATAGCTTTGTATAGTAACCTATTAGAACTCACATTTCCACACTGAAATTAATTTGTATTGTCATATGCACTGGAATAAGTTATATGATACCACCTGGAACGTTCCCTTTTTTTAGCAATTTGCAAAATTTTATTGAACGTTTTCTGAAAAATCTTAAATTTTAATTTATCTTGAACAATTCCATCAGCACAAGTCCCAAACACTACCAATTTTATATCGGAAAAATAAATTTAATTCTTAAAAGTTGTCAGCGATGAAATAAATAGATAAATTTTCTTTACCTTTTTCATGCCTTCCTTGGACAATGCGTGAGGTTGATTCAAAACTTGCTGGATTATGTGCATATGTAAGAATAAAGAGAAAACACGCAAAACGGTTGTACATTATGTTTGTCTTATGCAGTTTAGAATGTGTTGGATTCTTCGTCTAATCATTGGACAGAAAAAAAACGAGTGTGTTAATTTACCTGTTACTGCATGGAAATTTGATAATACGCAAAGCAGAAAATGGATATTACCATTTATGAAATAGAAACATGAAAGATTAATGACTTTAAGCTGAAGCTACTTGTAGGCTCCTAAACAATTATGAAACAAACCGATTTTTGTCTGATTCTGTACTAAAGTAATGATTCGTTTTCACTGTAATTCTTTCATCCGCATTTATTGAAAAATTATTAGTGTATGTACATTTCTGTAAGAGCGGTTGTGGCAAACACAGTATATAAAGCATATTTTGCCGCATGTTTATGTTACATGTGTTGTTACAACAACACTTTCACTGCTTGCATTAGTAAACTCAGCTTTAATGAATCTGGCATTCTCAAAGTCAAAACTATATCATCATGAACGAACAAAATACAGAACATAACTGGTAAGTGGGAGGATTACTTACTGTGATGGATTGTAACGTTGAAGGTACATTGAGCAGCAGCAAAATTCCTCTTACCACCGACGTTTATCTGATCTCCGGGTATGCCCTTTAAAGCAGTTGGTGAAGCTTCCTAAAAACAAATGTGTTACCAAATACATTCGCAGCTGTTTTGATTGATGCAAATTATTCATCACTGGAGAGCAGTAATATCGATATTTAATTCACATCAATGCAGACATGTCATTTTTCGTCTTCAGATTATCTTCCTGCAGCTGCTTAGTTAAATACACAGTATCTTAACAATTCTCACATCGGAATGTTCCCCCGAGAAATAATACAGAAGAACAAAGTTTTTTTTTCTTTCTTAATTGTCCAACTTTCGTTGTCATAAACCAACCTCCTTGGAATAAAGCAATAGAACCTGTGATCCTTATCAATTCTTTAACTGTTATAGAGCTTGACCGCCACAGTACGGACTGAGAAATTCCCAACACGTAATTCACTTTGTGGAAATTTCCAAGTCGACTGATCAGGCCTGTCCTGTTAAAACGTCCACACGCGATTCGAAAATATTGATGCTATATTTTTCATTATGTCATTGCACTGGCGAATAGCAGAGTATTTTCATGCAGTCAGTATCTGTGCAAGTGCCAATCATTGCCAGTATCTGACAATATTACTCCAGACCCACGATAGACTCACTACCTGTCCAATCCATTATTTCACTTTGTCAAGTTTCCTAATCTGCATTTCATTAGAAACCTGAACATATGTTGCTATATTTCACTGCATATCACTGATTACACACCACCCTTGGTGTAAACGTAGCCCGCTTAAACAGAATACATAGCACATCAAACATCGTGGTTTATCGCTATATGGGTTACCGCAAAAGGGTCACACTTATACTATTTACACTGATTCCGACAAATAATGTACTTCATGTACTGTTGAAAGATTTTTTTTTAAAAAATAGTGTAAACTTGTCACAAATTTCCATCGTCTCACGTTTGGAGACCGTCGTCGTAGAAAACTCAGAGCGTCGTGGCGTGTGCAGACTGTCAAGTTCAGTCAAAACATGTTTTCCACTGCAATATTGAGGAACCACGTCCATTTTTTATTACGTATGAGCCTAGGTTGAGTAATCTCCTAATTACTTCAACCCCATTCAGTCTATAGTAATATACGTTCTCAATTTGACAAATGATACGACGGGAATTATAGTTTACACAAACTTAAAACAACATTCCATTCAAGGTATCGTCTACTTGGTTTCAAACTTGTGTTTGCATGTCTTTTTTGTCGCCATCTCGACACTGTTCAGTTTGTCTGGATATATCCTACTCCCTCAAGAGATCGATATACTTATTCCTTTTTCACTAAAGCCTCTATTTTCCTTATATAGTACGTTATCAAGACTAACACAGAGACTTAGGCTCACCGATGGACATGCAAGGTCTTGCAAAGAAGCTATGGCACTGGTGCTGGTCTCCTCGGGGTCATTATTTGGAGATTCATTCGGTTTAGATGCATTCTGAAGGGTAAAACACAACGTTTAATTCTACGGACAGTAGGTCAATACAATAACTATCGATAGTACAGTATAGTGTCTACATGCCAAAACGGTGCTTTAGATATTATATGTTTTACATATTTTATTGTACCTTATATAATTTGGATCAACATTCTTATATCAGCGTCTTATATGCGAGAAGACCACTACATACCAAGGTAGCACAAATTTGCTGGCCATGGTTTGCAATTCAGGTTGGCCCAAGTGTTAGTGTTGGCCCAACGGTTGGATGCTCTTTGGCTGTAAATTTGGCCAATATATTTTTCTGGCACTGAACCAACGGTCATCTTAACTACATATAACACACAAAAAGTTTGAGCCTACGTCCGCAAACCATTATGACGCAGAACGCTCTAAATAATAACATTGACCCAACTGTTACTTTTATAACATCCTACCAAATCCCGTCCCCCCCCCCCTCCCTTAATCATTATACAAGTACTGAAAAGGTATGTTTCTCAGCCCTCCCACCTCAACAATACATGGAAAACCAAGGCTAGATACAATGGTATTACAATGTATCTTGCTCCACTTCCCAATCTGGTCCCTTGGGCCCTGAATAAACGGCTAAGAAAATGACCGAATTCATGACTCAGAACTTCATATCAACTTCACACTACAGTGCATCTATGCAATTATTGTGATAATGCTTAGTTTAAAAAAAAAGTTTTAAGGTATTTTGTACTGATTTACTTTACGCTGGTATAATACAAAAATCATCACAATATGTAGCCAGTTTGATTACAATCCCTTTGATTATTTACCAACAGAAACAATGATGTTTCCACAAAACCTATTTAAGCGTGTCAGGTAAAACAGAGGATACAATCGACTAAGTGACCTCTAAGTCTGTTACTTGACCTGTAACAATAGAGTAATTACATTTAGTCCCTTAATTTCTCTGATCTACTGACAATTACTAATATTCATGGGTCCAAGTTGTCTTAAGTTGGTCAAAGGTTCACCCAACATTGGTCCAATACACTGATCAACATTTCGGTGTCGTGCGTTGGTCCACGTACGCTGGTCTAGTGTGCACTGCCTAACGGTTGTTTGTGTAACGTCAACGTTGGATACCGATGAACTACCTAAGGGTTAGCTGCCATACGTTGCTGCCATACGTTGATCCAACAAACAACAAACAACACCCAACAGTTGGTTGCCTTACTTTGACCCAACGCGGAATCAAATGTAAAGTGTCTAACGGTTTGTTTAACGTTCCCCAAGGTTATCTCAATGTACACTTGCCGACGGTTTGCTGTCTTACATTAGTCCACCGTTGGGCCAATGTACAGAGAACAGTTGGCTGAATGTTTGGCGAAAGTTTGTTAACCAGCACAAAGGTATTCCAATGGTTACAGACAGTTGTCAACGATACGTTGGCCCAAAAATATGATGTACATGGCATAATAGGCTCTCGGTCGGATATATTCTACTCACCACTCTGCGGGAGCTTCTGAACTTAGCATATAGTGCATATTAATCATAAAGTGCATATTAATGCTTCATGGCGAATGATATGTATATTGCTATTGTGTATATAATTAATATTTACTCTATTGCTTTTTGCAAACATTTTTTGGGCCCTATCTACTTAACGGAGAGAGGGCACCTTCAGCCATCCCTGTCACGTTCAATGAGCCTTGTAAAATGACAGAAACAGTTCTGCACCGCAAATGGAACTCTCAGTTGCTGTACAAGAAAAGTCGTGCTGTTTAAAATTTTCTGAGGAAGGATTATTCTACGGTTTCAAAAACATGTTTTGATTGTGAGTAACAAATTAATTCCCATTATGAGGAGAATTATCTTGAAAATTGTGAATGTATTCATCAAATCCTTACAAGATTATTCTTCATAGCGTACAATACTTTTTGAACGAGAAGCAAATCACCCAACTCCTGAAAATCTTTTCGGGGGTGAAAATATTTGCAGTATGTCTGTGGTTCTTAGTCACTTTAGTCTCAGGCAAGATAAACGGTAGACATATTTTACCTTTTTTCAGTAAGCTCTCCAATTTACTCACCTTAACGACCGATTGACAAAAAAACATAGTGCTCATTGTAGGAAAAAATGTGGAATAGAGATAAACCACTCATATCAATAGTATGTAAAGATTTCCCATTGCCAAGATTGTAGGTATGATTTACCTTAAATATCGGTTTCCTGCATGAACTTGGTTAAAGTAATAGGTCTGGTTTATAAATAAGTGAACAAATGAACGTGAAGTCGCAGATGTTAACGTACTTCTGTAATGTCTATATGTGACAGCTTGCACTGCGGATAACCATGCGGACCACATTCATGAACAAAATGACAATTTAGAAAATAATAACGAAGAGATACAGAATCTAGATTTTTTATCGGAAACTACCAGGATTAACATAAACTTGTCATCATTATTTGGATTGCTTCTCTCTGTTTTCCTCTGCTTACCAAATGTACAAGCGGTTACATGTGAGGTAACTTGAGCCCGATTGGCGGCAGCACATACTGGTGTTAACGTGGTGCACTTTGGTGTCGTACTCCCTGTTATCATTGAGTTGTCATAGGTCAGAAGAGTATTTCGTAGAAAATTATAATATTTAAAATATAAACTCAGTGCATGGGAAGTGCCTTCACCGGCGTTCTGAGCAGTATTTTCATCAAACATTTTCTCTGGTCACCGGTAGTTTTCGTACAATTCTCAGATCCCCTCCCATGTAATTCCAAATACTGGGTGCCCAATTATTAGAGGTATATACAGCTGTATGTCCATACCACACCGTAGCTTTTTTCAAAGGCAAAGACTCATCACCCCAGACAAATCCAATTCTTCCAAACACTTACCTCTAGACCCTCTAAATGCCAATCTAAAACTTCTCTATCTGCAAACCCAATAGTGCCACATATCCTGGTAATCATGCAAAAATACATATATGTAACAAAAAAAACTCCCTCACTGTGTACCCTGTGCATAGTGTGAGCTAATCTGCATCTTTCGAATTTGGTATCAGTCAAAATGCAAATCAATTGAGAATTTTTCATATCGCTTGCGAAAAATGTAGCTTGGGGTGATGAGTGACTGCGTTTAAATCATCCGCCATAGCTTCCCCATTCATGTTCCAGTTACTTCCCTCCCCCAACCCCCATCTCTAGAAAGTACCTTGCACGTCGAGTTTCTTGTCCCCTCACGATTAGTAACCCTTGTGGTGCAACCACTTCTGAAGATTTGAGTGGATATTACAAAAGAAATCCTGTGATGTTAAGGAGAATAGTTTTTCATCTTAATTTACTCTTACGCTACTTTATTATGATATCAACAGTGCTTCCTCGTATAATTTAATGCAACAGTTATCTTGGAGAATAATTCCACATTCAACATTTTCAGGGAGCTACACTGCACAACTGTCGCCATTCACACTTATGCGGGGTTGCCTATAAGCAATCATGGGGGGATCGTGAAAGAGTTTTTCAAGGGTGGGGTCAGAGGCTAGAATTCCCCAGGATTTTTTTTATATCCTTGAAAAGGGGAAGGAGGGAGGGGTGGTACGTAACAACAGGGGGTATTCTGTCTGACGTTTTCTTGTGTCGGTATGAAAGAAGGTTAGATCTACGCAGCAACATAACCCTTTGGAATTGAGAACATAATAAACGGTACAGGTATCCCCTTTTGAGAAAGAAGCCCGTAAGTTCAGAGTACTTATCTAGAAAAATGTGGTCATTGGAACAGATACGAATTTTGCAACTCAGCAAATGGAAACAAAGCGGTTTACTGTAAACATAAAAAAAAACTGCATAACAACTGCATTCCATGAATATCACAGACTACGTTCAAATTTGGTAGTACTTCCCTTATCATGTGCTCAAATACATGAACCACCTTTAAAACAATCTGCAATAGCTCCCTCTTCAAGGGAATCCCCGATCGTGAACCCCCCCCCCCCCCCGTGCCCTCCGGCTGCCGAACACAACATGGCCTACACCCATAACACGCCTTGGTTAGTCACATTGCTCGAACACCTCTCATCTCGCTTACAAATGCAACCTTTCTTTGTGATTGACTGACACTCTAAACTTACGTATACGTGGACTAACAGGACCGTACACGTGGACGCTGTTCGTTGAACTACAAGGTAATACATATAATTTATTCATGCTGAACGATTTAGCCAAATAAACAGGTCAAGAAAACATGACCAAGAAAGAGGCCAAGAAAAAAACTGAGAATAATAGGGTCTCCCTACATGCTAAATGGACTTCGTACGAATAATATATGATAAACAATGATTTGCATATGAGAGTCCCCGCATGATAGTCAAACTTTTTACTTCCAAATTTAGTAGCAATACCTGGAAGTAGTGAGCTAATCCTCGGTAGGAAGTAAAGTTAGAAACATTGATAGAATCACCAACTGTCTGATAACCAAGGAAACAATGTTACATCAGGTTCGGTGAAATCTTCAAACTATTTTGGAAGTTTTTTGACATGACTTATGTCGTAATCGTTCTTATCGAGAAAACAAAAAGGTGGCGCTGTACAAATTATCATGCCGCTATAGCCCCCTTGTCCGATTTAGTCATATGACCCAATTTTCCTGGTCTAGTCATGTGGTTGAAAAGTGAAAAGATAGATCGTCACTTTCACCTACAAGCTTTCTTTGAGTGAAGGATTGTTGCCCTAGGGAATTGTTATAAGACCTCCTCAGCTTGTTGCTCAGTTACTTATGTGACGTCTTTGGCCATGACAAATATGTGCCGCTCGGATCTGATCCAATCCAACAAATCTGACTAACAATAAGGACGTCCTATCGCAAACATTGACAAACCCACTTGGAAAATAATGTTAAAATGGTTCACTGTGTACACATAAATATAAGAATGCCAACGCTTAGAATGTATCCAGTGACCCATGTCCACAATTAACTTGGCAGTCAGCGTCTCCACCTTTATATATATATATATACATACATATAATGCACAATAGGCCCTTTAATTGCAAGGTGTATAGGTTAACTCTCTGTATCTACCCCTGTAGTCAGCCAGAGAGTTACGTGGTGAAGTATGTAGTTTTATGTAGTTGTAGGAAGTGGTTTTTTACAATTACCATATGGAAGAACGAAGTTCCGCATAGGCATGTGCTTTTTCAAATAACTCGAAAGAACGCCCTGCGTGGAATGTATTACAATTAAGAGAGGAGACAATCTTTTCCAATGTAAGTTGTCGAAGGCTTCTGGATGAGGAATAAATATTTTATGCATATGTTATTTTGGATGTAACCAGTGAAACGATTAAGGTAGGGCAGATGGCAAGGATGAATTCCAGATGTAATATGTAAAGTATTACTTCCGTTTAATATTTATAAGGGTGTTCGATTCATGGAAATATCAGTTCTGGTATACAGAGAAAACGGTTTTGTCACCGAAGAACTTCCTTATAACGTTCATAGAAGCTAAAGGCGAACGTCTATTTGCCAATTCTGACGATGACTTAAAAATTTTCTTTATTGAAGAATACATGCAAATCCACAATCAAAGGTGTGTGAAGCGCTTCATAATCAGATGCCGCGTAATCTCAGGGAAATCGTTTCATGAGAATGGATCTATGGAATCGACCTGACTTGTCAATCTCGGCTACTTTCACTCTATTTTTAGTCGTGTGTTGCGCTAGTTTTGACAGGGAGAGACCGGGGTTTGTTGTTACCGGGGCAAGTTGTGACAGTGTCACTTTCTCGAATTACGAATACCATCCGATGCCCCATAGGTCAGTTTGCTAAATTGTGAAGAATTAATGATTAATGTAACAACTTATTCAATGTACATGAACAATATTGTCACATGCAGTACTTTGGGGTAACTTTCATCCTTGTTTACAGTAGTATATTTTGTTATGCAACTATGACGGGACCTAAACCAGACGTCATGTGGTGAGAGGGGCGCAGCGAATTTTATGCAGCATTTAGCTGCAAATTAGGGCCAAGCGCAACAACACTTTCCAGCAAAGCATTCATTTTTTTTTAACAAAAAGAAATTCTTTCCAGAAATTAATAATATATTGCTGGGAAATTTTCAATATAACAGTTTTCATACTACCCATAATTACTCATAATAAATTATAGCTACGAAGTATGGCTACGAGTCAAAGAAAAGTGACTCACACATCGGTGGCATCAACATTATCTCCTGCGTGGGTGCTTTGTGTTTTGTTAAGCAAAGAATTCAAATAGAAAGGACAGTCCTGTAAGGAGGTTTTTCCAATACATTTGTAATTTCCATATAATGCGAAATCATTTGTTTCTCTAATTCAAAACATGGTGTTGTTCAGGATTTTAGAAAAACCTTTTCTCAGAAAATATCGAGCAACATATGTTTATTTGTACAGCAACTGAGACTTTGATTGATTGTATTGCAGATTTGTTTCCTGACATTTTACAAGATTCATTGAACGCTAAGGAGATGGCTGGAGTTTCACCCTTTCCGGTATGTATGAATAAATTCGTAAATGTTTGCAAAAAAAGTAAAAGAGCAATATTAAGCATATAAATATACACATCATTTAGAGGCACTGTACACAAACATCATAACGTTGACTTACTCAATAGGATTTACAGTATTGGTAGTAACGGTGTTTTGTCCTGCGAAATCTGTCAGTGACCTGTTACTCCATTCTTTGAAAAGAAAGGTAAATAATAACAAGAGCCCAATGGGTAATGTGGTTCCTTCCGAAGAAATTAGGGCAAGTGGTCTTCTAAGCTACCAAAGCACTAAAACAGCACCAATTTTCAAATGACCAAAAAATAAATCCTCAAAATTTTCCCCCTCTATCAATAAATTTCACAGGGATGTGAATCTGTCAATAACAGACAACCATATCAAGTTTAAAACAAATCTGACCCACAATTATGGAACTATGGCAGTGTTAAGATTTTTATGTTTGACCCCATAACCCCATTAAGTTGCAAGATATGGACACCATAAACAATAGGGCACTTACACCCACTATGACGGATCAGTGCACCAACCTAAGAGAACCTATAAAGAAAATGCTATTTCAAACATGACATACATTCACTGATGGTCCTCCTAGGCTACCATAACCTTAAAACAGAGCAAAAAGTTTCCAACGACCTAGTCTTCTGTTAAGACGATGGTAGTATTTTCTTCTTTACACATCCCATACAGTTCTACTAACTCATTCATACAGCACGCGCCTCACTACGTAATAAGAGTCGATCACTGCCCAACCATCGTCTTGTCAGATTCCTCACAGCGTGTTTATGGTTTTTATTGAAATCAGGCCATTTTCCTTCAAATAATGGAAGGAACCAATCACATTACCGCAAATGAAAAAAATGACTATTCATTATGACGTGGCACATTACAATCCACGCATCATGCCACACCCACGACAAAGGAGTTATCCAAGACTCAGTGAACGAAAGCAACTCTAGGATAACAGTTCAGAACAGAAGGGGGTCGTACAAGGGAGTAGCGGTAGTAACAGGTGTTGTTGGAATGTGGGCAGGAAAAGGGGAAAGATTCACGAAAAGTCTTGACCAAGACTACCAACGACCAAAATCCCATTGAGTTAACTGTGTCACTAAAACCACAAACTGCCAATGGGAATTATACACACTGTAGCCCATAAGCTTTTCAACTAATTTGTACGGTAGCTTATAATAACCACAATAATGGTGTTACGGCTCTTATTATTGTTTTAGTGTCAAAAAATTATCCCTTCCTCTCTATTGATAAGCATTAAATTTCACAGGGTCGTGGACCTGTCAGTAACAGACAACCTTATCAATTTTAAAACAACCCTGACTAACGGTTATGGAAATATGGCAGTTTTAAGATTTTTATGTTTGACCCCATAACCACATTAATTTGCAAGATTTGGACACCAAAAACAATAGGCACTTCTACGCACTATGACGGAACTGTACACCAAGTATACGTTTTATCCAACTTGCCCATGTTGAGTTAGAGCGTACCCACAGACACTCACAGACACAGACACACATACACACCCACGCACACCCACACACACTCCAAGTTGAATGGTTTGGTTCCTCTTGCTAACGTAAGGAACCAAAAACTGATTCTATGAGGGACTACTGATTATTACGGGGGCCAATATACAGGGGGACTTATTTTAATCCTATCTGAGCGTAGCGCCACCATTGGTTGGAAATGTTGGCTTTACTAGCTCCCCAGATGGCCGGAAACGGCGCTCTGCGAGTGTTAAGTTGTGTGTGACCAGCCTTGAAAAAGAGATATGGTGTTTGCAGTTTCTCAATTAATTACAATAAAATCAAACTATGAAAAAATATAATACGTGTTAAATTGATTGTTATGATCATAAGAAATCATGCATCCACTTTGATTTGTTCTTTAGTCACCAAGGTCTAGCACATATACGTCTTCTGATTTTAGGATTGGGGCATTTGTGGGGGCGGTGCTCAGGGGGCGTCATCACTTACAATCTAGCTAGAATGGTGGGAAGACAATCAAAGCGGAGTGCAACCATCGGTTGGAGCGGAGTTAACCAGAAACCTTTTGAATAAAGCTAGACTATAGATCGGACGAAATCGTATTTCCATATTATTCCCATGTGTGCAAATCTGACAGTCCAATATGATGTGCTTCGTGGGCGACCAACAGTGATGAGATTTCGAACGTGAGAAGTCATCAGTGCGTTTCAAAAGTAAAACAACGTGATTCGTAACATTAGACTAACCTAAGTATGAAGTTCATCATGTGTCCTAAAAATCTCACCTGAAGGAAGAAGATTAACAAAAGATAATTTTCGTCTCGAAACATAGCCTACTCGTACATTGCACGTAATATATGTAGCAATGTCGTGGTAGTAGCTCCGTGACTTTAAAGTGATCCACCTTTGAAAGAACTAAAAAATAATCTATTTTCAACTGTGATATTTCAGTTTGGAACTTATTATAAAACTCTCCAACAATGTTGAAACTTTCGTTCAAATTATTAAATGATTACAATTTCGTATTTTGTATCTCAGTTTTGTAATGTGAAAGTTACATTTTCCTGGTTGGGGTGCCCCCCTTCCATTGCGTTACGCCCCTAATTGTATTCTCCATAGTTATTACACTCACGGAGCTATTCGTATGCTGAAGCGTTTAATTCTCCTAGCTTCTTTGTGTTTCACTCTTCAGAATACTTCCAGACCGGATGAATCTCCTAACAATGACCCCGAGACAAACATCACCAGTACTGTAGCAATGTTGCAAGATCACGCATGTCAATTGGTGAGCCTGACTTTCTGATATTTTCCAGATATTTCCTGTTAATGTTATACTTCTGGAATAAAAAAGAAAAAATCTTTAGTGAAACAGAGTGAAAGTAGGACAGACAGACGAACAGATCAATGTAGACATGGTGACAGGGAAAGACAAGCAACTAAAGTTGTTCTCAAATAGACAATAAACTGAATGGGACTGTTGTTATCTCATCATTTAAG
The DNA here is from genome assembly GCA_021234535.1 of Stichopus chloronotus. Classification (NCBI taxonomy): domain Eukaryota; kingdom Metazoa; phylum Echinodermata; class Holothuroidea; order Aspidochirotida; family Stichopodidae; genus Stichopus; species Stichopus chloronotus. The sequence goes on from CM037834.1 coordinate 890,755, forward strand.
TATTAAATCACTACATGAGCTTTGCTTTCCTCGAACGTATTCTGCCTATGATGCATGAAAGAGGAGAGAGAACCTTCTTTACCTCATCCCTATACATGTACCGTACTGGATGAGATATTGCACTTGCTTTGGGAATGAATGAGTCTTCACAGAGAATCGGACGATAAACCACAAAACTCATTTTGCTTGATATGCAATGTCCTCTGTTTAAGAAGGCTACGTTTACTGGTAGGTTGTTATAGAATCAGTAATAGTAACAGATGGAACAACTCCGGATAGAGTACAGAGTAGGAAATTAAACTCAGTAATTAAAGGTCGACAGAATGATACAGCAATATGATTAAGAATGCAATGGAACAGAACATCAGCAAATACACTGTTGTATATGGCAGTTTGATTACAAACTTCCGAATCTCAGTAGGACAAGAGGTCAAACTTGGGTGTCCTCACGCCAATTCGTTAAACTTTTTCCTGTTTGCACCACCTATGGAAATACATTAGAATGGATGGAACATACAGAGAGGTATTCCTCAATAATTACAGGATTGGTTAATTGTGTATTGGAACGACTTACATACGGGTTTCTACACTCATGAATGGATAACTTGATAAAAGACCCCTGACCCTCAGTTGTTCAAGATGATCTCGCAGTGTCAACACAAGAGCAATGCCCTCACTGGCGACCGTATTGCCGAAGAGTCAACAAGTATTACACCTTTTGGTGTCAACTATGTAGGACAGTGTCATCATATCGTATTTTTCTCATCCCTGTGATCGTTATGTAATTGCAGTATCGATTTTCCGATTTCAATCATCATGGTCATTTTGATTTACTAAATTGATGTGTCAGTCCACAATCATCAAATAAATCGATCTCTCTATCTTACCTTCGCCTCTTTCTCCCCCCCCCCCCCCCTCTCTCTCCACCCCTCTCTCTCTCTCTCTCTCTCTGCATGTCACTCTGTCTCTCTCATACATAACAATACGATTAAGGATATATGGAAGTTCTGAAGTCTACTGCTGCTCTAGAATAATAGTGTTGGCCACTGTGCATGATTAGTACGGTGGTATTTGGTAATCGACTGCATGGAATTTCTCTGATAATCGCCAGTTCAGTGACGAAATGATGAATGTAGCAGCATCGTTTCGGACGTTTTTTTACAGCTAGGGTCTTCAAAGTGCATTCAGTTACATTCCTTAGTTTAATTCCTCAATCTATCACAAAGTGGCACATAAAACTGGCGAACTCTGCAACATTTAAGAACTTGATAGAGGTCGCTACACAGGTTACCTTTCTTTCAACACATAATTTGGACCTGAGGAAAGCCTCGACTGTACAGGTTACCAACGTGAATTTCAAACGCTTTCTGAAAACACCACGTGTGTCTTTATTATTTTTTCTCCATCTACACTGTGTAAGATAATTCAAGTGGTACACTCACTTAAATCTAGTGATTCAATAGTCATGATGAAGTCAGCAATAATCTTCTAAAGAAAATAATTGTGGACATCGTCTCCCCTACTGCACACATGTCACTATGTACTGGCACCTTCCGTAACAAAATGAAACTTGCCAAAGTAATACCCATTTATAAAAGGACGATGCCTCTCTGAAAAAAAAAAACAAACAGTTATCGTCCCATTTCTATGCTCTGTAGCTTCTCCAAAATCCGGTATTCCTTCTTAATGCACAACAACTTTCCATGTCGGCACGGCTTTCAAAAACACAACTAAACAGATATTGACCTTATGAGCTTTGTGATAAGATTTCAAGTTGTTTATCCAAAAGAGAACATGTACTTGGCTTTTTATGGATCTAGGCAAGGCTTCCGATACTCTTGACCATTATATCTTACTGAACAGATTAAACATTTAAGGTTTTAGAGGAATTCCTCTTTTTATGGTTTGAAAATAACGTTTCCAACAGAAAAGAGTACGTACACTAATCATGACAATGTAAAGTCGGATAATTTATTGATGAAATGTGGGGTACCCTTGGACCCTTGTTATTTCTCATATGTGTTCTGAATTATGCGGTACAAAATACTTATATGCACCCTTTGACCCCTGACCTGTGACCAGCATTCCACAGGTGAGGAATGTTTTTTTTTTTTCCTCTGCCTGTAATACGGTGGCCGAGAGAGGACAAGTAAAAAAAAAATTAGTTCACTTAGTCGAAATTTCGACTAAGTATCTCGAAATCTCGACTTAGTGTCTCGAAATTTCGACTAAGTATCTCGAAATTTCGACTAAGTATCTCGAAATTTCGACTAAGTATCTCGAAATTTCGACTTAGTATCCCTATTTTGAGACGTCTGAACAATTGCCTGCTTCAGAAGTTTGCCAAAACACAGGATCATGGAGCGTGAAAATTGAGCGTCACACTCGAGTGGTTACGGGCGCTATATGTTTTTCTTGCACTGCTTAATCTTCCTCACACGATCGCAGTTTTAGCCTGAGTAAATGGTGCATGAATTCAGTAGGTACGAATACGTATGAGGATAAGTCGAAATTTCGACTTAGTAAGTCGAAATTGAGACTCTTTTTTTTTTTTACCCGTCCTGTCTCGGCCACCGTACTGTAACGTTGTGCGTGATAGAAGGAGAGAAGTTAATAAAAGTCTAACAGTTTCTTACGTAGACACCTATAGAGCAGGTCCTTTTCGTGTCGTGTTTTGAATTGTTGTTGAAGGTTTATGAACCAGGTCTAGTACTTTTGCGAATGTCCGGAAAAATATGTATCACTGATATGTGTAACTCATCTTCGTTACTTCATCTCATCTCATTTGCTGTCTATACGAATGTATTTTTATCTCACTATACTTTTGAGCATCTAATTGAAACTATGCTTACGGAGTTACCACGGTCTCCACATGGTTCATAGTCCTAGAGCTAGAAGAGATCTAATTCGTATCTCGAGTACAAAAGCCTTGACTGCATGAATGGAAATTGATGGTGTGGGAACATAAGATTGGATGTTCTTAAGTTTTGGAAATGGTGTGTCTGGGGTTTGGGAGTGTTAAGTGACCCCCAAAATACGTTTAATTTACATTTTTGAGTACATCCACGAAAATAGCACAGTCAGGTCAATTCTATGGTCCTAATTGCAGATCGGATGGTGTAAAAGACACTTAAGAACGCCCGAAAGAGGGCGTTGGTTTGGACACATTTAAAGCACATATTGAGCACATCAATGAAATTTCGCAAGTTCATTCTTTGCATCCCTCTGATAAGAAATCAACAATTCTTAAGTGCTCAAACTTGGAGCAAAAGACAGTTAAAAGGCTCTTTAGAACACATGAAAGAGGCGCAATTAAAGCATATATCGAGTACATAGATACACACTTACATTACTTGCAATTTCCTGATATTAGATCACCATTTTTTAAGATCAGCATTTCACAAAAAGTGCGAAATGCACTCAAGGAGGACCAAAATCATTGCTAATTTTTGCACATGTAAAGAACAGACACATATACTTTGTCGACAACATTCTCATGCCAATACAAGGCCAATAAACAGAATCCACTCAGGGGAGGGAAACTTCAAAAAGTAAGAGACCACGCCTAGGACCCTGTAAGGAAAATTCACTAAAAGGTCATCGCTTTAACTGATGACACCTCCCGGGTAGACGAAGCTATTTGTATGCCCCTCTTTCCATATTAAGCTGGTACGCTAAAAGCGTACTCTATTCTTCCACTGGATGGAGAAAAGGCTCTGTTGAGAGTTGAGAAAGAAAAGATGTCACGCCAACCTAAACTCAACGTGGGAGATTCCTCGAAAAGGAAGATAGCACCAAGACTGACCTGAACCCTATTTCAGTGAATTCGTCGAGGATAACCGTTTCCTACCAACGCTCTTCAAAGCATCTGTAGGGAAGGAAGGGAATAAAGTTTTTCGTCGTTCAAACGCATTCAATTTATACTTACGACAAGTTGGGTACTTAAGAAGAGATAGAACTTTTCCATGCGGCTCTTTTTTAGTGCCACCAAATCCTCAAGAAATAGCAGTTCATTATTCCCTCTTGTAAATATGCAAAGTCTTCTCTCTTTCCTCTACCTCTTTAACCATATCTAAGAATAATGATAGATTCGAAAAGAAACTTTGTCCGTTCTTGTTAAGCAGAGAAAAGCATAAACAAATGCCGCATGAACTACAAAGGACATGAGGCTACACTTGACCATTTCAAACTTTTGTCATTCCATAGAGAAACAGAAACATATTCAAAGTTTGTGCTCAAAATCTTTGACAGAAACATGCCAGATACACATAATATTGTACTGGATAAAGATCAGCTGATGTTTATTGACGGGGCGGGTAAAATCGAGATTTTCTCGCCTCCATTAAAGACCTATAGAGAAAGATGTGAATACGCTTAATTGATCGTGCATGATAAAAAGCAAACATACTTAACTCCGGCTTCCGGCTACATGGTCACATCAACTGACATTCAGTAAAAATGTTGTCGATCTAGAGGCAACATTGGCAGAACTGGCAGAAGTAGCTAGTGTTCCTATCCGTAATGTAAAAAGCAATGTTAATAGACTTGTTTCCATTGAACACACTAAAACGACCTCTTTATTGTCATTAAACCGTTTTATAAAGGTAGATAGCAATTACACTGACTATAAAGCCGAAATTGAAAGGCATCTGTCTAGTCACCACTACGAAAAATTAAGTGATATGACATCGTCAACTAAAACGTTAGTCCAAGATATGCTGCTATAAATGTTCTCTAAAAATGAGCACTTTGAGTTTAAAGGAGGATATTAAGTTGTAAAATACGTCTTACATACCTTTTGCACTTTCTTTCCCCAAATCGAGTAAAATCATATCTATTTAACAGATTTGTGTTGAAGAATGATCTACCAATGACAAATTTTGTTAAAGAGTGCCCCAGTGGAAAGAAATTAAAATTGAAAAAGAAATATGAGATAAAAAGATAAAGATATCATCTTACATGATATGAACTCGGAAAATAGCGAATGCTTTGATAGTAAATTCCATTGTTTCAAAATGGAATCTTTTAGGTGTTGGGATTTGATGTGGGGCCGTGGAGCAGCGTCATCAGTAAGGAAAATTATTAATATCTTATGTATTTGGCATATATGTCATGATATTTTTGTCGAAATGGGTGTTCAGCTACTAGGGCATTTAACAGATCTTCGTGCGAGTCCTGACTGTCACACTATTCTTCCTTACTTTGTAACCTTGATTTAACAAATAAATCTTTTAGATTCGGGGTCTCTTTATAGGCAGAGAATGGGTTTGGATAATAAAGAATCGGTTCGGCCACTCAAGATATTTCTTTCGAATACCCCGAGCAATATCTAACCACCAAATCCAAACAAAGGGAACCACCTCTAGTATTCAAACTGATATATACTTTGTCATATTCTTATTTAAATGTTCGTAAATTCTGTACTTTTAAGTATATTTTCACTTATTAACAGTTGAAAATGTTTCACAACGGTTGAATGCAACAAGTTAATGTTTCACCCGGACGTTTCTGATAAAAAATTCTATTCGGCTTCTGCGTCGCCTTGCTACGTTAGAGAGTGTCCAACCGGATACACCCAGTTTTCAGTTTCGAGTTTCATCTATATACACAATAATTTATTTAGATGTGCAACAGAAATATGAAGCTAGAATTCCCCTGAGAACAAGGGGGCTGTGCTCAAAGCGAGAATGTACCATGGGTGTTAGGTGACATGTGTTGGATGTTCAGACATAAAAGTCGATCGCCCGGCCCCTCTTAGAATGACGTGCGCACACTCGCATAAAATTAATTTAATTTCAATTTTGGTGGAACGATAGAAAAAAAGTTCTAGATTATGTAAAGAATCATACGGGTTCTTTGTATCTGGTGAAATGTTGTAAAAACACCTCCACATTTGGGACCTCTTAAGTATGTTTCCCACTAATCGGAAATGCTAATCTGTTATTATGGGCACACAAGCAATATACTTGCGAATTATCATCATTGTAGTCAATGAGCCTGTATGCATCCAAGATGCAAAAACATCACCCTCTGAACTCGATATGTACTTTAAATGTGCCCAAAACATCGCCCTCTCTAGGATGTTCTTAAGTGCCTTTTGCACGAATTTGGACACTTAAGAATTACTGATTTCTTATCACGGGCATGCAAAGGATGCACTTGCATAGTTTAATCGATGTACTCGATATGTGATTTAAATCCCACTATGTAATTAAACTTCATTTAGTTTGTACACAGGATTTCACCTGTTACACATTTTCTTCGTTTTTCCTTGAATGTTTTTTTTCTCTTTGTTTTCCTTACCTCTGTTCTTCTCTTTTCCCTTTGTTTTTTTGTATATTGATTTAGGTTTGTTTCTTTCTTTTCAGGGGTAATTACCCCGACAGGATTTTAAAAGCTTCTTGTAATCACTCTTCAGTCTCTTTAGCTACATATTTCATTGTAATGTTTCTTTTTATCTATTCATATCGATACTGAACTAAAGTTTCAGTTACAACAAAAAAATGTGAGGTCCACGCCTATTTAGGGCGTTCTTAAGTGCCTTTTTCACCATTTTGTGCACTTAAGAACATCAGATCTGTAACCGGAACCATGAAATTGACCAGACCACGCTATTTTCGCGGATGTAGTAATTTAGAAAACCCCAAAACAGCTCTTGCCCTTCGATCTATTCGACACACTGACACCGACCTTTCATTTTTTTTTTTTCTGCGGATATGCGCCCTACAAACAATAGCTTTAAGAGACAAAATACCAACCTCATCTATGGTAAATATTATACGCAATATTGATTTTTTTTCTTTTATCAACTGCATGGTACTATATACCCCAACTCCATTCAATATGCATGCTTTTCTTCTGCAAACTAATCCGGTCCTCATAATAACGAGTCACGTTATCCCCATTTTATATGTCAATTACAGTTGATGTAGTACCTAGTTCATCTCACTTTCCCTTTTGACTTTCCTTCATTCATTGTCCTCCTTCCTTCTCTCTCCTCCCATTTCACCCTACTCCTCCCGTTCTTTTTTTCCTTTTTCATTTACAATTTTCTTTGTAATTACCTGTTGTTAAAGGTCTGGTGATATGAAAATGACATTTTGAGGTATTGGGTGCATTAGGCATTTAAAATGTTGAAAATAGCCACAAATTGCGTCAAAATCCGTCAAAAATTGACAAATTTACAGGCAAATTAGTGTCTCACAGCTGTGTCATGAATAAACATTGACTAAATATGCAAATGTGTGATGTCAGGAGAGGGACTCCCAGGATATGTCTTATGTTAATCCTTTGTTGATGTAACGTTTATTTCAAGGTCATTTGAGAAGTTTATATGCCCGGAGGGTTTATTTTGGAAGCATGTGTTTTCTCCTTCAAAAATATCGATATCACGCACCAATGTGAAACTCAGTAATTAAGTAATTAAGAGACAAAATATATAGGGTTAACAAAAGAAAAACTGACACTGTGCAACACTCCACGTCATCTGTTTTGCATTTTCTTCAAACTTTGAAAAGTCTTATCTCAAAAACGGTAATAGATATAAACAAAATTCCATCGGATTTTCACTGAGGGTTTTACTTTGTAACGTTTCATGAAGGAAGCTCTTTTTTGGAAGCATGTCACCAGACCTTTAACTTTATTTGCTTGTCTTATTTTAGGTCTGTTCTTATTTTGTAAGTTTGTTTACTTTCTTTCGGACGTCACTTCCAGCTCTCTAGTAAGCGCTTACCACGTCCCTTCCATGTATGTCTATATACCACGTAATAATTATGTAAACTAAATAATTCCTTTACATATATACATGTGTAAATGAATGGATTAGATCAATCAATCAATACCCAGGCTACCCCCCTTTCTTAGAATGAAAAATACTTTGTTCATCTCTGTTATTACTCGGGGACAATTCCAAGAAAAACATTGATAAGAGGGTGATATGCAGATGCGTAACTGCAAGAAGGTTGAGTATAATTATATTGGCAACGAATTATAAGATGTCTGAATTGATGTGAGTTTAATATGCTTATTACTCTTTTCCGACGCTGATTAAAGACTGAAATCTACGCAATTGTGAAGGTGCTTGTAACTTATGCATTTATGAATGTCTCTCGTCTTTAGGGAGTTCCATCGACCCCTTTCCCCGGAGATCAGATAAATGTCGGAGGTCAGGGGAATTTTGCTGCTGCTCACTGTACTTTCAATGTCACCATTCACCACAGTAAGTGATCCTCCACATCCCAGTTATGTTGACTCTTGTTTTTGTACATAATGACGAAGATTTTTGGCTTGGGGAATGATTTCATGTAATCTGACTTAACAAATAGACGCAGTGGTAGACGCAAGTGTGTATTCATCTCTTAGAAAGTACAGTTTTCTTAGTTAACAATACGTAGATCATGATTAAATCCAACTATTTGTGAAGTGTTGATAAATTATGTCAATCGCAAAATAATCTTGGATTCTCGAATAATTATCTTGCATTTTTTACCAATGATCTTGGATTCTTATTCCAGATTATCAGTCGATAATTAAAGATTATCAAAATAATTTTCGATGATTCTAGATTGTCTTTCCATAATCTACTCGTATCATATTTGCTATAGGAAGATGCTCGTACTATCACAGTATCACTCTCCTGTTTATTTATGTCATTTGAGCATTGAAAACTAACAGGGTCGTGACTGTCATTAGGCCATGAAAATATCTAAAAAGCAAATGCTACAATTTCAACAAACTTGGACTCACTTTTAAAATAGGGTAATCCTTTGGAAAGAAGTTTTTCAACTGAAGGAGACAGCACACAACACAATGTTTATGATGGAAATCAGTCAATCAATGTAGAAATTAAGGAAGCTACCAAAATACTTTATTTCAGAATCATGAATAAATGTGTCGAAAATAATTTTAAAATAAATTTTACTGATTTGAATTGTCAAACGATTATTTCCGTCAATAAAGCAGCTTTATGGAGTTAAATATGTTGATCTTGGACTCTTTTCAGACAATTTTCGACCTATAAGCCAATGATAATGTTTTGTTTTTGACTGATAAACCACTTTTATCAAAATAAGGTTTTGATATTTGTTTTTTTAATAGATAATCTTGGAGTCTCTAACAATAAACCTAGTTTATCCTTCTTTTAAATCTTAGATAATCGACAAGAAACCAAAACTATCAAAATGTGTTTCATACTCGTGGAGTCTTGGTCAATAAACCTAGATTTGTCACCGATAATCGTGAATTCTCTGTTGACAGTCCAAGATTATCTGTCGAGGATCTTGAAGTATCAGTTTGAAAGCTAAGATTGCTGATCGAGAACCAAGATTACCAACGCTAACCTTAGATTATCAGTTTCTAATGTAATCTTATCTATTTCATTTCACTCAAAGTATCTGATAATCCAAGATTATCGACTAATATAGCAAATTAACTCAACAGTCTTGGATTATCGGTCAATAACATTGGATTATAGTCGACAGTCCAAGTTATTCGATGATCTTGGATGATCTCGTAATACACCTTGCTTATCATAGATACATCTTGGATAATGAATGAAAGATTACTGTTTGGTTACCTTGTATTTTCTATTTACTGAACATTCGGTTTGCCATAAGTGTATGCTTGTGTGTTTTTATTGACAGCTTCTGTCAGTTGTGTCATGTAGGCACCAAGACAAAGCACTGTACACATAATGTGTTAATAAAGTTGTTGCAGTGGATGTGCCGAAACCTCGACCGAGACACTCGTGTCATGTACTTCTTTGTCATTTGTTTGATTGTCAACTTTTTACGCGAAGGTCCGGACAATTTGGCCCAGTAACTCTGCATTCGTCTAGCTGGCAGCCTTATTGCAAGTTTCAAGTCATCTAGGTAGAAAATGGAGCTAGGACAAGCCCCAAAATCTAGGAATATAGAGCACAGTTGGATAACACGTGCTGCAAGGAACACTGATGTGACAAAATCACCCATCAAGGCCTTTAAGAAACTTTTTATGACTGCAAAGATTCTGTTTCAACAGTAGCAGCAAGTCTTGTTGGTGTTAGTGATGGAAGTGTATCGCGTTCGAGTTATTTGTCAAAGTGAGAATTCTCAAAGGACTGGTACGTAGAGCTATGCCAAGGCTACGATAATTTAGAAGCTATTATATGTAAATTCGGACGTGCACACTGACCATGATAAAAGCGTGTTCCCTAACCCTATGTCGCCGGAACAAGAACACCACTCTAAAGACAGTAACAAGGCAAAGATGTGACAAGTGGTACTGTCGTTCTGATGTAAATCACAAACATGCAGCTTATGTTACACTTTCGGGTCGGAGTGTTATACCAAGAAAGATGCTTGATCTCTAAACCTTTTCTATTTGTATTACAAAGGCTACATAGAATAATTTTTTTGATACTGTAGATGGACTAAGTTGTAAAATTTAAAATTGGCCTATTCAACAACGCTTTGTTAGTGAGTGGAGATATTTCTTCAATGCGGGAGAGAATGTTGGGCTTTGTGCGTCAAAGTGTTGTTGTTACTCTAACACTCTGACACAGGAACCGTCTACCAAAGGCAGATAAGAGATATTTCAATGTTTCATTTCTGATGATCCCAAAAATAAATCCATCCTCACTAAAACAAATGCACAAGAAGACGTTAGCTGATTCTGTATTATTTATTTCATTTTAATTACTTCTTTTATTTTATATTACCTTAGATACACACCAACTTGACATTAAAACCTAACAACCCCTCCACTACATGCTTAACGACACCCTCACACAGCATTGGCACCACTGAGTTATATGAAACTTGGAGGTTGCATTTATCATATTATCCAAAGTAGGAGCTGTGAAAACCTGTACACAAATTTGCAAGTTACCTCCAAATACTTAGCCCTTTATATACCCCACATCTCTTCTCTTCAGGTACAGTAGTGTTGATATAGATTTGTAACTTTGTTCCTAAAATACGAGTTGCACATATTTACGTGCTTGTAGGAATTCACAAGATGTTACTTTTCTTTGATAGGTTTCATCATAGTACCAACATAACATTTGAACATTTACATGTTGTAATACACATGAAATTAACCTCGCGCTTTGTTTCATCTACCAATCTTTTTGCCCGAGGTATTTTTTTATAAGTACTGTTATTACAACTTTACACAAAGCTCGCAAACTGTACTCTTTTGTAATCCCAATAATATAATGAAGAACATTTCAGTGTAGAATTCCGAAAATACATCAGTAAAAGGTACAACCAAAATTCCTGATTAACTGTTTCAAATTTTCATAGGAACTTTGAGTAGTTTTAACAAATCCAAAGTTATGAAGAAAACAACGTTAAAGTTCTTGAAGAGGACAACCTTAAGGATGATGTATTCGGAGGCCATGTTTCTCATGGTCTGATGTTACAAGCTTTAGTTCTTTCACTGAATAAGTCTCTTCAGGAAACACTCTCCGGAAACATGAGGTTTTAGTTAAATCTTCATCACATGACTCACTGGCTGAGCATTCACTCTCATGTTGCATAAACACACTACCTTCAATAACATTAACAGCATTTATATTGTCACTAGATACGATCAGGCCTTCCTTTTTATGTGCTGGTCGAATAAAATGTGATTGTGGGTATGACTGAATTTAACTGTTGAGACTGTCAGTACGTAAGCTGCTGGCTTCTGACCCCTCAATGTCATGACCATATCAAAAAAAAAAAATTGACCAACCTGTTAAATGCCATTATCTCACCTCCTTTAATTATTATCCCTTCAATGGTTTCAGAAGCAAATACTTTGTAAACTTCTGAAATGGCCTCTGATCTATTTTCTCTGTTGGCTTCCTCGACTTTACTTTGTTCAGAATGTATATATAGTGTCTTTATGTTTTGTGCTACATGTTTGGTACTACTTGACTTCAAAGGCCACTGAATCTCTATCTCTTGCATGGAGAGGAAGGCTTTCATTTTTGCTGGTTCTCTTCTTTGCAAAATGGTTCATCACATACCTTTCTTTCCTGAAGATGATGCAGATTGACGAACGAACAGCCCGGTTTCTTCCTGCTGGTAGAAACGTCCACGCGGTACCACCGGAGCGAGTGGCTTTGGTCACTGGTTCTGATGCTATGAGCAAATAAAAAGAGAAATCATTATGGACTTGCAAAGACACTCCGTGTTCTGAATTATGCACTTTCTTGTAATTGCAATGTATCCTAGCATGTACATGCTAAGCTATCTGTGATTTTGCTGTGTTCTCAATTTAATCAGATTGTAGGTAGAAGTGCAACTTGTGTTGAAATAACTATTTTGTGGAAAATTGTTATTGCAGGAGGTACAATGAACCAAAATTCTCTATGGACTAGAGTGGGAAAGTTATGCCACAACTACCATAGAAACGTCTCACATTTAAAGTCAACAAATCGATTCCTTAAACTTACTTTACTCAGTAACAAGCAAATTCTCAAGTGTTCTTGATTAACATTAAAAAATGAAGTTCAAATTATGCAGCATGACAGTGTTGTGTTTACACGTGAGTACATTGTATGCCAGTAAAATATGGCTTCAAGCAATAAACTAGATTTCTGTCTAATGTTGCTAAATTAAAGCAAAGCAGAGCTTATTTGATCTACGTACGTATAGTTTCTCACGTAAAGTAGAAGCAACATCAAAAATGCTTACCAGTGTTAGTTGTACTGCTTAAGGCCTCAGTTTGATTGACATCTTTGATTGATCCAGATGTTTCTTCTGCCAAAAAAATTACACATGCCGTTTAAATTATTGGACATAATACAGCAATTTAATATCTTTTCTAATTTAAAACTAAACCCTGTTCTGTAGATAGAATGAGTTGCAGCAACTTTTGGTTTGTAAACTGAAGTCGAGGTATAATTATAGCTAGAAGGGGTAAAAAAAAACAACTTCTCTAAACTTTGGGATAAAAAGTAACTTTGTTCTTCTTAAATACGCGTAGTTAACTTGTATTAACAAAGTAAAGGAAAACCTGACATTTGTTAAAGATTTAATTTAAAGCCATTAATCTTTGTTGCTTTTAATTTATGGTGAGCATCTCTTGTACTTCTTTGTTTCAATATCATCAAAGTTCAATCAATTCCCTAGCTACAACCATTTGTAAATGCTGATAAATAAGTTTCTGTATGTTTCTGTATTGATGTTCCAATGTTTTTACCCCAACAAATCTTCGTTCTCAGGGTAAAGAAACAAGATCATTTTTGTAACTTTATGAAAAAAATTCAAATTTTTATTCCACATTTCGGTTATTCACTACTCTGTTTATGCCTTTTGCAACAAAGCAAAATAATTTATGAAATAATGTTTTACCTTCAGAAGTCAGTAGCAGGTATGAAAATATCACAGAAGTAGTAGTTTATGGCATTTATGTTATGGCCGTGCACAGTGTTTTAGGCTTCCTCAGGTATTGTTCTATTCTATTGTACTATGTAATGATAACACAAGGCCTTTCTTTGGGCTAGTGTCTTTGTTCCCAATTTTTATCTTACTAGAAGTAGTCTCAACAAGCACATACATAGTCACGGCAATGAAGGAGGGCGAAATGACTTCCCGCAGTGGGATTCTGGGGAACCAAAATGTATTAGGCAGATTACTTTTAAGTCATGACTCAAGTTACAATTTGTGAAATCGCTTTGACTTGGGAAAAAAACTCCTACTCAAAGCTGATCATACTCTCCGAAAATAGAAGCTTTGTTAGTTCATCACATTTGTAATTTCAAAAGCTGAATGTTCCATTTTGTTTGACCCATTTCAGTATAGATAAACAAAAAAAAACTTTCTGTGATCACTGCAACGGCTGAACGCGCTTGAAACGGAAATTAAGTCTTGCATTATTTTATCGTTTGGCAAACTGCAACAAAGCAATGTAGGCTGCATTCTGCACGTAATTTCCTAATATGGGTAGGGCAAGTTAAAGCAGACTCAATACTTCACTTCCAGTCCCATTTCCGACCTCTAACTATAGAGGTTTAATTGTAGCAGATTGGAATTATAGTTTGTCTATCATTTAGTGGCATTTGCCTATGTGTTCATAAAAGATTTATACCAAGTTCAAACCCACCGTGCTTCGCAATTGCCAGATTTGAATAAAGGTTTAACAACTTTTGAGTTACGAATGCAACTGTCAAGTCAAGTGTAAGCCTGCAACTTGCTAGAGACCTAGAAACATAATACAGTATAATATGTTATCTGTTTGGACCACAATCCAACCGTTTACTGTCCATGTAAGGTCTGTTTGACGTTGGTAACAGGACTGACATACTTTTTTACTTTCATCCGATGTGGTTTTTTTAGTCGGAGAAAGGATGTTCCTTAAAGCTACGCCCGTCTCACATCGGATTTACCTCTGACAAATACCTGACCTTAATCCGACCGATTGGACACAAACCCCACGTCCGACCGACAACATGTGCACAGGGCACTTTCCAATCGATTCTTTCCTTCCCTCTCAATCTTGCTAACATCAGTGAATCTGCTGTAACTTTAGTAGCATGTGAACCATTGAATTCGTCATTTGGGGTCAGAATTGGTTTCGATATTTCAGACTCTTTGCCCATCAATTGAATCCATTCTTGGGCACATTTTACAACTTTGGATGTGTCGATGAGAACAATTACTTCGCCTGAAGACCCATCTACGCAATATATGGCACACTTAGATCTCCATTGTTTCGCCTGTTTGGCTTTGAATGGGTACTTGAGACATTGTTGGCACCATAGTATGCAACATAGAACAAGACAGTATGGGAAGAAACTACAGTATTATTGTTACAAGGGACAATATCTACGTCATTTCCAAAGAAAAAATGAAAATGATAAGAACTCGAAAAAATGTGAAAAACTTTGACAACTTTTAGCGCCCTTTGTATACCAAAAATGATTATTATTTTGCCCACATTCAGCCTTCCAAATTCAAGCAAGTATTGCAGTCTTCAATATGAAATATACAAATTTTATCAGAAAACTTCCAATAATGTAAGTAGAAGCTGCCAGGTCTTTCCATAAAAAAACTGACCTCTACCGGGCGTTTTCATGCTGAGGCTGGGAAGGGAGGATTCCGGGTTATCTAGGGATTTTCATTTTAATTTTTCTGGCAAGGTCCGGTCAAGCGACTGCAGAGCTCCTCTTGGATAGTCTTTCAGCAATTGTTAGTCCACCTACAATCCAAGTTTCTGAATGCGTCACTGTAGTATAGGCATACTGTAGTAAAGTCTACTGAAGCCCAAAAAATAACCCCTGTAACTTAAGTGTCACAATGAAAAAGTGGGTTGGAGTAAAGATATGGTCAATAACGCATGAATTATAATTTTGCATTGATTTTATTTTTGTGTTCATCAAGTGAGTAATTGCAGACTTGGGATCCCTATTTCGAGAGTAGACACACCCGGTAAATGCCTTCGGGGAGTTTGAAAAGCCAAAGGTTTTCATGTGCACTATAATGCACGCACCATGGGTAGCGCTTTGCTTATTCATGCCAGAACTCACTAGCTCCTACCCCCCCCCCCCAAGAAAAATGGTTTGTTCTCATTCTGCCACGTCAGGGAATACTGGGCATCTATGACAAAGGGTCTCTAGAAGCTTTTTGTTACCTCCTCTGGCCGAAAACTGCCAGCAATGAGTGTTATGCGACCACAAATATTATTTCAGTAACATTAACAGATGATCATTTAGACGACAAAGGAGTACACATAGTACACTTTTTTTGTCATGAGCTGTTGTAATGATATGCGAAGATAAAGTGATTATATGTTTCCGCCAACACTTTCACAGAATTATGTGTACACAATTAATGGTGCCTCAACGACCAATGAATATGGATAAACGATAGAATCATTATGAAAAGGAACCATCCCATTTAAATTGCATAGGACAAGCTAGGATGTTTGTTTTATAATTAGTTAAAAATAAGTTCAATTTAAAGCCATTAATCTTTATTGATTTTATTGCATGGTGAGCATCTCTTTCACTTCTTTGCTTTAATATCATCAACTTTCGAGCAGGAACCATTTGAAAATGCTGGTATTTATGTTTCTGTATGTTCCTGTATGTATAATTCAATGATTAAATAAATAACCCAAGCACATGAAAAAGTGCCTAAAGTAGACATAATGTACAAGCCTTTTGGTGTGTTTTCTTTTTATTCTAACAGATTCACCGAATTCAGCAAGTGTTCAATCGACCCCTCCCATGGTCAAAGGAAGTTCTAAAAGAGGTAATGAAAATTCATCTCATAATCTCACTGCTTACAACTTAGGACTACTAATTTCTCATGTGACGTTATTTTCTTGATAACGTTGATGGTATCGTTTCTTAATCTGGAAATGCTAGTGTCCTGGTTGTAATTAGCTTTCCTTGCATGTACAGCTAATGTTATTACGATAGTAAAGTTTTATATACACATCGACTTCAAAAAAAGTAAACGATAACTTCTGACATTAGCAGAGAATTATCAGGAGAAGACCGATATATCACATGATATACCAATAAGAAAACCAGACACCTTAAAGAATATATGAGATGGATTGGACGATCTGAATTTAGTGGTGATTTAAAAAGACAGTGTAAATAGATCAAGGGAATGTTCTAACTTCCGATTTTCTGTTTTAGGACATTTTTGCAGGATAAAGTTACTAAAACCTTGATCAAAAGTTCAATATCGCTTAAAAGAACAAGGCTTTACGTGATACCACAGGAAATAAATATTGAGTACAATGTCAAAATACAAATCAGTGGTTCAGTTGGATTCTAATTTTGTTTGTCTACAAACGTACGATAGTACAGTTGACATTATTAGTTCTTAAGATAAAAAAAAAAAGTTGCAAAAGAGAAGAAAATTATCACGTCAATAAACTTCTGTATAAACCTAAATGCAAAAAGAAAAACATTAAGAATTCAGAAAACTACGAAGGTTCCAGAGTGCCATGCAAGTAATTTCTTATGTAGTTTTTACGACTTACACTATTCCGATCCTACTACCTATTACGTCGTCCCTACCACCTTTGCTTGTTAGTTATTATGTCGTCTTTACGAATCACAACGGCGTTCCTACGAGTTATTATGTCGTCCCTATGAGTTCTTACGGTTTGTCGTTCCCGCGATTTGTTTTGCAACGAATTACAGGCACACGTCTTAATGAGAGACATCAGGGGACTATGGGACGAAAGGGTAACTCTTTGGCTTGGAAGAGTTTGTAGCAGGAAAGAAAACTTATGCAAGACTACACACGATAATACACATCACTTTTTACATGATACGGAATCAGAACATCATGATAATTAGCTCCTCCAAGTATCTTTGATTTTGCCTCTCCTATAGCAGAATTTGCAATTTACAAGTTGTATAGCTATTCCTCGAGAATTGTTCTTCAGATGCATTTTAACATTAAAATAATTTTGTCTGTTGAAAACAAAACATTTCAATGTTATGCACCAAGACACAGTGCATTGGTACTGCATAATCCCTTGAAGCCTGGTCCTTCAAATAGAGGATCCCTTTGAGACGAGACTCGGGAACCGCTAGGCTCATCGTTAAGCAGCTGATTGAAGGAATTGGAAGAAAGAGAAAACCATGTGAATTTTACTGAACATTTCAACTCTCATTAATCAACAAGCAGAAGTGTTCTATCATGAACGTAATACTTGATATACGTAGCTCATCACAACAACCCGAAGTAAAAGCTTTTTTATGTACTGGTGTTCCTAGGAAAAGTGATGAAACACTAGTTGCGTTTACTTAGAGTCCAATGCACGGACTGTACTTATTTGGACGTGAAAAAAAAAATCAGGATTTAGGCTAAGAATCTCTCCTTTGTGAATACATGGTGTGTTGGAAATGTACTTTTTGGGTGATTTGATTTTCGTGTGGCCGGACACGTTCTGTCGTGGACCTTTGCTTGGCGATATCTCTGTGGTGTATCTTCCTTTATTAGGAGTACATTTGGTCACACATAACACTCCCACATGAGCCGACACTTGGGAACACAGCATGATGACTAGCAACTAACTGCTGATGTCATGTGTCAAGGCATCCTCTTCACTGAGTAAAAACTTTACGATTATGAACCTCGACTCTGCTACTTTTAGGGACTCATTTTTTTTCAGTGTTTATAAAGTCATCAATTTAGTGATATCATTATTTATCTTAGGCAAAGTCGTGTTTTAAGCCTCACTCCTAAAGTGTGACATGTCATCGAATTCGAGTCACTAGTAAAAGACTTACTGTGTCTTCAAGTCACCACTTCGTTATTCGTTGTTATTAGTTACTGGTATTAGAGTTGCTTTGTCTTTAAGGAACCGCTTCATTAATTTATTATGCTTCAAAGGGGAAGAGTCTCTCTTTAAAATGTAGAGTGCAGATGACTGGCGTGCTGAATGTTAATCTTTTGTCCACAGTGGTGTAACCAGCGGGTAGGGGGTGAGAACCCCCTTGAAAATGCACCCCCCCCCCCCCACCAATACATTCCCGTCAATAACATTCAACGGTAGCAAAAAATAAAGGGCAAAATTTGTGTAGACACGACATACTACTAATGCAGTGCATTTTACTTAAAAAAAATATAGGCTGAGCATCAACTACTTTTTTCTTCACAAATAGGCAGGATCAAAATGAAATAGGAACCAAACAATTAAAATTAAAACTGAGGTAAAGCCTTGAAACGCACATGCTTTATCATTTTTTTTTTTTATGAAATAGCAAGAATTGTAAATGCTGATTTTGATTGGGTAAGATCAAAGCATGGCTTTGTTGTACCAATTGATAGGATAACTGTTAATTTGAACGGTGAAGTGCTATTTTAAAGGTTTTGTTCTTAAAGGGGCTACCAGTCCACACATTTCAAAGACGCCACCTGCAAATGATCCAGTATCAAGATCGTCAGAAAAAAGGAAAGTAATCGTAGTTGCTCCCTTTGGAAGCGAGATTGAACACGACTCAGAAGATGGAATGATTATGACCGTTTGGTTTTGCTGGAATGAGAGTAATGACTACCAGGTTTGTGCAAAATGAAACTCCTACTCATTTCCATGTTGTAATTGCTTTGTAGGTTTTATTTTAAATTTTAAATTTACCAAAGATTATTTAAAAACAAAACACCCTTCGCCCCTGACAGTTTCAATTCTCTCAACCGCCTGCGGCTAGTCCCTCCCACAGACTGTCTAAACTTTCTTCACATGTGTAATCAATACAATTGATCCCTGTATGTGTACAATATTTAATATAAGCTACTCTGCATCTTTCGAAGTTTCTGTCATCAAAGAGTAGAGCTAGTTAGGATTTCTGCTATTCGAAAGTCAAAAAAGAGTTTGGGGTGATGAATTACTGTCTTTAAGAAACATTGAAGTATTGAATATTGAAGGGATTTAACAGTCTAATGAGGAAAAGTTAGTCATCTCGCTGTTCCAAAAAAGTCGTAATGACATTATCAGAGCTGGAAATTTGCAGAACTTTACTGTCATAGACAGAATCACAATTTTCAAGGCGTAGTCCATTTTCTGAGCCCAAGTTAGCAGCAGTTTAGACAAGAAACACTAGGTTGTTCAAGTATCTGATCATTTGACTTAACCTACTTCCACCTTGAAGGGCCATATGTTGACACATATTTTTATTATTACTTACGTTAGTCCACGCTTTGACGTTGTAGAAGTTATCCTCTGAAAATAAGTGGCTATGCAGGTAGGTGATCGTCAAATGTACAAGTCACTTCATTTCATCAGTGCCAAATGTAGAACGTGATGTGATTCTGTTAGTTCAGAATTTGCAATTACTGATGTCACGGAGTAACAAGCTTAAGGTAAAGGACTAAAAACCGACTGTTGTTGAAGGTAAATGCCTGTGAAATAAGAGATGGCATTGAAAGGGTATATACATTATATGCAGCATGTTGTAAGCGGACATAGACCTATTTAAGGCAAACCTATTAAAAAAGTTTAAAAATATACCCAAAATTTGTAGAACAGCTACCCTTCATTTTATAATCTTCGCAATGGAAGCAAGTTGCTCACTAAAGAAACCTAACCGTAGTAGCAGCATACCGCATTTCCGTTTCACACCATAACATGAAAAAATGATCCGCTACGACATTCTTATTTATGTTACAGGGCACATTGCTAGCTTCCCCCCACCACCACCCCTGGGGGCACGTCGAAGCTCGCTACAAACAACCTTGTAACGCCACTAGTTTCAGATACATTGAGTAAAACTACAAACCCCATAAGAATATTAATAATTATAATGAGGAGGACAGTTTTCATCCGAGAAAATACTGACCGTACCATTGAGAGAAACAGGAAGGACTTGTTTTCTTTCTCATTTGACTTTTCTCGTACGTTTTCTCCCAGCGAAAGTTGTTCCTGAGAATCTTCAAAGTCAGGACAAGGCATAAAGCACGTGTCTGCGATGTCAACATAAGATCAATCTTCCAAAACAAAATTAACGATCTTTCTGTCCAATGGGACACTTTCTGACTGAATTTGCCTTTTTCCACAAATCTGTTAGGGAGATGTACACGATTTGGAAGAACTGCAAAAAGTGAAAAATTTGTCACAACTATCGGTACTTACACTATTTTAGCTGTTCCTAATCAATGCTTTTTGTAGGAGATCCTGAAGAGTGAACATAAAAATGGAAAAATTATTTTGGAGAGTTACGACACGTTTGCCATGCACTGCAATGGTGACAAACAGTCAAAGGATAAAATTCAAGTTAGTATCACTTCCGAATTATCCAGCTCATGGACTCTCGAGGGGAATGGCAGAAAGGTAGGACATACCCTATATTCTCCTTTCTATTATGAAATACTTTGCTATCATGAGCTACGTAATTCCGGGATCATTCTCATAGTAAAGTGAAGTAGAATGCCAAAACCACAAACGATACATAAAAAATTCCATTGACATGGTTTTACTTGATTTCCGATGAACATCAGCAAGTATTTGATTCATTAAAAGTCTCAACGTGATAATATTACTTTGATTATTTATTACAGGAAATTCTTCCACAGAACGTCTGTTTGGGAAAGAAAGTTAAACGTTCCTTTCGGCTAAAAAGACGGCAACCTGTTCGTGATGGTGGAGATCACTTGTATCTCATTTTGACTATCAGCCAATTGGTCTCAGAGGGAAGAAGAGAAATACAATTCATACTTCGGAAAAAGGTAGCGTCTGTGACCAATTACAAAGCAATATACAAGCGGGAAAAGTTTATCCGTTTCATATTATTTATAGCTAGCATTTCACATACAACCATCTTGAATTCAACTACAGATGGTGGATACTAATTAAAATTCATCGTTGAAATCTAGGCATATTAATTTAAGGTGCTTGTGAGCAACCGTAGAGAACACGGAATGTTTACCATGGTCGCTATTGGAATTTCTAAGTACGTGCCACCGTAATCTGAAGCATTGCGAAAGCGCTGCTTTATGTCCTGCAGTGTCCACCATGTCAATGAATACGTTCAAAGAAATACAGGATTGCAATATGTAATAGTGCCCACATAAGTAGAAGGACAGTCATTAAATATTGTGTCACTGACCCCAAACTTAGCGTTAATGTAATATTGCCTTAATTTAGGAGAATGCGTTCGAATGGTTGGTATACTTTAATATCACAGTATCGTAAATGTTGACTGCTTTCAATGCTTTCGCTTTGAACTTTAGGCTATCATTACAATGATTTTATCTTCTATATCCTTCTCCTACAGACACAAGCTCTTCGTATGACAGCGCAGATGAAAACTGCATTGGAGGATGTAGCGTCGGAAGCCGACGTGAAAGGTACGCTAGGTCATGTTTTCATAAAAAAAAAAGTTTGGAAATATTGCATTTTTGTAAATTGACTCCTACTCCCCGCTTAATTGTAAAAGCGATTACTGAGTTAAAGGATGATGAAGATCATATACCACACTCTCGAACGGTCAACAGTGTCATTTACAGCCAAAGTATTGTGCCACAAACAATGCATCTTGTCATTTGTTTGCATTGATAAATGTGATTAAGCACCTCCATAATGTTCCACACCATGTATATAAGTGGTCCTGTTTAAAGGGAATTTAGATAAAAAATACGACAGTATTGAAAGTGGTCCCCGAACTGTTTAGCAAAACTGGTATGGGTGCATAAATTACTTAAATCTGACACAGTAGATGTCATTTGTTATTTGCTATCTCTTAGAAAACTACCGGTAACCTTTGTTGCAGAAAGTGAGTCTTCCATACATTACTACTCTAAATATTGCATTATGACAAGTTTCTGTTGTCTTAAGCGAATAACCACCGATTCCAGTTTGAGTAACCATTACAATAATAGAAAAAGAATACACACATACTTGCCTTGCAGGTAAAACAACAAGAGCTTTTCTTGCTGCTCCTTTTGTTGATGTGATGAAGGAAGTAAAGGACAACATAATATTGTCTATCTGGTTGTGCCCTTCTGATGATGAGAACATTTTATTCAAGGTAAATTTTACCAATTAAATCTAATTGAAATTAATATATTTAAAAGGATGGTCTAGCCACAAATTTAGCTTGGATATGTTGAAGAGTAAGTTTATCCAACCATTCTGGTGAAACATCGATTCAGTTCCCATGTGCGGTTCTTAAGATATTACCAGTTGAAGTTACCCCTTTCTACCAACTATGAGCTTGAGGCAAACAGGAGTGACATCATCTCCTCACATGGCTGAATATTCTTTTGTTTTCTTTATTATTGAATTTATTATTTTGACCTTGAAATCAATAGGTGGTCATCTTAGGTACTGGTTATGTGAAGGTCGCAAATTCTCATAACCATCATACATTCACATTGTAATAGCACTTGATACTGAAGTATTGAATTTGGTGTAAATTTTAATGAAAAACATAAGATACTTTATCAATGTGGGGAGATGACATCACGCCTGCTTGCTTCAAGTCAACGGCTGGTAACAAGTGTGGCAACTTCAACTGCTCGTATCTCCGGAACCACACATGGGAATTGAATGGAAGTTTCACTGTAATGTTCAGATTAACTTACTCTTCAATATATCAAAGCTATATTTGTGGCTAGACCATCCTTTTAAAATGACACATGATGCAAAACGTTGTTAACATCATACTGCCAATATCTCTTTACCTGTCAGTTATCTCATTGGCTTAAAAATAGTCTATAGAAACCAACCTTAATTAGTCAAGAACAAGTAAGCAATTCACGGAGTTTCAAATTTGCATACCCATTCTCCCAAAGTACGCTAAGGTGCATATTTCATCAATGATTCGGATTGTTCGTTGTGGATAGAAGTGCTGAAGATGCAAGTCACTTGACGATGTACTGCAATACACCGTAGAACGACACAAATACCTGAATGCGCGTACAGATGTTTCAAGCTATCGAGCGTGCATCAAACCTACTCCCAGAAAATGTGTGCGCGTCATATTCGTCATATATGACGCCCGTCACTGTGAATCCTTTGAGCGCCGTGAAAAGCGTGTTGAGTTATGCGTGTTGCCATATTCGCAATACATTCATATGCCCAATATGCGCATTGCATTTAGCCCCGAACTGGTTATATCGGTTGAAATACCGTGTCACATTCATGGAAAAGCAAATGTGTAAACTTTATGTTGACACCATGTACTACCACCATCTAACATTTTATAATACGCTACAGTAATCATGATCTTTGTCCTTGATCTGTGACGTCATCACTCCGGTCCACACTACATCTCACACCAAGGCACCCACCCACCTACTAAGTTTGAAGTTCATACGACTTATCGTCTAGGAGGAGATCGTGACATACTTTATCAGAGCATTTTTGCCGTTTTGATCTTCAACCACGTGACCTTTGATCTCGTGACGTCATCAATATTTAAAAAAATTATTTTATCCTCTACTGTATATGTATGGTAGTTTTAAAACTCTTAAGATATTCACGCATAGAGAAAATGCTAAAAAAATGTACTTTTTGTTTTCATGACCTGTGGCCCTTGACCTTTGACCAATGACGGCATATCAATCTGGCGAACACTATGCAACATACCCGGACACCCACCCACCAAGTTTAACGTTTATCCGACTTACCCTTTAGGAAGAGATCTTGACACACTTTTAGAACGTTTCTTGCCAAATTTGACTGTTAATCACGTGACCTTTAACCTAGTGGCATCATCAAAATCTCATATTGTCAACTTCCCTTATAGCTTTATTAGTAGACTTATAACTAGAGGATATTCACACATTCAGGCAATGCTAAAAATGTGTTTCCATGACCTGTGCACTTTGACCTATGACGTCATCGCACGGACGGACACCATATGGCATACCCCGGTGACACCTACCCAAGAAATTTTCAATCACGTTACCTTTGACCTATTGACGTTGTCAATATTTTTCTCGCACTGTCTATTTCCATATATGGTTATTTTGTAACTCCAGGATATTCACACACTGGGATAATGCCACAATGCGCCCTTTAGTTCCACTGTCGTGAGTTTCTCTGCCTCCGAGATGAAGACAGATTTTCTCAGCCACACACCAAAAGTGGCACGCTCTGTGCATGTTTTTGGATCAAGGATACTAAGATAGTGTTTGATGGATCATTTGCACCTGATTATGGATGGATGGTTAATTCTCTCCGCTTTCTATGTACAGTTGTTGTTGTTGTTGTTCTTGTTGCTGCTGTTGTTGTAGCTATTTTGTAGCAGAGCTTTGAGCTCCGCATGCTGGGCAACATCACGCTGTGCATGATGTAACTGCTCCTGCAGCCGTTGCAGCTCTACCATTTAGTAGGGGTCTGGACGAATATTTTAATTACTTATCTCTACTTTCTACATCCGTGTGTAAGCTTTGGTTGTTGTTAAGTTGTTGGAGATTCAAAATTTCACTGGGATTTTCCTAGTGACCTAGGCTCCACACGCCTCAAACATTTGTTAGAAACTTTCAACATGTCCCAGTACGTCAGAGAGCCAACTCATTTAAACAGCAATATTTTAGATGTGCACGGTCCTCTGACAATGTTGTTGTTTCTGTAAATATTACATTTTATTCAAATGATCATGCCGCCGTACAGGGTTCTTTGAACCTTTTATTAAACCTTTTATTACCTCCTTTTATTACCAAGACTGTAAATCTCTCATTCACCACCATGACCTTTTCCGACAATCTACGAAAACGCTCATGTTACACCAGTTTCGAAAAAAAAAAAAAAAAATTGGACCAAGAAAGCTTTTAATACTTCCGTCCAGTGTCTAACCATTTTTTTGTGTCTAAAATCATTGGAAAGGTTGCAGTCTCACGCCCTCATGACCACTTGCCTCAAAATATGTATATGAGCCATTTCAGTCTGCATATAGAAACTACAATGGAACTGAAACCGCTTTACCTAGCGTAAAAAATGGTATTCTTCGTGCCATCCACAACAACCATGGTGTGTTTTGTACGACTTGATCTTTCTGTGCCTTCGATACCATATATCATGGAGTCCTTCTTTCTCGTCTTAGTTCTCTTGGTTTCAAAGGTGCATCTCTGGACTAGATTGGAATATCATACATAACTGGCAGGACTCAAGCAGTGAATATAAACGGTACACTATCATCAATGCTCATCTTCCAAATACAGGGTTCAGTCCTCTCCCCATTATTCTTACCCTCTGCTCTAGACTAGTCATTGCTATTGCTCAGATACAAGGACGCAACGTTCATTTATATGCTGACGACACACAGTATTTCTTCTTTTTTTTTGAGAGGGGGAATTAGGTGACCTATGCGGGGTGTCACCCGAAAATTGTTTCAGACATAAAATCTTTGAGGTCCACACATAAACTAAAGTTGAATGATGAGAAAGCAGAACTCATTATTGTCACGTCTAGACATAATCAACCTAAACTACAAACCCAACAGATGCAAATTAGTGATTCCATCATTCAACGTTCCGTTGCTACAATGCTTTTCCTGCCGTTGCAATCTTGGTATAATCTTCGACAATACCTTGTCAATTAAATGTCGCGGAAAGACACTCTGCCAAACTGCTCTCTTTCATATCAGAAACATTAAAAGTATCGGCAGATTTTTTTTCATGATCATGCAACATCTTTAGTTGTTCATATCCTTGTAACATCTAGGCTTGATATTGGGAAATGCCTGTGATACGGTATTTCACAAAAGTTGATGAAAGAAGTTCAGTGTATCCAGAATGCAGCAGCCCGGATTTTAAGAAAAAGCAGAAAGCATAATCACATGACACCCTTTTTAGACATCTTCATTGGCTTTCAGTTCGACATCGTATCGATTTTAAAATAATTCTGCTCATATGGAAATCGCTAAATGGCAAAGCACCTGCATGTCTTCAAACAATATTCCACAGGTAGGAACTGGAGGTCGGAGGGAAAAAATCTTCTAACTACCCCCAGAACGTCCACCGCTACAAGCGATAAAGCTTTTCATGTAGCTGCTCATAAGCTATGGGACTCTCTCCCATCGAATATTCGTGATTGTACTTCCTTACTTACTATTAAAAATACTCTTAAGACTTACTTGTTCACAATTGCTTATGATTAATATCCTTACTTAACCGACCAGTCTTTAAGCCATTTTTCATGTTCTTGTAATTGTTCCGCTATGTTCCTTCTGTACCTCGTGTTATGTTCATAGATAGGTGGCGCATTATAAATGCTGTAATATTATTATTAATATTATTATTAGGCCTGCCATGCTTCGTCCATCCTTTCAATTTCTCGATCTTCTAGGAACCAGTTTACATAGTCTTCTTCTCTCTTCACATCGTCGTCTTTGACGATGAAATGGAAGTATTCATAGATAAGTTTTTGAGCCAGTTTGCTGCTGGGAGATCTCATTGCAGAATGAGCTTTTAGTCGGCAAACATTCCTTTATATTCTGTTGGATGGCAATAACGCCCCTGCGTGAGCACCGATATGCATTAGCACGCGCAAAAGGTTGAAGACGCGTGTTTCTCGTTTGACACTCATGCGCCTGCGCGTATGTTGGGCACGGTATGGTGAGAGACGCGCATAGTCTTTTCGTACCTGCGCCTGTGCGCGATCGCGATGTATGGACAAGTTTGGGGTATGTTTGTCTCGCCAGAGCTCCTTCTCACTCGAGAATTCACAAGAGTCAGAGCAGCGTGATGGTATACACCAGCATAAACTACTACTTACAGTACGGTGTCCTGAAAGCAGTAAAAGATATAAAAGATTAATGCGAGTTGCAGATAGAAAATAGTGAGAAGACGTTTACATCTCTTCATACTCACGGTGAAATGAAGGGGAATGGTGAGAGATGCTCAGAGTCGTCCATTAAATATCTTTTAATATAAATAACAAACATGTCCGTAAGTTAACAAAAGATAGGGCAGTGCATCACAGCTTTGTTTATCGTTTTACTTTAACTGTGCGGCGACTGACCGTTTTGACGAAATGCATTTCGGATACTAACACATATTCTGGACCCCCAACAACGCCCGAATTGTGGAAAGCAACCACAGATAATCTTACCTCCCTTAAAGTATCCTTTGTTATCACAGCAATAGTTTACATCGAGTTGAAAACAAACAAAAATTACTTTTACAATGTCAAAATAAGTTTTAAAATATACTTTTAGAGATTAAAAAACATTTTTGACATTTTAATTAATGCATTTAACTTTACTGTGCTGAGACTTTTCCATGGGGGACTGAACAACGCCCTAAATTGTAGTAAGCAACCACAAATAATTGTTTCACTTTCCTCCATTAAACTATCCTTTGTTATCACTGCAATAATTTACATCGAGTTGAAACAAACAACAATTACATTTAAAATGTCAAAACAAGTTTTAGGATATACCTTTAAAGATCCTTTAAAATTATATTTTGTGCATTTCAAGCATATGAGAGTTACACACCAACGGTGAAAATGTTGAAATGTAACTTTTGAAAGCACATTTTAAACCTTAAAGTCGAGCACAACGGAAACAACAATTTCTTGCCAGATCTGTACCGTAGAATGGGAAGAAGTAGCTTCCTGGGATGCAAAACCGTAAAATAGATGATACCTTCGTATTCGTGCCATGATCGAAAGTTCTCGGTCATGATAGCTGGGTGTCCGATTTAAACACGACCGTGCTTCTGACCCAAGGCTAAAGTTAACACATTTCAACTTATTAAATCCTTTCCCCTTCCCTGACATCGTAAAGTAGTTTCTTATCGTTGGTCCTACCCTCCAGGAAGGCGTCTCTCATATCTAGTGGTGGACATCATCGGTTCACATCGATGTTGTTTGCAAAAACCCTCATGGTCGGATTGCTTTCCAATTTTCTATCAAATTCACATTCCCACACTGCGACCACCTGTAACCCTTTTTGTCGAAGCGTTTTGATCTTCAGTTCTGTTTTGTGGTAACCATTAGCCATGGTCAGTTGCGATCCCGGTACTAATCGCGATCGATCCACAAAACAATTTGGACATCCGGGCCAGACACATGCGTGGAATTCCTAAACTAAACCGTCGACCTCCAATTATCTATCTTCACCTCAACTCAATTACGAGCCTGTTCAATGTTCACATTATGTCGATGGCTCATCCACTCCAAGCACATTTTACAGCTTTCATGGTCTGTCGAGCGTACCCTCGGTTTCGAACGGCAGCAATTGTGTCTTCTTCAAGAAACGTCTTTCTAAACTGATGTTGACAGGCTTAGGCTGTCATGGCTTCCTTAAATGGATCAATGTTTACCATTTTCATAGACATCTCTTTGTATTTCAAGTATCCCTTTTGCAAGAGATCAACATCAAACATCAACCACGCAATATGTCTCCATCTTTGACGCCATATTGAACGTTTCCTCTCTCTGCCAAGTCATGAAAGCTTCTCTTTTGTCAGATGTTATTGTCTCAGGTGGATGAAAATATGCATCTGACGACGGTTTGATGTAAATTTTGTTTTCCCTGGCATTAAAAAGATGCGGAAAGTACCCTTTTTCTTAGTGTAAGCCGAAAGTCTTTGGGAATTTAGCCAGTGGTATGGTAATGAAATTGCAAGAGTCTTTGAACGTGATCTTCTTCGTACCTAATTTAAGGACCTACAGTGACGAATGCACATTGGGTAATACCCATTCGTCGAAAATACTGCACTCTAAAATATCCGTCGTAGCCCTTCAAATTGTAAGCCAGAAATATTTCCCCGGAATGTCGGCACGCCCATTAGCAGAAGTTTTTCACAGTACGGTCACCCTGAGAACAGAACCTTGGAGGCTCTTAAAACGGCGCCTCTATGCTACGACGTAATTTGGGACGTAAACTCCCCTCTTTGCAGTCCTATTTGTGATTCGAAATCAAAATATATGTACGATGGCATAGTCTCCGATTTCCATCCTTTTCTTTTTTGTTTGGAGTGTTTGTGAACTCACACCAATATGGACAGCTGAAGTCACCAGGGTATGGTATATGCGTTATAAGCACACAATATTTTTTCTAAGCCAGTTACGAATTTCATGTTATGTCACAAATCAACATTTTTTTCGCAACAGAATCGTGTGCAAGCACATACCCCTGCCCCTACTAGCATATGATTTATTTGACCATGGAACTACTACGAATGAAGAGAAAAGCAGATTATTTGAGGCACTTGTGCTATTGTTCAACCCCTTTAATAAATCCATTTAGTACCTAATCGTTCTGACAAGACTTTTATCCCATTCATCTGTTCCGACAAACAGGAGTCCAAAAATTTGATTGTATGAAAAGAATGACTATTATCATAGTGTTAACATCCAAAAATAAAGTTTAAAATAAAGTTTTCAAAAGAATCCGCGGTCTCCTAACTAACAGTATATTTTATAGCAATAAATGCGCAGTCTACAATTACCCTTTACATCTATAAACCACCCCAAAATAAGCTGTATCTTAAGCTAGATCCTCACTTAATTGCTTGATGGCATGTGTTTGTGGGCAAAAGTTCGCATTCTCGGAAATCTCTCCTAATATTACTTAGAAGTTACAAAACCAGCAGTATGGCTGTACTAGGATTTATAACTGGGGATATATCTTGCATACAACTGTTGCTTAACCTTCAGCAATCCTGCATTATAGCTCTCTGTGCCAACTAATAAGTGTTTTGAGCTATTGAATCTTGGACCAGACCATAACTTCAAAGAGTTATAAGCTGCTTTTGCGCCACTTGTAGTAGCGCCATGATCTGACTGTAAAAATATTATTTTGAATGAAAATTAATTTGAAATAGGTTTATTGAGTTGTTTCGTGGAATTCCCTAAATTGTCTTAAAGCTGTCAAGTTTTCTTCACGTACTTATGACAAATGGTCAAACTAAGAAGATCCCCATGTGGAAAATACAAAAGAACATTAATGAGTGAGTCATTAACGACTTTAACAATTAACAATTTTGTTTCTGAAAATTTGTGACCAGACATTTTCCCCATCGGTACTTATCCATATGTACTCAACCAGTACAATTCAGGAGGAAAAAATAGAAATTGTGAGTGTTTTCATGACTGTTGGATATAAAACTATAAAAACTAATATGCTACTTGCAGGTATTGTCATGTGCTTGTATCCTTCAAATTCTGTGATTACTCATTCAGAGACATTCAATAACTGACAATACCGTCTGTCTTATTACTGCTTACTTTACATATACTCAGCAGAACAGAATGCTTTGTAATGTCATTAGGTTGTGTAATTTAGAGTTTAGTGGGGGCAATGTCTACCGAAAATATGGCACTTTATGCTTAATCATTTTTATTAACAGGAAATATTGGTTATATTGCTGTGGGTATATAGGTGGCTGGCATAAGACTTTCTCCGTGTGAGAATAAAGAAATCTGTCATTTTGAGTGGCATCACGTTTTTGTTTTATTTTATAAATAATGAAAGGATAGGTCAGCAATTTTTAGGTGGTGTATTTTAATGGTCTGTAAAGGTTCTGACAACTTTTGAAAGTCTTCCATCCCTACTATTTTCACAAACAGTTAGACTAAGAATTGAAACCTGAAAAAACAGCAACTAGATACAATGAAGTTTAATGTCACTATAAACCTCATACAAGCAAAATATACTGATTTAACTAATCCTGGGCACATCTGAAATGTTAACCTTACATGTGCATCACCAACATCGTTGTCCAGCATTGGAAACTGTTTGACTACGACCATGGCCATGAAAAGCTTAATATCTTTCTTGACACTAGAAATGTTGAAAGGAAAAAAATAAAACAAGACAGGGAAAAGGATGGTATTTGAATACCAGCCATGTTCCAACTTTATTGAATTAAAGCTTTCAAGCAATCAAGCAATGCATTAACATAAGTGTTTGTTATTGTAACTTATTTCATCAAAATAACACACTTATAAGTATGGAAATCTAAAGATGGATGGTGCTCACCACAAACAGTATTTTCTCGCGTTTTTCTTACTACATTTCCAGCCCCCTTCCACAGCTGTCACCATTTTGTCCACTGGCCCTACCAAAAGTGAACTTAGCATGACTGAGTGACTGTCTTTAAGTCCTTTAGTAACTAAGGTCATGTCTATTGTAGTGACCGTCTAGCTGTTAATCACTGAATAACCACATATCGAGTAAACTGCTTATATGTAAATGCGTAAGTAAATACATAGGTAAATGCGAAAAAGAAAAAGTTGATACATAAATGCGTAAATAGCTGCTAGCAATTAATTGCCAAAGCCTACTATTACAAGATTTACTTTAGGTATCAGTTAGTTAAAATGGAAAGTATTACAGGAATCGTTGTCGTCGATTTTGCAGGCATTTAGAAGCAAGCTGGGTTAAAAATTGTGTTAGACGCAAGGGCTGTGATATGGAGTGGAACGTAATGCAAAGTCCTGTTCAAGGGCAAACCTACAGTAGGATATATTTCAACCTAGCTCACGTTAGAGTAAGACTGAACTAACCCACTGTATAAAGGGCTGGCCTTGGCCTACGCAACATTGTGCGATGGGTACATTTTAGAACAATACATTTGCATCTGAGTCCCTCTGAGGATGTTTTGACTGGTAATGGTAATAAGCTGCTTAGGTTTAACCTAACTGTTAGTCCTAATGCTAATAGTAATAATCTTAACCCTAACACGTTTGGCTAATTCTAACTCGATTCTTTCCATAATTAAATTTGATCAACCAACATACTGCAGCCGAGCTAGGCCTATATATCATAAAGAAAGGCTAAGCTGAAAGTTAGAATGTCCATACATACGATAACAGAGCGACGACAAACTTCAGGGACAATGTTGTACACAGCAATCTTTCAAAGCCTCAACATTACCCTTTCATTCAGGCTTTCAAATGCAGTTCAGATACATCCAATAAACACGAAATATTAAGTATAATGCACAGCTGTGTTTCTTCAATTGTAGGGTTTTCTTTCCAAAAATGAAGTTTCTGGTGCTGACTATCGGCTACGTTGTCGCTGTAGTGAAAACACCGTGTAAAATGCCATTGAGCATGCCCACCTTCAACTAGATTCTAAACTAAGTCCTGACCTACGCTACAGTGGGGGTACCGTTAGAATACGACTACGTTTAGTGGTTCCTAACAAATGTGGTAGAAAAGCAATACATCCTAATAATTTAAATATGCAAAGTCTTTTAGGCAGTACTTAAGGGGGCCTAGCTCGTACTCTAGCAGGATTTTAAAAAGTACAGAGCAACTTGTATTTTTCATAATTATGTTTTATCTTAAACGTTACATTCACACGTGTTAAGAATCTTTGTTTTGTTCATTACCTTTCAAAAGATATAAAAGTAGAATATAAACACCCAGTTCATCCGGTAAATAGTGATTGACTAAGTGTTAGCCTCATTTCAGAAGCTTCATTTTACACTGTAGATCCGATACACAAACACACCCAAACTCTACTGATGTCTGTATCTCTTACCAAATAAATATGGCCACTTATTTTATTGCCATGTACACACCCTTGTGTAGCGACATACAGTAATGCCGTCTGTACTGTAGGCCTAGTCTAACACATATGGCTATAGTGAAGACATAACAGCAACAGTAAGCTTACACACACACTGCGACACATATGTTGATACCTACATTACTAGTTGAGATTTCATCTCTCGCACCATCACAAAGGCTGCGATAGGGTTACGTTGAAGGAAATACATAAGCCTACTTCATTCAAATGGAACAAGGTTGTTTAAGATTTCAAAAAGCTACGGTATTGGAATTTTTACTGAAACCCACCAGCTCATTCCGAAAATGTGGTGTTTGTTCGGAAGATTCGAGAGCACTGTGTGAAAAACTAACCGCGTACATGTTGAACAGGAAGATGGTGGTGTGTCAGTAACATAGACTTTGATTGGCTGAGCATTACAGATTATGAATCGTGCATTCAAACAGCTTTTCAGCACATTGCACACTGTGCAACAGATTTTTTGTACTCTCTTCAAATTCAATTAATGCCAAATGGACAATGTCGCCTGAAAAGTTGAAAAATTATATTACAAAAAAATCTTATCCCAGTCGTCTTATAAGGTCTAGCCTAGGCCTACATAATTTTTTGTTTGTTTGATTATTTTATCGTGCTATACTTGAATAGGAGCTAGGGCCTATGTGTTTACTTTGTTTTTCGTGTGTACAGTCTAGGCCAGGCTATAAAATTGTTTAGGCCTATTTTTAACCAAAACGTAGGCGTACTTTTAACCAAAGCTATTCTGCAAGCCATAGTTTTTCTAATAAAAATCTTCAGGACCAAATTTAAAACCTACATTCATTGAATATGACCATGTAATGTATAGTACATTCACATTTGATGACGACTTCTAATATGTCTTATACATTTGAAGAACCAGAAGAAAGAGCAAATTAATACGAAAGTGTTAACGAAAGTCATGATAGTTTAACACAAACGTTTTCGAAGATATCATATCTTCCTCCTCAGGTAAGTGAAATATACAAAAGTAGCAAGACAGTATAACATAAGACAATATAGTATCAGAAATATAACGTCTGACAGGTTATAGAAAACGCTGAGTGTATAGGATGATCCATGTTGGAACAGTTGGTTATTTAGAACAGGTTTGAGTTCTTTGAATTTGAGTTCAAAATCTGCATTTTCGGTATCTATGATGGTGAAGTTATTGCTGTTTGCTGATTCGGCAGTCTATGCACTGAGTGATGTGTTCATGGATAGCTGATTTTCCTGAGAGATGTTTCTTGATCCTGGTTGCTAGATGCCTTTTTGTCTTACCAATGTAAGTTTGGTTCTTATCACCTTCAAAAGAATAGATGGCATTAGCTTTAAGGGTCTTAGGAGTCTTATCTTTCAAAGAAAAGTAGTTACCAACTTTGAAAGTTTTGAAAACCACATGGCATTTCTTATTGATACTTCTAAGGTGATTAGTTAAAGATCTTTTAAAGTTTAGTGATGGGTGACCTGTTAACGGAATAGTGACCATATAATCAATATCATGATCCTCCTAATCTTGATTATGCATTCCTGGACTGATCTTTTTACAGAGGAATTTAAAGAATTTATAAAGGTAAAAATAAAAAGCAAGAAAGTTAATCAACGGACTCTCGGCGGTTAATGCTCTCGATGGGTGCACTCCGACTGCCCCCTCGTGCATCCCTTGCATTAAAATAACGTTTGTGAAATATCTTGCAGTCAATACACCCGTCCAGTTGATTAGTTGCTTAGTTACAGAGCGTTGCACATTATAGGGATTTGCTTTGTGGAATATGCCTACTATTACTAGACCGATTTTGGT
This sequence comes from Stichopus chloronotus, assembly GCA_021234535.1. NCBI lineage: Eukaryota > Metazoa > Echinodermata > Holothuroidea > Aspidochirotida > Stichopodidae > Stichopus > Stichopus chloronotus. The sequence continues at coordinate 925,479 of CM037834.1, forward strand.
TAAAGAAATTTACAGAGTTGTTCAATACAGATTTCGAAAAAACTTGGATATGTTTGATGTCGCGCTCCAAGCCAACTGGAAACTGGAAAAAAAATTGCTGCGTTCGGACCCTAATTTGCCATATGATTGTCAGATTTTTATGCAAAATTTCGGAACTAACTTTGGACTTGCCTATCGTTCAACAAAGTATACTGTTATTCATAGTCAAGCGTTACTGTCAAACATTTTTTATGACTGGTTTGCGATAAGGCAGTCCAGGCCGTTCCTGTTAACTTTTTCACCATATGGGGCCTAGGTCTATCATTGAATAGACCTAAATGCATCATTTATACTTTGGAGTTCTATGTGCCTAAGAACATCAATCTGTATGTTGTATGGGGACCCTTCAAGATGGCAATAGACTGCAGTCCTTATTCCTCTCCTCGATTTTATTACGTAAGGAATTGTTTTTGGACTTCTCTGTAGAATCGACAAAAAAGGACAGGTAATTCCTGTGGGCTATCAAGCTTTAAAAGGAGTTCAAAATATGCTTAATAAGCTTTCGCTCGACACAATTTTAAAATTTAGAGAGGTAAAATTACCCTTACAGAAAAGGCGAGCATGCGGCACGTTTACTATGATGATGGCGCAAGCACATGTTGCAAAGCTTACCGCATGCTTGCCGCATGTTTACAGGTGAACAATTGCAGGGTAGTATTTAGCTTGCGCATGCATGCATTAGCTTGCATTACAATGATGTCTGCAAGCTTGCACTTGCTTGCGCAAGCTTCCAACACAGTGCAAGCACATGGGAATCTTGCAAGCATGCAGCATGCACGATTCCGCAAGCGTGCACAAACATGCGGCAAATCCAGACGCTGATGTCACTGGCAAGGATGTGCCAACTCGCGCAACTTGAAACGATTTTTGGCTTTCGCAAGCTGGCAAAAGCGTGCAGTCTTCATTTGACTTTTGAACTACACAATTCTGTACCCTATTAGACATCTAACTAATTCAGACTTTACAAGTATATTTAACTTCATGCAATATACATAAATTATGTCTCAAATCAATGAGAAAGATACAATACAGAAAATAGTATGTCTGAAAAACAAAAATTTGTGCTCCCAAGTTCTTCTATCAAAATATGCACCGATAAATAAAATTTCCGAAATGGAATGTAAATGGGGATGGCCATTTAGAAATACATGTACAGAGCTATGTTAAAATTCCTCTAAAATGTGGCTCAATCATCTTTAGCAAGATTTAACTTATTGTACGCAACAGTTTTTTTTTTTCACTTTATTACCACATACTGCGTGAAAATAGCCACTCACATAAAACACTATTTATCAGCACTGTACAAACTCTTCGATGGTAAGTCATCGATGGTTTCCTTTCAATACTTGTGTGAACATAAACACTTTACACATACTTTTCTTCCAGTAAAATTAATGATGAAACATCCAGAATATCACCCAAAAGTAATATCAACACAACAAGTGTGCTCACATAGTGTCCAGAGAGAAATATTTACATCATCACATTTTAAAACTGTTCAGTCTGGAAACACCTAGTGTTCAGAAGTTGTTGATATTTCAATCATAAAGTAACTGAAAAGTCACAACACTGAAAAACAACAGATAAGCAGATTGTCCTTAACAAAGCGCTTGAAAATTTTTAGGGAGAAATTGTGGACATGCCACATGCTGAAACAGCAATGATCGATGATACTTCTAGTAATGTCAAACAAGAGGGCAATCCACGGAGTTGCGTATCTCATCGCCAACATGCATTGATTTCAATAGAGGGCATGCACATAGGGATTTGTAATAGTTTACTGCAACCACATCTCACAGAGAGTTAGTTCGGGGAACTGGTTGCAAATGGGTGGCAAATATTCTGCAAGCATAAAATGGTGGTAAGTAGAGCAGAACATCTCAATACCGATATCTACTGTAAGGTAGCAAACTTAAGGTTATAGCATGGTGCTACTAGGCTCAAGTAGTGATAACAACAACGGCTCAAAAGTATCTGTGCATGTAACGCTACATAACACAATTATAACATTGGGTTATTCCATGTAGGTTAGGCTTAGTGGTTAGAGTTGGGGCAGGATATAAGACCATCCCTCTATGGGTGTTTGCACATTAGTCTCCTATTTACCTGTGGTGGACCTGGTTCTGTTAAAATTATTGTTTGACTTAAAAATAATGTTCTCATAAAAGACATTATCCACAGGGGCCAGTTCTGCTAAAGATGTTTTGGCTAAAGTTAAAAAGGTGGTGTCTATTGACCCAGATGTTGGCTCTAAGTTTTTTACCAAACAATCATACAATTTCAATAGTTTACTATAAGAGTGATATACTGTATCTTCGTTATTGTGTTCATAGGAACACCCTTGCCAAAATTTTGCATGTAATGCTTAGTTAGCTCTCAAGGTATGGTTAAAATCCAAATTTGGGGACAAAATTTGCCTTTTTCCTAAAAAATCAGCAAATCTCACTGGATTCACCTTTACAGTAATGTTATGTTAAACAGAATGTGTTTTAAGGGAAGTCCTTACAAAGTCTTAAGTTAATTGGTCTAATAGTTCTCACGATATGGGGGAAATCCGAATTTTGGGACAAAATTGGCTTTTTTCCTAAAAAAATCAGCAAATTTCATTGGATTCACCATTAAAGTAATGAAATGTTGAACAATGTGTTTTCAGGTAATTCCTTACAAAACTGTAAGTTAATTGGTCATTAATTGGTCGTGACTATTTCATTCTCAGGTAAGTTTTTGCAAAATTTTGCATTAAATGCTCAAATACTTCTCACGATGTGCTGGAAATACCAATTTTGGGGCAAAATTGGACTTTTTTCTCAAAAATCAGCAAATTTGAATTGATGTACAATACAACTAATACATCTTGGACATAGCATCATGCACAACCTTACCAAGTTAAACTTAATCGCTCATATACTTTTCAAACTTTTCTGGAAAAACCACAATTTGGACAGGTCCGGACGCACACACACACACAGTTTTACATTACATACAGAGTGAGCACTCTATTGAATTTTCCTTTGTTGTTTCTTCCTGAACCCTAACCTTAACAATACACTCCCCTGTTGTCGTTTTTCTAGGACTTGAGAATTCAAGAATTCTCTCCGAGGACCTGAAATTCTTTTGTTCAAGTCCTCAGAAAGTACTATAATACAAAGGCACACAGACACACACATTGGCACGGACACGTTTTTATTTATACCACCCAACAGGACCCTCTTGTACCCATGGTCACTCTACTATGGGGTACCCCTGAAGTGTCGCTACTCATCCACTACAAGCGTTTCCATGGCAACCGTTCTCCCATGGGTGCACAGTACAATATATAGCTCCACTAGTCAAGTGACTACAATATCTCATCTAGCCCCTACAGGGCGATGAGATAAAAAAAAAATTCCTATACACTACAGTACAATCAACCGTACACAGCAAATTAAGCCAACTGCAGTTTAGAAATTAGAATACAGTAGGGCAAGTCTGTATGTAGACCTTCTGCACAGTTTGAATTTTACACTGATAACTCAGTGGCCCTTGTACTCATGGTGGTCTGAAACATTCCAAAATAGGGATGCAAGAAGAAATTGAATAAGAGTTTTAATATGCAATCTTTTGAAGATACTATTTAATTTAAACTACTGGTAATACTAGAGTTGTTGTGTAGAACAAGGAAACATAGTGGTTAAGACTATAGTAAAGATTTATATTGACTTGAATAAGCTATTGAATTAATGGAATATTCCATGGACAGGAGTGATTTCCATTTTAACGTTCAAGGTTGGCAGGGGTGACAGTATGCCTCTTTGTCTTTTTTGGATAAACAGTACAAACAGGCTAAAGGTGTGCATGAGTTGTCATATTGATCACAATGCTAGTTACAAATTGCACAGGATAAGTTTAAATTGTGCTTTCACTATCAATAGTTGTAATTGTGAAGGTATCACAATAGCTGCAGCATCATGTGAACATGATAAACATTATTTTTCATTGCTTATACACCAGAAAAAATTTACTGCTCATGGAATTTCTGCTTTGCCTCATAGCACAGGTCAGTCAATAGAACCTGCAAATCAGCCGTTTTGTTTCAAGAGCATCTTCCGAAGACGGTAGCACTGATTGTACCTCAAGGGCCTAACATGCCTTCAAAATTGTTCGTAATCCTTTTCATAGGGTTTACGCAGTAAAAGGCACCCTCAGCCATACTCATCCCTTAAGAATTAAAGTTTATCACACTGGGTAAAAACTAATAAGATTAGAATAAATGAAATTTTTAAATTTATCTGTCTCCTCTTACATCAATGATAACACCAACAATAGGTACCTTAACTGGAATTTGAATATAACTTTTGGATCTGTTCTTCTTTATCTTACTGGTCCGTCCTCGCAGAAGTTGGAAAAGGAGCAAGAAATCCAAAGAAAGTTTCAGTTGGACTCACCAACTTCGTTTATACCATCTTCATCGGACAAACCGATTAGTTCAGAAATAAAAGTGCATTCTGACCGGTGGACAATTAAACCTAGTCACCAGCAAGCAAGTATTACAAACTAAAAAGAGTATAATTTCCTCATGTACGTAATTTCGAACCTACTGTGAATTGAAGAAGATTGCTCCAGCCCTTTTTGATATATACAAAGTTTATTTCAACTCTTAAATCTAACTGGCATATAATACATGCCCTGTTTGTACCATGAATCCTGTCTCTCTTTCAGCCGTCAACCTCCTCAAATGAAACCCACTTATGCAGAATTTCCGCCTTAGCTTGTACTTTTGTAGCCAGTCTCAATGACGAGTCTCCCTTGATTAAAGGAGTAGCATGTTGGCTAAGTTATAATTAGTAAAGGTTGGGTAGGGAACATAATGACCTCCACGTTACTAGGGGATCTGTCAATTTGTAGAATCTTGGGGATGAATGTATCAACAGGGGCTGATACATCGACACCTAATAAAATAGACAACATTAATCTGAATTGGTATGCGGTATAATTATAAAATTGTCGTACAAATACAGATACAACAATCAAACTGTCAACCCTCAGTTGACACATTTAACTTTTAACAAAAAGGGGTACTCAAGTGACTGGAATACCAGGGTTCGAGAGGTCCAACAGCGAAGACGCGGAGGCCTCAAAACAAAATATCCATCAACAAAAATCCCGAACGGTAGAGCTTCAGCAGTTAACCGGTTGATGAAACTACCAACTACCTAGTCAAACGAGTGTCCTAACCACGTCCAATCCTGGCGGTGACAACACACTGGCAACACATGCCAAAGTTTACTAACAGTTCCGGCCACATCTCTTACGTCTTTGAACAACGGAATCACATCAGCTCACATCCTTTGGCAACAGTCAACACCAGTTCCGTAGTACGAAGATCAAGTACCAAATCTGACCCAAAATTTACGCATTCTGCAAGACTAAATTGACAGCAAAAATAATTTTAACAAAAGAGCAATTTAACCAGTAATTTGTCCTGGTTACATTTCATAAGATAAAATGGCAAAACTAAGATCAAAGAAAGTTACTTCACTAGAAGACGTACAAGAAAAAAGGATACTTCATTTCAATTTTTACTGTCTTCAGTGTTTAAACAATGTGAAAATCAATTGGACAATGAAATAAATTATATAATCAAAACAAGTCTAGGAAATTAGCGATAAATACCTAGAATAGAAGTATCATGCGGTGTTATTTTATATTTTAAATTTTGAAAATAATACATACTAACAAGCCTCTTTTTCAATATTTTCAAATCAGAGATTAAAACAGAGAACTGGCTTAAACCAGATCCTCAGACTTTTTGCTTTGATGGGAGAGGGATATTCCGCTTAAATCGTGTGTTACATAGTCAGAGAAATTAAGTCTTTGTAATAAATGCTTTCTTCAATAGAGCGTTATCAGTCGGGACCCTTTAAGGTCTACTCTCTTACTTTTTATACATGTGATCAACGTACTTGCGAATGCTATGAAACAAGATATATATCATTTCAGCAACAAATATTTACAAACTTTCCTTACTTTTTGTCTTAGGAAATGGAAATATTTAAACTGTCAAATGGAGGGAGAGCTAAATTTCTGTTCCTGTGTCACGCAACTGACAATTTGGATAAAACAGATATTGATATATTTCTGCGGCAACCAGGAGAAAAAACAGAGACAGAATTTATCACATCTGCAAATGTAAGTAATAAATTTGCTTTAGCCTATCCTCTCATCGTAACTCATGTGAAATTGAAATAGTTATATTGACTTATTGACGTAATTCAAGTTACATTTCTTTATAACATACCTGTTGTGGTTGTCGTTTTCAACATACAATTGTATGCCGTTTATTTTCTATTTCTTGAGACAAGACAAATACTATCTCTATTTTTAGGTGAAATCTTTGCAGATCAAAACGGACGGAATTGAAACCCCATCAAATAATACCCCAGGTAATTTTGAACTTTGTATTTTTGCAATATTTGTATGTTTCAATAACAACAGGTGTTTAAAAACAGAAAGAAAAAATAGATGCCGTGGATGGGAATGTTCATACAATTCTTAGTAGAATTAAAGAATTAAAGACAAGAACACTCCCCTATTAGAAAACAAAAGAAATACAACTGATTTACATTTTGATTTACAAATTCCTTCCACCATTTTTTCTTCTCTCTGTTTTTTAGTCCACTTATATAAGTTTACTTTCAATTAGACTATTTCATGATTGCATTTTTTTAGAAAGATACTCTCTGGATAAAGCCATTTCATTACTCCTGTATTTATCATGCTATTTTAATGTTATGTCCCGAGTAAGAGATACGAATATTCCATACATAAAACAAGGTTTTATAAATAGCTTGGAAGGGCACACGGTTTTTTACTTTATGATGTTTGCTAATTAGTCTCATCAGGGTGGTGCAATTGACAAGGAGATACAACGGAAAATCGTTCCTTTAAAGTAGCCTATTCACCGGAAGATGCCATCTTTGGTTCGTGACTTACGGTTTAAATGGGCTTTACGGTGGAAAAGTAACGTAAAGGACCGTTTCTGCAACACTGTAATTCACAATCGAATTTTTTTCAATAGCTATAACATCGCCAGTCGTTTTCTCACAAATCAGTGTTCAAATTCCGAAGCCTTCCGACGCCTATACAGTAGGAAAAACTTGATAGTGTGTAACTTGTTGAACATGAATACACCTTATGCAAACTGATAAAATGCAACAGAAAAAATATTCTGATGACCGTTTTCATCATTTGCATAATATTATGGTAAAACGTCTTTGCCTCACCATTTTAAACCAGTCTGTCCTTGATTCCCAAGAGACAATCAGTAGTTTTGGTTGAGGTAAAAAATAGTGGTTTCCACATAACTTTCGACAAGACCCTTACATCAAATGATCAAAGTTAAATGTTTTCCTACTCAATCCTTTTCAAAGGGTATCAGCACGTGTGGATAGCGATTACTTGAATATCCCTAGAGGTAACATACATCATGCAAAAGTAAAATGTGCCCTAAGATGCACTCATCTGTTTCTGAATTAAAGTTGTTAGTTTTGCGAAAGTATAATAGCATTATCATAAGTCGACTTTCCCTTTGTATCTTCTTCTAAATTGTACCTGCCTGCATTCAAAAAGATGATGTGATCTGTAGGTTGTTTCCCGCAGAAGACGAGACACAGAAAAGCAGTCAAACCAAATACTCTGTTTCTTCACTGGAACTTTACTTCACAAGAAATCAGTGTAGTGAAGCATAGAAGTTGTTCAGTGAGAACTGTGCAGGTACACAAGCACAAAAAATGAAAAACTTGTTACCACAAAAAAAATTATTACAGAAAATGTACACAACTTATAGACATATACAGACATTATACGAGCTTAAATTATTGAAATACATAAATACTACAATAAAACTATCCTAGTGCCAAAGTAGACTATTAGAAGTATTTCGTGTGAATACAAAAGTTAAATAAAATGACGCCATATAAACATCCCTTAATTGAATTCCAGTTTGTATTCGAAGTGGAATAAAAAGGTGAATTGACCCACAACTGTAAGCACAAAGATCTGATTCCCAATGACGCAGAACGGGTTAGTGCGAACAGCTAGGGAGTTTACGACACTTACCAGCTGAATTCATTGTCGACACATCAATACAAAAATTTGAAAAATACTCGGACGCGTCAATAGCCCGAAATAACGTTTCATTGTAGGTTGGCTTCAGAAATTATTGTTCAAAGCAGTCTCACATAAAACCGTTCAATAGAATCAACGAAATAGATCACAAGCAATGCCAGCAATATGTACCATCAATTAATACAAAGTGTTTCTTCAGCCAGTACTGAAGTTGTTGTTATATTGGTACATGGAAGATAAGAACATTTTGTTCGATATACAACATGTTGGATCATTGTTTTATGTTGCTTATATTCCATACGATACAATCCAGTATCAACTTGTCTCAATCGTCATAATTTCCTTTAAATCCATATTAGTTCTTTCACTGCAACTACGTTCGCTATTGATCCTGTAAATCATTCATCATTACTACATCTTTATTTAGGAAATTCAGAGGTTACTCAAAAAAAAGCGGATGTTCGTGAAAGGGTTCGGAGAATGTTTTCTAGTCTCATGTCCCAAAGTAAGTCATGAAATAATACAACTAGATTGAAATAAAATACAATTAAAAGTGTAACATACGTTCTTCTAGTATCCTTTAGGTTTCTTTCTAAACATAGGTCTGGGAACAAATGAAGTAAAATATTTATTCACAACTTCATATATGTCTTCATTTCAATGGTGGAAAAATATGTTTGTGTTGCCTGATGCCCCTAACATCCTGATTTCATAACTTCCAACAGAGAATTCATGCAATAGCTATTTTCACTTTTTATGTACATTAATCTAGGTAAGTTTACTTCTATTGCGGTTGCTAATATACCCCTGCTGCTTATAATGATGTGTAAAGCGTTGACAAGTGGTCGAAAGGGGCGTGTAAAAAATTACCTACGGACGCTGGCTTACTGGTTACCAGTCCCATGGGAGGGCTCGAGCTTCTCACATCTTTCCTCGCTCACGCATGGCTGGTAACTGGCGTAGCTGCTCGAAAATTCCGTCGCTGCCAGGAGACCTGTCACCTGTTTCAACCCGTAGCATGCCCTCTCTTCCGCAATTACGAGCTGCATGGGATTATCCGGAAAAGGGGAATTCCAGTGGCTCCCTTATGGTAACTGTCTTCAAAGAAAAATAACATTGACTCATCATCTGTTTCTTTTTTTTTTCCTTAATTTTTGGTGGTCACGGTGGAAGAATATATCTGATTACCATCAGTTGTTTGCATTTTTCATGAAGAGAAAACAAGCAGAACAGGAAAAATTGATGAGCTCAACTAAGCATAAATGAACACAAAATGAGCAAATATACTCATTCCTCAGTTCAAAGTAAATCCGTTCATCTCTGTTTTGGTCACACATTTGTTAACAGTGAGCGAGCGCATGACCACAAAATAGACTAGTAGCAATCCACGGAGTTGCGAATCTCATCCCTATCGCTTTGCTTATCCATTCCCCTGAAGTACGCTGAGCTGTATATTTTATCAGTGATTCAGATTGCTCGTTGTGGATAAATATTCAAGGTACTCAATGATATAGTACTACATTACACCGAGTTAATTAGTGTCGAACGGCACAAATACCTGCATGCGCGCACACCAGAGTAGGACTCGAGTCCACTCGAATCGACTCGAATTACCTTTTTAATGACTCGAATTGGACTCGTGTCACTAGTATAATTGACCCGACTTGGACTCTAGTCATAATATCAATGAATCGAATTGGACTCGAATCACCTACCGGATTAATGTCTCAAATTTTTATTGTTTGACTCGAGTAAAAATTTCAGCCTCACCGCTTTGTTTTTCACTATTCATTGTTTACAACTTCAACCATCGAAAGTCCTTAGTTCAAATATTGTCATCATACTTTCATTAAATTCTAGAAAGTCATTCATGAAATGCGGTTGACAAACTAAGATAATTCAAATCTGAATGACTGCATTTTCCCTTTAAGATTTAGCTTTGAGAAAAATTTTGTTTTTCTGACTTGAGAAAAAATTTCTCAAAACATCAGTGTGGTCTTCTTTCATGTTTTTCACATAACACATTTGTTCCATATGTTTATCCATTCACTTTTACTTGCCACTTGCATACTTTTGCCCTTGTCAACAGTATTTGTAAAAGGTAATACAGTCAGATGAGATTGAGAACATGCATATTCTGCCCAGCCGTTATGTAATATTGGTTCACAGCAATTAAGGCATCTGATTGCCATTTTTTTTGGGGGGGGTAACGTTGGGAATACCAGCAATTCCTGAATAAACTTATTCTGATTTAACCAAATCACATCTTAGAAACTACCTACTTAGGGTCTTTACTGTCCAAAGAAGGTTACAAAACACAGACATTACCAGTTAGGTGTTCAAACATACTTGTATTGATATTTTTTTTCTGGACCAGCCCAGCCCACCTCAATTTAAAATCTGCCTGCCTAATACAATGCTTTCACATTTTGCCAATAGTTCACTAATTTCATTGTTTTACTTGAAACTGACTTGAGCAATTATAACTACTGACTCGAAATGACTCGTCCAACTATTTTTTACTCGACTTGACTCGGATGGAGCACTGACTCGACTTGAACCTACAACTAGTGCTGACTCGATTTGACTTGAGTCGATCTGTAATGTGGATGACTCGATTCGACTTGCGACTCGAGCTCAAGTTGACTCATTACAACTCTGGCGTACACATGTGCCCAGATATCGAGCGTGCGTAAAAAGTATTACCAGAAAACGCGTGAGCGTCAGAGTATTTCTCATATCCGGAGACGTCACTGTATATCCTTAGAAAGCCCTCAAAAGCACGTTACCCGTGTTTCAATATTTTCGTCACAATGCGTAAACATCTCGAGTTCTTGAACAATTGTGCAGTAGATATATTTGTGTATACGTTATAAATATACTGAGTGAAGGCATTATCAACGTACGGGAAATGACACAGCTAACAGACGTAAACACTCCGCCCAGAGCTGGTTGTATTGGTTGAATTACCGTGTCACAATCATGAAAAGCAAATGTGTAAAAGTTATGTTGACAATATGAACAACCACCACCTAACACTGTCTTATGCGTTAAAGTTGTCATGATCTTTGCCCTTGATCTGTGACGTCATCAGTCGGGCGGGAAATAATCTCACACCGAGGTGCGCTCAAACCCACCAAGTTTGAAGTTAGTATTTTTTATTTAGAATTACATTTATTATATTCTTGTATCGTTTACTGTCTGTATATGGTAGTTCTACAACTCTCAGGACATTTCCACATAGAGAAAATGCAAATAATTAATTTTTTCGGTTTGTGAACTGAACTTTGCCCTATGACGTCATATCAGTCTGACAGACACTACACAACATACCCGGGCACCTTACCACCAAAGTTAAAGTTTATCCGACGTACCGTCTAGGAGGAGATCGTGACACACTTTTAGAGTATTTTTTTCCAATTTGACAGTAAATCACGTAAATTCTCGTATTATCTACTTTCGTTATGGTACTATGGTACAGTAGTTTTATAACTATAGGATATTCACACATTGAGATAATACTAGAAATGTGTTTTTAGAGCTTTAACCACGTGAACATTAACCTAGTGACATAATCAATATTTAAAAGACATCTCGTTTTATCTACTTTTCATTATATTAGTTTTATCACTTTAGGCTATCCACACATTGAGATAATATTAAAAGTGTGTTTTTTTTTCCATGACCTTTGACCTATGACGACGTATCAGTCTGGTAGACACTGTACATCATACCCCGCCACCTACCTTGCAGACTTTGAAGTTATCAGATTTCCCGTCAAGGAGGAGATAGTGACACACTTTTAGAGAACTTTGCCCATTTGAGCTTTAATCACGGGACCTTTGACCTGTGACGTCATCAATATTTTCACAAAATTCCTCGTCTATTCTACTTTCCATACATGGTAGTTTCATAAATCTGTTATATTTACACACTGAGATAATGCCACTTTTCGTTTTCATGACCTGTTACCTTTGTACTATGACGTCATCGGTCGGACTGACACTATATGACATAGACTTTGCAAAGTCTTTCTCGGCGAATGAATCCTCCTCCTTTGATACATGCCTCACAACTTGAGCTACAGCCTACTTATAGCCAACCGAGGATATGTACTCATCTAGTAATAACGTTTCCCTGTGATCGCCGTCCGCCGGAAAGACTTTGACACTCGATATAATTATGTACAAATGAATAGTCACGTTTGACGTTAGGGTTAATACACATTAAAATACTACGCGTTGGTTTCATGAAATGAGCCAATGGCAGCGATCGAACAATGAGAAAAAATAATGGTACCTAGGCTAAATTTCACTGTATCACCAGATTTGCCTACGGCAGAAATAGGATATCGCTAAGAGAGGCCTCAGACAGTTGAAGGAGAGTAGAATATTGCCATGATAGTTACGTAACTAATCAGTCGTAGGTCCTTTCCCCATCATCACTCCCATCATTTCTCACGATGGCCGTGATTGGCTTCTACCGAATTCGGTAGCGAAAAACAATGGTTTTAGTTAAAAGTTGTGTGCATAATTAAAACGAGTGTCCAGAGTCTGCGAGGGCATCTATCAGTGGGGGGAGTAAATAGTCATCCGGGAGAGCAGTACAGTGTAGGTGTTCAGAGGTGGCGGAACCAAGATTTACAGAAACTTTCCAGCCCAAGCAGACTCTGCAGAGTCTATATATGACATAAACCGACACCTAACCAAGTTTTAAATATATACCTGAGATCCAATATTTTGTAGAAATTCTAGTGTTGTATGCTATCTATATATGATAGTTTTATAACTAGGATATTCACCCATTGAGATAATGCGAAAAATGTATGTTTCGCTTTCATGATCTCTGACCTTTGACCTATCACGTCATCGCTCAGGCTGTCCTTACACTTTATGCCCGGGCACCTATTCACCAAGCGTGAGGTTCATCCGACGTACTGTCTAGGAGGAGATCGTGACAAAAGTTCGTATGCACACGCAAACACAACCCCCCTCCACACACCCCCACACACCCCCACACACACACACACACACTCACACACATGCGGACACCCTTCCTCATCCCCGAACAGCAGTGGGTAATCCCGATCCATGTCATTTGTTTACCATGAGGTACCCTCACATAAGGACTACTGACCCACCAAGTTTCGTTTGAATACTAGAAGGAGTGTAAAGTGTGCTACCATTTAAGTGTCACTTTTGGCGACTTTAACCGTTCAATAAAGTACAATATCTCCTCCCCGTAAACTACATATGGGAAAAAGATAAGTGGAGGACAGAGAGGGAAGTATTGAGGACAGAAAAGGATGATTTGAACAGACTTTTACGAGCGATGAAATGGCCATTGACCACGAACATCGAACTGATTGTAATGAGAAATATATTTCTCATTTATTTCTTTTCTTCTCTGAAACGATTGAGCTTTACACAACGTTGTTTCATTGCCTGGTTTCGCTTTCCTTGAGCTCATATATAGCACTGTTCCATTAATGAGCACCACTTTTGGGAGGTTAAATTGATACCTTTCTTCCGGAACAAAAGCCGTTTACTACATGTGGACGACACTCTAGAATAGTAACGTACTCTTATGAGCCTGTTAATTTCACCTTAACCATGGGCAAACCATAAAGCACGTAGTGAGTAGATTGCCTGGCAATATGTCCTTTACGATAAATAACTTCTCGAATGGAGATTGATAAGACCGTCAGTCACAAAGAGGGAATAACACTTTATTGTGCAGCTTAATTGCATTGTCTTGGCTCACTCACAGGCAAATATCAAATTATCGATCTTATCGTGAGAGCATGCCATTTATACCTCAATAAAACAATTGCTTAATATAATGCCAAACATTTTAAACTGGAAAACAACATGTGACATAATGTATACTTTCCCATGAAACATGCTAACAGTCACATAGTCTGCACCCCCGAAAGCAGTCCTTACTGCCATTTCATGTGATATTTGATGTTTTCGTAGAGAAGCCTTTGGTATTCAGAGCTTTTTTAGTCTAGATAACAATTGGGTTTGGTCACAGCCTGGACTGAATTCGGGGAAATTTGCACATTGCATTGCACAATCCATTGATGTATCGATTGCAAACATCAAATATTGCTGGTACTAGACACGGTAATAACTGAGTGATGTCGTGAGACAATTAAAACGGTCTTCAAAATCCTTCGAAAATTAAGCTGTTCCCTCAAGTTCTGGCTGGAAGTCAAATCCTAAGCCATCACGTCTCTTTTCACTTCTATGTAGTAAAAGATTATCTGCGATTTTTTTTTTTTTTTTTGGTTTTTTTTTTCGTTACTGCGTTCAGGACACAGTATACAGGTAGTAAAGAAATACTTGTAAAACTGCCATAAAAGGTGTTCTTACGAGAAACTAAGAATGGATTATAATGGGCACGCAACATATGAAGAACAACGGAAAAAACGTGACATCTTTGACAAATGGCTTATTTGGTTTTTGTATCAACAACAATATAAAGTGACTTATCTCCTTTGGTGTTCTTCTTCTCCAACTTATTCAACACAATACATATCCTATGAATCTATATACAATTCCCACACAAAACATATCGTGTGACGCAGTTTCTAACAGGAAAGACAATCCAGCACAAAAATAGTGTGTATCCACGAAAAATGCCATTGCTGACAACAAGGTGTGTGACATGATTCAGCGGTAATGGCTCTAACATAAAAAGTAACCAAGGCAAGTTTTTAAACACACAGAGAGCACTTACTCGCACTAACTTATTTATCGGGACGTGATGAAAGTCCCGGAAAGAAAGTGACTGAAATCACCTTTTCCGACTAGCGAAAGTTATCGCGAGATTGCCAGCAGCGAGTGGGGGGAGTTCCGTGTTTTTATTTGAGAGACCTCCATGCAGCTACTCAATTTTCGGGAAGCTACGCTAGTTTTGAGCTGCGCGTGATGTTATACCGTTATATGATCATACAACTACAATTTTAAAAATATTCTGATAGCACTGGAAAGAAATTATTCTGTGGTTATTCATTAAATTCTTTTTCATAATAAAAACTAAGTATTTTTTTAGACAAAGTGAGATTGGTAATTTATTTCTACTTTTCTAATTTTATACTTGTCATTGGAATAGCAGAGCTAAAGAATCAATTCCTGCCTCTTTACAAGCCAAAAATTGCATAACAAAGTACGTTTCTACGTTCTTAGATTTAGAATATACATAATTTGCTTATTATCTACTATAAACACGTGTAAGTTATTACATTGTTGAACCTTCAAGGATATTTCAATCCTTATGAAATATAGTCATTATGAATGACTTATTTTGTTCTACCAATACAAAAAAACATCGTTTACCAACAAACTGACTGACATTCTCTCTCATCCATTCTTTTTTCTTCATTAATTATGTGTCTTTATTTAGCACAAAGTAAGTATGAATTTCATTGCATTTTTTGTTATGTACTTTAAGCACATGTAGCCATTATGAATGAATTATTTTGTTCTACCAATACAAACAAAAACCCATCGTTTACCAACAAACTGACTGACATTCTCTCTTATCATTTTTTTTCCTCATTAATTACGTGTCTTTATTTAGCACTTGGTAAGTATGAATTTCATTGCATTTTTGGTTATGTGCTTTGTTTTAAAATTAACATGGTATTCAATCTCAAAACTGCACTGATTAATTCTTTGGATAATTAGGTTGCAAATGTTGTATGATCACTATAGACGGTAATGAAAATTAACACATGCTGTTGCTAAAATTTCCAGAATATTTTTCTACCTTTGACAGAGCATTCTTAGTATTAAGCTTTTACATTCTTCTCAAATGAAATTAATTTCTCTTTGCATCAAACTGAGATGAGAGACTTTATTCTTATTTTCTGTAACATTTCATTACCATATTCTGCCATCATGATGTTTGCAAAACGATCTCGGATAGTTTATGTACTTATACATGGCCATTATTTTTTTTTAATATTCTACAACTGAAATTGCAAGAAATCCATGTTTCAACACTTATGAAATACCTCACTCAGTGTTATTTCATTTGATTATTGTTACAACAAGACCACATATGCTTCCACCACTGTAGTATTTTATTCCATATCGTTTAATTTCTAATATGTTATTGACATAATTTAGGGCAAATATACACCCATTACAATTTGGCAATTGATTGTTGTTACAAGAAAATCACATTTTCTTCCACCACAGTAACATATTATTCCGTATCTTTTATTTCTAATCGTTTATTGACGTAATACAGGGCAAGTATACACCCCTAACAATTTAGCAAAATAAGAATAGAATAACAAAGTAGCTTTCTGATAATACGTTCTTAACGTAAATTGATTCATGTCCAAAATAATTGATTATATTATTGTGATGTATGTAATATTTTAACAACGCCAGGTATTCCTTACAATCTCTTACCAGCAGGCATAAATTTATAAGAAATATCGCCAGTCTTTCGATTACTTAGAAATATGGAATATCTGTACCCGTTGAGATCTTAAATCAACATTAATTAAACCGCTATTTGTTATACCGAACATAATTCAACTAGTATAACGCTAAGGTGTCTTTAAGGGCAAAAACATTGAATTACCAACCCAACATGACAATGGAATATTTTACTTAATATTTGGTTTTCTAAGGAAACCAAACTTCTGGGTAAAACAAATACATTCTTAAATGATATGGTTTAGCGCAACTTACATATCTCTTTATAACCTAACTGATTTTGTAAGGAGTGTGTGTTTCAGTCTTCTTTCTTTTTTTTCAAAAGAGCAATTAGTTCAGTCAGAATAGATTAATATCAGTTGAACCTGGAAATGTTCCACAAAATTTAAATCAGGCATCAGTGCATGGGTTTTGAGGAATCCCACTTAACAACATATTCAAATTTTGCAAACATCTTGACAGGTAAAAGTTGTCAAAATTGCGTAATTGTGCCATTGAGATACAAGCCACAAATTGATAACTGTTAATAACTTGAACAAAGTTGTGTTATCATATTAAAAGTGGTCTCTATAGCCATATTTTAAAGGTCAGTGCAATGTTGATGACGATGACAATTGTTTTCTTATTACGTAACATGGATCAAATAGGAGCCAAAATCGGCAAACAATGAATTAAAAAGTAGAAATATCTTGTCATCAAATTTTCATGACATTCATATCTGGCAACTTATACAATTTAGTAGTATTTTTACGATTTGTGTACATTTTTTGTGTCGGAGGAAAAAGTCGTATCTGGAGTTTTAGCAATTGAAATAGTGCACTAACGTTACTCATGTTAGCAGTATTTATCACACATTGTTTGCTGTACAACCACACTTTTGATAGATTTTCACTGGTTTATGTTAATCACGTCAATAACGTGTATGCCGATATTCAACATTAGAATGTCCGAACACTCTTCGGAAGGTGACGTTCTGTTTATTTCACATACACATGATCTTCATCCCCCGCCCACGAAGGTAAAAAAAATCGGCAAAAGTGTGAAATGTTCCACGCCAAAGTAAAAAGTAAGGTTTGATTAACCCCCTCCCCCGCCCGTCCGTCCTCATATGCAATTATATTTTAATATAATATCTCAAATGAAGAACCCGACTATGCTTTCATTACCTCTTTCATCCATTATATCTCGACGTCCGTGTGAGATATGAATAATTGCAGACTTCTAAATATGAAATCAGCAGTATAGATTATCCTAAAAAGAAGAATTCAATCAGATTTAACAACAATTGACATCACCCCTGGAATTTTTACAAGAGAAGGAGGTGTAAGTTTGGCCAAAATGTTACAAGTTATACATGATACGTATGTACATGTTGATTTTATGTACTTCAGAAACTTCAAAAATATATATCGATACTTCCTTAAATTAATTTTATAGCATTAGGACATCTCGTTAATGTCGCTGTAAAATTCTCTTCCTTGTTCCAAACTATAGCCGATTATGTTACTGAAGTTAAACATTCTTCAACCACAATTTCCAAAATATTTCGATACAAAGGAAATCAATCATTCTTGTGAGTTTAAGTGATTGTTCTGAAAATTGTGTTTTTTTTTTCAAACGGACATCGGTAATTGTATTTTCTAATCTTCTTCTGTTTATTGGCATACCAGGTGGTAAGTATAAACTCCTGTCTCTTTGATAACCGAAGCAATTACGTGACGTATTGTTCCACGCTCTTAACTTTAGACTATACATTACATATTCTTGAGGATTTTATGATCACAACACATTGTAATTTATTTACGTTAAAGTTGGTGAAAAAAAAAATTGTGCTTTATAAGTACTAGAGATATATCGATATTTTCTTTAATTAATTCTGTAGCTTAAATCCATCTCTTCAATGTCATTGAAGAAGCTTCCTTCGTGTGCTAAACTACAGTCGATGATGATGCTTTTGTGACTTCGACTTTCTTGTGTTTTAAACTTCATGAATGTATTTCAAATATTATTTCTCGTGAATTATATCATTTGTACTGCACACTCACTTTGTTTATTATCCACTATAGACATATGTAAGTTATTACACTGTTGAACGTAAAGGGCTATTTCAATTTTGACGACATGTAGTCATTATAAATAACTTGTTTTGTTCTAACAATACAAAAAAAAAAAATCGTTCACCAACAAACTGACGGATTGACTGTATTCTTTCTTCCTCATTAATTAACGTGTCTTTATTTGACAGGTGGTAAGTATGAATTTCATTGCATTTTTCGTTATGTGCTTTGTTTTAAAATTAACAAAGTATTCAGTCTCAACACTGATTAACTCTTTGGTTCATCTTTGGATCATCTTTGGATCATCATATTGCAAATGTTGTATGATCACTATAGATCATTGTTTCTCCTCAAACTGACATCAGAGACTTTATTCATATTTTCTTAAACATTTCATTACCCTATTATGCTATCATGATGTCTGCAAACACAACAATTTCAGGATAGTTTCTGTACTTATACATGGCCATTATTTTTTTAAATATTCTACTACCGAAATTTCAAGAAATTCATGTTGAAACACTGATGATATACCTCATTCAGTGTTAATTCATTAGATTATTGTTACAACATCATTACATTTTCTTGCACCACAGTAACATTTTCTTCCTCATCTTTTAATTTCTAATATTTTGTTGACATAATATAGGGCAAATATACACCCCATACAATTTGGCAAAATAAGAATAGAATAACAAAGCAGTTTTGTAATGATACGTTCTTAACTTAAATTTATTCATGTCCAAAATATTTGATTATACTATTGGGATGTTTGTAATATTTTCGCAACGCCAGTAATACCTGACAATCTCTAAACAGCAGGAGTAAATTTAATAAGCAATACCGCCGGTGCTTCAATTGCTTAGAAATGTGGAATATCTGTACCCGCTAAGCAACATTAATTAAACCGCTATTTGTTATACTGAACGTAATGAACTAGTATAACCCTAAGGTGTCTTTATGGGCAACAACGGAGACAAGTTTTTTAAATTGAATTACCAACCCAAGATATCAAGGCAATGAAATATTTTACTTATTTGGTGTTCTCAGGAAGCCAAACTTCTGGGTATAAAAATTGCATTCTTAAATGATATGACTGATTTTGTTGAGAGTGTGCGTTCCTGTTTTCTTTTTCTGTTCAAGAAGGCAATTAGTCCAGTCAGAATAGAGTAATATCAGCAGAACCTAGAAAACGTTCCACAGAATTTAAATCAGTGCATTGGTTTTGGGGAGTCTCATTAAATATATTCAAATTTCGCAAACATCTTGACAGGTGAAAGTTGTCAAAATTGCGTAATTGTTCCAATGAAATACAAGCCACAAATTGATAACCGCTAATAACTTGAACAAAGTTGTGTTATCATATTAAAAGTGGTCTCCATAACCATATTTTGAAGGTCAGTGCAATGTTGATGACGATGACAATTTTGTTACGTATTGCGTAGCATGGATCAAATAGGAGCCAGAATCGGCAAACAGTAAATAAAATAGGAGAAATATCTTGTAATCAAATTTTCATGACATTCATACCTGGCAACTTACACAATTTAGTAGTATTTTTACGATTTGTGTTACTAAAGGGTAAAATCTTGGCAGTACATTTTTTATGTCAGAGGAAAAAGTCACATCTGGGGTTTTAGCAATTGATGTAGTTCACTAACATGCCGTGTCTCTTTCCCAAAAATGAGAGACCATCCAAAATCACCTGTTTATTGTTTTACTGAGGTTCAACTTGTTGCAAATCCTCATTGCATTAGGCCAGTTTTATCACCTCATGCTGAGATGATCCACATGGTCAATTAAACATCAATATTGTAAAGTACTTCGGGCGTGTAAATTCAATATCTAGGCTTTCTTGAGCTGCGTTTCAGAAATATTAGGTGTCGTGTTCATTGGCTAAACATGTGAAATCGAGCATGGAAGAGGGTCTATGGAACATCTTAGCACAATCATAACGTCATGACGTTACTCATGTTAGCATTGTATAAGCACACATGGTCTGCTGTACAACCACACTTTTGACGTTTTCATGTTTTGGGGTTTTTTTTGTTTTTTTTTGGTTTTTTGTTAACCACTTCACTAACGTGTATGCCGATATTCAACATTAGAATATCCGAATACTTTTCGGAAGATGACGTTCTGTTTATTTCACATACACATCTTAACCCCTCGCCCACGAAGGTAAAATAAATCGACGAAAGTATGAAATGTTTCACACCAAGCTAAAAGTTAAGGTTTGATTGACCCTCCCAGTCCTCGCCCCTACGAATAACAAATTACATTTTAATATCATATCTCAAATGAAGAACACGGCAATGGTTTCATTACCTCTTTCATCCCTTATATCTCAACTTCCGCGTGAGATATGAATAATTGCAGACTTCTAAATATGAAATCAGCAGTATAGATAATCCTAAAAAGAAGAATTCAATCAGATTTAGCAACAATTGACATCACCCCTGGAATTTTTACAAGAGAAGGAGGTGTAAGTTTGGCCAAAATGTTACACGTTATACATGATACTATGTCAAAAAGTTAGGTTACGGTCGGAGACATGGTTAGAGGTAGGAGTTACAATTCCCGAGAATTATTTCCAATGTCATAACAGCACTTTGTGGTGTGACTTTATGGCTTACTCTTCTTCGCGTAAATAGGCAACTTTGTCACCTTTTCCTTATTACGATTCTTACGGACTTTGATACGTCATAAAAGGAAAGATTGTCTGAAGACAAAGCAAATTAAATTATTTCAATAACATTTAATTTAAATCTAGTCGAGTCATGGCTTTGCTAGATGAAAACAAGTTGGTTTCATCTGGGGACTTTATGCAAATCAAATTGTGATATTCACGATAGTTAATATGAGTGAAGACTGGAACCTGAAATTTATCTATATTTCAAGAGTTTTATCAAAGGATTGAAATTTACATGAGTAAAAGGCTGTTGTAGTAATCAATCTTTATGGATTATTTTCTATCTCTTTCTCCTGTTGTTTTCAACAGTAGAATGTAACTTTGAACAGAATCGAGTTTATTTTTCAAAATGTCACCCCTTACTTACATGTTTACTTCTTGTCAAAGTCAATTTGCAC
Source organism: Stichopus chloronotus (assembly GCA_021234535.1). Lineage (NCBI taxonomy): Eukaryota > Metazoa > Echinodermata > Holothuroidea > Aspidochirotida > Stichopodidae > Stichopus > Stichopus chloronotus. The sequence goes on from CM037834.1 coordinate 947,230, forward strand.
CTATTCTTGTACGTTATGTACATTTCCCGCTTGAAAATATTTCTGAATTGATTGTGTTTCAACATCAAAACTTAGCAAAGTTTTACAGGTATAAAACTCGTTGACGAAAATGTTACAAAAATATTAATATGGTTGTTTCTAAAGACTTCATAAATATCCTAACATGAATAATTGTTAAAGCTAGTTTAATGTGCGGTTTCTTTCCCTACAGCGAAAAAATAATAATAATATACGATCTCAAAATCTTACTTGAAGAAAAACTCCGTATCCTTTTTTTATGATGTAGTCGCAACTGACATGTCCATATTACCAGAGATTTATCAGAACAGTCACTTATCTTTATATTTGTACTTTGTAATTATTTCGATTCTGAGGATATATTTTAATTTCAAAATTTTCTAAATAAACTTGAAATAAAAGGTTTTCCTTCTTCTCCATGGTTTATGCTGTTACTTTCAAAACAAGTGGGTAAGTACTAGCTGAGCAAAACTTTCTTTGATATATGATGTCAGATTTAACCATACCTGATGTTAGCTCTGGAATTTTCACAAGAGGAGGCGGTATAAGTTTGGCCAAAATATTACAAGTAGTAGATGATACTACGTCTAAAGGTTAGGTTACGGTCGGAGACATGGTTAGAGGTAGGGGTTACAACTCCCGAAAATTATGTATGATGTGATAACATCAATTTTGTGATGTGACCTTATGGCTTAGTCTATATATTGTTCGTAAATACGCAATTTTGATATCGCTTCGCTACAAGGATTTTAACGGACTTTTGATACGTCACACAGGGACGATTGTCTGAAAACAAAGCAATTTAAATTACTCCTGTAGCAATTTTCTGTTTCATTAAAACCCAGTCGAGTCATGACCCTCTTGGATGAAAACAAATTCGTTTCATTTGGATACTCGATGCAAATCAAATCGTGATATCCACGGAAATTAATAAGAGTTAAGACTGGAACCTGAAAGTTATCTATTTGAGGAGTTTTATCAAAGGATTGAAATTTACATGAGTGGAATAGTATTGTAATAATCAATCTTTGTGGATTATTTTCTATCTGAATTTAGCCCCCTCTGATGGTAAGTTTATCTTTCGAGCAGTTTCATACCATAATCGCAATAACAATAGTTTCAATAAACAGCCACTTGATTCACTCATTATACTCCAAACGACTTCATGGTAATATCACCAGAACATAAATCTTATTAGCTGGCTATCTTTGTACAGGGAACCATGTAATTAGTTTGATTTTGATTACACATTTTATTTCTATGATGCAATACCAGTTAATACAAATAAATGAAATGAAATACCAAAGTCATTCCTCCTTTTCTCTGTTTCTTCTGTTGTTTTTAAAAGTAGACTGTTAGTTTGAACAGAATGGAGTTTATTTCTTAAAACGTGCCACCTTACTTACATTTTTACTTCTTGTCAGTTTCCACCTATTCTTGTACGTTATGTACATTTCCCACTTGGAAATATTTCTGAATTGATTGCGTATCAACATCAAAACTTAGCAACATTAAACAGGTATAAGAAGGAAATTTTGCAAAGATATTAGTATGATTGTTTCTGTTGAATTCATCAATAATCTCTAACGTAAATCATTGTCAAAGCTAGTTTGATGTACGGTTTCTTTCTCTACATCAAAAAAAAAAATGAAGTTTCGTATTTGCGTATCAATTGTGTTGGCATTAACATGGTGTCATCAGACAAGAAAAGAACAGATACAAATGAAATACTTACGTGAAGCCCATTGGAATAATGTTGTTTCGATACACAGTACCTACAGCTAAATTTACCCCTAGTTTGCCAGAGACTGTTTGATATAGATTCGAGTTACACAATTTCTTCGAATGAGCTAGCTTGCGCTGGAAAGTTTCTGTTCCTAATCGTGGTTCTGCTACCTCTCAAGGAACATCCATACATTTACTGTACTGCTCTTCCGGAAGAGTGTTTACTCCCCTCATTGATCGCTGCCTTCGCAGACTCTGGACACTCATTTTAATTATACACGCAACTTTTAACTAAAACCATTGTTTTTCTCCACCAAATTCGGTAGAAGTCAATCACGGCCATTGTGAGAAACGATGGGAGTGATGATGGGGAAAGTACCTACGACTGATTACTTACGTAAATATCATGGTAGTATTCTACTCTCAACTGTTTTAGGTCTCTCTCAGTGATATCCTATTTCTGCCGTAGGAAAATCTGATGATAGGGTGAAGGCTATCTACCATTATTTTCTCTCATTGTTCGATCGCTGCTATTGGCTCATTTCATGAGACCAACGCTTAGTATTTTAATATGTATTAACCGTAAGGTCAAACGTGACTATTCATTTGTACATAATTATATCGAGTGTCCAAAGTCTTTCCGGCGGACGGCGATCACAGGGAAACGCGATAACTAGATGAGTATATATCCGCGGTTGGGTATAAAGTAGGTTGAAGCTCAAATTGTGAGGAATGTATCAAAGGAGGGGAATTCATTCGCCGAGAAAGACTTTGCAAAGTCCACGAATGAGCTTGCACATCGCTCCCTATGTGTATACCTCGTGGTGAAGTGTGCATGCGAAATAAATATACTGCAATATATATTACAATGGAAGTCATTCTATTAACATGGCGGCCGAAAATACAGTGCGAAGAGACTTTATTGTTCAAGTCCTCCATATGACTTTTAAGGTTTTCATCGTTTTAGAAAATCTAGTGTGACGTCAGTATGTTCTTGATGACTGGTCACAAGTGTGACTGATTAACGGTTACTGTAACCATGTGTTCGTGTACAGTGACTAACACCGTTACGATTGGAAAGCGGTAAATGCACACACGCGCGACATTGCTGCTTGCGAAGAGTGACCGTAAACTAATGTCAAAGAGTTATCAAGAATACCAGAATATTAACAAGACTATGGATTACCTTACAGCAAAGGAACAGCCTTAAATTTGTGACATTTCTTGTTTTACTTCATATGAAAAATTATTCAATTAGTAGTGTTTCAGTACTAGCTTTCTTTACAATTGGCAGATAACTTTTAACATTGAAATTAATTCGTATCTACCGTTGAAACCTATTTAGATTTCTTACTTGCATGAACTATTGTTTTGATATCGTTTTTATCAAAGCTTTAGAACAATTTCCATGATACAAAACTAAAGAAGAGAAGATGATGTAACTACATTTAAATTGCATAGTGCTCTAAAACTTTTTCATTCGATTACCTCACATTTTTGTGATATAGTACTTAGTAGACGTTAGTATAATCAACAACAAAATACTGTATAATAAAGGACTAAAAATGTTATTTCGAACTTAAATTTCAATTGCAATGTAAAACAGATTATTAAGTAGAATAGTTTCAATGTTGGTTTCGCCACAATGCACAATTGTGTGAATAACTGGTAGCCGGCTTCAACTCTCCTGCATGGCAGTCGACTATACCAACGGGAGGATAGACGAAAAATTGGAGTACACAATGAAATGTACAGCCGCATAATTGAACTACAGGAAGCAACTCGAAATGAACAAGATGTATCCATAATATACAGCAATGTATTAACTGGGGTAATATTCAACATAATGGCGTCTTCTGGGGTCCTTCCAACTTCGGCGGACTACTGATCTGCCAGGAGAATCAGCAGTTAATCTCCTTTTCCTTTGCCCCATTCTCAAGCGTCTTGAGAAGGTTGAATTGGGTATAGTTTAACCTTTGACACAGTTCGTTTCCCTAAGGGTGGTGCAGCATGGTTTTCTATATCAATATGTGCATCAGGGGGCAGTTTCGTAATCACCCGTGACTCAAGTATCTCTCCTAGTCACAATGTAGCCTCTCCTGGGACCTCAATGCACAAATATCTCTCCCACTCTCTGGTCCCAGATGGGGATAGCTAAGGCATATCTGGTGAAATGAGGGGGGCATGCTCCACCTGAATCCGCGCCGTCATCGATTAGAAAACTTATCAATCTTTTCTACTGCATCAAAATCATGCAAGTTTCTGACAGGCTTATAATTAAGGGTTATATATAAGGGTCAAGTGTATTGTGTACTACTAATTAAATTTCTATAGAAAGTACAATGTCTTATAGAGATTGTTCCTTGCAGAAACTATTGTATAGGACGTTGTAAATTTTATAGAACCCTAAAGAAACTACAAATTTCTATAGAGGAATTTAAGCATTTCTGTAGAGAATCATTGATTCCATAGAGCGCTACAGACATTTCTATAAATGTCTATAGAAAACTTTTGTATGGGTCAACTTAAAGCTTTGTAAGGACTTACCCGAGAACAAATTGTTCAACATAATACTAATGTAATGGTAAATCCAGTGAAATCTCAGTGCTGATATTTGAGAAAACCAAGGAAAAATTTGGATTCCCACCACCATATCTTGAGAGCTAAGTGAGCATTATACGCAACATTTTGCTAGGCCGTTCCCTATGAATACATTAATTAAGATACAGTATATCACTCTCATAGTAATCTGGTGAACTTGTATGATTGTTTCTTAAAAAAATAAATAGAGTCGGCATCCGGGTCAGTGGTCACCACCTTTTAACTTTAGCCAAAACAACTTAAGCAGAACATAAGCTGTGGGTAATGTCATTGAACATTCCTGTCAACTTAGGAGAACGTTATTTTTAAGTCAAACAACAATTTTAGCAGAACCAGGTCCTGCGCAGGTAAATGGGAGACTAATGTGCAAATAACCCATAGAAGGATGCTCTTATGTCATGCCCCTAACTGTTACCTCTTTAAGTCTAACCTGTATGGACTAGTTATAATTGTGTTATGTAGCGTAATATGCACAGAGATTTTTGAGCCATTGTTGTTATCATTACTGAAGCATAAGTAGTGGCATCAGCCTATATGCTTAAGCTTGCTACCTTGCAGTAGATATCAATGTTACCATTTTCTTCTTCTGCTTAAAACTATGTTATGTTTGAAGAATATTTGACTCTAATTTACAATCAGTGCCCGGAACTAGGTCCTTGTGAAATCTGGTTGCAGTAAAGTATTACAAATCGGCATGTGCAGGCCCTGTGTTGAAATCAATTTTATGTTGGCGTTGAGATACGCAACTCCGTGGATTGCCCCCTTGTCTTTTATTTTACTTTTAACTATTTGTAATAAAAATTAATTGAACCTTCTTAGCTAGGTAAATTAATCGCTTCAATAATTTTTTTAATTTTGTTTTATCTGCACGATTAGCATAGTTTCGCAATTAATAAACAAGTCGCCAATCCACAGAGTTGCAGATCTCATACCTATCGTTTTGCATACCCATTCTGCCGAAGTACACTGAGCTGTATATTTCATAAGAGTTTCAGATTGGTCGGTGTGGGTAGAAGTGCTGAACATTCAAGTTACTTAATGATATAGTACTGCAATACACCGCATAAGTGTCGACTGCCACAAATACCTGCATGCGCAGAGTATTATTCATATCCGAACGCCCCGTCATCGTGGATAAGGTGAAAGACGGGGACCTCAGCGTTATTTAATTAAGGAGACTTTTAAAGGGATTGCTATGTGCATGAGTGAGATGTAATTGTAGTAATCACTGTTTCTGCCGTATTACTTTCTGTATGAATTGAACCCACTCCGGTGATAAGTATAGATCTTCAAAATCTTTTTATAGTAGTTCTGACGTGATCGAAACATAATATCTTTGACAGACAGGCTGTAAGTTCACTTACTATATGCCAACCAAGTTCATATTAATATCACCAAAGACTCAATCTTATCAATTAGTTTGATTTAGATGATACATCCAAATCCTATACTGTCTTACAAGCCACCAAAAACATTTCTTCTTTCTCTTTGTTTCTTCTGTTTCTTTCAAAACTAGAAGGCAAGTATGAATGGAACTAAAGTTTGCTTTGGCAATCTTCACTACATGTTAATTATTCAACTTAATTGATTACCAACTTTTCTAGATTTTTTTAGAAGGCTTTAAATCTCACTTTTGTGACCCACCTCAGGGAGGAATCAAATTTATAATAGCACTGGTGACTTTGATTACTTTGAAAACTATAATATAAATATGTACGAAACTAAAGTTTATTTTTGTCATACAATCAATAAGGTGGAAAATGGTCACCTCAACGTTATTTATTTTAAGAATTTTCTGATGGGATTGTATGTACATTGAATGAGATGTAATGGTAGTAATCAATGTTTCTGCCGTATTGCTTTCTGTATGAATTTAGCCTACGCTGTTCGTAAGTATATCTTTCAATGTCACTTAAAGTAGTTCTGACATCGTAATCGAAACACAATAATTTAAGAGACATGCACTTAGTTTACTTACTATATGTCAATCGAGTTCATGCTGATATCACCAAATTATTAAACTTATCAATTACTTCGATTTAGATGATATATATTAATTCTATACTGTCCTACAAGAAAATGCCACAGACATTTCTTCTTTTTATTTGTTGATCCTGTTACTTTAAAACTAGAACATAAGTATAGGATGGAACTAAAATTTATTTTTGTAATCTTCACTACATTTGACTGATTCAACTGAGTTGATAACGAGCGTTATTAGAATTAGAATTTAACTATTTATATTCAACGCAAATTGTATTGACCTTTGGAAGTGATCCACATTTCTAACTTGAATATATTCTTAAATTGATTTTGTTTCATAATCAATCTTTGGCACAATTTTACGGATACAAAACAAGTGGAAGAGAATGGCATCAACGTATTGACACAATTCTCTTTCCAAATGAGCAGATACGAATTTGATAAATTGTGCAAGTCAAACATAGGTTGACCTCTTCTTATATTTTTCATATCGAAACACTAATATGATCTCAATCTCTTTAACTTGGAACATAACTATTTTCATTGCAATATTTTGTTAAGGAGATTTTTAGATTAGTAAATAGGTCGATTAGATCGGTGTTTGATCTTTGTATATGTATTTTCTGATTATCCTGTTACTTTCAAATTAGTATGTGAGTTTTGAATGAACACAATTTTTATTTGTGTGTCTGTGATCTTACCTTTAAGTGGTATTTACATGACTCATTTTAAGAACATATGTTATACTTATTTTACTTTGAACCATTTATATCAACACTGAATTCAGCCTACCATAGAAGACTGTGTAAATTAATAGCTTTGAAAATATTCTCAAACTGATTTTGTTTCATCTTCACGATTAGCATTATGTTTCACACATACTAAACTAGTAGAAGAAAATAAGGTCAATGTACTGACACAATTTTGAATGGAATGAGTACATAAGTATCATTAAATATAACAGTCAAACTTAGATTGACTTTTCCCTTTTTTATATCAAAACACTAATATGATTTTCACATCTTCTTTAATTGGTAACTTCAATTACTTTATTGAAGTATTGGTTGAAAGAGACTATTATGATATTATTACAGAGCTTGATTAGACATACTTATTTATGAATGTATATTGTACTTAATTTTGATTGTGATATTGCGTTTTAATCGTAACTAAATAAACGTGACACCAAAGGCATTCCTCTGTTCTATTTGCTTATTTTGTTTCTGTCAACTCAGGGGGTAAGTATTATCTCAAATCAACTTTATTCTGATGTGATCTTAACTTTAAGAGATATCTAACTGTCTCTGTAGAATAAATTGTTTCATTAAACGGTACCAACGTTATAACGGTGAAATTTTATTCTTATTTTAAGGTGTAATATCTATTTAAAATTGTTTTCCAATCACTCGTGATTAAGATATAGCTGTATGTACATTAAACTTGTATTAAAATTAAATTGCAGGTACTTGTTTGACAGCTATGCACATTTTTCACTTGGTGATTTTAATGTTAATATTGTTTAATCAAAGCATTACCACAGTTCTAAGATACGGAAGTAGTAAATAGAATTCTATTAATGTGTACATAAATATATACTGTATGTTTATTTTTCTGTCGTTTAATACGCTAAACAAATCAATAACAAAGACTTCTTGTTTTTCTTTTTATCTGATTAATTTGGACAAGTAGATGGAAGCTTACACTTTTGTAATATTATTTTTAGTGAACTGTTCAATGTAATTGTAGAATAGAGTGCTACGTTGACTATCAAAGAAAAGACATACAACGGTATGTCATTACTAAGTAGCCTTATTAATCATATTTATGTTTTAATTGTAACATATGAAATACAAGCTTTTTTATATTTCAGTGTAACTTGTTATGTCAATTAAAAGATGTCAAATTTTAAGCACTATTCACTTGAATAAATTCTTTTAATTAATGGTGATTTATTGACAAAACGTGTTAACTGTTTCAAACATACAAAAAAATTAGGAAAATACTGTAAAGGTACCCTTATAATACGGTTGTAGATTTGTATCAAAGTGTTTTGTTTCTAATTCTGATGAATGTATAAAAAGTGACAAACGTGTCAAATGCCTTTTCGCAATTAACGAACATGATGAAACCATAAAAAATTGAAAAAATGTATTTAAAAATTCATAATGTAACGTATATAAAGCAAAGTGCTTCTCTTCTTGAGTTTTCTACGTTTTGTAGAATTGAACCAGTGATCACTTAAATTGTATTTTTTTTTTTATAAAGAAGATACTTCTCTACCTTTTTTCGAAAACGTCTCATGGTGATAATACAAATGACTGATATGAAGACTGCATGTTGTAAATAGAAAATAAGTGTATTTAAATGATATTTGGTTGTTTTTCATTTCTAATCTGCTTACTTGAAGCACTTCGTAAGTATCATCTAATTTCAATTTTACATGTTATGTCGTTATCTTTAGTAAACGTGTAAAATGTATTAATACAATAGATTAACATACTCCATATGAAACAGAAAGACATTGGTATCATCGGATGTCAACAAACTGTCAAATTAAGGCTCTCACTCACTAGAGTAATTAACCGAAATAAAGTTTATACTTGATTTTAAGCAAATGGAGACCGGATACTTCACGGTACTTCTTTGATATAAATCACACGCAATCAACCACTGTTACTATTTCAACCATCCACTCACGTGATGTTTCTTTATAAGCAACAGTGCAAATAGATTCCCGCAAATAGAATTTTTCATCTGAGAAGGAAGAGAGGTAAATGTGTTGTAAACCCTTATTTCCCTGTCTGACGTATCGGTTGAGACTTGAACACCATCACATGTAGTTGCCTTTCACTGTCTTTCGGGGAGTTTATTGCATACATACAGGACAAATTTGCTTTACTCCGTAGACACAAATTAGGCTAGAGAGAATCTGGAATGTGCAACAAAACCACAATGTATGTCTGTAAGAGGACTTATTCTAGTACGCAACCCTTATGGTAGATCTTTACACAGTTGCTAGTACAGTATGTACTGTATATTGTTTGTAAAATAGTCTAAGTCTGAATCGACTCTACTTTTGTAGCATAGCATTTGGTTTGTTTTATTTATTTTTTTTTTTTGGCGTTTGAAGCATCGCAGTGAGCAAACGAGGAGGGATATGTCTTATAACTGCATTTAGGAGTAGATTTGGCAAAGACATAAAATCCATCTAATGCAACAGGATAATGGTGGTAATGACCATTGAAGTCATCATCATCATTATCACCAGTACTACCATTGTTATACTCATCAATTGCATCATCATCATCATCATTAAAGAACATTAAAAATAGTAGAAACAAGTTCTTGTACAACACTAAATTAAGTGTACACCCCGCTTTGCAACATACCAACAAATGATGTATTCTGTGTAACATATTCAGCTGCAAAATCCGATATCTGAATCAGTTTTTCCCAGTTAACCATCTCTCCTGGTATCATTCATTCCCCTGTTAACTTATTTGATTAAGGTATTATAAGCATGACAAAAGGATAGGCTTCCTTGGGAACCGTTGTGATCTACACATGGTATCCCCAAGAGGAAATAGTATTCTGTTGAGAAACAATAAAAATTAGAAAAGGCAACCATATACCCTACAAAACTTAAAATGGAATTCATATGGTCAAACTCAAATCTTCACACTCCTGAGCTGAGTTTAAGCCCAATTTATTCAATTGGAAATTGACAGTTAGAACAATTATATGCAATGTCATGGTTACACTACTCAAGTTACATTTTACGTTTTCCTTGTTTTCCTTTAAAGCCATTCCAACTTTTCGCAAATATGATTATTGTCTTACTATTATGGGGTGATTTGACTATACAAGACTTCTTCAAACAACATGCTATGAAAGATGTCAATAAAGGTTTAAAGGATATATAAAACACTTTAATATCAAAAGTAAACAAAAACATGTAACGTGAGTTGTGCAAGAACATCACAAATTATTATTATATTATTATTATTATTAATAATAAGAACTGACTACTTGAAATAAGCAAATAAAAAAAAGCAAATATCTTTCGACATTTTATATCTCAGCAATGGAACAAGCCATGAAAATGAGAATTGGGTGTAAAGGATTTGTTTTCCAAACTTACAGGGGAATATCAAAAACAGAAATTACTGCCAATAGCCATTCCGTACACTTGGAAACCTTTCCATAATTTTCCAGTTGCTTTTAGTTGGTTACCTCCTCAACTGATCTAGTTCAGTCAAGGAGGGGAGAGGGGGAGGAAACTTTGTGGGCGACTGGCAGGTGTAACCGGCTAACAGAAATTACTGGCAATGGGCATTCCTTACACCGCAAGTAGCGACAATCATTTTCCAATGGGTTTCAGCTGGTTACTTCATGAGATAGAGGCACCCCACAAACAAAAATACTGAAAATTGCCATTAATTACTTTGGGACCTTATCTATTATTTTTTCAGTTGGTCAGGTCTGGTTGATCTACACCAGTCATGAGGGGGTCATTATTGGTGAGTGGCGGGGTACCCCACCACCTAAACTCACTCTCATTGGCCTTTTTTGTTCTTGTGACATACCTAAAATATTTTAATTTTAATTTGGTTGCCAATAAAAACTGATCAAGCTCTAGCTCAGCTCTGAAGTGACATATTTAGTTCCTCCTGGCGAAACCCATGAAGCGGTCAGGTTTCATATTCAGGGTACGTTGGAAGTTCTGAGACATGCATGGCAAATTTTATCTTTCTACCTAACTGAAGTTTCTGAGCTCCCATTCTATCAGTAAGTCCATTCGCGTGCCAATCAGTCAATCACCAAATGTGTGTGTTCCGTTGCAGCCAATATGTTAGTACACTATTTGATAAAACATGATAGCGAATTACAGTGCTGTAATAATAATAATAATAATGATAATAAAGATAACAATTACAGGCGACGTTAGCAGCAAAACAACAAAAATATCAATTACATGATAATATACAAGACTAAGACAAACCAACCAGTAATCCAGCGCATCCCCCTATACAAGGAGAAAAAAATATATTGCAGACTTTTTCTCTATATTAAGAAATAATTACAGAAATTTTAACACCGTCACCAAGAAACATCGTGTTCATATTTTACAAAAGCGGGATGTAACACAATGTAACGTTGAGCTTGAGACTACTGTATTTGTGTTGGAAACAAACTACACGTGGCTTTTAAGAGGGGTTGACCTCGCCATGTTTGTAACAAGTGATTCATTTAATATTTGATGACATATTTCCATTTCATAATACTCCTGTTTCCTTCTTTTCTTTCTTTCTTTTTTCCATCCACTGACTTTGAAATCAAAAGCTCGTAAGTATCATCTCTCTTTTACAGTTTTGTGATCATATCTGTAGTAAACCTTTTAATGTCTTAAGTTAAAGCTTGTGAGGGAGGAAACTCCTGTAGTAATAATAATAATAATAATAATGACAGGCGACGTAAGGAACAAAACAGGAAAAAAATCAATTACATATAATATACAAGACTAAGACGAACCAACCCCAGTTCCGCACATCCCTCCCCCCACAACTCATAGAAGGAGAAAAAATATATTGCAGACTTTTCTCTATATTAAGAAATCATTATAGAAATTATAACACCACCACCGAAAATCCTCCTGTTCATATTTTAAGTGGGTGGGATGTAACACCATGTTACCTTCAGTGTGAAACTACTTTATTTGTTTTGGATGCGAGCTACATGTGGTTATTGAAGGAGGGTTGACCTCGTCATATTTGTAACAAGTAATTAATTTAACATTTCATGATATATTGCAATTTCACAATACTCCTGTTTCTTTCTTTTTCCATCCACTGACTTTAAAATCAAAAGCTCGTAAGTTTCATGTTTTATACTGGTTTGCGATAATATCTGTAGTTAACGTTTTAATGTCTTCAGTAAAAACTTGTGAGGAAGGAAACTTCTGCAATAATAATAATAAGAAGAGGAAGAAGAATAAGAATAATAATAATAATAATAAGAATAATAATAAGAAGAAGAATAAGAATAACAATTATAATAATAATAAAGATAACAATTACAGGCGACGTTATAAGCAAAACAAGAAAAATATCAATTACATGATAATATACAAGACTAAGACAAACCAACCAGTAATCCAGCGCATCCCCCTATACAAGGAGAAAAAAATATATTGCAGACTTTTTCTCTACATTAAGAAATAATTACAGAAATTTTAACACCGTTACCAAGAAACATCGTGTTCATATTTTGCAAAAGCGGGATGTAACACAATGTAATGGTGAGCTTGAGACTACTGTATTTGTGTTGGAAACGAACTACACGTGGCTTTTAAGAGGGGTTGATTCGTCATGTTTGTAACAAGTGATTATTATAATATTTGACGGCATATTTCCATTTCATAATACTCCTGTTTCCTTCTTTTCTTTCTTTCTTTTTTCCATCCACTGACTTTGAAATCAAAAGCTCGTAAGTATCATCTCTCTTTTACAGTTTTGTGATAATATCTGTAGTAAACCTTTTAATATCTTAAGTTAAAGCTTGTGAGGGAGGAAACTCCTGTAGTAATAATAATAATAATAATAATGACAGGCGACGTAAGGAACAAAACAGGAAAAAAATTAACAATTACATATAATATACAAGACTAAGACGAACCAACCCCAGTTCCGCACATCCCTCCCCCCACAACTCATAGAAGGAGAAAAAATATATTGCAGACTTTTCTCTATATTAAGAAATCATTATAGAAATTATAACACCACCACCGAAAATCCTCCTGTTCATATTTTAAGTGGGTGGGATGTAACACCATGTTACCTTCAGTGTGAAACTACTTTATTTGTTTTGGATGCGAGCTACATGTGGTTATTGAAGGAGGGTTGACCTCGTCATATTTGTAACAAGTAATTAATTTAACATTTCATGATATATTTCAATTTCATAATACTCCTGTTTCTTTCTTTTTCCATCCACTGACTTTAAATCCAAAAGCAAGTAAGTTTCATGTTTTATACTGTTTTGTGATAATATCTGTAGTTAACGGTTTAATGTCTTCAGTAAAAATTTGTGAGGAAGGAAACTCATGCAATAATAAGAAGAAGAGGAAGAAGAAGAAGAATGATAATAATAAGAAGAAGAATAACAACAATAATAATAATAAAGATAACAATAACAGGCGACGTTAGGAGCAAAACAACAAAAATATCAATTAGATGATAATATACAAGACTAAGACAAACCAACCCCTAATCCAGAGCATCCCCCCATACAAAGAGAAAAAAATATATTGCAGACTTTTTCTCTATATTGAGAAATAATTACAGAAATTTTAACACCGTTACCAAGAAACATCGTGTTCATATTTTACAAAAGCGGTATGTAACAGAATGTAAGGTTGAGCTTGAGACTACTGTATTTGTGTTGCAAACGAACTACACGTGGCTATTAGGAGGGGTTGACCTCGTCATATTTGTAACAAGTGATTCATTTAATATTTGATGACATATTTCAATTTCATAATACTCCTGTTTCCTTCTTTTCTTTTCTTTTCATCCACTGACTTTGAAATCAAAAGGTTGTAAGTATCATCTGTCTTTTACAGTTTTGTGATCATATCTGTAGTAGACGTTTTAATGTCTTAAGTTAAAGCTTGTGAGGAAGGAAACTCCTGTAATAATAATAATAATAACAATGACAGACGACGTAAGGAACCAAACAGAAAAAATAACAATTACATATAATATACAAGACTAAGACAAACCAACCCCCAATTCCACACATCCCTCCCCCAACAACTCATAGAAGGAGAAAAAATATATTGCAGACTTTTCTCTATATTAAAAAATCATTATAGAAATTATAACACCACCACCGAAAATCCTCCTGTTCATATTTTAAGTCGGTGGGATGTAACACCATGTTACCTTCAGTGTGAAACTACTTTATTTGTTTTGGATGCGAGCTACATGTGGTTATTGAAGGAGGGTTGACCTCGTCATATTTGTAACAAGTAATTAATTTAACATTTCATGATATATTGCAATTTCACAATACTCCTGTTTCTTCCTTTTTCCATCCACTGACTTTAAAATCAAAAGCTCGTAAGTTTCATGTTTTATACTGGTTTGCGATAATATCTGTAGTTAACGTTTTAATGTCTTCAGTAAAAACTTGTGAGGAAGGAAACTTCTGCAATAATAATAAGAAGAAGAGGAAGAATAATAATAATAATAAGAATAATAATAAGAAGAATAAGAATAACAATTATAATAATAATAAAGATAACAATTACAGGCGACGTTAGGAGCAAAACAAGAAAAATATCAATTACATGATAATATACAAGACTAAGACAAACCAACCAGTAATCCAGCGCATCCCCCTATACAAGGAGAAAAAAATATATTGCAGACTTTTTCTCTACATTAAGAAATAATTACAGAAATTTTAACACCGTTACCAAGAAACATCGTGTTCATATTTTGCAAAAGCGGGATGTAACACAATGTAATGGAGAGCTTGAGACTACTGTATTTGTGTTGGAAACGAACTACACGTGGCTTTTAAGAGGGGATGACCTCGTCATGTTTGTAACAAGTGATTATTATAATATTTGACGACATATTTCGATTTCATAATACTCCTGTTTCCTTCTTTTCTTTTCTTTTCTTTTTTTTTCCTTTTTTTTTCCATCCACTGATTTTGAAATCAAAAGGTCGTAAGTATCATCTGTCTTTTACAGTTTTGTGATTACATCTGTAGTAAATGTTTTAACGTTTGACCTCGTCATGTTTGTAACAAGTGATTAATTGAATATTTGATGACATATTTTAATTTCATAATACTCCTGTTTCCTTCTTTTCTTTATTTTTCCTTTTTTTTCCATCCACTGACTTTGAAATCAAAAGGTCGTAAGTATCATCTGTCTTTTACAGTTTTGTGATAATATCTGTAGTAAACGTTTCAATGTTTTAAGTTAAAGGTTGTGAGAAAGGAAACTCCTGTAGTAATAATAATAATAATGACAGACGACATAAGGAACAAAACAGAAAAAATAACAATTACATATTATATACATGACTAAGACAAACCAACCCCCAATTCCGCACATCCCTCCCCCCACAACTCATAGAAGGAGAAAAAATATATTGCAGACTTTTCTCTATATTAAGAAATCATTAAAGAAATTATAACACCACCACCGAAAAACCTCGTGTTCATATTTTAAGTGGATGGGATGTAACACCGTGTTACCTGCAGTGTGAAACTACTTTATTTGTTTTGGATGGGAGCTACATGTGGTAATTCAAGGAGGGTTGACCTCGTCATATTTGTAACAAGTAATTAATTTAACATTTCATGATATATTTCAATTTCATAATACTCCTGTTTCTTTCTTTTTCCATCCACTGACTTTAAAATCAAAAGCTCGTAAATTTCATTTTTTATACTGTTTGGTGATAATATCTGTAGTAAACGTTTTAATGTCTTCAGTAAAATCTTGTGAGGAAGAAAACTCCTGCAATACGAATAAGAATAATAATAATTACAATAATAATAATAATAACAATAATAATAATAAAGATAACAATTACATTCGACGCTTGGAGCAAAAAAAGATTAATATCAATTACATGATAATATACACGACTGAGACAAACCAACCCCTAATCCAGTCCATCCCCCCCCCCCCATACAAGGAGAAAAAAAATATATTGCAGACTTTTTCTCTATATTAAGAAATAATTACAGAAATTTTAACACCGTCAACAAGAATCATCGTGTTCATATTTTACAAAAGCGGGATGTAACACAGTGTATCGTTGAGCTTCAGACTACTGTATTAGTGTTGGAAACGAACTACACGTGGCTATTAGGAGGGGTTGACCTCGCCCTGTTTGTAGCAAGTGATTAATTTAATATTTGGTGACATATTAATATATTTTTGGAGCTAATTTCATAATACTCCTGTTTCCTTCTTTTATTCATTTTTCCTTTTTTTTCCATCCACTGACTGTGAAATCAAAAGTTCGTAAGTATCGTCAGTCTTTTACAGTTTTGTGATAATATCTGTAGTAAACGTATTAATGTCTTAAGTTAAAGCTTGTGAGGAAGGAAACTCCTGTAGTAATAATAATAATAATAATGACAGACGACGTAAGAAACCAAACAGAAAAATTAACAATTACTTATAATATACAAGACTAAGACAAACCAACCCCTTATTCAGCATATCCCTACCCCAACAGCTCATACAAGGAGAAAAAATATATTGCAGACTTTTCTCTATATTAAGAAAGCATTATAGAAATTATAACACCACCACAGGATAACCTCGTGTTCATATTTTAAGTGGGTGGGATGTAACACCGTGTTACCTTCAGTGTGAAACTAATGTACTTGTTTTGGATGCGAGCTACATGTGGTAATTCAAGGAGGGTTGACCTCGTCATATTTGTAACAAGTAATTAATTTAACATTTCATGATATATTTTAATTTCATAATACTCCTGTTTCTTTCTTTTCCCATCCACTGACTTTAATATCAAAAGCTCGTAAGTTCCATGTTTTATACTGTTTTATGATAATATTTGTAGTAAACGCTTTAATGTCTTCAGTAAAAACTTGTGAGGAAGGAAACTCCTGCAATAATAATAAGAATAAGAATAATAATAATTAGAAGAATAAGAATTAGAATCAGAATAATAATAAGAAGAAGAAGACAAAAAATAAGAAGAAGAAGAATAACAACAATAATAATAATAAAGATACCAATTACAGGCGACGTCAAGAGAAAAACAAGAAAAATATCAATTACATGATAATATACAAGACTAAGACAAACCAACCCCTAATCCAGCGCATCCCCCCCATACAAAGAGAAAAAAAATATATTGCAGACTTTTCTCTATATTGGGAAATAATTACAGAAATTTTAACACCGTCACCAAGAAACATCGTGTTCATATTTTACAAAAGCGGGATGTAACAGAGTGTAACGATGAGCTTGAGACTACTGTGTTTGTGTTGTAAACGAACTACACGTGGCTATTAGGAGGGGTTGACCTCGTCATGTTTCTAACAAGAGATTAATTTAATATTTGATGACATATTTCAATTTCATAATACTCCTGTTTTCTTCTTTTCTTTTCTTTACAATCACTGACTTTGAAATCAAAAGGTTGTAAGTATCATCTGTCTTTTTGCAGTTTTGTGATAATATCTGTAGTAAACCTTTTAATGTCCTAAGTTAAAGCTTGTGTGGAAGGAAACTCGTGTTGTAATAGTAATAATAATGACAGGCGACGTAAGGAACAAAACAGGAAAAAAATCAATGACATAAAATATACAAGACTAAGACAAACAAACCCCCAATTCCACACCTCCTTCCAACCACAACTCATAGAAGAAGTAAAAATATAATGAAAACTTTTCTCTATATAAAGAAATCATTATAGAAATTATAACACCACCACCGAAAAACCTCCTGTTCATATTTTAAGTGAGTAAGATGTAACACCATGTTACCTTCAGTGTGAAACTTCTGTATTTGTTTTGGATACGAGCTACATGTAGTTATTGAAGGAGGTTCGATCTCGTCATATTTGTAACAAGTAATAAATTTTATATTTCATGATATATTTCAATTTCACAATACTCCTGTTTCTTTCTTTTTCCATCCACTGACTTTAAAATCAAAAGTTGGTAAGTTTCATGTTTCATACTGTTTGGTGATAATATCTGTAGTAAACATTTTAATGTCTTCAGTAAAATCTTGTGAGGAAGGAAACTCCTGTAATAATAATAAGAATAATAATATTAATAATTAGAAGAATAAGAATTAGAATCAGAATAATAAGAAGAAGAAGAAGACAAAAAATAAGAAGAAGAAGAATAACAACAATAATAATAATAAAGATAACAATTACAGGCGACGTCAAGGGAAAAACAAGAAAAATATCAATTACATGATAATATACAAGACTAAGACAAACCAACCCCTAATCCAGCGCATCCCCCCATACAAATAGAAAAAAATATATTCCAGACTTTTCTCTATATTGAGAAATAATTACAGAAATTTTAACACCGTCACCAAGAAACATCGTGTTCATATTTTACAAAAGCGGTATGTAACAGAGTGTAACGATGAGCTTGAGACTACTGTGTTTGTGTTGTAAACGAACTACACGTGGCTATTAGGAGGGGTTGACCTCGTCATGTTTCTAACAAGTGATTAATTTAATATTTGATGACATATTTCAATTTCATAATACTCCTGTTTTCTTCTTTTCTTTTCTTTCCAATCACTGACTTTGAAATCAAAAGGTTGTAAGTATCATCTGTCTTTTGCAGTTTTGTGATAATATCTGTAGTAAACGTTTTAATGTCTTCAGTAAAATCTTGTGAGGAAGGAAACTCCTGTAATAATAATAAGAATAATAATATTAATAATTAGAAGAATAAGAATTAGAATCAGAATAATAATAATAATGAGAAGAAGAAGAAGAAAAATAATAAGGATAAGAATAATAATTACAACAATAATAATAATAAAGATAACAATTACAGGCGACGTTAGGAGCAAAACAAGAAAAATATCAATTACATGATAATATACAAGACTAAGACAAACCAACCCCTAATCCAGCGCATCCCCCCATACAAGGAGGAAAAAATATATTGCAGACTTTTTCTCTATATTGAGAAATAATTACAGAAATTTTAACACCGTTTCCAAGAAACATCGTGTTCATACTTTACAAAGCGGGATGTAACACAATGTAACGATGAGCTTGAGACTACTGTATTTGTGTTGGAAACGAACTACACGTGGCTTTTAAGAGGGGTTGACCTCGCCATGTTTGTAACAAGTGATTCATTTAATATTTGATGACATATTTCAATTTCATAACACTCATGTTTCCTTCTTTTCTTTTCTTTTTTTTTCCATCCACTGACTTTGAAATCAAAAGTTCGTAAGTATCATCTCTCTTTTACAGTTTTGTGATCATATCTGTAGTAAACGTTTTAACGTCTTACGTTAAAACTTGAGAGAAAGGAAACTCCTGTAGTAATAATAATAATAATGACAGACGACGTAAGGAACCAAACAGAAAAATTAACAATTACATATAATATACAAGACTAAGACAAACCAATCCCCAATTCCGCACATTCCCGCCGACCCCCCCCCCCCCCTAACAACTCATAGAAGGAGGAAAAATATATTGCAGGCTTTTCTCTATATATTAAGAAATCATTATAGAAATTATAACACCACCACCGAAAAACCTCCTGTTCATATTTTAAGTGGGTGGGATGTAACACCATGTTACCTTCAGTGTGAAACTACTGTATTTGTTTTGGATGCGAGCTACAGGTGGTTATTGAAGGAGGGTTGACCTCGTCATATTTGTAACAAGTAATTAATTTTATATTTCATGATATATTTTAATTTCACAATACTCCTGTTTCTTTCTTTTTCCATCCACTGACTTTAAAATCAAAAGCTGGTAAGTTTCATGTTTCATACTGTTTGGTGATAATATCTGTAGTAAACGTTTTAATGTCTTCAGTAAAAACGTGAGGGGAAGGAAACTCCTGTAGTAATAATAATGAGAAGAATAATATTAATAATTAGAAGAATAAGAATTAGAATCAGAATAACAATAAGAAGAAGAAGAAGAAGAAGAAAAATAAGAAGAATAAGAAGAATAATAATTACAACATTAATAATAATAAAGATAACAATTACAGGCGACGTTAAGAGCAAAACAAGAAAGATATCAATTACATGATAATATACAAGACTAAGACAAACCAACCCCTATTCCAGCGCATCCCCCCATACAAAGAGAAAAAAATATATTGCAGACTTTTTCTCTATATTGAGAAATAATTACAGAAATTTTAACATCGTTTCCAAGAAACATCGTGTTCATATTTTACAAAAGCGGTATGTAACAGAGTGTAACGTTGAGCTTGAGACTACTGTATTTGTGTTGTAAACGAACTACACGTGGCTATTAGGAGGGTTTGACCTCGCCATGTTTGTAACAAGTCATTAATTTAATATTTGATGACATATTTCAATTTCATAATACTCCTGTTTCCTTCTTTTCTTTTCTTTTCATCCACTGACTTTGAAATCAAAAGATCGTAAGTATCATCTGTCTGTTACAGTTTTGTGATAATATCTGTAGTAAACGTTTTAACGTCTTCAGTAAAAACTTGTGAGGAAGGAAACTGATGCAATGACAATAAGAATAAGAATAATGATAATTGTAAGAATAAGAATTAGAATTAGAATAATAATAAGAAGAAGAAGAATAACAATAATAATAAAGATAACAATTACAGGCGACGTTAGGAGCAAAACAACAAAAATATTAATTACATGATATTATACAAGACTAAGACAAACCAACCCCTAATCCAGCGCATCCCCCCATACAAAGAGAAAAAAATATATTGCGGACTTTTTCTCTATATTAAGAAATAATTACAGAACTTTTGACGCCGTCACCAAGAAACATAGTGTTCATATTTTACAAAGCGGGATGTAACAGAATGTAACGTTCAGCTTGAGACTACTGTATTTGTGTTGGAAACGAACTACACGTGGCTTTTAGGAGGTGTTGACCTCGTCATGTTTGTAACAAGTGATTCATTTAATATTTGATGACATATTTCAATTTCATAACACTCATGTTTCCTTCTTTGCTTTATTTTCCCTTTTTTTTTCATCCACTGACTTTGAAATCAAAAGGTCGTAAGTATCATCTCTCTTTTACAGTTTTGTGATCATATCTGTAGTAAACGTTTTAACGTCTTACGTTAAAACTTGTGAGAAAGGAAACTCCTGTAGTAGTAATAATAATAATGACAGACGACGGAAGGAACAAAACAGAAAAATTAACAATTACATATAATATACAAGACTAAGACAAACCAACCCCCAATTCCGCACATCCCTCCCCCCCCCCCCCCCCCCCCCCCCACAACTCATAGAAGGAGAAAAATATATTGCAGACTTTTCTCTATATTAAGAAATCATTATAGAAATTATAACACCACCACCGAAAAACCTCCTGTTCATATTTTAAGTGGGTGGGATGTAACACCATGTTACCTTCAGTGTGAAACTACTGTATTTGTTTTGGATGCGAGCTACATGTGGTTATTGAAGGAGGGTTGACCTCGTCATATTTGTAACAAGCAATTAATTTGACATTTCATGATATATTTCAATTTCATAATACTTCTGTTTCTTTCTTTTTCCATCCACTGACTTTAAAATCAAAAGCTCGTAAGTTCCATGTTTTATACTGTTTGGTGATAACATCTGTAGTTAACGTTTTAATGTCTTCAGTAAAAAGTTGTGAGGAAGGAAACTTCTGCAATAATAATAAGGAGAGGAAGAAGAATAAGAATAATAATAATTAGAAGAATAAGAATAATAATAAGAAGAAGAAGAATAATAACAATTATAATAATAATAAAGATAACAATTACAGACGACGTTATGAGCAAAACAAGAAAAATATCAATTACATGATGATATTCAAGACTAAGACAAACCAACCCCTAATCCAGCGCATCCCCCGATACAAAGAGGAAAAAAAATATATTGCAGACTTTTTCTCTATATTAAGGAATAATTACAGAAATTTTAACACCGTTACCAAGAAACATCGTGTTCATATTTTTCAAAGCGGGATGTAACACAATGTAACGATGAGCTTGAGACTACTGTATTTGTGTAGTTGGAAACGAACTACACGTGGCTTTTAAGAGGGGTTGACCTCGTGATGTTTGTAACAAGTGATTCATTTAATATTTGATGACATATTTCAATTTCATAACACTCATGTTTCCTTCTTTTCTTTTCTTTTTTTTTCTATCCACATCCACTGACTTTGAAATCAAAAGTTCGTAAGTATCATCTCTCTTTTACAGTTTTGTGATCATATCTGTAGTAAACGTTTTAACGTCTTACGTTAAAACTTGTGAGAAAGGAAACTCCTGTAGTAGTAATAATAATAATAATAATGACAGACGACGGAAGGAACAAAACAGAAAAATTAACAATTACATATAATATACAAGACTAAGACAAACCAACCCCCAATTCCGCACATCCCTCCCCCACAACTCATAGAAGGAGAAAAAATATATTGCAGACTTTTCTCTATATTAAGAAATCATTATAGAAATTATAACACCACCACCGAAAAACCTCCTGTTCATATTTTAAGTGGGTGGGATGTAACACCATGTTACCTTCAGTGTGAAACTACTGTATTTGTTTTGGATGCGAGCTACATGTGGTTATTGAAGGAGGGTTGACCTCGTCATATTTGTAACAAGCAATTAATTTGACATTTCATGATATATTTCAATTTCATAATACTTCTGTTTCTTTCTTTTTCCATCCACTGACTTTAAAATCAAAAGCTCGTAAGTTTCATGTTTTATACTGTTTGGTGATAACATCCGTAGTTAACGTTTTAATGTCTTCAGTAAAAAGTTGTGAGGAAGGAAACTTCTGCAATAATAATAAGGAGAGGAAGAAGAATAAGAATAATAATAATTAGAAGAATAAGAATAATAATAATAAGAAGAAGAATAATAACAATTATAATAATAATAAAGATAACAATTACAGACGACGTTATGAGCAAAACAAGAAAAATATCAATTACATGATAATATACAAGACTAAGACAAACCAACCCCTAATCCAGCGCATCCCCCGATACAAAGAGGAAAAAAAATATATTGCAGACTTTTTCTCTATATTAAGGAATAATTACAGAAATTTTAACACCGTTACCAAGAAACATCGTGTTCATATTTTACAAAGCGGGATGTAACACAAAGTAACGTTGAGATTGAGACTACTGTATTTGTGTTGGAAACGAACTACACGTGGCTTTTAAGAGGGGATGACCTCGTGATGTTTGTAACAAGTGATTCATTTAATATTTGATGACATATTTCAATTTCTTACTACTCATGTTTCCTTCTTTTCTTTCTTTCTTTTTTCCATCCACTGACTTTAAAATCAAAAGCTCGTAAGTTTCATCTTTCATACTGTTCGGTGATAATATCTGTAGTAGACGTTTTAATGTCTTCAGTAAAAACTTGTGAGGAAGGAAACTCATGCAATAATAATAAGAATAAGAATAATTAGAAGAATAAGCATCAGAATCAGAATAATAATAAGAAGAAGAAAGATAAGGGGAAGAAGAATAAGAAGAACAATAATAACAACAATAATAATAATAATAAAGATAACAATTACAGGCGACGTTAGGAGCAAAACAACAAAAATATCAATTACATGATAATATACAAGACTAAGACAAACCAACCCCTAATCCAGCGCATCCCCCCATACAAAGAGAAAAAAATATATTGCGGACTTTTTCTCTATATTGAGAAATAATTACAGAAATTTTAACACCGTTTCCAAGAAACATCGTGTTCATACTTTACAAAAGCGGGATGTAACACAATGTAACGATGAGCTTGAGACTACTGTATTTGTGTAGTTGGAAACGAACTACACGTGGCTTTTAAGAGGGGTTGACCTCGTGATGTTTGTAACAAGTGATTTATTTAATATTTGATGACATATTTCAATTTCATAACACTCATGTTTCCTTCTTTGCTTTATTTTCCCTTTTTTTTTTCATCCACTGACTTTGAAATCAAAAGTTCGTAAGTATCATCTGCCTTTTACAGTTTTGTGATAATATCTGTAGTAAACGTTTCAACGTCTTACGTTAAAACTTGTGAGAAAGGAAACTCCTGTAGTAATAATAATAATAATAATGATAGACGACGGAAGGAACAAAACAGAAAAATTAACAATTACATATAGTATACAAGACTGAGACAAATCAACCCCCAATTTCGCACATCCCTCCCCCCCCCCCCCACAACTCATAGAAGGAGAAAAAATATATTGCAGACTTTTCTCTATATTAAGAAATCATTATAGAAATTATAACACCACCACCGAAAAACCTCCTGTTCATATTTTAAGTGGGTGGGATGTAACACCATGTTACCTTCAGTGTGAAACTACTGTATTTGTTTTGGATGCGAGCTACATGTGGTTATTGAAGGAGGGTTGACCTCGTCATATTTGTAACAAGCAATTAATTTGACATTTCATGATATATTTCAATTTCATAATACTTCTGTTTCTTTCTTTTTCCATCCACTGACTTTAAAATCAAAAGCTGGTAAGTTTCATGTTTCATACTGTTTGGTGATAATATCTGTAGTAAACGTTTTAATGTCTTCAGTAAAAACTTGAGTCGAAGGAAACTCCTGTAGTAATAATAATGAGAAGAATAATATTAATAATTAGAAGAATAAGAATTAGAATCAGAATAACAATAAGAAGAAGAAGAAGAAGAAGAAGAAAAATAAGAAGAATAATAATTACAACATTAATAATAATAAAGATAACAATTACAGGCGACGTTAAGAGCAAAACAAGAAAGATATCAATTACATGATAATATACAAGACTAAGACAAACCAACCCCTATTCCAGCGCATCCCCCCATACAAAGAGAAAAAAATATATTGCAGACTTTTTCTCTATATTGAGAAATAATTACAGAAATTTTAACATCGTTTCCAAGAAACATCGTGTTCATATTTTACAAAAGCGGTATGTAACAGAGTGTAACGTTGAGCTTGAGACTACTGTATTTGTGTTGTAAACGAACTACACGTGGCTATTAGGAGGGTTTGACCTCGCCATGTTTGTAACAAGTCATTAATTTAATATTTGATGACATATTTCAATTTCATAATACTCCTGTTTCCTTCTTTTCTTTTCTTTTCATCCACTGACTTTGAAATCAAAAGATCGTAAGTATCATCTGTCTGTTACAGTTTTGTGATAATATCTGTAGTAAACGTTTTAACGTCTTCAGTAAAAACTTGTGAGGAAGGAAACTGATGCAATGACAATAAGAATAATGATAATTGTAAGAATAAGAATTAGAATTAGAATAATAATAATAAGAAGAAGAATAACAATAATAATAAAGATAACAATTACAGACGACGTTATGAGCAAAACAAGAAAAATATCAATTACATGATATTATACAAGACTAAGACAAACCAACCCCTAATCCAGCGCATCCCCCCATACAAAGAGAAAAAAATATATTGCGGACTTTTTCTCTATATTAAGAAATAATTACAGAACTTTTGACGCCGTCACCAAGAAACATAGTGTTCATATTTTACAAAGCGGGATGTAACAGAATGTAACGTTCAGCTTGAGACTACTGTATTTGTGTTGGAAACGAACTACACGTGGCTTTTAGGAGGGGTTGACCTCGTCATGTTTGTAACAAGTGATTCATTTAATATTTGATGACATATTTCAATTTCATAACACTCATGTTTCCTTCTTTGCTTTATTTTCCCTTTTTTTTTTCATCCACTGACTTTGAAATCAAAAGGTCGTAAGTATCATCTGCCTTTTACAGTTTTGTGATAATATCTGTAGTAAACGTTTCAACGTCTTACGTTAAAACTTGTGAGAAAGGAAACTCCTGTAGTAATAATAATAATAATAATGATAGACGACGGAAGGAACAAAACAGAAAAATTAACAATTACATATAATATACAAGACTGAGACAAACCAACCCCCAATTTCGCACATTCCTCCCCCCCCCCCCCCCACAACTCATAGAAGGAGAAAAAATATATTGCAGACTTTTCTCTATATTAAGAAATCATTATAGAAATTATAACACCACCACCGAAAAACCTCCTGTTCATATTTTAAGTGGGTGGGATGTAACACCATGTTACCTTCAGTGTGAAACTACTGTATTTGTTTTGGATGCGAGCTACATGTGGTTATTGAAGGAGGGTTGACCTCGTCATATTTGTAACAAGCAATTAATTTGACATTTCATGATATATTTCAATTTCATAATACTTCTGTTTCTTTCTTTTTCCATCCACTGACTTTAAAATCAAAAGCTCGTAAGTTCCATGTTTTATACTGTTTGGTGATAACATCTGTAGTTAACGTTTTAATGTCTTCAGTAAAAAGTTGTGAGGAAGGAAACTTCTGCAATAATAATAAGGAGAGGAAGAAGAATAAGAATAATAATAATTAGAAGAATAAGAATAATAATAATAAGAAGAAGAATAATTACAATTATAAGAATAATAAAGATAACAATTACAGACGACGTTATGAGCAAAACAAGAAAAATATCAATTACATGATAATATACAAGACTAAGACAAACCAACCCCCAATTCCGCACATCCTTCCAACCACAACTCATAGAAGGAGAAAAAATATATTGCAGGCTTTTCTCTATATTAAGAAATCATTATAGAAATTATAACACCACCACCGAAAAACCTCCTGTTCATATTTTAAGTGGGTGGGATGTAACACCATGTTACCTTCAGTGTGAAACTAATGTACTTGTTTTGGATGGGAGCTACATGTGGTAATTCAAGGAGGGTTGACCTCGTCATATTTGTAACAAGTTATTCATTTAACATTTCATGATATATTTCAATTTCATAATACTTCTGTTTCTTTCTTTTTCCATCTACTGACTATAAAATCAAAAGCTCGTAAGTTTCATGTTTTCTGCTGTTTTGTGATAATATTTCTAGTAAACGTTTTAATGTTTTCAGTAAAAACTTGTGACGAAGGAAACTCCTGTGATAATCGTAAAAACAATGACAGGCGACATTAGGAACAAAACAGGAAAAATATCAATTACATGATAATATACAAAACTAAGACAAACCAACCTCATCCAAAACATCCCTCACCTCCATACAGGGAGAAAAAAATATAAATATTACAAACGTTTACTCTATATTAAGAAATAATTATAGAAATTATAACATCGTCACCAAGAAACATCGTGTTCATATTTTACAAAAGCGGGATGTAACACAATATAACATTGAGCTTGAGACTACTGTATTTGTGTTGGAAACGAACTACACGTGGCTTTTAAGAGGGGATGACCTCGTCATGTTTGTAACAAGTGATTCATTTAATATTTGATGACATATTTCAATTTCATAATACTCATGTTTCCTTCTTTTCTTTCTTTTTTCTTTCCATCCAGTGACTTTGAAATCAAAAGGTCGTAAGTATCATCTCTCTTTTACAGTTTTGTGATCATATCTGTAGTAAACGTTTTAACGTCTTACGTTAAAACTTGTGAGAAAGGAAACTCCTGTAGTAATAATAATAATAATGACAGACGACGTAAGGAACCAAACAGAAAAATTAACAATTACATATAATATACAAGACTAAGACAAACCAACCCCCAATTCCGCACATCACCCCCCCCCCCCCCACAACTCATACAAGGAGAAAAAATATATTGCAGGCTTTTCTCTATATTAAGAAATCATTATAGAAATTATAACACCACCACCGAAAAACCTCCTGTTCATATTTTAAGTGGGTGGGATGTAACACCATGTTACCTACAGTGTGAAACTACTGTATTTGTTTTGGATGCTAGCTACAGGTGGTTATTGAAGGAGGGTTGACCTCGTCATATTTGTAACAAGTAATTAATTTTATATTTCATGATATATTTTAATTTCACAATACTCCTGTTTCTTTCTTTTTCCATCCACTGACTTTAAAATCAAAAGCTGGTAAGTTTCATGTTTCATACTTTTTGGTGATAATATCTGTAGTAAACGTTTTAATGTCTTCAGTAAAAACTTGAGGGGAAGGAAACTCCTGTAGTAATAATCATAAGAATAATAATATTAGTAATTAGAAGAATAAGAATTAGAATCAGAATAACAATAAGAAGAAGAAGAAGAAGAAGAATAAGAAGAATAATAATTACAACATTAATAATAATAAAGATAACAATTACAGGCGACGTTAAGAGCAAAACAAGAAAGATATCAATTACATGATAATATACAAGACTAAGACAAACCAACCCCTATTCCAGCGCATCCCCCCATACAAAGAGAAAAAAATATATTGCAGACTTTTTCTCTATATTGAGAAATAATTACAGAAATTTTAACATCGTTTCCAAGAAACATCGTGTTCATATTTTACAAAAGCGGTATGTAACAGAGTGTAACGTTGAGCTTGAGACTACTGTATTTGTGTTGTAAACGAACTACACGTGGCTATTAGGAGGGTTTGACCTCGCCATGTTTGTAACAAGTCATTAATTTAATATTTGATGACATATTTCAATTTCATAATACTCCTGTTTCCTTCTTTTCTTTTCTTTTCATCCACTGACTTTGAAATCAAAAGATCGTAAGTATCATCTGTCTGTTACAGTTTTGTGATAATATCTGTAGTAAACGTTTTAACGTCTTCAGTAAAAACTTGTGAGGAAGGAAACTGATGCAATGACAATAAGAATAATGATAATTGTAAGAATAAGAATTAGAATTAGAATAATAATAATAAGAAGAAGAATAACAATAATAATAAAGATAACAATTACAGACGACGTTATGAGCAAAACAAGAAAAATATCAATTACATGATATTATACAAGACTAAGACAAACCAACCCCTAATCCAGCGCATCCCCCCATACAAAGAGAAAAAAATATATTGCGGACTTTTTCTCTATATTAAGAAATAATTACAGAACTTTTGACGCCGTCACCAAGAAACATAGTGTTCATATTTTACAAAGCGGGATGTAACAGAATGTAACGTTCAGCTTGAGACTACTGTATTTGTGTTGGAAACGAACTACACGTGGCTTTTAGGAGGGGTTGACCTCGTCATGTTTGTAACAAGTGATTCATTTAATATTTGATGACATATTTCAATTTCATAACACTCATGTTTCCTTCTTTGCTTTATTTTCCCTTTTTTTTTTCATCCACTGACTTTGAAATCAAAAGTTCGTAAGTATCATCTGCCTTTTACAGTTTTGTGATAATATCTGTAGTAAACGTTTCAACGTCTTACGTTAAAACTTGTGAGAAAGGAAACTCCTGTAGTAATAATAATAATAATAATGATAGACGACGGAAGGAACAAAACAGAAAAATTAACAATTACATATAGTATACAAGACTGAGACAAACCAACCCCCAATTTCGCACATCCCTCCCCCCCCCCCCCCACAACTCATAGAAGGAGAAAAATATATTGCAGACTTTTCTCTATATTAAGAAATCATTATAGAAATTATAACACCACCACCGAAAAACCTCCTGTTCATATTTTAAGTGGGTGGGATGTAACACCATGTTACCTTCAGTGTGAAACTACTGTATTTGTTTTGGATGCGAGCTACATGTGGTTATTGAAGGAGGGTTGACCTCGTCATATTTGTAACAAGCAATTAATTTGACATTTCATGATATATTTCAATTTCATAATACTTCTGTTTCTTTCTTTTTCCATCCACTGACTTTAAAATCAAAAGCTGGTAAGTTTCATGTTTCATACTGTTTGGTGATAATATCTGTAGTAAACGTTTTAATGTCTTCAGTAAAAAGTTGTGAGGAAGGAAACTTCTGCAATAATAATAAGGAGAGGAAGAAGAATAAGAATAATAATAATTAGAAGAATAAGAATAATAATAATAAGAAGAAGAATAATTACAATTATAAGAATAATAAAGATAACAATTACAGACGACGTTATGAGCAAAACAAGAAAAATATCAATTACATGATAATATACAAGACTAAGACAAACCAACCCCCAATTCCGCACATCCTTCCAACCACAACTCATAGAAGGAGAAAAAATATATTGCAGGCTTTTCTCTATATTAAGAAATCATTATAGAAATTATAACACCACCACCGAAAAACCTCCTGTTCATATTTTAAGTGGGTGGGATGTAACACCATGTTACCTTCAGTGTGAAACTACTGTATTTGTTTTGGATGCGAGCTACATGTGGTTATTGAAGGAGGGTTGACCTCGTCATATTTGTAACAAGCAATTAATTTTATATTTCATGATATATTTTAATTTCACAATACTCCTGTTTCTTTCTTTTTCCATCCACTGACTTTAAAATCAAAAGCTGGTAAGTTTCATGTTTCATACTTTTTGGTGATAATATCTGTAGTAAACGTTTTAATGTTTTCAGTAAAAACTTGAGGGGAAGGAAACTCCTGTGATAATCGTAAAAACAATGACAGGCGACATTAGGAACAAAACAGGAAAAATATCAATTACATAATAATATACAAAACTAAGACAAACCAACCCCATCCAAAACATCCCTCACCTCCATACAGGGAGAAAAAAAATATAAATATTACAAACGTTTACTCTATATTAAGAAATAATTATAGAAATTATAACATCGTCACCAAGAAACATCGTGTTCATATTTTACAAAAGCGGGATGTAACACAATATAACATTGAGCTTGAGACTACTGTATTTGTGTTGGAAACGAACTACACGTGGCTTTTAAGAGGGGATGACCTCGTCATGTTTGTAACAAGTGATTCATTTAATATTTGATGACATATTTCAATTTCATAATACTCATGTTTCCTTCTGTTCTTTCTTTCTTTTTTCTTTCCATCCAGTGACTTTGAAATCAAAAGCTCGTAAGTATCATCTGTCTTTTACAGTTTTGTGATAATATCTGTAGTAAACGTTTTAACGTCTTACGTTAAAACTTGTGAGAAAGGAAACTCCTGTAGTAATAATAATAATAATGACAGACGACGTAAGGAACCAAACAGAAAAATTAACAATTACATATAATATATACAAGACTAAGACAAACCAACCCCTTATTCAGCATATCCCTCCCCCCACAACTCATACAAGGAGAAAAAATATATTGCAGACTTTTCTCTATATTAAGAAATCATTAAAGAAATTATAACACCACCACCGAAAAACCTCCTGTTCATATTTTAAGTGGATGGGATGTAACACCGTGTTACCTTCAGTGTGAAACTACTGTATTTGTTTTGGATGCGAGCTACATGTGGTAATTGAAGGAGGTTCGATCTCGTCATATTTGTAACAAGTAATTCATTTAGCATTTCATGATATATTTCAATTTCATAATACTCCTGTTTCTTTCTTTTTCCATCCACTGACTTTAAAATCAAAAGCTCGTAAGTTCCATGTTTTATACTGTTTTGTGATAATATTTGTAGTAAACGTTTTAATGTCTTCAGTAAAAACTTGTGAGGAAGGAAACTCCTGCAATAATAATGAGAATAAGAATAATAATAATTAGAAGAATAAGAATTAGAATCAGAATAATAAGAAGAAGAAGAAGAAGAAGAAAAATAAGAAGAAGAAGAAGAACAACAATAATAATAATAAAGATAACAATCACTGGGGAAGTTAAGAGCAAAACAAGAAAAATATCAATTACATGATAATATACAAGACTAAGACAAACCAACCCCTAATGCAGCGCATCCCCCCATACAAAGAGAAAAAAATATATTGCAGACTTTTTCTCTATATTGAGAAATAATTACAGAAATTTTAACACCGTCACCAAGAAACATCGTGTTCATATTTTACAAAAGCGGGATGTAACAGAGTGTAACGTTGAGCTTGAGACTACTGTGTTTGTGTTGTAAACGAACTACACGTGGCTATTAGGAGGGGTTGACCTCGTCATGTTTGTAACAAGTCATTAATTTAATATTTGATGATATGTTTCAATTTCATAATACTCCTGGTTCCTTCTTTTCTTTCTTTTTTTTTTGCATCCACTGACTTTGAAATCAAAAGCTCTTAAGTTTCATTTTTTATACTGTTTTGTGATAATATCTGTAGTAAACGTTTTAATGTCTTCAGTAAAATCTTGTGAGGAAGAAAACTCCTGCAATACGAATAAGAATAATAATAATTACAAGAATAAGAATAATAATAATAATAACAATGATACTAATAAAGATAACAATTACATTCGACGCTTGGAGCAAAAAAAGATTAATATCAATTACATGATAATATACAAGACTAAGACAAACCAACCCCTAATCCAGCGCATCCCCCCATACAAAGAGAAAAAAATATATTGCAGACTTTTTCTCTATATTGAGAAATAATTACAGAAATTTTAACACCGTCACCAAGAATCATCGTGTTCATATTTTACAAAAGCGGGATGTAACACAGTGTATCGTTGAGCTTGAGACTACTGTATTAGTGTTGGAAACGAACTACACGTGGCTATTAGGAGGGGTTGACCTCGCCATGTTTGTAGCAAGTGATTAATTTAATATTTGGTGACATATTAATATATTTTTGGTGCTAATTTCATAATACTCCTGTTTCCTTCTTTTATTTATTTTTCCTTTTTTTCCATCCACTGACTTTGAAATGAAAAGGTCGTAAGTATCATCTGTCTTTTACAGTTTTGTGATAATATCTGTAGTAAACGTTTTAATGTCTTAAGTTAAAGCTTGTGTGGACGGAAACTCGTGTAGTAATAGTAATATTAATGACAGGCGACGTAAGGAACAAAACAGGAAAAAAATCAATGACATAAAATATACAAGACTAAGACAAACCAACCCCCAATTCCGCACCTCCCTCCAACCACAACTCATACAAGGAGAAAAAATATATTGAAAACTTTTCTCTATATAAAGAAATCATTATAAAGATAACAATTACAGGCGACGTTAGGAGCAAAACAAGAAAAATATCAATTAGATGATAATATACAAGACTAAGACAAACCAACCCCTAATCCAGCGCATCCCCCCATACAAAGAGAAAAAAAATATATTGCAGACTTTTTCTCTATATTGAGACTAATTAAAGAAATTTTAACACCGTTTCCAAGAAACATCGTGTTCATATTTTACAAAAGCGGTATGTAACAGAGTGTAACGTTGAGCTTGAGACTACTGTATTTGTGTTGCAAACGAACTACACGTGGCTTTTAAGAGGGGATGACCTCGTGATGTTTGTAACAAGTGATTCATTTAATATTTGATGACATATTTCAATTTCATAATACTCCTGTTTCCTTCTTTTCTTTTCTTTCCATCCACTAACTTTGAAATGAAAAGATCGTAAGTATCATCTGTCTTTTACAGTTTTGTGATAATATCTGTAGTAAACGTTTTAATGTCTTAAGTTAAAGCTTGTGTGGACCGAAACTCCTGTAGTAATAGTAACAATAATGACAGGCGACGTAAGGAACAAAACATGAAAAAAATCAATGACATAAAATATACAAGACTAAGACAAACCAACCCCCAATTCCGCACATCCCTCCAACCACAACTCATAGAAGGAGGAAAAATATATTGCAGACTTTTCTCTATATTAAGAAATCATTATAGAAATTATAACACCACCACCGAAAAACCTCCTGTTCATATTTTAAGTGGGTGGGATGTAACACCATGTTACCTTCAGTGTAAAACATCTGTATTTGTTTTGGATGCGAGCTACATGTGGTTATTGAAGGAGGGTCGATCTCGTCATATTTGTAACAAGTAATTAATTTTATATTTCATGATATATTTCAATTTCACAATACTCCTGTTTCTTTCTTTTTCCATCCACTGACTTTAAAATCAAAAGCTCGTAAGTTTCATGTTTTATTCTGTTTTGTGATAATATTTGTAGTAAACGTTTTAATGTCTTCAGTAAAAACTTGTGAGGAAGGAAACTGCTGTAATAATAATAAGAATAATAATAATAATTAGAAGAGTAAGAATTAGAATCAGAATAATAATTAGAAGAAGAAGAAAAATAATAAGAATAAGAAGAATAATAATTACAACAATAATAATAAAGATAACAATTAAAGGCGACGTTAAGAGCAAAACAAGAAAAATATCAAGTACATGATAATATACAAGACTAAGACAAACCAACCCCAATTCAGCACACCCCTCCAACCACAACTCATGCAAGGAGAAAAAATATATTGCAGACTTTTCTCTATATTAAGAAATCATTATAGAAATTATAACACCACCACCGAAAAACCTCGTGTTCGTATTTTAAGTCGGTGGGATGTAACACCATGTTACCTTCAGTGTGAAACTACTGTATTTGTTTTGGATGCGAGCTACATGTGGTTATTGAAGGAGGGTTGACCTCGTCATATTTGTAACAAGTAATTAAGTTAACATTTCATGATATATTTCAATTTCATAATACTCCTGTTTCTTTCTTTTTCCATCCACTGACTTTAAAATCAAAAGCTCGTAAGTTTCATGTTTTATACTGTTTTGTGATAATATTTGTAGTTAACGTTTTATTGTCTCCAGTAAAAAGTTGTGAGGAAGGAAACTCTTGCAATAATAATAAGAAGAGGAAGAAGAATAAGAATAATAATAATTAGAAGAATAATAATAAGAAGAAGAAGAATAATAACAATTATAATAATAATAAAGATAACAAATACAGACGACGTTATGAGCAAAACAAGAAAAATATCAAGTACATGATATTATACAAGACTAAGACAAACCAACCCCTAATCCAGCGCATCCCCCCATACAAAGAGAAAAAAATAAATTGCAGACTTTTTCTCTATATTAAGAAATAATTACAGAAATTTTAACACCGTTTCCAAGAAACATCGTGTTCATACTTTACAAAGCCGGGGTGTAACACAATGTAACGATGAGCTGGAGACTACTGTATTTGTGTTGTAAACGAACTACACGTGGCTTTTAAGAGGGGTTGACCTCGTGATGTTTGTAACAAGTGATTCATTTAATATTTGATGACATATTTCAATTTCATAACACTCATGTTTCCTTCTTTGCTTTCTTTTTTTTTTCCATCCACTGACTTTGAAATCAAAAGTTCGTAAGTATCATCTCTCTTTTACAGTTTTGTGATAATATCTGTAGTAAACGTTTTAACGTCTTACGTTAAAACTTGTGAGAAAGGAAACTCCTGTAGTAGTAATAATAATAATAATAATAAGAATGACAGACGACGTAAGGAACAAAACAGAAAAATTAACAATTACATATAATATACAAGACTAAGACAAACCAACCCCCAATTCCGCACATTAACCCCCCCCCCCCCTCCACAACTCATAGAAGGAGAAAAAATATATTGCAGGCTTTTCTCTATATTAAGAAATCATTATAGAAATTATAACACCACCACCGAAAAACCTCCTGTTCATATTTTAAGTGGGTGGGATGTAACACCATGTTACCTTCAGTGTGAAACTAATGTACTTGTTTTGGATGCGAGCTACATGTGGTAATTCAAGGAGGGTTGACCTCGTCATATTTGTAACAAGTAATTCATTTAACATTTCATGATATATTTCAATTTCATAATACTTCTGTTTCTTTCTTTTTCCATCCACTGACTATAAAATCAAAAGCTCGTAAGTTTCATGTTTTCTTCTGTTTTGTGATAATATTTGTAGTAAACGTTTTAATGTTTCCAGTAAAAACTTGTGACGAAGGAAACTCCTGTGATAATCGTAAAAACAATGACAGGCGACATTAGGAACAAAACAGGAAAAATATCAATTACATGATAATATACAAAACTAAGACAAACCAACATCATCCAAAACATCCCTCACCTCCATACAGGGAGAAAAAAATATAAATATTACAAACGTTTACTCTATATTGAGAAATAATTATAGAAATTATAACATCGTCACCAAGAAACATCGTGTTCATATTTTACAAAAGCGGGATGTAACAGAATGTAACATTGAGCTTGAGACTACTGTATTTCTGTTGTAAACGAACTACACGTGGCTTTTCAGAGGGGAAGACCTCGTCATCTTTGTAACAAGTGATTCATTTAATATTTGATGACATATTTCAATTTCATAATACTCATGTTTCCTTCTTTTCTTTCTTTTTTCTTTCCATCCACTGACTTTGAAATCAAAAGTTCGTAAGTATCATCTGTCTTTTACAGTTTTGTGATAATATCTGTAGTAAACGTTTTAACGTCGTAAGTTAAAACTTGTGAGAAAGGAAACTCCTGTAGTAATAATAATGATAATAATGATGACAGACGACGTAAGGAACCAAACAGAAAAATTAACAATTACATATAATATATACAAGACTAAGACAAACCAACCCCTTATTCAGCATATCCCTCCCCCCCCCCCCCCCCACCACAACTCATACAAGGAGAAAAAATATACTGCAGACTTTTCTCTATATTAAGAAATCATTAAAGAAATTATAACACCACCACCGAAAAACCTCGTGTTCATATTTTAAGTGGATGGGATGTAACACCGTGTTACCTTCAGTGTGAAACTA
Source organism: Stichopus chloronotus (assembly GCA_021234535.1). NCBI lineage: Eukaryota > Metazoa > Echinodermata > Holothuroidea > Aspidochirotida > Stichopodidae > Stichopus > Stichopus chloronotus. The sequence continues at coordinate 983,863 of CM037834.1, forward strand.
CTGTATTTGTTTTGGATGCGAGCTACATGTGGTAATTGAAGGAGGGTTAGCCTCGCCATTTTTGTAACAAGTAATTCATTTAGCATTTCATGATATATTTCAATTTCATAATACTCCTGTTTCTTTCTTTTTCCATCCACTGACTTTAAAATCAAAAGCTCGTAAGTTTCATGTTTTATACAGTTTTGAGATAATATCTGTATTAAACGTTTTAATGTCTTCAGTAAAATCTTGTGAGGAAGGAAACTCCTGTAATAATAATAACGATGACAGGCGACGTTAGGAACAAAACAGGAAAAATATCAATTACATGATAATAAACAAGACTAAGACAAACCAACCCCTAATCCAGCGCACTCCCCCATACAAGGAGAAAAAATATTGCGCAGACTTTTTTCCTGTATTGAGAAATAATTACAGAAATTTTAACACCCTCCCCAAGAAACATCGTGTTCATATTTTACCAAAGCGAGAGCCCACTGTAACGTTGAGCTTGAGACTACTGTATTAGTGTTGGAAACAAACTACACGTGGCTAAGAGTGGTTGACTTCGTCATGTTTGTAACCAGTTATTAATTTAATATTTGATGATATATTTCAATTTCATAATACTCCTGTTTTCTTCCTTTCTTTCCATTTTCCATCAAATGACTTTGAAACTCAAAAGGTCGTAAGTATCCTCTGTCTTTTACAGTTTTGTGATAATAGCTGTATTCAATGTATTAATCTCTTCAGTAAAAACATGTGAGGATGGAAACTCCTGCAATAATAATAAGAATAAGAATAATTAGAATTATAAGAATTAGAATAAGAATAATAATAATAAGAAGAAGAAGAAGAATAATAATAAGAAGAAGAAGAATAATAATGATAACAATAATCATAACAATAATAATAATAAAGATAACAATTACAGGCGACGTTAGGAGCAGAACAGGAAAAATATCAATTACATGATAATATACAAGACTTAGACAAACCAACCCCTAATCCAGCGCATCCCCACCCCCATACAAGGAGAAAAAAATACATTGCAGACTTTTTCTCTATATTGAGAAATAATTACAGAAATTTTAACACCGTCACCAAGAAACATCTTGCTCATATTTTACAAAAGCGGGATGTAACAGAGTGTAACGTTGAGCTTGAGACTACTGTATTTGTGTTTCAAACGAACTACACGTGGCTATTAGGCGGAGAAGGAGGGTCGACCTCGTCATATTTGTAACAAGTGATTAATTTAATATTTGATGATATATTTCAATTTCATAATACTCCTGTTTCTTTCCTTTTCCATCCACTGACTTTAAAATCAACGTTGTCTTCAGTAAAAACTTGTGAGGAAGGAAACTCACGTAATAATCGTAAAAACAATGACAGGCGACATTAGGAACAAAACAGGAAAAATATCAATTACATGATAATATACAAAACTAAGACAAACCAACCCCATCCAAAACATCCCCCTCCTCCATACAGGGAGAAAAAAATATAAATATTACAAACGTTTACTCTATATTAGGAAATAATTATGGAAATTATAACATCGTCACCAAGAAACATCGTGTTCTTATTTTACAAGAGCGGGACGTAACACATTGTTCCCTTGAGTGTGAGACTGCTAGCTTTGCTTTGGAAACGAGCTACCTCTGGCCATTAAGGGGGGTTGACCTCGTCATATATGTAACAAGTAATTAATTTAATATTTGATTATATATTTCAACTTCATAATACTCTTGTTTCCTTCTTTTTCCTATACACTCACTTTGAAATCAAAAGGTCGTAAGTATCATCTTTCTTTTACAGTTTTGTGATAATATGTGTAGTAAACGTTGTAATGTGTTAAGTAAGAACTTGTGAGAAAGGAAACCCCTGTAATCATACTAATAATATTACTACTGATAATAATAATAACACCAACATTAATAATAATAATAATATATTTTTTGTCCCATCATTTATTTCAAAAACTACTTGTAACGCAAATTTAAATTTATACAAATTTTTGTAGACAATTAAAGAATCATTTTGTAATTCCTTCTGAAAGATGTAATATTAATATAGAAAATGAGAAAGTTCAAAGGGTGCTTTTTTGAAAAGGCTATCACGATCATTGCTTACAGCAATTCCTAAAACTGTCTAAAACTAAAACTGACTGGGCCATCTATCCATTTAAATATGTACAAATCAAGAAAAGCTGATTTTTGAGAAATAAGATCACCCAAGGGAAAAATATTACATTTGTCAAAATTAGTCTATAGACCTGATGCCATCTCAAAATTCTTCAGAAGCTTAACAATCTCTCTTAGTAAATCAGTGGAACCATCTAGGAATAGGACTGTATCGTCTGCATATTGAAGTATCTTTAATTCTTCGTTAAGAGCAGCTATACCTTTAATACTTGCATTTTGTTTTACGTTCATAGCTAATAATTTAACGCAAATTATAAAAAATATAAGGGCTCAAAGGGCAGCCCTATCTACCTCCTCTATTGATTTCAAACGAATGAGATGTAAAACCATTATTACATACAAATGCGGATGAACCAGCGTACAGAGTTTGAATCCACTGTCATAAATTTTCATTAAACCTAAAACTTTTCAAAGTATACTGAATGAAATCCCAATTGAGCCTGTCGAAAGCTTTTTCAAAATCAATTAAAAGTAACAGACCAGGAATAGATTTTGTCTTACAAAAATCAATAGTATCTAAAATACAGCGAATGTTTTCACCAATAAAGCGACCTTTAATATATCCTGTTTGTTAAGCTAAAGTTAAATAAAAAATAATTCGTGAAGAATTGAATTTGTATCTTTAATAGTCAAACCCGATTGAGTTTTTAATTTACTGATGACATTGACAGATTTATTACGTTTTTCAAGGTTTAAAAATAGGTTGCATTTTTCTCAACTTGCCCTACCCACCTGGCTCTAGAGCGAATAATAATAATACCTTGTAACTTATAATCAAACAGTTGCTCAAGATCATTTTTTTCAAGTAACAATTTATTATATGTTTCTAAGGAGCACGTAATATGGTCACCTTTCTCTAACTGTGATAAGTTTTCTTACAACTTCTTTTTCCTACGCTCTGTGGTCTTTCTTTTACCATATTCCAAGAATACCTTACGAATTTGATGTGTTATAAACTCTCATTTCAAAGCAGAATTTTGGTGCTGATCAATAAAGTCAGATGAATGAATCGTATCATTAATGAGTTGGGTAAAATCTTTGTCCTTCAAAAAGGAACAATTTAATTTCCAAAGGCCTGGACCCCTGTTTTTAGAATACCGAACTAGGTGTAAATTCACAAAAGAATGATCCGATTGTAAACTGGGAGAGAAGAAACTATTAGTAATCGATGATTCCAAATTGCGTGAAATAAGAAAAAAAAGTCAAGTCGGCAGAAAATGCCTAATGTAATATTTGACCTCCAACTGAAGTCTTTTTGTATGGATTCCTCTCGCTCCAATTATCAATTAAGTCAATAGTCGCTTCAGTCCAATACGGGTTATTGGAATATTTTCCTTTAATGCCTTTCTCTCCCCTTATGGGAAGGAACTTTTATTTAATTGTAATTATAGCGAAAGTGATGTTCACAATATTAACAATATTTTCATTAAAGAAGTTCTCATGGCTTGGTCAAGAGTATCGTTCGTCATACTGTTAAAAAATTTCGCACATCAGATTATTTGGAATAACCATTTTGTAAGATTTAATAACTCAATCTGTTATAACAAAACGATTCATAAAGGGGTACTTATGTATGTTAAGGATATATTTCATGCCAACGGAACTCCAATATCCTACATTCAGTGTTTCGAAAAATTTAAGGTAAGAGAAATACCATTCACTTTATATTTTGTCATAATTTTTGGAATCCCTTGCGACTCGGAAAATTTCACTTGGCAGTAAAACTGAAAGTGTTCCAGACGATCACTTTATTCGAAACAAAATTAAAGGATTAATAGCTCCTTTAACTATCCCTCCTCTGGCTTGTAGTACGTGGAACCGTATATTTAATTTTGACAATGACAACTCGGTGCATTATTTTTAAAATCCCCTTTATTACCCTTAGTGAAACTAAGATTCATATTTCAAATTCCTTTATCGTTTACTTGCCACTAATAGACTTTTGTTTTTAATGGGCAAAGAAGAATAGTCAGATTTGCACCTTTTGCCATAGGAATCCTGAAACCTTAGAACATTTGTTTTTGGAGTGTCCGATGACGTCCAGGTTCCTTTAGGATTCTGAGCAATTTTTGTTTGGCAATCAATTTATATAAGAAAGCAAGATTATTTCTTTGAGTATAAATTACTGTTAGATCATCCGATGAATTATTCTATTTTGCATTTGAAATATTATATCTATAATTGTAAATGAAATGAAAGTTACCAAGTTGTAATGAGTTTTGGTACAAACTGAAATTTGCGTTGAAAGTGGAAGCTTTGTGTACATAAATATATACCATAAGTATGTTTATGTTTCTGCCGTATAATACCGTAAAAAAATCAATAACAAAGACGTCTTATTTTTCTTTTTATCTGATTAATTTGGACAACTAGATCGCACGTTTCATCCCAGTTTAAGTTTACACTTTTCTAGTAAACTATTAAATGTATTAGCAGAATAGAGAGCTACCTTGCCTATCATAGTAAAAAACAGTGCAGCGGTATGTCATTACTATGTAACCATATTAATCGTATTTGCGTTTCAATTGCAACACATAAAATACAAGTTTTATTTATGTTCCATTGTAACTTGTTATATCAATTGAAATATGCTAAATTGTAAGCACTATTCACTTGAGTAGATTCTTTTAGTTGATGTTGACGCATCGACAAAACGTCTTCACTGTTTCAAAAAACAGAAAAATAGGAAACGTCTGTTAAGATACCGTTGCAACGACGTTGTAGATTTGTATCAAAGTGTTTTGTTTCTAATTCTGATAAATGTATAAAAAACTCTTTTTTCTTTTTCTTTTTTCTTTTTTTGCCATCCATATTTTATTTCACCTTTCGCTCATTTTTGCATTGAAATAACTGATACAAAACAAAAATCTTCCATTTTCTTAAAAATAAAAAGAAAATCTTTAAGCACATAGTCAAGACATGGATTACAACTAAATATTACAAAATGTATCATTCAATTTATCATAGGTGAAGTATCTCTTACTGACATTTCTCATTGAAATATGCTTCTCGATTTCGAAAGCAAATTTAAATTTATGTTCAAATTCATATAAACTTGGCAGTTTATTATTTTGCTGAAAAGTGAAATACTTCCAATTATAAATCAAGAAGTTGTTGGGATGCTTAAGCAACTGATTAAAACCAAAGAAGACATCCTCATTCGAAAAAAACAAAACATCTACCAAGAAACAGACTCTCCGCATCCAACAAAAAAGGAAGGAGACGATATGGCAGTTCCAAAATAAATGTAAATGCTAGAAAGTCTCATCATGAATTTTACAAATAGAACATAACGGACTCACAGTTCGATTCATGAGATTTAAGCGACTATTTATCCCCAAAATTCTATGTAAAAAACGAAATTGAAAGTACTGTAACTTAACATCCCTCACCGTAAACCAGTCATTAGAGAATTCAACTTCTGTAAAGCTGTTGGAGGGCTACAAGTTTCTTTGACTATACAACCATAAGCCTATTGTGAGACACTTTTCTGACTGATTAACCTATGAAGTAAATCCTCGTTATGATTAAAAGAATAGGCTGTTTTCTTTACGTTTTGCTTCCACAAAGTTGGAATGGCAGAAATTATTCCTTTGTACCTGATAAAAGGAAAATAGTCTAAATTATGCACTTCCACAAACTCATTACACTGCATTGGCTTATTATCATTATTAAAAATATTATATACATGGTCGATTCCATTAGAGTGCATCAACTGATAAAACACGATGTTAATACCAAATTGTATTTAAAAAAAGTTATTCCAAATTATCTCATTTTCAAACTTGCTTGATGGTTCTTTAAAGTTCAACATTGACCAAGCTTTACAAATATTCTTTACAAACATATTATTGATATTGGGAACAACGTGTTTACTAAAGTTACATTTAAAGAAAAATCTTCTCCAAAATCACTCAAATAATAATCCAGAAAAATCTTCGACGCACCATTATTATCGCTTAAATATCTTTTAATCCAAGTAATCTTAAGACTGTAAATAAAGCTCTTTAAATGAATTACATTAAGACCACCTAACTAAACAGGGTTAATCATTGTCTGTCGTTTAACCTTGTCATGCTTATCATTGCAAATAAGGTTGAATAGAATTGAATTCCAGGCCAAAATAAAACTACTAGGGGAATTTGGGAGGATCTGGAACAGAAAAATAATTGCAAATTGCAAATGTTTTGAATAAAATATTTCTACCAACTGGGGTAACATCTCTATGATTCCATACGTTTAATGACCGTTTAAGTTAAGACAGCTTTGGGGGAAAGTTCAATTGGAAGAGATCTTCCAATGTATGTAGAGATCTTTTAAGTAAATGTGATTCCCAACAGGGTAACTGGGCCTTTTGACTAGGTGATGGGGAGTTCATTGAAAAAAAAACACGGTTTTGAGCGAGTACAAGGGCCAAGGGGGAAGAGAACAGTTTTATTAAAATTAATTTTTAGTCCAAAAGCATTCCCAAAATCATTCAGGACACGAAGAACCTCTCGGATATAGCCTGGGTGTTGTCTAAATAAATGGTAGTGTGGTCCGCATAATGCACTATCTTAATTTCTTGATTTAAAACTTGCTGACCTTTAATAACAAAACTGGAATTAGTTTTTGAGCCAAGAATTCAACTGCAATAAAAAATAAATACGGGCTGAGGGGACACCCTTGTCTAACACCTCTCACTAACTTAACATACTTAGAGAAGAATATCCGTTATTAATTGCACACGCTGACTGTTAGTCTGAAAAGTGTGGATCTAATTAATGAAGTTTTCACCAAATTTAAATTCTTTAAACAAAGATGTAACAAATTCCACTCGAGGGTGTCAAACGCCTTTTCGAAATCAACGAACATGGAATAGTTATTATTGTGTTATGTAGCGTAATATGCACAGATACTTTTGAACTGTTATTGTTATCATTACTTAAGCATAAGTAGTGGCATCAGACCATAGGCTTAAGTTTGCTACCTTGCAGTACATACCAATATTACCATTTTCTTCTTCTGCTTACCACCATTTTATGTTTAAAGAATATTTGACTCTAATTTACAATCAGTGCCCAGAACTAGGTCAGTAAACTATTACAAATCCGCATGTGCAGGCCATGTGTTGAAATCAATACATGTTGGCGATGAGATACCTAACTCCGTGGATTGCCCTCTTGTCTTTTATTTTACTTTTAACTATTTGTAATAAAAATGAATTGAACCTTCTTAGCCAGGTAAATTAATCGTTTCAACAAATTCTTAAATTGATTTTGTTCTATCTGCACGACTTAGCATAGTTTCGTAATTAATAAACAAGTCGGCAATCCACGGAGATGCAGATCTCATCCCTATCGTTTTGCATACCCATTCTGCCGAAATACACTGAGCTGTATATTTCATCAGAGTTTCAGATTGGTCGGTGTGGGTAGAAGTGCTGAATATTCAAGTTACTTAATGATATAGTACTGCAATACACCGCATAAGAGTCGACTGGCATAAATACCTGCATGAGCAGAGTTTACTCATATCCGCACGCCCCGTCATCGTGGATAAGGTGGAAGACGGGGACCTCAGCGTTATTAATTTAAAGAGATTTCTAAAGGGATTGCTATGTGCATGAGTGAGATGTAATTGTAGCAATCACCGTTTCTGCCGTATTACTTTCTGTATGAATTTAGCCAACTCCGGTGGATAAGTATAAATCTTCAAAATCTTATTTAAACTACCGGCAGTTCTGACATCGTGATCGCAACATAATGACAGACAGGCTGTGATTTCACTTACAATATGCAAACCAAGTTCATATTGATATCACCAAAGACTTAATCGTATCAATTACTTTCATTTAGATGATACATCCAAATTCTATACTGTCCTACAAGCCACCAAAAACATTTCTTCTTTTTCTTTGTTTCTTCTGTTTCTTTCAAAACTAGAAGGCAAATATGAACAGAACTAAAGTTTGCTTTGATATTTTTCACTACATTTCAATGATTCAACTTAAATGATTACGAACTTAACAAGAATTTGTTGCAAAGGCTTTAAATTTCACTTTTGTGACCTACCTCAGGGAGGAACCAAATTTATTATAGCACTGTTGACTTGGATTACTTTGAAAACTGTAATGTAAATATGTACGAAACTAAAGTCTATTTTGGCCAATCAATAAGGTATAAAATGGGGAACTCAACGTTATTTATTTCAAAAAAATGTCTAATGGGATTGTTATGTACACATGTGAGATGTAATTGTAGTAAACAATGTTTCTACCGTATTACTTTCTGTATGAATTTAGCCTACTCTGAGGGTGAGTACATCTTTCAATGTCATTTAAAGTAGGTCTGACATCGTAGTCGAAACACAATACTTTAACAGACATGCTCTTAGTTTACTTACTATATGTCAATCGAGTTCATACTGATATCACCAAATTATTGAACTTATCAATTACTTTGATTTAGATGATATATATTGATTCTATACTGTCCTACAAGAAAATGCAACAGACATTTCTTCTTTTTATTTGTTGTTCATGTTACTCTAAAACTAGAATGTAAGAATGAAAGGAACTAAATTTTACTTTCGTAATCTTCACTACATTTGACTGATTCAACTCAATTTGAATTTGAATTTAACTATCTATATTAAAAGTAAATTGTATCGACCTTTGGAAGGATGAACATTTTTAACTTGAATATATTCTTAAATTAATTTTGCTTCATCATGATCAAAATTTGGCACGATTTTACGGATACAAAACAAGTGGAAGAGAATGGAGTCAATGTATTGACACAAATTCTGTTTCGAATGAGCAGATACGAATATGATAAAATGTGCAAGTCAAACACAGGTTGACCTTTACTTACCTTTTTCATATCGAAACACTAGTATGATATAAATTGTATGATTGTATGATACTAAATTCTATTAAAAAAAAGTTATTCCAAATTATCTCATTTTCAAACTTGCTTGATGGTTCTTTAAAATTCAACATTGACCAAGCTTTACAAATATTCTTTACAAACATATTATTGATATTGGGAACAACGTGTTTACTAAAGTTACATTTAAAGAAAAATCTTCTCCAAAATCACTCAAATAATAATCCAGAAAAATCTTCGACGCACCATTATTATCGCTTAAATATCTTTTAATCCAAGTAATCTTAAGACTGTAAATAAAGCTCTTTAAATGAATTACCTTAAGACCACCTAACTAAACAGGGTTAATCATTGTCTGTCGTTTAACCTTGTCATGCTTATCATTGCAAATAAGGTTGAATAGAATTGAATTCCAGGCCAAAATAAAACTACTAGGGGAATTTGGGAGGATCTGGAACAGAAAAATAATTGCAAATTGCAAATGTTTTGAATAAAATATTTCTATCAACTGGGGTAACATCTCTATGATTCCATACGTTTAATGACCGTTTAAGTTAAGACAGCTTTGGGGGAAAGTTCAATTGGAAGAGATCTTCCAATGTATGTAGAGATCTCTTAAGTAAATGTGATTCCCAACAGGATAACTGGGCCTTTTGACTAGGTGATGGGGAGTTCATTGAAAAAAAAACACGGTTTTGAGCGAGTACAAGGGCCAAGGGGGAAGAGAACAGTTTTATTAAAATTAATTTTTAGTCCAAAAGCATTCCCAAAATCATTCAGGACACGAAGAACCTCTCGGATATAGCCTGGGTGTTGTCTAAATAAATGGTAGTGTGGTCCGCATAATGCACTATCTTAATTTCTTGATTTAAAACTTGCTGACCTTTAATAACAAAACTGGAATTAGTTTTTGAGCCAAGAATTCAACTGCAATAAAAAATAAATACGGGCTGAGGGGACACCCTTGTCTAACACCTCTCACTAACTTAACATACTTAGAGAAGAATATCCGTTATTAATTGCACACGCTGACTGTTAGTCTGAAAAGTGTGGATCTAATTAATGAAGTTTTCACCAAATTTAAATTCTTTAAACAAAGATGTAACAAATTCCACTCGAGGGTGTCAAACGCCTTTTCGAAATCAACGAACATGGAATAGTTATTATTGTGTTATGTAGCGTAATATGCACAGATACTTTTGAACTGTTATTGTTATCATTACTTAAGCATAAGTAGTGGCATCAGACCATAGGCTTAAGTTTGCTACCTTGCAGTACATACCAATATTACCATTTTCTTCTTCTGCTTACCACCATTTTATGTTTAAAGAATATTTGACTCTAATTTACAATCAGTGCCCAGAACTAGGTCAGTAAACTATTACAAATCCGCATGTGCAGGCCATGTGTTGAAATCAATACATGTTGGCGATGAGATACCTAACTCCGTGGATTGCCCTCTTGTCTTTTATTTTACTTTTAACTATTTGTAATAAAAATGAATTGAACCTTCTTAGCCAGGTAAATTAATCGTTTCAACAAATTCTTAAATTGATTTTGCTCTATCTGCACGACTTAGCATAGTTTCGTAATTAATAAACAAGTCGGCAATCCACGGAGATGCAGATCTCATCCCTATCGTTTTGCATACCCATTCTGCCGAAATACACTGAGCTGTATATTTCATCAGAGTTTCAGATTGGTCGGTGTGGGTAGAAGTGCTGAATATTCAAGTTACTTAATGATATAGTACTGCAATACACCGCATAAGAGTCGACTGGCATAAATACCTGCATGAGCAGAGTTTACTCATATCCGCACGCCCCGTCATCGTGGATAAGGTGGAAGACGGGGACCTCAGCGTTATTAATTTAAAGAGATTTCTAAAGGGATTGCTATGTGCATGAGTGAGATGTAATTGTAGCAATCACCGTTTCTGCCGTATTACTTTCTGTATGAATTTAGCCAACTCCGGTGGTAAGTATAAATCTTCAAAATCTTATTTAAACTACCGGCAGTTCTGACATCGTGATCGCAACATAATGACAGACAGGCTGTGATTTCACTTACAATATGCAAACCAAGTTCATATTGATATCACCAAAGACTTAATCGTATCAATTACTTTCATTTAGATGATACATCCAAATTCTATACTGTCCTACAAGCCACCAAAAACATTTCTTCTTTTTCTTTGTTTCTTCTGTTTCTTTCAAAACTAGAAGGCAAATATGAACAGAACTAAAGTTTGCTTTGATATTTTTCACTACATTTCAATGATTCAACTTAAATGATTACGAACTTAACAAGAATTTGTTGCAAAGGCTTTAAATTTCACTTTTGTGACCTACCTCAGGGAGGAACCAAATTTATTATAGCACTGTTGACTTGGATTACTTTGAAAACTGTAATGTAAATATGTACGAAACTAAAGTCTATTTTGGCCAATCAATAAGGTATAAAATGGGGAACTCAACGTTATTTATTTCAAAAAAATGTCTAATGGGATTGTTATGTACACATGTGAGATGTAATTGTAGTAAACAATGTTTCTACCGTATTACTTTCTGTATGAATTTAGCCTACTCTGAGGGTGAGTACATCTTTCAATGTCATTTAAAGTAGGTCTGACATCGTAGTCGAAACACAATACTTTAACAGACATGCTCTTAGTTTACTTACTATATGTCAATCGAGTTCATACTGATATCACCAAATTATTGAACTTATCAATTACTTTGATTTAGATGATATATATTGATTCTATACTGTCCTACAAGAAAATGCAACAGACATTTCTTCTTTTTATTTGTTGTTCATGTTACTCTAAAACTAGAATGTAAGAATGAAAGGAACTAAATTTTACTTTCGTAATCTTCACTACATTTGACTGATTCAACTCAATTTGAATTTGAATTTAACTATCTATATTAAAAGTAAATTGTATCGACCTTTGGAAGGATGAACATTTTTAACTTGAATATATTCTTAAATTAATTTTGCTTCATCATGATCAAAATTTGGCACGATTTTACGGATACAAAACAAGTGGAAGAGAATGGAGTCAATGTATTGACACAAATTCTGTTTCGAATGAGCAGATACGAATATGATAAAATGTGCAAGTCAAACACAGGTTGACCTTTACTTACCTTTTTCATATCGAAACACTAGTATGATATAAATTGTATGATTGTATGATACTAAATTCTATTAAAAAAAAGTTATTCCAAATTATCTCATTTTCAAACTTGCTTGATGGTTCTTTAAAATTCAACATTGACCAAGCTTTACAAATATTCTTTACAAACATATTATTGATATTGGGAACAACGTGTTTACTAAAGTTACATTTAAAGAAAAATCTTCTCCAAAATCACTCAAATAATAATCCAGAAAAATCTTCGACGCACCATTATTATCGCTTAAATATCTTTTAATCCAAGTAATCTTAAGACTGTAAATAAAGCTCTTTAAATGAATTACCTTAAGACCACCTAACTAAACAGGGTTAATCATTGTCTGTCGTTTAACCTTGTCATGCTTATCATTGCAAATAAGGTTGAATAGAATTGAATTCCAGGCCAAAATAAAACTACTAGGGGAATTTGGGAGGATCTGGAACAGAAAAATAATTGCAAATTGCAAATGTTTTGAATAAAATATTTCTATCAACTGGGGTAACATCTCTATGATTCCATACGTTTAATGACCGTTTAAGTTAAGACAGCTTTGGGGGAAAGTTCAATTGGAAGAGATCTTCCAATGTATGTAGAGATCTCTTAAGTAAATGTGATTCCCAACAGGGTAACTGGGCCTTTTGACTAGGTGATGGGGAGTTCATTGAAAAAAAAAACACGGTTTTGAGCGAGTACAAGGGCCAAGGGGGAAGAGAACAGTTTTATTAAAATTAATTTTTAGTCCAAAAGCATTCCCAAAATCATTCAGGACACGAAGAACCTCTCGGATATAGCCTGGGTGTTGTCTAAATAAATGGTAGTGTGGTCCGCATAATGCACTATCTTAATTTCTTGATTTAAAACTTGCTGACCTTTAATAACAAAACTGGAATTAGTTTTTGAGCCAAGAATTCAACTGCAATAAAAAATAAATACGGGCTGAGGGGACACCCTTGTCTAACACCTCTCACTAACTTAACATACTTAGAGAAGAATATCCGTTATTAATTGCACACGCTGACTGTTAGTCTGAAAAGTGTGGATCTAATTAATGAAGTTTTCACCAAATTTAAATTCTTTAAACAAAGATGTAACAAATTCCACTCGAGGGTGTCAAACGCCTTTTCGAAATCAACGAACATGGAATAGTTATTATTGTGTTATGTAGCGTAATATGCACAGATACTTTTGAACTGTTATTGTTATCATTACTTAAGCATAAGTAGTGGCATCAGACCATAGGCTTAAGTTTGCTACCTTGCAGTACATACCAATATTACCATTTTCTTCTTCTGCTTACCACCATTTTATGTTTAAAGAATATTTGACTCTAATTTACAATCAGTGCCCAGAACTAGGTCAGTAAACTATTACAAATCCGCATGTGCAGGCCATGTGTTGAAATCAATACATGTTGGCGATGAGATACCTAACTCCGTGGATTGCCCTCTTGTCTTTTATTTTACTTTTAACTATTTGTAATAAAAATGAATTGAACCTTCTTAGCCAGGTAAATTAATCGTTTCAACAAATTCTTAAATTGATTTTGTTCTATCTGCACGACTTAGCATAGTTTCGTAATTAATAAACAAGTCGGCAATCCACGGAGATGCAGATCTCATCCCTATCGTTTTGCATACCCATTCTGCCGAAATACACTGAGCTGTATATTTCATCAGAGTTTCAGATTGGTCGGTGTGGGTAGAAGTGCTGAATATTCAAGTTACTTAATGATATAGTACTGCAATACACCGCATAAGAGTCGACTGGCATAAATACCTGCATGAGCAGAGTTTACTCATATCCGCACGCCCCGTCATCGTGGATAAGGTGAAAGACGGGGACCTCAGCGTTATTAATTTAAAGAGATTTCTAAAGGGATTGCTATGTGCATGAGTGAGATGTAATTGTAGCAATCACCGTTTCTGCCGTATTACTTTCTGTATGAATTTAGCCAACTCCGGTGATAAGTATAAATCTTCAAAATCTTATTTAAACTACCGGCAGTTCTGACATCGTGATCGCAACATAATATGACAGACAGGCTGTGATTTCACTTACAATATGCAAACCAAGTTCATATTGATATCACCAAAGACTTAATCGTATCAATTACTTTCATTTAGATGATACATCCAAATTCTATACTGTCCTACAAGCCACCAAAAACATTTCTTCTTTTTCTTTGTTTCTTCTGTTTCTTTCAAAACTAGAATGTAAGTATGAACAGAACTAAAGTTTGCTTTGATAATCTTCACTACATTTCAATGATTCAACTTAAATGATTACGAACTTAACAAGAATTTGTTGCAAAGGCTTTAAATCACTTTTGTGACCTACCTCAGGGAGGAACCAAATTTATTATAGCACTGTTGACTTTGATTACATTGAAAACTATAATGTAAATATGTAGAAAACTTAAGTATATTTTTATCAATCAATCAATAAGGTGGAAAATGGTCACCTCAACCTTATTTATTTTAAGAGTTTTCTGATGGGATTGATACATTGAATGAGATGTAATGGTAGTAATCAATGTTTGTGCCGTATTACTTTCTGTATGAATTTAGTCAACGCTGTTCGTAAGTATATCTTTCAATGTCACTTAAGGTAGTTCTGACTTCGTAATCGAAACACAATACTTGAAGAGACATGCACTTAGTTTACTTACTATAAGCCAATCGAGTTCATGCTGATATCACCAAATTATTAAACTTATCAATTCCTTTGATTTAGATGATATATATTAATTGTATACTGTCCTACAAGAAAATGCAACAGACATTTCTTCTTTTTATTTGTTGTTCCTGTTACTTTTAAAACTAGAATGTAAGAATGAATGGAACTAAATTTTACTTTTGTAATCTTCACTACATTTGACTGAATTTGAATTTAACTATTTATATGAAACGCAAATTGTACTGACCTTTGGAAGGATGCACATTTCTAACTTGAATATATTCTTAAATTAATTTTGCTTTATCATCAAAATTTGGCACAATTTTACGAATACAAAATGAATTTGAAGTATAATTTAAATGTATAATAAAATGATAAATATATTTAATGTTCGACAACAGGAAAACATGTTTTTCCTTATTACATATATGTATTTTTTTTTCAATTACACGTTATTCGATACAAGCTGTGTTTGAATTTTCACATTAACTTGTCTTGTAAAGGCATCATATGGTAATGAAACACTTATTGCACGCCATTTCCCGTTTACCATGAAGTTGTAATACTGAAACAAACTATCAAACTAAGACGTTCGTTTACGTTTATTAACCACTACGTAAAGCTACTGAGTTATAAACTGAAGTAAGGTACATCTCACGGTACTTCTTTGATATGAATCACATGTAACAACTGTTCCCGATTTAACTAATCACTGATGTGATGTTTATTTATGCCAAAGAGTAAATAGATTCATTTACAAGTAATCATCCAGCATGTCGCGTTGGCATTTCACACATGTGCCGAGTGCATAAATGAAAATGGGCAAACAACTAGTGCTAGGTTAAGAGTTCAAAAGTTAGTCCTACTTTCCAACGACCTTTCACGTTATCATAATATGGAGGAACTGTATCGCCACTTTATACTATAGCCAGGTAGCTGTCCTTTGGCTTGGATAGATTAAACTGTCAGTTGCCTCTCCTTGCAAATGACAGCTTCCTGGTTAAACCTGATACCATAAAAGTAAATTACAGTGGAACCCTGTTTTCAGCAGTGATTAATTTGTGATACATGTACACAGTGATGATGCGGAATTAAAGAAACAAAATTTGTGAGTTTTCGATTGTTTCTAACAACCTAAGTTATTGTTATGCTCTGGAAAAACATTGCATTGTGGAAGAATGCCTGCAAATGCCGTAGACTACCACAAGTAACAATAGACTTGCTATACCCGATAACGGAAAGAGCTTACAAGAAAGTAGCAGAAAGTTGCATTTTTTTTCGACGTTTCAATGGTATTTAACAGTTTCAAATAGAACTTGCCAATGGCTAGATAAGTTTGTAATGTCTCCAGAAATGATATTTTACAGTCATTATCCTCTTAGGACTCGCAGTGACGGACGCAAAATATTGAAAAAGGGACATATGCCAAATGTTGAACGCTTGGTGAATGAATTTTCGAATTGATGTTTAATTGTCAACACATTGCACAGTTTTGAGAATACAAACATGGTTCAGAGAATTTTCAACATGTTCCAACATAGTCTGTGAATATGTTGGTACAGTGAAGAAATGTAGTGAAGAATTTTTGTTTCTGATGAATGCAGAAATATTATGAAGTATTTGAGTCGGAGTTTTTTACCATCCATGGTTCATTTTCTCCTTTATTTCCTTCTTAGCTATACAATTACTTACAATAAGACAAAAATGCTTTAATTTTAAAAAGAAAAAGAAGAAGAAAAAAGAAACAAACATTTACCAATACATTGAACCACAAACAATGAAAAAATGGTCTCTCAAGCTATGAACAAACACTTGAAATTTCTTGTACGGATTCTTGAATTCATAAACATAAATTAATTAACAGCAAACAAACACTTGAAATTTCTTGTACGGACTCTTGAATTCATAAACACATAAATTAATTAACAACAAACAAAAGCAACATTTACATGAAATCGGATTTCACACTGAAATACTCATTGACAAACTAAACAATTCAACATAATATTTATCTTAAAAAATGCATGTAAGATATTGTAAATACATTAACGGAAATAGGTTGTATTTAAACAGAAATAGAAGCGAAAAAGAAGCAAACCGAAGCTGGTGAATGGTTTCAGGCGATGATCGTTTCAAACTCATGCATAGTGAGTGTGTGTATGGGTGCCCTTGTATTGCAGTACTTTCCGAGAACAAAAGAATTTCAGGTCCTCGGAAAAAATTCTATTGAATTTTCAAGTCCTCAGAAAAACAACAATAGGGAGTGTATTGTTACGGTCAGGGTTCAGGAAGAAACTACAATGGAAAGTTCAATGGAATCCTCACTCTGTATGTAACGTAAATCTGCGTGTGTGTGTGCTTGTGTGCATGTGTGGGTCTACGTGCGTGCGTGTTTGTTACGCTTACTCTTTAAACACGATATCTCAAGAAAGGAAGCTTAGACAAATCTCAAATTTCATATGTAGGTGTACCACATTAAGTACAAGATCCCATTTGATTTTAGTGGGGCCTTAAGCTCATTTGAGATAAACAGGGGTCAAATTGTAAAAACGTTGTAGACAAAAGTCTGTAAAAAGTGCATAAGTGTGTTGGTTTCGTCATTTACGTAGGTATATTCGTCGATTTTGTTATGTGGTTATCAACAAATAATCATTCAGTGCAGCTTTTGTACAAAATATTTATGGTCAACATATTTCGTGTACAACATGAAGTACAAGAAACCTATTGTTTATGGTGGAGGTCAAAAGTTATTGGGGTCAACAGGGGACAAATTGTGAAAACCTTGTAAACACGATATCTCAAGAAGGGAAGCTGAGAAGAATGTCATACGTGGTAGGCTCGTGCACCCCATTTAGTGTAAGATCCTTTTTGATTTTGGCGGAAGTCGAATGTTACTTGAGGTGAAGAAGGGTCACACTGTGAAAACCTTGTAAACACTATATCTCAAGAAGGAAAACTTGGAAAATGTCATATGTGGTATGGAAGTGTACCACGTTTATTACAAGATCAATGTTGACTATGGTAGAGGTCAAAACTCATTTGAGATCAACAGGCGTCAAACCGTGAAATTCTTATAAACATCATATCTCAACAAGAGAAGCTTTGACAGATGACATATGCAGTAAGTAGTTGCATCTCATAGAGTGCAAGAACCATTCGGTTTTTAATGGGGTCAAAGGGCATTCGATTGCAGCAACGGTCAATTGTGGAAACCTTGTGGACAAGAAACGCACGATAGGAAGTTCGTGCAGATCTCATATTTCGTATAAAGCATAGGAAGTATTTGAAAAATACTAATGCTATAATGTCAGATTCAGTAAAAGGCTCGTAACAGGAAACCACAATGCATTTGTTCGTTCTACTTCTTGTCATCGAAACAAATATCATCACATTATCATTTTACCACATTACTTTTGTAGGAGACTTTGCTCCTTTCATTGGATTATTGTGTCGGAAAACTTGAAAAGACATGTTGGCATGAAGCCGGTTTGGTCTTGTCTATTTTCTTTGATATTTAAAACAAGTAATCAATGGAATATTGAGACTAAATTTCAATGGTATACTACTTTCGAGCAAGTCGACAACAATTACTACCACGGCCATACTTCTTTGTTATCCGGTTACTTGAAAAGGTTGAAAATATCACGTCACATAATAATGAATAAACGTTATAGTTACATTTCTGTTATGCTATATTCCGAAACAGTTAAATTCAGATTTTAGTAAAACAGATACCTCAGTCTTACAAATTAAATAAACATAAAAATAATTGCTAGTTACTCTTATTCATAATATTCGTTTTAACTACAAAAAAATGTAATACAAGCTTGATTTGAACTTAACCTTCATTTGTAATATTTATTCGTGAACGGTGCACAATGTTGATGGCCATGGAAGTTTCTCCCGTAAGAATGATTGTGTAACTTGCTTTGATGCTATTTTGTCATCAAAATATTTCTGCTTTATATTTTTCTGCTTTATTCCTGCTTTTGATGAATACACAACAATTCTAAAGTATATATGCCAAAACTAGATTAATTGTAACCTTCACCTTTGTTTCGAAATATCAATGTCATTACATAACATGATTACTTTCAATGGAGACTTTACTCACACTATTGTATTATCGTGTCTTAAGCGTCATGGTGATATTACGAATAACTGTTCTCGGTCGTTTTTGCCTGTATAATTGTTGAAAGTAATAAGCTTAATACTGATAATATATTTTATTAGTGCAATATCCTAGAACAAATCAACACCGAAGTCTTTCTTTTTGCAACCGCTTAATAAAACAAAACAGTTCGTAAGTATCATCTAACGTCAAGTTTCTATTTGTTGGAGAAAACAAACATCATGTCATTTCTAAATAACCGTACGCACAATAATCTCTTCAATTAAAAATGTGAAAGAATAGCATGATTTGAACTTCACTTTAACTGGTTATATGAGAACTAATTATTTCTAAATATTGACGGCTGTACAAACTTTTCACTTACAGCATTTTTTCATGAATGTTATTTTGCAATCGAATTATTTCCACATTTATAAAGATACACACATTGTTAAGAGAATTTGTCAAATATACTGATCAAAGGATGATTCTGTTTGAAAGACTTTATTTATGTTTCTTGAAAACATAAACATATATATTATATAAGTCAAAGCTACGTTAAACTGTGGTTTTCGTATTGGCATCGACACAGTGTCATCACACAACTTATTTCTTTTAAATACAGACTTTTTACTCAGTCACGGTATTGGATTATCGCGCCGCAAGCGTCTTAACTATATTAAGAAAACTGATTTCGTCAAGTTCTAGTTGTACAATTGGTTTACATAATCAGTTTAACATAAATGGTATATTTTAATTGTATATTGATTTAAAACAAACTGACAAAAAAATCTTCCCTTCTTTCTCTCCCACTTAGTTAAAGAATGGCGAGTTGGTAAATATCATCTTACGTCAAGTTTACATTTGTGTGATGTAATCGTTATTACCTTTGTGAGTGTTTAACATAAATGGTATATTTTAATTGTATATTGATTTAAAACAAACTGACAAAAAAATCTTCCCTTCTTTCTCTCCCACTTAGTTAAAGAATGGCGAGTTGGTAAATATCATCTTACGTCAAGTTTACATTTGTGTGATGTAATCGTTATTACCTTTGTGAGTGAAATAATGGAATAGATAAAGATATTCCATATTAAAGGAAAACCCTAACGTGATTTCTTCATAACCTTACTCGCAATATTCATTCCTATTAAAAATATGAAAAAAAAACATGATTTGAACTTCACTTTTAAATAGCTATAAAGACCTCTCACTTAGAAAAGTATTGTATTGATGCTATTTCGTCAGAAATCACAAAGTATATAAATCAAAGCTAGGTGAATCTGTGGTTTTGTTCCTTCAGTTTAAAAACCACTGTAATTACATAAATTGTTTATTTTAAATAAAGACTTACTCACGTTATCGGATTATCGTGCCCCAAGCGTCATGGTGATATTAAGATAAACTGATTTAATCATTTTTTTTATTTGCATATTGGTTGTAAGTAATGAGTTGAATATTGATAATATAATGTTCTACAACAAATCAAGATCACATTTTTCAATATTTTGTCATTGCCTACTTACAAAACAATGCAGCTCGTGAGTGTAATCTTAACTCGAATTACCAATATTTGTGTTGTAATCTTTAGTAGATTCGTAAATGAATTAGTGAAATATATCAATATATTCCATATTGAACAAACCAAATGTCATTTCATTTTAATTATCCTTACTAGTAATACTCACGATTGAAAATATGAAATAAAAGCATGAATCTATGTTTACTTTAGCTTGTTACAATTAAGCTGAATGGTACCAAATGTTACAGATTATACGAATTTCTCACCTACGATTCTTTGGGTTGATGTTACTTCGCCATCAAAACATTTTCAGAGTTTTAAAGATACAAAGGTAGTAAAGAGAATGTTGGAAACGTTTGGATAAACGATGAATATATCTCAAAAAGTATTTGCTTCTGATGACCACAAAAATATTACAGCGTATATGAGTCAAATCTAGATTAATGTGTGGTTTTCATCTTTGAATCGACACACCAGATTTAATGGCTTTACATAAACTGTTTAAATTCAATAGAGACTTTATTCACAGTATTGGATTAACATACCGTAAATATCACGAAGATATGAAGAATAACTGTTCTCGTTCATTTTTAATTGTATATTTGTGTTAAGTAGTTTAATACTGATAAAATAGTTTCGTTATATCATGTTCTACAACAAAGCAACAAGTTGACAAAGTTTTTCTAATTTATTGGCTTTCTCACAAAAAAAGATCGCATCATCTCAGTTAAATTTACTATTTTTGTATTATAATATTTTGTAGATTTTTTAGTAAATTAGTCGCATAGTTAAATATATAACATATTAAAGGATGCAAAATTAATGATTAATAATTAATCGTACTCATAAAACTCTTGTATAATGCTCTAAAGAAAACCGACAGCAAAGTTGTTCTTTTTTTCTTTTCTTTCGTTTACTTACATCATTCAACTCGTAAGTATCATCTAACGTCACGCTTACATGTTTGTGATGTAATCGTTAGTAACTTTGTAAGTTAGACAGTAGAACGGATGAATAAATTTCCTACTAAAGGAAGCGACAATAATGTCATTTTGAAATAGTTTTTCTCACAATACAATTTTCGATTAAAAACATTAAATAAACTCATTGTTTGCTCTTCACTTCAATTGTTTACATTGAAATTGAATGGTGTCAAACAATTAAATATGTGCACATTTCTCACAATAAAGAGTATTTGTATTGACTTTGTGGTCATCAAACATTTCCACAGTTAATAGAAAAGATGATGGTGTAAATATATTGATACAACGATGAATTTGTGTCAAAGAATATATTTGTTTCTGATAAATACAGAAATATTACAAAGTATATAAGTCAAAACTATGATAATCCAAATTTTAATAATTAAAATAATTCATTGATGTATCGAAACACTAAAGACTTTATTTACATTTTTCATGAGTGCAGATCCAGAAACAGTATTAGGTATTTAATAAACACAAATAAAATGTAGAAGTCAAAGCTAGGTTAATCTGTAGCTTTCCTCTTTGTATCAAAACACCAATGTAATTATGTAAATTGTTTCTTTTTCATACAGGCTTTAATCACAGTATTTAATCATGGTGCCGCAGGAGCCATAATGATATTAAGAATAAATGATCGTGTCAATTTTGTATTGTAAATTTGTTGTAATTAGTTTAATATTTATGATATTTTTTAATTTGTGTAATGTTATGAAATAAATCGACGCTCAAGTCTACCTATTTTTTCTCATTCGCGCATTTAAAAATCCAGCTCGTAAGTATTATCTATTGTCAAGTTTACATTTTTGTGATGTAATCGTTACTACCTTTGTGAGTGAATTAGAGGAATAGATAAATATATTCCATACTTAAGGCAACAACATTAATGTCATACCAAATTAGTGCCAAATGCCAAATTAATGAACGCAATTTGGATATCTTTTCTAATTAACATTATTGAAATTGCTCTTTCAATTACAAAATATAATATACGAGAATAATTTGAATTTTACTTTAACTTGTTACATTAAAATTGAGTCGTGCGAAATGTTGAAGTTTGTATGCAACTCCTTACATGAATAAATGTTATCTTTTTAATGATTTATGTATTTATTTCACTTGAAGACTTTATTTTTATTTTCATGAGTACATAAATATTAGAAATGCACTTTAACTTGTCAAATTAAAGCCGTATATAGCGTTGAAACACTAATTTCGATTTATTTCAATTAATTACGCTCCTTCCGCAATGACCATGCATTGAAAGTAGAATGGCAGCACAATGCTGTCACGAAATGTATGAAACTAGTATTAAAAATGAAATACGTTTCATGCTGATGATATGTTACTGGATTGCATAATACTCTATAACAAATCGACGTCAAATTCTTTCCCACTTTTCTTATCCCGTAACGTCAAAGAAAAAGAAGACATAAATATCTGACGTAAAAAGTTAATTTTTGTGCTATTTTCTCTTAAACACTGAGGTATTGATAGAATAGATGAATTAAATCGGAATCACATAAAAAAAGAACGAATATCATTTTTCTCTTGTCATGAATCGCATTCATAATATACTTTTCAGTTTCAAAATGTGACATAAATGCTGTATTTGAACTTCACTGTAACTTTTCATATTAAAAATGAATGGCGCTAAATGTTAATCACTGGACACATTTCTTACTTGAATGAATTTTTGTCTTTGATATTGTTTCATCTTGAAAACGTTGCACAGTTTCAACGATACAAAACTAGTAAATAGATTGCTGTAGATATGTTGATACAATAATGATGTATTTCAACTGTATAATACTGTAAGACGATCGACAACAAGTCGTTCCTTCTTTTTGTTTCTTTTCAGCTCAAAAGCACTAGCTCGTAAGTTTCATTTTACGTCAAGTCAACATCTGTGTGCTATTGCATTCAAATGAGTTAATAAAATAGACAAAGAAATTTCATATCAAACAAAAGACACAACTGTTATTTCTAGTTACTCTTATGCATAACATTCTTTTCAAGATATTAAATACAAGTTGTGTTTGAATTTCACTTAAGCTTGTCTTATTAAAGCATCATATGGTGTTGAAACACCCATTTCTCTCCATCTCGCCATGTCCATGCATGCAGTACAATGCTGACACAAACTGTCAAATTAAGATGTTCAACTACTTTTTTTCACCGAGAAGAAACGTTAAATATACGGATAATCAACTGAACTAAGGCTTATACTTCATTCTAGAGCAATTGTCTTCTGACAGTTTACGGTACTTCTTTGTCATTAATCACATGCATCCACTATTCCTGATTCAATCAATCACTGATGTGAGGTTCATTCACGGACAATCTTCCCACATGTCGCGTTGGTATTACTCATATGTTCAGAGTACACAAGTGTATTAACATTAAAAATAGGAGAACAACCAGTGTTAGTTAGAAGTGGAATTAACAAAGTTTGTGACTACTTAGTAATGTTTTTAACATTTTGAGTTATTTTTATGCAGCAGAAAAAGGTAATATGGCGGTAGACCGCCCGTTTCAGGGGTAAACGACCGCAAGTGAGAGTAGACTTGCTTTTCCAGTAACGGAAAGCAGTTTACATAAATGCAAAGTCAGAAAGTTGTGCTTTCTCGACTTTTCAGTATGACATTTTACCGTTCCCAATAGGAATTGGCCAGATAAAATATCTATAGAAAAGATATTTTACAGTCAATATCATTCCAGGACTGGTGGTGATGCAAAATACTGCATTAAGTTAAGTATGCCAAATGCTGAGCGTTGGGTACATTTCTGACTTGAATTAGTTCTTGTATTTATGTAAGTTAATCATAATTATATTGGTTCAGGTTCAAGGAAGCAGAAATAGTAAAGAGAATGCTGGGAATATATTAGTGCAATGATAAATATGTGACTAAGTATTTATTTTTGTTTCTGGTGAATAAATATAAAAAAGTATATCAGTCAAAGACATGTGGATCTTTAGTTTCCTTCTTTGCAAAGAAAGCTTAATGTTATCACATTACGTTTCTACTTAAATTATCCTTTTTGGAATGCGGTGTTGGATACGACATGTTGATATGATTCATTTCGTCATTGTTTTTAGTTTGATACTTGTAAAAGGTAATTAGTTTAATATTTGTAATATATTTCAATTTTCTTAAACAAATCGACAACAAAGTATTTCCTTTTCTTAACTACCCGCTTCAACTGCAACAAAAAAGGAGATAAGTATCATTTCATATTGACTGTGTGCCGAAGGTCTCTATCGTGCAGTTTCGTGGGCCACCTCTGCGACAACATGATTTTATGCAGATAAATCCTCAAATAATGTAAAAATCATTAATCCGAAGAGTTCAACTGTTTTTCTTGCACGTTTTGAAGAAAACAGGCAAAATCTTTCAAAACTATTTTTTCAAGGATAACACTCCCATCATCCAATGGCTCCAAGCGGTCGATCATCTGATCTAAACTGGTCACTACTCGCATGATGAAAAAATATTCTCTCCCCGGTAGTGAGTGACGGTCTTACCTAAAACTTGTGAAAATGCTCCTTTGGATTGGTTTCATATTCAAAGCATCGAAATGTTGAGACGTGAATTTATCTTCACCTTACTTGGATGCAAGGATATAGAGATAATTGTTTTCTTTGCTTAAGTGTGCAAACCTAGTGGTCTGAAACCTACAATGAGCACAACACTGCCGAGTAATAGCATTAGTTACACTGCATATACTTTCTCCTGTGTAAGGTTGGTGCCTAGGCTAAAAACCAGACCTATATAGTGACTACTATTCCGACTCTCATGGCAACTTTTCGAGTCCGGTATGTACCACAGGAGTCGTTTAAGATAAAATTATTGTTGATTTTAAAAAAAAGAATATTTACAGGGTTACTCACACGTCGCTCAGTGGAACTGCCATGGATTAGGTTAGGACTTAGGTTAAGATACCTAATGGCACGTGGTCTCAATTATAGGCCGACGACCCCATAGCGGACAGTAGGACTATGGGAGTTTAGACGTAATTCGCTCAGTTTCGGTTTCAGTTTATTCTCCATGTTCCCCCTATAAGTGGTATGGGAGACTTAACACAATCTTAGCAAAACTAAAAATGTACAATAGATACATAAATGACAGCCTTGCCGAGCAAGTCCTGCCGAGCAAATACAGGCCTGCCTATGGAGTAAATTAGCCTCTAAACCTTTTTAAAAAAGTGGCAGTTTAGGTTTGAAATATTGTGACATTGATTAGCTTATCCGCTCAATATTTCAACCTAAATGACAAACTGTACATTCGTAATGTCATGCTCAGGCTCCTTATAATCTTGAAAAGGTAGCTAACTCACTTCAGATTACTAGGCCTAACGTTAGACTAACTGGTCAACACAACAGTTAAATTTTTCCCTATACGTATGACTCAGTAACAGTAAATTAACAATACTGGCTTATGAAATGTTATTCGTAAAGATAACACGTGAAGGTCACAGGACTGAGGTCTGCTTCCATTTCCAATCCTGTAAATTACACACTCACCTGTGATGGGCCATTTCTGTAGACAACTTTAAAACACATATCTACCATTATAACTTTCACACATGTAAACACGTAAGCCTTTAGGGAGAACTCTTTTTTCCCCTCACATTGTCATGAAAAGTTGATAGTAAGTTGGGCCAGGAATGGAACCTAACGCTAATGTTTTGAAGACTATGTAAGTAACCAGATAGACTCCAAAGTTTTGTCACCGTGAGGGCATGGAAAAAGATGTAATGGATAAATTTCGTAAAGATATCATGTGGCATTCTTTGATGGCAATTAAGCTACAATATGTGCTAGGACTGTGACTCCAGAGTCTGTGTGAGTCAGAGACACACACTGAGTGGCAGTGATACCTTGAAATTTACGTGGCGTGGTTCTAGATCTGTAGTCACACTAAACTATGAAACAATGCTAAATCATGCCTGGCTGTTACCCTTACTTATCACAATATGCAACAACTATTTTCTTCTCTTTTCAAATTTCGTTAAACAAATTCATGTATTTCCTGAAACTTGTGTATGAAAAATAAGCCTATACAGCTTTAACGGCAGTCACTCATCATCCCAAGTTATAGTTTTTGCTGGTGGTAAGCAAAACTCTCAATTGGTTCTGCTTTTCATTGATAACAAACTTGTGTGCACGTTATGCGGTAAATATAAAATGCAGATCGTGTGAAAAAAAATGTACGGTCCATTTGTATGGAAAGAATAGCTATGTTACTTCTGAGGTTCCAAGAACTAGAAAATATACAACTCAACCCTTCCTACAGAAATCTATAGCTTAGCAGTTGCCGGTGATCATGAAAAAAAAGTAGCTCTCTCACAAGCGAGGGACTGTATAGTTTCCCACCACCCTCCCTCCATCTCAGTAGAGGTGGATGAGTGGAAGTATTTCAGCTTCTTAAGACAGCCAACTATTTGCCAGGTCTTTACCTCCTTCATATATATCACTCGCTGTGCCTAGGGCTGTCTTCTTCTTTTTTCTCCCTGTGGCTCTCTTTCCTCACTTCAAGGGGTGGTTAATATTTTTCATGCTTTTCAATTTTCCTCTGGTTTAAAAATAAATTTTGATAAGTCAGGTATTTTTCCTCCTGGGCCTCTTATATTTAATAAGCCTTGTTACCTTAGCAGTTTTAACTTTCACGTCTTAAAAAAAATTTAAGCCTTTGGTCACAACGTGACCTTACCTCTGTAGGTACAATCAGATTTGTTAAGTCCTTCGGAATTTCACAGTCAGTGTATTTTTCAGATCTTGCCAAACCCATTTTAAAGTTTCATGAAAGAACTGGAAAGATGCATTTTCAAATTTATTTGGTCTATTAAAACTGATAAAATTAAACGTAATATTATGATTTTGTCTATTTCAGAAGGTGAACTTAATGCAATTCATATTCCTGGTGTTATTAATAGTTTGAAGTGTTTGGTGCAAAAAAGATACAAAAATGGTAACACTACCTTTTGGATTTTTTTCTTACTTTCATCTCAAGAAATATGGGAAATCCTTTAAATTTCAGTCTAATTTTAAGTAATCATCAAATATTAATGTTAATAACAAAAATGATGGTTGCAAAGCGTTGGCGTTAGTTGCTAATAAAGAAACTGATTGTAACTTTGGTAATAAGCTAATCTCTGAATTAATTCAAAAATAAGAGTCAATAATACAATGATCTTTCATAAACATATGTGTGGAAAAGGCTGTTATTTAGTACTTAGATGACATATTGGATGAGCATAACAAACTGCTTCAGTAAAATGCCTTCAAACGAAAATTTAGCATTATGAATTGCCCTTTCACTGTATATTATGGTATCATCACAGATATTTCCAATATGTGGAAACAGAATTACCAGTGTCATGATGAGACCATTACTTGTAGTGTTCTTGATATTGTATGTAAACAAAACGGGTCTCGCGCACCCTACAAACAACTTATTTCTAGGATTACTGAAAGTTCAACCTCACTAGTAAAGTGGAACAAAGTATATAATAATTTAGCCGAATGTTGGAATATTATTTTCAGATCCCTTTTAATTCAGTTCGTGAGAGGAAAATTCATTATTTTTAATTCAAATTTCTACATAGACAACTGGCAAATTTCTACATAGACAACTGGCCACAAACTACTTTCTACATCGTCGTAACATCAAACAGGATTCGTTATGTACTTTTTGTAGCGGAAGGGGGAAGATTCAATTAATCATCTGTTCTGGGAATGTACGGTTACTTCTGATTCTATTTTACATGTTGAACAAACAATTTTTGAAAGACAATTAATCTTTCCAAAACAAGATTGTTTCTTTGGTTACTAGTTGCTTTCGTCAAGTTTATATCTGTTTTTAACTGCTGTCCATTATTGTTTAATGGAAAGTAACGTCTTTGTTTTAATTTATATTTACTATATTATTATCTCTTTTTATATTTACTATATTGTTATTTCTTTTTATTTCTAATAAGTTAGTGTATGAAAGGCAAACACTTACGTTTAAATATATGTTCATGACAAAATCAAGTAAATATAGATGGATAATAAAAACGCTATCCTGTTACCGTGAAAAGATGTTCCTGATTAAAATATCGCATATCGCTCAAGAATGGCGTAATTTGTTTGTTCTTTACTGGTAAACTATTGAGTCCACCGTCACGAAAAATGTTTTCAAGACACTCCTCTACAAGTTCCAACTAACAAACTTTGGTACTAAATACTTTTTTTGAGGCTTGGCCTGATGGACCATGACGTCACATTTACATTTGTGCTACACCCTCTTGTGTATTTT
Source organism: Stichopus chloronotus (assembly GCA_021234535.1). Classification (NCBI taxonomy): domain Eukaryota; kingdom Metazoa; phylum Echinodermata; class Holothuroidea; order Aspidochirotida; family Stichopodidae; genus Stichopus; species Stichopus chloronotus. Next base: position 1,012,699 of record CM037834.1, read on the forward strand.
GTCTCATTCAACAAAGCGGATTTTCTGTCGTGTATAGCCATGTACTTTGTTGGTCTAGTGTGGCCCTAAGGGTGCCATGGCATCCACCGACTGTATTCGTGACGAATCAACTGCCTGGGATCCCATCGACCATAATACTATACATATGACTACAGTGGCTCAAGTTATGCAGGAAGGAGTCAACGCCCCATCCCCCTCTCACGTACATTAAAAATAAAGCCCGTAGATTTCTTCCGTACATGAATGCTTGCAGTACAAGACTTACTCCAAATGGACCTCCCCACACACTCCAACATCAATTTATACTTTAAAAGTGAATTGTTTCTATCCTTCAACGCTATGGACATTTGTGCTCCAACGCTTTTTGTTTTTTTTATTTTATTTTTTTTTTTTTTGATCAACGAAACAATAGCATAATTTCAAAGATACTAACGTAGTTAAATAGACTGTAATAACACAATGAGATATTTGCTTCAAAGATCTTGATTTGGTGATGAATAATATAAAGTATCTAAATCACAGCAAACCTTCATTAAGCGGTATTTTTTATTTTCTTTCTTAGTTTTGACATGAAATCAAATTTCTTTTTTATACACTAAATTTACCAACCGTCACTCATTGAATTATTTTGTCGGAAATTAACAGAGATACATAATAACTGTTAGTTATCTTTGTGTTTGTACTAAATGTGCTTGCTCTAATGCTCCACTGCAACTTGATACGAAAAACTTTTCTTCTTTTTCTTATTTACCCTGATACTTTAAAAACTAGTTCGTAAGTATGAAAAGTTTACTTTTATTTTTTTCTTACCTTCAAGTGATATTTAACATGCTCTGTAGAATGTATGTATAAAAGAACTTGTATCCATGACATTTTTAATTTTATCACATTCTGCATTTTTGTCAATCACTGGACATGAAGTTATAGCTTTTTCTTTAAATTTGACTGGAGCTTTTTTATCGTTTCGATAAAATTGTAACCTTTGTATTCAAGATTGAGTGTGAGTGCATGCGTGTGTAAATGTTACGTTTATTTGTGACGTCTTGCTTGTAAACACTATATTTCAATAAAGGAACCTTGCAGGTAAGTCTCATATTTGGAATGTGTCAACGGTATTAAGTACAAAAAATTGTATTGTTTTTAATTGGGTGGAAGGCCATTAAAGGTGAACAGAGGTCAAATTGTAAGAAAACTTTGAAATTTCACATTCATATTTCAGCACCATCTGCCGTTATTTGTGTTCTTACTCTGGTTAAATTGGAAGATGACGATGAGAGCTCCTTCACAGTGACTCTTATGCTATGCCAGATGTCCTCATTGGCAGTACGTAGCCCTGACAATTTTTCTACTCTAATGACCGATTGCTATGTATACAGTGACTACAATCGTTTGTTCATAGACAATAACACTACGATAAAAACAAGTTGGGTATCATGTATATATATATATATATGAGTTTGAGTTTGTGCACTCTGGTATTCACAAGCAATGTACCATGAAAGGCAGGATTGATGCAAGTTACGCTTGTATCAATCCTGTCATTCAGTCTTGAAATTTACTCTGAGCTGCACTGATGAGTCCTAACAAGGACGAAACAGTACTGTCTGCAGATTGAGTTTATATATATATATATATATATATATATATATATATATATATATATATATATATATATATATATATACATATATATACATATATATACATATATATACATATATATACATATATATACATATTTATACATATATATACATATAATATACATATATATACATATATATACATATAATATACATAAACATATATATGTATATACATGTATAATTGAAAGCTCCACGTGTTAGAAACATACAGACAAAGATAGAACAATTAGAGGTAATGCCTTTGGTAACAACATAGTACATTATATACAACAAATTTCACAAATTTTCGGACCCCTGGTATTAGACTTAACAAAGCGGGATTTCCCCTTGCTCAGCCTATCAATAGGATTAATCACAATCTCAACTGCCTCAAGTTTGCAATCCTCCATGGCAACATAACACACCACAACAAAAGAATTCTGAGAGAAACTGAACTAATACTTAAGGCTTCTTCGCATCTTCACGGACTGAACCAAGATCTAGGTTTTCTTTCCAACTATAACTTTTACTGAGAGTAATTAACAGTCATCGCTGCATTTCTATTCTAGCACCTGAAAAAGGATCAGGGGTCCGAAAATTTGTGTAATTTGTTGTATATAATATGCTACGTTGGAACCAAAGGCATTACCTGTATTTGTTCTATATTACATACACATAAATATATGTATGTAATATATATATATATATATATATATGCACCTATCGAATACTTTTTAACTGTTCTTGATATTTACATTTCATATAATGAATATTACTGTATATACTATGTACATGCTGTATACGTACCTGTTTTTATTTTATTGCAGACTCAATTGGAGAGCCTTCAGGACAGCGGATGCATCCTCCTTGATTCGTATGATACATGTATTCTAAGGTACTACCCAGGAAACTTTCCTAGAAATAAATTGAAAGTGAGTTACAGCGACTCCGCTGGTACTTTAGCCACAAAGGTAAGTGTCTATGTTCTACATATACAATCTCTGAAACAACGTGGTCATCAGCATCTGATATGACGGAATACTTAACTGTTTTCGAAATTTTGCCCATCCTCTTACCGCCAAGTCCGCCGTTAATATCTCTACATTGCAATCTATTATCGGTGTTTACCTTGCTCCTATCCAATTACTATACCACGTCAAAACCAAATCTTTAAAAGCAAGAAAAGTTGAGTGTTGTAGGAACCCAATCATTGGACCAAGTCGTTCTGTAAAATCTATTCAGATATTATGTTGTTGATCCACAGACTCTCGATGTTGCGGATATTCTTCGTAAGAGTGTTGCGTCATGTAGTTTTCAGTGCAATGGTGACCTCACAGCAGGTGTTTATGGTACACTAGAGGCTTCCACGAGTGATGTATCTACAGAAACTCTGAAGTTGAAACAACGGTTTACGGTATGGTGGTTGTTAAATACACTCCGATACAGTTCACTACGATTATTTTAACGTTTGCTGTATGATACGTCCTATAAGAATTGTTATCCTTAGCTTTAGTTTGAAGCCCCCACTCAGTGAATCTATACATGTCTGAATTTAGCATCGTTGCAAAGAAATGTACAGTATGAACAGAACCCCAAAAATCACATTTTCATAGCCTGAGAGGTAAATTTCAGTAATTTAAGTTGACGTAGATTTGTCTTACATTTCATGTTCTGCGAAGTTCATAAATGGTTCAAGATCAAGCTCCTATGTACATCACATCATGGAATGGACTCAGGCCCACCCAGTGGCGGCGCTACGGGGGGGGACATGAGGGGGCATTTTCCCCTCCAGATTGTTTGCTTGCCCCCCCCCCCCCATTGCTCTCACCCTTCCCAATCAGATCTTGTACTCATCCAAAATTAATTAAATCACAAAACTATGTATTGGCATTGGACTGAATAAGAACAGCTTCCAACAGGAACCATGATTGATAAATGCCCAATTTATGTTACACAGGCTGCCAGTTTGTATATCATGCCCGTAGCCACTTCAACAGTAGGCCAGCCTGGTCAGACCAATTTTCTCTGGAATGTTTACCGTCCAGCATAAGGGAAGGACGGGTAGGTGGTTGTTTTCCTAAATATAGGAATGTCGTTGTTTTCCTAAATATAGGAATGTCGTTGGCTGAATCATAGTAAATGTGTTAATAGTAGGCCTCCCTTTTTATTACTAGCAGAAAGAAAATCATATAATGAAATAAACTGTAGGCCTATTTAATTACCTGTACAATGACCACAGCTATTTTCACTAAAGTTAAATCCCCTCCAAAAATAGAGGAGTCCACATTCCTCAGTTCAACAGGCCTTCGCGTATAGAGCTGCGTCTTTCAATAGCGCGTGAAACTGCTGCGCAAAGGAACATTTATGTTCCGTTATGCATACTGTACAAGTGAGCATGAATTGAGACAACAGTTTGTGCGGTACACGTGTGTGCTTTGTGTGAGGGTCAGTTTTAACGATACTTTCACCACGGAGTCACTGTTGGTTGTTTCAAGTTCTATCACTACCGTATATACGGGCCCGTACCGTTGTTGTTTGGAACATTAACTTCGCCTAAGGTGTTGCTCTAGGCCTACGTGTGATCAGGAAAATGGATATCAGAAAATTTTGCACAATAGCACGTAAGACGCAGGCTCAGGAGGCAAATGGAAGCGGAGAAAATAAGGAATTTATAGAACCGCCGGAGAAACGTAAAAGGACAGATGATGACAACACCAGTGTCATGAGTGTCAGTGGTATGGGTGAAGGAGGACCCGAGGCTTTATCAATTGCTGAACAGGACGAACAAGGTGATATTCTTGGTGCACCTGCTGACAATGGTAATAGACAGTCACAAAAGCCCCGTACCAGCTGTAATACCAGAGTGAGTAATCCGATGTCCAAACTGCGTGGTCCAGGTGATCTATCAAGTAATCCAGATAATGGCCCCACCCGTCCTGGCTTTGAAGAACCTTTCAACTTTCGGAAAACAAATGGACGAAAATTTATACCAGAGTGGTATAGGACTTATCCCTGGCTAGAATACTCGGCATCCACTGACAAGGCATATAGTTTTGTTTGTTTTAAACAAAGCATGTAGATCCAAGTCCTATATCCAGTCGAAACTTGAACAGAAAACGATCGCCGATCATATTGACGAAGCTCATCGCCAGCTTGTGGCTAAAAACCGTGAGTACATGAAGATTCTTGCAGACATATTACGACTTACAGCCATCCAGAACATAGCTCAGAGGGGTCATCAAGAAAATAAAACGACTGAAAATAAAGGCAACTTTTTAGAAATATAAAATTTTCTCAGTAATTATTCCCAAACCACAAATGAAAGACTTTCGGAAGGGCCCAAAAATGCCAAATATACCCATCACAGTGTGCAAGATGCCATCTTGGAAATTTTAAGTGACATAATTCTGGATGAGATTAGGGCAGAAATCGTTGAAGCCAAGTATCTCTCCATATTAGTTGATGAAACTAAAGACCTCTCAAAAAAGGAGCAAATGAGTTTGGTAGTGCGATACTTTTATGATTCAGATATTCATGAAGAATTTTTAGGCTTCAAGGTTGCGGATGAGCTTGATGCTGAGTCACTCTTAAAATATATTTTGGAGGAACTCAAGGCAAACGGACTAGATGTAGCTAACACGGTGGGCCAAGGCTATGACGGCGCAGCCGTCATGAGTGGAAAGTGTTCTGGAGTTCAACAGAAACTTAGACAAAATGTACCTCAAGCAATATACATCCATTGCTTTTCTCATGGTCTAAATCTAGTTATCGTGGAGAGCATAAAATCTGTTACTTCTGTGGCTGGTTTCTTTTCCATACTTCAAACATGCTACAACTTTTTAAGTGGGTCAAATGTCCATTCACAATGGCTGGCTTTTCAAAGAAGAATAGATATGTTTCCAAATGAAACCCCCATAGAATTCAAAACGTTGTCAGATACACGCTGGGCTTGTCAAATCAGAGCTGTAAACGCAGTTTTGAAAAGATTTGACTGTTTAGTGGCATTCCTCCGGCATGTTGACACAACTGACAACGATCGCGATCGTGCATTCACTGCCAGATCAGTTTTAGGGCAACTTGATCAGACAATCATTTATTGTCCATTATTTGTTAATGACATTTTTGGGTGAAACATAAGGAGTGTCGGACGTACAGTAAAGTTCTAGAATCGATTATTTGAAAGCAGCAGATCTTATCGAACGTCTTCTGGTGGAATTGCAAACGTAGATATGTGATTAGAAAGCAGCATATTACTTTCAACGCTCATGTGACCTTGCTTACAGGAACAACCTAAAATGTTGCCTTCGGCAGGCTCATCGCCAAAGGTCAGCATTCTCTAACATGGATGATTTTGTACTGCTAAGTTCACTTGGGAAACGAGATGTTGTAAAGGATTCTGCTGACTTCAAAAGAGCAATTTTGTTCCCCACTATTGACAGTTTTCTTGGAGAACTAAACAGAAGATTCAGTGGTGAAAACCTCAAAATCTAAAGTTTTCCTTGACTTTCAAACCATAAGACCTCTTGCAGCCCATTATAATCTAAATGAAGAAGATATCCAAATGGAAATGCGGCAAGCAAAACGGATGATTGCGCGTTCCGGTGATAAATTCGAAACAGTTGAGGAGTTTTCAGAACAACTGGTACCACTGTTTATGGCCTTTTCTGAACTTCTCAAATTATTAAACATAGCAATTACCCTTCCAGTGAGTACGGAGTGCGGTGAAAGAACTTTTAGTAAGTTGAAGTTGATAAAAAACCATCTAAGAACCACAATGGCTGACAAGAGACTGAAAAATTTAACAATAATTAGCATGCACCGTGAACGAGCCCTTGCCATTGACCTCAGTGAAGTTGTGGACCGATTTTCTGCCGCGGGAAAATCTTTGCCCCCAACATTTTCCTCTGCCCTCAGTTTGCCAACCCCCCAAGTCTGACATTCTGGGGCCGCCACTGGGCCCACCGCCATAGCCTTCCATGCTTCTGAGAGTTAATGCGTTGTTGCACAATAGCGATCCGCGCTATAGAAAATGTGGTTTTCAAGTTAAAACAAGAGGGCAATCCAACGAGTTGCATATCTCATCGCCAACATGCACATTGATTTCAATACAGGGCCTGCACATGGGAATTTGTATCAGTTTATTGCTAAGTACTTACAAAACTTTGAGTTAATTGGTTTGATAGTTCTCGAGATATGCTGGAAATACAAATTTTGGGGCAAAATTGGCCTTTTTTTCTCAAAAATCAGCAAATTTCACTCTCTTTACCACAAAAGTGATATACCTTGAATTTTTCATTCTCATGTAAGTTTTTGCAAAATTTTGCATTAAATGCTCAAATACTTCTCAAGATATGATGGAAATAGCACTTTTGGGGCAAAATTGGCTTTTTTTTCCTCAAAAATCAGCAAATTTGACTCGACTTCACATTACAGTAATATTATGTTGAACAATGTATTCTCAGGTAAGTACTTACAAAACTGTAAGTTAATTGATCTAATAGTTCTCAAGATATGCTGGAAATACAATTTTTTTTTCTCAAAAATTTAGCAAATTTCACTCTTTTTCATACAAAAGTGATATATCTTGAATGTTTTTATTCTCAGGTAAGTTTTTGCAAAATTGTACATTAAATGCTCAAATACTTCTCAAGATATGCTGGAAATAGCAATTTGGGGGCAAAATAGTCTTTTTTTGCTAAAAATTCAGCAAATTTGACTCGATTTGCCATACAACTAATACATCTTGTACGTATTGGCATCATGCACAATCTACCTTACCAAGTTTAAACTTAATCGCTCATATGCTTTTCAAACTATTCTGGAAAAACCACAATTTGGACAGGTCCGGACGCACACACGCACCCACCCGCACAAGCACACACATTGGCACGGACACGTTTTCATTTATACCACCCAACAGGACCCTCCTGTACCCATGGTCACTCTACCACGGGGCACCCCTGGGGTGTCGCTACTCATCCACTCCAAGCGTTTCCATGGCAACCATTCTCCCATGGGTGCACAGTACAATACATAGCTCCACTAGCCAAGTGACTACAATATCTCATCTAGCCCCTATAGGGCGATGAGATAATCTTTTGCCTGGTTTTCAAAGCAATAACGACTTCCACAGGTTGTTTCCTACAGTAAGTTGAATTAGTTTGTACAAGATTATATGCAGGGACATGCGTTTCAAAATGTTCGAAATGATTTCAATATGCCAGAATAAAATATCAGCATGTTAGAATTTACCATCAGTATGCCAATGGAAAAATCAATGTATTATAAACGTGTATAGATATGTCGGAGAAGGATATCAACATGTTGCATTTAATGTCAAGAAAAGCTTTTGTACGTCTCGTTTGTAGAGAAACACCACAAACTTTTATTATTCTTGTAAAGATATCCGCGTTGACTGCGAGTTCGTCAGTTTGTTTCATAAATTTAAGAATAATATTAACAAGTTCAATATCAATATGCTAGAGAAACGTGTCAACATATGGCAGTTCAGTATCAATACATGAGAGAAAATTATTAACATGTTACGTTTGAATAACAGCAGGTCAAGAACAGCGGTGATCACACATGGGAATGTAAAATTCTCTCCTTGTCGGAAACAACGTTGGTGCTCACGGCACGTACTCCGTTTGTTTCAAATCTTCTTTGTACTGAAGTTTGCATATAACAAGAGACTATCAGGAGCCAAGTTATTAACAGATCTATTAAAGGCCCAGACTAGCAGCTAACAGAAAACATCGAAAAAGCAGTCAGGCAAAAAACAAAAAAGAAAAAAAACATGCCATTATAAAGCCTCTGAAGTGATCAATGAATAATATTGAAGAAATACTACTTGGAGTGGGGAGACTTTTAGAGTCCAATGGAGACCATGGATCACTAATCCAGATAGTACGAGATCGTTTTACCAACAGCCAGTGAATTCTGACATTTTTGCGAATCGGAGGCAAACGCTAACACAGGTTTCATTTCCAGCGCTCGACTAAGGATGGTCCCCAAAATTTTGGTTGGACAGTTTTGTATATGCCCCCTAAAAATAAGGCAAAGTGCTATTTGTGATGCAGGCACCTCTCAAGAAGCTAGGACTTTGTTTTCAAAATTGTTTCCCATTTAAAATGATTTGGAGTAAACGTAGCCAAAGTTAGTACACTTCTGGGTCCGTGGGCCCTATTTAATGATTGATTTGATCTCCTTCCTCCAAATATGTGTGGATTTCTTTGTATATTCCCTCTTAATGACTAAATGGGGAAAATTGGCTGTTTTCTGGTAAAAGTTGTTATGTAAGTTGGGAAGCCAGGCAACTCTCATGCCAGCCAGAACTATATTGTGTTTTCAACAAGATTTTATCTGCTCAAGACTAAAGGAGTGAGCCGTCTAGAAGAGGAGGGGTGCCCGAGAGAGATTGGAAACTGTCGACAAGAGGAACTAAAGTTTGGAACGTCTTTTTAAATATCACAGCATAAAAGATGCGCTTAAATCGCGCATTGCATGAATTCCTTGGGGCTTAATTATAGCAACTAGAAATGTGGTTGCAAAATCGGAACCACCTGGCTATGAGTTCACAGTTGTTCTGAATGTAGTGTCCTGTAAGATATGGTCAGGGATTCTTACATTACCAGACTATGGGCCTCTTGTCTGCAAGAGATACCGACTTTTGGGAGTGTTCGAAAAACTTGTACACGCGTGAAATAAGAACTAAGAGTGCCATCAATCTTGCCATGTTGGGATGTCCAAGATAGGTAGCTAGTCCACACTAGAAAGGTAGAAATATAATTCCTATTTAAATATAGCAAAATGAAATGCGGAGTAAAATAAAACGGCAAGCAAAACCAAACAATATGTAAATAGGTGAACGGACAACTGAGATTTTTTTTTTTTTTGCAACACTATTTTTCAACTATTCAGGCGACATTGTCTATTCAGCATTACCACTGAACAGAGCACAACAAAGTTGTACGTAGTTAGCAATCTACTACGACGTTGAACAGCTGTTACATACAACACTCATGATGCTCAGCCTGTCAGTCTTCGTAAATGACAACCCCCCCCCCCCCCATCATCTTCCTCTTAAACATGTATTATGTTATTTTTTCAAAAATCGATCGCTCTCCGTTCTTCCTGAAAGGCATCAAACTTTCGGAATGAGCTGGTGGTTTTCAGTTAAAAGTTCAATAGCGTAGCGATTTGAAGATTAATGTGAATTAAAACGTTTAATTAAAAAATATGATTATGAAAAAGTTAAAATGTACTTACGTTTAAAACCTTTCAAAAGCCCACCAGAGTAAGAGCTATGTACCCGTAAGTACTGCAAAGAATAGAATGAACATTTAAATTGTTAGGATACACCATTATTGCTTTTCTACCACATTTGCATGTTGGAGCCCTCCTGTTAATTAGGTGGCCTAACAATTATTCTTTCGGTATCCCGGCTGTATCCTAGATCAGAATTTAGCTAGTTGAGTGCGCCTTAAGATGGGCACGCTCTGTGGCATTTTACCCAGTGTTTTTATTGCAGCAACAACGTAGCCTATAGTCATCCCCAAAAACTACGACTTTGAAAAGAACGCCCTGGACATGAACAAACCTTCCACAATATATGATTTTTTGTGTTTAGTCGGTGTATCTGAGCTGCGTTTGGAAGTCTGAGCGAAAGAAAGTAATGGTAAGGCATGGGAAGATTTCTGTGCACAAAATTTTCCTTGAAAGTTTGCCGCCTCTCTGTTATCGCACGTGTGGACAAGCTGCCCCAAGATATTTGATTGCATCTTGGTGGCTGTTAATAGTACTGCTAAATATTGAAAGCTGCTGCGTATGCTAGCGCTGGTATGGCATTCGTGAGCGTTGAAGGTCTCGTAGTTGTGAACAATAACTTACAAATGGAAGAAAAATAAATCGAAAATTTCTTAGTCGTATTACTTCCAAATGTCCTAATCAAATTTTGTTTTCATCTTTGTCTTCATAACTTTTAGCGAACAACGCACTTAAAACAGTCACTGAAATTTATCATGGGGTCCTATTTTGCGAGACACAAGTTATCGATGACGTCACTTTCAGCAAGAATTTTAAAGCTACCTATGACAATACTGACTATGAGTAAACTCATAGCCAGTAATGAATTCTGTAACACATACAATAGCAATACATCTTTTGACTAAATATTTGTTACCGCATAAAATCTGAGGGGGGCCCACTTAACGAAATAGAAGCACACGAGACTGACGGGGAAGTTCAAGAATGTTGAGCATCGGCGCATTTGAACCTTGTCCCAGTTGAACCTCTGGGTGGTTGGACGTCAGCGGAACTTAACTTAGTCGCAGTTGAACCACTGGGTAGTTAAATGTCAGCGATATAGATATATAGATACCAGATCTATATATCTATAAGAAGAATCTATAGTAAGAATCCAGATATATTCTTAAATTTATGAAACAATTGGCGCACTCTCATGCAGGCATCACCAATATGTTCACATAAATAATACAATTTTAAGGTGTTTTTCTACATACGAGACATGAAAATGTTCTCCGTTACTTGCAAATATTTCAATGTAACATGTTGATATTTATTCTAGCATACTGATTTTTTTCTAACATTTTGAACCACATGTCACTCCGTAAGATTGTCTAGTTTTACATAGTAACGTCTTTAGATTTATCATCTACTTTCTTTGTGAAGGACTTGTAATTTCCAAGGTCGCGCACTACACTCCGTCATGTTATTTGATCATACAGACTAGCTGCTGTTATCCAGCACAAAGTCAGTCTCCAGGTATTGGAAAAGACAGCGGATCTCGATAGTAAAAGTCAAGTTGTGTCCCTCGGTACTACAGGTGATGCAAGGGTTTCTGAAATGAACCAAGGTGGTGGTAAAGGTCGAATAGCAATATCTTAGGACGGTACAGCATTTTACAGAAAAATACGGTCCGAAGATTCGGAATCTTTTTCCTTTTTTTAATGTCGAATCGCCTGACGAAGAATATGGTTCGTCAGGATTTTCCACGAGTGGGTGAAACTTCATGTTCTTTTTTCCTGACACCCATAAATGGTGTAAAGAGTGACATTTTAACCTGTATACATTTTGATATATCTTTAGATATGAGATTTTCTTACTTTTGTTGTAATTTCGAACAAATAAATAAATACAAAATAAATGCAGGGAGAAAAGTGAAATTGAAATAGGAGCATTTCTGAATATATCGGTGGGAGACGTAGGGTGGCTCTTTTCCTTTTCTCTAACTAAATAAAAATAACAGAACGGCCTATGTTCGTTTAGTACTTGACAAAGGCCACTTGCGATTCATAGAACCCAATCCTGCAATATTTTAATGTAACTAAACAGAAAATCAATTCCCGATAGCCTGACGTCGATACATTGAACGTTTTAATTTTGTTAACGAGTCATTCTATTGAAATTATTGTGTATTGAATCTTTTACAGATACATGAGGAAAAACTGAGGAAATTTAAAAACATGAAAGCTCAAATTACAAGCTACAATTTTCCAATTGGTGTGCGTAAGTAAAATACGAATACATTTTATGTACACAATTCTACATATGGGTTATCGATGACAAATGTAAGTGTGATGTAATACATTTTAAGTAGACCAAAATTGCTGTAAGGTTGTGCTTTTCAATGTACAGTAACAAGCAGTACCATTTTTTTTTCTCAAGCAAATATGCAACGATCCCCATATGAGTATTTTTTCTGATTTTCCTTTAAATTGTGTATCGTTGGAATACGTTCGTAAAGAGAATTCAAATGAACTCCAACACGCTTTCTTGGTTTAATCTACATCTCTAAATGATATAGTTCTGCATTTCATCTTTTAGTTTCTTTTTTTTTATTCAGCCGAAGACCAAAAAATTTACATGGCAGTGCCTTACATTGATTCTATACGGAATATGTCTGATGATGTCGTCATTACTGTTTGGATTTGCTCTTTCTTCAGAAAAGGTGAAATTGAACAGGTGCGCTTCCTACGATAAGATTTATTAGAGGCTGTTGCTGACAAATCACAGTTATCTTTTTACTTTATTCAGTTTTAGATACTACGGGCGAATGAAATAGGGCAATGTACAAAGGTATTTGATAAAAATTGAAGACAATAGCATGGTTATTTCAACTTTTTCATTGTTTATTTCACATACTTATATGTAATCATACCCAATGTATTTCAATTGCTTAAGTCGATATCTATAAGTTTGTGAGGATTTTTGAGGAAACAAGAACATGGAAAGGAACACCATTAGCACAGAAAAAGTTTCGTATTCTGGAATAGTTACGTTCTGTCAAGATGCTGACTTACACTGGCTCCGTGCATGTGACTTTGTGACTAATGTAAAAAGTGTCGATTCGAAAAACCAGGTTGAATCGTCATTTACTAACTCACTAGTCTTCCTTTGGGTGAAACATGAGGATCTCATGTTTAATGTGAACACTTGTCGTTAGTATGTGATAGGAACATCTCGTGAATTTTACAAAACAACTCAATGTGCCCCTTTAAAGATCTTCGTCCCGAATAATATACCATCATGTTTATCTTATCATTCTCCCTGTACGTTTCTCCATTTAAATAGCTGGCAATCGAACAGGATATTTTCGGTCGGATTAAGTTGGATACAGAAAACTCTTTCTTGATGATCGGCATGCGGCAATCAATTGAAGTTGAAGTTACCCTTCCACGCGGTTGGTCAACTGATGACAACAGAAAGGTCATTTGTAAAATAGTGTAATCCCTTCTTTCCCAAAGCATTCACTTTCGGATCGCTGACGTTAACAGATACTTCAACATTATAGAGCCTCATTCCTATTAGCAGGGAGATGTTATTTAGATGGAGGTAGAACGGAAAATTTAGTTAATATCTAAGAACAATGAACGGGGATAAGAAGTGCATTTGACTTAAAGGTATTTGTTTTCAACGTAATTCACCCAGCAATATTATTTTCGTCAACTAGTCCTGAAACAAGTGGCTCGCTCAGAGTATTGTTTTGATGTGTAGGTTGGTACCGCTAACGCTTTAAAAGCCGGCGTCATCAAACTCAAAACGACTTTTCAACTTCACTGAAATAAATGGAAACATTTAGACCATATTTTCAATAAGTTATCGCATTCAAATGCGCTTCAGTGGCAGAAGCATATTTTTGGACAACTAGATGAATAGTTTCCTTAAGTTTCTTGATTAGCGAGATATTACGAAGGTCTATAAGTGCCATGCACGTAAAATTTGTTCATTTGTTATTGCAAACTATTAATTTGTTATTGCAACTCATTGACTTGTTATTAATTTGCCACTAATCGTTACTTTAATTACAAATTATTAATTTGTTATTACAAGTGATTAATTTGTTATCACAAATTATTAATTTTCTTTTGCAAATTCCTAATTTTCTGTTACAAATTATTAATTTCTTTGTTATTACAAATTAATATTTTAATGCAAACCATTCATCCGTTGCACTGATTCGTTTCATATTCCGTACATATGCCAAGTTATCCGTACATATACAAAGTATAGTCAACCAAAAGCTAATCGTCTAGGACAATACTTGTTGGGACACCGCGCTCCTCCTTTTCAAAGTTTCCTGCACGATTACCGCTTACGTCATACATTCACTAGTGGCGCTTAACGTGGAAATGGGAGTGGAGTTCCATGTTGCAATTTTAACTGAAACTCAATGTAATAATAACAAAGTTACTACCCCACGTGCCCAACCTTACATGCCTACCCCAACCTTGCCGTAGTTCTCCTCTACATGTAAACTATTTTTATCCTTCATCCCAATTTTCGCAACCTGGCACCATCTCTGGTTGGGAGTCTTTCGATATTTTATATTCGGGTTAAATGTCAAATTTGTGCTGTTTGAATTGTGTACCCAAATCAGTTCGATCATAGAGTGCAGGATCTTCGTACAAGTGTTTAAAACTTGAATTAGCAAGTAAATCTTTTAGATTTGGGAACCACTGTATTTTCATGTGGAGTGCATATATCAGTGGCGTAGTCAGGCGGAATATTGGGGACGCGATGGACAATGTTGAAAAGTAAAGAAGAACCAAAAAAAAAAGAGAGAGGAAGAGAGAGGAGGGAGGGATGGTAAGTTGACAGACTTGGGACGAACTGGTGCCTAAACTGAAGTGTGGACTAGGAAGTTGCCGGGCTTCACAAGTGTGATCTTTATATGACATTGAAACTAAGACGAAACCGATTACTAACACTATTGAAACAAGGGGAAGGTGTGCGAAATTTTGATTCCGGACTTCGATGGGTCATACATGCGCCTGGGAATATCTGTAAACTGACATTCCTCTTTTTGTACCCCTCACCCATGACGGCGTCGGAAAAGAGACAATGGATTTTTTTCGATATTTCCCCCCTCACAAAAATGTCCTGACTACGCCCCTGGCATATATTATTTGGTAACTAGATGTGATAAGCCATCTTTGGACTAAATGGGAAAAGCGGATACAGGGGAGGGGTTCAAGGGATCTGGGAGCACCCCCCCCCCTTTTTCACCAGAAGGAGCCGCTAAAATGGCTTAGTAATCAGAAATTTATAGCCTCAATGGCCTCTACCAAAACACCTTATTACTATCTCTATGATGTCAGCGATTTATCGGTTGCTTGTAAACCAATATGGAGTCCGTACGATTTGTCTGAGTGATGGTATCGTAAGTTACGGCGCACTAAATTGCATCCTCCGCCAGTCATTTTATCCAGTGAGTGTTTCGAAGGGTGAACCACTTACCCAAGATTATTTGCATTTGAAAGAATAGGCCTTTCCCAGCAAATTGAACTAACCATGTTAGTGCTATAAACATACCTCCATTGAGCTATATACTTTCCGAAAACAGTAAAGGGTTTTTAAGCGCAGTTTTAAACGAAATCCTATGACACCCTTGACAAAAGCAGGAGAGAGTGCGTAAATATGTTTCACTATGATATTCATGAAATTACTCTTTTCAGTTGTATTGTTGACGAATCGGGGCATTTCTCTCATATTCTTTATTTTCTATGTTCCAAAGAAGACATGAAAGCGGATGAACAATTTCATAGGATTCTAAGATTATCCCAACCAATCTAATATTAATAATCAATAAATTGTAATAATAAATTAGTGACCTTTGATAACAAAATAATGGCTTTTAACAAGTAATTAATATTTGAAATAAATTATTAAGTTTTGGCAACAATTCAATAATTTTTAATAACCAATTTTAATTCCGCATGGCACTTGAAGTCTTCCGTAAAGGTATAGATTCTTTTTATACTTCAACATTCGACCCAAATGTATTGTCATAAGCGTCACCGAGCGTTAGAGGGCCGAAAAATGTTACGTATTTCATGACGACTGGCAATACTGTAGCATAGGGAAAATCAGACTGCAATTCTGAGACTGTGGCAGACAACATATAGCTTTTTCCTCTTTTTTTTTTTGCACTTTTTAATCTACTTTAAGTCTCTAGTAATGTCAAGAATGAAGCAAAGAGCAGATGTCGGTGTGATCATGGTGATTTAAACCTTACTTCTAAGCGTTCTACTGCCTTCTAGATAACAGTTCTGTATGACCCATTAATGTAATGACAACCATAAATGTAATGACTTTAACTACATGTGTAATACCCATCACAAATGTAATAAATTTTAAGTGTAAAATAAGTGTAAATGATTAATTCAGCCATAAAGCTAAGAATTTTTACCTCAAATGTAATATTCTGACTTCACCATGAATGTCATGATAATTAACCCTAAATTCAATAAATTCTAAAGACGTCAAGTGGAGCTGGGTGGTCTGTGATCACCCACACTTCACAAACTTACTTTTGAGCAAGAGGTTCAATGCATGCTGTATTATATCTAAAGCAAGTGGATTTTTTTCGTGTATAGGTATATCCTTTGTTATGGAGGTGTGGCCATAAAGGTTGAATGGCAACGACTGATTGGCTCGGCTCAACTGCTAAAGCAGATCTGAGCAATTACCCAGTGTTTTATCTCATCTCTCAGTTAATACGTGGAATAAAATATTGTATTATGGCTCTCCTGGTTGCCATAGCAAAAGTTGCCATGGTAACATTTTGTGTTGTTGATTTGAGGGAGGATCTAGCCTGGTGTGCTACCTGAGGTGGCCCGGAGCCAACCCCCCCCCCCCACCCCTGCAGGAAGGGGCTAAACACTTGTGTGAAGGTGCTTGTGTGGATGTGCGAGTGAAAGGAGAAAGTTTTGTACACGTGCTGTGTTTGCGTGTGTGAGCGAACTTTCAACTTTGCGTCCGCAACTCCTCTAAAGTCACATTGCCAATGAAGGTCAAATTTGGTAGGTAAGCAGCCCATGGTCTAAAATTATAGATTCCTTCAAATTTAATGTCGAAGGTCAAATTATTAAAAATGTTATTTTGTTGTATTTCTCAATTCAAAGTGGCTTCTTTCATCAAATGTGTCAGTAATATAGCCTACACATCTTTATCTTTAAAATCGTCTTAATATGTGTTTGTGGTGAAATTTCATGTTAAGAGGTCAAAGGTCAAATGCAATCCGATGTCTTTCCAGAAGTCAGAAACAGGTCGAACATTAGCTCGGCTTTTTGCATCTGCGATTCGTACAGCCTACAGCCACGCCGTTAAGGACCATTTGCCTTCTATGACCGGTTATGCGGAGTAAAACATGAAAATAAAGTAGCAACCAGCACGCAGCACTACTGAAAGGAAGTTCTTCCTTGTAGAACCTCCTTGCTGAAACAGTACAACCTGGTACTAGTTACGCGATAACAGGCAGGCACTCGATGTAGTAAAAACTAAGAAAAAAGATAATAAAGCTATAGTAATGTTAAACCTTATAATCAATAAAATTTTATTCTTTCGTTAAATTGATTGATAACATCATACTGTTTTTTCAGTGTTGCAGAGGGTTTCTAAATCATCTCTTTAAACTTACTTACAGGAAATTGAATTGATGAGGCTTACTGAGGGTTATCGGGCAAAGGTTCAGTTTCTTTGTAAGACGTCAGGAATGCAAGACCACCGCTCCTTTGTTGATATTGATATCACAATGCGTCAAAGACGTACACCAAATGAAATACAGTTTTTAACGAGAAAGAAGGTTTGTTTCTTAAATGAAGAACATATTTTTTTCTGTTTCTCATTTCGCTTTCTTTGTTCAAACACTTCAGCATTTGAAAAATTTCTGGGAAGATGTGTAGAACTAAAATTGCAGTCAAAACGTAAAGTTGGTCATTTTTTCTATATCGAGTCTTAAAACTTTTCAGTAACGCTGCCTTAAAAGTGAAAAGTGTTTGTTTGATGAAAATAGTTTTAGATGGTTGCTTTGGGGCATAATCCCGACAACATCGAAAAGATAATAACAAATTAATCCCTACAATACTAAATTGGAACTGTGCAAAATAGCTCTTGACGATCAGCAGACAAATTTCATATTGTTTACGTCTATGTAGAGGAAGGATCGCAATGGTTAACGAAAAGTGTAACATTACTGTTAGTTGTCAATTAGTTTTACCTTTAAATTAATTTTGATCTCTGATAGTATGACCATTCATTTCATTTACCCTAACATTTGTAATTGAAACTATGCTAATTAAGGTTCATGTCAGTTCACTGTTTTAGATAGGCCTGCGCCAAACAAGATATTCACTTAAATCGAGGTCGGCTGCCTAACACATTCTCAAATAGGCCTTCACACTACTACTAAAGGTGATTGATCGTCGCATAACAATCTCATGTGACGTCAGTTTCTTCTCGATAACTCTCTGCAATCGTTTCAAATTAAGTTTACGGTCGCTCTTTGCACCAATTATATGATGCCAAAGCGGCATATATATATATATATATATATATATATATATATATATATATATATATATATATATATATATATATATATATATATATATATATATATATATATATATATATATATATATATATATATATACACTCGAGCTAACGATTCTGCTACGTGCAAAGAGTGACTCTCTCTCTCTCTCTCTGACGTTTTCAGAGACTTATCAAGCAGAGGCACGAAATATAAATAAGATGGCTAATCACCTTTACTTTGATAACAAAGGACTTTTAAGACGTTTACCAAGGAGCGTAATGTAACTTTAGAGCTCTTTCTATTCCAGTTAAATTTATTTTGGCTATATGTTTAACTCAGAGTAGTATAAACACGTTATCGCTTGAAAGGACATTTTCATCTGCTCAAAACACAGATGATTACACCACCCCCCCCCCCTCCCCCGCAGTGATATATACCCATCAAATTCGCTAAGGTATATGATAATTCGACATTTCTCTCATTTTCTCAACCAGATGGCTTCTTTCTTTCGCCAAACACAAACGGATGCCGGCGCCGAACCGGGCCAGATCGCTTCCTAAGTCCAAGGGATCAGAGAGAAAGATGCAATTCACCCAGATCAACGTTCCTAGGACTGATATTTCTTGAGCAGAACTAGTGTAATTTTCCACTCCACAGTATGATGTTGTTGATCACTATGTTTATCTGAGCGTATTTTGTTAAATTTACATTTGCTTACTCTCCTTTGTTATACATATTATTGAAATACCCTTTTTCTCTTATGCATGAGGGATTTCCTTTCCTTTTCGTTATTTTATTGATTTATAGTCATGTAATCAGTCGACGACTGATTTACAGACGTTTTGTAGCCTAAGATGTTTCATGCATCTCTGCCATACATTTTCATATTTTAAACCACAACCGAGCGTTGAATGAATGACGTGAGCGCCTAAGTTTAGAGTCGCACACCATTCACTGTGTACACGTACAGTCCACATACTTCATCTACATTCTTGCGATTGCAACTCAACTGTTGTTAGTGGTGGATTTTGCAGTGAACAATACAGTAAAATGAGGAAGTGACGTCACGAATTCTGATGCACTCTTTTCATGAGACGATCCGTTGACTTCAAACCATATTATTATGTTATATAGTCATTGATATGTTAAATACTTTGTTCATGATACTGGGATAAATTTTGCTTACATGTTCAATGACACCGTTATAATTTGTATACTCTGCTTAAGTTCATTTCATTTACAAAATTAATTTCGCTCTACGTTGGTGGACGAGAATTGGAAACTTTCTTCTAAACAAAAATCTGATGTAGAAGTGATATCGCACTCTTATAAAATATCACGGATATTCATAAAACATTTGTCTTGCATTCAGTTTAAAACTTAATAGCCAATAAACAAACAAATTCTTCTGCTTATGCCTTAAGCAGGAAGCGAATATTAGGTCTGCCAGTGTAATTCTACTTTATGTGTTTAACCAGCCAAAAGGGAATTAGATCGCCCACTTGTCTCATTTATATGAAATCGACAGAAAGAGGAAACCTGCAGTAACCCTTCGTGATGTTGTAACAGACCATTTTGCGCTGTTAAAGAGTTACTATCACTGAAGATGTCATCTTTATCACTGTAGTAATGATATTGAACTTCCCGACGAAAATAAGTGAAATACAATTACTTCGTGTTGACTGTTGCATTTTTCTCCACCAGTTAGTTGCTTTAGTTTGTTTAGAACTACATTTGATTATTTTCCAAAAAGTGTAGCGCACCCTATCGTTCGGGGAATAAGGCCCACAGTCTTACTTTAAAGTTTACTCTCATGGAGATTACGCTGAGATTACAAGTTGAAAACTTGAAGAAGGTCAATAAACAGGTCGTTGCATTTCGTAGGGTTGAAAATACGTTCAACCAATTTCTTTTAACATCATCGCTTTATTGTTTGTATTTTTTTATTTTCTTATCCAGGACCAAATGCTATCGAGATAAGTGCGAGTTTGCTCTCATCGACTGAGAACGCTCGGCGTTCGGACGATGGGGGTAGCTGCATGAGAGAGTATTTTTGAAATGACATTGTTGAGATGCGAAATTCAAGGATGCAATCACAACATGAACTAGAGCTTTGCTTACTTCGAACGTTTTCTGCACATGATGCATGAAAGAGGCTGAGAACCTTTTTTATCTTATACCTATACATATAATGTACGGGATGAGATAATGTAGTTGCTTTGATACGGTAGAATGTGTTATGTCTGTCTCAGTTGCTATGGCAACGGTTGCCATGGTAATATGGTCCATGGGACCTTCAAATATATGACCGGTATACAAGATTTTATCTAAAATTCATGTTTTTATGTATTGTAAGATCAAAGGTCAAGTTCAGGGGTCAAAGGTCAAATTTGACAGAGAAAAGTCTGCAACTCTGCCCAGACCGCAAAGCTGACGAAGGTCAAAGTTGGTAGATAGATGACCCATTTTCTGAAGTTGGGTCTCCTGTGTTCGATCAAACTCTCGATCGACTATAATGCAAACAGGTAAAAGAGCAAATGATTATGGACGATGATAGGGATGAGATGCAACTCTGTGGATTTCCCTCTTCTTTTAATTTTTTACGCCAAATGGTTGCATAATTGTGAACAGATTTATGGGAAAGTAATAAGATTGGTTTACATGATTGATTTTTACATTTGCTTGCCTCTTCTTTTCTTTTTCTTTTTTCTTCTTAAATTTCTCAAGAACCTCGTTTGATCAGATTTAAAGCATTTTAGAGAACACTGCTTACTCAGAATTTTACCAAAATTGCATGTTGATGTCAATGTTTTTTTTCCCATCTCCCTTTATTTCTCAATATTTACAATCGGATGAAATAGATGTAGCAGGCAAAAGATAACAGTATAGCTTACAAAATATTGATACAAATACAAACGAGTTGAACTTGGTTAAATAAGATATGACAAAAGAAAACAAGGCATCGAAAAGAGAACTCAAGTTAAACACTTATTTGAATTATGAACACAAATTCGAATGAACAAGAATAAACATGACTTTCTTTAAGTAAACCTCAAAGAAAATTGAACTCTTGTGTTATTGTGTCTTCCACAAAGGATATGACAAAACTCGTGAAAATCGTTATGTTTTAATTTTCAAACAAAGAAGGCATGTGATCAAAGGAATTCTTTAATGCATTAAATTTTCTTAATTTCTTTTGGGATGTATCGGGTTTTGAATTAATGTAAGCTTCCACTTTCAACGCAAATTTCAGTTTGTACCAAAACTCATTACAACTTGGTAACCTTTCATTTAATTTACAGTTATAGATATAATATTTCAAATGCAAAATAAAATAATTCATCGGATGATTTAACAGTAAATTATATCCAAAGAAATAATCTTGCTTTGTTAATATAAATTGATTGCCAAAACATAATTGCTCGGAATCCAAAACGAAACTGGACGTGATCGGACACTCCCAAAACAAATGTTCCAAGGTTTCAGGATCCCTATGGCAAAAGGTGCAAATCTGACTATCCTTCTTTCCCATTAAAAACAAAAGACGATTTTGATGTTAATGTTACTTTTGTGGAAATTGAACTGAAACTTCATGTTGGAAAATAAAAAGTCAGCATCAACTGACTGACTTTACTGTAATTTTTTAAGTTGCCGTTTGTTTTGTCCTTGCTTTGGTTTAATTTTTTTTTTTTTTTGTTCTTTAATTTCTCGAGAACCTCGTTTGATCAAATTTAAAGCATCTTAGAGAACACTGCTTACTCAGAATTTTACCAAAATTGTATTTTTATGTCACTTTTGTGGAAATTCAACTGAAACTTCATGTTGGAAAATAAAAATTCAGCTTCAACTGACTGACTTAATTGTAATTTTTTTAAGTTGCCGTTTGTGTTGTCCTTGCTTTTGGTTCAATTGGAACCACGTCCGTCAATCGTGGGAAAGAGGGGACGCGTCATGTATACCCCACATTTCGATAGTAAGGAGTCATAATGTCAAATGTCAACAAGTAACAAACAATATCGAGCAAAAATGTCTCCCTACCCCCCCCCCCCCCAAAAAAAGAAGAAAAGTCCAGGAGTCTGTACGCCAGTGTGCTGATCAGCCCTCATTGAAATATTTGCAAAGTACCCGAGAAAATCAAAGAGGATGGGTAATTTATTATGGTTCTTGTATCACTGAACTCCCTCAAAAATTATCCTTTCAACCATCTCCCAGCACTCTTAGTTTGTTGCATATAAATAGTCGTAGTCTCTGGAAGAATCATGAATCAATTACAAATTTACTCTCTTATTGCAACTTTGATGTTGTCGGAATTTCTGAAACTTGGTTAAGACCTAATACTCACTTGCAAATGATGAAAATACCAAATTATAAGTTTGTCGATACTGACCGTGAAGACAAAATGGGTGGTGGTGTGAGATTTTACATTGCCAATGATATCAATTATATTATTCGTTACGATCTTATGCATCTCAGTAACAATTTTGAATCCATGTTTATCGAATTAGTTTCTAGTTATAGTAAAAACACTGTTATTGGTGTGATCTATAGTCCTCCCAACAGCAATATTTCTGTTTTCATCGATAGTATTTCCATCTTGGCAGATGCTTTAAACGATACCAATAAAAACTGCATTCTTATGGGGGATTTTAATATTGACTTGCTTAAATATGGTACTGATAGTAATACTAGTAGATTTGTTGATATTTTATGTTCTTCATCATTTTCGCCCTTAATTAAAAGTCCAACTCGTATCACAGAAAATTCTGCAACGTTAATCGACAATATTTTTTTGTAATTATCATAATAGCTCACTAACTTCGGGTATCATAATTTCTGATATAAGTGACCACCTACCAGTGTTTTGTATCCATCACATTAAATCGTAGACTCCTGACAATAATACCTCTTATTTCTATAAAAGAAAAATTACAGCAGATACGTTATCCAGCCTTGCTAGAGAGCTTCAGCTATTTGATTGGCACTGGTTATATCTTACAACTGATGTTAATACAGCCTACGATGGATTTCTTAATACGTTTTTGTCTTTCTATGATAAGCACTGTCCCTTGTTCAAGCACATGTGTAAGAAAAAGCGTATGTCTTCTCCTTGGATGACTCCTGCTATTCTTAATTCTATACGGTATAACAGTAAACTATATAAAGCTTTCATTAGAAATCCTACCTCTGAGAGCAAATTACATTTTTCAATATACAGAAACCATCTAACCAGTGTCATTAGGTTGGCAAAGAAGCAACATTACATGCAAGTATTTGAAAAAAATAAAAACAATATCACAACAACATGGAAAGAAATCAATAAATTGCTGAATAAAGCTCCCATCACTACAAAAGTTCCTAAAATAAACTATAATGGCAACGTCATATGTGAGGAGAAGACTATTGCAAGTGCATTCAATTTTTTTTTTACAAATGTCGGTCCCTCTTTAGCCGAGAGGATTTCTACATGTAATACTAATCCGAGTAACTTTTTAACAGATCCTAACATAAGTTCCATTTTTCTCTCTCCCACTAATCCTTCTGAAATAATCAATATTATTGCAAAACTTAAAAATAAGTCTTCTGTCGGAGTTGATGGCATTTCAACTAGTATTTTGCAGGCTGTCTCCCATACTATTGCACAACCATTATCCTTCATCTTTAACATGGTACTTGCAAGTGGTCAATTTCCTGACTCCGCCAAATTAGCTAGGGTCACTCCAATTTTTAAGGCAGGGGCTTCCGATGATGTTGCAAATTACAGGCCGATCTCTATACTTACTTCGTTATCTAAAGTAATTGAAAAACTTATTTATTCTAGATCTGTCGCATTTCTTAATAAAAACAAAATCCTATGTTCTAATCAATTTGGATTTCGACCAAATTATTCCACTTATATGGCAGGTGTTGATGTTGTAGATTTTATCAGTAATGGTTTTAACTTAAATCAGTCGACAGTTGGTACTTTTATAGATCTCTCTAAAGCCTTCGACACTGTGAATCATAATATATTGTTAAGTAAATTACATCACTATGGTATTAGAGGAACAGCTCACGACCTATTTAAAACTTACCTTTCGAATCGTAAGCAATGTGTTGCAATAGGTGGAAATATCTATCTATCTATCTATCTATCTATCTATATAAATACTTTAAGGGTTTATTACCGCCTGTCTTTGATTCCTTCTTTGGTCTTAATAATCATTACAATAATTGTCCTACTCGTAACGCTTCCTCTGTCAACATTGCGTATTCTCGTTTAGCTTTAAGTAAAAGAACAGTACGGTTCTCCGGGCCGACTCCTTGGAATTCCCTCGACCTTGAACTCAGAACTTTACCTACGCTGTCTATACATTTGTTAATCACCTCAAGGAATTTCTTTTATGCAAAAGCAACACGTAATATTTTCGTTCTCTCCTGTACTGTATAGTTTTTTCGTACTGTTATTCGTATGGCGATGGGGTGGTGGGGTTAGGATTGGTGGGGTTGGGATTGGTGGGGTTGGGATTGGTGGGGTTGGGATTGGTGGGGTTGGGATTGGTGGGGTTGGAATTGGTGGGGTTGAGGTGTCGGGGATGGGGTGGTGGGATGGGGTATTGAAATGGGTTGTGGGGAGGGGACTTAAAGTTTTTCCTGTTTTTCCTCTTCTTCTATTTATAAATGGTGGATCTGGCTTGTAAAAGCTAAGCTTTTTTTCAGATTATCCATTCTCTTTTTTCAATATTGTTATTTCATTACATTCATTATACTGTGTATCAAAAAAGAGAAAAATAAACGAACGAACCTCTAACCTGCTTCTGATATGTATTACCGTACCATTTTTCATAAATTCATTTTTAACATGAATTGAGGAATTGCAGACAGGATATCCCCATTTCAAGGCTGAATGTATGTAATGCAGCTTGCGATGGCCAGAAAATGCCATTCCCGGCCATATGGACGGCTGGAAAAGCCTACATTTTTTTTTGTACGCACCTACCACGCAAGCCCTCAGGTGATAGCCTAGTCTTCGTCCCCGGTTAGAAACCCTGGACGGAGACGGTCACGTTAATGGACGTTATCCAAATAAACCATCAAAAAGTGAAGTGCTTTTACCCCTGTCAGAGCAGCTTAATCATTCAATCTGTCAGTTAGTGAAGCATTCCCCCCCCCCCCCCCCCACACACATTTCAATTTGTTTTGATTGTTTCTGTAAGCCGCCACCTCAAACCGATGGACAATATACAATCGATCAACTGGATAGAGACAACTGAAAAGGTGCTCCTTGGTTTCGAATACAAAACAAAGATTGACCACAGTATGAGAGACAATTTCGAAAAACATTTCACAAAATATGCAACACCTTAGTTTCCTAGCTACTGAGACCTATTCCACATCTTTTGATAATGTGATATTAGAATATGTATGATCAGTGCCGTAGCCAGTAGGAGGGGGTAGGCCGGGGTAATGCAGGGAGAGAAAGTGAAACGCAAAATTTTTCTCGTATGCTCTGCGCCAATTAATGGTGCGGCTCCTTGTAGGTAGTCCTGCCAAGGAGGTTTTGCAGGCACCCAGTCCCCTACAACACTTTTTTTTTTGCTTGCGTATCGTAACCATTATTAACGGGATTCGAACGGCAACTACCACGAATTAGGATCAGTAGGATACATACTTCATGCATGGTATATCCAGGTATTTAGGTGCCACCTTCACCCCGAGACACCCAATAAACGAGGCATTAACGTCTCTTTATTTTAAAGTAAGGAAGACAAAATTGAGTGATTAGACATGAAACCAGTCGTTTCAGCAGCAGAGAAACAGTTTTTGCTTAGTGCCATTGCAAGTGGTGAGGTAACGGTTTACAATCCTCTTTCAGATGACCCCTCGACAGAATCCCCCATGGTAGAATCCGATAGACCTTCTACATTACGTCCCGAAAGTACCAGTTCCACTACTATCAAACAGTGGCCTTGTGTTGCTGTTACTTAGTCACCGTAACTACATTAAGTGTTAGCCCGCCCAGACTGAGACTAGACTACTATTAGTAAAAGACTACTACTAGTACCACTAGACTGCAGCCTTTGTTATTCATGTTAATTATTACCTCAGTTAATTTACCAGTATTAAAGGCTGTATTGCATCACCCTAAGCTATATTTTTACCACCCTGAAAGCAAAAGTTTTTGTCTTTAAAGGCTGTAATGCATCACCCCAGACAGCTTCAATTCTCCCAACCACCTGCCTCTAGTTACTCCCTCGAGCCTGTCTTACATTCCTCCACATGTGTAATCAGAACAATGGATCCCTGTACGCTGTGTAATATGAGCTACTCTGCATCTTTCGAATTTGCTGGCAATCTAAGGGTACTGTAACTGAGAACCAGTTGAGAATTTTCCTTTCAGGGAGGTAAAAATATACAGTAGCTTATATTGATGCAATACAGCCTTTAAGTCTTACCATGCAGACTAACTGTAAATAGTAGCATTATTTATAGCATAGGCGGTGGGCCCAGAAATGATGCATGTAAGGATTTGAAACGTTCAAATATGAAAGAATCCATGACCAGAAGTGACGTCAACAAGGATACAGTATCAGACAAATAGTTAGAAGAGTTGGTGTATTGGTTGAGCACTTGTTTTGTACTTTTTTTTTTCCTTATCTGAATACTCTTACAAGAGTTTTATACATTCTTTGAATGGAAAAACAGTGAAAACCTGTTGAATAAATGACAAAAGTACAATCTGCAACAAAAGAGGTTGGCAAGGTTACAAAGAGCATCTGACCCAAAGAAGTCAAGATAACAATCCATCTCAAGTCGAAAGCATAGCCCACTATGCTGCATGAGCGTATTTGGTCATTGGGTGTTTGAAAATGAGGGGGCATCCAGTAAGACCGAAGGTTCACCAGGCCGAAGGTTCGCGAGACCGAAAGTCAAGAAGGTTCACAAGACCAAAGGTCTGCAGGACCAAAAAGTTAAAAGGTCTAATCTTAAGTCTAATCTTAAGAAGATGTGCTAACAGACCCAGAACACGTTGCTGTTTTTGTTGACTCTGCCTCTGTACAGTAATAGTGAAGTTTGTTCAAGATGCTGGATCTGGATGCTGGATCGATGGCTGTGACAGCATGGCAGTTACAGTGCCTGGCACACTGAAAGTGCACTAAATTTGAATGGAAGTTGTTAACACTAGTTTGAAGCTGACTTTCTTTGACAGTCTCGTGATGAAGACAGATGCAGAGTGCAGGAACAAACCTTCACTACTGCGCTGTGTCCACACACTTTACCAGGGCTGACTTGGTGACAATCAAATATGAGCGTGAGATCGGTTTCCAAGTGAAAAGCACAGTATAGTGCTTTGATTCTGCATGAAGTCACAATCAAGTGCATGAAAAAGGGTGTACATAGCAAGTGAGTCAGTGTGGTTATGGTGAGGTCGATCACTAAACATGAATCTGTAAAAGAGCGCAACCCAAATCACTCATCACAGACAGAATTCTGAAGAAGTATGTGCCCAAACTTGTTGGCATTTTGGGTGCACGTAGTTGACTCCCACAAATGCAGTGATATTGCAAAGTAAGTCTGTGTTGCTATTTTGTAATCGCTGTAACAGATAAGGATTACTTGTATTTGATGCATTATGCAAGTGAACATGCCAAGTGTAGCTGACTATTGTGTGACAACTGCTACAGTAGCAAATAAGGAAATTTATGAGGACACGTATCGTTTCTTGCAAAATTTCGAATAGCCCAATCATCTCTAAACTCTTACAGTATCAATTTTACTTTTGTGATGTCCCTTGCCAGTTACATGCCTACAGTACTTGCTTGCCACATTCTTTCAAAAACGTACACTCCACTCAATATCTAGAATAGCTTGAATACATGTATTGCACATTTTATTTTTCTGTTCAGTGGTGTGTTTTTCAAGGAGTTTCAACCATTTCAATGACATACAGTATATGTATCCCTATTTGGACTATCAGATGAAAATGCTAAAATTTAAACACTGCATCTTGTCTACAGTACATATTACTACACTGTACAGTGCCTGTTAAATTCTAAAGCTCAGTTCATGTGGTAAAATCTGCATTGATTTAAATTATAAAAAATTTATGGAGACAAAGGAATGACAAAATCTAAGTTTTGTCCGAGAAGGAGTATAAATTTACAAACCTCAAGCAGTGGCTACATTTTTCAGTTTTTACTACAACTTGAATTTTGTTCAGTTGAAATAATGAAATTGCCATAGCACTTTCTGATGTCATGCTTTTATCATGTTTGTGGGCCTTTCAACGATGTTCTCTCAAAGGTTATGGAAGCTACGAATCTTAAATGTGGTGAACTGGTGGACTGTATTGGTGTATGTCTACAAAATTTGATAGTGATTGGCAATTTTGTTTTCATGTTACCAATCCTTTCTAATTTTTTCACCAAAAGGCCTACTCTCCCAGGAATTTTGGTGTTGTCTCTTGAATTTATCTCATCGTCGAAAGGGTTGTTTGTGCATAAAAGTATAATGGCCTTTTTCTAGACCGATTGGTGTGCAAAATGTTTCTTTTTGGGATAAAGTTAATTTCTCCTAAATGTAACAAATAATTCAAAATTAGCTAATTTAGATTTTGCACCTGTTTTGAAGCTTTTTAAAGGTGTGAATTGATTCAAATTTGTTACAAAACTATAGAGAAAATGCAAAATGCTGAGATCAACTTGTTTGTGTCCAAAATCAAGGTTCTAGTATTTTCTCACACTCCCTGCTTTCTATACCGAGTCATTTCAGTGTTGTTAGGCTGTGCTACACCTATCGACCAAAATCTCACGCGCAGCAAGCCTCTTGATTGAACAGTTCGTTTCACTGTGTGTGTGCACTCCCAACAACTATTGTATTGGCAACAACTGCTATGGTTCTAGAGATTTTTCAGTAGCTGCAACAAGTGACTGTAAGAAAGATTACATGTAATGAAGTCAGGAGAGTAAATGAGTGGTAGAAAAGACTGAGATAATGTGAGAGACTTTTGGCAAGTCTAGCTTTAATACCCAAAATGCTTTGTTTCCTTATTCCGAAGCTTGTGATATATACCGGCCAGTAAGCTGTCTTAACTGTCGAAGTTTACATCATTGACTATAATGTTACCAGCAGTGAATTATTTATTGTTACCCTTTAAATAATATCTGATTTGCAGAGGTTAGATGGAAGAGACTGTTATGACTACAGAAAGATACGGATTACTTACGGGACCGAGAGAGGTTGTTGTGAGGTTCAAGTGGGAGACACACGGTAAATTGAAAATTCCTTTTAAGCAGTCTTTTTCACATTGATTTTCTGTCATTTTTGTACAATTTCAGTATTCCCTACTGCAGTTTTGATTCTGCGTACCTGAATGTTGAATGACTTCTTTTTAGTATGGTGTTAGTCAACCTGCAAATCTCACATGCTTGAGTGCATGCAGAGTTTACATGAACTCTGTGAGGCCAGGACGTACTTCCACTGGAGCGTGAGTGATTACTCTCTGGATGCTATCCCTCATTGGAGTGGGTAGCTATAGCTTCCTCTGAGATGATCTTTGGTTAGATTTGTGAGGCATGCCTTACATGTATCATCATTACTTCAAATGTGATCATGATTGGTTTCATGTGCAATCTGCTGTATGTTTTATCTTTGCAACACAAAGTAAGTATTCATTTGTATGTTATTAACAAGCATTTGAAGAGCATTTCATGTTTTCTCTGTGTAGAGTCCTTGCACAGACGTCATGTGAAGTTGTGAAACCAAGCAGTTCCAGACCTTCAGAGGGAATGTTGCAGATAAATCTTGAACTTTCTCCTATGGCATCACCGAGATTTGAAGTTGGAAGGTAAGAATTAGTGTACAGCTTCCTCATAGAAATTTGCTTTCGAAAATACAGTTTAATTTCATTACCAAAATTTATATCAAAAAGTTACTTCTCTTTGTGGGTGTTATCAGAACTGGCTCCTTCTGTTTGGTAGCTAATTCTGCTACATGATCTGTGTAGTACAATTCTCTCTCTTTTTCATTTTATTTTCACTTTTAGTAATAATATTTTGTGACAATTGCAGAATGTTGTCTTAATTATTGCCTGACCTGTGCAATAAATCACAGTTGTAGTTTGTTATTTAGTTTGCTGTTTAGATAAGTGCAGGGTTGTGTGTATGTCATAATTGACATGTTATTTGTATGGACATGGTAACTCAAAGAGGAAAGTTTGGGCGGTTGTGGCTGATGATTGATCATGATCTATTGTTAATACATCAAAAGCTATCATGCTTGGTGCCTTTGTTATTAGTATTAATGAGGTCACTGGCCACTGTGTCAAACATCACACTCTTGAATAACTGAAACATAAATCAGGGTGATATGATGATGCTAACCCACTGTATGTGGGTAAGCTGATGTTCATTGAAACTGATAAACTTATTTAGAATTGGGGTGTTTGAAATGCACATTAATAAAAGGTCAAAGGTCATATGTGGTCATAGGTAACCAAAAGGTAAAATATTTGGTAAACAGTCTCCGAAGTACCAGCATTTGTTAAAGGCTATTTGATTTGCACTGCAGACTTCAAATTAAGAATTAAGGTGTAAGTTGCTTGATTTTACTGTACACAGTTTAGGCAGATAATATTTTGTTCAGATAGCCCATTTTGAATTAATTTTTCTGTTTCCTGAAAGTCATTTGAAGTTGAGATCTTTCAGATTTAGCAGTATACACCAAACATCCTTTAGATGTGGTTTTAATAAGCAAAGAGCAGAGTCTCCCAGGCAGAGTCCGTAGCATAGGGTTGTACTTGATCCGTGCTGTTTGTTTGAGGGTGCACTAGATGAAAGATGTACTTAAAAAATACTGCTCTCAGTATTGTGTATTAGTTTCTGTGCCAAACTCGTGAAAAAAAAATAAACAGTGACATGTCTGTGATAGAATATTAAAGATACAAAATGTTGATCCATTTTGAAAATTTTTGCAGGTGCATGTGCACCCATGCCCTCCCCTCAAACCCCCCTCCCCCTTTGTTTCTCCACTGTGCTGTGCTTGACGTAAAGCAGAGTCCCTCAGATGTGATTTAACAAGACATGGCAAGTAATACTTACAACAGATTTGGTCAGATGTAGTTATGATTTAAGGGATTTCAATGAGTCATAAAGATTTTTATTGACTAGGTGAAAATTTTTCACCAGTTTGAATATGGTGCCTTGTCACTATTACTCAATGAAGAAGTGGCCAGATATGTTTGCAACAAATTCAGCAGATAAAGTTAAATTCATGTGCAAAGAAAATGCTGTTGATTTCTTCCTGCTTTTCTCTCATCGACAGAATGTCATCTTTTGGTGTCGAGTTGAACAGATTGCTAGAGCGATCTGTGAGGGAGTCCAAAGCTGTGGATACCGAGAGTTTGTGCATAGTTGTTGGTGAAAAGGTTTGCAGTTTTCAGTATTGCTTTTAGAAATTACAACCATACATTTCCGGTCACGTATGTGAAAAAAAAGGAAGGAGGTGTATGCAACTTTTTCTTTTTACATACGTAACACATGCTACATTTGAATCCCATTGGATGCTTTGATCTTCCACGTGTTCCTGGGTTTGAGTGCATTTTTCCATCCTAACTTTAAAAATTAGTTGTTTGTGACGTTTAAAGTGATGGCATGAGTTTGAAAAAACTAACAACAGTAGCCACTTTGGTTCTTCTTCTATTTCCCCAATTCCAACAATGCGGCACTAGTGCTGTGCATGTCGTTGCCTTAAATCGTGCAATGACCAAAAACGTCCGATGCCGAAAATTTCTCAAACTTTCCGTAATGGTGCAAATCCTGAAAAATTTGAACCTTTCGTTTTGAAAATAACTGTCCTTGCTAAGGACGTTAGACCACACCTGCAATATGTTCATGCACACTTAGGTGTCTTGTTTGTTTTTTGCTGAGGAAAATCCACTATGATTTATCACATTCCGCTGCAGAACGTTTGCTCCAAATGAGTAAGTGATACTGCCCCTGAGGAGGGTTACATCCCAAGTAGGTGCAACGTTGCCTTATCGTTATGTACAAAACAGCGGTGTTCAAGTACCTGGAAGGACCATTTAAGAGCTTCATGTAGCTCCCGCTGTTCTGTACTACGTTTATAGACCTCAGAATCTTGAGTTAGTTATTATCTACATAATAGTAAGACCCTAACTCCTCTCGCTTAGTGTAGGTTTAAGTGCTTAATAGGTAATGTAGGAAATTTTTCACGGTGAACTGCCATCTTTTCAGATCTATTTTCACTCTTATTGAGGGAAACCGATACATTGTTTACATAGACCTAACGTTCGCTATAGGCCTACTGTACTTGTATTCACTGTTAACATGTACATATCTTGCCAATTTTTTTTTTCAATAATACACAATTTTATCGTAATTTAATGTTCAATTGTCCAATAAATTTATGGCTGTTTTAATTACTTACCATCGGCTAAATCTGGAAAGTTTTGCTTACAATAGACTTCATGACAGTCACCTTTCTAACATCAGTCTGTCTCTGAACAGACGACAGCTTTCGAAGTGCTCGCCAACACAAGACAACCTTTTCCAGTTTCTAAAGAGTTTTTTTTTGTCCTTGGGAATTTTAGAATTCTACCTGCCATGGTCACTCATTTTGCCACAGTCATAAACAACACCACACTTTGGTCATTTTTCATGAAAGACTACATGCATTTGGATGAAAAAGGCTATAAGGTATTCTCTTTGGCATGAGCTAAGTATGCAACTAACGTTACTTGTTATACTGTAGCCTAGTACAAGTATAGTGGCTGTACTGCCATACCACAGAAATAGCCGTATTAATTTTTGTGCGCAGTACACATACCTACTGTAAGCCTGTGCTGGCGATGTAGCATAGTACTGCATGCTATTCTCTGCAGCTCAAACTGTGACATTGAATACAAATACCAAGGATGCCTACAGGTCTTTTCAGCTACCACCTTTAGGGAATGCTGATCGCAACCTTGTCCATGTGGTACCAAAATAGAGACCTGTTGTGCAACGCCAGAAGCCGCTGACAACCTTGATGAATAAACTGAAACTGTTTGTGGTAATATCAACTTCTGTGTGGAACTTACTATTCCTGTCAAGAGGGTTAAGGTTTTTCCCAACAATAAGCTGTGGATCACAAAAAGAATTAAAGAAGTTATAAACAGAAAGAAAGGACTGTTTGGTAAAGGGGATAAAGAAGGTTTAAAAAGGGTTCAATGTGAGTTAAAAATGGTCATTCG
Organism: Stichopus chloronotus; assembly: GCA_021234535.1. Classification (NCBI taxonomy): domain Eukaryota; kingdom Metazoa; phylum Echinodermata; class Holothuroidea; order Aspidochirotida; family Stichopodidae; genus Stichopus; species Stichopus chloronotus. The sequence goes on from CM037834.1 coordinate 1,046,390, forward strand.
TTAAGAGAAATCTGCTTGTTGTCAAAAAATTGAAAAACATTTTACAGAAAACAACATAGGTCTGGGAAGGTATGCCTCTGATGAGTGGGCATAAAAATGATAAAAATTCTTGTTCTTTGCCTTGTATTAATGTTGATTGTGCCAATGACCTGAACAGATTCTACAATTGGTGTGATGATCATGATTTCTCTGCCCAACATGAAAGTTTGCTTAACTTGCTTTCTGATTCTGAGCTTAACTTAAAAGTGAGTGAAAGCGAGCTTATTAAGCATTTTTCCAGCCTTAATATTTCCAAAGATAACTAGACCTGATAAGCTCTCATGCGAAGTCTTAAAACATTGTGCAATTCAGTTCTCGGGAATTTTACCGTCATTTTCAATTTGTCTTATAAAGGTAAACGTATCCCTTATTTATGGAAGCAATTTTGTATCATACCTGTGCCTAAAAAAAGTGCAATATCTTGTCTGAATGACCTTCGACCCATTGCTCTTACTGATGTACCAATGAAAATTTGCGAATGTATTTTTGTACAATTTGTTAGACCTTCAGTGACACCTTTTTTAGATCCTCTTCAAATTGCTTCTCAATCAAAACGTAGTTTTGACGCTGCCATTTTAACTATTCTCGACAGATTGTATTCCCATTTGGAATTATCTAGCAGATGTCACAGTGCACGTATTTTATCCTTTGATTTTTCTTCAGCTTTTAACACTATACAAACCCACATTTTAATCAAGAAGTTACTTAGTATGAACATTCCCTCTGGCTTCATTCAGTGGATTTTTAATTACCTAAACAACAGGTCACAGTTTGTAAAACTTAGCTCCAATTGTCATTCAGATTTACTGCATTCAAACACAGGAGCCCTCCAAGGAACTGTTTTAGCACCCTTCCTTTTTACTTTATATACATGCAATGCTAGATCATCTGTAGATTCTTGCCCCCTTGCTAAATTTGCTGATGTTACTGCTCTTATTGGTTTGATTAAAGGAGGCAAACATGACAAATTTTTAACCCAGCTCAGTTCTTTTGTTAATTACTGTGTTGATGATTTCCTAATTTGAAATGTTTCAAAGACAAAATGGTCATTAATTTCAGAAATAATGTCATCCCTCTACCTACTGTGCAAATCAAGGATTCTGTTGTTGACCGCATCCATAGGTATAAATATCTTTGATAGTGATTAATGACACTTTGACATGGGGAGATCACGTTGATATTGTGATAAAGAAGCTTAATTCTAGTTTGTACTGTCTTAGGAAACTTGCCAATTTTGATGTTCCTCCTGAAGTATTGTCCATGTTTTACTGTTCAATCATATGTGGTGTGTTTCGTCATTGTCTTGTTTGCTGTCGAGGAAATGTTAATCATACGGAGAAGAAACGCATTGATAGCATTCATCAGAAAAGCAAGACATTTGTCAGTCAGTCCCAGCCTTCCCTGGGATTCTATTTATGATAAGCTCATCTTAACCTCAAAGTGAAATTTCTCATGGATGATCAAAGTCATCCATTGTTTTACTTCACTGAGGATAACCAAATGAAGAGCGGAAGGCTAAGACTTCCCACTCTAAAATCCAATAGGTACCGTGACTCATTCCTGCCATGTGCAATTAAATTTTTTCATGAAAACTTTACCAGATAATATATACGTATATTTTTGTAGTTGTTTTTATTTTTATGTTACGAGTACTCAAATTTTCGTGATGGAGTAATTAAGTTTCCATATCTTATCTTATTTGAACTGGTTTGTTGTTATCCACCCCTGATGTCTCTTTTCAGATCTCTGGAAAAGCATGACAAGCCTGCCTCAACTGCCAAAAACTCAATTTAACACAAATTACGCCTAAAATCTAATTTTAAAGTGTTACCAAGATTGAAAAAACTGAAGTTGTACATGTCAGAAATATGATGTTTCATTTTCCTGAAAGCGTATCTCGCACGTTGCCACAGTATCTTTGAGTTCATTCACTATGCAAACATGCTACTTCACTGCTCGAAGACATAGTTTTGTGTGTAGGTACAGTAGCACACAGTATATTGTACAACACTTGTGTGCTACTGCCCTTCACACGTGTACATTGTGATGTACAGCCCTGATCCCTGTTGTGTAGTGAATATACATCAGGCTCTGGTGCTTCATTTTCATTGGCCTGTTCTAGCAAGGTTCAATGTGAGACAATTATAAGCTTTGTCTGCAGCATGTTTCCACATTTTGGGACAATGTTTCCACTAAATTTCAAAGACTTTGGTTGGGATTAACAGTTTGAATCTCAGTAGTTTTCCCTAACTATTTACGTGGTCCACTTGAATGACAATAAAGTTAGACATGAATTTCCCATGCTTACAGTTTCTTCAAACTCACGCCATCGCTTTCAGAGAAGGTGAACCTCACAGAAACCTGGTAGTGTATGCATGAATGTATGTCAATACTATAAATACTTTTTCTTAACACTCTTAGTGAAGTTGTCACATTTTGTGAAAAAAACTTTAACATCGAGACAAAACTCTAACTTCCATATATTTGCTGCATTTGTGCTTTACCTCAGAAAAGCTCTAAGTGCTTTACACAATGAAAAACACAAAGCTAGCAAGAGTTGAAATAAAATGTCATAAAGCAAAAAATGACAAGATTTATAGCACAGTAACTGTACACAAGCAAAGTAAAACATAGCCAATAATTCATGCTATTGTTGTACATTTTGCAGGTTCATGGGTTTCTTGTGTCAACATTTATATGCACTTCCCACTTCAAATGTTTGTTGAAAGCATAAAACTGCAAATAGTTTTGTGTTCGGTGTGATAAACACTTGAAATGTGTGACTCGAGGCATGGCATCCATCAATTTTCGCCAGAAGCAACAGACTAAAAGGTGCTTGAAATAGAGACCAAAGACTCAGCTGCCAGTGTGAAAACGATAACTCTTGTTCACATCAATTTAACTTAAAAGTGTCAATATTTACAATGAAACTGAAATCAGCCTTCACCAATATGCTTACATGAGAATGTCACAACCAAAGAAACTTTTGGCTTAATACAACCTTTAAAAGACCAAGTGACATGTGTCTAGAAAAGAGTTAGCTTCATTCAGAACTTGCAGAGTGAAATGCTGAGTGATAATCTGTTGGAATTGTGTTTCTGTCTATTACCGTTTCTGAGATACGGCTTTTTAAAGTTTGAGGAAAATGCAAAACAGATGATGTAGGGTGTTGCACAGTGTCAGTATTTCTTTTGTTGGGCCTTTAACATTTTACCTCTTAATTACTTATTCTCTGGGTTTAACGTCATATGTGATATCAACATTTCTAAAGAAGGCACAAATAAAACCCTCAGGGCATGTAAAATTCTCAGTTGTCCTTGAAATAAAGGTTAAGTAAACAAAGGATAACATAAGGCATATCAGGCAAGTCCCTCCCGGTATGTCACAAATTTGCATATTTGGCGTATGTTTATCCATGATGCAATTGTAAAAGAGAACTTTGTGTCTAAAATGGTCAATGTTTGATGGATTTTCGTGAAAATTGTGACTTTTTTCAACTTTTCTAACGATAAATATGGTCAATACTCCAAAATGTGTTTTTTCATGTCACATGTACTTTAAAAATGAGGAGATACACTATATTTAGCATTATTACATCGGTTCATCGTATTCTGTACAAAAGAATGGTCGCATTTTTAATATTAGGTGATGGTGATGAACATGGATGATCTTGATTTACGATCTTGAATAGGTCATATCGCTATGTCATCAAATAAGCCTTACTCATCATCAAGCAAAGAAGAAAACCCATTTGTGACAGTGTTTGCAGAATAAGTCACAGTTTGTTGGGAAAATTTTCAAAAGAGGAGCGCATACTTCACCAATGTCACGTCATTTCTGTATGTTATCCTTTCTTCTTCAGTGTATCGTACATTGATATTCCATTTTTACAAGCATTTTTTGGCTCTCATCTCTTTGACAGGTGTGGCAAATTAGAGTAGACATACATACCTTGAATTTTGACGGTAATTTGTTAGATTGCAGCAGTATCGCCGCCATAGCATCTCTCCATCACTTCAGAAGACCAGAGGTCACCGTGACAGGAGAACAAGTCACCATAGTGAGTATTTGTAAAATATTTTATGTATCACTTTTGCAGAGTTGAAATTTGAGGCAATTCCAGACGGTTGTCAAACCAGCCTTATGTTTACTGCCTGTGTACATGTGGATGTGTATATGTCAGTAGATCTAGGCAAACATTGGGGGTGGAACTTTTCATATGCCAATCAGTATAAGTAAATCCAGAGGTTAAAGAAAAAAAATTAGACAATCCTCAGCTATGTGTGACGTGCACCAAGTTTGGCAATCTAAGCTACATTACGTGACATTTTGATTGTATCTTCAGCAAAAATGTCACTGGTGTTACTTTGAAAACCACATGGAAATGGGCCTTCCTTTTATGTGACTGATAAACATCGGTCAGATGGCAAATGTTTACAGTCGTAAGTATTTATAGCTTGGTAAAGTTGGTGAGCTGCATTCACAGCAGATTCCTTCTTGTCGACAGCTTTGATAATACATCGTCTCGTCTCCATTTTTCAATCAATTTTTCAGCATTCTTTAGCAGACAGGGAGCCAGTTGCCCTCAGCATCCACCATATACCTATCTGCATCACCTTTGCATTCTTCCAAGAGGGGTAAGACTCGTTTCGCCAGTCACAGGTTAATTCTCTTTTCGGCAATCACAGTCATTCGTTTTTCTCCATGGCAAAACAAATTCACTCGCATTATCAGATGAAGATGTGTTTTTTGTATAAAATTTGTATGCTTTAGTAAAGCTGCCCATTGCATGAAACTGACTAGTTTTATCTACCACTTGTCATAAAAACTAAATCTTGCTCTAGATGACTTTATGAAATTGGTTAAATTGAAGGGATCAGACAAGTTTTTGCATGTAATAGAGAGGTGGCAATAGGTGATTGCAACCCTCGTTTTATTGTCAGTAACATTTAGTGACTCAGTTGTAAATTCACGATTTATGTCGGTTTGTGCAATTTTGCTTAAAGTTGACCAATACCACAACTTTAAGCTAGATTTTACATTCTTGTGGAGAGAAATTCATCTTGAACATTTCAAGATGGAGGTATCTACATCGCTGATGATTATAAGTATTTGTGCAACGTGAAGTTAGGGATTTACTTTAAGGTAAGAAGTTAAAAATGTGTTCCAAGAAGTGTTCACATATGTTGAAATGACACATAATTTATTCCACAGAGTTAGAGTGAGGACAAGAGTCATATTGGGGTTTGTCCTGGTGAAAGGCCATTTTTTGGTTCCTTGCATCAACAAAGAAATCTATGCAGTCAGGTTGGCATTGGTGTGTGTATGTGTGTGGGGATGGGTATCTGTGACAGTTGCTTGGGTACGCTTTAACTCAATAAAGGAAGTCGGATGAGAGTCAGACTTGGTATGTAGGTTCGCCATATTGAGAAGGTGTCCTGTTGTTTGTGGTGGATGGTCTTCTGGGAGCAAAACTGGAAACCATTTCAACTCAACATCTCAAGGTAGAAACCTTGAAGAGATATTTTACTTGGTACATGGATGCATTATAGTGAGAAGTTTGATTGTGTTTTGGTGGAGGTCAAGCAAGAGGCAAAGTGTAGTGGGCCTATTTTAGCCCCAAACAGTGATATTATATCATATATTATAAATCATATATGTTTCTTTTCCTGCAGAATTTTTGTTACAAAAGTGAGGGTTCATAATCAGAAATGGGCCATAGTACAAAATAGTGCAAAATGCTTCTTTTCCTTCATAATTTACATTACTGTACTTCTGTGCAAGGAACCACAGTACCCTTGGGCTCTTGTTTGTCAACAAAGTCAAAATAAAATGTTTCTTTTGAAAGACATCTGAGTTGACTTACCCCTCCTTGTCAACAAGTAAGAAAATGTTGTATTCATTATAAATATTACCCATAGGTATGGTATTCACTATGTGCCATTTTGTCTCTTTGTTGGGAATATCACCACTTCCCTCTTCTCCTCCCCCCCCCCCCTTAACTACAATATCAACACCTTCAGTATAACAAAGCATCATTTGACAGTAACCAGAAAACTAGTTGATATTATACAAACTAAATGACATTATATTTGCACAACCACCATGAAGTCAAAACTAGTGAATTTTCTGGACTGTGTGGTGTATGATTTAATAGAATTGGATCTTTCTCCACGACATGACATACATTTAGTTGAGTCATCAAAGGGAATAGTGTTAAATGTTTTATGAAGTGGCTGTGTTCTCAGTCAGGAGCGAAATGAATAACCAACTTCTTAATTTCATCCTCATTTCATCGGGATCAGAGAGAAGTTACGTAAGTGAATATTTTTCTTAACTTTCATAGGAAATATTTGCTCGTTGACCCATCTGAACGGGAAGAAACTGTCATGGATGGTACTATGGTTGTCTGTATGAACATTCACAGGGAGCTGTGCACAGTGCAGATGACCGGTGGCATGTTGCTTTTAAAAGATCAGGTGAGGTGATTTTATCAGTTGGCATTGCATGGTAAATATGTCAAATGAAAAGATATAGGTAGGTTGGTATCACATCAAAATACCTGGTATGAACATGGTAATGTCTGGAAAAGTGGCATTTTCATCACATTAAGTGCATCGAAAGTGGGCAGTTGATTTTATAAAGATGTCAAGTGCATGGCGGTTATGGTGCTCGCTTTTCTGAGAAGTCGGTTGCTGAAACTCATGTGGTGCTTTGTTTTGGACAAAATTTCCAACTTTTTAATCAGTGCAATTTCTGGGTTTCACTGTACTAAACTTCTTAAACAACTTGCTTTAATAAAGTGAAAACTGAACCAAGACAAGACGTGACACCTAAAATTATTGCCTGAAAAAAGATAGCAAAATGTGAAAATTTGACCTAAAATAAAAGCAATTACCCAAGTGATGTAAAATATTGGTATTACGTGTTTAAGTGCTTGTCTGTTTGAAATTTATCTTCAGACCTCAGCAAACTAAATAATGCTTTGATGTCTGGAGTGAATTTTTGTTTTTTTCTGTGCAGACTTGTCAAAATTTCAGAAAAGTAGAGATTCGTTAATGTAAAAGCATGATGATTCCATAGCTATGAAACAGGAAAGAAATTACTTGATTTTGTGAGCATTAGTTTAATGCTTACAATCAGATTTATAGTAGAACTGCAATACTAGATGTACGATTTCTTTGAGTACAGGGCCTTGTTTTTTGACTTCATTTAATAGCTACACAAAATGTTCATAACTTCACTAAGCACCAAATAATTATAGTGTGTACAAGAAAGTCTACACTGTATGAAACTTTGTGAGGAAATCAGGGTTTGACTAAGAAAATTCACCTTTAGTTGATTTTTCTTTCTAAACTGATCGTTCACAGTAATATGGGGAGGTGTTTGAAGGTAGAAGAAACAGTAATTATTGCGTTAAGTATTGTTGAATGAGAACTCGTAATATTTGTCGGTTACAAAAAATAAATGTTCATGTACAAGACAAGACAGCCTCCTTTATACGATGACCAATTACAGCGTAAGACTGAGATGACGTTATATGAATAAACAACTGAATGTTTACAGTTCCCATGCTGTTCGTGCATTGCGCACTGCTAAGTAAACAAGAGTTTAGTGATAGTTGATGATACTTACAGCACACGTAGACTATGTATGAAGCTGTTCAGCCACACCTCCTCATACTTTAAAAAGGCAATAGTATTGAATATTCATATTTGATTCGATGAATATGGATGTTACAGACTTTCGGAGTTCTTCACCATTTTCTTGCGAATTTGATTCATTTCTCTAAATTGTCCACGTTTTGAGATAATCTTGATCATATTTGTTAGTTATAACTCATTGTACAATAACGTTGGGGAATTGTAGTGAAATAAATTGTGAAAATAAACCCTGATTTCCCCTTTAAGAAATAAGAAAAACTGTGTAATTAGTCGCTAAATGTTACCAGTGACAGTATAAGGCACGGGTCACCCCACAATAATGTTTCAGATCCAAATCATATGCCTGAGGCTTGTTTTCCACATTAATGTAGCGTTTGGCCCCACATTTCATGTGAGAATTACGTAAATGTACTGTATGAGTGTAAAGCAATAACTTACCATCATCATCATCATCATCATCATCATCATAAACAAGTTGTTGTTTGTCATAGGTCATTTGACCTTAAAAAGGATAAATTTGCAAATATCTGCTTTATAATCAAAATAAAGTTTGCTATTTTTCCAAATTTTATCAAAGCTTGATCTGAATCCATTTAAAGACGGTGCATTGATAACGCATGCTGGAGCAAGTTCCAAACGTCTAATTTATTCTGCTGTGTAAGAAACTTCTGTCAAAGATTTTTCTCACAGTGTGGCTTAAAAATCTTGAATGGATACCCAAGAGTATTGTAATCCACCATCATTGAAAAAGCTGATTATTCGCAACCACACTGCATTTATATTCTGTACCTAAGACAAGACAAATTCAGATTGCATATCCAATCAGTATAGCGGAAATCTAAGTACAGGAACAAGTTTGATTGCACATCTCTGAACAGACTCAGTATTCTCAGTATCTTGCCAAACAAATGGAGACCAAGCAGGGGAAAAAACGCACCCTGTGACGGGATGCGCCATGGATTTATCTAACAAAAATCTTGTCTTCTGATTGTACCCAAAGCACCACTGGCCCTGGCAGCAATATCAAAAATGTGCTCATGAAAGGCTAGCCCATTGGAAACAAGTGCACCAAGATCCTTTCGACATGAACTAGTATCAGGAGTGTGTCTAGCGCCATCATAGTCCCTCATAGAGTAAACAAAATTCAAAGCAGATCCCCCCAACATGAGAACATGGCACTCGTCAGGATAAAAGCCACGTTGCGAAGTTACTGACCAATGAAAAACATCATCAATACCAAACTGCAGCCAATCACAATCTTCCATCAACCCACTTTTTTTTTGTTCAAAGCCATCAGCAAATCTCGTAATCCCACACTCAGGAGATAACATCTGGTACGTCATTACCATAAGCCGAGATTAAAGCGGGGCGTTAGACACTTCCTCGAGGTATACCACTGGTAACATCAGCTCAGTCAGAGGAAGAACTGTGAACATAAATGAGCTGGTCATCATCAGATAGGAAGTTTACAACTTTATTATATAGTTGATATACCGCCAACAGTATGAAGAATCATGAAGAAACTGATCTAATTCATTCGAGCAAATTACCATGGATACCGTAACTTCAACAGTATTAACCTCTGATGGGGCACTTTATTAAAAGCCTTCATAAAATTAATGTAAACAATATTAACATTTTGATCATTGTCAAGTGATCTCATCCAATCATCAAAAGCATTGATAAGCTGGTTGGTATGCTGGACCTACCCACAACGAAAACCATACCATTTAGGGGTAATTTATTCCACATCATATGCAGGAAAATTTCATCTTTCAGAATGACTTACAAATCTTACACACAACAGAGGTCAAGCTAACTAGGCAATAATAGTTCAAGATTGGTCTGAATGTTTCTTTCTCGAAAAGGGTAATTTGATATGCGACCCATCTACAATCCTTGGGAAGACAAGCAGGTCCGGAAGACTTTTCAAAAATCCCATCCATGGCATCATTACAAAAAAAGATTATGGATAAACTGATCTGATGTGGAATTAACAGGTTGTCATTTGCAGAATTCAGGAAGGCATCTTATTATTACGAGAAGGAGTGAGGCTGTGAGGGAATTCAAAGTAGTATCCTTGAAGTTGATATCTCCCGTCAGCACGCAGTCAGTAAGCATAGCGTCAGTGGTTCCACGCAAAACGTCAGAGAGACTTTTGGTATTATCAATGTCACTTGACAGATTGTCATAGATACAACCTATACACAAGGACTTTTGTTGTCCTAAAATTATCTTTTCCAAATTACCTCAGAAAACGTGGAATTGGTCTGAATAATCAAGGACCACAGGCTCTCATGAAGGCACAACCCAACACGACCTTCGTTACCCCAGTTGTGGAACATAACAACATCATTCAACTGTAAGCTACTGACCAAGTCACCCTCTTTGGAAACATTATGATGAATAATCATTGGAATACATTCAGTTAAAGCAACAACATTAACCTGATGCTCAGCGACATAAACTTTAAGTTCCTACCTTATTCGGAAGAGAGTTGCAACTAGTGTGTGGACATCTAATGGGAATAAACTTGAATCTGTGTTTGTCTGAGTCCCTAGCCACATGAAAGACTAATATTTTATAAAACAATCAACCAATGCTTGATACTGACCCACAAATATATTCTTACAAGAGGCATGGAACCAGATATTTTGCCTTTCACACTGGAAACCTTTGTGATCTTTATTAATAGAATACTTTTACAGTCCCTGCCCCCATTTTATTGTGACTTTTCCTACCCTTGTCAGACTGAGAATTGCTTCCTTCTCTTTGTTAAACTGAAGATGGGTTGAAAATAATTGCAGACCCGACAAAGCAAAAGAAGGGTATATTGCACACCGTATGGTGAGGTACCAACTTTGCAAAACCGCCATGAATGCCCATGTGCTTGTGTAAATATACACGATACATACTCTTGCCAGTATTGATGCGACCAAACTATGTATAATCTGTATCAGTCTTCTTCAGGAAACTCAATTCAAACACAAGAAGAATGAAATGAAAGTAAACAACTGCAAATTTCCAGCAGGAAAACAGAAGGCTGCTGGAAGTGAAGTAAAGATCTTATGAGCGAAAAAAAAAGACGAAATTTTCCCTTTCGCCACTACACGTCTGTGTTGAATGGAAGCCAGAATGTTCCCAGGCATTGCATATTAGAGCTACTTCTTTAAATAGTCTTTTGGGCGGTAAATTTATCTTGGGAATGTGCACTTGTTAAAAAAAGGTAACACTGCTTGTTGCCTTCGTTGCTTATTACATAAGTTATTCTCTAGGCCTAGCGCTGCTGAGGGGTTCCATTCTGGTCTCAATTGTAAAATACAATCTGTATATTTACCCCTTCAGTAGAACCGTCATGAAAGAACTGCTAATGATAAACCATGATTAGAAGCAACCATACTCTGTACCAAACAGTCCTTTTTTGCTCACTCACTGAAACATATTTTTAGTTACCCAATTGTCTCAATTTTGTCTTTCAGCTTTCAAGGTGTTGCCAGATAGCCGTTGTTAAAGTATCGGAGATCACAGATATCATTCACTCTGCTTTGGCCAACGATTCCCTAGCAAGGTTTGTTTCCTGCATTAGGTTGAGACAAAAGCAGCAGCAGTTTATTTTCTCTGCTAATGAGGTGTTAGCCTCATTTATTGCTTGTTTACATGCACTTGCTTGAGGTCCACCATGCCACAAGGTCAATGGTATCATCAAGAAGCTAACTTTAAACTGTCAAATGTCACTTAACATTTAGAATTGTCTTTCAAGTTGTAAATCAAACTAAAGCTAGTTGATATGTTGCTGCAAGTAATCATGCAGTTGTTGAAATTCCTGGTGATAATGGACAGCTCCAATTGTAAATGGTATCACACCAGTATGTCAGTAGTATCGTGTATGTCTTACTAGTATCACATTAATAACATGCCAGTGTCATACTTCATGTGCACTAATATCATACTAGTATCATTCTTGAAATCATTCTAAGATTGTGCCTAAGTATGTGCTGTTGTCATGTGAGTATCAGACTCAATATGAACTTATATCATACTAATATCACTTAAGGTAATGTCCCACTAGTACAGTATCATACTTAAAGGTGCACCAATATCATGCCAGTTACACACTTAATCTATCACATACTGATAACACACCTGTATCATTTTTAATATCATACTAGTATCATAGTTAAAGGAATTCTCCATGATTGCTTCTCATGTTTTTGAAAATATTCAAACATTTTGTATGGAAGTCACTGTTTTTATTTTCAGGAAATGTCTCCCAAAATTCAAAATATGAATTGTTTTAATAAATATTCAAAATACGAGCCTGGAAATCAATCAGTTGTGACATAGTACCGAAAAGTTTGGATTGTATACTGCTACTGATGTTTTGGCACCTTGGGTTGCAGTGTTCTTACCTCTTATTTGGTGATTAAACCTTAGTTTCACCAGGGTGCAGAAGCAACATAATTTTAAAGCATTGTTTTCAGCAAGCCAATTGTTTTGCAATTAGTGGACTTAAATAATGTTGCTTCTTAAGTGATGATGAATTGGAAGCGATAAGTGAAGGAACAAGATGTTCCCTTGTGCCAACTACACTGCTTATCTTCACTTTATTGTGTGGACTTTAATAATTAATAACAGTAATTAAATTTTCTGTCCATCTCAATAACAGCTCCCTGGTTTCATGAAAAATATCTTACTGAATGCAGACATTCATGAGGTTTTCATAATCCCAGAAATAAAACGTTTTGCAGCGTAACATCTCACTAAGAACACAAAGAGTATGAAATAGGCAAAACAACATTGTCAGTTCTACTGTCACACATTTTCAGGTTCATTCTGAAGCCCGACTTTCAAAGCGGTATTTTATGAAAGCTTCTGTGGACAATATCGTTATGTTTTAACTGATAGAGTAGTTAAAAATCTCATATATTACATAAACTTTTCTTGTTGGTTTGAATTCCTTTAACGTTATCACTGTGTAGCAATTGGTATCATTCTCACATCATATTTTCATATGTTATATCAGAATGAAATTTAAACATCAGTGTCATATTTAATAAATGCTCAGTGTTGTGTAAGTGTAGCATTACTATCACACCCCCTCTTAGTTATGTTTTAAGATGACAAGTACTGTCACGCTATTGTAATACTGAAATATCACGTTAATGACAGGAACGTATTTAGTGCGTCAGGTTTGGCAGTCAAGGTCTATCATGAACAGCAGTTTACCAATTTTACAGAGGGCAAGAAGGGTGGGACAATTTGAATAATTGAAAAAATCGAAACTACTATGATTCATAAAGCTCCTGCAGAGATACCAAGGTTAGTGAGTGGCTGGGAATGAGACAATGAAAGTTTCAGCGGCAGGTCCAAGGCCAGCCTTAGGCACTCAAAGCTGTGAGCCTCCCGAAGTTCTCTGGTGCAATCTTTATTTGGTACCCTCTTCCGCTAAATTTGATGATTCATACGTTTACAGGAGGGGAAAACGAACAACCTAGGGACCCTGGAGTTACGGTCGTTTCACCTAGTTTGCGTATCTGAAATTGGTGTTAACATGGATCTCCATTTATACTTCTTTTGTGGGATATCTCAAAATCAGGTACGCATCGTGCCAGAAAGTTCCAATTCTCCCAACCGTTTACTTCTATCCCCTCCTGAAGCCTCCCTAAATCCCTCCTTGTGCAAATGCAATTGTCTTTAAAGTGCCACATGTCCTGATGAGCATAAAAGAAGCACATGTGTAATCAAAAGACTCCACCCCTGTGTATGCTGTGTAACATGAGCTACTCTGCATAAAGCTCTTTGAACTTGTCAATGTGCATTGCAGTTCTTTGATAAATAATTTTCTTGCCATGAGTTATGGGTCGTACATGATAACTGTGAACCAATAAATCACAATAGAAGGGCATGATGTTAGGATTGCGCTAAAATATTAAACAGACCCTCTTCCATGCACGATTACACACGTTTTGCCTATTGACTTGATACCTAATACCCCCTACCATGCAGCTCAAGAAAGCCTAGACATTGAATTGACACAAATGACCTACTCTATGAAATCAATGTTTAATTGACCATGTGGATCATCTCAGCATGAGATGATGAAAATGACCTAGGGCGATGGGGGTGTGCAGGAAGTTTAACCTCACTAAAACAACAGAGGGGTGAGGTTAGAGGGACATCTCATTTTAGCGTAAGAGATGCGTCATGTGTTCCTTAGCTGCACATTGTGCATCAAAGCCAGATGGAGGACTAGCTACACACAAGTTTCTTTCTAATCTATCTGTTTCCTTAAACTGGCAACTCATGCAATCTGTTTTAGATTTTAGCCTTTGCTGCAAGAGTGATGTGTATGCCACCAGAGTTTGGTTCATGCATGACCTTTCAGCGTTCTAATCAAATGCATCTAAGATGTGAGATCAAATGAATTGAGCATGGGTTGTGATCCCAAAGTATGCATCTCAATGCTGGAGGCGTGAGATTTGGCATCGCTGTTCTGATGCAGGTTTATACTCACACTGAACTGGTAATGTCATTTGCTTTGCCTTTCTTTAACATTTAGGTGCCCATTCCTTAAGCAAACTGAATGCAGTAGCAGCTTTCTGTAGTTGAAGTACATTGCATCATGGGCCAGCTTCATCATGGTTGGTAAAAGCAAGTTTATTTTGCTCTCCCATATGTTGCCTTTAAAAAGTGGAAGGAGTCACCATGGCATACAGTGATAGACCTGTTGACAGTCATTGGCTCATTTAGAACATGTTTGAATATAACCTTGTCAATTGTCAGATACATCACGATTGCATCTTTCTATGAACGTAAGTCCAATGGTATATGACGGTATGTAGTATCTTCTTCAGGTAATGTGATAGGTATTTTAATTTGAATTATTGGATTAATTTACAGGAAAGAAGGCAGGAAGCACGGGTTTGCAGAGTCCAAGGTACCGTCTCGTATTACCACAAGCCACATGGAGGAGCAGACAGTCCCCATAAAGAGAGAGAGTGATCTCGATGATGAAGAAGAAGAGGATGATGATGATGATGAGGTCCAGCAGAGAAAAGAAGTACAACATGACAGGTATGGAAACAACCGCAGGTAATGTAATTAATGTAGTAATCTCTTGAAATGTAATAGGTATGGAAACAACTGCAGGTATTGTGCACAACATCAAATTTTTACACAATATGTATGTAACCATTTGTGCAGAGGATTGCATGTAATGTCAAACAGCGACATAATTGTATAAAAAGGCGTATATAATGAAAGTAACATCAAGTAAAATGTAATAGGTATGGAAGCAACCGGAGGTAGTGTACACAACATGAACTTGTTTCATAACAGCGATATAAACAACTACAGAAAATCTCCAGTAACGTCAAATAACAACGTATTTTATAAAGATAAAGTAACATCATTAATTTTAATGAAAAAGGTATGGAAACAACTGGGGGTTATGTTAAACTGCATCACCTTGTTACATAGTGGGTATGTTTGAACTCTACAGACAATAATTTAGCAATATTAGGTAACAAGCATAATAGCTATGGACTCAACATTGTAGGTATGATAGGCAATGTGATATTGTAACATTGTAGGTGTGGAAATGACTTCATGGATTACAAAGAAAAACATCAAATTTATAACATTGAAGTTATTGAAACAAAACTTACGTAATGAAGTACTGTTCGCATCATTATGTAATAACATAAGATAAGACAACTTTATTAAAATCTGCAAAGTAAATTGCACGTAAAGAATAGGCCACTTCAAGTACAAAGTGGTACTAGAACGTGAAACAAGTTTTACACACAAAAAAAGATAAATTGGTATATATCAATAATAAACATGGCAGTTTGAAAGTGATCAAATAGCATTGAAGCAAACGTAATGGAAAAAGCCAAAAGAAGTACTCCTT
The DNA here is from genome assembly GCA_021234535.1 of Stichopus chloronotus. NCBI lineage: Eukaryota > Metazoa > Echinodermata > Holothuroidea > Aspidochirotida > Stichopodidae > Stichopus > Stichopus chloronotus. The sequence goes on from CM037834.1 coordinate 1,062,005, forward strand.
TCATCTGAAAGTGGTGAAATTCTGGTAACCAGTGGCTAAGCCAATGAAAGACTTTGGGTGAAAGATATTGTGGATGCTGTCATTGGGCTCAGTCTGCCCCCTCATCAGATCAGCCTATCTGTGATTTTACTTCAAAGAGGATGGCTAACATCACTCATCAAGTAGAGTGGCTGTTATTAAACCATTCAGTGCATATTAAGTGTGTATTGTATAGTATTGAGGTTGAGAAGGCAATTTCTAACCCCTGTGAGCATTGTACAGGGTGAGAAGTGTTGGGAGAATTGTAATCATGTGACGACAATAATTGTGATAATTGTCACAATATGTAGAGATTACAGGATGCAGGGATCAACTTGTCATGAGACACCTAACTTTAATTGATGCTCAAGTGAAGGGAATGCTCCAACTGACCACCTAGAGCTCACCGCAATGAGAAAAGTGTTTAAAGCTTTACTTTAATTGTATGGCAGTAATCATGTATTTATAGTTTGCTGGTGACTGTTTGAAATTATGATGACTACTAACAGAAACCAAACATTGCTGGATTGTTTACCCAACTCTAGTACCCAATATCCATGTCGACAATGCTGGGAACATACTGTGTCAAGTTCAGTGTTCACCCAACTGATCTCAGACCTGCCATGTAAAAAGGATATGCCAGACAATGGTCAAAATATTCTTGTAAAATCTATAATAATATGAAACAACATGTCAGTGACTCTCAGTCTGCTCTGGTACATCTTGTATCGATACAGATTGTTTGAAATCTCCAAAATTCTCTAAGCCTATGACGTAGAAGTTGCCAGGTGACGAGAATAACAAAACCTTTATGCAACTTTGATTTCATCTTGCTGTGGTTATTAATTACGTACTGGATGTCTCAAACTCTATTTGTTGTAAAATATGTTACAATTTTAATATTTTTGTGGATCATGTGGGTGTTTTATTTACAGAAAAAAATTACTATTAATTTGGATGGTTTTTTATTCCTTGCTAAGGGCAGGCAAGGAATCTTTGCAACTGTGATTTAGTGTGTGTGCATGCACATATGTGTGTGTGTATGAACGTGTGTGTGGCAAAATCTAGTGAACACTCTAGCCAGGGAGGTGGTATTAGATGGAGATCTATCAAAAACTCTTTCTTTGAAACCTACTAGTTGCCGATAGTAATCTATTTTATGTGTTGTTATTGATGATTCAATAGGCTTAAGAGGTGTTAAGAACTAAGTACAAGAGGGAGATGTCGTCTGCTACATCTCGATGAGCAGCTCGCGAAATTTGCCCCTTGCCTTAACATTGCCAGTCGCTTAAGCTGCAAATTAATTTGAGGGTTTCGATGTGTTTCGACGCTATTTACAACATACTTGTCTAGTACCCTACAACTTGCTCAAAATGAGGGTGTCTTCTAGATCATGCGAGCGAATGCGAAAATAAGTCAGAAACCGACGGCAAAGTTTAGTCTTGTACTTCCTTTGCTCATTTGCATAGACCGTGAGCATTGGTTTATAGCCAGCATCATTAGGTTTTTGGCAATAAACAGTCGTTTGGAATGTCCGAACAGTGTTTTGTACTTGACCGTCGGCAACTAGTTAGACATTAAAGCATTCCTTTAACTAGTCTTTTTTGTTGGGGTCGCTGTAGGTATGAACGAGCAGATGAGGTTGCCTAGATATTAGACAAAGGTTTTCCAACGCCCTTTAGTTCAATAATCCCCAATTAAAGGATTCAGTCTCTACTCTGAGGTCAATCTCATTGGATTAGCATAAATTAAAGCTTCCGATGGATCTCCATCTAATAACACCTTCCTGCCCAGCTTTTGAAGGGGAAGTGCAAGGTGGGTGAAAGTTGGTGTGTTGATAGAACATATGAAGATCTCGGTTGTGATCGTGTTTGATGTAGGTCAAAGGTAATCTGAGGTCACAAGCAGGCAGAATGTAATCAAAGTATGTTTGCATTTCCTCAGAAATGACAAGTTGCATCATTTTCAAACTTGGATGGTATGTACTGCACTTTAAATAAATGAGATTGTGAGAGTTTTCTTGTGGGTCAAAGGTCATCTGGGATCATCAGAAGTCATAATGTAAAAAGCTTGTGAAGACTGGTGAACACTCTAGCTTTTGAAGTGAATGTGCAAGGCAGTTCAAAGTCAGTGTGTGGGTAGGACATATATCTTGGCTGTGATTGTTTTTGGTGTGTGCCAAATGTCACCTGAGGTCAGCAGAATATAGACAAATCATCCTAGTGTGCAGTGTGGCATGGACTGCACATTGCACAAACTTTTAACTCGGAGGGTATGTAGGGCTTACTAAGTAAACTAGGTGAGGGTGTTTTTGGGGTTGGTTTTTGTGTGGCTCAAAGGTCATCTGGGGTCCTTAAGTGCAACATGTTCAGAACTTTGCCAGTGTTGTTTCCCTTTTCTATCTTTGGAAAGCATTTGAGCTCTCCTGCAGGCAAAGACTGGCAATGCTTGCAAATTTTACGAAAGTTCCAATTTGAAAATTTAATTTGTCAATTAGGTTAAGTGTAGTTGCTGTAGTAATTTTAGAAGTGTAGACTTGTAAATAATGATGAAACTTCATTTATGCATTATGACAGATGGCATTATGCTGGTTTCTGACAATATATGTCTGCGTTTGCAGAGTATTATGCTATGTTTATTTGGTGACGTCATAAAAATGAAGTTCTGTGGAAAAGTTGTATCTGAAAGCCGAGTTTTGTCGATTAAATTCAGCACCATACACCTTAGAGTTTCTCTTTAGTCCACAGCTGAGCAATACAGTATTTGGTATCATGCTTCTGTTATGTATGACTAATGTTTTGACAGTAAAAAGTGCTCACATGGTTTTCAAAATCATAATTGGCTTTTTATTCCAGCTGACTAAGACAATTTTTTGCCCAGAAAATGGTGATTGAACAATGACCTCTGTGGAAAATGGTGAGAAAGGTTGACCTGCTTATCATTCCCAGAAGAATCATTATCCGTGATACAACTCTTCTGCTGTCATCAAACAATGTGAAATACATTTGTCTTATGTAGTGGAAACCTAGAGTTGTGTCAAGATTTGTTATAGTGAAAAGTCTATTGTACAATAGAGATGAATATGTTATGGCAGGTCATGTAGATGGAGGAATTTATGTAATTTACTGTATATAATTGGCAATCATTTCAACTGTCATATGAGTATATCTATTGTTCATGGAGAATGCATACACTGTACCTGTGCCATGACTGTGCAGGCTGGAGAATTCTTGGGCTCCAATATTAACGTACATTACATACAGTACTTAGGTATTGGAAAATGATTTATATACATTATCATTAATGGCTTCATCTGGTAGCCCTGTGGTTACCACAATATATTGCAACTTGAAATTGCAGGTGTATTAATGGCAATGAATCACTAAGCCTCTTGGCTTTCTTGTCATTGATTATTTTTCATTTGTGACAGGAGTATGGGAATCACCTGGATCACTCTTTCAAAACAAATATTGTATGAAAGTAACTTACTCAAAATTAAGAGAACAATGCATAGCGATTAATGAACATTTGTCCGACAACAATAACAGAAACTCAACGCAAAAGCAATGTTCATGTTTAACAAACAATGTGGAACCATTTCTTTTCATGGAATTGCTGATTTATCACATTGGCACGGTGACACTGGGACTCACTATCTGACTGTCTTTTTTTTCCTTAGCTTTTTATCTGCCACATGAACTGCCGTTATCTCTTTTGTACAGAGATTGGATCAGCTATCTGCCGTCACCCAGACTGGGATGTCTTGGTGACAGCCCAGTAGACTTATAGTCACTTGAATGTACTCTTTCAGGCTCCAAATTGTCCGATAATTCTTTCCCTTTTTTGCAGTACATCTCATTGTGGAAAGACTTGTTGTAACTGTTGAAGCTTGTGTTTATGATATCTCCCGTCAGTCAGCCCTATGTAGACTGTACGTTGACAATGTTACACCAACAGAATCTGGTTGTTTGGTAATTCAGACTCATATGCCAATCTTTACGTGTGCAACTGTGAGATTACTGCTGTTTTCTTCAAATTTACCATTTTCCTCCTACAGTGATGTAAGGGTCGAACTCCCAGGAGTTGCAACTGTGGGTGACGGTCTATGTAATACCTGGGACGTACCGGAAGAAGACAGCGATTATGAGCAAGAAATGACGGAACCTTCAGTTGAAGTAGAATCTGAACCGAAAATGAACAAAGAAGCAGAAGACTCAGTTGCGAACAAGCCCAAGTCTAAACCAGGTGAGACCATCATGTTTCATGGAGAGTCTGTGTGTTGTTTAATAATAGCATTTGCATTGGTACCCAGCAAATGACATCAGAGTGGGCTATGAAATTTCTCCCCGGAGGCAAAGTTTAACCAGTTTCATTGTAGGTGTGACAAAATTTAGCATATACTTAACAAAGAACAACTTCATCGTTTTGCGCGAAGGAAATTTAGATACACTATGTCACATTCACATGCTGTTAAGCAAAGTGGCGTATTCAACATCACAATCAGCAGGAACACTAATGGAAATTATATAATTTTGAATACCCAACCATCTATGTACTTTGGGTACCCAGGTCTAAATTGTAGACCCAGCACAAGCAATAATATGGTCGGTCTTGCAACTAATACGTTCACGGCTCAGATCGTTGTGGAACGGTTAGGAAATTTTTTTCCGGGGATTCAATAAAATTGCTTTTTCAGCAAAGCTGTTTACAGAGGTACTGAGTGGTATGTCTGGAAATACCAGTGGGGGGGGTTGGATTTTGCTTTACAATAAATTGATTCACAACTGCTTTGTTACCCTTGGAACACGTGGAAAGATCAGGCAAGTCTCGCAGGTGTTCATCCACAATCGACATAGTACATGGTCCTTGATGAGCCTTAAAGAGGCTCTGCAGTCCTGAAACTTGCAAAACCGTGTGTGAGGTTTTTGTGCAGTTTTGTAATGTACCAGGCTGCATTGTTGGAACAAAAAGAGTTGCATGTTCAGGCCTGTGGCCAGGTTAGGCCTCAGGGGCCATCACCCCCACTGTGTCCCCCATGGGGAAAATCAATGGAAAATAAAATGTTAGTATTCGTACACACTGACTAAGTGTCTGCTATAATGTTTGACCAAAACATTTTGTTTTCTAAAACTTTCTTTTTCTGAAATTCCTAAAATTTCACTCTTTATGCATGCTTTCATCTCCTTTTTACATTTTGCTAAAACTGTATAACACCCATTTCAGGTACGTTGGTCAGGACGACAATCGAGCTTCTCACATAGTGCCCCTCCTTTTGGTGTTCGTGTCCCACCCCCACCACCGACAGTCACTGGCAACGGGCCTGTGTATGCCGTAAGGTATCCAACCTTTATGCGACAAATCTGAGAATCAGAAAGTCACCACCTGCTCTGATATGACAAACAACTTACATGAAAATTGATTAAATTTGCTTTCAGCCATGAAATCACAAGAGAGTGACAGTGAGGAGGAAGAGACTGTGGTGGTTGAATCATCGTTAAATGGCAGGTAGGTGGTGTGATGGCAACCGCTATGAATAAATACCAAGAGGACAATTGTTTATATGATAATTGACACAATTTGAATGAAATGTGTCGCAGCATAAAATTTTCACGAATTTTAGAGGTAAGTATCAAACAGTTCAAGGGTTAATTAATTTGTAATGATTGTTGGTGATACGCATTAAGTGTGATCGTATGTCTACCTTGCGATCTTTCTGTCTAGCTACATTTCTTGCCTACCAACTAGGAATGTAAAACTTTTAAAAGAAAAATGCACAGTTTTATGAAGAAGAAAATTAGGCTTTTCTGTCACTCTTCAGTTGTTCTTATTGATTTGATACCAACATAGAAAACAACATCTATGCCACATTTCCTTCAGAGAAATTTCACGAATGAGAGTGTTACTTACATGAGAAAGTAGACTGATTTAGGTTTTTTCATTTTTGAGGAGGAGTAAACTCAGAGCAGAAAAGGTTCTTGTGGTAAATATTCATGTGAGTGACCACGAAAAAAACTCTGAAAAAAAAAGAATCTCTTTTTGCAAATTTCCCAATTTTGTTTTTATTTTTGAACAAATGGACCTTTGGCACTATAGCTTTTAACAGCCAGATTTTGGTGTGCTTTAACCACTTCACTAGCATAACAGGCTGCTGTGCTTTATGTCATTTAACCATATTTGTAAACATACATTGTGTCGCCAGCATCGGGGCATTGACCATGCTTCCTTGCAAGCAGCAGCCTACAGAAATGTTCACCCAGTCTCACCAGGGAGGTGTTATCAGATGGAGATCCGTCTAACACTTAACTTTATGCTAATCCAATTAGATTGACCTCAGAGTAGAGACTTAATCCTTTAATTGGAGATTATTGAACTAAAGGGCATTGAAAAACCTTTGCCTAATATCTAGGCAACCTCATCTGCTCATTCATATCTACAGTGACCCCAACAAAAAGGATTAATTAAAGGAATGCTTTAATGTCTAACTAGTTGCCGACAGTCAAGTACGAAACACTGTTCTGACATTTCAAACGACCGTTTATCGCCAAGAAACCTAATGATGCTGGCTTTAAACTAATGGTCATGATCTATGCAAATGAGCAAAAGAAGTATAAGACAAAAACTTTGCCGTCGGTTTTCGACTTATTTTCGCATTCGCTCGCATGATCTAGAAGACACCCGCATTTTGAGCAAGTTGTAGGGTACTAGACAAGTATGTTGTAAGTAGCGTCAAAACGCGTCGAAACCCTCAAATTAATTTACAGCTTAAGCGACTGGCAATGTTAAGGCAAGGGGCAGATTTCGCGAGCTGCTCATCGAGATGTAGCAAACGACATCTCCCACTTGTACTTAGTTCTTAACACCTCTTAAGCTTATTGAATCATCAAGAACAACACAAAAAAGAGACTACTGTCGGCAACTAGTAGGCTTCAAAGAAAGAGTTTTCGATAGATCTCCATCTAATAACACCTCCCTGGTATCACTTTGAAACTGTTTTAAAGGTGAATGAATGCAGTCAGTATGGACTGTTTTCGACTTGTAGATAGCGTGTTCAGCATCACTATTGTTTTAATTATGAGATCTGCAGATTAGAGCTTCTACGGGACCTTAGTGACATCTTTTCGTTGACAGTAGCATTGCTGGGAAATGCTTCTTTCAAGCTGAAAGGGAAACATTGTTGTGTTTGTTTTACCAAAGAAAAGCATATTGTATTAAAACAAATATTATGAGGCCATAGATTGATAGATTTTTCAAAAGAAATCAAGAAAGTAGCCTGTTTTTCAAGGAATGAGATTCTCATGGACATAGATTTAGTTATTTGTTACTGAAGGATAATTTCTTCACCTAAACTTTCAAAAATACCAATGATGCATCTTCCATAACTCATCTTATGTAGAGTGTTTTGAGGGGATGAGCATATCGCTGATGTTTGTTGCGGAGCGTGAATGGTTTAACAGTGATTATTATTTTCTTGTTATGCCATGTTGGTGCATTTTAAACTCAATGTTTCCCTTTAAGCTGGTAAATTAAAAATCAAAGTCTTTATCCTAAAAGTTTAACATGTACAGTCATTTCATAGTCAGCAAGTGAGACTATTTTCAGAAATTGCAATATTAAAGCTGTTTTATTTTTGCACAGTGCTTATATGATACTCTTCCATTTCTCCTCTTCAGCACAGTGAAACAAGTACCAGATAAAGGTGGAGAGCTTGACCTCTCTTTAGCTCTCAAAACACCATCATCTGGTTCTCAAAAGAGGAAACGGAAAGGAGTTTCTCACAGAAAACAGAAGACGGTAACAAAGTGATCTCACTTACCCACAATGGACTGACCTGCTAAAAGCAGCACAGGCTTGCCAAAAATGTCCAATGAAGACGAAAGTGACAACCGGTCTCCTCTTAAAGTGACCCATGCAAAACTTATCGCTTACATTAGTGTGCGAAGTTTTGTTCATGAATATGCAATAAGACGTACGTATGCAAAGAATCATGCAGTGATGCAAACATGAACATTCACTGCGAGCTGATCATCAGGAGGTGTTTTAGGGATCAGGGATTCACAGTAGAGTAAGGCGATGATCGGACGTTAGGTACGCTGAACATGTTTTTGTGGCTGATGCTAACGATGACGAAGGAAGCATATCCACCATCATAACCAGACAATGAGCTATTCTGAATCAACATTTAACCTAGCTGTAAGTGCAATTTATATGATATAGTGCTGATCTTGGGATCAGATCAGCAAAGCAGGATTTGATGTGACCCTAAACTTAGGACAACAGGATCGGATTGTGACATAGGGAGATCTCTGAAGTCAGAATCAAGTTGCAGAGCTGCTGTGTAGATATCACAGTTGGTTTATGTAATTGAAATGTTGTGTCACTGTGAAAAACAGTACTTCATTACATGAATTATTTTAACTTTTAACCCTGTTAGTAGATCCAAATGTTAGTAAATATGACTAGTTCTCTCCTTATCATGCAGAATGCATCTTATTGCTGGATTGGCCAACAAAGCCTTTTTTAGTTTAATAAATGAAAGAATTGTAGAAGTTTTTGGGTGTGAACTGACACATACTGTATGATCTATATGTTTGTTCAAAGTATAACATTTTTCAAATAAGTGTAACATTATTTGAGGTCTATTATACCAAAAACCATCCTTAGAATAAGGGAATGACTAGGTTACCAGGCTCTATTGAGATGCTTGGTACTTTTAGAGGGTCACATTCAACCCAGGGGCTAGACGCAATTAGAGGGCCAGACACTGCTTGTGGTCCATGCAGTAAGAGTTACAGACGTTGATTACTTCTAAAAGTTCCAAATTTCTGCAGTTGTGTTGTGTTTTCCAATTTAACACACCAGGCATTTGTTTGGCTTACATTATACTCTAGTATAATGTGCACCTGCCTGTTTTGAAGTTACCAAACAGAAGTTTGACAAGAAGATCTGGTCAAGAGAGGACTCACTGTGAAAATCTGGAAATGCTACTTCTACATAATGGTCCATGTCAAGTATCCTCAAACTTAGTACAATGATGTTTGCACAAAGTGTTTTACATGCTTATGGCTAAAAATTGTGTCTCATTGGTATCTCAGAGGGCAAGGGTTAGTTTCTCTTTCATGAAAAGAGCTCGAAAACTCACTTTTTTAAGAATTATGACGTGGATCCACATCACATACAACACAACAGTAGGTAATAGACGGTAGATGCTCCCATTGTTAGATGTATGATTTCTTGAATACTTTATGAGTAGGTAGGGCTTAAAATCTTGAAATGTTTTATGATTCAAAAACAGTCCATCTGGTTTCCTTCAAATGTAGCAAAATGAGGATTGCACAGAGTGTCTACTTGACAAGGGACTTAAAAATGTCAGTGGTCATAAACATCTATGATTAGACTTGACAATTGTCACTCTCACTGCCTTTGATGCAACATCAGTTAAGTTCCCTCAGTTAAACCAGGATCAATGCTTTCCTTCACTGATTTATGTTGTAACCGATTCGCAGATGTATCGTCAAGAAAAAGGACCAATAGAGCCAAAAATTATATGTGTCATGCTAAACCTTCTGCAAGTTTTGAGCAGTCTACTTTGTACGTCATCAAAACTTTATTTAGATGATGAAGATTATAATGTTATTGTCCTTACCCTGAAAACACTTTTTTAAGGAACATACGGCTTGTTGTAAAATCTCCAGGTTTGAATTAATTTCAATATTTTTTTTTACAACAAATCAAAGGTTCACCATCTTTAAGGTTGTCAAGTTTACATGATGGACAGTGGTTGTGAATATTTCATTTTCTGCAAGAAACTTGTAAAACACAAATTTTAAAAGTGATAGCATGGATCAGTCTCACATGTTCATGACACAGTTATAGTCAAAGAGTTACCCGGCCTAGTGCTTTGAGTGAGGATGTTGTGCATACCAATGAGGCTTGATATTCACTGTGCATGTCTATATATTAACAAAATTCACCCACTGATTTCTGTAGTCAAGGAGGAGAAGGGGGGGGGGAGCCGGTGGTAGAGAAGCTGCCACTTGCCTGAGCATATTTTTCTGCTTTTTTTTTTTCATGATAACACTAGTCTTCCCATAATGTTATGTTTAGATGCAAATTGCAAGACCTGTGAAGTGCTATTTGCAGCGATTTGGGAGGCATTTATGGGCAAAATTTTCTTGGACAATTCGCAGCCTATGGTCGTGCTACGCTTAGATTTTCTGTGTGCAGGCTCAGCTTCCTCATTGGCAATTGTATGGCTATGGACTTGCTGTGAATGGTAGTGGTAATAGAATATTCTTCACTTGCACAGCTTTTCAGATGTATTTTGACATAAGCCATGCAATATGGAGGTGCATTTTCTAACTGTTTGTAGCTACAACAGTTGTGTAGGCTCGACATCTGCAAATCTAGAATCTAAAGTGGGGTGCCATCGCCAGGCTGTTAAGAAGTTTTGGTCATACACAATTCCCAGATGGTGGGAAACAGCACTTCCTGGGTGGTCTAACCTGCATGTACCCACCTCCATTAATGAGACAAAAATCAATGTATAAAGAAGTGGTAATAAATGTCATACAAGAATCATAATGAATTATGATTATGGGTGGTCCAACCTGCATGTACCCCAGCTCCATTAATGAGACAAAAATCAATGTCTAAAGAAGTGGTAATAAAAGTCATAAAAGATCATAATGAATTATGCATCTTCCTTCATTTATTCTTTGAGCAATTTGCAGATGTTGGGGGATAAATACACCTTTATACCTGCTCTGTTATTCATTTTCCCTGTACTTCCTCTTTTTTTTCATTTCCCCCTTCCATTCCACCACTGTACATATCCAGTAAAAATGCCCAAACCAAAAACAATCTACAACCGTCAGCGGTTACTAAGTACCAATAGCACCATTCATATGACCTTCTCCCACCGCCCCCTCCCCCATGGTTTGTAAAGATTTTGTTTTTGAAGTTTTTGACTGTACTCCAGGGTTGCCATGTTGTGTAATGAATGGCTAAATCTTGAATGTCTGGAGTAACAGAACTGTTGTTTTTATTTCCAAATTCTCATTTTTAGGTATTTTATTCAATGGCCTAACTTTGTGGTCCCCCACCAAGAAATTTGTCAGGGACAGGTTTAGATGGGGTTCCCAGGTCCCTGCCCCCCCCCCCCCAACCTAAAAAGTGAATTTTTTTTCCAATTCTGTAAAGCTGGCAGTACAAGACCCTATTCAATTACAGTACTAGACTAATGTGATATTTTCAGTTAATAAGTTTGAACCTCCTGTACCCCTCCGTTAAATGAAAGTAACTGTTACTGACGGCTAGCATTCTGATATCTCGAAACATTACCACGATTCTCAGGAATTTTAGAATTCTTCATCTGCAAGTTTAGACAAAGTTAAGCTTTCACGCCCCAACTTGCTGCTACATTAGTGCTTTACTCGAGTTGTACAATTGATTTTGATGGAATTCCCCACTAATCCAGAGTAGTGTGAAGGAAAAAGCAACTCTCACACACAAAGAAAAGTCGCTTTCAGGTGTCTGGAACTCCCACTTTGAAACCTATTCCCCTGGGAACTTCAACATGGCGTGACTACTGTTGGCTCACACACATGGGAGAGAGCCATATCATATCTTGGTTATTCATGGAACAATGCTGTCACAGAGATTTCACTTTCCATATTATTTGTGACAATCACAATGATAGACCACAAGTTGCAGACTTATTTGTAACAATTCCCCTGTTTCATTTACCCGGGCTGCTGAACGTCTCCGTTTTTGTTTTCAGTAATTAACGCAAAGCATGCTGTAGGCACTGTCAACATCCCTGCACCCTCTGATGGAAACTACTACCCAGAAAACAAAGTAGTGACTTAGAATATTGACATTTTTCATTCTGTCAGTACACACAATAAAACACAAATAACTGCAACATTTTTCTCATATAGAGAATTTATTTGTACCTCTGTTACCCTTTATGTATACCCTTAGATTGATCCTTTCCAGGTGCAGACAGTGTTTCCACAGCCCAATTTTAGATTTCCTGGAACTGAATACAAAATTTCGTGGAATTTAGTGCCATTTCCCGGAATTTTCACATTGGTAGTTCACGAGCTAATTTTGATGTAACATGCCCTACACTTTCACAGATGGGGTCTTTGAACTAACGCACAGTGAAGGCGGGTGTGTGTAGAGTACTATTTCAATGGCATGCACTGTATTATACACTGCAGTGTACACTTAACTGCAGTGTACTGTGTACTCTTGCATGACAGCTGTTTTGGCCCATGTTGGGTGGTCTGGCAGGGCTACGTAAAGGGACCGGTCATTAGAAATAAGAAAAAAAGGAATTGTTCTGGTATAATTATCTTAAATTTTACTATTATTTTTTTTTACACAACAATTTCTTGATTTCCTGGAATTTTTCCATTTCCCGGAAATTACCTGGAAGAGGGCCAGATTTCCCGAAATTCGCGAAATTTCCTTCGAAGTGGAAACTTTGTGCGCAGATGAGGTTTTTTTTAGAAACGGGGACGGGGAACACGCACTACTGACCAACCAGCGAGGACCTGTGGGGGGCTGGAGATCCCCCTACCCAAAATTTGAATTCTAGATGCGCTTAGATAAGACTTCCCGGAACCTTGAAAGCATATTTTCCTTCTCTATATCTATTCGCTCATTTTGGTGAAAAAAACTCGTTGGCCATCGAAAAAGGGGGGGAGGCGTGCAAAGATTTGCCAACATTTGACAAATGAATAATTAGTATTACAAAATCATAATTTTCAGTGACAAATTGACAATTTATAATATCAAATTAATGATTTGTAACAACCGATAATAATTTGTTGCACCAAATTAGTAATAACAAATTTATAATTTGTAGTAACAAATTTATAACTTGCAATAACACACGATTAACTTGCAATAACATTTGTAAGGTTTTTAACAAGTAATCATTAATATGTGACAACAAATCGACACTTTTTACTTGCATGGCATTACTAGGCTGATATAACAATGATGGAATGTGTTGCGAGGCATCAGCTCAAAGCCGATAAGACCAAAGACTTTTTTTTTTTCACGGTGTAGTGCAAGCATAGGCCATAATTCGATGGGCTCAGTCGTGATTCAAGTCAATCAGTAATAAATAGTAATACATATCAAATGGTTTGATATGGCACAAGAGTAATATAATTTAATTATGCATCGACTTTCATTCATTTCTGAAGCACTTGGCAAATATCAGGGGCTGAACACAAGGGCGCCGTTTTGTTTTGAAAATTGGTGGGGACGTGACTATCTAAGCGGGGCGCGACCATGGGTTCGCCAGGAGCGTACCGGAAATTTTTTTGACAGATGCAACGCCCAGATTGCGGAAATTGCATTTACCAGACACAGTTATGATCAAAAATGGGTCATTCATTTTAATATTTCACGGTTTTAAATGTTTCATGAAAAATAGTAATTAAAAAAATACAAGAATAAGAGTTACTGATAATAATTTATCAAATACAAACATCATAATGAGCCGATATAAAACAAGAAAACAGTCCATCTTCGCCTTCCTTCACCGCCCTTTTGGGCACCGCAGTTGGGCGTGGGGTCCCGTTTATATGTGCTGGGAGCTACAGGCAAGTTGACTCCACAACAACAACAATGGAATACACAAAGAAGACTGAACAGGGAGTCCTACCTGCCCTCTTGTTCGACCACTGGGTTCTGCATCAATGAAATAAGCAACAAGTGAGGCTGTCAATTAACGTATCAGACTTGTTTCCATCTTTTGCATTAGCTAATTGATTAGTTTTGTTGCTTGTTTTGATAACGCCTAATGGGTACTTAAGATCTTTACGACTAACGCGGTATAGCAGGATATCATGAATAGTCGGACTTCCAAAATTTACTCAAAAATGGAAGGGGCATGGTATACCATGTCCCCAACTCTGACATTTTTGGGTGTGGACGCGTCCCCGTGTCCCTGCGGGAAACGGCGCCCTTGGATGAAACACAGCGCTTACCGTTTTGTCGCCGCTGGTGTAAGTAGATTTTGGGAAAAGGAAGGAAGTGGGGTCAGTGTAGTGACTTATGCCTAGGTCACATTTAACCCGGAGCCAATTTGCCCGATTTCCAGGCATCGGCCGGCGTTTACATATCGGAGACGGAAAAATCGGCCGACAACGCTCAAAAAGTCACATTTGAAAAGGGGCAGGCACGGCGACTGGTTAGGAACCAGTCGGTGATTGGCCAATTGTCTAAATGTATGCCCAATTTTATGGACAGTTCTCGGCCGGTACTCGTCCCACACTTTCCGATTTTCTTTCGATTCCCCATTCGGTATTCGTCTGGGGGCCAACCGATTCTTGAAGAACAGACGGTGTCCGGACGGGCATCGGTAGGGCGCCCTGCAACGATTACAGGGCGAACAACGACCGGAATCCGGTGGCATGGGTTGGTTTGTGCATGCGACAAACCGTTACATATAGGAACTCTGCGCCACTCTATTCGCTTTCCGGAGAACTGCATTAGAAAAACGAGTTTAAAAAAATCCTTTAAAAGCCCTGAGAATAGCGTTGAAAACTATCGGTTCTTCCTTGCGTCGAGTGCTTCGTAACAGGTACTGCTTTTGTGACAGCAGAAGAGAGGCAGACGCAAAGAAAGACCCAAGCCCAGAAGAGAGGTTGTGGATAGGTAACTGGCTGATGAGGCAACCATTTAAAAGGGCTGGGGACCAAGCACAACACCAAAGGAAAGAAACTGCAAACTTCAGACAAGTCCAACAGTGACGATGACAGTATTCGATTATGACAGTATTCGACTAAGGCAACCTCGAGCAATTACAGACTGACATTATCACTGTATATGTTGTACATATCAAATGTAAAGTGTTAGGATGAGAGGACAGTTGTTGGCAACGACGAGTCTCTTGTGACGTTTTTTTTTTGAAGGGTTTATACATTACACCAACCTATTTCATAGAATAACTATCAGAAGTTTGTGGAATGTTTCTTGAAAAAAAAAGTAAATAAAATACAGCCTTCCCGCGCAAAACAAAGTGTTCGATAGAAATGTCCAAAATGAAATGCTACTTGTGACTTATTTTTAGAGGTAATAAATGGCATTATCAACAACTTTGAATTTTATTTCGTAAAGTATTGGAGACGTGCATGCAGAAAAGAAACGTGAAGAAAAAAGATAACGCAACAAGAGAACAAATGAAACATGTCACTTTAACAGAAAGGAAACTGAACATTGACAGAATGTGTTCTTGTTTTCCTTATTTTCACCAACATTTGGAGTTTATTGTCTCTTTACTTGTCACTCTTTGCACACTTCCCTCTACCATTGCCTACTTCCTCCTCTTCACCACATAACACAGCTTTAGCGCTATTGTTTAGAATCACAAAGACAACATAATATGTGAAGCACTTGTAATCAGCCAAGTGTGACAGCGACTTTAATATCAACGTACAGTCACCAGTGGCCGCCCAGTCTTCGGCCGAGCGCCAGGTTGTCGATTAAATGAGGTGCGGGGCCCAACCCTCACCCGTACCGCAACCAGATCGACACCCGGCAGATATATAGACCGATTAATTTTAACCGACATTGAGTGGGCGCCCGGACGATATACCAGATGTATAGGGCCGGACATCGTTCGGATATCAGCCGATTTGTAGGTGGACTTTCCGATGTCCGACGACGCTAATTTAAATCCGAATTTGAAATGAACCAGGCGCCCGTCCGATTCGCAAAAAGACCCGATACCCGGCAGAGGATCTGAAGGCACCCGCCGATAGTGCCTAAAAATACTACTAATCGTAAACCCATCGGGACTCAATTGTGACTCGGATATTATCAGGGTCGTATGTTTTCTCTACACGGACTCCACTATGGTACTTACATAGGAACCTTGGACTCCAGTAAAGCGGAGCGCCACCATTAGTTGACGCGTAGCGTCCCGTGATTTTTTTTTTTGGGGGGGGGAATACCTCTCAGATTATAAATAATGGCACCTCCCAATCTTACTTGTCTTGTTAATTTCGGTTAAAGTTCCTTTATTCCTTGGAACACAAGTTTTGAAATTTCCATTCAGAATAACTTAGTTTGATGTTTTTGTTTTGTTTCTATTTCGAGTCATAAAAAGTGGGGAGGACAAATGTATTCGTGTCCCCTCCCACTAATCGACACCTATCAGTAGAATGCCCTTACATATTGCCGTACCAAAAACAATTTGGATGAAAATACCCAGTTCGCAGTTCGTATTTTGTAAAGCCTAGGATACAAGAAAAAAAAAAGGACAAAAGAGACTTTAGTTACCTTAGAAGAAATTGGACTTCATTTCAACTCATTGAAACACATGAAACAATTCTGAAGTACTTGTAAAAAGAAAACACATGAAATATTATTTATCAAAAGAGTAAGATTGATACACAAAACACCTAAAATTCACTTCTTTCCTGCAAAATTCATGGGCAAGATGGAGAGAGTCCCTTGGCTACGGCGGACATAAGGTAACATGCGAGATGTAAATTTATCGCGTTAAAATAATTTATCATTTCGAAAAAAAATTGCAAATTGTCGAGTGACCGACTTAGGCAAACTCGACATCTCAGAAACATTTTGTAATAAGTCGAGATACCGAGTTACAAATAACTTATCAGGATAGAACTTTGCAAACTTGTCGAGTTGTCGACTTAGAAGTCAGAGATGTTGACTTCGTGTGAGGCGGAAACTTGACAATTTACGGAAACGTATATAAGTAACACAACATCTCAAAAAAAAAAAAAAAACTTCACACTTTGCAACAATTTGTTACCTTGTAGACATGTTTCTCTTCAAAATGTAAGAAAAAATGTTACTTGATTTTACATTTTGAAGAGAAACGTATACAAAGTAGCAAAGTGTTGCAAACTGTTAAGTTATTTCTTTGTGATGTTGTGGCACTTGTACGTTTCCCTAACAATTTACAAAATGGTGTGGAGATAAGTTATTTGTAAGTCCGTAAATCGACATTTTGCAATTTTTTTCGGAGATGTCGAGTCAGCCTTTGTCGGTATAATTCGACATGTAAGATGTCCCCTTTTGTCCACGGTAAGATACATCACTGGCCACACGATACAACCAGGCCAGACCGAAGGGAGAGAGATTTGCCTCATTCCCTACTACTTTGAAAATCGATCGTGTCGGACAGAATATTCAGTTTCACTCTTCAAATTAAGAACTTGACGCCACGGTGACCGGTCTGCCCCCCCCCCCACCCCTCCCATGCTCCCCTAAAGAGGTTCTTTGTTTCCATGCAAAGAGGGCAGTTTCTGTGGAACTTGATGTACACTTTTCAAAATTTCTTAATTTTTCTATACAAGAGACGGAGGCGGTCCGCGCCTGAGTTCACATAAGTCATAGGATCATTTCAGCAATCCATCCTGTAGTCGGGCATTACGATATCCGTCTTGGCAAGGAGCACGGCGCCGGGTAGCTTTGTCGATCATTTCCCTGCTCATCTTTGGTACCGTACGTACTAAGTCTTCTCCGTCTAGCAATAAAACTCAGTAGGCCTATTCTAGCCTGATAAGGCAAAATTTCAGGAAAGTAAATTATTTTTTTGAGATAGTAAGTCATAGTTGTGAGGAAACAATTCAAACATTTGAGGTAAAGTCAACATTTTAAGATAATCTGTTCGATTTTTTTCCCATTATTGTCGGCCTTTGTCAGCCACCATCACCGGAAGTTGTGTGGCGGCCATCTTACTATACCCAATAGCTCGAGAGCAGCATGCTGTATGCATGATACATTTATCAAACGTCGCTGTTTCTAAATTAATGGAGATTCACTTTTATATACGTGCATAATGCCTCGATGTGCAGCATATAAATGCACTAATACACATTTTAAAGGATGTGGGAAGACATTTCATGTGTAAGTTTCTTAATTCTAAGAATACATTTTTCGAGCAGATGCGAAGCAATGGCCACTGCCGTGTTTGGCCGTACCGTTTGTGAAACCACACTGTAGTGGAAAAGGTAATTAGGCTGAGCATGCAATAGACTAACCAAGGTACATACATGGTGGTCCTTACAAGTAATAGTTGCGGTTACTTAGGATTAATTTGGCTGTACGTTACTGTTAGCACATGTACCCCCCAAATTTGTTGAGGGACGGTTGGGTTTAACAGTGGACATACAACATATTTTAGACAATTCCAAGAATGTCTAAGAAGAATGCCTAAGTATAATAATATCATATTACCTGTAGGCTGCATCCTGAAGCTAGGTCGATCATATTCAATTCATAATCATATTTGACCACTGACCTCAGACATCCCCACCAATCTTACAGTTTAATATGGGAAATAGAATAGGCCTAGGCAATAGTTTGGATCTTTAGATGCTCCGCTACCACAGTTTGAAGCTCAAGACAGAAGTAGAATAGATATGTAGGCCCAGACGCCTACAGCTAGTCAGTCTACTATGGTAGTACCACTACTGTACTAGACCTATTTAGTACTGTATGTGAGTCTTTTGAACTACAGCCTAACTTAGAGCTAGGCTTTATTGAGCAGATATGGAGAAAACGAAGTATCACAATGAAAAAATGAGTATTACTCAATTGCAGGATAATCTGTTTCAGTTTTGTATACATGGTTTTAATTCTTCTAGATTTCCTAAAGATGATAGTCGGAGAAAAGCCTGGGTCACTTCATTGAAAAGGGACAAATTCATCCCAACCAGTACAACTGTTTTGTGTTCGGATCATTTTGATGACAGCTGTTTTGACCGTACTGGACAGACAGTGAGGCTCAAGTCAAGTGCAGTGCCCACTCTGTTTCAGTTTTCTGGACATTTCCCAAAGGTGAGTGCCACTTGTCATTTTGTGGATGGGAGAGTGCCTCATCAATCACAACTTGGAGCTGGAATGATCAATTAAAAAAAAAAATCAAAACCTCTGTCTGAAGATCTCATTACATAAGTATTACAATGTTCTTGAAGTCAATGAGATTACATTTTGCGCATCTTCCATAATGCCTGAAGTGGCTCAGTTCAAAAGAGATGGATTGGAAGGTTGGATAAGCCATCCATACAGCTATGAACAGTTCATTATATTTCCTAAGTTTGCAAATGAAATAACCAACAAGTAACAGTAGTGCAATATCTGTTCGTTTCATGAACGTTATGGTCACAGCAACAGCAGAAGTCCCTTTGCAGCAATATGATATGACTGGTTTTCATCAGATTTAGCATAAGAACATGTGAAATAGTGCTACTGTAATGATGCCATGTGAGTATGAAATTCTTAGTGTTTTGGTCACGAAATGTCCACAAATTTGTCTTTTATCAAATTTGTCATTTGTGTACAAATGTGAGACTACATTTGACTCTATTTACATAGTACACACAATGTACGCAATTACATGGTGTACGGGGAACAGCGGTATATGCTGTATGCTTGTAATGTAAAGGAGTGTCAAATCTACGTGGAGATTTGACCACCAAAAACCATGTTTATTGGTTGAAAAACTAAGTTAAGTGCTCAAAAAACAGTTGTCCTTTTGCCCAATACAACTTGTTTTTCGAAACAAAATCTTTCAAGCAACCTTGATAGGCACTGCAGGTATGTTTGATAAACTTGACTGTTCAGTCGATAACAAAGTTTCACAAAAAAAAAAAAAACCTTAAGTTTAACTTGAAAAACAGAGGTTATCAAAGAAAGTGTTTATAAATCTTGAAACCCAGTTTTCTCAGTCAATGAACTTGGTTATTCAAAATAGCCTGTTTTTTGGTTGATAATCCAAGTCGGTTGTGATAGAATCTGTCAGTGGAAAAACTGAGTTTATTGGTTGAAAAACTGACTTTGTCGGTGATAACCTCTGTTTTTCAAATTATTGTACATTACGCTTTCCATATACACCTGCTTCTACAGTATCCAGTGTTGTGGTAGCAAGTCACCCCTCAGTTGAGTCACAAGTGAAGTGTAGTTGAGTAGCAAGACAAGTCATTTCTTAAGTTGCTCAGCTTAAGCCAGTCAGGTACTTTGTCAATTCAAGTCAAATAATATTCAATCGAAACAACTCGGGTCAGTTCCATGGTTTGACAAGTCTTAAGTCATTTTTGGTTTCAATGAAATCATAACCTTTGTAATTATGCATGTGTATTTGTGTGTGTATGAATATGTTTGTGACTCCTACATTGTAACTATATCTCAAGAAGAGAAGTTTGTACAGATCTTACATGTAGTCTGTATGTGGACCTTATTGAGTACAACCAGCATAATGCTTTTGGTAGAGCTCAAAGGTCATTTGGGGTCAATACAAGACAAATAGTGAAAACTTTGTAAATGTGATATATCTCAAGAAGGGAAGCTTGCACAGATCTCTTATATGTCAGTTGACCTTATTCAGTACAAGAAGCCTATTGTTTTTTATAGAGGTCAAAGGTCACTTGGAGTTGACATGGGTAAAAGAGTGAAAACTAAACATTATATCTCAATTAGGGAAGGTTGTGGGTGTACCTTATCAAGAATAAGAAGCCTATTGTTTTTTACGGAGGTCAACTTCTTTCTGGCTCGGCAGGGGTCAACTAGTGAAAATCTTGCAAACATAATATCTCAAGAAGGGAAGCTTGTACAGATCTCATATTTAGTACGTGGGTAAACCTTGTTAGGCACACTAAGAAGCGTTGTGTTTTTGGCATAGGTCGAAGGTCATTTGGGGTCAACAAGGGTCAAATAGTAAAAACCATGGGTATCTCCTCAAGAAAGGAAGCTTATACAGATTTCATATTTAGTGTGTAGGTGACTGTGCAAGATAATTACTTTTGGTGGAGTTCAAAGATCATTTGGGGTTACGATGTGTAAAATTGAGAAATACTGCAAACACACTATGCAGAGAAAGAAAGCTAGGACAAATCTTATATTTTGTTTGTATACATCTATTTTTGAGTCCAAGAATCCTGTTTTTTTTTATGGAGGTCAAAAGTCAGTTACGGTCAGCAAGCATCAAAAGTGAAACCCAAGTTGTGAACACAATACCTTATTGTAGGGAAGGTTGTCTTGATTTTGTATTTGTTCTGTAGGTACGGTGTTGGTGGCAAGTGCGATGCAGAGTGCAAATACCTACTACATTTGCTAGAAGCTATTATTGTCAGTTAGTGAATGTTCACCACGTGCTCATGGAATCTCAAGGCAGACAACTTGGCCATACCACTTACTTAGTATGCAGTTGTTCATGAGGTTGTTAGGTTAGGTTGCTATAGTGCATTGCAATCGCGATGCAATTAATTACTGTAGCGTTACCAAGACCAAGTGTGTTTCACATCAATTACAAATGCAATACGTCAGATTTATATGGATAAGTACTCATTATTGAGTCATGAAAACCACAATGCCCTTGGACGTTTTTTGTTTCATGTATTCACTTTTTCTGGTGATTCTTTTGGTTTGATATTTGTTTGATATCCAAATGTCATATTTCGTGCCAAATGTGTGGAATATTTCAAGCATCATACTTCTTAAAGTGATTGCAGTGATCTTAACTTCTTTTTTTTTTAAATGTACACTCAAGGTTGAACATAAATGGACTATGTCTTTCAATGAAGGAAAATGACAGTAACTACTTCGAAAGTCATGGGATTGACATAAAAACAGTAAAAAACAGAAATCATATTTGAAAATTAACGGTTCTTACTATAACTGCCTACATAATGAATATGCAACAGTACAGGTCTCACTAGTGTATCAAAAACATACTACTCAAGTCGTCGCTCCTCGGTAGGTATCAGGAATTGTAATATTTGGTGAAAGGAAACACTGTATTTACAAATAACCTACGAACTGAACACAGCCTTACCCGTGGCGTCAGTGATCCTGAGTTGTTAAGTGAATATTCAATACTAGTATACTTCCCATTGGCTTCCTCAGAGAAGTACACTGTTCATTTGTATGAAAACTGTCAACCACTACATTATCGTATTCTACACTTTTTGTCGTTATGTTAGAATAATTTGAAATCATATGGCAAAATGAACCAACTGAAACCTATTCATTTTCCCAGATTGTCTGAATGGTGTAATTAAAAGCCTTGCCAAACTTTTGGAGATGAAATGTCAATGTTTTTACTTTTTGCCTACACACACAATCACTTTAAAATGCCATCAAGGGAAATATGTTGCTTAGCTATGTATGTTCAACAATAACAACTGTCATGGTGACATGCAGATGACACACAAACTGAATGAACGATAACAAGGATTGTGCAGCTCAGTGCATAAAGTGCCCATCTATGTATCACCCCTCCACCATTGGCTTGAGCTCAAATTCAGTCCACTTCATTCATCGATCACTTAAAGGCTGTAATGCATCACCCCAGACAGTTTCAATTCTCCCAACTACCTACCTCTAGTCCCTCCCTCAGCCTGCCTTACATTCCTCCACATGTGTACTCAAAACAATGGATCCCTGTGTACGCTGTGTAATACGAGCTGCTGTGCATCTTTCAAATTTGCTGGCAATCTAAGAGTACTGTAACTTAGAACCAGTTGAGAATTTTCCTTTCAGGGAGGTAAAAATATAGCTTGGGGTGATGCAATACAGCCTTTAAAGACAAAAACTCATCACCCCAGACAGTTTCAATTCTCCCAACCACCTACCTCTAGTCCCTCCCTCAGCCTGTCTTACATTCCTCCACATGTGTAATCAAAACAATGGATCCCTGTGTACGCTGTGTAATACGAGCTGCTCTGCATCTTTCGAATTTGCTGTCAATCTAGAGGTACTGTAGCTTAGAACCAGTTGAGAATTTTGCTTTCTGGGAGGTAAAAATATAGCTTGGGGTGATGCAATACAGCCTTTAAAGGTCAAGTGATATGTAAGAAGATAGCTGATGACTTTACTCAGAAAATTGTACAGTGAAGCTCAAATGACTGTGTAATATTCCTTGGAATTGACTTTTTATATATCTGTTGCCATTCTTAAGATATATATTTTTTATCATTTGAATTTTTGATAGAACTGACTGCCTATGCATTAAAAAAAAATTATGATGTGGTGTGCTGCATCATGTCAGTATTTCTTTTGTTAACCCCAAACATATGCTTCTTTGACCTCTTAATTGCTTGTCTTCTTGTTGGCATAGTTGGTAAACTGTGCATGATATCAGATATGTTTAAAGAAGCCAAGAGTCACTTCCAAAGTAAACCCACAAGGGCACATCAAATTTGGAACTGTCCTTGAAATGCATACTAAGAAAACAGAGGATAATGTATGTAAGACATATATGTGAGTCCCTCCCATGTATCACAAATTTACATACAATGTTCATTCATGATGCAGGTGTGACACAGGAATTTGTAAAACTGTCGATATTTGATGGAATTTTGGCTATTTTGCAAAATATTTAATCATGACCATTAATAAAGCCAGTGCTCCAGAAAGTCATTTTCTGATTACACAACCTTGAAAAACTCTGGTATAAGTATACAGACTGCTTCCCTGCGTAAGAATTGCTTCCCTGCATATAGAATCGCTTCCCCACATAAGAATTGCTTCCCTGCATAAGACCTTAAGTTCGGTCCTAAAGCTCAAGTAAATTGACACGCAGTAGCATCTTGGCACGTGGTTAATTTGTGGTGAATTGTATCGAGGAGATCTGTTTTCATGTCAAATTGTCAGTTAACTGAATTTTGTCATTTCGAAGAGACAGTAGCAACTGGACAACTGGTCAATTTGCATTTGAAGCATTGACACATCCAGTTTCATGTCAAAATGCCAATATTGACACGATAGTACCAATATATCAATTTGCAGAAAATAAATGTAGAACTGAGATCCCGTTTATAGTCAAATCGTCAGCCTGAGTTTTCCTAAGTTTGTCATTCACTCGAGATAGTAGCAACTGAATTCGTAGTTACCATGTTGCCAATTCGAAGATAATTGTCATTTTGTCACTTACAAACTCGACAATGCGATGTTCCTTCTTCGCTACCGTAGAGATCAATTGGTACGAGGGGGAAGGGATGGAGGAATAAGAAATAAGGGACTATTTAAAACAATAGTCGAAAGAAAACTAGCAGATGCACAAGAATATACAGAAATTATTCTCTTTGCAAGTTTCTCGTGTAGATTTGGACAAATATGAATCACGCCAATGAGCGAATGTGTTATAAATATTCATAAGCCTTTTCTTTGACTCACGTTTGGGTAGCTCTGACGCAATGGATTCACTGACTTTGGCTCGTACACAATACTTAGGCAGTACACATTGTACATTTACGATTGCTTCGAAAATCATGCCTATGTGTCAAGCTTACGGCTGTTCGAATAAACCTGCAAAATCGTCCTTAAAAAGTTTTTTCTCAATACCACACCCTCAGAAGGAACCAGCGAGATGTAGGGCATGGATTTATGCTCTCGGGACCAGGAAATATAGTTTCGAGTCCTATAAATACTGTAAAAGTCGTGTGGTTTGCGAGGATCACTTTGAGGCAAGTTGCTTTGAACGTGATTTACCTGGTGAACTGGGGGTATGTTGTCGGAAGAAAAAGCTGAAACCAGATGCGCTTCCAACTATATTCCTCCACAAAAAGGAACCTCCACCACAGAAAAGCGGGGTTGCGATGTCTTCTGCCCATGAAAGTTCAAAGGTGGGTTTCGGACGAAACATTACGCATACCAGTAGGCCTACGGCCCTTAGGTTTAGGCTAGGCCTTAGCAAAGTACTGTAGTTAGTGCACTTGTCAATGGTGGAGCCTAATTGAGCTATACCCCACTGTATGGTGGCGGTGTGACAGTTCTCATGCATGGCCACCTATCCCCATGCACTAACAGCAATGTGACTTCCCCTGAGACTTTTCACTTTGTTTTGTAAGGACGGCACAATTGCAGAATACCCTGCCAGAATGAAGCTCTCCTTTTTAACGGTTTACGGGGCTATGCAGTCAAACACTTTCAGAATACCCCGCAAGCCTGAGCGAAGCTTTCTTTATTACGGGGCTACACTATTACTATACTCACTTGTAAAGACTATAAGCTATCATCGCAGTCATAGATGTCATAGATAGAAATGGACAACAATGAGTCGTTCTTAAATTAAAAAAGGCTTTTAAAACTATATCTTGATTTCGACTGCGTATCCCCGTATCCTTTAATAATCATATTCCGAAATTCCGACTGCGTATCCCCGTAGCCTCTTAAAACTGTATCCTGAATCAGACTGCGTATCCCTGTAGCCTTCAAAAGGACACTTAATTGCCTGTTTTGGTTTCTTTTTCATTAAAGGCAATACTAAACTGAAAGCAAATTTCCATTGAATTTCCTACAGGACTTAGTATTTTTTTTCGATCAAGCCTATCCTCTCTAATACTTAAACATATCTCCTTTTATAAGACCAAAAATGGTTATGTGCAATACGTAAAGCACCACTTCGTAGCCTGCTGTTTTTCACGGCTTAGCTTCGATATGCGGGGTATTCTGCAATTACTCCGTAAGGACCATGTGACTTGCACGCTTGTGGTTATCATAATCGATTACAATGGATGACAATTTTTAAAGTAATTGAATCAACTTCTTTGTGAAAATTGAAAGAAATTGTAATCGAAATCAATGACATTGGCAAAGTTATCATAATTATGGTTTAATTATGATTAAATTTAAAGAAAGATCCCAAGTTATTATACAAATTCCCAATTCTTATTACTTGTTCTGCAGTGACTTGCAGTAGTTTTTATAGTTGATTTAGTTACATGAGTGATGGAGTGTGATCACACTCGCATGCCTCGGAATTCAAGGCCGTCACATTAATGATTACTCAGTCACCTGCAACCAGGCTGAAGGGCGTTCTTGTTTCACAACAGGTTGACTTTACAAGACATACAACATCTAAATTGAAATACTGACAAAAACTTGCAGGAGAATGGGCCTAGAGATAAGAATTCTAGCTAGTAGTACTATTTATTTGTACATTTGGTGTCGTACTGTAATTGTTGGTGTTTGTTTGTTATATGTGTTATTAGTATGTTGTTTGTATGTATTAATAAATCATTGCAGTGTTCTACACAGAGTTTTTAGGAGAGGGGGAGAGTCACACAAGGAGTACAGAAGTGATCTCTAAGTGATTGCTCGAGAGTGGTTCCACCGAACTGCCAGAAAGATTTGGTCATTACAATACAAAATGGTGCCACCTGGAGACAATTATTTGCTCTGTTAAAAATAGCAGCGACGTATTGTCAACTTCCTTTCAGCCTAGCAAAGCTCTTTTAGCTGGGACAGTATTTTTACGGGGTATTGCTATTTCAAGAGAGTAATTTTTACTTAAAGCAGTTGACAGACATCCTTCAATAACCCTCAGCCCTAACCCTGATTAGCACTGCTTTAATATGTGGAAGTTAAATTCTAGTGGTGCGTTACAAATCAAAACAACAGATAACCTCCAGAGTTGTCTGTTAAACTCTGTGCTGTCTTTTCTTTCTATGATTTTATTATTGTCTAGAGATGTACAGTACTGTATGCAAAAGAAAATGAGAAAAATATGATCGCAATTGCAATGTAATTGTAATCGATTACATTCAGATGTAATTGCTTCAACCCTGGATCTTCTAGAAAGGATTCACTCAGATTCAAGTTGCATCTATGTGAAACTTTATCCTGAATCACAGTCCATTAGAATGGTGTTTATATCTTTTATGGTAACCTTTTTAGATATGCCTCTTCAGCATTTGATGAAAATGCAAAACTGGTAATGGAGTTTATTTCTTTCTTAATATTTCTTTTGTTAGGTCGGGACCCTTTGTATCATCTCTTAATTACTTTAAGTGAGTGGACAAGAACGTAAAATATTGGCATTTCATGCCCAAAAGCTTACCATGTCTTTTCCATTCAGACAATTTGGAATAATAAGTAGGTTTTAGGTGATAAATTCTGCCATACTATTTCAAAATCTGCTAACATTCTGTACAGTAACAACAAAAAGTGTAAAATACAATAATTCAATGTTTGACAGTTTTTATTCGAGGTAACTGTGTTCTGCTTTGAACTTGTAAGCTAATGGGAAGTGCACTGCTAATACGTAAATACTCAGTTAACCAAAATAGCTGATCACTGTGTTAGTCGAAACAGCTGATCACTGACGCCACAGGTTATTTATGCTTTGTTTTACTAAATACTGTAATTCCCCGGTAACTGTCAAAGAGTGATGACTTGAGTGACACATGTTTTTGATACACTAGTGAGATCTGTACTTTTGCATGAACTGTGGTATGCATATTCATTATGTAGGTGTTAATACTGAGAACCGATTATTTTTCAATATGATTTCCTTTCTATACCCGTTTTTGGATTACGATAGTACATTGTCATCTAATGCAGCCGTACTCTCCTTTTGGGAATTTCTTATGTTAAGCCTTTGTTTTGAGTGCGCTAAGTCTTAAGCACTCCCTTGCCTGGTACGCCGTGAAAACAAAGACCACATATTTCTCAACTGATATCACTAATTATTTCTGATGAACTCATGAAATTTGTTTTGCAAATTTAGTTTAATAGAACGATTACAAATATTGACAAATCAGTAACGACTGGCATTCGATTTTGAACTTTTGGTACAAGTGCAGAGGATAGATACAGCAATTGCGTGACGTGATCAGTAAAAGTCTGAAATACAATCGACAACATTATCGCCTTGTCGATCATACTAAGTACATGCAGCAGAGCATGCATGTAGGTAACATGCACAGACTGTGCATTGAGTAAGATACGCCCAACTTTTACGAAGGCTACACATGGGTAGTAATCCTATAAATTACCGTGTTGCGTAAGGTCTTCAGTAATTTGATTATATCTTGAGCAGTACTCTTGCAGGATTACGTTATTCCAAAATGTGGGTTCAGAAAAAGAAAATTTAGGTAAAAAGTTACTACAGACCCAGGCAACCGTCGGTAATTATTTTCGTTGGGCCTCATGCTGTTCACGACATTGCCATTAGCTCATTTTGCGATATCAGCTAGCCTAGGCCTATATATAGGATAAACTTAGTCACTGGTTGGCTATCAAACTTAATGCTAGGGTAAGTTATTCTTAAGACCTAATAAATGGACCTGGGTCTGTTCAAGAAACACAAGTAGAGGGGTGTTTTCAGAAGGGGTATTATTTGAAGGTCCGTCGTTGGAAGGTTAAATGTTTGGACAAATTTGAGCTACAGTACCATCAGGTAGCCTACCGTTTGCAGTATAGGCGTAGTAAAACTGAAAATTGTGATAGCACGCAAATCATGAGCCTTGTAATTCCAACAATTGAAGCTGCAGCGTTACGATTAATTTGCCACCATCAGCTGTATCAGAATCTCGTCTGTATGATGAAACATATTGTCATCCTTGAAACCATGGGTTTTTGATTCCTCGCAGTAGGCAGGGGAATCTATGCAGTCCTGATGTCGTGTGTGTGTATGTATGTGTGGGTGTACAGGTGAGTATGTGCATGTGTGTGTGTGTGACGGTTGCTCGTAAACACTCTATCTCAAGAAGGGTAACTCTGAGTAATTTCATTTTTGGCATGTAGGTTGCCCATATTGAGTAGATGATCCCTATTGTTTTTGGTGTCCAAATCTTGCATATTAATGAGGTTATGGGGTAAAACATAAAAAATGTTAAAACTGCCATAGTTCCTTATCTGTGGGTCAGATTTGTGTTAAACTTGATAAGGTTGTCTGTTATTAACAGGTTCACAACCCTGTGAAAATTAATGCTTTTCAATGGAGAGGAAGGGATAATTTTTCACTATAAAACAATAATAATAGCCTAAACACCATTATTGTGGTTATTATAAACTACCGTACAAATTCATATAGGTCTACATTGTGCAATTTCAGTTTTGATTCTGTCGCACACAGTTAACTCAATGGGATTGCTCCCTACAGTACTGCATTTGTAACTTAGTGAGTAACTTCTAGTGTGAAGGGCCTGGATAAGTTGTCCAGAGAGATAGTCTTGGTATGGGGGGTCATGGGGTTAGATAGATGGAATGTTAATGGGTTTATAAAAAAAAATGAGGAAAATAAAATACCATCTGTTCTGTCATTTATTTGGATAATATCAATATCCAGAGGAACAGCTGGTAGCAGAACAAGGTTTCTTAACAATCAAATTGGAGTGCTTTCAATCATATTTCACAATGTCCGAAAGGATGGGGGAAGCAAAAATATTGAGGAGGAATCATAACTTAGGGTCAACTTACGAGGACTTTGAGTGTGTTAAAAGCTACTTGTAAACAAGGAAGAAATTATCACAGAGTCGATAAAGGAAAATTTGCAAAAGGCAGAGCGCCAATTTGAGGCAATGGAAGAGGTTCATGCTAATCTGGCTGGGTTTTTGTCTGATGAAGCATTTGAGCAAGCAGAAAGCTGGAGTTGGAATGCCAAAAGCATTAAACTGAGGAGAGGGAGGAAGCATTGAAAAAGTTGAAGGAGGGAATGGAGTTTCAAATTAGCGTTGGAATTACCTAAGGCAGAAATTCCACCATACGATGGAGACCCAAGAACATTCTGGTCCTTTATGAAGAATTTTGAGGTAAATATGGCAGACAAGCTGAGTTCAGATGAGGTAAGGTTGAGTTATTTGATTCAACTAACAACAGGCAAGACTAGAAGCAGCATTGATTACTGTGTGTTTCTTGGAGCTCAGAGATAATGTTGACTGATGTCATACTCATACTGTACTTGATGTGTGGGTTGTATGGCCTGGGTAGGTGATCCCTATTGCTTTTGGTGGACGTCAAATGTTGCGGTAATTTTAGGTCACCAAAATGAAGGTCATTTTGGGTTAAAGGCTTGTGGTGTATCAGGAAAAATAACTGCAGTTGATCTTATACTTGTCATGTGAATAATTCATGTTTGTTGTAATAGAACCATGTAGCAAGGAATCACAAAGCCTTTTGGCTTTCTGGTTTTATTTGATTCCTTGCCGAAAGCAGGCAAGGAATCTATGCCATGGTGATGGTGTGTGTATGTGGGAGGGTGTGTGTATGTGTGTGTTTATGTGACGTCCTGGCTTGTAAACATGCATCTCAAGATGGGAAAAGGTCTTGAACTTCAAAGTTGGTAGTCAGTCCATTGTGTGTGAACGGTCCCTAATGTTTTTCATGGAGGTCAAAGGTCATTTGAGGTCACCAGAGCATGAAGTATGAAAACCTATTAAGGGAGATATCTCAGCAGTGGAATGTTATTGGAACTTCAACATCTTATGATTGGTAACACTTGATGAGCAGATGATGTGTGGAATTTTGTATGGAGGTCAAAGGTCATGTGAGGTCAATGGAGGACAAAGTTTGTAAACCTTGTAAACACAATATCTCAAGACAGGAGAAGTACTTAAACTTTAAAGTTGGAATGCTGATAGTCCATTGTAAGTAGATGGGACATCAAAGGTCATTTGAGGTCACCAGAGCTTAAAGTATGCGAACAGTCAAAGGGATGTCTCTCAGCAACGGAATGTTACTGGAACCTCAGAGTGTTGTCGTTGGTAGCACTTAATACGTATAAAGTTTGTAAGTTTTAATGGAGGTCAAAGGTTATGTGAGGTTAGTAGACAACATAGTTTTAAAATCATGTAAACACAGTATCTCAAGGAGGGTAAATGTGCTTGAGCTTTAGTGATGTTGCATTGGTAGTCCACTGTAGGTAGATGATCTCTCTCATTTTTCATGGAAGTTAAAGGTCATTTGAGGTCAGCAGAGGTTAAAGTATGAAAACATGTTGAAGATGATCTCTCAGCAACTGAATGTAACTAGCTCTTCAAACTGTCAAAATCGGTAGCAGTTGAAGAGTAGATGATCTTTGTTTGTTGAATTGCCCCATGGGAGACTGACAAAATCACTTTTCATATGTAGTCAAATGTTAAAAGTGTGCAGTTCATGATCTTAGAGATTTACATTTGTAGCAAAAGCCACCATTTGTGGACCTACTTGTAGACAGCAGTTGTGCAGTATTTTGGGAAAGTCAAGTGTCACATCTTGTCATCATTGAAATGCTCTAGAATGGATCATTCCCCCCCCCCCCCTCACTTGCTCCATGCCAAAGACTAGATGTTTAATGGCAGATAAATGTTGCTATGTAGAAGTTGATCTCATTTTCTTCATCAAGCTGTTTGTAACACTACAAACAGTCTTTTCACATCACTTAACATAGCTTTTTAGATTCATCAGCAACAAATCCCTGTCAATTAAGATTAACAAAGTACTTTGTTTGAGTCATCTTTCCCAAGGAAACTACCCGTAAGCTTTGAAATATTTTTCAGGTAGTCTTTGCCAACTTTTAACCAAAGTTTGGTGTCAGGGACTCTCTGATATGTCATAATTTTCATATGTGGTTTACATTCTTGTGTTCTGTTTTTCATTTTGATATGGTCCCTTTCTTCTCCTGTGATTGCTTCTTTCAAACTCCATCATGGGCCAGATATGAAATGGCTAATGCCCAGATGGTCCTGGATAAGGCCATAATAGGCCCATATAGCTGCTCCCATAGAGCTGGTCCCATATGGGTTTTATCTAAATTCAGATAACTGGATCAAATTTGCCCTTGGCCCAGCAGTGTTCCCCATACCAGTACCTATAATGGCCAGCTGCAGTAAATGCCCGCATGCAGTAGCCAGCAATTATCTTATGTACGGTTCATGATTGTACCCCTCAGATTTTTCCCACGTGGTCCCCACTTGATAAGCTCATAATATGGTCCGATCTGTGCAGTCTCATGTTAACCAACTATATCATATGAACCCAATACAGTATAGAATATAGGCCTGTATGAGAGGATCCATGCCCATATGGCCTAGGCTTAGTCCATAAGGGATCCATGCATTGTACAGTTCAAACACTGATGGACCTCAGAGAAGCACCTAAGCTCTGGATCATTATTGAAATGCTCACGCCACCAGCAAGTCGCTATCACCATAAACCGACACCCGTGTACAGGGTACTACCTGGAGTATACAAACTTTAGACGAAGAGATGGTCTTGTTGGAATGTCTTGAAGCTCCTTTCGCAGACCTGTTCGATCTCAACTGATTGGCTGACAGGGATTTCAGTGTGAACCACAACAGTAGGTGTCGGGTGATTGCAGTCACCCAAAAGTATTTGGAAATACTTTGAAGATAGATCCAGTTACTTTGACGGCTGCTGTTTCGATCCCTTCACAGGTTAAGCGAACAGGGTAGAGGCAGGGAGCGGTAATAGGGCTCCCATACCTGGAAAAAGAAATCTCCCTCCGAATTCAAGTTGACATGTCACAAATGACGGAATCACAGTAAAATCGTTCTCCATTAGTTTCAAAGATCGGGGCTTTCAGCATCAAAGCCAGCGCGTAGGCTCGGAGCCTATATGTTTCGTAACGTTTCAAGAAGTTGCAGATGGAGATTTTTATTTAGATGTTTTTACTCAAGACTCGTGACGCACTGCACTTTCTCACAACAATGTTTTATTACACTTGAAGCTCGAGTTTGAACACACATGTACAAGATTATCTATTGAAAGAGAACGAGTTGTTTGAAAAATAAATGATTTTGAGAAAAAGCTGCGTTTTTATTTTCGAAATACATTTGTTAGAGTGTTTCAGTGAAAGGTTAGTATTTTCAGTAAGTTAAGTATTTCTAGTATGTTTAGTATTCTCCAGAAGGTTCAAAGTAGGATCAACATTCATCGTTACTTGTTTTCTCAGATGGTAGTGAATGGGTTGCCTGAGGATGTAGGGGGTGACTAGAAGTGTTAATGGGTTTAAGGTTCCCCTGGACAGTTACTTAAAGCTCTGTGACCGGGTTTAATTTTTGTACCTTTTTTCCGTTTGGGTGTTTATTTTTTCTCAGGGTCCTTGATGGGGACTTAATTGTCCCTCCTGATCCTTTTTCCTACTAAACTACACTACTACTTGAACCGTTGAACGCGTGCCGTATCACCCTTGTTCAGCGACCACGTTACCTGGTAAGCTGGCATATGTGTACAGATAATTGTGCACACTGCACTTCAATCCGGTATTGCCTTGTGTTATTGGAAATACAGAATGCATCCCATCTTGCAGCTCAGTTGACAATTTTATCTCCGCCCCTTTTGAATAACTTGCCGCTCTTACTCGGTCACGTGAAAGCTATCTGCACGGAGAAAAAATGTTGCCTGAAAGTTATCAATCTATTTGATTGGTTGCTAAATGGCTCTAACTTTGAATTGACCAATCACGCTTCCCCATATCTCCTACCGCAGTCTAGCGTCCCTTCGCATAAGTAGCGTGGGTTTTGCATGTACATATGTGAACGTGTAGCTTTGTACATGCAGTATACCGCACATACCCTTACGTTGTAGCATATACAGCTGCTGTTGTTGAACGTGTACTGAGATATTGAGGCCGTACCTTTTGTGTTTGAAACTACAGGTAAGCCATTGAAATTCAACTATTTTTCTTCAGTAAGTGAACTAAGTTCTCTGACAGTGATATTTTACTATTGCTGAAGAATTTTTGCCTTAAGTTAGGTAACATAAGGAAGAGAAGCAAGTGTTGAAAAAGTTTTGTTGTCAAAAGTCTGTAGATGGACGACTGAATATAGTGTTAACAGTAAAGTTATGGTAAGGGGTGCTATACCTTCCAATATATGTGGGGAAATTTTCTTCGTCTAAGGGTTGAAATTACCACAAAAAGCCTTAGTACAAATCTTATAACTGTATTGAACGTGTTTACTACACAAATGGATTAAATTAAACGTTTTATCGAAAGTTGTTTAACTTTCAACCAAATTTTGTTATCGGTGCCTCCCGCGCTTTCCAATGGCCTAACTGTGTTACTTAGGGCCATTACGTTGAAATGTTCGTATATTCTTGCCGTGAATTTCTCCACATACTATCATCATTGACTAAGTTTCACGTACAAAATGTATTGCCATCTTTTTCTAAGGACAATTTAGTTACCATTAGTGGTAATTTTCTGTTAAAAATCTATTCAAATCGTTAGAAAAGGGAATGAATTAGATGTGTTGTTGGATGAAAATTGTAGGCGTCATTTCGGGGTGTTGTTTTCAGGCTTTGTTTGACCCCGACTCGCCAGCCATTTTGCCTCCTTGAAAGTGTACTGTGTTATTCGACTTTACGTTGCTTATGTATCGCAGTAACGACCTGCATTATGCTATGACTAAGTGTACAATTTAGTAGAGTTAATACTATGTCGAATTTACGTTTTTTGTCCTTTCGTAGATAAGCAAATCCAGGCTTCAACGTGTTGAAATATTTTATGCAAAACTGTTGATTCGGGTATGGCGTCATTCGTCCATGTTTTTTGCGTCGTTTGACGGTTGATGTTTAAAGGGGTTATATGCAATGTCAATGTGTGCAGTTGCATGTGGTGTTGTATATGTAGCCTACTCTAGTTAAATTGAGGTTTTTTTCAGTTTTTGTAAATAGTTGATCAAGGTGGTAGTAAAAGTATTTAACTGGGCATATTATTTAGGTTAAATGGTTTTTCTTTTTTATTTCGTTTTTTTTTGTGTGTAAAGCTAGTCTAGGCCTGGTGGCATTGTTAAGGCTGAGGTTTTGTTTTGTATGGTGTGATTAATCATTTTGTCAGGTTAGTGTTGCACTTCACCCTTTTGTGAAATTTCTCGCATTTTTGACAAGCCCTAGACACCTTGACTTGGATTTTTGGGGGGATTAGCCTATTTTTTGGGGGGTTAGCCTAGGCTCAAGTTTGGAAGGCCTGACAGGTCTAGGTAATAAGCATTTCTTAATCTTAACTGTTCCAGCACATTGGCTTGAGCCTTGAATATCACCGTTGTGTGTATAGCTTCATGAGTATTTTGGCGGGCCTGTGGAAAGTTTGGTTGTAGTTCAGTTTGTTATTGTCATGTTAATCTTTCGTTTTCAGATCACTATGGGACGCAGTAGAGATAACAGGAAGCCCAAGGGACGAATGGGAGCTTATGCTTTCTTTGTCCAAGCCAGGAGAAAAGGTTATGATGAGGCTGTGACTGGAAAAAAGCTTGTCTTTGCAGATTTCTCAAAGGAATGTGCAGCTCTATGGAAGGTAAGTTAGACAGTTGTTAATGGCTACTTTGCTGTGTCCCATCAGCTTAGGTATTCAGTGATGGCAAAAAAAAATTGTACCTATCACAAAATAAACATCCCTGTTGGTTTGTATCAACTTGAGCAGCGTAATTTTAAACCATTAATGGATGATATTTTCTTTCGTTTCTTCCCCCCCCCCCCCCCCCCCAATATTTCCTCTAACAATTGTTTGCATCATCCAATCCTGCCATTGTTCCGCAAGGATCTATTTCTGTGCCTAAACATATCTCCCTGTGCAAATTTTTGTTTCAGTAACGATTATTTTTATCTTTTTTTCTTCTAGTCCATGGGTCCTGAGGATAAGAAACCATACCAGGATAGTGCAGACAAAGATAAGATTAGATATGACAAGGAGATGGCCAGTTACAAACCCAGCAAAGGAGATAAGAAGAAGGGCAAGAAGAGGAAGAAGAAGGACCCCAATGCACCCAAGAGGAACCTGTAAGTATATACTTCCTCATGATGTTGTGATATTGTTTGATAATTGAGGAAAATATGCTGCAATTTTCATTTTTGGAAATTTCATAGCGCAACAACACTATGGCATAGCCTCAGAATTATATTATGGTTACCAGGGTAAGCAACTGTCTATCTTACTGTGTAGGTACCAGAGTCTGAAGTTAAGATGTTGCGCAAATGCTAATAATGCGATATATCTGTTATATATTAATACCTCATGGTGTTATTGCTACTTAGCCAGTGGAATTAAAATTGGTATACAAGATGGAGAACCAGAGGTCTTTTTGTGCAACATCAGTATCTACATGTTTCATACCTACCATTCCTGTGGGTATCTCTTGTAGATGATTTACTTTTGGGGATTTTTTTACATTAACAAAAATGAACAGGAAATTCATAGCCTTCATTTAAAGGAAAGTTTATGTACACTATTTCTTATCGTCTCTGCAGGTCAGCATTTTTCCTGTACAGCAATGATGAGAGGGCAGCTGTAAGGGCCCAACATCCAGACTGGAATGTTGGCATGGTTGCAAAGAAGCTCTCTGAACAGTGGAAGGTCCTTGACCCACAGAGGAAAGCCAAGTATGATAGGGGAGCTGTCAAGGACAAAGAAAGATACATGAAGGTGAGATGTTTTTTAATGATGTACAGTATAATTACACATCAGGTTCCATGGCATGAAATGAAGCAAGAAAAAGTTAACATTTTTTAGTCCATTTAGCTGTTTGTGACATTTTTGTTCTAAGCTAAAGCATGCTGGACCCAATATTCGGTGGTCTTGAATTCTTCATACTTGTAGCAACTGCCTCTTGCGAATGAGAATGCACCCGTTGCTTTTGGAGAGGCACCAGCAGAGCTGTGCGATATAGTTGAAGTGATTCCCAGTGGAATCCGTGCATGTGCTGTTGAAAGGGGGAACGGGGAGTTTTTATCTTGTTAAGCAGAACTTTCTTACATCTGCTTGAGGTTGGCAAGGGTCAGTGTACGATTGTGGAAGTGCTGAGAAGTTCTCTGTTGGGCAAATCTTGTCATTATCTTTTGTTCTTGACACATGGTTGGGGATTCTACCAGAGACTTGGGGGGGGGGGGGGGAAGTCATTACTGGCAAACCTTGATTCTAAATTGATGCTGCCAAATTCTCCTCTTTAAATCCTCTCTGAAGGAATCACTCGTAGAAGCTTTCATCAGAAGATATTCAGTCACGTCTTGGTCCATATCTGATTTTTGTGCTTTGGCCAATGGAAGGAAGGCATTTACCCCATCAGTTAGTGTCTTCATCTTTTTTTTTTTTCTTTTCAGCAAATGGAGGCCTACAAGGCAAAGCTTGCACAGAAGAAGAAGGATTCATCCAGCAGTTCATCCTCATCATCGTCATCATCCTCCTCCTCTTCAAGCGATAGTGACAGTGATTAAATTATCACCCAAATCTCTTCCTACCTCCTTGTTTCACTCCTGTGTAAAGTGATCCTCCCCCCCTCCATCACACCCTCCATCTCATCGTGTACAATGGCACAGCCACACACTTGTTGTTTATTGACCATTGGGGGGCTTATTGTTGCACTTCTTGTTAATTGTCTTAGGCAGAAGTTTTGCTACATTGGCAAGATTCCCTTATGAAGTGGCATTGTAAAATATAAGTATGCATATTGTGGTGGTGTGGTATTATAACTGCGCAAGATGTAAGTGCGGGAAAGTGATTTGAAAATGGATTGGATGGTGCTGTTTTAGTCTCTCAGTTGTCATCTTTTTTGTTTTTAACATTGTCGAACACATTTTAATCAATAAACCCTGATAACAGCAGCACTGAATTTGTATAGAATGATGACCATTTTAGCCTATTTTTTTATGGTTGCTAATAGCTACTTCACCCGTCACCCAGCCGGTCTCCTCTCAGTATTTTTCACTTTGTCAGTTTTTGTTTCTTTCTTTTTTGTTTTTTTTTCCCTTCTGGCGTTTCCGTCATCTTTTAGTAAAGTATATTCTGCTGTAATACAGTTGCCGACTCCCAAATAAAGTGGTTCGTAGTTGCATTGTGATGTTAGGTCTATGACCTTGTGTAGATATGAAGTAGAAAGCTTTCCACTGGCCTCGTGTATAAAAACAAATGTGTTGCCAGTGACAACCTGTCTCCTCTCATTTCAGTGTTGCATGTGTTTCCTACCTTTTTTTAGATGAATGTTGCTGATGGGGTTTATTGCCAATGTGTGAGATAAAGACTTTATCAACCAGGCTAGTGGAAAGCTTTAACCTTTGCTCATCAATTGTTTATGTATCTTCTTTTTTTTTGTTTTAATCAGGATGCTTCTAGTTAGTGTACATTTTCGATTTTTCAAATAAAACAATCAGTGCATTGCATTGTAATCAATTGTTGGTTTGTTCTTCGTATGGTGCTATAGCCTGCTGTTTCCTCAGCAGCTCTTAAATCATCGTATATATATATATATATATTATATCATCTACATTGGATACATCTGGAGACAGTAATTTCAGCGTAGGCAATTTCTGATGTATTTGGGGATCAGGCATAGCCCTGTGTGCTGACAGCTGCTTTGATTTTTTAAGCTTTGGTTTCTTGTACATTGACCTATTATAGTAACAAAGTACTTTATTTAGGGGCACTTTGTTCACATGTCCCATAGGTTAAAGAAAATCAGTTGTGACACCATAAGGGGATACCCCCAGTCAGAACTTTTGCCCCCACCCTCCACTCACCTTTCTGTTCTAGGAAGTCCATGAGACTATTTTTCACCTGGGGATATGCTAATAACAAGAGAGTCTGGGGGATTCCCCTGAGACACCCAATACTTTGCCTCTGGACCCTAGAATTGGTCATCAGCTTTCATATTTAAAGTATGCTATCCTGAGATCTACTTTTTCACTCAGAGATATGAAGCCGCAGCGCTATCAAGGGGATCTGGACCCTCATCTGGGGCTTTGCCAAAGTTCTTATCTTGTCAACTTAGAGGAGAGTAGCCAAACAAAACTGGAATCTTTGAGTTTAATGATGCTCTTAGAACAGAAAAATACGTATCCTGAGACTGTGAATTCCCATTGAGCAGTACTGCATGCAACATGTTCAACACTACCATTGTATTATGTTTTTACCACATTGATCGTTGGGTATGTCTCATGGACAATCTAATAAAAAGAATTAGGTTTTAGAAAGTGGATAAGGTTGCATAAGTATAGCTCAGACTTGCATGCGAGGATACATGTTGTTCAAAAGTTTGTGCCGAGATGATGTTCCCTTCGTTCCCCAGATGTTAATAGGAACAAAACGCAAACTCAGCATTATATCGCGTGATCCTGTCCTGCCCAGTCACTTTTTTTTTGGTCCCTATGTGGTCTGACCATGGAGGTGCTAGCACCTCCCTGGTCTGACTAGCCACGAGCCTGCATCTGCTTATTGACAGACTTCCTGAAAAAGAGGGTTCATCCTCGGTTGTCTTTGCGTGGTCAGTACCACCCGCTGTTTTGTAAATGACACTAAATAAAATTACCTGAAGTCATGCATGTGTTGTCTTATTGGTCTACGCAAGTATGGCCAGCAACAGCATCCGTAACCTGTGACGTAGCAATTGATCTTTTACATCTCTTTACAATACATTGTTTATGTCGATGTACAAGTTACGTATATAACATGTGTAGCACATACGATAGGCTGTGGTTAGCCTGGCACTAGGTGGAAACAATATGTGATCCCTGGCAGAATACAAGGGCACAGACAACACAAAGATGCCTCATTGTCAAGTTAAAGGCTGCTCCAACAATTCATCCAGGCATCGGAAGAGTTTCTACTCCATTCCCAATCCGAAAACTCGACCAGAACTGTGCAAGCAGTGGCTCGACGCCATTTCAATTGACAAGTTCGATATCGACACCTACTCTTTTCACATTGACAACGTTGTATGTGAAGACCATTTTACAGAGGACTGTTACCAAGAGAACATGATGGCGAAGTTATTAGGGTATGAGCCTAAGCATAAGTTACTCAAACGGGACGCCGTCCCAACGTTGTTTGATAAGGTGCAGACATCCAAAATATTCCGGCGACCAAAACAAGGAAAAGCTGATAGCAAACAAAATGAGGTATCGAAGGTAAGTTACATACGTGTCTTCCCGATGAACGTCATAGGATGAGATTGCCTGCCAGTGACAACTTTTATATGGTCACTATATTCAGTCATTCACGTGATAGGAAAAGGTACTTTTGAAACACCATTGTTACCCATTAGTAGGCCCCATGTTTCATTTGGTTACCCCAAGACTTAGCACTCTAGTATGAGTCAAGAGATTGCCCATTTTCAAGTTTAGTATAGATGTAAACTCGCATTAACACTCTAGGTCTACTGTTGCTAGTTTCTTGTTGAATCTGATGCCATCTTTAGTGATTTATTTTGATGGGGGATTAAGAAGGTGATCTAATACCAGAATGACAAATGATGTTCATAATATTCATACAAAGTTTCTACTACTATAATCAGGGAAGCTACAGTATATGTCTTGTGGTATGGATGAAACTGGGACGGCACCGTCTCAGTTGAGTGTGGAAGAGATGTTGCCGTACGTATTCTTAATCTTATACCCCTTAGGGTGATTCCACAAATAGCAGGGCCAACCTGTGACATTTTAGCAATTCCCAATTCAAGACTTGACAGGTTATTTCAGATTTATGTTTTACTATGTGAAACTTACAAATTGATGTCAAAAGTTGAGAAAAAAAAAAAATCAAAGGAAATTTTTTTCCAAAAAACGCTCAATTTTTACCCAATGCAACTAGACAACAAACTCAGATTTTCTGAAAGCTACCATAACCATTACTTGTTTTCCTAAACTGAGGGTGTGCAACATTTTCAAAGGTATTTTGAATGACCTGTTGAATGGAAATCACTGTGGATATTAGATTATACTTGAAAAATATACTTCTGAAAGTGGGGCAGCAATTTGGTGACCTAGCTGTTTTACGAAGTGAACATTTGACTTTCAAACTGAAGTATGGATACTTCTTTGACTTTGGCATACTAAAAATTTTCTAGTAGTAACTATAAAGTACAACTGAAGTATATCAGAATGCTTGTAACTGACAGTTAAATTGTAATTAAATCAAAGATAATTATTTGCAGTGAGACACCAAAAATGTATACGTAGTTTTGCATTTGGAAATGGCACTTTGTTTACAGCGCTGTTGTGTCTTGCTGTTTTTTAATTTTGTGAAACTGAATGCTCTTCCACTGTACTGAGAAAGTGCTCTCCAAAAAGTGCTTCTTGCAACTAATTTTAAACAATTTGCAGGTCCAGGTGTCTTGCATTTCAAAACAACATTACAAAATCTATCAATGTCTCACCACTTGTGTCCCATTCACACCAGGAAAAGATCAGTTTATTGCACATAACATCATAACAAGTGCATGCCAGAATTGGTTGAGTACAGCACCACTAAAGATTGTGGTTAGGAACATCTTTGACTACTCATAGTGCTTTTTGTCCTGCCAATATGAAGTGAAAACTGTCACAATTTAATGTGATACACCAAATCTACTGTACTTTCACCCATATTTATGGAATCACCCATGAGAGTCACAACTGAGTGCATCCTTTAACCGTTTTAAAATGTAAATTTGGACTTAACCCATGAAGTACATCATATTTCCAAAGCATTTTCAAGTGTGTAATTGTAAAATATTCATCTTTTCTGTTAAGTCAGTGGTGTATTGTGTAATTCTATTACCCATGAAATAGTAATTATCAGCCCATGCATTACATTTATGCACCACATCTGACAGCTTTCATGATGCGCAGTATAACAGTAGAAGCAAAACTGATAACAAGACTGATCTACCTGTAAGAAAACTAAATAACATTTGTCATTTTGATCAAAGAAATGTTAAAGGTTCAGTGTGTGATCTTCATTCACCTGTAGTTGCTGGTTCAGTTAATATTTCCGAAGGTTGCCAACTTGCCATCAAACTCAGTTAAAATAAATGTAACAATGATGTTGCAGACTTTTTTACTTGTCACCAACATTGTTCAGTACAAGGGAGCATGCATAATCTGTTGTCCAGGAGTTAGTCTTGGTCAAGGTGTTTGTAATTTTCATCTTCTTTCATGTTTCCACGAGCAATTCTTTTATCATACTCGTCACACTGCTATTTTAACAGTCTGTTCGTCAGCTGTTTACAAGCAAGCTCTGTGCCCAACAGCGTTATGCATATCCGAGGATCTGTTCAATACAAACGTCTTGGACATTTGTCAAAAATGGGGCCTAACCATGTGCGAAACACTTGATCTTTATTCATGTAACACAGTTGCTTGTGCACAGAGCGCTCACACAGTCACAGGGAAGTGCTTGTTCACTGTTCACCCTGATTGGTTGTTCTCCCAGAAGAAATCATGAATACACATGAAATTTTAGGGTGTGACAGCCAATCCTCACATGATATCATACATGATAAGGTTTCATCACAAGGAGCAAACCCTAACCGTGACAGTATGTCTTGATGTCAGCTCATGTTCTATCATGCAGAAAAGAGTTTTCTCAAGACATGATTTTAGCACGTTATGGTAATTCTCTGAGGACTACAGTAGGTGTGTGTGAACTAAATGATCAAATCTGATTGGTTTCCTCACTTTTTGCAGCAAAGCGGTTAAAAAATAAAGAAAAAGTTAATATAGCTTCAAACAAATGTACCAGACTCTACTGTGAAGTCTAAAAATCGGTGAGGGACATCAGAGGGCGCAGTCAGCTCTGTACAAAAGAAGCTCTATTTGTGTGATACTACATTACTAGGGCCTTAGTAAGACTATCCAGAAGTCAGCAGTGGAAATTGTGTGACTTCACCATGCAAAATATCAAGTATGAAGGTTTACAGTAAATGGCTGCAGGTATGTTTTATTTACTAAACCCCAATTGGTGATGGATTTGCATTGGCACTGACCTCCCCCTTCCCCATGTCGATTTAATGAATTTGCCAAATAGAGGATTGTATGTTTTGATGCCATGATTGTAATGGTGGGTTGATCCTTTGTTATATTATATATACTGGACAGTTTTGCTGTATGCAACTTAACCAGCATGCCAATTACAGCAGGTTGTGCTGTTCAAAGAAAGAAAATTATCCTGTCTTTAAAGGCTGTAATGCATCACCCCAGACAGTTTCAATTCTCCAAACCACCTACCTCTAGTCCCTCCCTCAGCCTGTCTTACATTCCTCCACATGTGTAATCAAAACAATGGATCCCTGTGTACGCTGTGTAATACGAGCTGCTCTGCATCTTTCGAATTTGCTGGCAATCTAAGAGTACTGTAACTTAGAACCAGTTGAGAATTTCCCTTTCAGGGAGGTAAAAATATAGGTTAGGGTGATGCAATACAGCCTTTAACCTTCGATTGTTCTCTTCCATTTGATACCAGTATGGAAAATGGCTTCTATGGAACATTTCGGGAGGAATTTCATCAGTTAAAGGGTTAATTATGGTAGAAAGAAAGGTGATTGAGTTGTTCTTTTCTGAGAAAAAAATAATCTAAAGACTCCATAAAGCCAAAAAAATGAGAAATATGTCTATAAACAGGACACACATATGACAGACCACCATACTTCAGCTGTATGGGTGAAAATCTGAGGCAGGCAAAGCTTCTGATTGGGACCCCCCCCCCCCCCCATTGTTCTGCCACTGAATGTTACCACACATTTACAGCAATGCAGTTGAATAAAAAATGGTTCCCAAAACTGGAACGAAGACAGAACTTTTTGCACAGTAACAAATACCTGTACAAATTGCCTGAATGTAAAGTACCATTCTTAGTTCTCTACGCAGAACCTTTAAGTTTCACGCCAATGTACAATTGTGTAGTTAACTGGAGGGTCACTAGGAGCCACCGTAACGTTTGTCTTGCCTATTCAGACTTAATCCCACGCTGTGCGCAGCTGTACATGTCAACAACGGACTGTGCGGAACAAGTGAGCAGCATTGCGAGCTGTTCACGTACCTTTGACAACTGTAAACACTTCGTACGGCAAGCTTAGGCACGTAGTGTGAATGTGTGTATGCGGCCAGTAACACTGCAGTGAAGTTGTCTGCTATTTGAACATGAAGCCGTAGTTGAGTGTATGTACGTACTATACCACTGCAAGGATAATGTAACGCCACCATAAAGCCATAGGTTGAGTTACATCGGCACTCAAAACAGTCGAAACAAAGCACGTTTCTGTAGTGAATCGAAAAGCTCATTGCACTGCCAACAGATTGAAGAGAAGTGAAAAAAATATTTTTTCTATCACCTTCGAACTGTTAGTTACATTTTGGACGATATGAGTGAAAAGGTAACCTAGCTCTAAGTTAATGTTAGACTCAACTAACGGTCTAGCCTATGCAACTTCTGTTCCATGGACTTGAGCAGTAGTACTAGTAGGCTACGTACTATCAGTATAAACGTTATCTTCTAATCGTTAGGCCTAACGTAATCCCGTCAAGACCATACCTGATTCTACCCAATGTAACGACTAACGTAAGGCAAGTCTATCTTAAAACTGTAGGTTAGGGTACGTGAAACTGCTGCGTGTCGGAAACTTAGCAATACGTCATTAGAATTTGGATGTATGCCTACAGAGGTGATAGCCTACTGTCTTGTGAATTATGCCACCGCGAGACAAAGCCCAAACAAGCTAGGTCCTTACGGCTAGGCTAAGTTTCTTAACGGTCGGCCTATAAAGTACGGTAAAATTAGGGCTAGGTTATATTCTTTTTCTTTGCCTACCCTTTTCCACCTTTTCTGTTTAAACACCAAGCCATTATGTAATGCCATTGTCAAGCCAAACGTTGGCCTGCCCCCTTAGGCTATACTACGACCCTGCGTTACTATAGTCTTGGCTAGACATAGGCAAATGTGCAACTGCAAGTCACCTTTGGCATTTGCAATATTGCTAATCGCCAGCGCCGTGCACCAAAGTGCATTCCATGTCAGACCCACGCCGAGGTTTTTTCCAAAAAAAAAATAGTAGAAAACAGAAGGAAAATGCAATCTCCAGGCCGAAGATTTTCAGTTCTGAGTGCACAAAATGCAGACTGGGCCGTGCATTATGGGGAGGAAAAGTGCAACCACATAATAAACTGCAAACTTTCAAATGT
Organism: Stichopus chloronotus; assembly: GCA_021234535.1. Taxonomy (NCBI): domain Eukaryota; kingdom Metazoa; phylum Echinodermata; class Holothuroidea; order Aspidochirotida; family Stichopodidae; genus Stichopus; species Stichopus chloronotus. The sequence goes on from CM037834.1 coordinate 1,106,663, forward strand.
CAAAAACAGCCGTGTTGCAGCTCAGGGCCTATATTTTTGTATAGTAGAGACATTACAATGCACAACATTGACCAATGAAGTATTCATGATGGTAAATGTACTGAAAACTTGTATCTTCAGTCGTATTTTCTAGGCATACAGTCTACATATCCCAACTGACGGAAGGAGCATTTTTAACTTTTTATATTCCAGAATGCATCAGTGGTAGCCTGCCAACTGATGCAGTCAGTCTAATGTGACAATTAGCAATACAGCCTTTATGAAGGGATCTAAAAGCGTGGGTACAAGTAATGCCGGTCCACTTCTTGGTGCAACTGCAAAACACCATCTCACTAAACCTTTACTACTGAGACAGCGGAAGTGTGGTCGCAGTCTGCTAGCTGGCATTAAAACACAGGCTGTTACAGCCACTTTTCATCACCTTGAGTGTGGCTGCCACTCCACACCAGATTGGAGACCCAGTCAACTGGATTATGTGATGCACTATGTCCCAGTCAATTGTTTTCATTAACAGGACTGCGACCGTGACTCTACTTCAGGTTGAAGTCCCAGGGGATTTTGAATACTTTCTTAAAACTTCTTTGCACAAGATAATGTATTTTGATAAAGGAACAAAGGGACTGCGAATCCCCTCGAGATGCAGTCTCAGTGGACTTAAAATACTTTCTCAAAAGTATGTACAAGATGATGTATCGTAACAGCAACCAGGGACTGTGACAGTGAATCCACTTCAGTTTGAAAGTTCAGTGGACTTCGAATACTTTTCCAAAACTGTTTGTACATAACCTCCTACCTGCAACTGGAATTACTCCATGGAGTATGATGTTACCAACCTATTGCTTTTTGATGGTGTGTGTGTGTGTATGTAACGCCTTGGCTTGTAAACACAATATCTCAAGAAAGGAACAGTGCTCGAACTTAAAAGTTGGTTTGTTGGTAGTCCATCATGAATAGATGATCCCTATTGTTTTTCCTGGAGGTCAAAGGTCATTTTAGGTCACCAGAGCTTAGAGTACGAAAACCTATCAAGGGAGATATGGCAGCAACCGAATGTTGTTGGAACTTCAAAGCCTTATCATTGGTACTGTAGCAACTAATGAGAAGATGATGTCTGCCATTTTTGTGGAGGTCAAGGTCATTTGACGTCAATAGAGGACATCCTTTAAAAACCTTTTAAAGGGAAATAGGGCGTTTCAAATACACTGATATGACATGCAAAGAAAATAGCTTTAATCATTGTTAAACCATTCAGTCTCATCAATAAATATCTACCAAAGCATCATCTTTTCAAAAGATTATGCATGTAATGAGTAATGGAAGATGCATCATTTGAATTTTGAAAGGTTTGGATGAACAAATTAGTGTTGAGCAACAAATAACTGAATTTCGATCTGTGAGGAGCTTATTTCTTGAAAAGAAGGCTACAGTCCTTCCTTTTTTTGAATAATCTATCATTCTACGTTCATAAACATTGGTTTTAAAAATATGGATGTTTTCTCTAAAACAAACACCCTATTTCCCTTTAAAGTAAGAAAAGCTATTAAGTGAGATATCTCAGCAACCAAATGTTGCTGGAACTCTAAACTCATACCATTGGTAGCACCTAATGAGTGGATAATGTCTGTCATTTTTTTATGGAGGCCAAAGATGTGACATCCATAGAAAACATAGGGTGAAAACCCCTTAAAGGAAAAGGTAATTGAACTTCAAAGTTGGTGTGTCGGTTAGTTCACTGTGAGTACATGATCCCTATTGTTTTTCATGGAGGTCAAAGGTCGAGGTCTACAGAGCTTAAAGTATGAAAACCTATTAAGGAAGATATCTCAGCAACTGAATTCAGGTAGAACTTCAAAGTGTCAACATTGTTAGAACTTGATGAGCAGCTAATGTCTGTCATTTGAATTGTCCCATGGGAGACTTGTCATCACTGTAATGTGACATGAAATGAGTAAAATAAGTTCTATCATTCCAAAGATCTGCCCTGGGTTCAAAAACCCAACATGTGATACTTGGAGGGTTTTACATGTCGTGAGTGTGAACATATGAAGAGGTTAAATCACTCATGTTTCAAAAATAATGTATATTCCTATTGAAATTTGCCAAAATGTAGATCTATGTTTCATAGTACAGGTTGCTGCTAGATAAATTTTGGTCTCATTCTCTTTCAATTTATGGAACATTTAAAGTCCATTTTCTATGCCAAACAACCGCTAAACATAGCTTTTATCACTTTTTCTAAGACTTTAGAGAATATCCATGTTGCCAGAAACTCCCTGTCAAGGTTTACAAAGTACTTTATTGTTTTTAGTCATAGTAATCACTCCCTTGGGAGGCAAGACTGTTCCAGATTGCCTTTGTTGACTTGCAGGGTCCCAGGTCAGTAACCACAATTTGGTGTCATGAACTTTCTATCAACTTGTGGATAACCTCCTTCATGACTACAGTTGTCATCAATGCTGAGTGACTGACATTACTCATTCATATTAGCACTTGGTAACTTCAAACCCATAAGTGATACAGAATGCATTTTGTTTTTCATTTTCATATGGTCCGTGACCTTCTTCACTGGTTTGCTTTTTGTAAGAGATTGTGTGTGTATGAAAAAATGAGATATCGGCAAGGAATGGCAAAGTCATTTGACTTTCTGGTTAGCTATACCTCGCCAGGCTTGGGGTAATCGTAGTCAGAACTTTCATCGCTTACATTTTTAAAAATTGAAAGTAATTGTAATCGATTAAAATGGCAAAGTAATTGTAATCATGATTTAATTATGATTACATTGACTTAAAATGCTTGCTATTTCTGGTGAGATGGCTCTAGTTTAGTTTCCTGCATCCTTGGATGCTTCAGCATGGCAGTCTGAATGGGCAATGTAAGGGATTCCTTGATCTCAACTGTGGGTAGACGTGGTTCTTTTGTTGGTACAGTCAGGGATTTTCTTGCACATTTTGTTCACCCAGCCGCCCTCAACTGAAAGTATCCTTGCATCAATGGGGTTGACTTGATATATATTAAACACTTACTTCAACAATAGCAGTCAACCTTACCAAATGCAACACCTAAAGTGAAATGAATTTAATGAATAGCTTCGCTGATGAAAACTTATGCAAGCATTAAGCTTAGACTTAGAGAAACTGTAAGACTCGTAACAGTTACTGGTAAAATCAGTGCCTTATTGCATGGTAAATGTATGTTATTTGTATGTTGTCTGTACTATTAGACTAACATGAGTAACAAATCACTAGTGTTTATCACAGATTTTCGATTCCTTGCAGAAGCAAAAGGAATCTATGCCATGGTGATGTCGTTTGTGTATATGTGACACTTCGCTTGTAAACATGATATCTCAAGAACGGTAACCGTGACTTATGTCATACATGGTGTGTGGGTTGGTCATATTGAGTAGGTGATCCCTATTGTTTTTGGTGGGGTCAAAGGTCATTTGAGGTCACCAGAGGTCAAACTGTAAAAACCTTGTAAACACAATATCTCAAGAAGGATATCTGTGACTGATGTCATACTTAAAGTGTGGGTTGGTCATATTAAGTAGATGATTCCTATTATTTTTGGTGGAGGTCAAAGGTCATTTGAGATCACCAGAGGTCAAAATGCAAAAACCTTGTAAACACAGTAATTCCAGAGGGATAACTGTGACTGATGTCATACTTAATGTGTGAGTTGTTCATATTGATTAAATGATCCCTATTGTTTTTGGTGGAGGTCAAAGGTCATGTGGTTAATTGGTGTCATGTGGATAATTCATGTTTGTTATAATATAACCATGTGGTAAGGAATCACAAAGCCTTTTGGCTTTCTGGTATGGAGAGGGAGACAGCCACGGATGAAGTGTATGAGCAGTCTCTCACCGTCGCTGGGTAGGAGTTTCCGAGGACGGGCCCAAGGTACCTCAACCCCAGAAAGTTTTGATCATTGAGATGCAAAATGGTGCCAGTTTATGGATAAAGTTTTGCACTTCTGGAGGCTGGGAGGTACTTTTTGGGGGAATATCCACTATTCCAGAAGAGCAGTAACTTTCACTTGGTTGGCAAGCTGACCCTCCACCACTCGTCATAGAATGTGTATTAAATTGTACAAAATTTTAGGTCTATAATCTCTGTTACAAATCAGGGCAATACATACCTTCATGGTTGTGAGTACTCTGTATGTCATTCATTTATAATTTTGTCAGTCTTGAGATACTTAAGGATATAAGATGCTTAACAAAATAAGATGCTAGAAAAAGTCTAATCACCATTGCAGTCATAAATGTGTTGCAATTTTGTCAAATTAAACAGTTTCTAACATCACTAATTCAGATCAGAGTATTAATGATTTGGTTAATATTGCATGAAACACCTTAGTAATTCAACACAAAATGTGTGCAAATTTGTGCAGATTTATGAAAATTATAGGTAAAGAAAACAAGAAATACATTAAAATCCCCGCTCTCAGTAGTTATGTGACGTCATAATTCGACTTACTCAAGTGGATTTTCATTAAAAAATTTCAAAAGTGTGTAACTTGGATAGGAAACAATATTTCTGAATGAAAGCTTGGGAAGATGTCAAATGTGTCTGCCCCTAAATATATTCCCAGGGTTTCCCCTCCTTTACTGTAAGTACAGTATTGAGACAGTGTTGAGACTTTCAACAGACAATAGTTAAATCTGAACATTATTTCTACAGTCAGTATTCTCTATTGGTAAAAATGCCTGAACCTCCAACCCATAATGTTGCAGCCTTTTGTGAGTTAATGACCCTATTCGTTAGTTGCGGTCAACATTGATTGGTCTTAGACAAAAGCCATTGTAAACCATAAAGCTAGTTCCCAAACCTACCTGAATTTCAAATTTGGTAAATAAAATCACCTTTCTCATTAGTGCTTTGTCACTGGTGTTTTCATTCCGATCAGAGATCATGCTGTGATCAGCAAAGGCCTACGTTCAAACCTAAGAATTAAGTAGCCATTGTACTGTAAACTACAAGCTTGCAAGCACTGTAAGATTTTAATGAGCTGAAAAACATTATTTTCAAATAATTTTCGTGAAGGTCAAAAGTTCACAAGGGATACTGTAATTAGAGGCATCACTTAATACTGCTTATCTCTACAGAAGTCAGCTTACTTGGTTGTAAGCTGAATTTTGTGCTACATGTACAGTAATGCACATATCAGCCACTTCAGCAAGGCCCTGGATATCCAGTTGTTTTTGGTTTCCAAGAAATCTTCCGCCACAGCTGCGTCGTAGACATTGCAAGGAATCACCACAAAATCCTTTGACTTTTTGGTTTGCTGTAGAGTTTAATCTCACTTTCTTTTTTTTTCTGATGCAACAATATTCAGTGCACTGTACATGAGAGAGTGCCCAGGAGTTCAAGTGATATTTGTCCCTGTTGCCTTATCACAACATGAAATACTTTTTTATTTGTTATCGGTTGATTGCATGCAGTAATTTAAAACCTCGATTGATAATTCCCTCCTCCAGCTTTGATTACACTGTTTGGGAAGTTTTTCCAACATGGTGAAATGGTTTGATAGAGAAATCACTTGAGTGGCCCCGTCATGATTTCCAAAACCTACGACATCCTAACTGCCTGCCTATGAAATGCTAAAACAGCTTGAATTAGTACTGCTTTTGTAATAGTTTTACTTCATGGGAGTTAATGCGACCATTACTTCGGGTTCTTACAGGGCTTTGAAAACCTTGGACTTGGAATCTCAACATGTCTTTTCTAATGCCATGACAAGTGCTTGAATTTTAGTGATTTTAGATATATCCTATACATAAAACTTAACTATAATCTCTACTCTACAACAAATGTTTGGACTACTGTAGGATTACCTATGTTCCCTGTCATACTCAAGTGTGCATAAGAGTACCCAAAGATATTTTTGAAGTGTTTTAGTAGTGGGTTCATGTCCTAGAAAAGCAAACGTTCTACCTTGAAAAGTGCTTGATTGTTATTCTCAGAAAAGTGTTCGGACCCTGATTATCGCTTAATTGTGTTCATTACTCATCCCCTATGCCCTCCTGCAGCTCACTTGACATTGATTTCAAATTATTTATTGTGAAATGGTTTTGATCAAAAATCACTGTGTCATCGTGTGATGACTACATTCAAAAGAGACAACACCTAAACTTACTGCTGATTAACGTTTGAACAGTGTAAACCGGTGCTGCTCATGTAAAATTTTTAAGTAATTTTCTTCTCCTTTTCAAACAGGTCGCAAAAGTGAATGGATTCGCTGCGGCGGTGCACGACGACCACGGTGGTGATGTGGGTCATGGACAGATTTGCTGCTTAATGGATGAAGGTGTGAGGTGTAAAAGACCTGCTGGTAATGCCTGCTACAGCAAGAGGATAGCTAAAACTGTACAGCAAAGAAAACTCAAGCTGAACATTGACCACAGTGTGAGTAACTAATGAGATGACGTGAACGTCTATGGCACCACCGGAAAAAAGTTTAATTTCCCAGTAGGCTAATTACAACGTAGTCGGATTTCCCGGCAGACCTAACGTGGTGTCGCAGGCATCGTTCGATCATGAAACAATTGCCGTGCCAGCATGGGGTCATGGGGCCCAACATAGGGCCCCTTGTGGAGTCCAGGGGCAAGCCCCCGGAAACTCCACGATTTTAGCATCCGAACCATTTGAAATCCGTGCTAAATTTTCAACTCCCTAAGTTGAAAAATGTTATTTTATAGGATGAAAACACCATAGTTGGATCATTAAAAAAATCATTGAGATTGTTTCAAAATCAAAACTTTCTATGAAATTTCACACATTCCATGTACTATAAACTGCATTACATATATTTTTGAAGTTGAAATGTCCCTTAAGGTCTCTTGAAAATTATCAGGTAAGATCGTGTACAGCCCTTTGAACATTGTAAGTAATGATATCGTAATGTGGTGAGTTTAGTAGCTTAACCACATTGGCAATTCATAATTTTCATGGTACAAGGAACTAACAAATTTTTGTAAGTTGCAGACTTCAGAGCTTTTTCAGGGAATGTTTAAAATATATATTTTTTTTTTTACTTTGTTCACTTGATTCTGGTCGCTTAAAAAAGTTTAGACTAAAGGTTTGAAGTAGCATACTGTTGGTTACGTGAAGGGTTGTGATCATAGAAATATGCAGTCATATTTGTATTTCTGTGGGTTGTTATATGTCCCCCAGCTGTCATTCTGCTGATAACTTGCATATGAAGGCATAAGGCAGGCCTAAGCTTATGCTTTTTAATTGACATTGAATGTAGTAAAGGAGGTATACATAGAACTTTCTGAAAAGTTTGCTAACATTGTTTTTTTATATAACTTGAAAAATATTGATTATGAGTTAAATAGTAAGGGTATTTATTCACAAGAATGGTAAGTTTCATCAACTTTTGGTAAAGATTGAATATGGATGGACCATTTGGTGATAGAGATTAGTGTTTTGGTGTATTGCCCCCTGTTTCAAAAAATAATAGACCCAGTTGCAAACCCAGGTTCTGCATTTGCCTCCAAAGCCTACAGCAATTGTATATATTGTTGTTAGAAAGGGATATTTTCCAAGCTCTGCTTGCAGTCTATGTACATATCAGTGCGTATGGTTTGTACAGACAAATTGCATAAATTTATTATACATTATCAGTCACACTAGATCTGTTTTTAAACTTTAAGAGCAACATGTGGGTGTTACAGCTCAAGGATGCAGTGAAGAGGAAGTTCACACTTTGCAAGAGGATGCTTTTTTTTTCTACATGCTTACATTTTCGTGAATGGATTGATTTTCATCTTGGACAGGTTCGTCACATCTACATTTGTGATTTTCACAAGGGCAAAATCCACAGTGTCCGCAGTAATAAGAGGAAACGAAAGACGAGTGAAGACGATGGCGCTATTTCACCCGTTCACGATGCTGACGTACCGGAGGTGGGTGGAGAACAACATAAAAAGAACAACTGTATTACAAAAATATCAAAGGAGACAAAACAAGAAAATGAAATTAGAGCAAAAAACACAATTAAAAACATGTACAGATAGGATTGTAGCATCATCCATTGCCATCAATTATAAATTGAAGAAAGGTGATGGCTCTTAGCATCACCAACAATATTACTTTTGCAAAGCTTGTGGCATTGAAGACTTTTTCAAAAGAGAAATAACATTTATCATTCAGAAGTAAACCGCTCGTCCAGGTTGTAAGGTAATAAGTAGCCAGCATTCATGCTGCAGGGTAAGAAGATGGGCATGCATGCGTTATTTGTAGTTCTGTTCAGTAACCTGTCTCCTACAGCTAGTGCCTTTACTTTTACTACCCGTCAAGCTATACTTGGCCCATTTGAAAGAAGGGTCTAGACACTGTCCAAAATATTTTGTGCAATCCTCAAAATAAATAACAACTCTGAATCTGCTTGTAAGTCACAAAAATCGGAACAGGCCAACGGAGACTTTGGCGTAGAAGCTGCATGGGGAACGAAACCATTGTGCAGCTATTAGATTTTCATTATTATAAATTGTCCAGGAGGCTGGACAAATGAAAATGAATCTAAGATCTCAGAGTACTAAACAAAGTCAGAAAATCAGAAAATACAAGTTACATGTGCGCTAAACTGCTAAAGTGACCTTCAAACTTAGAAAAACATTAAGAATCAAGTCTGAGATCAAAGTGCAAATATATTAAGATCATTCTCAATTAACCTCACCACAAGGCTACCAATCAAATCCTTTAAAGGACTCAAAACTAAACAAATGTTCATTTGCCATTTTTGTTCATTAGTTCAATATTATTTGTTGTTGGCATTTACTTTATTTGGAGACTTGTAATCACTGGATTTGTCATGGTTTTGGAAAGTGTAAAATCTTTTCATTTTTTTTTTTGCAGGTTGACCTGTATGCGTTACAAGTGAATACTCTCAGAAGATACAAAAAACAATACAAGATACAGACCAAACCAGGCCTGAACAAAGCACAGCTAGCAGAGGTAAATTACAAGTGGTACAGTGGAGTCTTTGATGAAGTTACACCTCTTGGAATTCTAATGAATTTAATCTGGTGTGTGATTGTCCATGGAGTAGCCTAACATAACATGCATCTGTCTCTTTTAGGCCCCTGTAGGGCCAGTCTAAGTCAGTTCAGTTAGCGTCATTCAAAATGCCTTCTCTAAGGGTTCATATCTGACTGCGATTATAATTGATTGTGAGTGCTATGTATTTCAGATCATACCCATGTAATTTCTTTTAGCAAATCTGCCAGATGCTAAAACTTGTTTTAAGCTGTCTGCTCACAGTCTAATTTCACTCAGACAGTCACCACATACCAGAAAAATAATTACAACCAAACATTTAACTTATTGTCCCTAAAATAGTAGTGCTGGAGTTGCCTTGTACATCTTTACCGGTGCATGTCTGATTCCACCATATATACCTCTTACTTGCTTCAGTGCATGTCTGAATCATTCTGGTCACTGGATTCTGATATCATTCTGTTGATATCCTCATTATTGTCTGTTTTTGGTAATTAATTTCAGTAACATTTGTAATATTCTTTTTTTTTTTGATCTGTTTTGTACAATGTGATGATCTCATTCTTGTAGCTGATCACTGAAGAAAGCATTGCGTCTAATTTCGACGATCTCAGTGGTGTATCAAATACGGTTCTGGTTGAATGATTTGTTCACCCTTCTTGCATCACACTGGTGATTGATTTCAGCAGTGTCTGATGCCGTTCCAATTGTTAGCTCACACACCAAGTGTGTGAGGTATTAGAAAGAGGCTGATGTCGCCAACTTTTTTCAAAAGCCTTCTCTTTCTTCATTTTTTGAGATATTTGTCTGAAATTTGTTCAGTGTGTGTTTTGGGATAGACGGATTTTTTTTCCACCTAATTACATTTCGACTGGCTTAATTTATAGGGGAGTTGCAATGTAATTTTTGGAGGAGAATCGGGGTTTTTGGTTGCTTTTTTGCACACGGCACTCTAACTGAATTGGTTTAGCTGGAGAGCTATTCTGTGGTCACTCTATTAAACAATAATCTAATTTTACGGTTGGTGTGGCCAGCCTATCTGCCCTGTGGGTCATCAAGTCCAACTGAACTATCACCTATAACAAATTAGTAAAGCATGTGGCTGAGTGATCATTGAAACTCTTTAAGATAGGTTAGTAAACAGAGTTGATTTGTTGCATCATCAACACTGCAGTGCTTTTTTTTACAAACCATGTACATTCTAATTTTACAACCATTGCAAAAATCTAGTCCAGTGCACATTTCAATTTAGGTCCAGCCAAAGCCAGCTCTGACAGGATCTGAACATTATCCATTGCATCCTTACATATCACACAGCGGAAAGGAGTTTTAACCTTCTCTACAAACCATAGCTGGTACACCTAATGCCATTTTTCAACATCACATGTCAAAATTAATATACTACACTGTCATATGACAATGTCATAGACTTGATAGTGTGTCAACGAGATACTTTTTGCATGTAACATTTTGTCACTTTCCAGGTGCTGTACTTTCATTTTGCAGTGTTACAAACAAAGATTACCTCTACTTAGTTCAGTGACTGCCCTAAGTTTTGACCCCCCTATGTCCCGACACACTTATATTTCGACATGTACACTTAGATTCAGGCAGCAGCCGCTGATCGTCATTACTATGCGTCATTACTATGCCGAGTATCATAGCTGGGACCCAAAATGGTGCCTGATGTAATGAATGTGTTGTAACATATGAGTGTCAGAACATGGGGTGTGGGAACAAAAGTGTGTCAGAACATAGGGCTGTAACCCTCAGTTCAATTGTGTGAGCTGCAGCGGCATTGCTGCCATAGTCTCTGATCAGATATCATTCTGGTAATTGATTTCAGTGTTATACCTGATATCATTCTGGTAGTTGATGTCAGTTATATACCTGATATCATTCTGGTAGTTGATGTCAATGTTATACCTGATGTCATTCTGGTAATAGATCTCAGTGTTATGTCTGATATCATTCTGATAGTTGATCTCTGTGTTGTGTCTGATATCATTTCAAGTGTTGACTACGATATCATCACAGTGAATGGCCTTTATTGTTTCTCATTGCTGATCTCTGTGTTGTGTCTGATATCATTCTGTTAGTAGATCTCAGGGTGATGTGTGATATCATTCTGGTAGTTGATCTCAGTGTTATACCTGATATCATTCTTGTAACTGATTTCAGTGTTATATCTGATATCATTCTGGTAGTTGATCTCAGTGTTATACCTGATATCATTCTTGTAACTGATTTCAGTGTTATATCTGATATCTTTCTGGTAGTTGATCTTAGTATTATGTCTGATATCATTCTGGTAGTTGATCTTTGTTCAGTTCAGCTTGTTTACTCTTTATCCCTCCTAGGAGGTGTTAGAGTCAAGACATACAGGAAAATAAGAAACAGAATATTATACTAAAAGAGGAATATCAAAAGAAACAAGTAATACAAACAAATTATACATTCAAATACACACATAAACTTAGTCACCAGACCCCTACTGGAAACAATGTAACCAAAATATGAAAAAAAAATACGGATGGATAAATATGAACCACAAAGCTACTTATGCACAAACACCAATGTGCAGACCCAATGAGTCATACACATGCTCACCCTCATACAATTGAAAATACTTATTTAAAGTGATTAGATATAATACCACAGAAAGTGGCTAGATTCCTTTGTACCCTCTTATTTCTTGATGCGAAAAGTTGAGCCATTTTCAAAGTGTTTGGACCCACCCAATAGTAACGTTTCAAAAAATGCTTCCTATCCGAATCAAATGCCATACACTGAAAAATATAATGGAATTCATCCCCAATCGATCCGCTTGTACAAAGCTCACATAGTCTGTCATTTAAGTCGCTGTTAAGGAAACGTCTGTCAACCACAGGGATTTTAGTATTCACACAACGGAATCTACAAAGACTGAAACGATCACGATTACCCAAGGACAAAAGATACTTTTCCAAGACGAGCCTAGATTTAAATATACAATAATTTTTACACTGGGAATTTTCAAAAACTTCAGACAACCAGTTCTGCTCGTACATATCACTTAATCTCAAATTCAATGATTTCTTCACCCACGGAATATTAATATAGTTAGGTTTGTTCCAAATATATGACATACCAGAACTATCTAAAATATGTTTGATCTTGTGTTGTGTCTGATATCACTCTGGTAGTTGATCACAGTGTTGTGTCTGATCTCATTCTGGTAGTGGATTTCTGTGTTGTGTCTGATATCATTCTGGTAGTGGATCTCTGTGTTGTGTCTGGTATCATTCTGGTAGTGGATCTCTGTGTTGTATCTGATATCATACTGGTAGTTGATCTCTGTGTTACGTCTGATATCATTCTGGTCATTGATTTTTGTGTCTGATATCATTCTGGCAGTGGATCTCAGTGTTGTGTCTGATATCATTCTGATGATCTCTGTGTTGTGTCCGATATCATTTCAAGTGTTGACCCTGATATCATCATAGTGAAGGACCTTATTGTTTCTTGTTCTGATAATTGATCTCAGTGTTGTTGTGTCTGTTTGTTCCAGTGCCTGATCCGTTTGTCTGCGCTTGTGACTTAGTTTGATCTCAGTGTGATACATGATACCATTCCAGTAGTTGATCTCAGTCTTGTGTCTGACGTGGTTTCAAGTGTTTACCCTGACTTCATTATGTTGAGTGACATGGCTATTTCTTATATCATTATTTTAATTGATTATTTTAATTGATTTCAATGTTGTGTATGATATCATTGTAGTAACTGATCTGATTGTCTTATAGTGTGGCAGTTGATATCTGTGTTATCTGATCTTATTCTGGTTGATCTCATCTTTGTGTCTGATAATGTTGATATTCTTCTAGTGAGTGGTCTCAGCGTTGCTTCTGAGAGCATGTAATCCAACCGGTAGTCACTATCCTGAGTTCATCCTGAAGAATTTTCCTGAACCATTACTGTACTTTAAGTCCCAAAGGGAAATTCAGTGCAGGCAGTGAGATTATAAAATACAAATATTACAAGAGTTTTACAAGGAATAAGAATAAAGGAGAAATAGGCAACGCATTTCAAACAAGTCATGCAAAAGCATTTAAGGTTAGCAAAACAAATTGCAAGGAGGATAAGACAAGTGGCAATATACAAGACGATGAAAAAAAAGAGAAAAAGATAGTATATATTAGTACAATACATGATATAAGGCGTAAAATTTAGGAATAGGATTAACAATTAAAATATTCATTAAAGAGTAAAATACACCAGGGAATGTGTGTTTATTCATGATTTACTTCTGTCAGTCATGGAAAAGGTTGCAAGTTTTGTGATTCATATTTTCAGCTGTAATTTGTGTGTTAATGGCATGGATAACATTTTTAGCCTATTCTTTAACTTTTCTTAACATTTTTTTAACCTATTATAAAATTGCTCACCATTAATGGTGTGTTGACCTGTTTAACATTTTGCTTTGGTCATTTGTGCTATTTGGGTTGCATTCTGTGTGAAAGGTGTTTTTATTTTTTGCAAAGAATCTGAAGATATGATGTGACCTAACGGTGCTTTTGCTGCTTTGAAACGTCCAGAAGTGAGAGTGAATTTTTAATATTGAACGTGATGTCCTGTAGTCTTAGCAGAGAATACACCTTGCTTTGATGTCCAAAGCATCTTCATACATTTGTAGCAGTAATTATCATTCTTTAATGATTAAACACTATCTCAAATCATTCCAAAGGTTTCCCCCCCCCAAAAAAAAACCACTCACACACAAGGTCATCGCACAGTTACCACACAGTGCATTTCTGCAAATAATGTACACATATGGTTTTAATCACAGGAATTGTTCATCCTGGCTCTTCTTGCAGATCGTTGCCAAGCACTTCAAGACTCTACCAGTGAAAGAGAAGGACGCCCTCACTTACTTCATCTACATGGTCAAGAACAACAAAAGCCGATTCGACCAGAAGAACAACGATAACGTCTAACGTTTTGCCGGTAACTCCTGAGGTCAACTTTGAGGTCTCCTTGGAGTGTGCGGGGTCATTGCCTGCAGAATGATGTCTGTTCATGATGTAATTACATACGTTGGTGCGTTAGCATCGACTATCGTATTTTACATCCCAGAGCCGAAAGGTGGTATTGAAAACTGGTTCTAAATTCGAAGGGATCTGAACAGGAACACCTCCACCCACTGTGCAGTTCTCTACTGTAGAGTATGCACACAAACAATTTCACCTTGCAGCCGCTGGTGAGGCCAGTCGCGTGAAAATCCGCGAGCCTGCGTCCCGACCAAAGACTGCTCGTACGAAGGATAGAATTTTCTTAAAACAACCAGGAAGAACAATTAGTGTGAGATCAGTGTCATGACCCTTGGCCTTGTTGAAATGTCTTTAGTTTGGATCAAGTGTTGGAGCTTAGGAAACGGTAGCCCCATATGCCCGACCGACAGAACGTGACACTCTTTGCCAGAAAGTTTAATCGATGCGGTTGATTTAAAGTGACGATTGATGTTCTCTTGGCACCTGGACCTTATAGGTGTTCATTTTCAGTCAATGTTGGTCGAACAGTTACGTGGAAAAGGTGTTTTAGAGTTATTTTTGTGGTATTTATGTTCAAAACCACAATAATATACTGCAACTACTCTTGATCTCTCACTGTAGACTCTTTTTATTAATGCTGCAACCATTTTAAAGTGGCTGATTCACATTTCATCCACCTTTCGATGTGAATCATGGACACCTGCAGAAAGAATCTCAGAGAGGGCAAAACTTCCATTAAAATCAATTGAAGGAGCTTTGATGCAGTGGTATAACCAGCATTTTTCATGGGGGGAGGGAGATGAAGGGGGGCCTCAAGTTGGGACGAGACAAGTAGTAATGGCACAGTCTAAGCTGAGCACTACTTTTGGTTGGCATGTAGCGTACAGAGAAAACTTGAAGGGACCTCTCAGATTGCAGGAAATGGCACTTCCCAGTCTTTCTGGCCCTGTGAATTTCAGCTAAGTATTCTCTAATTTTTAGAATACAAGTGTAAAAATTTGCACTTCCACTGCAAAAGGTTGATGTGATAGTTCTTAAACTTTTCCTCCTCTTTTTTTTTCTTTTTTTTGGGAAACTTATGATTTTCTGAAGGTGTAGTGAAGCACCCCCTTTGCCTGCCCCCCCCCCCCACCTCTTGTAGATACCCATGTTGTTAATGTATCTGCTGAGAAGTCTGTGGTTACTTCATGACTAAATGGATGATTTACCTGCCACTGTGTACTCAGTGATGTGTAACCTTTCTTGTAATGATGATTTTGCAGTCTTGGCGGTGGGACACGTAATGCTTTCTTTGCTATTGAGACAGACAGCAAACAGCTTTCGATCACGATCTAGAAATCTTGTAAATGTGGATGAATGCAATCTGGGTTGTAGGTAAGGGTTGCCAGATTGTTCCATCGATCGCCAGAAACGTGTGTCAGAAATTGGCCAAAAGCAGTAGAATATGTGCCAAACAGAATTTACGGACCCACACACGTACACTAGTATAAACATATTATGGTAAAAATTGCAGCCATGCAGTATGACCTGAGAAAGTAAGTAGGGGGAATACTCTGTCACAAGCAGAGACCAGAGATTTAGTGACGGAATAGCCCATGTCTGGTTGGTCCATTATTTTCACAGGTGTTGCTTTACCCTCACATGTGCTAAAAATAGGGGATTGCTCTGACCAGAAATTCTTGTGGTATATTTTGCAATTTCACTTGCCTTGGGCAATAGGACAATATATACTGATGTTTAGCCCAGCTTGATTAGCATAGCTCCAAAAAGAGCAAAGCAAATTCTGAAAAAGCGCACTTATAGTATTGCTTCCCATAAAGTACAAATGATTTTACTTAATGTACAGACTCTCAGATGCTCTTTGGAAATTTATGGAAATCTGTCTTTCTGATTTCTTAGGAATAGGAAGAAATGAAATGTGTAAGTTGAAGTTGTTTTTTTTTTTGAAATGGAAAAATATTGACCCTGCTTGACATATTTAACTTATATATATTCAGCAGTGAAAGGAAGGTCACAGACAGCATAGCTAAACGCCCCCCGTGAGGCGTATTTCTAGAGGCATCTGGGCAAACAGTTTTCATTATGGCTGTTTTTTTTTTTGTTTTTTTGCTTTCCCTTCCTTGACTTTGGTTATTTTGAGCTCTAGATGTTCTTTCAAAACTTAAACAAGGGCAGGGGTACAGACTTCAATTTTGGGATAACAAAAAGTGTAAAGCAAAATGGCTACATAAAAAGTTTAATGGATAGTGTGTTCCCTGAAATTACCAGTGGTTTACAAGGCAAAACATCAGGCAATTTGTCAGTTCCTCTAGTGTGTATGTTTGGCTCCCCTGTCAGTGCCTCTAGTGTGTATATTTGGCTCCCCTGCATATCCAGTTTGTTTCCCCTATGGTTGGTTCCCCATGCATATACACAACCATTTTGTTGACCACGTTTGAAAGATGGAACGAAAATCAAGTTTGGTATTTGGAAGGATGTGGCGATATTAAGGATACACCAATATCTAGAGATGCAGAAGGATGAAGGACTGGATGTTCGTCTCTTTACTACATCACTGTAACAGGAAGTTCAGCCGACAAAGCTTCTTCGTCTTCTCAGTGGAGACAGTCTCTGAATGTCCTATTATTTGTTTCAGAGATGCACAAACAGGACTTGCAGGAAAATTTTGCCCACACTCAACAGTTCCCTGACATGTGGCTTGTGGGACTTGGATATCAATTACTTCTGTCAGACATGCTGACCATTTTGTTGAAGGTGATTTGCAAAGTGAGAGATAGTGCCTTCTATCGATTCAAACGTATAAGATTTGTTGTAAATAATTATATTACCGATGTGTGGTGTCGAGTAAAACTAAATTCAGTTTCCTAATGAGGACATGATAAATCTCTGTAGTTTACTGCTCCTCTTGGAGGGTAATTGAATTTGGGAGGCAACAGGGAGAAGGGTGGAGAGTATGGCATCATTCCTGCCACTGTCATGAATTACCGGGCAAAGATTCTAAGAAAAGCGCCTCCTGGAGATAAACTATTTTATTTTGTTTACAACTTCTTGCCATTTATGGTGGAGGATTTCTCATACTTTTTTGGAACACTAATGGTATTCCGGGGACCAAAGCAACTCGTGGCAACGTATGGCAGGTTACCTGAGATAGGTCACACACATGACATTAATCTATGGTGTGATTAGATACTGTACATGAAGATGCCCTTTCACAGCCAAGAAGTGGTCAGTAATCTATTTCCAATACCTCAGATATATATAGGCAACAGTGATGCACAGCATTATTTAGCTTTGCACTCAGAAAATGCATTTTGTGTACTTGCTTTGCTGTTAAAATGTTTATTATAAGACATTTCCAAGAACAAAGACATTTTGTCTGAGTCATAGGTAGATCTTGCAATGCCTAGTCGAGCATGTCTTTTTTTTTTTAAATTGCAAATCTTGTTTTTGAAATTCATTTAAAGGTGTAATGTTCAATTCTAAGTTCTACAGTATATGTTTATGCTGGAACATTGTCCATGTTGTGCAAATTAAAAATTTGGACTCAACTACACATATACTTCTCAAGTCACGTAATCGAAGACTTGCTAGATTTTTTTTTTGGGGGGGGGGGGGAATCGTAACATGTATATATTCTTAAAGTCTGAATGTGTCACTCTCAGAATACCTCGTTTCAAATCTAAGCTGCTTCAAATCAATCGTTGCATAAAAGCCTGAAACTGTCACTTTGTTAACATCTGTGGTTCAAATTGCATTATACTTAGCAATTCTCCACCGGTCAAGAAAACTTAAGATGAGATTTTTTTACCATTCTATTTTGTTAAGTATTAGGATTTTGCCAGTTAAAGCATCCTTGGTTGTGAAATACTGCTTTGGAAGTTGGGGGGTTAGTACAAGCCTGAAGAATTTGTCAGCTGTGGGAGGTGGCTATGTATGACACGGGACTAATGTTCCCCCTCATGGCACTTTTCGCGTTCCCAGCATGGGGTTTACTACACAAAACCTCCTCTGCTCATCATTTTTGAAATCCTCACGAATGTATTTCAGCGCTCAGTGAAGTATAGTATGTGTACGAAATAAAGGTATGTTTGCAAAATATTAAAACATCTAAGGTGTACTGCAGCCCCTCTGCAGACTATATCATTTTGATAATGCAAAACTCGGAATGTCTGTTCTTTGTCACAACAGATTGCTGCTAATATTTCCTTCAGAGATTAATTTTCAGAATTTTGCATATTTCCTGGAGAATGGTAAATTGGATGGAAAAACCGTATTTATATTTTAAAAACTTATGAGACTTATGTGCTGGTGCAGAATTTCTTTGGACTTTGACCAGACTCAGTAGGCAGATTGTCCTCAGGTCCAAACTGCATATTCATGTCCGGAACTTCTAGATTCAAATATGGATGCATGTATAGTGATCTGTACAAGAAGTACCAAGTCATGTCAGAGCTTTCTGACACATTGTGGTGACACAGCACACTGAATAGCATAAATTTAAATGTCAACTGCATAAAACTTATTGCAGCTCAAGTTTTGATAGAAAGTATGTAGAGAAAGTTAAGTTGAACATGGAATTTATTTTTTTATTTCGTGTTTGCAGGTAGACAAATTGAAATGTGTCAAGATGGTAGAATGTGTTTTCACAAGTGTAGTTGGGAGAATGAAACAAACCGGGATTTCTAAGAACAGTTGCAACCTAGCAATTTTCTTGGGAAGAATTCATTAAGAAATACAAAGTACATGCAAATGTCCTCATTGTCCATTATCTTTCTAACCGTAAGTCGTCTCATTTATGGAGAAGCAAAGACAGTGCTCTTGTTGGATATATCATTAAACACACTGGCACAGATAGGGTATCTCCAGTGACTAAGCAGAGAGGGTTATTGGTCTGTTGCCTTCTAAAAGAATATCAGAAAGTTCCAAGTAAGTTTTTATATATGATGAATAATTATGACTTAACTGTGTTGAGATACATTCACCACAGACTAAATGTGAAACAAACCTTGGTGTCTATGTTCCCTCTTTTAAGATTAATGGCTATGGCTTTTAAGGAAAAGAATTATAGGAATTGATTATCTGTAGACTGCTGTCATATTCTCAGTTTACCTACTGTGGGATCTGTTATCAATGAACCACATGCAATGGCTGGTTCATTGAGACGGAATGATGGAGTACTTTTACTTGTGGATATTGTATATGTGTTACGATTTTGGAAAAGTAATAAACCCTTGTACAGATACTCAAATATCCTGATTCTATGATTTCTTTCTAGCTAATGTTTCAAAAAAGGAGAGCAAAATGTTGGGAATATCTGTATGCAATATGAAGCAGAGGGGGTTTGACAAACTTCCTGAAGTTTCATTGAAAAACATTGTTCCCTTCCTAAGTTTCACTCTTGAAATTCAGAGACGGGTGCTGCCATATTTGCTTCTGTCGCATATAAATCACATTATGTCGTCATATTACTTGTGAAAGCAGGAAGTTCTTCAACCCATCATTTACATTAATGCACATACACTTGCAAACATTTTTGCGTTGAATTACGGAGGTGTATCATGCAATGATCAAATTATTAACACTTTTATTTGAATTTCTGCATAATTTATTTGACAATTAATTACAAAAACAAAAGCTGAATTACAAGTTGTCTGGTTGCAGTAACCCCCCTCAGAATGGCAGCATCCTGAGAGTATTTTTTAAGAACTCTCAAATTGCAATATCTTGTGAACAATGTATTTAGATGAAATTTGTAATTGTATTCACCATTATGTTAGTCTCTCATTTAACAGCAGTATTTCAATGTAAAAACTGCTGATTTATCTTCTCTTTTTATGGGAAGGAGACGACAAAACACAGCTGTGCTTGAGGGCTGTTTGGAGGAAGTGGAGCAAGGATGCTGATGTATCATACGACTGCTAAATCCAGATTGCATGGGAGCAAACGTTGCAATCACGGGATCAGGTCTGAAACATTTCACATCAGCTAAATATGAGGGCAAATTCCTCATCCAATTCTGAGATTGAAGGTTATTTTTATCAGGAATATTTCACTGCTAGGCAGAGGGGTTCTGCGAAAGAATTTTTCACTGCAGGGGTTTCAGACCCTATGCTCATATCCTGTTTTGAACTCAACGTATTGATGTCTGAAGAAAGGCTTCTCCAGTCAAATGAATACCAGATGTCTCAAGGTTACAGTCATGCCATGTAACAATGACAAATTGTTGCCCGGATGGATTGTCATTCTTTAAAAATTAAAGCACTTCTCATTTAACACTGAAATCTGAGAACAGTGAAAAAGTTAGATTAGGTATATTGACGCATGATATTGTCAAAATTAGGGTCATGTTCATGTTGCTTTTGAGACAAGATTATAAAGGGAGAAAAAAAGGATATTCAAGTAAGTTGTGACTGTGTGACATCACGAATTTCCCGTAAAGTACCGTTTTGAAATCGATATTTTGTTGAAAATTCATAGAACTTCCAAACGGAACATTCTGTTGATCTATGGCTTTCACCAATAAGGAGAGAAAAATATTCCTTATCTTTATGGAATATCAATTTCTTCATAGTCCAATCGCTTTACTAGTATGCATGATGGTATTGTGTATCGACGGAGACACAGTCCTTACCACAGTGCATATGCTTGATGGGTGAGAACGGAGGCTCATGTTGTACTGCTTTGTGAACTGTCAAGGACGCTGGTTGAAACTGGTGTATACCTGTGGAAGTGGCCCCACTGAGGAAGTTTGCAAACTGACAAATAGGTACCCAACTACCCACACTGTTGCAATATATCAACCAATTACCTTCACAGCACTAGTACCTGTGGATCTGAATTATGAATTGAATACCATGGTCAGGGTTTCACTGTAATTTGGAAGGGCAAGAAATTGGGCTGCTGGTGTTATGTTTTGACATGAGTGCATGAATGACGCCTATTTATTCCAAATCAAAAACATCAAAATTACGTTTACCAAAAGTAACAACAACACCAAAAAGTAGTCCTCTTTCTTGCTTTACTGCCCTTTCTGGCTCATGCAATGTAGTATACTACAGGCAAGTCTCTAAGAATATTACAGGTTTGACATGATAATGTCAACAACTAAGATCCAGAGCTTATCATCGGAGAACAACTCGTTACCGAGGAGCATGTGTGGCATGAGAAGATTTGCCGAGAGCAAAAATGGCAAAAACTTTGACATTCCCACAAGAAAACCTGGAAATCACATTTTCAGTCCTGATGTTTTAAAGAAGCCCCCATGCAATCATGAAAAGTGCTTTCTAAACTAGGAAAATTAAACATTTTATATCCTGTAGGACATCTTTTGATAAAGTTGCCACACTTTTCTGACAGCGGTTAATCTGTGATTCAAATAACAACTCGAACCAGAGATGGAAAGGATTGATCTTAAATCTAAATGAGGAGCCATCTCGCTCTGCATGAAACTAAGGTTCATTGGTCTTAACTTTCTGTGCCACCGTCATAGCGTACCAAATGCAACAAACAAGCAGCAAAAAATATTGCAGCTTTCCCTTAATACAAGACGTGCAGACTCTCAAATGGCATGAAAATATAGGTTGTGAAATTAGTACAAAGTTGATACATGCCTCCATAACCAACTAAATGAAATTTCAAGTTTCACTTCCAGATAACATTGCTCTATGGCTCAAAGTAAGTTGATATATATCCTAATTTAATGTGGAAATGCACAGATCCTCTAGGGAAAGTTCATTGAAGGGATTCCACTCCTCAGTACCAATCTGATCACAAAATGTCAAGAGTTTAGAAGAGTCACCCTGCAGAAATTTCTGAAAGCTCTTTACATCCATGATGGATAAGACCAGGCACAGATCCAGGATTTTGAGAAAGGGGGGATTGAGGTGCACTCAGATCCAACTAGAAAGCTCTTATGGCGTGAAGCCACCATGGTGAGTTTAGGGGTTCTGCCCCAAGAAAATTTGCATTCTAGATGCAATTTCCCAGCATCTGGGGAGCATCTGGTCATCAAAAAGAGGGGGGACAGACACTAGGCGCAGCACCCCCTTCTGGAACCTCGCCTGGATTCTGGAGACCGATGGAATCTTACCAATGGGGCGAAAGCTATTTATTACACATTTCAGCGAGTTTTCTAAATGGGAGACTTTCAAATGATGCTTTCACCTGAAGAGACCATTCCAGCATTTCACAGGGATCTGAGGTTGCCCCTGGACTGCAGGAATAGCAGATGCAGTACTGTGGTGTTCAACAGTGTCCCCGTTGCCTCAGAGCGCAAATCTATTCATCAGTCAACCGAAGTCAAAGAAGTGTGTAATTGAGGCAGATGGAAGCTACATCTCATGCTGCGCCATTATCAGCTCCAATATGATTGATGAATATTCAGTAGTTCCTTACAGAAGTGATGCAGAGGAAATCCCACAACATTAAAGTAATCTCCAGAGATTCCTTTGACAAATGTTCCTCCAAGAGCCTGGATACCATAGCCTCCAGCTTTGTCTCTGAGAGATAACAAAAAAGGGGTCACATTAAGCCAATCAAAAGAAACCTTTATGATATGGAACAACATGGAAGTGATACTGGCTTGCTGAGATCTCAAGGTTGAAGCAAGTGATCTAAATGTGGTAGGTTTTTCAGTGTACTGCAAAGCAATGGTCGCCGAAGTGTGGGATGCGTCCCACAAAGCGGGATCCCTGAAAATTTGGGTGGGACTCCTAGCTTTTTGATAGAAAAAGATAATAAAATAAAATGAAAATAAAAAAATATTCAGTTCTGCTGAGACACCATCAAAATTTGTGACAAGCACGCACCATTTTTAGATTTTGGAAAAAGAAACTCAACACGCGAACATTATTTGTCAGAATCAGTGTAGATAGTGCAGGTGGGTCTTTTCAGATTTTCAGCATTTTAGTGGGATGCTGACAAAAGTGTTTGGAGACTATTGCGGCTAAGCACCTAAGAATAAGTTTCAAGAGCCATGTGCTATGTACTGTAAGCATTATCACCTTAATCTCATTGTGACAGCACAAATAAGAAATCAAATTGTTTGGGTGGTTCTATACACAATGTGGTAAAACTATTTTTGAAAAGTATTACTTTTGCATACATTTTCTAGATTCACTGACTTGAAGCATGAATGAAATGGTGGTAAGGTCAGTTAGATCATCGATGCTATTTATTTCTGTAATGACAGTTTCTAACAAGATCAACACAAAGTTGACAAACCAACTCAGTTTTGCAATCAAAGAAGCCCTCAACTCTATACGTTCAGAAATACGATACGAACTGATCGACAGCACTCTGCTAGAATTCTATTTGAGACTTTTGACATATATTTTCAAGAAACAGATGGATGAAAAAGGTCCTAAACATGAAAATGTTGAATGATATAAAAAAAAAATTCCTGCAGTGCTACAAACTAATCATTTCACTGGTAGCTTTGCAGTCTACAAAAAGAAAATGAAAAAAAAAAATTATAGTGTGTAACTGTCCACACAGCTTGATTCCATATGAGTTTAGTGTCACATGGTTTATACTCACAATGGTTCACCGGTTTCTATGTAGCCATTTATCATATCGGGTGTTAGGTTGCCAAAAGTGACTTCTGTGTCCTCTGAAAATGTACTAACATTGGTCTTCACCTGACCAGCTGGTGAATGAAAGAAAGAAAAAGTGAATATTAAATACATCTAGCTCATGGAAAAACACCTCAATATTTACAGCGGAGAGTTTCCGCCAAGAGCGACGACTGATTTTTAGTGAATGTCTGCAGCTACACCAAAATGAACAGCAGTGACAACATCATCTAACAACGTTCACTCGCTTATAATATGCTGAAAATCAGTATTCCACAACAAGAAAGTAACGACATTGTTTGCGCAAATGGATGAAAATCTGAATGTTGTTTCATGATTACAAACTGACTTGTACTGAGCTGTCACGACGACTCAGAACATAGACCTTGAACAAGAGTTTGCTGTGAGAACACATGAAATTGTCAGCAATGTTGCCTTCCTCCTTATCTTATGAAGTTGGTTCTATTCTTAGATGATATTCAACATGAAGGAGCATGAGCTTTAAATGAAGTTTATCCCATGACATATTGCAACCATTACATACTTAGGAGAAACAGTCTGAAAACTAAGAACTGACGGTAATGGCTGTTACTCTTGAGCACATAATAGTCACAATATATACACGAACCTTTCTCTCAAAAAGTTAAAAAGTATTCCCTTCTTCAGAAATCTTGCACACATAGTTTTTCTCATTGTGGTTCATGAACATACCAAATACAAGGGTAGTCAAAGCTTCTCCTCCTGGATATTGTAATTGCATGTGTTCTAGTTTATCTAGGAATGACTTTTGACTGGCCCAGAAGTCAATAGGCCTCTACTCAATGAGGTACTACATTCCAGTATCGATGGGTCTAATGGTGCCTTGTGATATTGTGTTTCCAAGGTAGATGCTCCTAACTCACACAATATACACAAACTCACACTGACTGCAAGGGTTATTACAAAGACAAAACTTGATGATGGTGTACCTTGGTTATATGATGTCACTAATGCAACTCCAGTGTGTACAGAATGTGTTCTTCCACTCAGCGAGGACAGCATTTCAAAAGCAGTTTTGGCATCCTTTGGTTTCTCGAGAATGTTTCCATCGAGTGCCTGGGAGAGCAACAAATGACAACTGCAGTCAATGCCGAACGGCTGGTGAACATTGCCATCACATATACAGGTGTATATCGTAGTCTTCCTCAGATTTAACAGATACGATAATTATCCCTTCCTTTTTTTCAATCTCTGTGTTAGAGTTTTCAATGCACAGGGCTGGCAGTTGACCATTCAGCATCTTTCATTATCTCCATGATTGAGGTGTAGGCCCGTTGTTGTGTGGACTTGCGGAGATTGTTGGAATTATGAATTTATGGTGTCTGAATATCGAGTGCTGTTATGATGATGATTCATTCGTATCATCTACTCAGACTACTTCAATACCAACTGCGCACGACCTTGAACTTGAGCAAAATTGATTATTCTGAGACAGTATCCGAAATGTTGACTAAAATACGATCTAATAGTGATAAAACACGGCAGTTGTCACTACAGCCTGGCGGAAGTGATGCGACGATCTTGACGATCGTGTTATTTAAATGTATAAATGGAATTCGTTTCTAACAGATAGCATAGCACCGATGGTGCAGAGGCTCGTACCTCAACACCCTGAAGGTACACTTTACATACTGTATCATTATATCAAATCATTGGTACCACTGATGGATTATATACCATTTGATCATCAACATTGTACGAGAGAATCTGTAGGACTGCACAATTTGCAAAATTTCTTGAACTACTGTAGAGCACCGACAGTACAGAAGTTCGATCTTTATCAAGAAATTAAATTTGTGAAAATTTTCATGGGTTTTACCAAGTAACAATGCTTATAATGAGCATCACTATTCACATCCAAGAAATTATGAAAGCAGTAGATTTTCATTAATTTTTCTCCATGGTTTGTACAGCTGGCTGTATGTCGGGCATATGAAATAGTACTGATGTGGAAAAGTGAATGGTCACAAGTTTTCCAAACCCAATTTAAACCATTATTACACATTCATTAGTGGCCATTTGCATGTGACACGTGGGTGACCCTCTTTAAGTTTGACTATTGATCTGTCACTAGAAGCATTATATGAAGGAAACTTCACACAAATATGATAGGATTGGGAAGACTAACTGAATTTCATGAAAGAACTCAAAGTGCCCCTTTAACCGATCTCTCTCCCCAAACATGCCTGAAGGCAATACAAAGTTTCATTTAGTTCACCAATTGACACTGCCACATGACTCAATTATCATTCATACACCAGACATGTTGTATAACATTTAAAGGGGACACTTTAAAAGAAGGAGAAGCCTTTAGGAGATTTTCATAAAATGGGCCATCAGGTCCACATAGAGCCATAGACTACAAGATCATGAACATCCTAAGATAACTACTAGCAGAGTATTATTATGACAAACCATCAACATTGTACATGAGAATCTGTAAGACAAGAAGCACTTTGCAAACTTTCCTAAATGGAATATAGGATCCACATGGGACCTTGGACCGAAAGTTTTGTACACCCCACATGAAACCACCCAAGTAAAATTTTGTCCAAGTTAAATATACATCAATACATTCATACAGCATGTAACATGTATACATGTAAGCAATCATATACAGTGCTCTGACAGTTCTCACAACATAACAAAATCATATTCTAACACCTTTGAAATGAGCTTAGCTACCGCAGTCAGCTTTCTCAAAATGGGGCAATTTATTTACCCAAAGACGTACGCAGTCATCATATAATTGTCTTCTAACACATGCATAAACATAGAACAATGATGACCAATAGACAAAAGTAGACGTCATATCAAGTAAACAGCACTGATTAAATGCAGTGGACTTTTACTGCATGTAGAATTACAGAACAAACAAGACTTTTTGAAGGCTGAACTAATGCATTTCCACTTTTGAGGAGTGAGGAGGGCCAGTTGGTAAAGGAGCACTAATTTACTGAAATTAATGTGTACTAACCACAACAGTGTCTGCTCCAACGATCAGATCTGGTAAGTCCTGTTGCAGAAAGAAACAGTCATCCATGAAGCATTATCACCTACAATTTATTGCTAAAGTAAGGTAAAAACTGAGCATGTATCCAGTTATCCACACTACTGCACATTGCTAAATGCTCATTATACCTGCTGCATTACCATGGAAACGGAACATATGTACGGAAGATAACTTCAATTATCTTTGGCGATGTAAAAGGCACTCTGCAGGCACAAGAAAATGTAAACCCTCACCTCTACTGATTGAAATTGAGTGATATTTTCAATAAACCTACATCAAAATCAAAAGATTAGAAACTCACAAAAGGCCCACATACACCCACACACACACACACCGACAGCATACACACACATATATGTATTAACTTTTACTCCTTGAAATTAGTATCCCATTAACACTTGACTGAATTGTCAAACTATGATCTTGATCTGTTGACCTTACACAACCCTTGAGATCAGTAGACACAGGGATTATGCTCTTACAAAAAGCTACCTAAATTTCAGAGGTGCCAAGGTTCGACAATAAGAGGATGAAAATTTTTGTCACAGCCTGTTCACTACCTAAGACTAGAAGTGCAAATATGTGTACCAGAAGTTTTTGACAAATTATATGAAAATGACACTTTACATCCTCAGTCAACTTTCCAAACACTATAGTATTTACTTGAATGTGTCAGGACACCATTTTTGCTGATTGCACAGGAAACGCTGCTTTAAATTGAGCCAGTCATATTTTAGCATGTAGACACACAGTAATTTCCCATCTTGGATAATTTGACATCATTTTTTCCTCACATCTTGGTTCGATGAAATGTATTTTACACTAAAAACTAAAATGCAATAATTCACTTTCTTTCTGAGGAAACTATATGCAATGTGGGAAAGTTTAATGTGAGGGCTTCAGACAGACAAGCGGGCAAACGGCCCAAACTGCTGGAGACACCCGCCTCATGTGGGTGACATGGCTAACTCTTACCTTACTCAGATGCTCCTTTACATCGATGGCTTTTCGTCTGGCATTTTCTATGACATATTCCTGAGGTGAGCTAAACCTTGATTTGTCCAGAGTTTCCTCAAAATCTGAGGGTAAGACCTCCAACTTGAGACCCTGAAATGAATTAAGTTGTAAAAATGTGTCAAAGGAAGACAGTCAGTCAGTCATTCCTTACAAATGATGACAAAGCAAGCTTGGACACATTTATCAAGTGTTCTGAATGATTAAGCCAATCATAAATGACCAAGGTCTTGCTTGTAATGATTGATCTAAGAGGAGGGCAGCCCCCTTCCACCCAGAAATGTTTCAAGAATTGTTACCTGGAAAAACCACATTTGTTTGTGAACTTGTGTCACACCAAATCGCATCTGGGTGCACTCAGTTATAAACTAATTTTCCAAAGGAGAGGTAAACACCCCATCTCCTCATGCAGACCCCCCCTCATATCACTGTCACTGTACCACCGGTTTGTCTCCCCCCCCCCCCCCCCCCATGAAACGAAGGACTTGGATCCTCCAGTGGCTGTGTACATTGTGATTTGTAACACATGCATGTCAAGAAATACCTATTAAACATTTCCACAGAAATTGGGCAACTATGCATGTAATACTTATCTATAGCTTGATCAAATCCAGCTCTGACAAATTGGTCTTTTTTTCTGTCTACAGAACTTTGTAAAGACCTAATCCAATACTCATTTATCAAGCATCTAGAAGTGTGCATTTAAACTGGTTTTTTTCATATGTTTCAAGACAAAAACTCATCACCCCAGATAGTTTCAATTCTCCCAACCACCTACCTCTAGTCCCTCCCTCAGCCTGTCTTAAATTCCTCCACATGTGTAATCAAAACAATGGATCCCTATGTACGCTGTGTAATATGAGCTGTTCTGCATCTTTCGAATTTGCTGTCAATCTAAGAGTACTGTAACTTAGAACCAGTTGAGAATTTTGCTTTCTGGGAGGTAAAAATATAGCTAAGGGTGATGCAATACAGCCTTTAAGTCTGCTGTACAGCAAAAATGTTGTTATGCATACACAACACTGAAACTGATAAAGTTAAGGAGTACTTCCTTCCTCTGGAACTGGTGAATGTATTTGGAGTACAAGGCCAAGTAAAAAAATAGTAGTTCCTCATCCCCGCCTCCACATTTTTTAAACCCTTGCGTATTTTTTTTCCTTTTAAAAGTAGAACCTTTTTTAACAAAAAATGTTTTGTCGAGACCATGGGAATCAATCACATTTTCAAGTCTGTGGTGATGTTGCAACATACTGCAGCACTAATTGATACATTAATGATCGACTAAGGTACACAAAAAAAAGTTTGCTGTGCTGCCGACAGGTCTTTTATTTTCATGCTTCAAAAGAAAAGGAATACACACCCCACCAAAACTGAAACAACTACAGAACTTGGAAGTGAGTACTCTTTTGATTCCTACCATTGAGAGACATCACTTGGTAGAACAATCAAATTTGCATCCTTCTTTAGTCAAATGGTGATACAGATCACCTCTTTACCATTTAAGTTTGATTTTCACAAAAATCATATATGAAACTCACAGTGCAATTTTTTACTTTAACTAACTAGTACACAATTTAGAATACATGAAATACTGTATGCAACTACTTCAGATGTTGTCTAATGCAGATTACCTAAGTTTACATGTTTTTCAGAAACTAACTGTAGACCTCAAATGACGTTTGGTTCACCTCATTGACAGCTGATGTTATACAGTAAATATGCAATTTTTTTCATGAGAACATGGAACAAATTAAAATGTTTATACAAGTTTAAGTAGAAGTGTCAATGAATCTCATCTATAAAATATATAACCAAACATCCCCCCAATATACTGTATGTTCGTAATACCCAAACTTCCTTGGAAAGCCCTGTCGGTCAAAAAAGCAACTGAATTGCAGGAGTAATGTTGGATAGATAAATATAGATACTGCAGATGAACTTCATTCAATACACATGGAAATCACGAGCAGCATTTTAAGGACACAAAGTCTAGCATATTGGCAAGGGTGGAAAGACCTTATTAATTAAAGAACCAGAAGTTTGAAAGCAACATGCGCTACATTTGGGGAATTAGGCCATTCTGCTTTCAATAAAATAGTTTAGGTTGTCTGAATTAAGTAACTCAGTTTCAGCAATTGGTAGGGGCGGTGAGTCATTCTAATGGGTGTGTCACTCTACAATCTTGGACAAAATACTTCGGACACCCCGCTCCCCTTTTCAACATTGGCTATAGGACTACTGTTTACAGTGTACATTCACTCCTACAGTGTACCATAAGGGGTGCAGGATTTCATGTTATTATCTCAACAAAATTTAGTAATTTAATTTTGGTAATTTTCATAAAAAAACAAGCGCCATGGAACGAATCATCACCCACATGCACATACAGCATAAGTTCCCATGTAGGCCCATTTCCATGTACATTTCAATGCACTACACTGTACGTTGAGTTATGGCATTACTCAAATAAGCCTTGTGCTGTT
Source organism: Stichopus chloronotus (assembly GCA_021234535.1). Lineage (NCBI taxonomy): Eukaryota > Metazoa > Echinodermata > Holothuroidea > Aspidochirotida > Stichopodidae > Stichopus > Stichopus chloronotus. The sequence goes on from CM037834.1 coordinate 1,136,819, forward strand.
TTGCCTATTTTCGGAAATGTCGCAAATGAACTTAAAAAACCAGGAGATTAGAATATGGAGGGCAGGAAATCTGTACAAAAAACAGGAGTCTCACTGTAAAACTGGGAGCGTAGAGGGGCCTGGTAATGTTAGGTACTTGCTACACACTGCATAAGCAAGCTGTTATGCTCCAAATAAAGCAATTCAACAACAAAAATGCACATAATAAATAAGAGCCATTCATAAAATAGCAAAAATAGGGCCCAGGCGGTATAAAGATAGATGAATCCAGTTTGGGTTGACTGCATTATATGCATACCCTAGTAATTTTGTGCTTTGTGGTAATTTTGTGTCTGTGTGACTTTTCCAGTTCACCAGATGCTTGATTTCAATTGCAGCAGTTCATAACATACCAAAGGGGGAAAAAACCTCATAAGATGCCCTGAATGATTTGAAAATTGAAGTTGACATCCTTGTGCTACGAACAAATCCAAGTGACATTCATATGATATAGCCATAATAGCGTGACGTTTATACAGACTAAGGCTAATTCTGCAGTTTCAGAATGAACATTTCTACCAATGGGTCCATAGATACCACCATGCTACCTGTAACATGGCCGGTGACCTAACGTTATGATGTGCAACGATTTACTGTGTACTAGTAGTACTAACGATGTTGTTGAGTATTTCTCGTCTCCTCGGCGAACCACTTGCCAAAATGATACGCTTTGTTGATAATTGTGCTAGAATTGGCTGCAACATATCCGAAATTAAAACAACAAACAGGTCAAATTCAATCCTAGGCGTATTTCATTTGTCCAGTCAGCACCGCTGGTCTCTGGATCCGAGGTGAGAGTTTCAGATCCTCGTGAAGTATACAGAGACCGTGTACCATAGAAATATGTAATGATCACATTGTGTACAAAAGTTCAAATTAAGTTTATATTTCTATGGTGTATAGATGATATGCCCGGCTGTCTCCATTTCAGGTGCTTTAATTTACTGCACATCCCGTTATCACAATCGTCCTGTAGCTCGAAAGAGAGGAGAGAGCTGGGAAACACCCTTGGCAATGATAAACTGGAGCACGGTTGACAGAATTTATAGGAAGTTGCTCTTAACGCAGTTCTTCACCAAAGGGTGGGGAAAACCGGAGACGATCAAGAGGTTCGAAAAGATATTTGAGTGACCCTTACAGTATACTAACTTACGTTAGCCCTAACTTTTATTTGCCGTAACATTGATTGGGCTACTGTGTTAGGCTAGTGAAGTCTTGAGGACAAGTCATACACTACAGTCATTAGAACAATATGATTATGACAATAATGGAACTAACTTAGCCCATGCTTGAACTAAGGCTAGGCCAGTATGCTCCCCAAAGTAAAGTACTCTAACTTCCAAGTCCACTTCCTTGCATGGATGCTCACTGCATCCCCATTGATCTGCAGTGATGCAGGTGCAACTGTCTGTATGATTTGTATCCTGCCAATTTGAGACCTCACTGCAGCCCCTCACAGTCACAGTATGATAATTACCATTTCAATGGGTAGTAAGTGTGCAAATATGGAGCGAAGAACCATTAACTCAGCATTAGGAATAGTCACACTTTAATTGTAGCTACAGAAATGATAATGTGCCATACACTGAGCATATTCTGTGTGCACTCGTTTACAATTACAGCGTGCTGAGTGTAAGTTGCATATGTCCATGCATTATCATGTGGTTCCTTCAGGTTGTTCAGGATTATTGGTCCCATATGGGCCACATGAACAATTTCATGAAATCATGCAAAATGTTTCTTTTCTGCATATTTTGTGAAAGATTTCTCAAATTAGCATTGTGGTAGTGGAACCCTTTCCAGTGTTCAACATTTGTGGGTCCAACTTCAGAATGGGTCATATGAGCCTTATATTATCACATTGTGCAAAGCGGTAGTTATTTTATGAATAAGATGTTAGTGTTGAGCGCTGTTCATATTAGCACTATGGTAGTCACTGCATTCGGCTGATCAGCATTCTTATGCACAAATGGGGCTATACTGCTATTCATTATAATGCTGCTGAATGGGTGTCATTCAGTTCTTAAAGTAGTTCCGTAATTCATCTCACAATAAAGTTAAAGTTAGTTTATCAATACATTCTACATATTGCTTATTTTTTTGCCATAAGCAAGCCACCTGTGGTATATTAATCACCTTCCACCTCTGTGGTCAATCAAATCAGAGAGTGCTGGGCAGCTTGCTATTTATTGTAGATGTACCTCCCTGTTTGAAAATATAGGTAAACAGAGGGGGAAGACAGGTTTCAATTGATAGTCATTAACATTCCTCCTTGCTTGCTATAGCCAGCATTCTTTTCAGCAGTTTGATAAAGGACTTTGCATGTGCCTCTCTTGTTCAGATGAGTACTACAGTACGGTAATACAGAAAGTACATTTGGCTGATCAGCATTCTTAAGGACAAAATGGGGTCCAATCTTTTTGGTGATGTGACTTATTGTGGGTTACCCTTGGTTAAGTCTAAAGGAATACAGTTCAAATAATCTCCATGTCAAAAACCACAGAGCCCATCAGGGTCTTGTAACAGTCAAGACTGCATGACAATATTTGGAATTCATTACCAGTATTTTCATGATTGCCACTTGTGTACAGTATTTACATTCAGCTGAGATGTAAGCTACTTAAAGTTGAAAGCACAACATCAAAATGATACGTACAGTATATCCAACACGCTTTGGCATACTCATTATTCTACCTACAGTGGGAAAGGGGTTTTCATGCTGATGAAGTCACTGTACTCTAGGCGTAAGATACAAGAAGAATTGGCACTGTCCGTTTGATAATTTACATATCTTGCTCTTTCTACTTTCAGAATATTTGAATTTGGAAAGATTCTAGCTGACAGACCAAAGTGCCTAGCCTTAATCAATGAGGACTATCCAGTTAAAATCATTAAGGTACAGATTTTACATCTCTGTACATTCAAGCAGATAATTGTAACTTGCTTCTTCTATGTAATCCTCATGGTGTGTATGAGACATCTGATTAATCTGGTTATTTTCAGCTCACTGAATTCCAAGTTTGGAATGAGTCAAGGGTAGCTTTTGTTGAGTAAATGAACCATGTATTTTTCATGGTTTATGTAAAAGTCTTAAACTTTTGTAAATGTTATCCCTCAAAATGCAAGGGTATCTGCAGTAGCTTGGAAGCCAGTCTATGATTGTCATGTATTTATTATAACTATCATTCATCATGGAAGTTAAAATCAATATTTAGGTCTACAGCTATCATTGCCTTAGAAATTATCCCAAGAAATAAGGGTTGCATCTACTGTAACTTGGTACATATTCACGCATATCCGTGACAAGTGATCAAAACGCTTGATGTTGTGAGGCCTCGATTTTAGAAAATTTTCTTTTAATTTTATTTATTTTACTTTTTATCTTGCTTTTCCACAAGGGAATCTGGTTTTCAAAACATTAGTCAATTGGAAGTAGCATAGTCTTTAGTCAGATAAGTTAAAAATGAGCTGCTTTTAATTCTGATCGAGGAATAATGGTTGTCTGTCTGCTGACCAACTTTTTAACATTTTGTTGTCTGTACAGTATTTTTAGTTGTCTGGGACAGCCACAAAAATTAGGCCCTGAGATATCATCTGTGATCCTCAGTTGCTATCAGCTGTATACACAATTGTTAAATCAGTTTTGTTTTATTTAGAAGTAAGGTCAAACTATGAATTTTTAAATCTAGACATAGATTGATAGTTTGCCAATGTTACTCTTCCAAACCTAGTTTCATGGCATAACATGCAACGTTTTAGCTTTGTCAACCATGTCAGGCGGCATTTTTTGATACTTTGAAGCCCAGATAATTGTGTAGCAGTAGCCCCAGTATGTAATTTGTCTTCATCATGTCCATTTAAGTTCCATGCAATAATTTAGTTGCAAGCTTCAGTGGACAGAAGGGGACATGCATTAAAGTTATCGTGTTAAAATAACTCCTTATCTCAACAAAGGTTTGTTTTTGCCGAGATACCAGTTTACACTAAATTGACATTTCAGAGAAATCTGACATAATGTCGAGATGACATGTCACAAGTAACTTGCTGTGTCAACAAAGTTTTTGCTTTTGCTGAGATGCTGACTTACACTACCTCAACATCTCTAAAAAAAGCTTTTCAAATTGTTGAGATGCAGTTCTGCAGAACAGTATCTGCTGTTTTAACAGTTACATGGTTTCCAGTTAAAGGAAAATGTTGGGTGGTGCTAATTACATTAATTAAACATTTTTTTTCAATTAAACACAAGTTTAGGAAAAATGTGACAGTTCCTGACAGAAGTGACATGGAACATTACCTCCACAGTTTTACAAGATTAGTGAATGGTCAGAAGAGTGAAAATGTGAAAAAATGGTAACACCAAAAGATGGAAAGGTAGCACATCCATTACCTCGCTCTGTGGCAACTAGAATAATATTTAAAACTCACGTTCCTATTTGTGACTAATATAGACTGAGCAAAGCTTTATTCCTATCAATCAAGGAATATGATGTCTTTTGTTTTGGCAGAATGAGCAGCAGAAACGCTATAGGGTAATCCATGGGTCTTTCATGTCACCATTTGCCCTCTACTTGCCAGATTTGGTTCCGGATGAAGTCAAAACTGCCAGGTAAAATTATGCAATAGTTTGAACTATTTCTGCTCTGCATATTTTATTAAAGTATTCGCTAGAACTACAGATGCTGTTCCAACTAAGGAGAAAGAATAGCATTTGATGGAGGGGGAGGGGGTGTTTGTGCTTATTTTTTGATTACGAAAACAAAGAGCCCTTTTATATTGGGTTGATGTCACTAAATGTTCATTTCAGGTCAGTGGAATATGAATTGTTTTACCATTGCTATGTTTCAAAATTTACATATGTTGCATTGGTTGAAATAATTCTGCAATGCTGCTACCATCCTTGACTCACGCCCATCGCTGTCAATTGACCCTATTATGAATTTATCTGCTGCACGTTGCGGCACAGTACCACATGATATTTGATGAAATAATGAGGTGTTTTAGAGCAAAGTCAAGTGGGCCCATAAATTTGCTGACATGGCTGGAAGTATGATCTGGAGAAATTTAAAGCAAGCATTTGCATGCATCACAAAGTGGAAGGTCTTCATTTAATTTCAAGTATAAAGTGCTGACTTGGACCGGAAATGTGAAACTAAATAAAAGAGTTGTTAATGACAATTAGGTGAACATACATTTCTTCATGAAAGTTAACTTGTATATATCCCTAGAGGTGTTTTGAATTGAAGAAATGTTGTCTGTGGATCCTGTTCCACAATTTTGTCTCACTTTTTGGTCCCTTGCGTCAGCAAAGGAACCTAGAGTATGCACTGTAGGCAGTCAGGTTGACGTGTGTGTGTGTATGTGTGCCTTTGTTGTCAGGTGGGATCGAGGACCGAAACAATAGATTTTAGGTCCTCTGTATACAATTCAATTGATTTCTCCGGTCCTCTCAAGATTAACAATAGAACAGTCTGTTGTTAAGGTTAGGGTTGAGGAAGAAAAAACAAAAGTAAGCACAATGCGGTCCTTGGAATGAAAGGAAAACAAAGTTGTCTGTGTGTGTGCATCTGTGACACTTGCTTAGGTATGCTCTAACTCAATAGGGGAAAGTCAGATGAAAGTCAAACTTGGTATGTAGGTTTGCCATATTGAGAAGGTGTGCCTTATTGCTTTTGGTAGAGGTCAAAGGTCATCTGGGAGAACTGGGGGGCACAAGTCTGAAAACCTTTTTATGCTATGGATGCTCATATGTTCCATCAGTCCCCGTCCAGGGCATCATGGAAGTACTGCTTGAGTTAGCAGTTTCTTGATCAAATGAAGAAGCAGCAGCGGTGCTGTTTGCAGTACTGTAGGTGGTCACACCACACAAGTTTTGGCTGGATCAGTTTACCTCCTCGTGCTTGAGTGCTAATGTGTTCATTCATGTAAGTGTCTTTTCAATTAGTGAAGTGGGCAGGACACAATGAAAGAAAATAAGTCAGTTGATGTTCTTACCAGTTTAGTCTAGACCCCAGGAGTTCCCTCCAGGGCATGCTGTCAGTTTGGTGGACTTTAAAGGGGCATAGATGTGATAAGCCTTATTGCAATTTGCAGAGATTCACAGCTGTTTGTGTTTTGTAAAATGAATGGGATATTGCTGTATATTGCAGTTCTAAATCAACATCTTCAATTCATTGCATTAATTGAAATGGCTTTTTTGATATTTATGAACTCAGGCATATCATTTTACAGTATGTATATTTCAAGTACAAGGAACCATAGTGCCCATAGGCTGTTGTGAAATCATGCAAAATACTTCTCTTACAAATTGTATGTAACACTTTTGATGGTTGGTCACATTAGTGCTATGGAAGTGGTTCCATGTGGGTGCATGTTTGTCATGTTCGGGGTGCAATGTCTGAAATGGGCCATTTTATAAAAGCATGAAATATGTTTCTCTCTCTACAGATTTTATGTTACAAAAGTGAGAGTTCATTGTCAGAAATGGACCATATAGGCTATTGAACAAGATAATGCAATATGCTCCCTTTTACTTCATAATTTACATTATATGCTCTCCATCTGTGCAAGGAACCACAGTGCCCTTGGGCTCTTGTTTTTTTTTACAAGACCCCTTGTTTGTACCCGTTTGTGCTTGTTGCCCCATAGCAATTACCGACTCATATCCATCTGACCCATATTCGTCCACCCATATATCTGTTCAACTGGAAACTGCCATTCTTTCAACAAACATCTTAAGACTTTTCATTTTTTCTTTATTTTTATTTTCACTGATGTATGTGAAGATTTCGTTGTTGCTGTTGTTTTGTGAAATGCTTTGATTGCCCGTGGACAAGAAAAGGGCTACATGAGCAATGTATGTTATTGTGATTCACCCGACACCTGGAGTAATGTAAGCAATGCTGGAGGCCACAGCCTGACTGCAACCAGCGATAGCGTCAATCCCTCAGAGTACGTTATAGTATATGCACAGGCCCAAAGTGGATCACCATTGTTCACTCATACAATTTGAGATTTTGATGAAAAAGACGAAAACAAAACAAATTTGGGTTGGTAAATATTCACTGCATTTTCGATGAAAACGAACCGTGAGAAATGGTAAACGCAATTCACATCATGCCAACAATGTTTGTGTTCAGTAGAAAAAGTACCAGCAATGTTTTGCGGAAGATAGCAAACGACAAAAGACTGTAGGTGTACATCGTTAGTTGTACTCAGCTGCGGGTGATTTTACTGTAAATTTGACCATGTAAGTTTATGCAAGGTCACCTGACTGTAATGGACTAGTAGGAGTCAAGAATTCTTGAATGAAAATGTATTCATGGAATATTTTTCCATAGATTTGAGATGATAGTGCCTTCCCAGTGGCAGTCTCAGAAGTATAAACCTGTCTGTATTCATTTCGCTGGCACCGGAGATCATGTGAGTAGTACAGTTCAATTTAAAGATCATGTGATAGGAAGACTACAATTGGGTGTATTAATCATTGACAGTGTTGAAAATAGCCTTAAATTCCATCAAAATCCATCAAATATTTACAATTGACAGGCAAATTCCTGTCTCACACCTGCATCATGAATAGACATTGGCTAGGTATGCAAATTTGTGACATCAAGAGATGGACTCCTATGATACAGTATGTCTTACGTTTATAAATATTTGAGATGACAGATGGGATCAGTCATTACCAAAAAGGAAGAAAATCAAGAAATTGTCAAAAGTGAGGGAAGATTTGAATATAAAACATCCAATGTTTTGATTAGAAACTTAATTTCTCACAATTTATTTTGCAACTAAGACTATGGTTTTTGCTTCGATTTACATGTATTTTTTTCATCTTCAGTACTTAGCAAAAAGAATCTCTGAATCAGTATATTCCACAAGATTTCAAAATAAATTAAACAAATGTAGAGATACCCTAAAACAGATACAGTATGTTTATATCAAACAGCGTATCCATCGTGAGATAAGTCAACAATTTGAAATTGGCTGTATGTGGTGAGTCTCTCATATTGATTTGAGGTCATAGAGTTAGTTGAACATCTTGGTGGTGTGTTTCTGTCATATTTTGCTTCCTGTATTTTCTTTTCAGGGATTTTGGAGAAGGCGAGTATTTACCGCAAAACCGCTCATCAAAGAATATGGCATTGGCTCGCTTTCTTTAGAGAACCCTTTCTACGGATGTCGAAAACCCAAAGATCAGTTGTAAGTTGAGTACGTTCTGATATTCTGTGCAGGATAATTGTACTTATGTTCAAAATTGTCAAAGTACCATGGTATCATTGAAAATTAAATCCTGTGCCAGATAGACCCATTTATTGACAAAATCAAGAAGTAGCATCATAATTTCAGTGAATGCTTTAATAAAGCTGTATCTTCCAGCAAATATGATACAAAAGAAACCAGACTCTTGTTTCATCCACAATGTGGATTCATGAACCTTGGCTCGTTAGGTCACCGGTCAGGCGTTTCCTTTCTGTCTACGACTTTAGTGGGGTTTTTCTGGTAGGTCTAGGAGCCTACGGCAAATAGCCAATTGTGGCAACAAAGTGACTGATGTGTACAGACAATCATGACAATCAAAACCGCTCATCAAAGAATATGGCATTGGCTCGCTTTCTTTAGAGAACCCTTTCTACGGATGTCGAAAACCCAAAGATCAGTTGTAAGTTGAGTACGTTCTGATATTCTGTGCAGGATAATTGTACTTATGTTCAAAATTGTCAAAGTACCATGGTATCATTGAAAATTAAATCCTGTGCCAGATAGACCCATTTATTGACAAAATCAAGAAGTAGCATCATAATTTCAGTGAATGCTTTAATAAAGCTGTATCTTCCAGCAAATATGATACAAAAGAAACCAGACTCTTGTTTCATCCACAATGTGGATTCATGAACCTTGGCTCGTTAGGTCACCGGTCAGGCGTTTCCTTTCTGTCTACGACTTTAGTGGGGTTTTTCTGGTAGGTCTAGGAGCCTACGGCAAATAGCCAATTGTGGCAACAAAGTGACTGATGTGTACAGACAATCATGATATAAATTCCTGTGCCACTATACTGTGGTTAGTAATGTGAAGCACCTCTTATGAGCATTGTGTGTCAAACAAAGATGAAGCAGCTTGGTCTGTCATATCAACTGGTGTCAAGGAGATGAATTAAACATACTGTACCTGAACTCATCACATGCTATGACATACTTTTCCTGTGCCTTATTTAGCTTCTATGTAAGTAAGATGTACTAATGGTATCTTTCTTCTGTTATCTGCAGATAGTTATCTCCTAGAAAGACTGGTGTCACTCTGCTTTTAATATATGTCATCAATCACTTCTTGCACATGACTTACATAAAGTAGTCTATTGATACTATAGGTGGTGTCTCTGAATGGATAATGATGGTGGCCTATGAAGCAATGAAGCCGAACACACTGGGAGGTGCGGGTCTCGACCCTAGGCTGGGTCGCAGTAAGATGGGTTTCTCATCCAAAGCAATCTAAGGATTTTTCCATCTTAACTACCTTTTAAAAAAATGTGCCACTGTTTTAAAATTGTTGAGTTGGTAGTCACCCTGACCTGAAATTGTAACATATAATCCTCAGACTTCCTCCATACTTATTTGGTTGCTTAGCGTCTCACATTATCTCACAATGTTTTCCCTCCTATTTTGGTAGACGTTCATCTCTTCACAATGTGAGTGACTTGTTTGTGATGGGCGGTAGCTTGATGTTAGAATCTATTGTCATCCTCCAGTGGCTGGAAAAGAATGGCTACGGTCCTCTTGGATTATCAGGGGTATCCATGGGTGGACATGTGAGTTTTTTTTTTTTTTTGACTTGTGAGGTGCATCTTGTATGTGCTGATCTACTGATTCATGTACATGTGCATGTGTGTCCGCTTGCACAGAAGAACAGATATCATACTAGGTTTGTAGCTGTTGGCTTCTACATGGGCTACCAGAAGCTTACTGTTTTTGTCAAATATCAGTGATACCAACAGGGGATAAAGCTCGAAAAACGAGTAAAGGTGTTACCACAACATGATAAATTTGGGCACTTCTACCTGGTTAGCGTTTATGAATAAGCAGAAGAATGTTTCGATATACATGAAAACAGCGTTCGTGTTTGACATGGAGGTAAACCGTATGAAGTCCAAGGTGTCTGATGTTTTTGATGGAAGGGAGGTTGCTTTGGGTAAACAGCATTTTAAACATGATGAAGTGGAATATCTCGGTTCCTGTGTTAATGTTTCTCACTGATCAGAGGGAGACTCTCATTGATCAAGATTAATTTATAGCATCAACAGCTGTCTGTGTAAATGTTTAACAGACCCATGTTCTCTCAGACTGTAAGCACCGAAAACGAAGTGCATATTTTGCACACCTGCTCTAAATTATTGCAATTAAACACTGATTTTTCTTTTATTTTAGTAACAATTAGCCTTACTGATAAAAGAGTGTACTTAACTTTCACTCTTTGGGCTGTGCAGTGTGTATACCCCCCTCTGAAGTTTCACATTATTGCATTCGGTGATGAACTCCAATTGGACCAGCGCAAACATTGGGATGTATTGCATCCATTGTAATGATGGTGCCTTTGTAGGTTTGTAACAGCTAAGTTATTTTGAGGAGTTATTAAAGGCAAACCATTTTTTTTTCAACTTGGACTTTTTTTTTTAATTAATATTTGGTATTTTGTCAGATGGCAACATTGGCAGCTACAGTCTGGAATAAACCGATTCCTTTGATTCCCTGTCTATCGTGGTCCAGCGCTACCCCAGTTTTCACAAAGGGGGCGATGAGCGGCGCCATTCCGTGGGACCTGCTGCGAACTCAATACAAGAGTCATTCAGAATATGAGGAGGAGATCATGAAGCTACTTTTAAAGTGTCCAAAGGTAAATGAGAACGGTTTTTGCATCCCTGTGCAAAGGAGAAATTTCCTTTTATCCCTGTGAGAGAAATTTTGTGGCAGATGTTAGAACTTCTTGTTCTCATCATATTGAGTAAACACGGTAGCCCATAACTATGCACTTGAGTGTCTGGGATGCTGCCAGACTTTCATCAAATTGTTGGTGAACATTTATGTCAGTGTATGAAGACAGCGAGCACATAGTCCGCTCAGAGGAATGAATTATCTCAAGCAGACGTTCTGCGTTGCGGCAACTGGTGGCAAAAACAGTTAGCTTAGTTGTCTGACATAAAGAGAGACATTTAAAGATTAAAAGATAATTTCAAGTTTGGCAGTTAACCTCATCAGAATGGCCTATATAGAAGTTATTGTGCTGTGCTTCTCAGTATAACTGGAGACTTGCACTTAAGTTTGTTTTACAAATAATTATGAGTGATCATAGAACAAGAAAAAGAAGCAAAGTATTCCATTATTATGGCAGCAGTGTCAGTTGCTAGTTGTTTTTCTGTGATGTTCTAGAGTAGCTGAAGAATTGGTAGTTGTGCCATTAAAACCAGTGGTCTTGTCAGCAATTCTGTAAGTCACCAGGCTGTAGTGTGGTGTTGACTATTAGGAAGAATGTACTCAAGTAGTATTGATTTCGTGCTACTTTCATCCAGCAAGCAGCCAACATTTGCTGAATATCGTGTCAATTCGGTCAAAATGAAGCCCATTATCACCAGCAGCACCACAAATTCTTACTAGTCGGTATCTTGCAAAGTTAGTCCTTCAGGTTGTGCAGGGATTTGGACCCATAGTAATGGGGTCATCAGAGGTCAGACAGGGAAATCAGAATGCTCGTTTTAGATGTCTTGAAATGCTTCTTATGTAAAAGATTGCACTTATGTAAGTTATTATTACCTAAATGAATATATCAGTGATGAAGGCTCAGTCCCTGTAAGTACTTAAACCAGGATGCACTGTTTGATGAAAAAATAGTATCCTTCACAGTTCATCTTACACCTTTCTATTCCATTCGATACCAACCTGGAAATTAATATCTACTCCATGTGTCTTTCTGTAGAAGTGGCACCAAATAGTCTTAATTACAGGAGACAGAAAAATGATTTTTTTTCTCTTCTTTTTTTTTCTTGCTTAATGCAGATATGTGCCTTCAGAAGCATTGAAATCTTTTGGAAATTTTCCGATTTTTTTTCCATTTATTCACAGACAAATATACCACAGTATGGTAGGTTTGATAGCTTGTAATGACTGCAAGAAATACAGCCAGTCCTTCTGTGCACTTTCAAAGATGCAGGCATAACAGCACATCCTGCTTTGTAAACTGATGAACTATTACAAAAAGGAATATAAGACATCAAATTGAAACAAATTTGAGAATGTGTTAGTACAATATTTATTTTCCATATATGAAAACTTGTATGGTTCACCTTGCAAATACTGTTTGTGTTTTAATTCTGTTTATTACAACCAAAGTTTGCTTGTTTTTTTGTTTTTTTTTCTCCACTCCATGATACATGGATACTTGATTTAGAGGGTACCTTTAACCGACTGTAAATAAGTTCCTAGACTGCCTTGTAGATGCTGATGGATGTATGTTATTTTGTGAAATAGCTTCAGGTACAACTGCTGATGTAAGATTTGTCTTCTCTCGCTTGCAGAGTGATTCATTTAAACTTGGCAAGGACTTTGCTCTCAACTTCCCGGGCTCTTACACGGAAGTGAGAAACTTTCTAGCTAATTGCGAGAGCACGCCCAAATCACCGCAGAATACCTCACCATCTTCGGACGGAGAATTCGAATCGATTCCTTGCCAGACGGCCCGTGACAGTAAATGTCCCCGTGACCAAAGTAAAGATTTGAGGGATGAGGAGAGAAAACAGTTTAATTATGCAACTAAAGTTAATATGCATCAATTTCACAAAGAGCATAAATTGTGCAATTTCCCTGATCAGACGGAAGCCTGCTGTTCCTGCGCCAGATGCGACTCGGACATTCGGAGGCGAAACGCCGATCGTCTTGCCAAAATAGAACCATCGGATATTCCTGGCCATGAAACGAAGGGGGAGAAACTCAGGGACAGGTGGGAGGGAAAGCAAGTTAATTTACAGAGGGAGGCAGATAAGTTCATGAGGGGCGTGATGGACGTTACGACTTTCATCGGTAACTTCTCGGTGCCGATCGACACTCAGATGGTGATATCTGTGTTAGCTACCCAGGATGCCTACATTCCTAGGGATGATGTTCCGGGTCTTCAAACCATCTGGCCTGGCATTGAGGTAAGAGACTTGGATTGGTATGTTCCTATCTGTCTCGTTAAATCTGCCAAAATCGGTGTTTGCACTAGCTCACAAAATTCCAATGTTGATTTAACTGCTGGTGCATCGTAAGACAATTTCTTGTGGAGAAACAGATAATGCATCCCTTCTACATTGTCAGACATGACATTGTTTCTGTCTGTCAGTTATTGTCACTGGCAGCATCGGTGCCCCCCCCCCCTCCTCCCCTGCCTTTCCCCTTCAAAGAAGTGTCTAGACCTCTTCACTGGTTGCACAGATTGTTGGAAGTATCACAGGGCTATCGTTTGATCAATTTTCACTGAGTACTGGCCTCTGAAAAATTTGTGTCAGGGAGGTCAGATATTTCAGAACAGAAAATGGAGAAATGCCAGTTTTAAACATGTATCCATGGATGATAGTTCATCAGTAACTTCTTGAAAGTCTTAAACAGGATCTCCAGGTGGTTGGTTCTGCAACATCATTACATTATGTCACTAGGACAGATTATTTAAGGCATTGCATTCACCATCCCCTGATTAACAATTGGCAGCTTTCACGCTTAGGAATAGTAATGATCTCTCTCATTTAAAAAATTTTTTGGAAGGAATGAGAACTTAAGGATTTTCTTTTTATTTGTCCCACAGATGCGGTATGTGTCGGGGAGCCACGTCACAGCTGCGCTCTTCAAACAACATCATTTCAGGTTTGTACCCATCCTTGCAGTGTCGCCTACATATCCCCCTGGTCATCTGTTTGGTGTAGGATACATAATTATCATCTGAAGTTATCACCATATTACAATAGTTTTAAAAACACGAAACCTCATTGCTCTTTATAGTGTCAAATCATCTCTGCAAATTTGCCAGGGCCGTAGATTTTGCCTTTCCACAGTACGTTCATTAGCAATTTTCCATTTTTTGTTAATTGTTCGTCTGCTATCGTATGTTAATTATCAAAAAGGAAGTCAGGTCCCATTCCTTCAGTGTTCGACTGCCGCTTCCAGAAAACTTGATTGAATTGGATGGAACTATTCAGAAGCATTTCTTTGCTTTGCTAGTGTTTTACCACTCTCTTTAATGTACGATATAAACCACCTTTAAATCAACTTCAAAGATGTGCAGTCATTCAGATCAACTATGGTGTACAGTAATTGATTTTGTGAGGAAAATACTGGTGGGTTTTGTTGTTTGCATTTTATCTCCAGTTGGAACAGCTATTATGCCTCATCTCCAGTAGGAGCAGTCAAGAAAAGAAAGAAAAATATGACAGGAAAGGACAGAAATTGTAAAAATGTCCGGTGTATGGTGGTGCACATAATGCAGATGTAATGATGAGCATCGTACAGGGAAATGACTGTTGTTTGCATTGGGTACCTGGGTACTCGATGACCACGCCTGGATGCAGTCTTGAAATTGCTACCCAATTCAAGTTTCACCAATTCACTGTACTTGTGACAAAATTCAGCGTACATCTAACTAAATACGACTTCCTTGCCATGCCCAAATATATTGATATGAATGGTGTTATCGTATTTCCGTGTACTTGGGTACGCAACTGACTATGGATGTTGCGTACCCGGGTGCAGTGGACCCGGTGTAAAGCTAATTGGGTGATGATGAAACTAACGTAATAATGAGGGAAATAATTAGCATCATACAGGGTAACATTGGGACCAGACAGTGTGAGGCAAATTGAAAAAGTGCTTTTTTTTGTGAGAAATGTAAAGAAGATACTCTGAATGCATAGTACAATTAAAATACCATTTAAGTAATCTTGAAGGTACAGAGTTTGAGAAGTAGTCATTTATTTTCCTTTTTTTTTTCGTATAATCTCTACAGACAAGCCATCAGTGACGCCTTTAAGAAATACACAATGAAGTATCCATCTCAACAGGAACCAAATATTGTCGAATCGGTCGCTGCGCGGCCATCCGCTTCAATCAAGTGAAGCAACTTGGCAAATTCAGGGTTTGAAACTTTTACATATATGTAAGTTTTGCAACATGTGCAAGCACATATTATCAAACGCCAGTAAGCGTTCATAATCACAGTGTGTTCCAACATCATCAAAATGCGTCAATTTTACCAAATAATTTTTGTACATGATATATTTATAAAAGATTCAAAGGTAACTGAACACTTGACAACAACTTGACACAACAAAGGACTGAACACTTGGTTCATGACATGGCGTGACATTTGACTCCTAGTCTTTTTTCACCTGTAGGGTGACAGGAAGTGGCATGGAATGTGAAATACAGATGTATTGAAAATGTACAGAATGTGTAAATATTAGATGATTGTCATTAATAATGGCTATTTGACATCTCTTAATCTACTGAAATGATGTATGTTCAAGTTTGGCATTAACGTAAACCAAAGGTCAGGAATTTCATTAAAAAAAGGCTTAAAAACAGTATATTTGTTGCCCCAGTCAACATCTTCATAGGACATTCCTGAGCTGAGATGTAAGATGTGGAATCTTGTTCGCTCAATTTAAAATGGTACATTGCACAATAATTTGTGAATATCTTTTTCAACATTTCATATCTCAGCAAATGGAACAAGCTATGAAGATTGGAGCTAGGTTGGTAGAATCTATTTCCCAACCTCTAAAATATATGTTTCTGTAGTTCTAGACTTTCATGTACACTTCAATGTCCATGTTTGTTTTCCTGATGTGTCATGTCTGTTGGATACCTTTTTTTTGGTAATTAAGAGATTGCTAACAGATCTATAACTGCCATTACTTGCTTCAAATATTATCTCACCTTGTTCAAGTACTTGTCTCTCTCACTCTCTCTCTTTTTTCTTCTTTTTGATTTTAATGAGAGACACCTACTCTAAGCCACAGGACTGGCACCCCCCATGTGGAAGGGGGTATTTACCCCCAAATTTCATGAAAGACAAAAGTGCACAATATTCATTTGTAACCATCTCAGTGATCATTGCCACTTTAGACATATACCCCCTCCCCTCCCAACTATGAGGGATGTGCTGGTCCTGAGTTGTCATTCAAATGTGTGCGTGTGTGTGCACATGTGTGTGTGTGTGTTTGTCACCTAGTTTACAAACACATTATCTCAATAAATAGAGCTTGAAAATAAAAAGCATGTGATACATGTGTATTTGTAGCTCACTGAATGCAAGAAACTTTGGACATTCCTCTTGGAGACCATGGGTCTTTTAGGATCAAATTGCAATTGTGTGCTGCTGTAGATTACTACATACAGGAAGCCTATCCCTGGCAATTAAAAGCCACCAGCTGTTATTCTGAATGTACCATCTGAGGTTCTTCACTGATGTTACTGCGCTGGGGGTCTCTCCACTTTGACGGCCAGGCATCCATTGTACAAACAATTGTAAATTAGGCCCTGTTTTGCATAAAAAACAATAGGATACCATCTGTGCCATTGTGTCAAATTGAAATGCAGTTTAGTCAAGTGAATAACCTCTTTAATGCTGTGGTCAAGTATGTTGTACATCCTCAGCATAACTGTTTGTAAGAGTCATGTTAAGTCCACATGTAAGTCTTGTGATAGAATGAATTATAAATTGATTGTGCAACATAAAATCATAACTCAATCTGGAAGTCTAACCTTCTCTGCCACATAGACTTTTTGATAAATTTCCTCTCATAATCATTTCTATTTGTCATTTACAAATAATAAGAGCCAAATAAAAATGTTTTATTGAAAAGTTGGCATTGAAGGACAGATTCATCAACATCATTGTTGCAATGGGTACATTGCTCGAATCTCAGACAGGTTTCCTGCAGCCTGAAAAAATCATGGAATTTTAGTTTCACTCCCCAGGCATGGCAAAGTCACAGAATAATGTAAAAATGACAGAAGTCATGGAAAATTCACAAAATTTAGCACAGTCTGCCAAGTTTTTAAGATTTGAAAAATGTATCACCATGATGGTTGCCCCATCATTATTTGAGGTTGTCATTTCAACAGCACACAGTCTAATATACAAATATATTCTTCACCAAAATGTCACTTTACTGACTTAAACCATTTTTTCCCCTAAAATTTACGTTCATCATGTTGGTTGTGAAATAGCCATGGAAAAGTTGTGAAATTTATTTTCCTCAAGGTTCACAGACCGTTTCATAGAAGCAAGCGTGGCCACCTATTTGAGGCCACACCTATCCTTTAATCTCTTCAAGGGAGACTTGCATATTTTATTTTTCAATGGCAGTTACACTGTATGCAATCAAAATGTCATGTATGGGTATCTGTGATGTGTGACGACGGTTCCCTATCTCGTAGATACGACATTTTCTACAAGGGTTGTTAGTGCAGATCTCATCTTTGGATTCTTCATCATGAGTACAAGGATGATGTTGTTATTTACATTGAGCAAAGGGCCATTTGGTTCCAAAGACACGAAGTACAGCAGGCGTGTATTGCCTGCTGTAGAAGTAATCTGTAATATTAAGGTAAGAATGCAGTCGCTTTAGAGCAGGTCAAAGGTCATTGTGCTTTAGGCATACTTTAACCTTGAAATCATCGAAAAACAAAGTACATTTAGATTACAGCAGGTTACAGTAGCAAACACCATTGTATTAGTCAGTACAATTAATGGCCCTATTGTTCTACAGTGGGATCCAAAATCAGTTCGGTCATGAGAGGTTGATGAACGTTAATTTAAAGGAAAAAAATGGTTTATGTCAAGAAACTGACATATTATTGAGAGAATACATTTGTATGTTGGACTGTGTGCTGTTGAAATGACAACTTGCGGTAACTGCCTTAGATACTTATCCTACTGTGATACTTAACCTGGAATGGTTTGTATAGGCTGGTAAACTACTCAGGTCAAGTCTGGTCCAAAAGTTATCGTGAGAGTGATCTAAATGTTGTTTGGAATGCTAATGATAAATGTACTTAATAATGAATATCACAAATTTTTGTTTGTCATCACTTGCATTTCTGTGGAACAGTGTGCAGGTGTGTAACATCTAGAAGATAGTTGTGAACAGGGAGGTCAGACCAATGATTTCAAATTTTATTTCCTTATTGTCTTTTGCCTCGCAAACCTCTGAGGGAAAATTTTAGGCCCGGAAATTATTTTTTTGTGCAATTTAATTTGAATGACAAGAAAAAGGAACCCATCTATAGGAATGTTTTAAGTGCATAAATGATTTTAATGTGGATTATGAATTTACATTACAGAATGCATAAGGAAAAGGCTAAGCTTTGTTGCATTTCAAAGGGTTATACCTAATTTGAATGCTTCATAAAAGCATTTGCAATGATCTGTGAAAGGTGGCAAATGGAACAAATACTTAAAGCCTTCATAGGTTGTCTCTCTCTGTCAACTTTATTTTTTTTTTTATTTTGTGTATTGTTGCATGACCCAATCAAAATAACAAAAATGGAAATATTTGCATTAATTCTCATGTTTTTATTTGCCTTATACCGCTTTGTGGTTATATGGGGTATGGAGACGATGGAGGTGGGAGAAGGATGGAGGCGTTACTGAAGGCGATGGTGGTATGGTCAGAGGGGAAGATGCCAGTAAAGGGGTTGGGTGTGATAAGGGACAACAACCACTGATTATGTGACTTCTAGACAGGTTTAATAAATAATGACAAGACCAAACGGTCTGGCTTTGGGAGATGCACCCCACGATGTCTTCGGTTTCAAAATAAATGTTTGGTATCAGTGATATCATCATAAGTAATGAAACACAAGTCTATTGTATTCATTTACGAGTTTTGTGACAATCAATGTCCATAACTCACCAACGTATAGCATCATCACTGAAATCAAGTCACTGCTGTCAAGAGGTATCACCAAAGACAGGCTCGTCATTACGACTCGTTAGCATCATGATCGTCGTGTGAGATCTGAGATCGTTCATGAAATATGGTGATGAGGATGTTGAAAAGACCAGGATGTTGATGGAATCTGATGAGGAAGTTGACAAGAATTGACGATGTTGATGAGGTCTGTTGTGGATGTTGATGAGAATGTTGAGATCCCAGGGATGTTTGTGAGATCTGTTGATGTGGATGTTGATGAGGCCTGATCATATTGGTGGGAGATTTGATGATGATGGTGATGATGTTGATGAGGTCAGATGAGGACATGGACTAAAACTGAGGATGTTGACAAGAAGTGAGGATGTAGATGAGAATGTTGAGATTCCAGGATGAGACCTGTGGATGTGTTTGTTGATGAGGTCTAATCATGTTGATGGGATATGTGATGACGACGATGGTGAGGATTATGGTGATGATTATGGTGATGTTGATGACATCTGAACACATTAATGAGATATGACAATGTTGACAAGATCTGATGGTGAGGATGTAGAAGTGCATTAGCTCTGATGATAACCTGCTTGGTTTGTCCATATCTTGTGATGAAAGCTAATAACATTTAGAGATGGTCACATGTTATCATGGATTGGAATCGAAATGTGGATATTGATCAAGTTTGTAGCCGTTTGGTGATGAGATTGCCAACCCTCTGGGTCACTATGATGCCTTTCGCACGCATAATTTTAGGATCAATCCCTTTACTACTTAGCAATAATGAAGCCACACCGGAGATTTTGTCACAGAGAAGTTCTTATTTCACTTTCCATCCCAGTTCCATCAGCAGAGGTTGAATTACTCTTCTCATCTTCTCCATGAGAAGAGTAACCGATTTTATCCAGATCATTGAGAGAGCCATCATCCTCTTCATTGGTTACACTTCCCTGATTTATCTTCCCAAATGTGGTTATTTCATGTACTGCAGTAAAACATAAAAATACAATGCAATGTTGTTAAAAAAAAAAGTTAAACCGATGACGCTATATATAACCGTAACAAGGTCATCCATATATGTGACAACTATCACAGTCCTGTATTTGTTGTTTAAAAAAAATATAATAACAGATGGCGCTATATATATAATCATAAGAAGGTCATACTTATTTGAAAACTATGACAGACAGTGCAGTAACCTCAACTGTAGCCAAAAGTACATTAACATACCAATCTTTTCTGAGTGTTTTTTCATATCTTTTGCTATCTTTTCCGAGTGGTGTTTCACATCTTTCGCCATCTTTTCCGAGTGGTGCTTCATATCTTTCGCCATCTTTTCTGAGTGGTGTTTCACATCTTTCGCCATCTTTTCCGAGTGGTGTTTCATATCTTTTGCTATCTTTCCCGATTGTTTTTTCACATCTTTCGCTATTTCTTCCGATTGTTTTTTCATATCTTTTGCCATCTTTTCTGAGTGTGTTTTCATATCTGTCGCTACGTCTGTGTAATCACAGAAAAGTCTGCATGATATGGTGAAACTCAAAGGCGTGCCCTCCATGTACGGCTTGTAGCTGAACGCATACAGATGAACTAAAGACAGAATCGCAAGTTCAATGCACAAACAGAAATTCTACGAAAAAAAGAAGTCGGAAAACAACAAGTAGTTAAAACCACAGAAGCCTAGGTTCCAGATTTATTAATTTGACAAGTTTCAATGCGATTGGTATAGCTTAACATCGTCAATGTGGCTTTATCTCTGTGTCAGCTAGGACTAAGATACCAGGCTAATGTAATCTCAGACTATCTGGAGAACTTGTTGAAATATCAAAAGAAAACTGTGTTGCAATTCACTTTTCCCGCTCCACGCGTATTCTGTTTTAAGATAGAAAAACATCGCTATTACGGTCCGAAACAACCAGTAGTAAACCCAGTGGCAGTGTGTGGGCATTCTTCCTTGTGAGGGGGTGGGACTTCAGTGGCGCCCATCATCCTTTACGTGATATTTAAAACTGTGTGGGACGACTATCGAAGCAGAGCGCCACCATCGTTGGCAAGGAGCGCACAAGGAAATTTTGGATAAAAGTCCCCACTATAGATCGCCGGAACTCGCCTTTCCAGGCTACGTACTGTAGGTTCCCTTTCACTCTCGCCGTGCCCCATAAAGGGAGGGAGCTATTACATAGTTACTTTCATCGATAGAGCAGGATTAGTATATTTTAACACGTTCATGTGATCCTTCTCTAAGTTTATGTAATACAGTTGTATGAATCAGCTCAGTGTGAAATTGCGAATGCTTGTTTATAGGGGGCTTGGCCTTACCATCAAATATACTCACTTACATGTATAACACCACTAAATGAGGCTTTGTCATACTCCTGCCATCTTTCTGGAGAGCCGGTGATGACGTTTTGGTCCACAAGAAGAGAAATAATCACTTGTTGGAGGAAGGAAACGAAAATTGAGAACTTGACGCAGAGCATCTGTGGAAAAGCATGCAGGGGTGCCGTCTCCTCACTGGTGGCGTTGTAGAACACCGACAGGCAGTAGCTGGCCCACTAAAATGACAATATTCAAATATTTGGAATTTGATCAATTTGAGCTAATATTAAGTCCTTTCGCACGGCCATGGACAGATAACGGTGGAGCTTCTGACACTGGACAATATATCACAGTATGTGTATTTACTTTCGGAACATACAAGTTTAAAGTATCAATATTGTTTTATGTTTTGATATTGAAGACTTAAAACTGAAAGTAGGTACAGACGACGTGAAAACAATGGACCGAAGAATTGAAACGACTGACAGTCAAACGGTAAATTTTGCTGGTAGAATTCAAAGCAGTGGCCAACCTTAATTATTTTCAACCTCTCTCACTGAAAATCACAGAAAGTCAACACTTTTTTTTATGTTGTCATCACAGGGATACTTGGCCTTTAGAAATGTTATGCAATAGCAGTTCGTGGTACATTATTTGAAGGGTACTTCTACTGTAATTCGGTTTACCTCCTAAGCGGAGCGTACCAAGAAATGTTTTGCCAAAATAGCCTCGCGGATTGCAGGAAACAGAAGCACTTTAGTCCCTTAGCCCAACCCCTGGTAGAACCCCCTCCCCGATGCCATGTATGATTGACATGCATTAACTGGTCGTTAAAGTAACCTGTACTGTAGTGAGTCATTGGAACATTTATTGATTGTCACTAGCCACAGATCAAAATGAACCTTTCCCGACCTCACCCCGCTCCCTTTTGCCACATCAACAATAACATATAAAATAAAGAATAACATAAGAATTAGGGTAATTTTAGTCTGGTAGAATGTTAAAGAGAGAGAGGGGGGGGGGGGCATTTCCAGACAGACCCTTCCCTCACAACACAAGTACTATACCTATTCAGTTCGGGTGCATAACAAACTGTAACAACTTTCTGCCCAAAATGCAACAATTATGAAATTTAATTGGTCCAAATGCAACAACTTTCTACTCAAACTGTAACAATGTTAAGATTCACATCAGACAAAATTTTGGAGAAAAAATCCAAGATGACCGCCATATTTTTTTCAAGTGCCATAGCCTAACCAAACAAGGTCGGATCGGACTGGGATTTGCATCCATTCACTTTCTCATGACATTCACGACACGTGAAATATATATTTCAGGTGTTTTCTGTGTGGTTATGAAAAATCAAAATGGCTGCCATAACGTCAATTCGAGCTAAAACGTGTTCCGTTGAACTCAAGCGTGGTCTAAAGCACAGTAGAAAGTCCATTTCCTGCCCACTTGAGTGTTTTGGTGACGTCATAAAAATCCAAATGGTCGAAAAAAAAAAAAACAGTTGTTGCATTTTGGACCAATTTTCATAGTTCTTTCATTTTGAGCAGAAAGTTGTTACATTTTGGACCAAATTGTTGCATTTTGGTCAGTTGTTACAAAATGGGCCTATGCCTTCCCCACAACAACAAATTTTCATAAGAATGCAGGGATATAAATCTAATCAAAGAATGAAGCGACTTGCTTAGGTTTCCCAATGAGTTCTTAACAGTTGGGAGACAATCTGGCAGGGGGGGGGGGGGGCTCTGCCTCCTCCATACAGGGCCTTGAGGAGTAGTGTAAATTACGACAAAAAAGAGACAGATAGGATAAGGCAAGAGGGAAAAAAAAAAGAAAGACAATGTAAATGAGAATACGTTGTGTAATTTTAGCGTCTTCCTAGTGAACGATGGTTGTGTTTCCCATTATCCACCTTCAGAATTCAAGCATTGTAGTCTTTTTAATAGGAAAATGTAGCCTACAAATTTTATCAGACATCTACAGCGAAAAGACTTCTAATAATGTCAGGGTTTTCTCCCCAAGAAAATACTGACGGATTCATTTCATTTCCTAGAGCTCATCAAGAAGTTTTTTTTTGTTTTTTTTTTATCACTGACTAACCCATAGTCTTAATCCTAGTCAGTCAAAAGAGCCCGTAGAGGCACCTTGACACCCCTTCTTTACCCTTACAACCAAAACAACCCATGTGACGCTACTGGTTCTGGAGGTTTGAGTGAAAATTGCAAAAACACTTCCTTTAACGTTTTGAAAAACAATTTTCCATCAAAGATAATACTTAGAGCAATTTCCAGAAGCTTACTTGCGGCACATAGCCTGGAAAGGCAATCTCCGGGGAACTAGAGAGGGCTCTTATCCAAAACGTTTCTGATACACACTGCGCCAAGTAGACAATCTTCCCACAATTCCCTGCACTTTTTTCCACTTTCTCTAAAATTTCAGCCCTCCCTCCCTCCCATTTTTTTTTAATGTCTGGATCGGCTCCTGATTGGGGGACAAAATTCAACCCGTATGAGTTCACGTATGAGTTCACGAAGTAGCATGGAAAAGTAAAGTCCCCCCTCCCCCTCTCCCAAGACAGTCCCGTGTATGCATGGAAGGTCTTGAAACGGTCAAATATTATATGCAACTGCATGGAAGGAACAATTGAAAGTACTTACTAATTGCGATAATGCATTGACTATTGTCAACCAGAACCATGTACCGGAGGGTGAGAACTCTCCCTGGGTGTAGTTTCGATCCAAAGAATATGCAAGGCTGTACATGTGTAAAACAAATTTATGAGACGTTTGCAACGTAAAAATAACTTCGGTCTATTGGTTCTTTCAGCAATAAATTTAGTTTTTTTATTTGACTATTCATATTTGAGCAACTGCAAATTTTCTGTAAATTCGTGCTCTCGTTGGATTCGGTAGATCTAGCCTACTTTCCCCAAAACCTGATCTTATTGGTTTTGTTCTGATATCTGTAACTCGACATGCAGGCTTGTAGCCAGGTGTGGATATGTCAGACATATTACAATAGAAGTTTCCGCTCCTTTAAAATTATGTCAGATATGCCGGTGCCTCCCCCCCCCCCCTTTTTGGTTCTGTCTAAGAGTCTGATGTGGCTGCGGGGCGTTTCTCATCTTAAATCAACTCATGTATAACTTTATAAAAGAAAAAAATAAAATAGCGACTCGTATCCAGTGAGTTCTAAGCAAATAAAAACGTCTTACATCAAGCCAAAAGCAAGCAAAGGTCCAAGCACAACAAAATTCATCACTCCATTACGACAACGGCGAAGGAGCCTGCATATGAAATTAAACAAAAGATGCGACGAATTCAAATAATTAAACAAGGAAAGCTTCATTGTCTCTCAATGTAAAAGAGTGGAATTCTACAAGAAAAAAAGAGTGACTACAGTGATCACTCTTGCTTTTGACTGACATTATACTCTCCGTTTAGTGATATTTTCACTCACATTTAGAGTTAATGCCCCTTCAAGATGAGTCAAAATCTCAATCGAATTCCACTCTTTAAAAGAGTGGTCACTGTAGTCACTCCTTTACATTTAGAGAGTTGATACAAAATGCTTGATTTAGTCGGGTTGTCAATATTTTAAATCTCAATCCATTTTTCAAAGCACATTCTATAGAACGTATACATCGTGTTGGTGTATGAACAAACTTGGATCATTGTTGCCAAATTTGTTAGACAACGGACATGTAACGACTTGACTTCATTTAAAGTGCAACCATTACGTATTAAAAGCTTTAATGACCTCTAGGCTAGACGTGATAGTCCAGCCAATTTTTACGGCCAATAACAATAAATTAAAGTTTGCCACCAGCTCTCTGGGGGAGGGGAAAAGAGAAAAAAGCATTAGAGCAAAGTGTTGAAGGTGCTCTCTCCTCCGAATTTATCTGAATTTCGACTATAATACCAACTGTTAGTGTTTTTTTAGAGATACAAACCTTTTATTTGGTCCTGGTTTGATGCAACAAAATGGAACCGGGGATTTAATTTGTTCTTTCTTGCTGAGGTGATCTTCTACGTCATAATGTTCCGTCAGATATTGAATTAAGTAAAATAAAAAGCAGTATATCACAAACGACTTGTAACAAGCACTGACGGTGTCCAGATAAATCGCCGACTGTGGCCATCGTAACACAAAGCTCTAATTATACGAAAATGAAACAAAAAAATGGAAAGACAAATTCATTCAAAATTACAGCAGACACATTTATAGAACTAGAATATGGATCAGGAAGTGGTTGGAAAGTGGAAAAGACCGTCGAATTATTTGGGATAAATGAAGTTTTTCTTCTATAGTCTAAAGATTATTGGATAGTGTTGGTCACAGGTGGTCTCAACAAGTTTATGTTTTAGTCTATACATTAAATTTGATTTAAATTATACATACCTGTCCTGTGAGTAGCTTTTGGGTTTTCCATATAATTAGTTGATTTATAGTCTACGTTGTTCTTAGTCTAGATTATAGCTGATCACTGATTCCCTGAGCTGATGAATGTTGTACCAGGGAGCTGCTCTAATAATAGCCCCCTGGTTGTGTTGTCTTTGTTTGACTGTAAGTTGTAATTAGATCAGGGAGCTGTTCTCCGACAACTGTTAGTAACAGCTCTTCGGAGCTGCGATGGGGGGGGGGGGGCGATGGGGGGCGATGGGGGGGCGATGGGGGGCGATGGGGGGCGATGGGGGGGGGATGGGGGGCGATGGGGTGGGGTGGACAGTTGTGTAATACATACCGCAGTCTAGATAAACATTCATGTGATGATTAATGGTTTTCTTTAGATTGTCTGGGTTTCTACTAAGTCACGTTTCACTTACATAGTTCCTCCAAGGAGGTGATGGGCCTATTCAGTCAAAGCGATGCCACAGAGATTATTCTTTGCCTAGGTCATATTTGGTATTGTTTAAGGTTAAAGGGTGTGAATCGTCAACTGTATGCAATGCTGCATGCATGCCTGACGTGTCCGTGCCGTGACTCTCCATGCCCGTGGTACGTATACGAAAGACTCTAATTTACTTTATCACACTATGTGGTGGTATATCACAGAGGTGTTTTCAATATTGCTGGCACTACAGTTGCTGCAGGTTAACTAGGCTACAGCAATAAAAGGACAGGGGGACGTGTCCCGATTCTCAATGATACATTCAACAACAACCCCCCCCCCTTCCTCACCCCGACACACACCATAAAGTAAAACTGAAATACGACAGAATGAGAAGTAGGCCTAACATACATTTTCAAGCGTTTACCTATTAGCCAGAATGCAGAAATGCATTGTGGTTTCGATGATCTATTTAAGAGAATTTTTTTTCTGAATCTGATGTTAGCATTAATATGTGTCACATTAAGCTACATATGCTTTATATGAAATATGAGATCTGCACAAGCTCTCTTTCTTGAGATCATATCTACTTGTTCACACTTTGACCCTTGTTGACACTGAATGACCTTTTACCTCCATTAAAGACCACTTGGGTCTTGTGCTCAATGAAGTACAACTAATTATTGAATATGACATCTGTCCTAGCTTCCCTTCTTGAGATAGCATGTTTACAAGAATTCCATACTGTGACCCTGTTGACTGCAAATGAACTTTGAACTTTGACCGTCACCAAAGACAATGGAACTTTGTATACTCAATGAGATACACATACAATCTAGGAAGGTACAGTGCATGCAAATGTCGGAGTGAACAGCGTCAATTTCTCAAAGATCTTTAAATGAGAATAAATTTGCAAAACATGTCTATGATTGTGTTCAGTTTTATGTGTGTACTCTGCCTTTGAGTAGGCCTAAGAGGATGTAAGAGATAAGGTCATTTAAAGAAAAACATTTAGGAGTGCCGTAGAGTTCTTTCAACCCATCCCCTGTGACTATGAGCCAATATGATTGAGCTTGGTCTCAAATTCATGGAGTTGTTGAGTTGTTGGTTTGTGGAGTAACACTGTTATATAAGGTGAAACATTCTCCACACTACTTTTAAGTTGAAAGTACAAAGTGTAAAATATGCCATCCTGTTCCTGAATACCCAATATAAGCTTAGCAATATATCAGGCAATATAAAGCACATTTTCAAGCAACTTGGATCAAAGTTTACTTCAAAATCTTAGTCTAGTCTGTTCCTCTACTGTAAATGTAAGGCACAACAGTTAGAAATACATGTATTGGCTAGGCTCTATGACAGTGTGTATGTTTATATGTTAGGCTACAGAGAAGGTCCCAAGTCTTGTTGACCTCAAGTGACCATTGACCTCCATTAAAATAATACCGTCTTGTACTCAATAAGATACACCTATACACTTCATATGACATCTGCTCAAGCTTCCTTTCTTGAGATATCGTGTTTTCAAAGTTTTCACAATTTGACCCCTGTTGATCCCAAATGACCTTTGAACTCCACCAAAAGCAATAGGATTCTTCTACTCGATGTGATACACCTACATACTAAATATGAGATATGTCCAAGCTTTCCTTCTGGAGATATCGTGTTTACAAGGTTTTCAAAATTTGAACCCCTGTTGATCCCAAATGACCTTTGACCTCCACTAAAAACGATAGGGTTCTTCTTCTCAGTATGGTACACCTACATACCAAATATGAGATCTGTCCAAGCTTCCCTACTTGAGATATTGTGTTTACAAGGTAGGGCGTCACGGACAGACATACACACACATACACACGCACGCATACACACGCATACATACACACACGTATGCATGATTACAAAGGTTACGATTATGATCGAAACCAAAAATTATTGCTTGGCGTCGAAGCAATTATCACAAAGTTATAGCGCATGCAACAGGAGACTAAAATCTCTCTCTTCGAACTTGATCTTCTGTTAAGAATGTTAATGTCATCATTGAGTCATAAGGTAAATTGTGTAAGAACCTTAAGGTACCTCCCCCCCCCCCCCCCACACACACACACACACACACACCTTCGAGATAATGTTCTGATCAATCTAGTACATAATTAACATACAATTAAACCGACTTAATTAAAGAGGGATGGCGACTAAGTATGGGAATCTGTTCCAATCGACAGATGCATCCACTAGAGTGCTTTCATTTCGCACTTAGCAGTCTCATGACATTGATACTTTCTATTGGCTTTACCGCTATTACCAGGTCCCTCGTACTTACTGCGTTTATGCTGTATATTGGAACCATCAGCAGTATTCTGTGAAAGACAAATAAAGGAAGGTCGTCGCCGGATGACGCAGAACAATTGTATATTCAGAACAATTGAGAGGAAGAAAGATGCATGGAGGAGGAGAAACATGACAGGGACCGACGGACGGCCGGGGAGCCACACTGCCCGACCCTACAGTAGCCAACTACAGCAATAATAGCTCAATATTATACAGTCCCACCCTTCTTCTAAATTAGTAGCCTTTCTTTAGTCTGGAGTGGCATCGTCATAACTGTTACAAGGACGAATGTTGAGGGCATGTGTACTAAATTGCAAAACCTGGCGTATATGTATTTCAGTGACTTTAAAAAATTGCATGAAGTGTGTATGTTTTGTTAACAATCAATCATTTCCGATAATAATAATACGTTCCGATGATAATAATACGTACCATGTTTAAACAATAATCTTAGCAATCTTTGCCTATGTGCATACGACTGGAGGCGTAATAACCCTTGACCGTTTGCTCGTTTGTTTGGTTATTTATGATATTTAATTTCTTCCTCTTCACTCTTATGGCTTATTTTTCACAGGCCCCGGCTTCTCATATAGACATTCACGAATCGTCACACATGAAAGATACACACATTTTTTTATCAACAACAAGTCCCTATTAGTTTCATAGTCCCTAGTTTGAAATCATTGGTTCATTCATGTAACACTGCACGGTAGGGAAACAATTTGTGATAGTGCCCATACATATTTATTGAAATCCGATTAAAAATGTGTTATGAGTGTAAAAAAAAAAAATAAACGATGTGGTTATATGTAGGCTGTAGTTAAACACACCAAACTGTTTGTGTTTTATCAGCTAATATCATGAAAAAATGTCTTTTCTGAACTAATCTCATGAAAAATATCTTTTCACTATTTACAAAAATACTAAATGTGTTCGGTTCTTCAAATTAGTCGGTAATGACCGCCTATTGGATGTTCTGATCTCTGACTAACCTTTAAAGTTTTTTTTTTTTACTAATGACAACCAATATGAAAATTTACAGTGACGTAATCGTAAATCTACTTGACTGAGAAGTTAAAATAAAATACCCAACCGTACATTCATGGCAGAAGTATTCAGAAATCGCTCTGGAACGGATATGTCTTGGACAACCGACCAAAAATTGAGGAACCAATTGACAGCAATTATATCATACTGCAAACTGCCCAGGATGTTTGCAGTACCTCTAACGACAAGCTGGACTGCTTCCCTGTGGTTCACTTCCTCCCCAAGGCTTCCCCACGCGTGGAATCAAGATTTCATAAGTTAGGCACATAGTCATAAATATGAAAGCTTGTATTTTGGTAATTTGTCAGCGTTTAGGCTTAATACAAAAGCAGGAATCAAATTCAGTAATTGTTTACTTTCGACGAGCGCAGTGTATTACAGTTCCACAAAATAGATGGCATTGATTTACCATTGACAGTTTTGAAAACCTGTTTTAACATTTTAGCATCACCCTAGCCGCCACTGCACAATGACCCACGTACTCGATTAGGACGCGTTTGTGATATAAGCATCACAACGTTACATTACCTATTCTTTTGAACTATGTACTCTTTCACTGTAAACCGGTAAGAATACCGAAAACCGATTATTGGAATATCGTGAAATATCGAAAACAATATGTATTATCGAACGTAACTGAGAAACGCTGAAAAACAACCACTTGAAATAATTGTGGAAGCATTAGTTACAATTATAGAGGGATAAACTGATTGAAAAACGCTGAGATTTTATTCCCCTCCGTCTCCCCCCCCCCCCCCCCAGGGATCTCTCCTCACATGCAACTATTTTTCAACTTAAAGCTATGGAAAGTGGTGCAGAAAAACCTGCTGTAATCCAAATATTATTGTTAGGCATCTTACTACACAGGTTACCCTTCTTTTCATTCTTTTTTTTAAATACCGTGAAAGCTTAGTCCAACCGTCTCCGAAGTAGTTCATTCTTTCAAGCACTCTCTTCACACCCGACGTTCAAACTTATCACATACCTTAGTATGTATCTCTGTTGGTGAGGTCTGGTGAAATGAAGCACGTGGTTTAACATGAGATATCCAGTCACGCCAATTGCAACCAAGGCGCAAAGTCCCGCGGTGGGCCACGCGACGGCTTTGAAGTACATCTGATGTTTGACGGCGTCCCAAATGATCAACGGCAAGGTCACAGAGCTAATGAGAAGATACAAGATGACGTAGATGGAAACAATCCACCTCCGCCAGTGAATCCTACGATCTATTACAGCCTCTGAACTTTCATCAGATATCACGATTTCTGAGCACATGGTTTCCTTATGTTCGCCGGTAACACTCCCGTCGCTTCGACGTAGGGTAATTCATTCGAAGTCATGATTCTAAACAAAAAAATGAAAAGGGCAATACATCGCTGTATTATTGAAGATTGCATATTAATTACTGTATTATAAAAATTGATAAAACCATGACAACAGAGGGATATGATCGCGATACCTGTCTGCCTGCACCATCCTCCACACATAACACACCTACACAAACTCTATTGAATTGAAGAGACTCCTACGAGTTTTAGAGTAAAGTGTCCTAGCTCTACATATAGTGAATTATGCATATTGCATGATGCTAATAAACAACATGACCTGCTAACTAACTGCTTTGAAGCAATTTGATCAAACAACATTTATTTCATATTCGCTCATCCACCGCGACAGTATGCAAAAGATGTTAAAACACAGAACAATTCCCCCCCCCCCCCCCCCCCCGCCGTCCCATTATAACATAACATAACCATACTCCTACCCTAAGGATCTTCACTTACCGTGTCATCGTACACTTTTTGTTAAAATAATACGCCATCGTTCTCGTTGTGACAGGTAAGTTATGACACATCGTACAGTACTTACACAAACGGTACCAAGATTGAGAATCAAGGCTCCCCCAACTCATGTATACTCGCGATTTAAATTAAAAAATAGAGACGGGAAGTGACCACATACCTAAAAAATTCAAACTTAAATATTCCTGTTTAGTGAGGAGATATACTCGAGATGAAATTTCGCGTTTCCTGCATGTGAGCTCAGTATAGGCTCACAGGGTAGAGTCGGGGTAGGCACTGAGCATGAAAGGGGGGGGGGGGTCAGAAATCGTAAGAGCAATTTTATATCACGTTACGTTCTCACAGAAACCTAACATGAACGTTCTGGCAGTTAATAACCCCTCGGATTTAACATAGGAATAGATTTAACTAACTCATATATGGGTTACACTGTTATAGTAAATGCCTGGTTCATGTTTACTGGGTGTCTTACCTTTTCTAAAGAAAAAAAAACTTCTAAACAGCCCATGAAAGATCGATTTGTTATTTTGCCGCTGCCTCATCTCCTCAAACGTATTTCGTCAATGGCACCAAATCGCTAATGACCGATTCCTGTTATTTATTTTATTTTTTTTTTTTTTCGTATTTCGATATATACGCAGCATATACTCACAGAGTGTAAAACTTTAATACAATTTTCAACATATTGTTGTGCTTCCTTACTCGTGTTGATAATTCATCAAGATAAGAAACTGATAGATTAGAAACATGTTTCCTTTTTGCCATGACGCTTACAGTCTTCGATCAATTTCACAAGTTTGTTAACTTGACAGCAAGTCAACAAGTAATGCAATACTCGTTTTTGGTATCAGTCGTAACCTTTGTAGTCATAATTTGTGTGGGCATTATTGAGTCTGCGTTTATGACCCACGGGGAAATAACATATAAGCAAGCACCGACGGTGCCACGGGGAGGGAATTGGGACTAGTCCCCAACTTTGCGGAGAGGAACTTGTTTTACAATTAATTTGTATTTAAGCTACAGAGTTCTGCTGGGGGTAGGATGTCCCCGATAAAAAGACGGATTTTTTTTTGTCTGCACGCACGTGTCGCGGGGTGTATAATTGCCCAATGAAAATCATACTTTCCACACAAGAACCAAAAAGTTTTCGGACGTTTCGCACGCTATGCCATTTCCATCTTCCAAAAATAAATTTCGACGACAAAAACTCAAAACCAATTTGCGCGCTTCGCGCGACGTGTCAAGATGTGCAAGGTCTCCATGGTGCTCCCACATCCCGCTGTAGCCTGTTCCTGTCAGTGACTCACTTTACCGCCCTCACTTTCTGGGACTTAGCACCCCTACCCCTTTGAGCAAGCATTATTTTTTGGGGGGTGTAGAAAAATCTCTGGGGATCAAGTTGATGCAAACTTTTAATCATTGTATTTGAAGACATGAAGGATGGACAAATCTCATATGAATCATCCAATACCGTTCAGCAGCAGTAACCAATCTTTTTCAATTAACAGGGCACACTGCCACCTTAGTATTTTATGCCAGTTTCACAAGGTTGCGAGCCCGCCCTCACTTTTCCTTCTCTTTAGCTCCCTAGTCATACGGATAGAAGCAAACGTTTGTCAACCGCGGGGGGCTAAATACATCGAGATGACATGGAGGTGGAGTAGGAGTGAGTGGGTATAAATTACTAGTCACAGCGAGGTTTGACTGACGATCTGTAGGCTACTCGTCGATGCCCGAAAACGTGTTGAGAGTAAGATAATAATTAAAAGTGAATTAGCAGTATGCAGGTGTATTGCGAGTCAAATCCGAAAAAAAATATATATGAATAATCAGGGGCTATTGGCATTTGTAGTGTAAGATTGTAGTGTATCGCAGTCTATCAGCATTTGTAGTCTATCGGCATCTGTAGTTTAAGACCAACGTAGGGTAAGATTTGACAACAAAACAGAGTTAGTACATAGTTTATTGAGAATATCTTTATTACTTTTTCCCTTTCTTATGTCTTTCTTGCTCACTCTTAAGTTTTAGTTCTGTTCAAAAGGTGGCGAGAGTAGGGCCACATGATGCAGCCCCATTACTAACATTCGGCCAGTGGGTCCCAGGATGGCCAACCCTCCGGTATAGCTTACTGATCTTAATGCGAAACCTAACTGGTTAACAACATCCAAAATTACTAACGTATGGGTACGAATTTAGAATCAGTTCCCACAGACTAACATCATTAATTATGCACATTTGAGCCCCATCCCCAAACAGACCCCTACCCCTCCACCATACCCAAATGTCGCATTCAACTTCAATATCGGCGTTCCAACCTAAAATAGCACCCTAAGACACTCCACTGTTACAACACTCGTTCAATACGATTAAACATATTGTTCGCGCCAACAGCTACAGAGACTAGGCCCAATAAACAATGTAGCCGTAGGCATTGACTCTACAGACATGTTGCACCCCCCCCCCCCCCCCTTCTGACACGAAATCTCGCCCATTTAGGAGTAACATCAGGGGAGGATCTACAGGGCCTAGGGGGTACATGGGGAAATGACTTACGTAAACTACCGCCAATTAAGTCATAGAGAAGTGCGATGTCCTGCCATCTGGGAGGCTTTTCTGTCTTTGAGCAAAAAATTTCTTGTGACAATACACCCCAATCCAACTGATGTGGCGCTTCTCTTTAGATGGTGAACTGTGAATTATGTATTCTTTCCTAAAGCAATGGGTTGACTAGAAAGTACATCCTTTGAACACACTGAGTGTCGACCGATCTGAGGTGCTTTACTTTGACACTATTGATGTTGACTCAGAAGCGTGGTGTGGTATGGTGTTGAGTAGTATCCTCCGCACCCCATTCGAGGAAAGTACCCACGTGATCGTGTGATCGCAATGGTTAAGCCCATGATTCACATACTCGACTGGAATACATTGCACATGTATAATAGAAGTGAATACATCCATAATTAAGACAACCTTGGAAAGTTCTTGAACTATCTAGGAAGGCGGTGACAAGCATGAGAGACAACAACAATGATGATACCATGGTACTTCTCCTCCACTCCCCCCCCCCCCTCCGTCCGTTCCCTCACTCCACTCTCTGTTTCGACCAGCCCTTTCCATAGTGAAGCAAATCTTTTCAACAGGGTTCCTGACCTTAAGGGAAATAAAATTTCTGGACTTTTCCATGACCATTTCATGCACCAAATATACAAGAATTTGATTGACGAATAATGGAGTAACAACTATATACAGAATTCAAATGTTTTAACTTGTACAAAAAAATTGCAGACTGTTCTAAGGTGCATGATTTTTCCATGACCGTTCATTTTTTACAAAATTTCATTACTTTTCCAGGCCTGGGAAGTGAAAATAAAATTTCAAGACTCTTCTATGACTTGTTCGGTCCATGGGAACCCTATTTCAGATACAACCACAGACATATTTCAATCAACTAATGCACTGTGATGGTTATCTTCATGGGAAAATGCAGTGAGTGTAAAATCAATCTAATGTTAAAGTGACTACATGCAACTAAGTTTGACTTTCATCATGGTATCTTTTCTGTTCTCTCTCAGGAACACCAGCCTCAGTCTCAAAGAGTAGTGTAACTCTTGCATACTACCAGCATAACATCCTCATTCACAAAAATCACTTTATTGAGATCTCATTCTTTCTATATGTATTTTAACCAATACTTAAAATAATACCATAAACAAGAGACAATTATATTTATTTTCAATTATAATGTCATTGGAATTCCCAGATGACATGCTATACTTATATTTCATGACACCATAAGCAATTTCAAAAGTCTAATAAGATGGTTCCATACTTTTCAAGTAGTAACGACTTTCATCATTATAAATTGCCTAGTTTCATTCTGAATGACTCTCTTTTTCTTACGTCAGATAATTATGTCCTAAAATATATAACATCCTGCATTATAATTCCCCAGTCCCCCCCCTTACCACCACTCATGACGTGACATGGTGACGAAAAAACAAACTATACGAGGAAAATATGAAATGTCCTTCCTCAATTATTTGAACTAACTGTTAAAAAAGTGTTGCTGATGCTCTAATAGTAGTATTTTGGTAGTTACAGTAGAGCTGCTTTAGGGAACAAAGCGCTGAACATTGACTGGAAGTTACGGCAGAGCCTGCTCAGGAAACCAAACACATGGACTGGTAGTTGCAAGAGCTGATCAGAGAACCAAATAGCTTAACATGGACTGTTGGCTACAACAGATCTGCTTAAAGAGCAAAAACATAACACAGACTGGAAGTTACTTCAGACCTGTTGGAAGCTAGAGAATATTACACAGTCCTGCAGTTATTGTAAATCAGGCCTGATTAGGTGACCAGAATGTAGCATAGACAGATAGTCAATTCTGCTAGAAAGAGACCCCCCAAAAAATGATACTAACTGGCACTTACCATGTACTGTACCTGTTACAGAAACACGGAACTTCAAGGAATTCTCTGCCACCAGGAAAACTGAACATAATATATGAGATTTTTCACCATTCTAGCAGTTAAACATGGTCGATTTACTGCTAATACTTGGAGACCCACCAAATTGAGTCTAATTATCTCAAAGGTATGTCTATCCTTTTTCGTCTGCTCCAGTTACATATCATTTACTGAGCAACATCAATTTGCTCCCTTCGAACAATGCTTTGAAATGTAGGTTTATGCTGCTTGATGATGAAACTGAGATTTGCTCACCAAATAGGAGATCAGAACAGTGCTGCAACCCACGATAAGAGATAAACTTCAACAGCAATGTTCAAAATAGATTTGTCGGTACTACATCACAACAGATTCATTTCCTTCACCAGGTTCGTATTTCTAGTATTTACTAAAATTATTCATTTTCCCTAATTTTGTGAGACACTTCATGAAAATAAGAATGATAACTTGCACACAAAAGTGTCTGCACCTTTTTAAGAGACATGAGGAGCAATGGTGGAGAATTTCTCTCACACAAACTAGTAGACACATAACCACTGCTATGGAACCAACCAAGCAACTTAACACAGAGTAGTTATTACCTTGGCCCTGCTCAGGAACCAAAGAACATTGAGGAAAGCACAGGATAACACCTGATCTGCTGGAAAAAGAAAAAAAACTTAACACTGACTGCTAGTAACATCAGACTTAGACATGATACCAACAATCTAACAAACACAGGTAGAGACACCAGGTCTGTACCTGCCTGTAACAATGACCTTAGCATGACAATACAAACAATTCATTTGAAACATTCAAATAAAGCAAATAAAGCACATTGTAAAACACATCAAGTGAACCCTGATTGTAATCTTTATAAAGAAAGCCCATGTCCTTATCACTCTTTCAAACTTTTTAAGGATGAGAAATGTTTTACTTTTACTGGAAGCCTAGTTTATGTTACATAAAAAAAAGGGACACTGCCATACAAATCACGGAGCTGTGAATTAGGCAATGCCATTTCAGTGGAATTACAGTGTTCTTAAACCTTCTTAATCAGACAGAAAAAGGAAATAGTGTAAAACAAAGGAAACCACCTCTACCAAACAGACCTGGATAGCAGCAAGCAGCTGTCAAAGGTCAGACACAGTGAATTACGACAAAAGCCATGTACGTAAATGTAAGGTATGTCAAGTACAGTCACTTACTGCTTACACACAGCACAGTAGCACATAACGGGCATTACCGGGTTGATATCCACAAGCTTGCAAGGATTTTGAAGGGGGTACAAACATGTAACAATGCCTATAATTAGCATAATTAGTCAAGTTTCAAATCCAATAGTCACACAAACTCTAAAAATTTCTGGCCCTCACTTGTGCTGGCTGTGGTGCATATGAATTAGTGTTAATGTGAAAAGTGCCTAGTCATGAATTTTCAAATAAATACATTGAATTGTTTATCACTCTCTCATTAACGTTCCCTTTTATGTGACATTGCAATTCTCTCGGTCTGACCATTAGCCATTAGCACGTGAAGAAAACTACGCAGGTGTAGGAAAATTTAGTGAATTTTTTTAAACAACTCAAGGTGCCGTTCTAAAAGCTCCAATAAAGCTTTTATCTAACATTTAATAGAAACATTCACAGTTACTGGCACTAAATTACTATTATTGGCATAATTGCATTACAATATTTGATTTGCATCATTTGATTTGATTATAGACAGACCCATAACGACGTGACATAATGCTTCACATGTTGGAATTAAACAAAAACATTTCATAATCTCATGTAAATGGGAACCAGAATTTAATACTAGTTCAAATAAAATTTAAATCAGATTTAAATTTAACATTTAAATTAGACAACAAGCACTGTTATCTGTCTTGAAATTGACACTGACTTGCATCTTTGAAGCAACTTGTTGTTCTGTACACACCTAGTGAGCAGTTCAAGGAAACTTAAGGAGCATTCAACCAACAGTGCTTCTGCACCAAACTTTTAAAACAGAAGACACAAATTCTGTTCAACAATAGCTTTGCTCCACGAAATTTGACACACTTGATAAATTTGTTTTGCATGGAATAGCCTCAATGAGTTGTTGTATCAATACACTGATTTAACATATAGGTCAAAAATTAAAGTCATTCATATACTTTCATGTGTAAAAAGAAAAGAAAATAATTTCCTGGAAACCAATGTTAATCTCATGTAATCACCCAAAGTGAACATAAGATACAATAGTGCCAGCAAAGGGAAAAGAAACCAAGCATGATATTCATGCAGGTGTTAAGATTATGAGCAGGTCACTGACCTATCATAACAGCTTCAAATATCTTTACAACAAGTTTCAAGTATTTTGAAAAATAATGCTTCTTTCTACCTTTTCAAGTCAACTGAATGGAAGTACTTCAAACATATCTACTGTCACATTTGACTCTCATAAATATTCATATGAACTGCTACCTCACTACTTGATACCAATTGGTCATATCAAAGTCTACTAGTTCATTTAAACATCCTCTTACCATTTTATGGCGGTAGGAAGTGGCAAGTGCCGTATTTAGGGTACGATGACCGAAACAACAATCCGTCATACCGATAGTAACAAAAATATGAAAATGAAAGAAACATACGGTGCAAAACAAGACAAAATTGATACCATTAGTAATGGCAAGATGCAACACATTCTGTGTTAAAAAAAAAGAAATACACTTTGGCAAAAAAAGGAACAGAAACCTCTTTGAGATATAGGCCTATAGGAAGAGGAAAGCAGATTTTTACTATGCAATGGAACAAGTAGAAAATGCAAAAGTATCTGCAGATGAAACATTTGAGAGGACAGGAAACTTGTGTGATAACAAATCAAAAAGATGAGGTAAGCATCTACTGAATGTAAATTAAATATCACACTGTGTCATCTGAGTAAGATTAGCACATTAGAATCAAGTATTTGAGAGTGATACCACACCACCAATGGATGGGTACCATCATTAATTAATGTGAGAATATTTCACACAACTGAGAAAAAAAGTCATTAATATGCTTTCTGCACCTTAGATGGACTCTGGCAATATTTAAATCTTAATCCCGGATTACGGCGAGTCCCTTGTTGAACGCTGACTGCAAAACAAAATTAATCGTTTTTCACTTTTTATTTCAATGGCAAATTTATAAACACTCCATTCTGTCAAATACCACCAGATGTCATCTCTTCTTAATATGTGCTTCTGTATGAGATCAATTGCTGTACACACCTTTGACAACAGCACACCTTTGTCTTCATTGCAATGATGAACCTCTCAGCTTGTCGAAAAAACTTTCCATCGTCGCAGACGAACAAGAACGAAAACTTCTCTTCGGGACTTTGCATCGCATCGCATCGAGTAAATGAAGAGAGAACGTCCCTTGAGACGTCATTCCCGCTCACTACTTAGATAGAGTGGGCACTCATATCTCATACTGAGGTCTTTTCTCATGTTCTGTATTTTTCAATCCCTCCATCATCATACATCTCGATGTAAACTTATTTACAGACACCTCTGATGTCGCGGACAGAAGGAGAGAGAGAGAGGGGGGCCTTCTCTTTCTGTTGTTTTGAGTCCCTTTCTCAAGTTTCTTGTTACACCTCAGTTGTCAGGAATCTCAAAGTTAACGACTAAATCTTCTCTATGGCTCACCTTGATGGCCTCACATGCGTTCCACATCTTCTCTGCTGTGTGGCTGATCTGGGAAGATTTGAAACGAAGAAGAAACGGAAAAAATGAACAGCTAAACTTGCTACAAGCCAGACCTTTCATTGGAACTGACAACTTTTATTCCTTGGACATTGAAAAAAAGATGGGTTAGCTGGAAAAAAAAAAAGTGTGACTATGTGTCATGCAGTGATCCAAGAGACTTCATACATCAATGCCTGACTGGCACACCAATGATACTTTGTAACCTCTGCAATGGCCACTGAATTGGGAGAGGCAATGCCTTTGATAGTAAATTTAACTTTCAATTACCAGCATACGCAGGGTTATTGATCACATGCCAAACACATTTCGGTTGAATCCTTAAGTCTTTTCAGAAGGAAAGTGGGTACAGTAGCAATTCTTGGCAGTTACTGTCAAGATTTCAAGCTCTACTTCTTGAGGTACCCTGACAATTCCTTTTCAGGGTGTGATTCTGTCATTTTCAAAACGACTTTTGATCTGTATGACGGCGACCAAAAATCACCTTCAAAATGATCGACAAAAACACCAAGTCAGACCTAAATTCCCTATTTGAAATATCATTGACCTGCCTTGACCTATAAATGACATTTGACATTTTTAAAAAAAATATGGATTGTTTGTCTAGGGGTTGCATACGTACCAACATGAAACGACTTTTAACTTCTCTGGTGTGCACAAGAAAATATACAATACACACAAACTTGTATTTACTACTTCTTATTAATATCTTTTTTTTTTGTATAGATAACTTCTATTGTCTGAACACCTGTTAACCAGTAGATTTCTGTTCATTGAACTTACAAAAAAAGAAAATCAATTTCATCACTGGTTGTAAGACGTGGACATGTTAACTAACATACAGTGCACAAACACACATAAAAACACATGACAAATGATGTTATTTCATTAACTGGCAAATGTTCTTTGTTGCACATATGACCTAAACATAGTACTATAGTACTTAGTGCTCATCTGTTATCACGATGCAACTTTGTTTTAAAGATGTCCAACCTTCCCTTCTTTATAACTAATCGGCATTACAAGGAAGGTATCACAAACAAGCACACCCACATGCACACCACACACATACACACCTTCATCCTAGAAGTCTCCCCTCTCATCAAAACCAAAACTGTCGAGTTTTGCCAGTAAATAGTTTGACTTACCAGGTTGATATCGTTGAGAGAAACCGGTTCAGCGGACAGTACAGAGTAAGGCATCGACGTTCCATTGTGAAGTTGTAACATATGTGACTGAAGTCTAGATGTGTTTTGAACAAGATTATTCACTCGAGACCTGGAGGGAACGAAGGAGATGTTTGCATGATACGAGACGTGGAGGAGATTGCACTCAGAGGCGTTTGACAAAGCCAACTAAGGAGATGATGAAAGTCCAATCAAACATGAAAACATCCTCAGTTTGAAACATGAAATAACATACTACTGTTGACTTGAAATTGACCTCTACAGTAAGGAATTTGATACGTCTACAGTATGTGTTCAGTTGTGCCTAAAAAGAATTTACCAAGGAACCTATTTCCTAAAATTTAGGGAAATTATACTCTTGGGATTGGTGAAAACTATGATATACCACAAGAGCACATTTTGTTTAGAAGTTTGGGCCTTTTTTAAACAAATTTCTCTTTCACAGGGGTGCATTTTATTGCAAAAAAAAATCTGTGATGTTCTTCAACAGAACATTACCCTTACCCTTGCATTTCATTTCAATTTCAACCGGTTCAAGAAAGAGAAAGATTACAGTAGTTTAAGAGTTGTAAACATCACTTTCACAACATTTTATGCTTAATCTAAGATAAACTCAGTCTTATTCTTCAGCAGTATCAAATTTCAAGATTAAATACCCACTACACATTCAAGGAACAACGAAGATTTGTTTCGCAGTCACTTACTGGTGTTATGAAACATTTTGTACCCTTGAGGCAACTTGAAACCTTTCATCTTGAAATACACCATCTTGAATTATGAACAAACTATCGGTTCAAAGTTAAAAATTAGAAGGGGTATGCAGTGGAAAAACAAAATTATCCTCATTCATTTAAAAGCACCAAAAATTATCACCGAATTATTCATGTACCATGACTTGCAACGGCTGCAGCATGTGCTGAAGTTCTATCTTAAAAGTTGTGCCGTGCAGTGGTTTTCAGTAGGAAACACCCAACAACGTGGGGAAGGTTTACACCAGATACACAAATGAAACCACACTTGTCAGACCCTGACCCTTGGAGGCTACACTGACAATGGATCTGATGGATGATGACAGAGATAGCAGGCATTCATCTCTACCTCTGGGACAAGTATCAACTCTTCTTAAAGTCAAGGCACAGGTGCTTAGTTCTAGAATTCCCAGACATTAGAAACTCCTACTTCACTAAAACATGTTCAAATGCAGGTCAAAACATTCACTCTCAATAGGAAACAAATATAGCTACTAGCTATAAATGCAACTTTCCCTTTTTCTTCGTTTTTTACTTTTCTGGGGGGTTACTTTCTGACTCTATCTTTCTTCCTGACCACATCTTCTGATTTTTGTCTTAAAAACATATTACAAGGCACCGGATCAGGAAAAATACATTTCTAGCTGTATCCTCCATCCTTTGATATGTTAATACTCTTTGTTGTATTGTTATAAATTCTCAACCTCCAATGATACATGTTATTAAAATAATGTGCAAAATCCTTCGAGTGTGGACTGTACAAAAAAAAGAATACTCAAAACCATCAAACATATGCTGCCATGCATACATGTATGCTAAATGTCACAACACAGCACAACACAGCACAGCACAGCACAGCAGCACAGTATGTTCAACCTTTTGGACACCTGCTGTGCCTTTATTTGTTATGCTGTCTCCTGGTACCCCTTCCCCAGCATAGGAAAATGTGAAACTAACATTGATCTACTGCCATGAATACTTTGATATCATGTTTATGTTTTATTAACACAGTCACCCATTTTGTTATGGCTGTTTTTTTTTATATAGCACTAGCTTTTTCGTGGTCTAAGAGCCTTCTCACGTACCCCCCCTATGGTATTTGCTTGTACCCCCCTCCCACAGGAGCACTAGTGACCCCGGTTAGGAACCAGGGCAGTATGATATGATGTGAGAGGTAAATAAGCTGGCATTGCCCACATAGAGAGAAAACTGGTATCAATATTTTTCATCAGAGAAATCCTGCCATCTCTGTAGACATTTCAACAGAAGGATAAATCCAAAACAATGCTTCCAGTAAAGGGACATGAGGCAGTTGTTTCACAGAAATGAATCATATTTTTAGGCTAGTAATTGTGGACACAGTAACTGATAGATTATTCAAAACGAGGAAGAACTGTGGCGTTCTC
This sequence comes from Stichopus chloronotus, assembly GCA_021234535.1. Classification (NCBI taxonomy): domain Eukaryota; kingdom Metazoa; phylum Echinodermata; class Holothuroidea; order Aspidochirotida; family Stichopodidae; genus Stichopus; species Stichopus chloronotus. The sequence continues at coordinate 1,179,672 of CM037834.1, forward strand.
TTTTTCGAGAAATGAGTTTCTCATGGATAGAAATTCAGTTGGTTTGTTGCTCAAGAATCAGTTGTTCACCCAAACTCTCAAAATTCAAAATGATGTATCTTCCATAAGTCACTTTATGAATAATATTTTGAGGAGCTGAAAGCTTTTGTAGATGTTTATCGATGAGCCTGAATGGTTAAACAGCGATTTTCTTTGTATGTCATGTATGTGCATTGCCAAACTCCCTATTTTCCCTTTAAACTTCAAAGTTGGGTGCACATCACAGAAATAGATAAACCAGGATGACATCAGACTAACTTACTCACACACTAAACAAATGAAGCCAAACAATGATAGGCAGCATCCTTGCCTGTATGACAAAACAGTTTTGCCTTCAGGATGTACCGCACCAAACTTTGTTCCCTCGATATCTGACTAATGTTTGATTTTTTTTAGCTAACCTGGTATTGATCAGGAAAAACTGCTTTCTGACATTTAGCAGTTTAAGAGTTTAATTATTTTAAACTTTCCATTGTATTTGTGTCATACGGGTTTCCATGAGAACGCCTTCTGCCTAACAGAGTTTCGGATTCGCTTATCGTTCCAGGTTCAACTCACCCATACTGTCTGGCTCTGTCAAGGTATTCCTGCTGTTCCATTCTCCTAGCTTCTAAAGCAGCGACATCTATGATGTTACTAAAATGAAACAAAAACAAACTCGATATACCCAGATATAACAGCACACATTGGCTAAATTATACTTAGCCAATTAATTGGTGATATAATATACTTATTATGAGCCATGATATCGGCCTTATTCCTCTGCCAATTAACCATGTTTGATGCATTCAGACAATCAATGGGGTGGGTAGGGGTGGTTCACATACATTGCTCATTTTTCTCCACAGATTTTCAGTAAAAGGGACAGCTACACATACTGAAGGCACATATGTGATGTTAAAGCGATTGAGAGGGTGAGGATTGAGACCCTAACCTCAAGAAATTTTGATAATTGAAAGGCTAAATGATGCAAAATAGTGCCACTTGGAGACAATTTCCTACTCAGTATTTGAGATGGCACGGACCTTCTGTAAACTTTTTTGACAAAGGGGAGATTTTTAAGGGGAGCAGGTATCAACTTTTGGGGGACAGTAACTATTTCAGGGGGTGGCAATTTTAACAAGGGTAGTGGACTGCTCCCCAAAAAACCTTCCATGGAGAACAATGGTTACCCAATGATATTGTCACGTTAGCTTAAATTTAGTTCTCATAGAAGCATAATTCATTTGAATGAGTATGTTATAAAATATGAAGTGTAATGAGAATATAAATTTATGCAGAACAGAATGACATTAGCAGGATCTAGGATGTCTCTACTGACCAAAACTCAAAACAAATGACTTCACTGTACTGTAGGGATCAAACTAACAAGTAGCACAAATTACAGCACACCTTCATGACTGACCACAAAGAGATTACTAATACACAGATCAAAGATGGCAAATATGGTTACAAAGATCTGTATTACTCTTAATGCATATACCCCTTTTCTGGAAGACACCTTTAAGAACAGACACATGAATATTAAAGCAAATAAGGTGAACAACATGTTAGCTATATATTGTTGAACTTCTGCTATACTACATTACTATCTAGGATAAACTTCTTACAGTCCTCACATCAAATGATCAAACTGTTAAAAGTTCTCAGATGAAAGCGAGTACTATGGGTCCTCAGGTCATAGTGACTACTATGGGTCCTTAGATCCAAGTGACTATGACTGCATGAGTCCGCAGGTCAAAGTGACTACTAAAGTATCGGTCCTCAGATTAAAGTGACTGATCAAAGGTCCTAAGATCAAATCACTAAAGATCCCCAGATCAAACTGTCATGGGCCCTTTAGATCAATAAGGGTCCTCAGATCAAACTTCTTAATCCTCAGATCAAACTGTCATAGGTCCTTTAGATCAACCTACTGTGGGTCCTCAGATCAAACTATTGAATGTCCTCAGATCAAACTTACTACATGCCCTCAGATCAAGTTGCTGTGCGTCCTCAGATCAAAGTACTTTGGCTCCTCAGATCAAAGTACTATGGGTAACTCAAATCGATCTACTAACGAATACCGCAATGTCAAACTTACTTGGCAGTATTGTGTAGTATTTCATCCAAGACTGATTGCTCATCTCCTTTCTTTGGTAGCTTTGGATGCCGATCACCGCCATCACTATTAAGAGAAAGAAGAGCACATGAACAAGATGAAGCCAGAGACCAATTTATAGCACTGCAGGCCTGAAAGATCACAAATAGCTAAAAGAACATATCCAGGTACTGATATTCAAGCATTCATGCAACTCTGCAGAAAATCACAAAGCCTTTCATCTTTAAGCTGCAATTCGCATGCATCGATGCGAGTTTACAAACGGTAGTTTACTGATCCAGTTCCTATGATAAGACTTCAGTGCTCCAAAGACTCCTACATGAATGGTTCTGCCAGTGCAAAGTTAAAAACGTGGCTACAAAAAATGGTACCCTCTGAACAATTCCACTTACCAGTCGTGGATGATGGTCTGACAAATGGATGCAATGAAGACAAATTTTCAAAGCATTTGTTACCCAGCATTTAAAAAGTACATAAAGCATAATGATAATCAGACAAACTACTGCAGAACAATGCAACTGTACATATCCACAATGTTGAATTTTATATACAGAACTCTTAACAGAAGGAAGAAGTAATAGCAATAAAAATACAAGATGACAGCAATTCTTTATGATTTTATTCTTTTTTCCCCTCTGTTCAGCCTAATTGATGGAACAATTTGCTAAAGACCTGCACATTGTCATTCTTGGAAAGTCATACAGTCTGTTTAAGTCACTTCATAAAAGGTTTAACCCACAACACTGAATAACTGGTATCACAGTTGGCATAATTTGCACAAAATTTCAGCTTTAAACTAATTATGCATGAATCAACCAGACTCTGCTTTAATCATTTCAACACCATTTACTGTACTACGAAGTAGGCTACGATGAATGTTGTTCAGGAAAGGGACATAAATCATAAATCAAACATGGCCTATTTACTGTAGAAACAGGCATAGTGACTCACTTTACAGTAGTAGCTACAGCACTTTATGTAGCAGTACTGTATGGTCGACGCCCCAATGTGAGTTAGTATAACAAAAATATTAACTATCAAAAGTGAACAAAAACTAGGTACATGAACTTGAGGAGAGTTCGGAAGCTTCTGACCCAGATGTTATTTCTTAGTTTGTCATAAAAGAAACTTCTCTCAGAAATATGAACATATCTAATTCTATTTGGGGAGTGAAATTGCAAATGCTACCCTCCTTATCAGTTCCTAGGGTAAAATTACCATACTGACATTCTTTTCTAGATTGCCTTTTTGTCTTTTCTAGATTCAGCAGATTACTTTTCTCTATGAGCAACATGAAAGACAACTCCTCTTTTTACCATTCGAATTCGCTGACAAACTCAGATTGGAGCTTAAAAGGTGCGAAACTTACCCATACATTGGTTTATCTGGAGTCCTACCATTGGCTGGTCCTAGCAACCTGGAAGTCTCTGATTCTTCCTGTTGCTAAGAAAGGAAATGGACAATTATTTTGATATCTGACCAGCACTAGGAAATAACGTACAGCGTTTTTCGACTACATACCAGGAATATATGGAGGTGTAGAGCAGCTTCTTCTTGATTTACTGTGGTAAAATTTTCATTTAACTCACGAACGTTTCCAGAATCAGAAAAATATGAGAACTTTGGTTCAGCAACCTCAACATCATGTTTACTCTCTGTGCCTGCTGATACAGTAGTATTCAGAAGGCTGTGCAAGTACAATACATTCAAAAGTAGATACTGCAGCATTCTTCTCTGACAATGTGAAAGCATTACACTGTCATGCTAGCAATCATTGTGAAGGTAAGCCAGGTCAATGGACAGGGTTCCCAAACAATTTTAAAAACCAATTTCAAGGACTTTTTCAGGACTTTTCAAGGACAAAGAGCCTTTATTCAAGGTCTATCTTAAGCATTCTTTTAGTATGAAATAGGAATACAGAATGTTATACTGTCAATAACCAATTAAGGATATTAATAAGAAGGCCTTCTCCACCCCTTACAGCCATTCGATCCTCCCACATGTTCATTAATAAATATGCATATGACCAGAACTACTGTAAACAAAGGTTGTACAAAACTGTTAATGTAGATGCAACAAAGTTCAAAAAAAAAAAATAACATGTGCATGGCTTTTATTTTAGGTAGCTGTGAGATACTGCCATACATGAATATAGTGCTCTAACACAATGTGTTGAAGTTACTTGTTGGTTGGTGATTGGTATGGTGTTATATCAGCTTAACCAGTACAAAGTTTAATCTTCGCCCAAACTTAGAAATAAGGGGACATTACAGTAATACATTTTGGGTGCCAGATACTATATTATGACAGAAACTAGAATCAATAGGCTTAATCTGCTGTAGTTTCTGGAAATCTATTGGTGAGATACTGTAGGCCTAGCAGCCACTTCAAATTTAATGTAACATTTATCCAACTTACAAATAATGAAATGTTAATAATTTTTGGGTGTCAGGTAGTGACAAAAGTTTGCCTAACTGCTGGAGATTTCTAGGACTTTTCAAGGACTTTTTCTTGTTCAAGGACTTTTTGGAAAATTTCCAAATTTAAGGGAATTTCCAGGACTTTCAAGGACCTGTGGGAACCCTGAATGGAATACATAGCTTAAGGATCCATGGTACATGACCCATGCAGACACAATCACACTGCAACTGCGCCTCAAGCCCAGCTGGGAAGGTCAGTGGACATAAAACAAAATTTTCTAAGGTGTTCATGGAAAAATGGTGGCCACACTGGCTCTCTATCCCTCTTTATCACAGAATTACAGTATGCCTCAGTGGACTTCGACAAATTTTCCAAGATTTTCTGGGCTCCTCCAACATGACTGTGACTGCTATCTCCAGCACAAACTGGAGACTCCCTGGACTAGGGGACTTACACAAATTTTTTGGACAAAAAGCCCAATTGATACACGTACTGTAGCCCACTTTCTGCCTCCAGTGATTCAGGAACTTACAGTACTTTCCACTCCTAAAAGTCATGGGGCAGAAAATAACGTGCAAAGGGTGGAAAATGAAATCTAAAACTGATATGTGTTTCTTCCGTATTCAATTTCGGACAACAATTGTTTTTCATTCTCAATCACAAAGCTAAGCTCTGCAACAGTGAGCAGTGCTGAAAAGTCTTAGCATTTCATCTAGCAGTCCAAAGGACAACTAATTTGTAAAATGAGGTGCTTTTCTTTGTGCAACCAAAAATCATGTCATGACTAACTGAGTGTACTGTACTTCCAGGTTGGTGTACCAGTAACAAATTTTTGCATTGTGCTGTGAGCAATTTCATCACCACATTTCATCTCATAACGTTTCAGACAATTCAAGCACTACAGTGTAAACTGAACTAGGTTGTTCGAAGGACAACCATGTGTACCAAAATTTGGTTGTCCTGTGAGGAATTTGGGTGTCGTAGACACCAGCACTACCTCTAAACTTCATCACTGTGGTTTTAAGGTAATCAATTTTACTATTTGCATGGGACCTATTCAAATATGAGCAGCAGGCTGCCAAATTTGGTCATAAACCTAGGTAAGTGACTTTATCCAGGAGTCAATGAATTGTCCACACCCTGTTTCCTGTCCATCATCACCCCGATTTTTTGTTATGGAACATCACTGGTAGTTTTGTAAAGCATTTTAAGTGATCTTTCTGCACTTTCTTTGGCCCCCTACAGGCCTTAAATAAACACGTTTGCCACTTCCAATACACGTGTTGGAAGAGGTATGTAGCACCAATGGAACACAGAAAATTTCTTAACTATTTCTTTGTAATGGCTGACTAACTAATGTGATACTGTGGTTTAGGAGCTCTTCCTAAGAGAACTTTTTGTATAGACAAACTGGCACCTGTGGGGATGATGATAGTGAAATGGGATTGTGTGTCTTCACAATGTACAAGCCATGTTTATTTAATCTGTTGCTACTTCCTGTAAATATTTAACATTTTGCAAGATTATGCAAGATTGTGATATGTTGTTGCTTTATGGAACCAGTCAGTTGGGGGGCTGAGCCTTGCTGATAATTCAGACTTGTTTTTCGAGAGTTCTCCAGCTGTGACAGGGTGTTTTTATTCTGAAGTGTAGATTATTATAGTGGCATTCAGTTATACAGTAGTTAGGACTAGTCTTCTGCCAATTACTAGCCTAGGTCTAGCTAGGAATAGGGGTACAACTGCAGAAGTTCATCTCTCCAAGACATATGACTAAGACTCCGGAGGCGCAGTTGTAGTCACAGTGAATCTTACATGTATATTTTGTAGACGAATGACCACCGGGACTGCGACTGCGCCTCCACACCACACTGAAGGTCCAGTGAACTTAAAATATTTTTAAGCAAAAGTGTATCCCAATCACATGTTGGGTCATTCTCAAAATGGCCACTCCTTCTTAGCTACCACTGGGACTGCGACTGCGCCTCCACTTAGATTGTAGAATCAGTGGACTTATGTTGTTTTCAACAAAATACTCGATCAGCCACCACTGGGACTGCGACTGCGCCTCCACACTGGATGGAAAGCTCATAAGACAGGTGACTATAGAAAATGCGACTGCACCACCACTAACGTAAGCTATGGGACTTCACGAAAAAATTCGAATAACATATCTAGCGCAAATACATCCAACATAGAAAGCTTAGGATTATGCACAAGATTTCTACTGGAAGAGCAAGGGCGAACCACAGTGCAGTTCACCACCACCGAGATTTTTCAGGGTTACTGTTTCATCAGGACATTGTATTCTGCAATTACTCCGGAGTAGGGTAGGACTTAAGCGGTATAGGCCTAACAAGTAACAGCCGGACAAGTCCGAAACCACACTCAGTGATATCAGAAGCATGACTTTTGATTGGTGTATACACCAAACTTCGCGCACTGCCAAACTTCGTGCACCCCTAAAAAATAAGCCCTAAAATTCAATGACCTAAGAAGATGGACAAATTTTTTCTATGATGCCATGAAATGACTGAAAAGAAAGCTGAGACACTTTTCATTTAATCGCCTTTGCCTGTTTATTCAACTGTACGGTACTATGTTTGCATAGGAGAGGTAGGCTAAACTAGAGCATCCTATTCGCAGTTTCCACCAAATGTTATAAATTTTCAAATCACAATTTTGACTCTTCAATGGAATTTTTCCTTACCATTTTTGTTGCTAGCTTGTTCACAGGTTTTTGCTGTAGTTTTAGACACAGGATTTGTTTAAAAAGACACTCTTCAGGTAATGATTGTCATGCTAACGTTAGTAAGATGCACGAACATTGGCAGGTTTACATCATATAGTTAACTCAAGTAAATGTTGGTTAAAATAACAGATTTCGAGTTACAAACCAAAGCATATTGGATCAAATTACTGGCAAAATTTCATTTAGACTTGTGAAAACAAGATAATTAGAATTGTGGGGATTCTGAATTTCCAGTGGCTAAAAACTCCAAGGTTTTTACATTAGAATTTAGATGCGCGACGTTTTATACATCCATGCTACAAATTAAGCTCAACTTGGCCTACACTACAGTGTGCAACAGGTCTTAACCTAACTTAATATCAGCCTAACTAGGGAAGTTACTAGCCCTAGGCTAGTTTGCAAACATTTAAAGTCCTACTGCTAGGCCTGCAGCTAACAGTAAAATTATACTGTAATACAAGTTAAGTAAGTCGGGACTAACTTAGGCCTAAGTTAAAGTTAGGCCTAACTTAGGAACGTTAGGCTGTTTCATGAATTAGGTTCTGGGTCTTTATAATTTAATTAATACCACTAACCGTTGACTCCTTATTACTGTCTTTCCCGTAGCAGCAACCCATATTTACTGGTAGAAACGTTAAAGTTCTTCAGTCGGAATCGTCACTGTCAGTCTGGGACCTGCCTTGTTATCGTACTTTGTAGCCTAGGGAAATAAACAAGAACTACAGTATATAGGGCACAATCGCATAACGTTAGGCTAACTGAAGAGACACCAAATTGCGACCTACAAATAAGGCTACAGTAAGCTGGTTATGAAGTTGTCCAAGGCCTCGGTACGTCAACACAAGGAATTGCTCATGAGGACGTGACTCACGACAGCTAAAGTTTGGTTAATACAAAATGGTCACATTGAGTCTGCTAAAGTTGGTTAACACAGAGAATGTACATTTCATAATCAAATCAAAATTTATTTGTCAACCACAATAGCTCTATTTTTTAAAGTAACAGGGATGTAGTGCAAAGGCAAAAACAAAAATGAATGCACTTTTAAAAAAGTCATTGATGAGCAAAACTATGTCAAATTCATGGTTGCTCAGTCTTCAATGGTTTGCTTAGTGTTCCTAAAAATAATACATTAATTCCGCAAGCTACAATCAAAGTACGATTGTTTGCTGCAGTATCTGTGGTACCTTGCAATTTCGTCATGTGATATTAAAGTGTGACATTCTTGTTTGGTCATTTTACGTTGAATGTTATGTAGCACTTGTTCCGTCTATTCTGCCCTTCAAATGCTCATGCATCGGGCTGATGACATGTACAATAGCAACAACAACAAAACAACGGATAGAAAAAAGGGGAAACAAATCATCTAACTAGCTGCTAGGCGAAGGTTAGTCTCAACTGGAAGTTTTACGCAAAAATCATTTTTGAAGAACACTAAGGAGATGTTACGAACATCTGACTGATTTGATTTGTGGCAAACTTTCAGCACCAGCAATCTCATCGTATATTGAGTTCAATAAAAGATGTCAATTTGTCAAATAGTGTGGATGGTTTCATTTTCCACTGTTGCAAACAGAATGAGACGTTTAAAGGACGAAATTCTGTTTGGTTTCCAGGGGTGTTAACAACACGTTCGTTGTGAAGAAGTGATAGATATGATCACAATGCTACAAATAGACAAATGGGACATACAAAAACTTCTTAACTCAGTTGTAGTTACATCTGATGGGCAGATGCAGAAGTTTGAAGAGAAATCTATCAAAAGCGGCTTCCTCATTAACTACACAGGGCAATAAACATTTCAGGTTTGTCTAAAACCAAAAGTTGATTACTACATAATAATGCATGATTTATGATAATTCCTCTGCCGACCAATCAAATTATACAATACATGTTTATATGATTCCTCCAGAGGACAGAACCCAGCCCTGACAAGTGTCTCAAAAACACATCCTGCTGCATCATAAAGCAAACATCTTTTCGAGAAATGACTTTGATACAAAAAGAAAGAAGAAATGTGCGAGGATGATGTGAACTCCTTTTTAATGAATGCCAATCAGAGTTACAAACAAGGAGGACAATGCTCTATTAGGACAAGCTTAAAACAGTGGGTCACGTATACCTCTTTACAAACTGTTGGGTAAAAAATATCCCAGGTGGTCAAAAACAAAATTACCATTCTTGGGTGAAACATTAGCCAACAATATGTACTTTTTAACCAACTTGGGTTTTTTTTCTCACCCAACAGTTTGTAACCAGGAATAAATACCTAACCTTGTTAGAGTGTACGCATAGTTTCATCATTGTCTTCAAATTGTCAAATTGAAGAGATGTACCTACCATCTCATTTTGCCCGAAACATTCTAAATATGCTGAACAACATTTTCTATAATAATTAAATACATATTTACATGGCATATTCAATATTTGCATCTATAGTTACTCAATTAAACTACTTATACCTTCCTAAAAAGGAAAACATAAAAAAGGAAAACATAAAAAAGGAAAACATAAAAAAAGATCTATTCCACAGGAGGAGTGGATGATGGTTGTGACAAGATTCAAATACTTGAGGAAAAGACAAAATGAAGAAATATTTCAAGCTAGATATTCACTGTCAACAGATTAATTGTAATCATATTAATCACTATGACGTTATTTATCTCCTGCCTCCCGGATGATTGTTTTGCAATGAAAGGTTAGATGGATGCAAAAAAATCAAAGTATTTATGAGGATTGATACATTTCACTTGCATGTGAATTTGGTTACATACTACTGCAAAACTCTTTTCAAGTATAGGTCACTCTGCATATCGTCTTCATCATTACACACTAATGCCATGCATGCATACCTAGTGTTTACGTATCACAAGAATTTTACGTAAGTTTCGTTTAAAAGAAATTGCATCTGTAGAAGGAAAACCATTTTGGGTTCTTACAACAAAAAAAAAAAGACCCTAAAGCCAAAAGGCTTTGTGATTCCTTGCCATATGGCTACATTGTAAAAAACATGAATTATCCACATGACAAGTATGAGATAGTGTGCTTGAAACACCACATTAATAAGTCTTTAGCCCAAAATGACATTTCACGTCCTCTTACAACATAAAGGAGCAAGAATTGATAGAAATCATCTATTCAACATGGTCAATACACATACTCAGTATGAATCCCTCAAAATTAACCTTCTTGAGATAAAGTGTTTATTTTGACTACTAAATACTGAACTACTTAATATGAGTGATAGACATGCAAAGTATGAGATCACTCACAGTTTTTCTGTTTGGAATACAGGAGCTGGCATGATTTTGACCTTTTGACCTCTGGTGACTCCAAATGACCTTTAAACTCTACAAAATCAGTATGTGTCATCTAATCAATATGGGCAATTCACAATAAGCCCCCACTGTTACCCTTCCCGAGATACAAGGTTTACAAGGTTTTTAGTTTGACCTCTAGTGACCTCAAATGACCTTTGACCTCCACCAAAAACAATAGGGATTATCTGCTAAATATGACCAACCAGCACACAACGTATAACATCAGTCACAGTTACCATTCTGGAGATACTGTGTTTGCAAGGTTTTAACAGTGTGACCGCTGGTGACCTTTAACGACCTTTGACCTCCACCAAAACGATAACCAATGATGGGGATCATCTACTCAGTATGAACAACCCACACACCAACTATGAGATCAGTCATGGTTTACCATTCTTGAGATATCGTGTTTACAAGAAGTGTCCCATACACACACATATATACACACACACACATCATCATCACATAGATTCTTTCTGCCCACCGCAAGGAATAAAAAAAAATGTACGAAATGGCAGTACGATGGTCTTGGACCTTTATCTTCTACAACAATTCCATTAAATGTTAAACTAATGTGACAAAGTTCATCACTTTTCTCGAAAGGTTGTGGTAACTGACAGATATATCAAGTGAGCTTTCAATAAGTGACCTTGCAATGAGTCCTTAAAGGGAATAGTCACTAAAGAAAACTGTTATTCCATCAAAATTAAGAATATTTTTCTCACTTTAATGGTAAAACCACATCTCAATACCACATTTTCTTCAGAAGTTATTAACTTTCCAGAAATGTCTATTTCAAAATGATAAAATTGCATTACAGAAAACTTGTGATGTCACCGAGGCACAACTACTTGATTTTCCTTTGTCTTTCTTTATAATCTTATCTATGTTTGAAGAGACAAACTTAAACAGTTGTGACTTCAATTTCCACGCTAGGCTGAACTAAATATACAATATACCCAATCTTCATTTTCACAAGTGTCAAATTTAAAGGTTAAATGGGGCTTTCAATTTCACAGAAAAAAAAAAACAAAGACTTTTTGCAATAATTTGCCCCAGTGACATCCTTTCACTTGGTATCTTACTTAACCAGAGAAGTCTTCCTTCAAACAGCAATATCTTGGGTTAGGAACAAGACACTGACATAGGGTTTGAAATGCCTGCAGTGAAATATAATTCCCTTTCATTTGAGAACCCCTTCCCAGTCCCCAATAAAACATGTCTTTAACGTTTGCACAATCTCTCAACAAACTTATGTTACTCACATAGTTACAACCACCGAATACACGTTTCAATAAATAAGACAAGCTACAGGGAGACAGACTGACACACAGAGACAGACATGACCATAGAGCTTGACATGTAAAATTGATGCTGTATTAATAACACTGTATGATAAAATTTGTTTGAATTATGGAGCCAATTCTGGTGAAATATCTTTAATATTATCACCAAAACTGAAACGTACTTTGTAGTCTTATTCCCAGATCAATGAATTTCAAAATGTAAACTTCCACACATCAAAAGCAGAAAAATAGTCATTTTACATATCCTCTCAGAAAAAAAAGTCTGAATGAAAAAAAGAGCTGTTACGATTGAGGAACTTTTCTTTCTTGACAGATTCAAGTGCACCCACCCCACCCACACCCCCCAAGAAAAAAAAAATTCCAAAACTGATTTATCTTGCCTTCCATATTCTGTCGCAGACATCTCACTGCCGCTCTCCAAGTCACGGTTTTGGTATAGAAACTTGTGCATCATATTGAGAGCACCATTTCTATGTAAATCCTTCTGACAAAAGACACTCACAGAATTCGAGAAACTAGTGCACCCCTCCCAACGAAAATCACAGATCCCCCCCCCCCCCCTTGATGCAATCATCCATGTTGGCCTATTGCATATTGATCAATAAGCTGTTGAATGTGTGAACCTTGTTAACCAGTCTTCATGGTTTTTGTGAAGAAAATATAGATAGCTTTCATCAGCAGGTTATGATGCTGAGCGGGGCTCTCAGCTGTCGAGTGAAGCTTAGATAATCTACAGAACTGTTATAACAATATGGCTAAAAATATTTAAGTACAAAAAAGTTTCAGATATTTCGTGGAGAAATTCCAAGAGGTTGTAGTTTCTTCAAGTGCAAGCAGGTTATCGCCTGTGCTCGATAATTTCAGAGGAGCAACAAACAATATCGTACAATGTTTCACCACCGCAACAATCTCATATTAATACTGCCTCCATCTGTCCCTCAAAAGATGCTAGCTTTCGTTAGTACCACACGATCAAATGAATTCAGTGTCATGCAAAGAAAGATATCTAAAAGTTAAGAAATCTAAAAACAAAAACTGTACACCAATGCATTAAGAAATCTAAAAATAGAAACTGTACACCAATGCATTATATGGCTGTGCACATCAACAATGTCAGAAATTTCAGTCTATACAGGCATGCAACACTTGCAAACATGGTTGTTGCCACATAGGTCAGCGATGGCCGACTGTGTCCGGAGTGACTCTTGCTGCCGGGGCATTCAGAGTAAATCCCCAGACTAACGACTGACACAAAATTCAATGAAAATTCCACAGAAAATATCTGAAAATTCATGGAAATATATACTAATGCAATATAAAACAATCCAGAGTTTTATCTGGTCATTCGATGTAAATGTGGCATTCATCTAGGGTCTCAAAACATCACCAATATTGCAAGGAAGGCTAACACTGAAAAGCATCCCCTCCCCTTGGACCCCTCCCTCAGGGCAGCATTCACACTACACTGACCCTGCAACACAGTCGCCACTCAGAATCCTATAGGAAGAATCCTGTACACCCTGTGTGCTATATACAAAAAATTTTCACTCATTTGTACTAAAGTATTATTATACTTTTAAAACACATTTGACAGAACAAGAATAGTTATACAACAATTTCACAAATTTTTGAACTTTTGAGTTTATTTAAACCTACATTTCAAGTCAATACTATCTATGCTGAACAACAAAGGTTATAAAAATGCAATATCTAAGCAAGGTGTGCCTTTTTTTTCTTTATACTTGTTATACTCTTTTTAAATATTTAATACATTTCTTCCTTGGGAATGTTTCCGGTTGAGTATGTAATACATGAATTAAAAATTTCTTAAAGTATTCATTAGATAAAATAAATATGCAGATCATTTATTAACAAGTCATATTTACCATAGATGAATGAAGTACCATAACAAGTTTTCACTCAGTAGGTTGCAGGTACAATGAATTCATTCTCTGTCCCAGGGTTAATGAGCCAACTTTTGCTGTTGCTTTTTTATAATTAATATATATACCGTTACTGAGCAAGGTTGTCGAGTCTTGGGAAAAAGATAATACATTACTATCTTAAATAACATGATATCAATATGGATCACATCTTTCCTTTTATGCAAAACATAAAAACATTCAAGCATAGAGAACGTTTTTATGGTTTTTGCGATATCTATCTTGTAAGTGGATTAAAATGACTATTAAAAGATGTGATCAGATTTTTACCTATCAACCATGGTCACGCAGTGTGCATTGGATCAGTTAGTTGATAAAACTGTATACTTAAATTCACCATCATTTACAGAAATATGGCTCCAAGCAAGTTTCTCAAAGACAAGGCAGGACCAAAGTGTAAAAAAAAGGTACTGAAAGAAGCCACAAATATACTACATTAATAAAAAGATGAAACAACCATCTGTAAACTACACACATTAAGTTCCTAACAAAAGTGTAAAAAACAAAGGTATAATACAAATGAAAAAAAAAAAAAAATAACAAGTCACACAATCAAATAAACGAAAGCTACAGATCAATACCAAAGGCCAAACAGAAAAATGACAGGAGCTTGATAATAAGAAGAATATCATAACGAAGAAACAGACGAAAAAGTAACACACACACCCACACAAAAAAAGCATAAACAATGAAGAGATAATAGTTATGATACAAAGTGTTGAATCTGTAAGACTACATAAAAAAAGAAGTATTTTGACCAGTTTCAAAATGTTATTATTAAAGACATCTCACGTAAATGAGAATGCCAATTTGATATTGATATAAGCTTGAATCCACCTCAGCATATGAGCTAGCGAGTCATTGCACATAGGAAAATAAATAGTAATATTACATGTTTCATCCACACCAACGTCTGCCACTTAAGTTGCAAAATAAATACTGATGATGTTATGTTTATTTTCTGTTGACTATGAAACAATTTTTTATTGTTTTCTCTTCCATTCATCATTTTTCCTTTAAGGGCTGCAGCATTTAAGAAATGAACTGAAATTAAGGACTTTGTCGACAAAAAATAAAGTTTCTTCCACAAAAGTGCACAAATACAATGCTGATTTCTACTATCTTTGGCAGAGGTGTGAAATATTAACAAAACATTTTTAAATGTCAAATGCTGATTGTCAATTACCCTTACAGAAAAAAAAAAAAATGACCAAAGATACTTTACGGCCAGGAACACAATATTGAATTAGTCTCAATTAGCAAAACAGAGAAAAACATCCAAGAAGTGTGCAACACAACCTATAAGCCACTCACCAGAATGAAATTAACAGCTCAAGCAAACTAACTACAGCAATATCATTAAATTATATTATCATACAAAATGTGATGAAATGATTCTGACACTGAGCACAATGTTGCTTAAATGCTTGGTGCTGAAATTTCAAAAATTTGATCCGGTAGTCCGAGGGACATATGGCATTATGTGATTGTTCTTTTCAAAATTTAGTTATGCCAAAATTTATGGTGTGACGTATTTCTACAGTAGGTTGCTGTAACATGAACGCACTTGCACTGTGCTGTCAGAAAAATTCACTGCCACTTCTCCAGACAATGTTTCAGATATTGCGAGTAAACTCTTGACTTGATTCAAGAACTTAATGAATTTGCAACTTAAGTTTGGTTGTCCTGTGGAGATACTGGGCATCTCATCCAGGAGTACCGCTAAACGTCATCGCTGCAGTTAGGGCTGATATTATCCTTTAGAGAAGTCAAAATCAAAAAGCCCACTTCCAAATCACTTTTGCATTTGTTACAGCAGATTTCAATTGGTACTAGACAAAACAACTGAGCAGCTACTTCATTTAGATCCAAAGAAGCCAATGGACAGGACACATGAACAAATACTGGTTTCCTGTAGCCATGTGACCAATTCAGATTACTCAATTGCCACCCACCAAGAGGTAGAGAGATGTTTAAAATTCTAACGTGGAGCAGCTCAGCTGATGCATCAAAAACTTAAGATCCAGTCTGAGATTTAGTTTGCTATAAATATTTCAGCTTGAGAAGAAATCTTCTAAAAGATTCCCTTTGAAGTTTCCTCCATGCCAAAATTCTTTCTTAATGGATAAGACTAGTCAAGAAGTAATTCTCGTTCTGAATGATGTATCGCCATGTCTAAAGAGGGGAGTATTGCAGAGCATGAATATTACAAAAGATTTTTCAACTTAAAAAAAGACAGAACAATATACAGTAAGAGTATTTTGATAGAAAATGTACCAAACAATAAAAAAAAATATGAAATGTATAGTCAAGAATCAAGAGGGTGAATCTAAATTGACCTCGGCTGGTAAACAATAAAGATGCTAAGACTTCAGTTTGCTATATTATTCAAACATTACTGGCAGACTTTTCAATTTGTATCCATTACAAACGAGTGCAATAATCCTTTGAGGCGCTCTTTTTTTTTTTTAAGTAAATTGCAAACAACATCAATGAAACTTAGTGGTTCTGGTATTTGTATTCAATACAAACAACATGAATGAAGCTTAGAGGTTATTCTTTTATTTCCACTGACAATTGCATCAATGAAACTTAGAGCCTCTTCTCTTTTTTTATGCAATACAAACAACTTCAATGATGTTTACAGCCTCTTTTGTTTCCATTATGAACAACATAAATGAGACTTTGAGGCTCTTCCTTTGTTTCCATTATTAATAAGATCACTGATGATTAGAGGCTCTCATTAGGCTTGAATCAGAAACAACATTGATGAGACTTAGAGGCTCTTGTTTTGTATTCAGTACAAACAACATAAATGGATGCTTAAAGTCACTTGTATTTTCCAATATGAGCAACAACAATCCAACTGGCTCTTGTATATTTTCCATTAAAAACACCATCACAGATACTGGGGACTGGAGTTTTGTATCTGTTTGCAAACAACATCAATGATACTTGAACTCATTTTGTATATCCAGCACAAACAACAGCAACAATGCCTAGAACTTCATGTTTTATATTCGATACAAACAACACTAATGATGCTTAGAGGTTGTTTTGTTTTCAGTTATGAACAATGCCAATGACAATGCTAATGGCTCTTGCATTTTTTTCCTTTGCAAACCAAAATCACTGATACCTAGAGAGAGTCTTGTTTAATATCTACAAACAACATCAGTGATGCCTGGAAGCAATGTGTTGTACTGCCACTTATTGTGTTCTAATACCTTCTGGTTTTCATTCTGCTAGTTCAAAGTTTCCTCCATCCATCAGTCTTTTGACTTCTGGAAACAAGATCTTTCACTTTTGGAAATAGCTATTCCTCAGAAGAAATGGCCATAACATTGTGTCTCATAGGCACTACCGCACAGTTTCTCATAACTTTGCTGAGCGTGGAGAGCAGCCTGGTATTCTACAACACTAGAGGGTGCTAACATACCCTGATGTTGTTGTTGTTGTTGAGATGGTGCTTGTAAAATGGAATTGTTGTTGTATTCAAGCATTGAGCCATGAGGGCCTTCTTCATGTCTCCCTTTTTGACAGGCGAGGGAGGTGTTCGACGATGATGATGATGATTCGGGGGATATTTGACAAGCTTGTGTACAGAGACCAATTTCTGCAATAATCAAAGATATAATATCAGTTCACTAGAGGCGTTGCCCAGAGAGAGAGATATAGTCATGAAAGGAGACAGTGACAGAGCCTCAAGAAATCAGTCAAGCAAGGTGAGTATTCCTATGTATCAAAAAAAAATAAAATAATGCAGCTGCCATTGTTTCAATTCACAAAGTGCAATAACATACAATTGCTGAATGAAACATTGTTCAGTCCTCAATTTTTTTTTTTTTTGTTTTCTTTCTTAAATTTATTTATTGTTCTGTCCTCATTTGCAGGTTTGACATCAACATTCTAACCAAAAAAATGCTCATTTTACTGCTAATTTGCCTACTCCAGAGGGTGTTTGCCATAAGTTTCTGACTGATGTTTCTGTGACAAGATGGGACTTTTCATGCAAGTTATCAGGTTTTGTTGATCACATGGTAGCACCATAAGATGACTCAACAGTCACATATACTTCAGATACTGCACTTATCAGAACAAATGCCTTTTATGGTTTCTCAGGCTTATAACTGGTAATAGCCAGTCCAAGTTTCACGATAAAAAATTGCTCCACGATAATGCAGAGAGTGAGCCCTAATACATACACATGTACATATGCATAACCTTCTAAATGCATTCTAGTTCATCACACCTAACTGGAAGAGCTTGCATAGTCAGTGACATCAAAGTTACATCATCTCATTTTGATAATTGAAAATGAGATGAAGACAGACCATGGGAGAATCAATGTTCCAATGAATCACAGTCACAGAAAAGTTTCACACCAGCTTTGTTTAAGATGAGGTATTGCTGATGATTTAGAATGCAAGGTATTCGATGAACACCTCTCTAAAAGCAGCATGTAGCACCAACTGGCATGTGGCACCAACAATAACCCCAGTTATTCCTTACCTTGGTAAATCTCTAGAAAAAGTAAACAAAATGATAATTTGAACGGCTGTGGGACAAATTCTTTCTCAAATTCTAGAATAAACTTTACCGCACACTTAGCACACATATGATTTGACAACCACTGAACCAAAATCATGGTCAAACACAAAATGTTGCAGATTAACATGCTTCAGTGAGAACTTTGAACAAATTTGACTATGTTAGAATACCAAACAATGTTTTTGACCTGGTCATCTACACAAAAACTGGTGCTGGTTGCCTTCAAAACTCTCCTAAGGGTATATTTTAGATTACAAATGGTTGGCACTTCCACTTAGGGTGAGGATCAGATCGTGGCAAGCAATCTAATGCGTTTGGTAACATTGGAAGACAGGTACCTCCAGAGGTCATGAGAGATGGCCTGGTGTATTCTCGTGGTACAGTTTCTTCATTGAAGTCCATCGGATAATCCTGCACAGATGGAGGGACAGTCGCTGGAGGGCAACGCTGGTTCTGCTGCTATCGCTGTTTCTGAAAGGGATGTAAATAAAACACATGGAGGTCTCGGTATCACCGGTCATTAATCACTTCATCAGAGAATACTGTGTACTTTTGTATGTGTGGACATCAGCAATCACAGGTCATACATAGAATTACTGACAAAAGATTGAAAGAAACCCCTGCAAATGGCAAATGTCTTGGCCCATTTGGTCTGTCAGTGTGAAAAACCTCACACCCTTGTTTACAACCTTTCACCAAAAAAGATCGAGTAGATGTACTCTCCAAAAGCGCCTCAGTTATAATGCTGGGCTTTAGCCATCAGTACCCCGTCATCTGATCATTTCCTTAAAATACCGGCAGGTGTAGAAGCAACATACTGCAAACTGTATCAACTCCGGAGATTCTGTTTCAGTGACATCACCTGAGATCTACTCCAAACATCACTGAGCAATCTTACTAGGACAATGGCATCGTTTATCTTTACAACACCGATTAGACAAACCTCTTTGTTATGTCTTCATATTCTTCCATACTGGTAATAACAAAGTCTGGACATTCTTGTAATGATGCTCTCCCCTATGCTATTCCTCCCCTTCCCTTTGTAGATTGATGATGAAAAGGGGCATGTTGATATTAAACAGGCATGGACACATGTCAATGAAATGATCTACCTTTTAAGTTCCCTCTCCTGTACATCAAGACTTGAGTTTAAGATTTTCCAGGTGTGCTACAAGCCACACTGCCTCAGAAAATTGAAGAGTGTGGTACTGTAAGTAGGCAGAACCTGAGTTCCCAGTCTTTATCTATTCTAGTGTACATGTGCAAAAATTTTACTTCTCACAGTGATTTGAGTATGAATGATGGTGTGCTATCACACTTGCATGCCTCAAAATTCAAGACCTGGTACCAGCATCAATTGCTGGATTACACATCACATGTGTCCCCGTTGTAAATAGCTTAGACAGCGTCAAATGCACACCAAAAAATTTATTAGAAACGTACCAGAAACATCAAATTTGATACGTTTAGCGGTTGATGGCTCTTCGTTTCTTTGACCTCTCTTCCTGGAGTGCTGATTGGATAGTTGAACGTCTGTGGTTGCATCACACACCATTTCACTTTGACCCATTGGCTGGTATAGTTCACCAGCAGTTTTACCCTCGTAATTGCACACACTGAATGGAAATCTAAAAGAGAGACAAAATGCTCACAGTAAATTTAAGTATTCCCAACTATCAAGTCATGGAAAGCTTTTAATTTAGAAAAAGTTTTTTACAAACTACAATACTTCAATTGAAAGAAAGTTTAAGACATCCTGTTTATGAAATTTCTTTCAGAGTGTGAAATTGGAGGCATATGAAGTAATCATACTAATAAACGATTAACAATGGTATCAAGAAGACCACACTAAACTTAATTTGCATTTGACTGAGTCTGTTGGGATATATTTGGAGTCTAACACTCATGATAATAGTACATGATTTTCAGCTTTGACCAATGTTGTCATTAAATGACTTTATCAATACAAAAGACCTGTGTCAATTTTCCTTTTTAGAAATAGAACTTAAAATTTCTTCACAATTTGACCTGCATACAACACATGAAATTGGTTCAAGCCTAAATTTTTAAGGCTGAGTTTGATAAGCTAGATGTTGAAACACACATACTGCATACACGACAAGCACACACTTGTAAAGATTCATCCTGCCTTTGAAAGAAACTCAAAAGGGTTAACAGCTTACTTGAAGCAGCCACCTTGTGTCCTTAGGAGTTGGAGACATTCAACATGGCCCTGTCTGGCAGCTTTGTGAGCAGCGGTCTCACCATGGATATCCTAAGAGAACAAAACATCACAAGTCAGCAAACATGCAATGTCAAACTTTAAAGTTTGTTATCAATGCTGGACTTGACATACAGACAAATTCTACAGACTTACTGACAATTACTTCTCACTGTGTGAAATAGGTGGGGGTACTTAAAACAAGGTCGGGGGAGGGGGTGAGTAACAGTACAATGTACTGTACAATTGAACCACAAAGATTTATTTTCAGCTCTTTCCTTCTTTGATTCGGGACTGGGGGAGGAATCATAAAACATTGCTATGAGTGTTGGCAAGAATGTGTTCAGAGTGTAAGTAGACAATTCATCGACATTGAAGTTTGCTGATCATGTCCAACCTAAGACTCATGATAGTGTGTCATTTGAAGCCTGGTCATACAGTATGTTACATATTTACTGTACTAACAATAACTAGTGATGAGCGACTAGAGCTGTGATGGCGTAATTTAACAGTTAACCAACAGGTTGGTCAATTGTGCCTCAGCTATTCTTTTACTTTTTCGAACGTTTGAATTTGTTTACTATTTCAAATCAAAATTACTGTCAACACACCATACACCAAAAATCAAATACCTTTTTGACTTCAATCTAAATTACTGCTACTTAAACTTCATTATTGATACCAGCAATTTCTGCATTTAATAGATTACTGTAGGTTACTTACATTAGAGGCAGTTAAACAGATTGTGAATTAACCAAAACTGCACAGCCCTGAGACCACAATCTTTCCCATATATACATCTCTTCACACTAGTCTTGCTGATGTGCAAGAGAAGGATAAAGAAGGTCAATGACCTAGTTTGTTCAGGTAGAAAAACTGCACAGATATCTCAATGATCAAGACATTAATTTCCAAGGAAAACATGCTGGCAACATTTGAAGTGATAAAAAAATCTTCCTCTTAAAACAGGACATGTTACAGTACCAATCACAAGATCCTGAGAGGCAAGGACAACCCAGGTTTGGTGAGAGCTCAATGAATCCAACCCCCCCCCCCAAAAAAAAAAACAAGTTTCCAAAGACAACGGTTATGGCACAGTATGTAGAAAGTGAGTGAAATAAGCACAACAGCAGTCACCTAATGCACTTGGTTATGGAGCATGAACTGAGCACATATCTAAACTTGAAAGTGGAGGTAACCTTATATTGGCATGTAAGGATACCCATAAATGCTTGCATGAAATAGGGTCCCTTTGGGGACAAATTGTTCTACATGCTGTTGCTACTAATTCATTGACTAAGCTACTGGTAACCTGTGGCAGTATACATTTAATATTCTGTAACCCTATCATTTAGTGGTATGCTGTGCACTTACCTGGATATCTATTGATACACCTTGTTGAAGCAGGAGTGTAAGACAGGCAGAGTGACCAGCCTCTGCTGCTACATGTAGGGGTGTTTGGTGCTGTTGTTGGGTGGCAACATTAAGGTTCACTCCTACACCTTGTAGTTGCATCAGACAGTCCAGCTGTGATAGAAGAGATATCAGAGTAAAGAAAATTCCTTGTTCAACTACAATTGTACAAAAGAAATAACACATCTAGGGGCCTAATTTAGGTCTAAACCTATCTAGGCTAGGCCTTGGCAAGCCTACCTAGGGCTAGGCAAAAGTTGTTAACCCAACTTTCTTTAATATTATGTGTGCAGTGAGTAGACTCTAGGCTACTAGTACTATGGTCAATGCAGTTTCATCGGTAACCTTTCGTACCTTAGGCTTAATTCCATCCCCCTCTCCCCATGAGACCTTACATTCTATTATTTGTGGCCTACCTGACCACACTGGGCCGCATAATGGGCAGGCGTCCACCCACGAAAGGAATCTTCCTCGTACAGGTCAAATTTGCCGCTGCTAAGCAATTGAGACAAAGCCGTTGAGTCGCCATTCAAACATGCAAAATGCACTGGAAAACGACCACAAAGTCTGCCAGCAATGCTTTCTTTTCCATATTCGGCCATTGTCGCGAAATTTACTGCATAGTACGATCGGTATCTTTGAAAGTGTCACTGAAGAAGAAAGGGTATTCGAATAGGTGTGCAAGTTCCTTCTTTTTAGGGGTATGAGTCGGACAACAGCACCGATTGCCTTTGTTGTTTACTATACTGTATTATGTGATATGCACCAGACTGCTGCAGGTACGGTACGGTATATTACGCAGGCTAGGCCAATTCAGAGAGCCATACGGACTCGGGGCCACTTGGGTGCATTTAGCACGCAATTCAAATACGTACAATTTGCATACAAAACAACATAGTGTGCCAGCTGGCTTGACATTGAAACCGACGAACAAATAATTACGGTATCCTTTACAGACCCTTTCTTCGTGTTTATTCGTGATAACGGTTAACCAACGACTTAGAAAAAAATAGGCTATTGAGGTTTTGTTAAAGAGGCTCATTGAGTTGTTTTGTGAAATTCACTCAATTTTTCTAAACCGGTCAAGTTTCCTTCACATACTAATGACAAACAGTCAAACTAAAAGGATCCCAAAGTTTTACATACGTTGGAACATTAATGAGTGAGTAACCAACGATTAAATTTGGTTTTTGAAACTTTGTGACCAGACATTTTCACATTACTACATTCACATGCACACAATCAGAGCAAATAACGGTCAAAAATTGACAGTTTTCATATAACTATTGGATGTGACACTTGATTAATTATGCTAATTGTGAGTATTGTCGTGTGTTTGTATACTTCAAAATCACCGCTATCTTTACTGATATCAACTCAATGAGCCCCTTTAAGGTATCCATGATAAGTTTTCGCATACTGAGTTGCTTGCGTTCTGTGAAGATTGGGAGACAATGTATGACCGCCATGCTTTGCTTTTAATCATAACTGCACTCCACTGAACCAGGAAATGGTATCATGCCGCGCTGAATCCAGGCAAAGACGGAAAAAAACCGGGAGAGACAACTTAACCATGCTCCTTTGATTGTCAATTGCATATGATGAAATCAACCGAGTCTCGGGTTTACCAGGCAGCCAAGGTACGGGTGCATTTATGGGCCAGAGAAACGATCGGGCCACAAAATATTTGGGCACATTGTATGGTTTTAAATACTAATAAATCTGTACAGAAACAGTATTAAATGAACTGTTTTCTTTTCACAATGAACATGTTTTTATTTAACAATTTTATGCTTCAATCAGCTCATTTTCAAGGGACTTGAGCTCAAGTCCTATGAGCTCGAACTCTAAGTTTAAAAATTTGAGGTCATTCTCTCTACTGTAGTTAACATTACGCCTCATGGCCCGCCGGTGAGGCATTGAATCGGCACTGGATCAGTCGATCGGCTACATATCGATACTTAAACGGAAGTGGAGACCCAGAGTTGTATAATTCCCTAATGAACAGAATAATAATTTGAGATTGCAAAAACAAAATTATAGTTTCTATATTTTCCACTGTATTTCAGCCTGGTTGTACCATCACCTAGCCTACACACACACATACCACACACACAGACAGATATATACATATATAATAAAGATTAAGAAAATGTGATCCCTTTGCATAGAGGATCTAACCAGCCGCAATTGCGATTATAAGTGATCTACTTTAGATTTAAGTTTTTAATGTAGCGTATTCATAATGAGATATTAATAAGCTGGTCGTATACGCATAAACGTCTGCCACAGAAGGCATGTTTTATGGCAGTGTTGATATAGTTTTGCAGTTTGCTTTAGTAGGCTAAGTCACTGGGTGAATCATGGACGCTCAACTGTTAGAAGATTCGACAAGTTCCTTCCTCCCCACCACCATATCTCGATCTGGTAACACCCATGTACATTTCGTGTTATCCCTTTGTTGACGTAAACAGAACCATGGAAGAGGATAGCACGAAGGGGTGAAAAATTAAAGATGACATTGAATTTTACCATTCTCCATACTCCCTGTATACGGATGAGCCATTACGACGTTCTTTACCATCATGGAAGTATAACTTACGTCAGAGACGTGTTATCATATGCCATGTCACGATTCCACATAAAGTAAAAGCAGAGAGACCTGCCATCATGGGGCCGATCTAAGGGGAATGACAGACTCTGCCCCGCACCTCTTTTTTAAAATGAAAAAAAAAATGAAACTGAAAAAAAGGGGGAAAAGACAGAAAGAAGGAGAGATATAGATAGACAGAAGGTGTAGCATAGTGAAGCTTCAATTAACAAATATACAGACGCTTGGAAATCTGACTCACAGTCAGTGGAGACACTAACATACAATCAGAGGGCATCCCCCCCCCCCATCCCGACCCGGTTCAAATGGAAAACTCTCGCGCTTTTCAGCTTTTCACAAAAAAGGAAAAAGTAAGGAAAAGAAAGAGATGAAAGAGAAAGAAAAGAAAATGCAAGCTCAGTACTTCAGCGTCCTCCTTGTCAGTCCGGAAAATGATGATGGTGTTGCCGATATTCAGTCATAAGAATTCAAACAAGTTAAGTAATCATCATGAAATGGGCACACTTTGTCACACTTTCACAGAGAAAAACTTCAAATAATGTCAGGTTATAGACTTTCCAAGAGGAAAATGGTGTTACGAGAAAACGGCTATCTTTCTCGTATTTTCAGATTCCTCCACTTGAACAGCTTATCTTAACTAATTGTATGCTTTTTCGTGCAGGTAATGTGGTATTTCAAGGAAAAACCGTATTTTGAGATTTGTACTCGTAAGTGTGGCGGGGTGGTGATTCAGGGCTGAGTGCCAGAGTTTGCAGGCTTCCGGTTCACAAGGTCGGCTTTGTTCCCCCGAGCGGGGAGTAGCGAGGTTCGTCCAGAGAGTGAGGCGGGGTTAGTTTGCTTACGTAATACGGGATAAGATACTTGACCATCTTGTGATTAGACCTTTGTGTATGTCAATCTAGCTTGATGTGCCGTAATTGGTCAGTTTGCTTGCATAGGACTTTACACAGTAATTTGTTTTGCGTGGGATTTTACACGATAACGGGGTGCTTTATAATGTCCATGTACGGCGTGATTTTATTCTGTAGTTTAGGGTGTACTTGTATACTGTTAGCAGGCAGAATCTATGCCGAATTTTTATCCATCTGCTGATGGGCGATTTTTAGGGACTTAGGTTATTCTCAAATAACTAGATTTACGCTGCTGACTCTCAGCTGCGTTGCGTATGTTCAGCTGCTGAGCTGCGTCGAATTTATCTTCAACGCTGCTGAGTTTCAGTTGCGCTGGGTTTAGCTGCCTGAGTCCCAGCCGCGCTGCGCTATAGCCGCTGAGCTTTGGCTTCTCGCTTTCAGCTGCGCTGCGTTTCAGCCGCTGAGGTTTAGTGGCAATGCCTGACACTTCATTGTACTGTTTACGCCTCGTAGTTTGATTAGCTGCGATAGTATAGTATGAGTGT
Organism: Stichopus chloronotus; assembly: GCA_021234535.1. NCBI lineage: Eukaryota > Metazoa > Echinodermata > Holothuroidea > Aspidochirotida > Stichopodidae > Stichopus > Stichopus chloronotus. The sequence continues at coordinate 1,205,746 of CM037834.1, forward strand.
TAGCTTACTGCACTTATTGTTTATTAATTTGTTGAATTATTTTATCACCTCATTATCTTGGTATTGCGACACTGGTGATGTCTTCAATTATATTTTCTAAACCTAACATGCTCTGTTAGTGTACTCATTTATTTTCATCGGTGTCATTAAGCCCCTACCTCTCCAGGCTCTCGCTCTTCCCCTACCCCTTCACCTACCTGATTCCTCACCACACGACCGGCTCGGACAAACGTTACAATACTGACAGTACCTATTTACTGGAACTCACTGAGTTTGGAAAGGGCGATAAACGGTGATCTAGGGATTATTTTTATATACCTTTTTATTCTTGGTATTCTTAGCTCCAACCGACGCTGATGCTCCTGTTAGATAGTTTACTTACATTTCTCAGTTCACCCCTTATCCAAATTCTGGGTGGGTCGATGCAACAGAGGCATACTGTATTTCCATATCACACGATATCACACTCGTTGATGCCAACTCCGTTCATGTCCCAGGCCCAGTGAGAAAGCTACGTCCCGGTGGGGCATATCAAGTCTCTTGACCCCCTGCAAACAATCCCTGTGACTTCACCGCCCAATGAAGAAAGTGGGGGGGGCTACTCTCTTAATGTAAAAGAGTGAAGTACGTGTAGTGACCACTCTTTTAAAACGTGGAATTCGATGTGATTTCACTTAGATAGTGTTAAGATAATATCTTACGTAACCATGTATTTGTTCCCCAGAAGGGTCTCTTGAATAAAATTTGTTGTGTTGAAAATTTACCTGCAAAATATCATTTATCAATCTGGCAAGTATTGTTGTCACGAAACTTCTCGTGAGCTACGCTCCAATGATAGTGGCGCTCCTCTTAAAATCCTCATGACTGCAATGTGTTCCTCACATAACGGACTCTTGTCCCACGCCCATTTTCCATCTGTGTGATCCTTCGACTACTCAATAATTCACGTCTGGAACACACAGGAAGTGCCGTTTTCGGCCATCTGGGGCGTTTGAGTAGGGAAAATATTTTTGTACTCTCCGCGGCAACCGATGGTGGTGCTCCGCTTACATAGTCCTGTTGGCCGCCCCATCCCCTTTCCCCATGCAATGTCGTCCCAGAGCATTGGTAATTTCAACTATCCCCCCCCCCCCCCCCGAAGTCATTTTCATCCCCTCTGACTAAAACTACTAGCTGCGCTACTGGCACAGCTCATAGTTTTAGACCATCACTTTGAACGTCAATTTTGGCAATTAGACAGAGGGGAACATGAACATGATAAAACGAACATTACGCCCACATGTCAAGCAGGTCCTGGCATCAAGTCAAACTTAGATATGCATCACAAATTTTTCAAGGAAGTCCCTCAATGTTTACCAAGTTATAAAGATCTGATTAGACGCCTTGAACAGGATGCATTGTAGTATGATAATTGGTTTCTGTTGATAACGTTTGGAAAAATTAAAATGTGGAGAGTCGAGACATGAAATTATATCAAAGCAGAAAGTGCAAATGTAGGACATGGGAAGTGACATTTCCGGCGATCCGGGAGGTCTATTTTGTCAACAATTTTCTTATACGCGCGCTCCGCTACAGGTCGAACAACTCCCCCCCCCCCCCATCCCCTCCCTCTCAGAAAATCCTGTAGGCCTATTATCTATTATTAAGCCATTATCTTGCTGCTCAAGAAAAATGTTATGACAAAATCGTTTAGGGGTGCTGTAAATGTAAATTTATTATTATTATTAAATAATTGTAAATTCTGTTTGTTTGGGATTTACAACTCTGGATCTCGACATCGTAAATCCAGATTTTATATATACATATAGGTTACAGAGGAAGAAACGGAAGGGTATCCGTATCTGTCAAGACGAGTGCGAGAATTCTGCATGACTAACCGAGACTGCACTATAGACTCCAGTCACAATCTATACTGGCTGCCAAACCGTAAGTTTGAAGCACCTGAAAGTCGGTATAGCTATTCATAATTAAATAAATTAAGTATAGACATACTTTAAGCACTATCATAACTAACGGTAGTATACCACGCAATGTTACAAATTACGAAATAACCAATAGATCTTGTACCAAAGTCAAATATTGCAAATATAATTCATTCACTTAAAGGGAAATAGGGCGTTTGTTTTAGAGAAAACATCCATATTTTTGAAACCAATGTTTGTGGACGTATAGAATGATAGATTATTCAAAACAAGGAAGGACAGTAGCCTTCTTTTCAAGAAATAAGCTCCTCACAGATAGAAAGTTAGTTATTTGTTACTCAACACTAATTTGAAGCAAGTATAGGAGTGATGTCATCTCCCCACACTGATAAAGCAGTTTTCTTCTTTAAACTTTACCCCAAATTTCATACTTTAATATCTATAGTGCTATCATAATGTAAATGTATCAGGGGTATGAGAGTTTTGTGACCTTCACATTAATCTGCCCATCTATTGATTCCATGCAAGATCAAAATCATAAATTAAACAAAAGTGGGCAATACACGGAGTTGCAGATCTCATCCCTATCGTTTGGTTTGGTCATTCATACATCATTTCATGTACTCCCTGAGCTGTATATTATTTGCATCAGTGATTCAGGTTCCTCGTTGTTGGTTGAAGTGCTGATTATTCAAGTTTACTTAGCGTATAGTGCATGTAACTGATTTACTGCACCACATATGCGTCGAACGGCCCAAATACATGCATGCGCGTACCCATGTGCGTAGAAATCGAATGTGCGTCAAAATATTCCTAGAAATGTGTGCGCGTCAAAGTATTCCTCAGATCCGGTCCACGCGCACCGTCAGTCTGTATGTTTTGAATGCCCTGAAAGTGCGTTGCGCGTGCTTCAGTATTATCTTCACAGTTCGTAAACAATATTTCTGCACAAAGGCCTTTTACGCTACGCTGTAAAATATACTGAGTGAAGGTACTAGCGCATGCATGGTAAAGACATTGTCCACTGACAAAATCACTCAGTCCAAAACATGGTTGCATAGGATGAAACAAAAAATCAAGAAAATTCAAGAAAATGCAAAGATGTTAAAGTCATGTTGCCACAGTGCACTAACAGCCCCTAACACGCTGTATTATACGCTGAAGTAACCGTGACCTTGACCCATGACGTCACTGTTTGAGCGGACAATACATCTCCTGCCAGGCACCTACCCTCCAAATTGAAGTTCATTCGACTTACCGTGTAGGAGGACATCGTGACACACATTTTTAGAGCATTTTTACCGGTTTGACCTTTAATCACGTAACCTTTGACCTGGTGACGTCAGCAGCAATTCATAAAAAATCGTGTATTGTTTACTTTCCATACATGGTAGTTCCATAACTCTATGATATTCACAAATGAAGATAATGCTAAAAATGTGTTTTTCGTTTTCATGACCTGTGGCATTTGACCTTTGACCTATGACGTAATCGGTCAGACGGACACTACACCCCATACCAGGGCATCTAGCCACCAATTTTGAGGGTTATCTGACTTACCGTCTAGGAGGAGATCATGACACAAGTTCAGTTGTACACACACACACGCTCACGCACACACAAGCACGCATTCGGACACCCCTTCTCACCCCCCTAACCCCAGTGGGTAATCCCGATCCATGTCATTTGTATACCATGCGGTACCCCCGCATAAGGGCTACTGACCCACCGAGTTTCGGTGGAATACTAGAAGAGGTATAAGGTGGGCAGCATTTAAGTGTCATTTTGGCGACCTTAAAGGGAAATAAGGCGTTTGGAATATACTAACATTGCATGCAAATAACATAGCTTCTAACAGGGTTAAATCATTCAGTCTCATCAATTCAAACATCTGCTAAAGCTTCATCTCTTCAAAACATTAAGTACGTGACGAGTGACGGAAAATGCATCATTTGAAGTTTGAAAAGTTTGGGTGAACAAATTATTGTTGACAAACAAATAACTCCAGAAAACTTCCAGAAACTTATTTCTTGAAAAGACGTCCACTGTCATCCCTCATTTTGAATGATCTATCATTCTATACCACAAATATTAACTTTTGAAAATAGGATTGTTTTCTGCAAAACAAACGCTGTATTTCCCTTTAATCCCTCGAGTGAGTACAATATTTCCTCCCTGTATACTATGAGATAATGGTGAATGAAATCATGAAGATGAGATAATGAAGAAAAGAGACGAAGAAAATGAAGAAATGAACAAAGAAAAGATAATGAAGAAAAAAAAAGACTCTGTTCATCAATGTATGGAGATGACGTCACTCCTGCCTGCTTCAGGTTCACATTTGGTAGTAAAGGGAGTAACTTCAAGAGGTATAATATATCGAGAACCACGCATGGGAAGTGAATGTAAGTCTCACCACAATGGTTAGATTGACTTACTCTTAAACATATCACACCTAAATTTGTGCATGGGTGGACCAACCTTTCAATAATGTTGACTATTGTGTATCGCATATGGATGCAGTAAGCTTATTATGTGTAATGTAGGCTAACACATACACGATGACAGAACTACACGGCCGGTGTTTAATTTTATATCCCACTGATACACTCTGGTATTTTACTTCGTTATAGACTACTTCCTATCGCGATGTTTCACAGAGAACTTTTCACATGGAGTCAGTATTTCCGTGGCAATTAGGAATACTGTACCTATACTATACTGTAGGTGAAGGACCCACGGACAACCAGATAGTTCTAATACATCCATTTTGCACTATACACTGTGATATAAATATGAACTAAGTAAGCGTGACAGACCCGGATGTAAACTATCAAGAACGTGTTAATTTTTAAACCGTATGACACCGATGCATATAGTGTAAGACACTTGACGGACATGTAAGAGTATATTTTGGACATCATAACAGGTAGTAGGCTCTAAGGGATACCACATATACAACTATTTTCTATTGTGGGGTTATACTGTGGAATGCAGTCTATCGCCATGTACGATATAGACTATATGCAATATCTGTATAAGTTACTGCTCTAAGTCAACTAAAAACCTTCGTCGCATGATGCAGATCTAGGCCGGCCTACTTGCCTACTTCGGTTTGGTTAAAACTAAGGGTACGGACGATGGGGGGGTGGTGGGTTATTCATGAATAATTCATTATTTTGAAACATCAAGAGTTTTGCCTAAGGGGAAGAAAAATAACGGAATAACTATCTGAACTGTAATATAATAAAGATTTAATAGATGATGGGGGGTATCATGAATGATTCATTGTTTGAAGCATGAAGAGTTTCACCTAAGAGGAAGACAAATAACGGATTAACTAACTATACTGTAACATAAAGAAGATTTATTCTGGTAGTGCATTAAAGGTATAACCATCTCAGTATCATATTAGAAATGAGTACGGTAGCAAACTGATGTGATACGACATTACTGTAGTAAATATTTAACTTTCACATTATTTAATTTAAATTAGCATTGACAAGATGAATATTTAATGACAATAGCGACTAGTGAATGCAAACGAAGTCGTAAAATATTCTATTTTTCTTATTAATTTTCAATACTCTTTAATGTCGAAACTGATTAATCTAATTGTTGTTTGTTTTTTTTTGGTTTCTTTGTTTGTTTGTTGTTTTATATCATACAGTAAATGAAATATTCTAAGTATGAATTATGTATGCGGTGTCCTTGTATACCTAGATCGATAAACCAGTGTACGTTTTCTGACCCATACCTTTAAACTATTTCGAAACGTTGCCATAACTGAACGTAATTTCGTTTTTCACTTTGTCTTCTGTTTCGTAGTCGAGGGTAAAAATCTTATCCTGGTGTTGTGTACCATACCAAAATGAGATGACTCTAACGCCTCTAACACCAATTTCAAATATGTTCCCTTTAATTTATTTCCAACGGGCCCATACAGTTTGTTGAGGTCAGCAAATGTTAACGTCCCGATGACGTCACGATTTTACTTTTGTTTTTAATATCGAGGAAAGGGTGTCGTCAAACATTTTTTTTGTCGTTTAAGAGTCATTGTCGACTGTTTTACGGCTATGGGAACAAGCAAAACCTAGTTCACCTGGCAACCTCCTACAATCAAAATTGAAGATTGACAAGGGGAAAAACTGAAGAAAACAAGGGCATAGGGGAAGGATGATGAGAAAGGGAGGGGTTGAGGAATCAAATAATATGCTCTGGTTGCTCAAGGAACCGCAATGAAAGCTTTAGCAACATTGCAAATAGTAAGTAAGAGACTTAATCTCTTTCATGCATGATCTTTCAAAAGTTTGACCTGTTCTCAGGAAGCGCGCTTCATCCTTACTTCCCCTTTCTCCTGATTGGACCGGTACTAAGCACCCTGGTCTTCTCATAGACGCAGGAATTTGCCAATTAAACTAATAATCTGCATCCTGGAGGTGGGGACTCGAGAATCAGATGAATACGATTGCAGCCAGAGACCTAACTTCATAATCAATCTTAAAACCTTGACCCTATCATCAGATAATATTTCATCCTAGCTTAATATTCTGTATTCGCGTTGAATCTTAACTCGTAAGTATTCTCACTTTTCTTGTATTCTTTACATAAATGTGTTATTTCGAAAATGTTTCATTGCCATCTTTTTAATTGAATATCAAATTTACTATCCTAAGTCCTATTTCAAGTACTGTTTGATGTATAATTGGTAGCACAGAAAACCAAAGCTTATTTGTCAAAGAAGATAATCTTGCATAGTATACGTGTGGTGTTAGTATCTTCAGTGGGCGTTGTGTTCTGATTTTCTCAAAAGTGCAGTAATTTATTGAAATTGTTAATTAATATTTCAATGATTTAGGTGCCGCGTGGTGTAAAACTCTATCGAACGATACCAAACATGCCTGTTCAGCAAATTATAACGTGACTGTAATTACTACGCATCCATCGCATCCATTTGTACATATATTGCATGCTTTAGATACATACGAACGGACAGTTCTTGATTTTCAGTCACTGATATATACACTCAAGTATAGCAGCAGTGACCTTTTTTATAGTTGGTGAATTAACTTTGGCAAAATAACACTGGTGAGGCATAACACTTTACATGAAGTAGTTACTTCGTGATTAACACTTGAAACCGTGTCGCCTTTTTTTTTTTTCAAATAGGTATTGTAGTACATTAGATGTCACTTCTGCAACTTGGTGACGTTGTGAATGAACTTGAACGTTATTTGCAAAGCCATATTGACGTCATAATTATATTTTGTTATACATCTCCATTTTTTTTTTTGCGAAAGCTGGTCTTGTTTTTGGAAAAGTACAGTTGTTCAAATGATAGTTAAGACATCGGCTGGAATTATTTAGTTTTAGAAACGATTTAGAAAACGAGTATAATAACAAATTATTAACGACACACAAAAAAGGGTCAACAAACGTGTTTTTTTTTGTTTTTGTTTCTTTTGTGATGACCAGTCACTATTACCCATTTCCTTGGTACTGTGGGCGTGCGGAAACTTTTCTCCATCGGATTAAACTGACGCCGTTTATAACAGGCGTTCCTCTTGTTAAGGTGTATGTCATGCAGTAACACTTCCACTCGATCGGTTTTACAATTCAGAGGTTGTTGGTTCCTTTCGCCGATATGTAATCGACGTATGACGTATAAAGGGATTGATTTTGAATGTTTAGACAGTGACTGGTCTAACGTGAGATGGGTGCAACCCCATCACCCCCCCCCCCCTTCCCTCACTTCCGCCAAGATAGAAAAATCCAAAATTGATCAATTGTGACTTTAATATCATATGGCAGATATTTCACAGTTGCTCTCCTCACCACGATTTGAGTATACAAACTAGAGCACCATATTGAAAAGACTGAACACGCGCTAATCTAGTGCTCCCCCCCCCCCCCTCCTCCCAAAAAAAAACTTGGATTCGACCCCTGGAGATGAAAGGTATGAGAACCCTTCAGAGTTGCGGTATGTGGACAGAGTGGTCATCTGAACAATGAGTCTTGATGTTCGCGTTCTTCCATGGGATCTGTACAATTAACATTATTAGTTAATGTGCATCCGCCGCATGGGGGGAGAGTGCCAAAAATGAGCCCCCGGGAAATCTTTTCACTTATCATCGATGTTTTTTTTTTTTCTCTCTCTCTCTATTTCTCTCTCTTTCTTTAAAAGTTAGGACGATTAAACGGAAATAGGGCGTTTGTTTTACAGAGAACATCCATATTTTTAAAACCAATGTTTGTGGATGCAGAATGATAGATTAGGAAAGACAGTAAGGAAGGACAGTAGTCTCCCTTTCAAGAAATAAGTTTCTCACAGACAGAAACTTCAGTTATTTGTTGATCATTACTAATTTGTTCACCCAAACTTTTCAAAATTCAAATAATTCATCTTCCGTTACTCATCACACGCATAATGTTTTGGAGGGATGAAGCTTTGGCAGATGTTTATTGAGGAGACAGAATGTTCAAACAATGACTAAAGCTATTTCTTTTGTATGTCATGTCGGTGTATTCCAAACGCCCTATTTCCCTTTAAAGGAGATTCAGATTTTAGTAGAAGGTCAAGGATTGTCAGTGATATTTCTTTTGTCAAGAAGGGGGGATCACCATCATATAAACTGCTACCAATTGTAGCTCAAATCCCTTTTGATCGATATGAGGAAATTTGTAAATGCCATGATAGGACAGATCATTAACTATTACTTGATTGGTAGGGAATTCCAAATATGACGTAACCAGCTGGCACGAGACCATGGAGAGGGTGAGGGGGGGGGGGCCTCGAATGTCGCTTTACATAGTTTAGTAAGTCAATGGGGAGGTATTAATGGTTGTGTGCTGACTACTGTATAATCCTCGACTAAACTTATTCATGTTGCAGCTATAAGATTTATGGATGCCGTAGAGAACTTTTGTTTCACTATAAAAGCTTGATGTAGTAAGGGCTAACACAACCGGCAGTTGCCACGCGAATGCTTTTAATTGATTTGCGTTAAATTTGAGCAATCACTTCCAGCAATAGAAACTCACATTTTGCAAATATATGGTTAGGCTTTTAATGGATGTAGTGTGTGGTTAGTTTGTGACCTTTTCATGGGATTTCATCATGTGGGTTCTATTGAAAGAATACAATGATGATTCACCTTTGCTAGACACAAACGGGAAATTTCAATATACTAAAATTGTATTTTGAAATACAGTGTACAAGTCATTTCTTACATTACCATTTCATTGATTACTGTCTACAGAACTGCTGTGGATGACAAAATAAAACATGATAGATCTCCAGTCTCGGCAAATGTCATTACATGTCATAAACGTCAATGAAGCGAATCGATTTAAGCCTTGTCGGTTACTTTGATTAACATCAGTGAAATACGAACCAATCTACAAACTGAATCTATGTAATCACCGCAGTTCGATTTTCGGTAAAGACCATGATGAGGAATAAGATGTACATGCTTATATGCGTTTAAATCCTATGAATCACAGAGGAGCTTTTTCCGATAGGAGTCCTGTTTTGAAGTGTGAGCTATATATATACATGCGCAACCTTTGATCTGTGAAATATTAACGGATAAATTTCTATAAATATGCGTGGGTTACGGCTTAATCCTGTGTGATTTTTGTTAGGTAAATGTCATCAACCTAAAAAGTAGCCATTTTCATAGAAAATCTCAAAACGTGTACAATCTTGCGATATCTAGTCTGACCGGTACTGCAATCTTCAACATGCATCACACCCTGCTAATGGTTATAAGGAATTCCATTCAGCTCAACCCACATGCTATAGTGTCCTCTTTTTTTTTCTCGACCCAATACACTTTCCACACACCGTCACTGGCCCTCTGAGTTCATGTCATTGAGATTTACACTATTTCTATTGTCCATAACACCAGTGGCGTAGCCAGCGAGTGGGGGCACAGAGCCGTATATAGAGAGCTCTATATATGGCTCTGGTGGGGGCAGGGTGAAGAGAGCCCCCACAAAGACATTTTGGGTACGCCATGTATGATGTTGAAAAAAACGGCGAGCAAAAAGCAAAAGAAAAATAAATAAAAACGACGAAAGTAGGCAGGAGGGATGATAAGTTGAGTTGGGGCAGGGGAATCCTAACCTGGCTCCACAAATATGATGTTCAAACTAAGACCAAACAGACTCACAACATCATTGAAACAAAGTGTTCATAAAGGTGCGACATCTTTGATTGGCGGTTTCGATTGGCCATACATGCGCCTGTCGCTTACACGCAGTGTACGAGTGTGCGGCTCCAGGAGATGGAATACACAGCACTGAACGGTCGGCATATTTATTTCACACAAGACTGATTGGCATGGCAATTCGCCTCAGGCCTCCAGTGAATCAAAACCTTGAATACCAAAAGGATGGTCTAGCCACAAATATAGCTAAGTAAATCTGAAATTTTCAGTGAAACTTCCGTTCAACTCTCATGTGTGGTTCCCGAAATATGAGCCGTTGAAGTTGCCACATTTGTTAACGAAAGTTGACTTGAAGCAAGCAGGAGCGATGCCATCTCCCCACATTGATAAAGCATTTTATGTTTTTCTTTAAACTTTACACCAAATTTAATACTTCAATATCTAGTGCCATCATAATGTGAATGTATGAGAGGTATGAGAGTTCTGTGACATTCTTTAGCTGACATACTTCAGCTGACCACCTATTGATTTCAAGGTTAAAATAACAAGTTCAATGATGAAAGAAGTAACAGAAGATTCTTCAGCAATATGAGAAGATGATGCCACTCCTGCTTACTCAAGGACCACAAATGGAAACTGAATGAAAGTTTCACCAGAAAGGTTCCATTAAATTACTTTTCAACATATCACAGCTACATTTGTGGCTGTACTGTCTTTTTAATGTCACAGATTTTGGAAACAACAAATGAAACAGGGTGCATAATTCATTATGATTCTTGTATCATATCATTCTATCTTACATGTATTACCATTTTTCATACACTGATTTTATATCGTCGATTGAGATATTGCAGGCAAACTTTTCTTGTACCCTCCGCACCAACAATGGTGGCGCTCTGATTAGATAGTCCAGTCGGCCCTCAGTCCCATCCAATACATTTGTAATTGAATAAAAAGTTATTAATCATGATTTTTGTATCATCTCTAAACATCTGATATGTATTACCATTTTTCATATATTGATCTTGATCTCATTAATTGAGAAATTACCGGCATAAGATCCTTATTTCAAGGCTGGGTATATGCAGTGTGAAACACCCGGGAAGTGTCATTTTCGGCCATCTTCGGAGAGGGTTGAAAAGTCAAAGATTTTTCCCGTACCCTCCGGGCCAACCGATAGTGGCGCTCCGCTTTATAGATAGTCCTGCCGGCATTCAGCGCCCTCCAATACTTTTATGTCCTATAACCTTCAGTTTAGGTTCATGGGTGCAGGTGTCAAAAATTCAAATTTGCACCGTGATTGGACAACCGAGAAGGGCAATACTGATCCTTCTTAGGTAAAGGGGAGGGGACTTCTCCTCATGCCACTTACCATATCTCTGGACTGGATGATTTGAAGTTGTGGCTTAAGCCTTTGGAGGGGGCCTCCAACTTTCCTCATACCCCTCCCCCCGTCAGGACGGTGGTCAAGATTCAGGGACGACGAGTCAATTTTACCCCTCACACAAGAAAAATCCTGGCTACGCCCCTGCCATGCACCTTATTTACACCGTTCTCAAGAGGTCGCAGTCCTTTCTCAGATGATACACGTTGGTTTCATTGTTTCCAACGTCACCTCCTCAGAGTTCCAAGTGCTTTGCTTACACCGTTCATCAAAGCTTAAAGATCTTTCAGAGTTTACCATCCCTTGTTTACACCGTCAACGAAAAGTCACATCGTTCTTTCTGTGTCTGTGCCACCGGGCTTACATGTCCTCAAAATTTCACCGTCCCCTAGGGGGATCATGGTACTTTCTTACTTTATTTTCAAGATGTCATTGTTCTCTCTGTTTCTTTCTTTCACTGCACCTTGCCTACACCGTCCTCAAAACTTAACTGTCCTCTCTCTGAGCTCATGTACCTTCTTACACTGTTCTATGTCCCCCCTGAGTCCATGAACCTTTTTTTAGACCGTCCTTAAAAGATCCCTACTTTTTTTTTAGTCCATGCACCTAGCTTACACCCTCGTCACTACATTTCGCTGTTTTATTGGGAGTCCATCTGTCCTGCTTACGTCACCGCAGTCCCTGCACCCACGCACGTTCCAATGTTTACAATGTTTTCAAATCGTCACAGAGTAGAAGTCAATGGTTGTAAAAGCAACGATCTTAGTGACAAGGATTGAAACACAACATATACGGTCATATTATTCTTGCAATGTGTAGGTTTCAGATATGGAAATGGGTGTAGTCCATAAGAAAGCTGTGTTAGACGTATCTACAACGGTATTTCTGTATTTGCTTACGGTAGTATAGTTTCACAAACATGTCAATGTGTAAGTGTTTGGCTGTATATTGGCCACATAGCACATCAATCTATACACTTGGTTCCTTATACATTTCAAAAGTTCCAGCTGTCCAACCAATTTTTCAGTGTTTGTCCATTTACAGAACCTTCGAGAAACATTTGTAGGACATTTGACTGATAAACATTCTCTATAGACTACAAGCGTATCGCCGACAGCATATATGCGTATGATGGCCCTTTTGACAAGTAACACTAATGAAGCTTCATCAATTCTTATTGTCAGGAAATGTGTAATTTATCCCAAAGGAGAGGACTGTCTCTCAATAATTTGATACAATGAATAATTTCCATATTTTCACTTTAGAATAATACAGGGCTTCCTGTGAGTGTATACGTCCACCTTGACCTCTCCGTATATGTTGCTTTTCTGATAGACTATTGGTAGGTCATATCTTTGTTTAGTTTATCGGAACGCTCAATGTATACCGAAGCATGTCCGATGCACTCATTGATTTGACCATGTGATGTCACAGCCACAAATGCTATAGCATCCTTGCTTAAAAGGGAAATATTGTGTTTGCTTCACAGATCGGCGTTTTGCTCTAGGCTCAACTCTATCTTATCTCTATGCTTAACTCTATCTCTTTTAAATGTATGTCGTTAATCATTACATTCATGACATATTATTATAAGACATATGAATATTCAACAAGTACACCATCTCCCGTCTCGTGCGTTCCATTACACGCAACGCGTACATGTGACATTTGCAATGTGTTCTATGCGGGGTTAGGTCATATATCTGGAGGTTCATCACTTTTTGACATAATCGTATCATTTCTTGAAATTCAGGTTCTTCCAGCGATTCAGACACTTTTTCTCTCAAGATGACCAAAGAAGAAGCAGCAACCGCCGATCAAGAGGCCAAGGATACCAAACCAACGGAAACAAAAGCAGAGGAAACACCGTAAAATATTTATTTCAAAATTATAACAATCTTTAATCGTAGACAGTGTAGATTATTCAGGTTAGACGTACTAACTGAGACATGAAGCGTCGCTCTGCGTGAGAAAAAAGTCACCAAATCATTGGGATGACCGGACCATGCATGGATTCAACTAATGTGAAATGCACTTTCACTTACTATTATGTCATTGTCAAACATCGATTAAGCATTACATTGTGTCAATTTAACACACAAAGTATAAGTAAAGACATCAACTGCGCTATGCATTTTTAGTGAGAATTACAGATACAAGGAGCAATTTAATTATTCTCATTGGCTGAGGGTGTTGATGATTATGAAATGATGATGATGATGATGATGACGATGATGGTGATGATGATTACGAAAATGATGATGATAATGGTGATGATAATGATGATGATAATGGTGAAGATAACGACGAAAGGTGATGCTGACGATTATACCAGTGGTGGTGATGATGATAATGATGGTTATGCTAATGAAGATAATAATGCTGATTTTTATGCTAATGATGGTTACAATGATGATGATGATGGTAATGATGATGATGATGACGATGTTGAATGATGATGTTGATGATGACGATGATGATGATAATCATGATACCAGTAGTGATGATGATGACGATGATCATCATTAGTATATTCACCACTCTTATTATGCTTATTGCTAATATTTCAACAGATCTAAAACGGAAAACGAAGAAACTCCAAACACGGCAGAAGGGGAGGAGGAGAGTACATCCAATGGAGCTGAAGGCGAAGAAGGCAAAGATGAAAAGAAGGAAGGCGAACAGTCAAAAGCGGGTAAAGGCAGACGACAGTGGCCTTGGTCTAGGAAGAAGCCTGCTGGTAGCACTGTAAACTCCTCCTCAGCCGAAGGAGAATCTGCAACACAAAATGAAACAGGTTTGATGAGTGATCTTGCTAATCATCGTTCTCGGTAAAAAAAAATCACAAAAAGTGTCTTGAAACCTTTCTTAAAACATTTTCTTCTTTCTGCATTGCAAGCAGTGGCGGCGCTACCATATGGTCGGGGGAGATCACCCCATAACCCTCCCACCCCCCACCCCGTCCTGACCGACTCAAATGGATTATCGGGGCCCTTTTCAGCTTTTCACAAAATATATAAAGTAAACAGAAAAAGAAAATAATGAGAAAAAAGAAAGAGAAGATAACGAACATGCAAGTACTTCAGCGCCTTCCTCATCTAACAAATGACGGTGTTACCAATTTTCTGCCCTCAAAGTAAAGCAAGTACAGTATTCATCATGAAATGTGAAAATCTTTATTACACTTTTTCTTGGGAAGACTCCCAAATGAGATTAATTGCTCATCCAAGGAAGTATTGACAATACCATTTTCTTGAGCTTACTTTCTGAGCCTGGGAAGGAACATTTCCAGCAGCCTAGGGGTGATGCATGTTTTTTTTTTTTTTTTTCTGGTGATGCTCTCGATCCTCTTAGATAATCTTCAAACAATTCTCAGCTCACTCGTGGTAAAAAAAAAATCTTACTGTGCAAATGCAACAGAGATGTATACTGTGTTTCTATCAGTATCACAGTGTATCACACTCGCTGATGCCCCCCTCATCCACGTCCCAGGCTCAGTAAGAAAACAAATCTAGTTACACTCATAGCAGCGTACTTAGAGTCTCTTGAGACCCTGCAAACAATCCCTGTGACTCCACTGCCCAGTGAAAAAAAAAACGTGGGACTAAAGATGTGTTAATCTCCGTCCAAATATTTGCCAAGTGATCCAAGACAAATATATGAAAGATGATGCATAATTTATGATTCCTTCATGATCTCAACCCATCTGATATGCATTAACATTTTCATAGATATACTTTTGCGCTCATTAATTTGAAAAACTTGCAAACATGAGATCCATGTTTCAAGACGGTGCATATGCAGTTTATAATATCCAGGAGGCGGCGTTTCGGTCCTCTGGGGAGTTTGAAAAGCCAAACTGTCTTGCAAACTTCTTGCGCTCCCCTCGTCAACAGATGGTGGTGCTCCGCTTAGACGGTCCTCATGGCTTCTTATATAGAGAGGGTTGTGACAACTGGTTATTCGACGCCATGGTACCTAGAATGTACCTAACTGATCCTTTGTGACACATGATAACCAATCAAATTGCCGCTATACATGTTTGTTTTCACTGGATAAGTTCAGATTAATATGTATCACGCGTACTGCTTGCTAACTTGCATGCACGTACATAGGCTTACAATTTTTGGGCAGGTGGAGGCGAAATGTTTGAAATCGCAACCCTCTGTACGTGAACCCTAACAGTTCTGCGAGCACTCACCCCTCCCCCCCCCCCCCCCTCCAATATCTTTAAAGAGCAATGGGTATTTCTATAAGACAGCGCCGCCAATAGAGCCATTTTCGCCCCTAGCTCTAACTGCTAGCTCCGCCACTGATTGCAAGAGAGCTTTGTCCAAATCAGACGTATTAATTAATATATATTGAAAGTTACATTCACAATGATAGCACCATGGAATTTGTGGATTCTGTCGCAGAGTTAGTCTCACTGCCATACTGTTTCCAATGATTGTATGATATTGCAAGCTAAACCCCTCCCCCTCCCCACCACACAATTTGTTCTTTCAATTTGTTCTGACCACACTTCTTACGTCACTTGTCATTCCAACTTTTTTTTATTTGGAATAGTTTCCAAAAAGAACTATTTGAAGTGAGTACAGTATTTCAATGACAAGTGGAGGGGCCGTTAATTAACTGAAAGAATTATTTTTAACTGCAATCATTTGAAACCCCATCTTAATATTGTGTTCCTAACTCAACATGGTACTGTTTGACTAAAGACTTGTCTGGTCAGGACGTGTCGATTTCCAGCTGCATCACCCTTACCGTTGCCACGTAACAGTAGCAAAGTATTGCCAGAAGAATTTGTTGTTAATTGAAGCACTTATTTTAACCTTGCAGTACGACACCAGTGTAAAGTTAGACTGAGTATATTATAGAATAGAATTAACTTAAACTTTTACGAAAACGTATGTAACACCTTTCAAATTATCAAAATGTTTCTTTTAAGACAGCAAAATTATAAAAAAACAAAAGATATTCTAGTAGTTGTGCCAGTGTGACATCAACGATTTCCCATAAAGCAAACAGAAATTTTGAAATAGGAACTTCATGAAGAAGTCATAATTTTCAAACGGAAAATGCTGTTGAGATGTGGTTTTCACAGCAATTAGGAGAAAAAAAAAATTCCTAGCTTTTATATAGTATCAATTAGTTGTTTTCAGTGGCTGATTCCGTTAACTTTATAAATGTGCATCCTTCTCTACAGAGGAAAGGCAACCGAGTGATCAAGAATTCGAAGCCGACCTGAACAAGAGGGTAAAGGAGTTAGAGCAACAGAAGTTACAACTGACCAATCGCGTTGACTTATTCAAGAAGGTCCAGACACTCGAACAAGAAGTCGCGAGTCTGCGCAATGAAGCAGAAATTCTCAAACGGAACATGTTAAGTGAAAATACGGAATAATTTGTAACCCTTGGTGAGTACGGAGGGCGTGCATATGATTTAATTTACTAAACTGGAAAGGCCTTCCTCTCTGCCCTATGTTTATAACTGAGCTCATTCTCATTGATTTATTCAAATTTCGACAGCAAATGTCAGGGGGCCTTTCGTGATTAGTTGCTTAGATTCCGAGTCTTACTCAGATATAATATTTGATGTAACAAAGTCATGTGCAAGCCCCCTTTACTCACCTTTACACCTAGCCTCTCCATACACCCACGTACTCCATTATTCCTTACTGTATTTCCAATCTTCTCCAATTTTTTTTTTTTTTTATTATTTGTTAGTTTAAAAAATCACAACAGTATTTCACTTCTAGATATCATTCAAAATTTTATCAGCTTTTGGGTTAACAACAATAAATGTTCCAATCTATGATACGTTACATTCATATATCACATACATAGGTATTGTCGGATCTGAAACGTCCATCAAAACCTTAGTCCAATATGAACGTAGCTCAAGATCATTGCCAGTGTTGCAACAATCGCATGGGCGTCAAGGAAAGACACCCTATTTGGAACCGTTCCGCTTTTCATATTTCTTACGCGCAAGACTGTCAGGTAGATTTGGGGTGGCTTAAATGAGGCAACAATTTCGTTATTTTTTGTTCTTCTACGATTTGTTTCAAAAACGCTGCTGCGTAATTTATAAAAGTAAGGACATTTTATTATTTCTATAGGAGAGATACAATTTTGTCCGTGAATAAACAAGTTATTATTATTTTTTTATTGAAATATGTTTGAAACTCTTTAGTTAAGGCCTAAACTGTTTCTGACACCAATTCTTAATGGCAACTTTAAACGTAGGCTGGCACCTAGGATATATCTACAGGATCAAGTTGACGCATAGAGATAAATCTGTTAACGGATCGGATTGCGGAAGTACAGCCATTAAAGTAGACACACGTTCAACGGTTTCGAACTGATTTCAGTCGGCACCTCATCCGCCCCTGCGCCCCCTTCGGTTGAATCATATCCTCAGGTCTCGGGTTTCGTCCTCCTACGTCCTACGTATAGTAACCTCAGATAGATGTCCATTGGGAGCTGCCAGATTTGTGCTCCATTTTAGGATTGAAAGAGAGTTTGAATCAAAAAGTTCATCCCGGACGACTGGGAGAAGTTTGTCCTTATGAAGGATTAGATTTTAAATTATGCCGCGGATGGGCCATGAGGATGTATGATTTTGGTGAGACTATAATTAATGTAATGTTTTGTATATAACATTCCTAAATTTTTGTCGATGTTTTTGCGTTTGCTAAGTTTAACACTTGTACTTGCATTTCGTCCGGTGAAGTTGGCAGCACGTGATTCAATAGTTGATTTAATCTTTAAAACAAACATCAAATCGTCGAGGTGACATGTCATAAATAGCGGCATGTCGACAATTTGACAAACTGTTTTGAGGTGTCGAGTTAGCATAAGTCGATATGTCGACAATTTTGCACACTTTCGTTGAGATAACAACGTCATTTGCCACACGTTGTCTCGACAATATGACGAACTTTTCCAAGTTGTAGAGTTAGCGTAAATAAAAGATAATAAGTTATTTGTAACTCGGTATCTCGACAATTGGACAAATTGTTCTGAGACGTTGAGTCAATCGAAGTCGGTATCTCGACACTGTTGCAAAATTTTGTCTAAACGATAAGTTATTCTAACACAATAACTTCACATCTCGCCACCTTATGTCCGCAGTATGTAACACTGCAGCGTATTTTAGCCTAAGTCATACGATTTTTCTCAGTGAAAAGTTGCCGATTCTTGAATTAAAATAACAAAAAGGATACGGTGGTAGAAATAAAAAACAATCTAGTTTAGAAGAACGGAACCTTTGGTGAAAATGCTTCACTAAGACTTTACAAAAAAAAAGAACAAGAGAAGAGCACATATTAACCATAATTTGTTGTTGTGATTCATTGTTCATTGACCAATAGAAAGAAAAATAAAAGATTGCAAATGCATCATCGATATCCATAAAAGATTCTCCCAATGGATCCATGTGAAATAAATGAAATATCTAACTTAGCAAGCGCATGGATTGTAGATTCGGATAAGCAATACAAAAACGAGACAGCAACACCCTTATCAGTCACGGAAGTCTGAGCCATGATAAGTTTAATTGAGTTCTTCAATGCGGAAACGTGTAACATAAACTTTCTCTCGGGCTATAAACATTGCCTCTGGTGGGTTCTTTTACAAAAAGCTGTTCATCGAAAGTGCAACAGAAGCTGTTCCAGATTTTGTATAATTGACAGGACGTTTATTGTTCAAATCTGTTTTCTCTTTTTATTTTATCCAGGCATTCTTCTAACCATTCGACAGCACTGGGCTCCCAATCAGCCAGCGAAGCATCATCAAGAAAATCTACCTAACTTCCTTACGTATGTGCTCTGAAGTTTGGGAAAAGACACAGGAATGGGTTAACAGACCACCTCGCAATAATCTATAGTTATATGCTGTAAATTATAATAACAATTTGTATTAATATCAACTTCCGGATGCCCCTTTTTTTATTTAGGTTCCTACTTTCATACGACTTTACTTCCATGCCCATCTGACGTAGATGGCCGTGACCAAAGCACGTGACTATATGGTAAACAAGTAGTTTTCACAAACCACGTCCTCCTATAATAGTAAGGCATTCGGTCATAAATTGTCAAGGTAAAAATGTCGCCTAGGCCATCTTTTTCAGGTTATGTTGGAAATTGTAACCACGCCATTGTATCCTCGATATGTGCGTACGGTCCTCTCATTCTAGAAATTGCATTTTAGCTAAAAGATCGCACAACAAAGCAAGCGGCGACATTACCACTACCACCAGGCTCTCATATACCACCAGATGACGTACTGCTAAACTCAGATATAAAATATTTAATATACACCTCTACTATGTGCAGAATACACCAAATGGCATCACCGCTATAGGCTCGCCCATCATCAGATGAAATCGCCTTTGCAATGCTCGATGAGAGTTTACGCAAGTTAGATACGAGATAAATGAAAGTGACCTAAGAAAAATAAGTAAATAGATCTGAAACATTAATTTGCAATTTCTCATAAATATAATGCATAGTTCATCAAAACTTGACCTACATCGCTTCGTTTATAGCTGATATCAAATATAAAAAATTTATATATATAAAAAGTTTTCTTTTTTTTTGAAGGAGGTAAAATAGTCCGTCATTCTGTATATTTGTCGGGGCAGTGATGGATTTGTAACTTATGTTTTCTTTTGTCATCGTTTTTATTTACGCTTTGTTTTAAAAGTAGACAACAAAGTAACTGCATGTTGACTAAGTGTTGGAATTTTTAAGTATCTCTTTGTTTTAATAGAATTAATGGAGTTGCAATAGACGACTAATGGGTGTAGTCTGATTATCATAAGGGAAAAGAAAAGACTTGTCAAGATTTACATACTGAAGAGTAATTGTGTGGATGTAAGAACTGAAAGCCAGGAAGAGAGTTTTCACCTTTATTTTTTTTTTACATCGGTTTTAGAGACGATGGGAAACTGCTGTCTCTGTTTTAATTACACTTAAGGTAATCTACATGACCTAGGTTATATATACCTGTTCCCTGATGCGTAATATACTCCACAGGAGTAATTCAGGAATTCGATCCCAGTGCAACTTTCTCTGGAGGATTGTTAAAACAGTGCAAGCGACGTGTCAGTTGAAAATTTAATTATTATGCGTTAGTTCAGGTTTTCGTGACAAAGTCACCAAAATTGCAGAACTAATGCCTGTATAATGCAAACAAAATTACGCGAAAGTTAAATCCTCTCCACTGCGGTGTCGTTAAAAGCCCTCTTTATTTCGGTATTTAATAAATCTCAAAAATAATTGAATGAAAAATATTTACCCTCATTAAAATAGAACACTTCTTGAAATTTGACGGTTAAGATTTTCAGATAAAATTGTGATTTTTTTTGTCTGTAAAAGACTGAAACTAATGTACGTATATATGACAAAAATTAAAAATGGTAATTAAATATTACCACCCCCCCGCCCCCCAGCAGAACTGTATTCCGAAACTTGTCACATGCTTCGGAAACTTTCGGAGGTTTTCGTTCATGTTCGGACGTTATTAGACCATCCTTGTATTCCAATCATTATTTCTTTTATGGCCGGGCTACTGTGCAGTATATATGAATAGATCGTGTTACCTTCAGCCACTGTATGCTTTTATCTGTTCTTGATGTAGACTTTGCTTTTAAACGTTAGCGATGTATGTAAGATTGAGGAGAGGCCATAGTTACGGGCACGCATGCTCAGAAGGAAAACGGATGTGAAGAATGCAAACGAATATACTGTTGCAGTGTTAACTCAAACCCTCACGACTCATTGAAAACTGAACCAAATCACGTCGTACTTTGATATGGGATATCGTTCCATGCATGGAAGTATCGTCCTTGAAATTTGGTGTTCATAGTGCCGGTGGAACCTGCTTACTAGGAGTTAACTTCGAATAAACAAAGTTTGCACACTGTTGATATGCGTATCCGTTTTCCTAGCCCTTTGACATTATATCGTTGTAGCACTTTATCAATAATGGCACACACAGCACCCACGGACCATCACACTAAACTATCTATACCTTGTAGCTCAAATCCGAACGATCAACATACGAAAACTTGTAAATGCCACGATGGTCAATCCGATACGGAATCTACGATGTGGTGTACCCTGTATGTACTGGGCGGGGTGGGGGGGGGGAGGAAGGGGCTCGAGGGTTGTTACTTTAGTGTGAAAGTAAATAGTGAGATAAATGGTGGACAGTGCATGCTACTCTCATATGTTGGTAACGCCACGGTACTCCGTGTCACTCGTCACTTAACTAGAAAGGGAAGAGCTCCCTCACTTTTTAATGCAGGCGCCCCAGCATACACCATTTGCATTAAAGGGGCTCATTGAGTTGATATCACTAAATATTGCGGTGATTTTGAAGTATACAAACACAAGAAAATACTCACAATTAGCATAATTAATCAAGTTTCACATCCAATAGTTATATGAAAACTGTTATTTTTTTTCGAATTTTTGACCGTTACTTGCTCTGATTGTGTGCATGTGAATGTACTAATGTGAAAATGTCTGGTCACAAAGTTTCAAAAACCAAATCTAATCGTTGGTTACTCACTAACTAATGTTCCAATGTATGTAAAACTTTGGGATCCTTTTAGTTTGACTGTTTGTCATTAGTATGTGAAGGAAACTTGACCGGTTTAGAAAAATTGAGTGAATTTCACAAAACAACTCAATGAGCCTCTTTAACATATACACATTACATTCCCGCATTTGAGGCCCCTTCATCCTTAACAGATACAGAGCCGTACAGTCTCTATCAACGACTCTGCTTTATGTATTTCTCCTACCTACCACAAGTGTATAGAGCTAAGGGTCTTGCTTACCATGTCCCTGCTAAATTTCTATCCACCTCATTATGAAAGTTTGAGCCAGAAGATGTTTTGGGTGGTGCAGTGATGGTTCGTGGGCACCCCCTCCCCCGAAAATTCCCCTAACCCTTTCCTTAATCCTTCTCCTTAACTCTTTTCCTGGAGGAACTGTCAGACGAGAGTTGTCGGAGGTGAAATTCTCCGGGATTGGATTTGAATTGTTCGGGTAGAAATTGTCCGGGTGAGCTTGCCAAAGAGGAATTTCTTTCGCAGGGAAAATTGTCAGAGGAATGTCCTGCCGGGGGGGGGGGGGGGGAGTTGTCAGTCACGGTGGTGGTCACCCTTTCATCTTTGAGAAAGATCCGGGAGAGAAATGACACCATTGCATCTTCGAATTTCTTTTAAAAATTCTGAAAACTTTACCCAAATGGTCATGAATTTCACTCCATCTGTACTTATAATTGCACACGTCGACATCCAACCGAAACCAATGATGATAATACCTTTGTGACACCAATCTATTTTCTACATAGCGCCACGCTTACAGGGGCCCTTTTGTCAACCAGGGAGGTGCAATTACTGATTCGAAGAAAGGTTGTTGTTTTTTAAAGGGGGAATTCTGTGATCAGAGCATCCATTAGACTTGAAGAACGTAAAAACCGTTTTTTTTTTTTGGGGGGGGGGGAGGGTGGAGGTGGGGGTTCACAGCATCCCGTACATTGACAATGTATTAATCATCATTACATTACATAGTATTCTGACATGTATGGAACTATGGTCAAATAATATGTACATTGCGAAGAAACCCATTTGGCAAAACAAAAGAAAAAAAGAACAATGAGGTCACTATTTGACGGCCATTTTCGGCAGCGGATGTAGATAAAGATAATATCGAAGTACACTGTATTATAAGCAGGCCGAATACTCTACAAGAACAAGGGTAAATGCATTTACATTGAACTTGACGTTCACTAGCGTCGTGTTATTACAAGTCGAAGACGTAGAGTAGGTGACGCAGTTATTTGGGTTATCCTCTTCACACCCCCCCCCCCCTTACACACTTTCCCATTTCTACTTGTGGTCCACCTTTTTCACATAATTGAATATATTTTTTCAGAAAGATCTATCAGACATGACTGTATGACTGTACGGCGGATGTGTCCCTTAAGACGACTACTCCCACTCTCCATTAGGTTTCAGTAGGGTATACGGTCCTGTTTGAGTGGAAGCAAATAACATACTGTACTATGGTACACTTTTTTTTCCACAGTGTCGTACAATTTATCATTTTGTTTTTTAGTATCCTGTTTGTAACACCTTTAAAGGAGAAGGAAGTCCTGTCAATATATTTATCAAAATAAAGCAAAAGTACTTGGCCAATATCTTCCCAAAGTTTCATTCAGAGATATTGTTTCCTATCCAAGTTACACACTTTTTGCAATTCAGAGAAGGGTGCTGCATTTGTGCCTCACTTGAATGTATAAACCAACTTGAGAAAGTCGAATAGTGATGTCACAAAACCGCTGATAGCAGGAATTATAATGTAATTCTTTGTTTTCTTTACCTTTAATCTCTATAAATCCGCACACACTTGTACACCGTTTGTGTCGAAGTACTGAGGTGTATCATGCAATAACCAAATCATTAATACTGTGATTCGAATCTGTGCATAACTGTTACAACATATACTGACAATGAAATATAAAGCAAAACTTTTGAATCATATGTGGGCTGGTGATGTCATCACAATCTCAAATGGCAGTTTCCTGATTATCTTTTATGAACATTCAAATTGCAATATCTTGGGAAAGTAAACAACATATTTGAATGAAATTTGGTGATGGTGTTCACCAAATATTAGTCTCTCATTTATCTTTTTCAAAGTCCTGACTCTCCTTTACCTTTAAGTGGTGATCCGTTATTGGATACCCACTGTCACCAAGCGACCAATGACCGTGCTATCAAATCTTTGGCTAGATATAACAATAATAATAATAACAACAATAATAATAATAATTGAGAAAGTTTCCAAAAGATACACACACAGTACATGCAGATGAGACAAGAAGGTCCGACACACAAGTCTTCCGACTTGTTAGGCCTACATGTGAAGAGAAACCTCCCTATACGTGATCTGAGTGTACGTATGTCAGTAAACTGGTCGGAACCGTCCAATGACGTCACTCAGCTAGACTTCCAACAAGAATTCGACAGTTCCGGACAGACAATTCGAGTTATGTATGAGTTTTGACACTGTATACTGTACATGATGTCCATGGCGGGAACATGCAACTACGAAAACTCTCCTACAGTCTAGAAATAGTTCTCGACCCACGAGACCCACACATCTACTCGCGACCCGGCAACAGAAATCAGCTGGCGACTCACATTTGGGTAGCAAGTCACTGATGTTCATTATGGTTCTGACACTAAGGTTCCGTTTGCGACTGATCTTACACCGACCCTGGGGATTGCAGTACGTATAAGTACTACCACGCGTGATAGTATATTTAAGTAGGAAACATCTACAGGACATTAGTGAGTCCATATATGATAAATGTCATTATGTAAAAAAAAAGCTAAACCACTTATCAGTGATTAATACATGATCTCAAAAATAATAAAATTGATAAATTGATTGAGCTGAAAATGAGACTGAAACTGAAGGAAACATTTTAAAGAAATTGCTTCCAAATTCATTCTAAAACTGCCAAAAGAGTGAGCACAAAAATTTTATATCTACATCAAGTGATAGTGTAAAAAAACATTGTGATAGCTAAGTAGCAGCGAGCAATTCCAACTGAACGGATTAATTTTTAACCCTCTACTTATAGGCATTCCTGATATGCTAGCAACCGATATTAAAGCATCCTTTGTACCGTGGACTGGCTTCCTGCTTGGCCTCACAAAACTGAAGCAGAAGTTACACGAATGATAAGAAGAATACACATATTTAGTGTGTCCTTGGTTCTTCCCTCTCTGTTGTTGTACGTTAATTACCCTGCCTCAGTCGGTTAGACCGTCGCGTGGACTTTGTGAGGGATTCCCCGTCTGTCAATATTGGTTTGACCCACTGAGAATGCCAGCGGTGAGTCAAACCATGCAAACAATTGCCTTTGTTTTATTTAACCCACCTCAGTGAGTTGAAACAAAAAGAGTCAACAAGCTGAAAGGTCTGACAAATGTGGGAATGTATTTAGTATCATAACAGTTTCTTCGATGTCCGTGATTAATCCTAGCAATAGCAATTATCCCCCTTTCACGGAAATCGACTAGCCAAACATCACGAACGACGTGAAAACGGAAATACTTCCACCCGCGGCTGTGCACTCACGCTCTGTTAGTACGTTTTCAAAGAGTTGGCGGCTGGAAGTGTCTGTAGATCGTGTAAGTCTATGCTGATACAGTGTGCACTGTACTTAGAACTGTAACCTGCAGCGATGTCCACGATGGATTGGCAGGAATACCCATGGAGATATGCCTTTCTCTTATCTTCTGCGATAAACATCAGTGTAGCTTCTTATTTTTCATTTTACATTGTGATGGACTTTATAATCAGCAAATGCTTCAAGGATGACCAGTGCCTGAGAAAAGCCCATAGGAAGACACCCAACTTCATGCGTTGCTAGTAAGTTATACTTTGAATTTATTTAGATTTTGTTCATATTCTCATCCCTTAGTTCTTAATAATGAAATGCATGCATCTTTTGCATATGTAAACGTAGACATTGTTATAATGTCGCTCTGTCTGCCAAAAACACACACACACACGCACACACAAGTTGATTCACCAGTGCTGGATGATGACACAGTAGACGGGAAATTCCCACTAAAGTCCAACCTAACTTGTCATCAATCAGGTTCTATCATACGTCCAGCTCACGGAATCTCTTAAGGATTCAAATAACACTATCATAAGCCTGTGTTTATATTGTTTCACTGCTCTCCTGTGTCATACTTTCTTTCCCAAGGACAGGCACATACAAAAATATATTGTTTCCATATTTTTTTTTCATACTCTCATATCTCACTTATTTCATATTTACTTGAAGTCTCATTTTTTCTACTTTCCTTTCTTTCCTTTTTTTCTTAAGTTGTTCAATTAAATTTCTGTGTGCAGGTAGTGTCCGAATTTGTAAGACAAACGATGCATTTTTTTATGTATTTACCAACTAATGATTACAGTTACTCATTGTACTGTTTGATTTCGCTGAAGAAGGTTCTAGGGGAACCGAAAATTCGAAATCCGAAAAAATAAATTCGTAATTTTTTTTACTCCTTCAGTCAAGCAGTTATGCTACTTTCTGCAATCTTTCTTGTTTTCTTTTTTAAACTTGGAGTATACGTGGGGAAGAACAAACAGCGTTTATACGAAGACAGTGTGTGTACCTAGTCTTTTTAACGCATATTTCGAAAATGCTCTAAAACCATGCTTGTCATGAGTTGCATCCGTTATCACATAGACATAATGCGCTCACTAGAAACCCTTATAATAGTAGTAAATTCAAAAATTTCAATGTAGCGACCGAAATGAGCGTGGCGGACGAATTTACTCGATCAACTAAAACTGCTTCTGACCCTCACACCAGATGACAACTTGTATTTCTTGTAACATTCAAGAACAAACAAAGATTTGTAATTTGAAGGTCAATCCGCCACCACTACTTATGGCACTGGGTACCAGTAACTAGCCATGGTAACCTGCCGCTATAGGAAGGAAATATACGTGGTCCACCGAGGAAACAAACGTGACAAATGTGGGTGAACTCGGGTTTTACAGGTCTGTCTTAAGTCGTATCTCTGTAAGGATTTTGCCGGGCTTTATGCCGCCTGCGTTATATCCTATATTGCGATATTATTATGGGCCGATGTAATACACAACTTGCGAGTACGTGCAATACAGAGGAGAGATCACGAAATATCACGTCACATCGTACGTTTACCCACGTACTGAATGCAGACTATATGAAAAGGTGCGTTTGTCTTTGAAATATATTCAGCCCTAGACAAGTTCCTTATTTAAACAATAAAACTATTTGAATAAAATTTATTGTCTGCATGGCAATGACTTCGCTGAAACAGTCGACTAAGTAAAGGTCGCCGAAAAGGAAAAAAAAAAGAAAATGGAAAGAAGGCTCAAACCACCCGGTATGTGATCTTTGGACTATCGTATTCACATCCTTGTTTGTAATTTCCAGTTTGATCAGTGGGTGATTTCATGGCTATATATGACAGTAAACGACCAAAGTCAATGAGGAAAATCACGCGACTTGGAAACTGAACAAGGTCCTCGGAGAACATATGTCGATCCTTTATACATATACAGTATGGGCTCATTTGATAGATCTCGATTTTGAAAAAAAAAAAGGATAGGTATTAAAGGACTGATGTTTGTCAAAAGGTCATCAACGTTTACCTAGCTTAGCTCTGCCTGTAAACGCCAATGACCTTCAACCAGCAACGTTCCATCCGTAAAGTTAGGGATAGGAATGAAATACATGCTCATGAATATTATCTAGGGGACGTCATAAGGAAAATTTAAAAATAATGTCACCCCCCGCCCTCTCCACCTCTCTCTCTCTCTCCACTGGGGCACTTTCTGACAGAATCTACCACGTGTGGATCATTATTTAATCTAAATTTGATGTGTATGTATGCTTACACCCGATTTGGAGAAACAAAGAGCAAGGAACTATGTAAAATGTATACGTCACAACTGCGGTACCTATATATCCCCCTTTAAAGTCCACAAAGAGGCTTTTCAGGGAAGGATTAAGATACATGGTGGTATCTGTTTCTCTCGGGTAGTTTTGCCTCCGAATAAAAGGAGAGACGGTGCCAAGATTTATATAGCAAATGACCTAAGGGCAAAATTGACCAACAATACACAAGTGCAGTCACACAACAGTTGCGTAGTTGTGAAACAAAATACAAATTATATCGCGTACCTAAGTATACAATTCCATGTGTTATGTCTGCTCGTGTTCGACAATTACATAAGTTTCATCCCAAAATGAGAAATATGATGCATAAACTTCAGTTAATGCACGGTCCAGCGTGTTTTCAGTAGCGTTTAATAGTTGCACCGTGGCTGATTGCATACTGTGTTGTATCGGTACACATTCATGTTTTTTTTTTCGTTAATTACCACTTGATAAATCGTTCCAGGTTGAGGCATACTGTCATACAGCATGCGTAAACAAAATTCGTACCCACAAACAAAATCCCTTCCCCGTTCGAGTTGAGATGTTAATGTTTGCTTTTGTTTTTCTTTCCTTTTGCAAATATGCGAGGAGAGCTGACCGTGGTATACAATAGTACCATAGAAAACAAACCGCATTAAACAAAAAAAAAAAAAAAAAGGAAATAACCTCACCTTCCACCTCGAAGTTATAAATACTACGATCAATCATTAAAAGTCACCTGTAAAATGAAGGCCCTCAGACGATGCCAGTCATGTGCAAAGGGGGGAAGTGGTATCCACACTGTCAACATTCTGTGTTGATCTTTTCTTTATATTCTCAGTCCAGGACTCATTGAGACTACCGGGTTACATGACTGTTCTCACAGCATATGGTATTTTAACCCCTCCCCCCCCCCCCCCCCCACACACACACACACAATCAGATATAATCTCATAACAACGCAAAGACAGTTAATAGGTTTTTATATGTTTGTATGTTAGTCTAAACCAAGCCCACGCCATCTTGTTTCGGGATAGAAGGGCCTCATTGAGTGGATATCAGTTAGTTTGCAATGACGATTTTGAAAGGAATAAAAACATGAAAACATTTATAATTAGCATAATTTGTCAAGTTGAACATCCATAGTCATGAAAAAAAAAAAACTGGCAAACTTTTTGAACTTTTTACACTTTCTTGCACTGTCTGTGTGCATTAGAAGTATTAATATGAAAGCTTCTGGGCACGAATTTTCAAAAACCAAATTGAATTATTAATTACTCACTCATTTTTGTTCCTTGTGAAACATTGGGATCCCCTTAGTTTAACCATTTGTCATTAGTATGTTTAGAAATTTTGAATGGTTTAAAAATATTGAGTTAATTCCACGAAACAACTCACTTTTCTTCAATGAAGTCAACAGCTTATACTTAAAGCAAACCTGACTGGAGTTTGGTATAGAAAGCCTACTATAAGCAGTGGGTGTACGTTTACCATCTTGCAGTACTTAATTAGCTGCATGGTTGTTGTTGTTGTTGTTGTTGTTAGCTATACCATAAATAGAACCGAAACCAGTGCCAGCCTTGAGAGGTAGGCCTATATTGTTGTATCATATATGTGCGGACCCGACCATATACCACTTACCTTTTAAGATGCCAATCTAGACATAATAATGACAATAACAATTTATTGTAACATCGCTGCGTTGAATCACTTGACAACAAAGGACCTCTTGGTGACGTCACCTATTCATAGCACCATTTTTTTGTCGCCGTGGGTATAGGGCGGTCTGCTCCATATTTCATTATTGTGTATTAGCAACCAGGCGTGAGACAAACTGGGTGTAATTATATCGTAAATAGTGAGCCGACATGGCCACCATATCAGGCATCAGGCATACACTACAGGCATGTACGATTAAGGAAGCACACTCACTGAGGCCCACGCTATAATGTTTTGATCGTACTTTTCACGACTGCTACACAGGCGTGGTTCTAGGGACAACACCTTTTCTTTTTTCGAGGGGGGGGGGGGGTGCTAATTCACATTTTACCATATAAGAGGATCAGTTGGCGTAGTACCAAAAGAAATTTTTGACAATCCCCCCCCCCAAAAAAAAAAAAGCCTCCACTTTGTAGGAAATGGCACTTCTTTGACCTCGTTAAAGACATCCAGACTTTATGCAACACTCTTCAAAAAAGGTAAATGATACTTTATGTAAAGCATTTGTCCATCTTCTTTACTTAGGACCTAGGTCCTCCCCCACCCCCGTAGAACTGCACTGCTGCGAAACACGCCCGTCTTTGTGTTCTGCCTTCTTTTGTTGCACATGTATTCATACATTCTGTATTCATTTTACTCTGTGATTAAATAACTGTGATAAGTAATTAAGTAATTGATACTTTTACATTAAGTGTGACTGTTTACTGGACTTATGGTTGTGCCATAGATGTACGCCGGGGATGTATTGTGTTCGTTATTGTATAGTTTGAGTATCATTTTACTGCAAGACAATTCCACTTACGTAACCGTCAAATTTCTTCTTGATCCCAGTTGATCCACAGTACAAAAAATCAAATCAAACAGCTGAGTAAATGTCGGATACACGACGCAATGACATTGTAAACGAACTAAAAATTTGGATATTGGATAAATAAAATGGAACGGTGAACAAGAAAAGGTTTTGAAAATCTGAATGTAACACTGTATTCACACTGAGAGAAAGTTCTTACATACAGCATATCTATCTACCACTGTGGCGCATAATGCAGTGACCACATATATAGGCCTGTGCAGTGTAGTGAACCCATATAGAATGCAGTGATCACGCACAATGTAGTGACCACATACACTGCACTGATACACACAATATAGTGATCACATACAATTTAGTGACCATGCACATACAACGTTGTGACCACATACAGTATTAGTTACTTCATACCCTGTAGCGAACACGTACTAGTGACCACATGCAATGTAATGGTAACATATTACCGGTAGTGTTTCATACCAGTTTCACCTAGGTTTTGATATATATGATCGAATCCAATAATTTGGACGATATTTTGTCCTTTAATACACAATATCGGGGACCTAGTGCCGTTACTTGGAAACCAGCGCTGATGAGAGAAACTACACGTCACCATGGAGTGGCCAAATGGAAGGATTTTTGTCATAATGAAATGACACAACGCGACGTTTCTGTTGCTTGTAGCGGTTTTATTGAGCAAAGTCCATCAATATACTAGGCTGTTTCTGTAGTTGTCACTGATGATGCACCATTAATATATAAATATATGGGATACGTAATCGGGACAACCATACATGGGGATAGTCCCTGTCCTGACTTTTATGTACACATATAGATCGAGGAATGTTTAGTATTGCGCACTTTTTTTTCTTTCCTTTTTTTTTTCTTAGGAAGGCCTAATTTAATGCGATGTTATTTTTTCAGCTAGACGACGGGAAAAAGAATTTCCTCAGGTATAAGAAACCACCGTCTGACACACTACTCGATGAAATGTACGGCTTCCTTTATCTGGATCCTGCACGCACATACCAGACTTCCGCTTGACACGTCTGGGTATTGCATGTCCTTTAAAGAAAAATGGCGCTATAATCTAAAATCCCTGGCTCTGTATGACTGATACCCTAGCAAGCTGTCACATTACATACACAGGACCTCCCGTCACAATCCTGCTCATTCGCGTTTGTTCGTTCTCGCGGCATGCACGGACGCTAAGTCGGTTCACATGTAGAGGCGGATCCAGGGTGAGGGTGCACGTGCGTCCCCCCCCCCCAAATTTCCGAAATTGATCAATTGTGCCTTTTAATAATCTATCGCAGATATCTCACTGTTCCTCTTTTCGTCATGGTGTTGGTACAGAAACTCGTACACCATATTGAGAGCATCATTTTTATGTAAGGCCTAAAACCTTCAGATGGAAGACACTCCCACAATGTATGAATCTAGCGCACCCCAACAAAATTCCAAAATCCCCTAATTATCATGTTCACAGCGCTTCGACAATACACGCTACATGACCTCGGTAATAACATGTCCACGAATGCGGTGTTGCATGCAACAGATACATAACTTTGGCGGAAATCGATGGCGACGTACGTGACTCAGAGCTGATGCGACGGCACAAAATATGAATGTTGACAAAACCGTGTGGTCACATGATTGATAAATTGTGAACGTAAACCGTTGACTGTCAGTTTACATCAAGATCTACTTTACGCTGTCAGGTGACACATGAGGTTTAGTCCATGACGTACCTAAAGAAAGCAACCGCGCTTTGCGTGAAGGTTTGCCAAACTTTTACGTCCTCCTGCCAACATCCATAAACGAGCTTTTTTTTTTCACAGATACGCATTCGTTTACATGCGATTATGCTTGGTCTGCTGATTGGTATCGCTGATTTGCAGTGCTATATCAGCATTCACTCCTATTAAAATCGAGTAACTAGCAATTACACATAGTTTATATGTAAAGTTCCCCCCCCCCCACCTTCATCTCCCCATCCCGTCTCCCTGCATTATTTGGAGTTGCGTTTCCTCTAGTGAGAAAATCAGGAGGATCATTAAATGCGCATGCGTCGAGGCTGATCACCGTATTTACTTCACTGGCACCAGCGCTCATTCCTGTGGGATATTGGTTTGGCAGGGGTCGCAGTACAATTTGGGACATTACCAAGCTTCCTATTTAAATTTTCGCTTTTGTGTGTGTGTGTGTGTGTTCGAAGTTGCATCCAGGGCGTCACTGGGAAAAGGTCCATTATCAGCTTTTTATTTTCGACACGTACGGTAGATTCAGTTACGAGGTCAGAATATAAGAAAATGGAGTGGATACTTACCAATATTCGAGGGAATTCACGGGTTGGAATGGCCTTTGTAAGGGCTAATCGGCCATTAAGGCTCATTACATGTAATGCAAGTCTAAATTATACCTACTTGTTTCTTCTTTTACTTCACCAGCCCTCCTCTCCTTTATAATTTCTTTAATCTACCACCCAAAAGACATAAAGCTCCCCACATAGGGCTCCCCCACTTTGTGCGTTACCTCTTTTTCTGTGTTATCATGCCCCTGATCTGCTCTTGTGAATGCTGTATCGATGATCCTGACTAACGGAGTCTAGGGTTGGAACCTCGGTAGGATCGGGGACGGGCACGGTGGCGGTGAAAGTGAGATCGATTGGAATTTGCTGCGGGATGGACTTGGTTACTTTCCGGTACTTTATGTCAGTATGGACTCGTTATCGATGGTGGGGGACTGGTGATGGTTGTGACTCTTCAGTCCTCACTAGCTGATCATGATAAACATCTATAATTGACTTGATTAGAACCCCCCCCCCCCCACTTTAGCAAGGGCTGTTGTATTTGAGGGTACGAAAGTTATTGATCGCGCTTCTTTGGGAGGGGTTTAAACGCTCCAGATTTAAAATGGGGATATCTTGACCATAATTTAAACTACATGCCGGGTATATACACGATTTTGGATAAACCTTTTGTATATATTGCTTTAAATCGGGTCTTTGCGCTGGTATTTGTCACGTGACCCCTTTCCTCCCATAGCTACGGCCTCGTGACTAGGTACACCGTGACAAATATCATGTAACAAAATGTGGTACCATGAATTGTGGGCAGGGTCAATGTGTAGATGGAGAATAGTGTCGCATTTGTGATGTCATTTCATTAGCTTGTTGTGAACTGGGATGCGAGAACTTTGCGGTAATCCTTTGCGGCGACACTCAAGTTCACCTTGATAACTCTGACAGCGATCACACGTGCCAAATGAGATCACCATGGCAACTCAACATTCTCGATAAACCAAAACGGGGAAGTGATTCAGTTGTATTGTTGTTTCAGTCGGATCCGTCAAGAAACAACCGAAACAAATATCTTCAAAGAGGCCACGGTTAATACAATAGTAATTTGTTTGGGTTCAAGTCTTCACTGAGCAAAAAAAGAATAAAAGAAAGCAGAAATAAAAACATAACAGGTTTTAAACAATAACTTTTTCCCCCAGGGTTCGTCCCTCGGGTCTCGTAAAACCGAGGAGCCAAAAGTGCGGTTTCACCGGGGCAAGGTAATAACCCATCGTTCTACAGCAAAAGTATAGGTAGAGCTAAATTTAGACCAAAAGCGACCCCTCCTGCAGCCAATTAAAAACTCGATGTAAATGTGTTGAATATTCATCGCTGATTGTGACAAGGAAAGGGTTACAACATCTGAAATCATATGCGTTCCAAAATTTCAAATTGTACTAATAGTCCGGCACAGAGAGTAAAAGAATTCTTTTTCGAAGGGCTCACTGAGTTGACCTCCTGTATTTTGTGGCAAGTTTGAGCTAAACCATTGCATGCCAATACTTCTCATTAAATACGATAGTCATTCATCTGTTCCCTACATTTACAAAAAATGAGAGAAATTGTAGCTTGACCAACAGGGGGTTCCTTCTATGGTTAATACCCTAAAGACAATAAAAAGTGTTTGGTCACAGATTTGCAACAAGTAAATTTGATTGCCAGTGACCCTTCCATCGCTGCTTCAGTCGTGTCAGATGTTCAGAAACTCTTAGTTTGACCATTTACCCTCAGCCAATGAATAATACTCAACGGGTGTGACAACATATTTGTGAACCAACTCACTGAGCCCCTTTAAAATATTGGATAATTCGAAAGATATCACGGGAAGATATGTGACGTTGTTAAAAATTAAAATAGACACTGGCATAAAAAAACAAGCAAAGACATTTACATCATAGAAATGTGTCAGTTCAAGCTAAATGCCCGTATTACATAAACCTATGGAGGTTTTGCAAGTGACGTCATAATAACCATTAGCAACTGTTGTTACGCCGCCATACTGGATGGAATCAGTTTTTCGTGTAGCTCGTACCAAGCCATGCTGTTTCGGTAACACTGCGTGGTGGTTGGTTAGTTTGGTTATAGTTTTCATTGTGTAACCAGTCATAGAAGGCAAATGGTCCTTATTATCTGCGTAGCCGTAGGCTGTATGAATCGGAGAGGCAAGACGCCTACTCTGACCGGGGAGTTGCTACTTAACCTCTGACGTTTCACCGATTTCCTGCAGATGAAGAAAGAAGCAGATGCGTTGGTAATACGCAGCTGTACATAACCGTACGGTACAATACAGCGCGGCACATTGTTTTGTTTTCCATCCAATAAGGCACTTCCATGACGTCACAGCAAAACCTTTATAGGCCTGTGTATGAAGTATACCACTGGAGTAGCCGCCATGTTCTACATTTCTTGTGTAGGTGTCTTTGATTTGAAATTTGTAATGAGAGACTTCTTTGCTCATGAAAAACGCAAAACCATGCAGCAGGTATATGGATTCAAGATTGGAATATTAAGATAACTCTCTCTTTATAGGTGAAAACCATATCTCAACAGGGAGTTGATGAGCTCAAAAGCATGTTCTATTTGGATGATTTGAATTTAAGCAAATGTCTTTTTTTTCACAGTTTCTCTGTACGTTGTGTCATACCATGCAGCCATGGTAACTGAGCATTATTTGCATTTCCTTATAATCCTTACCTTCTTACGAGAAATATGACTTTTTCTCAGAGAAAATATAAATTAACTTAGCTCAATCTAGTACAAGAAAGCCCATTTAAATATCAACGGTGTCAAATCTTAAGGTTAAAGGGATTGGCCACTGATGAAATGTGATATATCACAAGAAAAATGGGAATATTTTTCTCATGTTTGTTGGTAAAAGACATATGTCAATAGCACATTCCGTTCGGAAGTTATGTCTTTTTATAGACTTACCCACCTCAAAAATGGGTACATTTCATTATGGTAAACTGTGATGTCACCCAGGCACTTGGAAATCCTTTGTATAACGCATATAATTAGCATAATTAATCAAGTTTTACATCCAATAATTATGTAAACTGTCCATCTTTTTTTCCAATTTTTGACTATGACTTGTACTGGCTGTGTACGTATGAACTAAGTATTAATGCGGAAAGTGTCAGGTCATGAATTGTCAAAAGCCAAACTGAATAATTAATTCCTCACTCATGAATGTTCCTTTGTATGTGACACCTGGGCATCCTCTTAGTTTGACTATTTGTCATTACATGTGAATAAAACTTAACAGGTTTAGGAAAATTGAATGAATTTTACGAAACAACTCAATGAGCCTCTTTAAGTTTCACACTTGGAAGCTCCTTGAAAGTTTTTTTCTTTTTTTATTTAGAAAAAGCTTTTAAGGCATTTTAGTCTACGTGTCATGACCCCTTTAAGACCCCACTTATCACTCTTGCAAAAATGAGACAAAAATATATCGGTTTGTTGATATTGCTTGTTACTAGAGTTTTAAGAGACCTGACGGTAATCCATGAGTACCGTATGCCGATTCGTCGTTCTTCACTGAGAAAGAACACCTGTTCGATAACTTTGCATTAGAATTAACGCAAGTTAGAGTTAGAACGACGGCTGCGTGTGAGATATAACACGCAGCACCGTAAAATCCAGTTGTTTACATTGAAATAGTTCCATTGCATATTTCTATGGTTTGTTTTCAGCGGATTCATCTTTATTATGTTTGTTTTGAAAGCATGCAGTGCGTGATATTCCAACAATGGGTTTAACAGTACCGTTAATAGGCATACTTTATGTATAAGGCAGGCACAGTGATTCAGCACATCGGGACAGACCCCGCGGTAATCGCAATTACATAGCTTACATATTATGTCTTAGCGTTTAATTAGACCCACGATTAGTTGTTTTCTTTGCATTACAAACACGTCCTTGATAAGAAGAAATTCACATCGGAGTTGACTATACCTCCATCATGAGAGGTGTGCTTTCCGGAGTTACGACAGTTTAGAAACTTATTACAAACTTACAACAGATATTGGTGACGTCTAGCATTTATTCCTTATTGGTCTGGATAGTATCCGTCTAGACGCTTTTAAAGAGGCATTCAGATATTTTTTTTCTTCCGCAGTGGGGGGGGGGGGGGGACTCTGAAACAGGCCACTGTTCCTTCATTTTGTTCTTTGACCATTTGTCATTACATGTGAATAAAACTTAACAGGTTTAGGAAAACTAGGGTGAATTTTACGAGACAACTCTCTGAAACAGGCCATAGTGTTCTTTCATTTCACTCTTATGCCTATACTTATATACTTAGATGTGCTCCTTAAATCTTAAACACCAATCCACTATAAACGATCCACTATAAACTCGATTAATTTAATATATATATATATATGTATATATATATGTATGTATACATTTATACATACATATATATAAATATACATATATATAAATATACATATATATAAATATACATATATATAAATATACATATATATGTATATATATAAGAAACTGACAGATATCGATCTAACATTTGTGTCAATTTCAGGACATGTGTCACTGATCTCTGTATAGACGGACACACCGGGTGGGCCATATGTATATAGCTATGTAAATGGAGGGAACAGACCAGTGGATGCCAACAGACCGGCTACAAGTGCGTAGTAACAGTGACAGTCACAAATACGGGGATTCTCTGCTAATAACGGCAACTAAACTCTAGTAGGTCTGTATACTAAAGTACTTCTTTTGGAAACATCGCAGGAATAAGAGGACGTGCTTCTTAAACGAGGGGTTCTCCGTGGTCTTTCCCATGATTCCAAGAAATCGAAATTGATCAAGGTGTGTTTTAATAGGCCTACATGTAAGCTGGCACGTTTATTACCCAGTAACCCCTACTCCTCTCGTAATCCTGCAGTATAGTGATCACCTGACAACTATAAGTGCGCTGACACTGTATATATATCGCGACACACATTTTTAGCTATTTACAGCGCGATAGCAGGCAATATAGTTTAATTGAGCTGGAAGAGTCTATCGAAACCCCCGGATGATGGATTTGATAGTTCAAGGAAACCTTATACTTCTTTACATTTAGTTAATCATATAAATATTAAAATGATCACCACAAATGTCATACTGTTGTCAATATGGTGGGACGAGGAGGAGGTGAGGGGGCGGGTGAGAAGCCATGCCATTTCATAACTAGAAGTATTGAACTTGCAGGCATGTACATCGAAGCCCATTCGGACTGTGGACGTATATGCTGCATCCCTGATTGCAGATCCGCCCAGTAACACGTACGGCTCAGGCTGCGAGATAGGTACATCTAAAATGAGATTGACAAGCTGTAACAAAAAAAAATAAGTGTGGCCTAGATGGTATAACGGCACGCACGTAGAGCCACGAATATGTATGGCTCCGAGAACGCACACGGAAAACAACCAGAGTGAAAGAAAACTCACACATGCCAAGTAATGCCTGCATACAAATTAACCCACAAACTGTTAAAACCGAAGCGGGAGTAATGCTAGGCCTAATATACTCCGCAACGGATTCTGGCGGTAAAGATACTTCTTCAAGTAGCGAAGTCAAAAGAAGGAACACAATAATCTCACTAACATGTCGTTGTTAGTAGCATGGTAGTTATCAGTACAGTACACGGCTACTAGGCAGCTTGCGCATTAGCTGCATATGCCACTGTCAGTGCCAGTTTGAAGCTACAATGAACAGAGTGCTACTAGGTAGGTGGAAACGACTTGAAGCAATCAATGCCCCTCCCCCTCCCCCTTTTTTTCCCTGAGTGAAAGTCAGTAGTATTTCGAAAGAGTCAGTCGGTATCACTATGATAGAATTCAAAGGATCTTGCAGGCAGGTTAAAATGGCGATTAGCACCTAAAGGCTGTATTGCATCACCCTAAGCTATATTTTTACCTCCCTGAAAGGAAAATTCTCAACTGGTTCTAAGTTACAGTACTCTTAGATTGCCAGCAAATTCGAAAGATGCAGAGCAGCTCGTATTACACAGCGTACACAGGGATCAATTGGTTTGATTACACATGTGAAGGAATGTAAGACAGGCTGAGGGAGGGACTAGAGGTAGGTGGTTGGGAGAATTGGAACTGTCTGGGGTGATGCATTACAGCCTTTAACAAAACAATAGAAACTGTCTGCGTTCCTGTTCATCTTCACGTTGAATCTGCAATTTACTTGTGTGGTCAGGAACGTATAACGCAACTCTTCAGTGGACACCAACGCAGATGAAAATCAGAAAAAAAAATCACACGACGAGCTGAGTAAATCCAAGAATCGAAGGCTATGGGCTTCGATTAATTACCGACCTATGAACTATAAACGCAGCGTGTGTCTCGTATCCGCAGCCGTGGGTAGCATCCCTAATATCTGAATATCACAGTACGTGGTAATTATTTATGTGATCTACAAGGGGGAGTCTCGGTAAAGATAATAAATTCTGAAAGAGCCCCACAGAGCCCCACAAACAGCCCCACCCGTATGTTTTGAATGATCGTGACAGAAATGCTATTCACTCACCATATCACTCCAACCCCCCCCCCCCCCTTCTCCTGGTCTCCTCCAATAGTTTTTATTCACTTCACTGCAATGTCGCGACTAAACTACTTGGTGGCTTCCAGTCACTCGCCTAGAGTTCGAGAAAAATACTGCTAACTATATAATAGTAGGAGCTTACATACAAAATGGGATAATTGACCTCACAGAGGCAAAGTTCGGAGTGTTTCGAGCTGGTGCAAAACTTGCAAGTTTGTGCTCTATCGGTCTGGGGGGGGGGGGGAGTTCGGAACTAATAACTACTCTATATCTTTCTCATGCCCCCCCCCCCCTTTTCACTTTTTTCTTTATTTATGAAAATTATGTGTTTTGTATGTCACTGTGTGGAAAGGGATCAAAGCCCCCAGGTTTGCAAACATTTCTAGAGAGATTTAAACATCTTACATTCTTTGAAATCAACGTGATATATGTTTCCTCTACTTTTATCTTCACACGGTTTATTCGTTCAATGAGGATAGATGGCTTACTATGTGCTTTGTTCTTACCAGTATGTATCGCAGTTCCTCTTTAATTGTGAATGGTATACAGAGAGCATGGTTTTGCCATCTGACTGACAACTGAATGCATATATTTGAGATTATTTTGATGTGGGTGCAATGTGTATGTTTTGTGTCTAGGGTCCAAGGAATGCAATCTGCTATATACAAATATTTGAAAACTCTCGTGTGGTGGCAGAACTAGAGAATAACACAAAAAGGCCACTGATACATAAGGGACACAGGCGTATCACGAATTGGCCTCTCATAAAAGGAATTACCCGCAGCCCACAATCATGACGAAAGGCAAGTGTTTCCTGCAAGCCGCATATAACTACATGCATTGTTAAGCAAATCCACACACGCCCGATTAACCGAGATCACATAAGTGAAGGTTGTCTGACAAAATTGAAGAGCTTCCTTCCTCTCATTTTGAGAGGTCTGTTTTACAAAGCACGTCTTTGTTCTCAACAACAATGTTCATACAACATAGAGGAGGGTGTTGAGGACCTGTACTTTTGCATGTTTTCGCCTCTACCCCCTTCCCGCCCACACCCCACTCGACAACCTAAGCTCTCGGTCTATATATATATATATATATATATATATATATATATATATATATATATATATATATATATATATATATATATATATATATATACCGACGGTTGGTCTATGACGTTCAGGAATGATTGTTTTATGATAGCAGACGGTGACATGATCAAGACGATAACATGTTTCGAATTGTATCAACCTTTGATCCGTAAACCAGGTATCGTACCACTTTATGAATTTATAGCTCAAATATGAAATTGCCTGTCAACATCTTTTTTTTTTTTTTTTCATTTCAGCTACTTCGATGTGGTTACCTACACGTTCGTGGTCATCGACACCGTCATCCTATTCGTAACTTCGTTCCCGGTGAAATCACCATTCGTTGGCGATCTTCCCCGTGACGTCATCACCTTGTTCACAATCGTCTTCGGCCTCAGGATATTTCTCCTCTACAGGGACCTGGTGATCCTGAAGAACTCGAGGGCCAAGGATCATGACCGTGGCGATTCACATCGTATTCTTGATCGTCGTCGGCACGGCGATGATCTCCGAAATGACGGGGGTGATGGCGATGATCGTCATTTTATGCGATGGTGACATCGTCTTCGTCAACACAGGCAAACTGCTACGTCACCTGGGGTACAAACATTCTCGGTGCTATCGAGCTACCGTATACCTCGGTTGCTACGCTTCGGTGATATTCCGCGCAGTCATACCGACGGCGCTGATAGCGATGTCCCTGGTCAACGATAGCTTGTTCGACATGAATCGTGAAGCCATCGCGGTGTTTTTCGTGGCCTTGGTTTTCTACGGGACCATCAATACATGGCATTTAAACTCCACCGTTGCGAGGGTTTGCAAAAAGAGAGCCAGAGTCATCGAAGTACCGTACGCTAACTTTGTCCAAGAAGTGGATGATTCGTTGAAGGAGAGCGAAAATGAAATACCGCCCTCATACCAAGATGCTTGCCAAACGACGTTACCGACCATCTCTGGGGCATCTGTCGAGGCTACCGGTGGTCAAGAAAATGACTACCAGGGAGCTGGTGGTGGGGCTGACGGTAGAACCGAACCGGGAGACGGAAATGTTGACTTTGCAAGGATAATCTTAAACGGAAGCGAGGATTCATATCAGATTGGTGCAATATCTCATGCATAAGTCTAATGCTGATGACGTCATTACAACGCTCGAGAACACATATTTCTCTCCGGCGATAGTAAAACAGTCCGCATTCTAAACAGATACTATTCTAAAGATACGTTTTCATACGAAACTTGGAGGAGTGATTTTTACTCTCTTTTTTTTTTAATTTTATTCCCTTGAATGGCTTCGTGATTTGCCGATTAAGCAAACGTGAGATACTTATAGATATGGGGTAATGAATCAAATCTACTATCCCTCATCTTAAATGTCCTACCCATGAACTCAGCCAAAAATCAACTTATTTACGACTAAACGTAAATATCTGAGTCCGTTCGAAAGCAAAGTGCGGAACCAACCACATGCAAATATTTACAATGACGCACTAATCAAAGACGATCGGTTCAGGTTGGACCAAGTGATTACCTTCAATTATTTGCCAAATGTAAACGGAATTTCAATGTATCCTATATGAGCTGGGATTGTTAGAGCAGCACCGATATTAAGAATAAAAAAACAATAGCTTGAAATTCAATCAAGCGTCACAGATTTTTTTTTTTTTTTTTGGAGGGCGGCTTTTCTGTAGGGTTTGCTTGTAATTTATTGTCAGAGGTTAAGTTTTTATCGGTTTTTATTTACGTACATTGTAAGTTAATAATCGTTTTTACGATAGGTTGCCTTGATTAATGACAGAACTACAAGAGATGATAACTGAGCAAAGATAAATTAATGATTAGAGTCATCATTCGATGATCTATTTCGGGCTTGACTTTTCTTCTTCTTTTTTTACTACCGCTGTTTCTTCTCAGTCTTAAAGCAGGATGTGCTGTTACTCCTGAGTTTTCAAAAGCACACCAAAGTACTGGTCATACTTCTAGCAGTTGCAAAAAGCTTTAGAAACTACCATACCGAGGTCTGTTTGTCCAAATAGCCTACTTTTCGGAAAA
Organism: Stichopus chloronotus; assembly: GCA_021234535.1. Taxonomy (NCBI): domain Eukaryota; kingdom Metazoa; phylum Echinodermata; class Holothuroidea; order Aspidochirotida; family Stichopodidae; genus Stichopus; species Stichopus chloronotus. The sequence continues at coordinate 1,248,318 of CM037834.1, forward strand.
AAAAAAAAGTCGCTCGCATAGAGGTTTCGTTGTACGGTAGATTATTTTCAGTGCCGTACATCCACCACAGGGTCCGGTTCCGCTAATTTTTTAAAGCGGAAAAACTAAATCACTCATCTTTCTACCGTAGTCAATACTCTGCTGAATGAAATCTTCACTGAAAGAAACGTGGCATAGATGCGGTTTTCCAGCCTGGTATCAAATTGGAAGAGAATGAGAGAACATTAAAGACAAAGTATATTTTTCACATTCAAACAGCACATCCTGCTTTAATAACGACGTGGTATTATTTTCCGCAATTATTCTTCTTTTTTTTTTTTTGGAAATTGTTGTTTAACAAGTCTTTCAGCTTTTCATTCTTTTCATCGAATTGTCTTAGTCTGATTTTTTTTTTATCTTGTTTATCTATCTACTTGACCTGTGATGAACAAAAAGTCTATTATAATATCTGGGATTGACCGGAAGTCAATTGGCCGTCAGCCAAACAATCGCTGATTTGAACTCATGGCATATCGCAATGGCAAGCATGGATATATGTATATGTTGAAGACTATACTAACCAGCTGCACAAAAAACAATTCTGAGATACAGTACTTTCTATCAAATCAGTGTCGTTTCTTGTATTTTGTTTTTCTAAAGATGTAAAATAATAAAGTGATTGTACGTTTATAGCTATCTGACTCGGTGAATACTTGTGGCCATTTGTAATTCACTTTTGTAAATAATAAACCTATGAATTGATGTCACAGGTTGTGTTTGTAATATTTTGCAATTAAAGGGAAAAAAAGGGAGAGAGAGACAGTTCATCCTTGGATTTAATCAAATTAAAATAAACGAAGGTGAATTGCAAAAAGATTCGGGAATATGTTTCTTTGTGTGTGTGTACTCCTGAGGTATTTAATTACCTGCAAGTATATTAGAAATAAAGAAAAGGATAAAAATACATTATTTTTAGAGTAAGTATTATATTATTACTATTGTGTGCACTCCTGAAGTATTTAATTATACCGCACCTATGAGTGCGATAGTCAAAAACATGATGTATTTAATCGACTTCTTGCAGGGATTGCGGTCGGTCCTAAATAAATTAGGTCAAAGGTCTTCAAAGGGTCATTTGATGCCATAGATGTAAATATTTTGAAATGCTGATTTCTCCGAGTTGCATTGCAAAATTGTCAGCAAAATTTGCTCAAAAGGATGATTTACATGTGCCATTTACAAATTTCTTGTCCAACTCCGAATGAATAATAATTGTGACACCTTTCTAAACAATTTTGTGCCACCCCAGTATTTTTAACCAGTGTCTCTCTAAATCAGTTGACTACATATTTTCTGTGAAACACACTCCCTTTAAAACTGTCTGTTCACAAGAGGTCGATCCTGTGACGTTGCTCAGGTCGGTTTAAAGGGAGATGTTGGATGAGTATTATCCGTTACATGTGCATGCAATCAAATACTCAACAGCAAGAAGGAAAATTACGGTAGTAGCACCAAGTCACTCCACACTGCTTCTAAACTACTTTTGCTTTTTGAAGTGATGAAGAGGGTCAAATTTCTTTTACTGCGGAGCTGTCTAAATCAAAGCTTCCTGCCCGTATACGCATATAAGCAACAGGGGCATGTATGACCAACCATGGAACCAATCGACACGTCGAACCAACGATGTCACACCTTTATGAACACCTTGTTTCAATTGTGTTGTGAATCTGTTTTGTCTTATTTTCCGAAGTCATAAAAGGATGACACTTTTGAAGCCGGGCAATTTCCCAGTACCCCCCCCCCCCCCTTTTGTTTAGGCCTACCAGATCTCCCCAACTCCATCAACTTATCATCCCTTGATAATCTATTTGTTTCTTCTTTTTTTTTTTCGCTCTCCTCTATTTTTCAACGTCATCCATCGCATCCCCAAAATTTCTGTGGGGTGCCCCCTTGCCCCTACTGGCTACACCACTGCGAACCCATGGTGGTGAAGGGTGCTGAGGGTCTGTCTATGCCCCCTGCCACCTTCCTGGCTATGCCCATGTCAACACTTTTTGTGATGTAGTATAATAACAACTTTGCCTCCTAAAAAATTTGGCCAACGTGAATTTGCTTTTCGCCAAATGCCCATGTAGCTTTTCACTTTTTTCAAGTTTTCACTGCCATCCGAGTACTTAGGTTTGAGCTACTGCACCATTGGTGCTCTAGTATTATTATTTTTTCCAATGATGATGATGATGCTGGTGCTGCTGCTGCTGGTGGTGCTGCTGGTGCGGTGGTGCTGGTGGTGCTGGTGCTGCTGGTGGTGCTGGTGCTGCTGGTGCTGGTGCTGCTGCTGCTGGTGCTGCTGCTGCTGGTGCTGCTGCTGGTGGTGCTGGTGCTGCTGGTGCTGCAATCGCCTATACAATCAACATTTCAGGATGCAGCGATTTAACTGTTCATTTTGTGTGTACTGCGTTTAGTCTATAAACGTATACGAGTCCGCGCCAGTGATCCCAAACTTGCCATGGTTTCGTCCCGACATGCACGTGTGTATAGTGCCGTTACTGACTCGTCTTAGATTTGCCGATTACCCAACTCATTTACGAAATTTAATGGTGCAATACTGACAGCAGTCGATAGGTGATAACATTTCCCTTATATTGTGATAAAAAAAACTGAGAGGTTTTACAACGACTTGATTTAATGCTGGATAATTTTACGAGGTGATTGAAACAGTTTGTGGACCTTTCGTAAGAAGGGTCAGATTCCTACTTTTTTGACTGAAATTCTCGCTCTCCGAAGCGGCAATCATCAGTAATATTTTTTACGTTTTGGCAAATAGTTTTTATTATTGTAATTCTTTAACAGGTTCTAATTGTCGAGATCGTATGCTTAAAAATCACGTCTTCCAGCTCATTAGCATTCAGAACCCCATGACATCACGAAAAGTCATGCATAAAATGTAAGAGAATGAAACTCTTTTTGGGTGGTTGCGAATAGAGTGTAGTGCCGACAGACATCCAAAGCGATGTCTTCCGTTTTTAATCTTTCACGTTCAAGTGTATATACTGCCCTGCTAACAGAGAGCGATTTATTCTTTTTATTCTTTTCTTTAGTTTAATTGTATAGCGACCTCTTCTTACAAATGTGGCCATGTGAGTGCATTAACACCCTTCTACTAGACATAACAGGATAACCTTTTATTAAATTGATATTTTTTTAGTTTCATCCTTTATCACATCACTTCCTTCAGGATGCGCTTCTGTTGTTCCTCCAATATGGCCACTTCAGAGGTCATTTGCAGAATAAAATCTTTTTAGGCTGCTGTGCCTTATGGACGTTATGGACTACCTTACAATGATAACTCTGTGACCGTTTTAAAATGGATACAAAGTAGGGGCATGCACGTCACTGTCCCCAGTGACGTAGAACTTTGCATGTGACAACGCCTCCTGCCCCTCCCCTTAAAATTCCGGTACATAAACACAGGTGCACATATTCACCAGACCACGGATGTGAGTTGACATTTTCAACTCTCTTAGCCCTATTATACTTGTTTGCAAAGTGGAACGCTGCAACTGCTAAGTCTATTTTGCATCAATATTCAATTTCTTGATTGGTATTTGCGAGTGAGTTTTATTCTCCTTTTTTATTTGAAGACTACATAATTGCTTTAGTGTGAAACATGCCAGCGTAACGGTCGACAAAGGCTATGTAAAGACAGGTTCAACAAAGAGTAATGTTAATACCGTGTTATTCACCGTTTTTAGTTCCTGTAAACTTCTAGCGAGATTAAACATTTGGTCGGCGACACAACAACATTTAATAAGGTGGCCGTCAGACAAGTTTTCTTAAACGACAAGAATATTCTATGGATTCCATACACCAAGTTAATCAATCTGCTAAATTAGGGTTTTCGAATTGCTAAGCGTTTAACATCGATATGCCTGGTTCATCGAGTCGAAAAAACCAGTTTTTTTTTTCTTGAGAGAGAGAGAGAGAAATAAACCAAGTTTATGAGTCGATAAATCAAATTAAAAAAAAAAGACAAATAAAAAAAAATAAGTACATCGACCGATAATACAAGTGTATCGAATACAACTTTGATTTTCGATCGATGAACCAGGTTCATCGACCAATAGACCTGGTTTATCAACCGATAATCCAGGTTTCTCGAGTTATTGGGCACTTGGCTTGACACACATGTTAGACGTAAATGTAAAAAAAAAATTGAATTAAGAAATTGGGATCAGGGAGACTGAGGTCTCATCGAGGTACCCTGTAACCATGGTGATCGGGAATGAGTACCGGTTTTCGATAAGTGTTCAGAAGGTGGCGAGGTGAGGGTGATCCAAACAATTCCTATTGCAAACCTCCCGGGACCGCCATATAACACTTCCATCCGACGGCCGAGGGTGCATACCTCTAGTTTTTAGCTACTTCCCATGGGCAGAGAGGGGTGGAGGACTTGTCTAGCTCAGCAGCCTATCAGCGGCGGAAGAGACCAGAATCGAACTGGATTCGGACAAAAGGAACTCAAATTGCAATCGTGAAATAAGAACCTCTGCACCATCGTAAATAGCTTTGCTGGACAAGCAATTTTGAATGCCTCAGAAAATTTCCGCGATGGTTCCACCGGGATTTGATCCGGGGACCGATGGTTTGCAAGACAAGCACTCTCACCGCAAAGCCAACCCTCTACCCCAAAAAGAATAAGAAGGGGTAAAAGGATAAACACAAAAGAACAGCATTAAAATTTGAGTCCATCCTGAAACAAACATTTTTAAACATGAAAAGAAAAAGCATTTTCATAAAATCCGCATGCCAATCCCGTGACTGTTTGGGAATGTCAATAGCAGCGGCGGGGTTTACGAGCGAATTTGAACGACAAAAACAGGCGTTGTCTCATGTTCCTAAAACAAACACCTAACCAGTAGCAAGATTTTTGGGGGACAAATGAACTACGAACGTGGTGGAAAGCAAATTTCATTTCGCAAATGAAATTTGATATTCGTATTTCGGCCAGATGTGATTTTGTCTAAATGAGACGCTAAGAAGGCAAATTCTGACATGTGAGTACGTAAGAAGTTTGATCTCTAGGCTACTTTTACGAACACCACCTCGGGATTCAGAGCAAACAAGTGTGTCGCATAATTGTTGCATGCAATTAAGGACTTTTATATCATTTTTTTAGTTTAATTGTCCTTAAAGTTATCACACGTAAATTCGTCACAAGAAATTTTTACTTTAAGCGCTAATGCACTACTTGAAATACCTGTTTATTTTATACCTGTGTATGGCAAGTGCAATCGGCCTCAATACATTAAATAGTAAGCTGGAGTAAGTCGTTAAGACGTCCATATTGTGCGGATTGGATGAAAGCACCAATCAATACATTGCTTACGAACAGTGGTTGTGTTTTGGCCAATCACCGCCATGCTTTTAATCAACGATATTTCTGTGTCGATCTGACAGCATACCAGCGTTCTCTGTAGATTTTCAAGAGGGTCCCGTGACGAGTGACCCACACGATTACAACGCAACAATAGGGGGACAATTTAAGACAGGGGGTTCAAGTCTAACCCTCAGAAATTTTCCGATGATCAAGATGCTAAAGAGTGCCACTTACAGAGAATTTCTTGCTCTTTTTGAAATGGCAGCAGTACATTGTCATTTTTTGTCCGCCGAGCGGAGTTTTAGCGAAAATCCCCCCCCCCCAAAAAAAAAAAATCCCACCGGAGAGCTCTGGATATGTGTCCTCTTAAAAACAAGCGTAACAGTATCTAGATTTATGAACAAGAAATTGTCGTGAGATTTAAAGTTACTGCAGTGAAAGAAATACTTTATTCACGATCACTGGAATATTTCATTAAAACACATCCAATGGATTACGGCCACAAATATCATTCTGAAATGGTAACGTCAGTCACTTGTTTAAGCGACCTTACATCAAGACTTTCTTTACAGATTTAGCCAGAATGCAAAAGTGCAATGTAGTTTTGATGGTCTGGCCTAGTTTGCTCAAAGAAACAAATAAATAAGCAACAATGGGAATAGGGTTATGATAAACAGCACATTCATACATACCAAATGTGAGGTCTTTGTAGGCTCACTTCATAAAGTATTTGTTTGATTCAAGTACGAATCAATCTTATTTTTAAAGCGGCATATAATGAGCCAATATGCAATACACTAGATATGAAACGTCCAAATTCCAATTCTTGAGATACTGTGTTTGTAAGTTTTCCCAGTTTGACCTCTGTCGACTTTTGACCTCCATGTAAAACATTTGAGTTCTTCAATAAATTTCACGCAATATGATTGACGTAAACACAAAACATGAGATCACGTCCAAACTCGCGTTCTTGATACATCACATTTACCACGTTTTCATATGACATTTGCTGACCTCAAATAACCTTTGACCTTCAACAAAAACGATACAGTTCTTGCACTTAAAGCGGTTTACACTCATACCAAATATGAGATCAATCTAACTTCCATTCTTGAGATACAATGTTACAAGCATGGTGTCACACACACAAACACACATCTAGGCCATTATGATTACATACTGTAGCTTATGGCTATCTCGAAACCAAAAGCAGTCAATAGTTAGAGAATGTTAAAGGTTTTGTGTCCCCTTGAATAAAAATGTTGTAAAATGTTGTCAGTACTCCCAGCAGTACATGGGAGTGCAGCTATTGAGCTGAAACATATGAGTGAAGTACAAAGTAAATACAACACAGGTAAACGTATAGTAGGCATTTTTCGCACTAGTTGATACGAGAATCACATAACACTGCTGGACAATATTCCTGGATGAATACCCCTGGTCTTTACCACCAGGTGAAATAACACCCACTAGAGTTCCTACTTTATGAGGGCAGTATTTATCTGGGCACAATTCTAACTCACTGGTCCTCAATAGTGTTATACAGAAACAAGACCAGGGAATACCACACCAAAGAACACAAGAAAGGGCTCAGTGCTGAAGATTAATTCATTAATATTTAATTTCATTTAAATATTTAATTATTAATATCAGGGATCAAGGATAACAATGTAAGAACAATGAATTAATACCTTAAACTTTGTAACAGCATGTGTATTTGAAACACATGGTGATACACACGCTCCAGATCTAGGAATTTTAACAACTGATGGTAGGCCAGTTGTGGAAAAACAAAACGATAATCAAACAACGTATGACTGTACAGAACATGGCATCTTCTGTGGTTTGAGAACAATTTAAACTGTGAACTTGACCGATAATACTGTCAGTAACCTACTGAACCTCAGGCTTCTTTATGATCAGTAACTTCAGTGTACAAATCATATGGTTGAAGTCACTGCCAAGGAACTTTTGCTGCTCAAACTTGTGAAAATAAAATACATGCAACAACCAAATAAACACACACAGTAAAAACTAATTGGAAACAGATGGAATACAGAGAGAAGATTAAACTGGGGTCTTTCAGGAAAATAACCTACAGTTGATGGAAATCATTACAAGAATGATAGCTATCTTTAGCTCAAAAAGCACTACTTATGTATCTAATAGACCAAGCATTTGTCAATATTTTTTAAGAATGAAAGGCACAAATGCAATAAATTTTAATTTGCCACATTCAGGAACTTCAGTATCTGCTGATGGCTGTAATTAAAGTCAAATGAAAGTAGAAAATTTAAAAGAAAAACATGAGAGTATATTATTGTTTTTGTTAACAAGCATGATTAATCTGTAAAGATTTAATCATAGTTCATTGTAAATTATTTTTTCAACGTAATTTCTGAAAAACTTGGGAGTTCAATATAACTGAGATCAGAATCTCTGAACTTAGTTCTAGAAAAGAGCAGAAATCTTTAATATTAAAGTGTGAATATGCATAGGATATGCATAGAATATGCATAGATATGATAGATATACATACTGCCAACACAGTGCAGCATGAAAACAATTATGCCAGCCATCTTTACTTTTTATGAGGGGAGGACTTGTCCTAAGTTTAAGATCAGCTCACACTTCGCAAAACGGCATGTTTCCGGGAAGAAGAAAAACCAGTGTAAAGGAGTGATTGAACACTTCTATCAGTGATGCAAAGCTTTATGAATCGTGTGTTTTTTCTGCAGCATTATTTCAGAATAATGTAAACTGAGGGAGCTAAGGACTTAAAGTTCGAGCTTTTAACACAAATTTGTAGTTCAAATTTTTAGCTACAAGCATGCACCACAAAACCAGTCAGAACACAGCCCACTATGGACATCATGGGTCACTCAAGCTGGAATCTGCAAACGATCTGATGTGCTGTTCATACCGTTGATGAACTGAAGGGATCCTGAAAATCTGTTGTACTCAGTAAATGATCTGATACACTCTACCATCGATGTACTCCACGGACCATCTTCAATGTACTCTACAGTGGTCTGGCTGTGCTATTAATATACACCATCTGTACTGTACAATGTCAGAAACTGTACAAGTAATGTAATCCAAGGACCATTCAAGCTGTACTCTGCAGTGATGCAATGTACTTTACCATTAACATACTCAGTGGATCGTGCACACTGTACTCTGCAGTGACCTCATACACTGAACCATTAATCTACTCCATGGATCATGCACACTGTACTCAACGGTGATCTGATATATTGCACAATTAATGTACTCCAGATGTGTTCTAAAAGTCTTTAACACACTCCATTTATCACCCAAGCTGTACTCCACGTTGCCTTAACTTTCTACTGCACTCTGTGTTCCTCACATTTTCTTAGTTGTCTCATCTCCATATACTGCAGTTTACACTCACAGAACATTTTCTCCTAGTGGTGGTGAGAGGCTAACATTTCAGTTCCTTCGTCACATGGTGGCATCCTCCTGAATGACTGATCCCTCTCCTCCTTAAATCACCACACCACTCACCAGTAACATGTCTTGCTCACCACCAGATTGTTCTAATGAGATCAGAGTCCATCGTCTCAGACAGCTAGCTCTTGTCATTGGTTTGGTACGATTTGTCGACACCAGCAGACATTTCTTTCACTCTTGCCATGAGTTCTGGTTGATATCTGTATCAGGGAAACAAAAAATTAATTCAAGGTAAATATTTAATTCATGGTAGATATATTGTCGTGTTAATCTTGGTAGATAGCATTTACATGGGTAGATAGCTTGCTTACAGTTACAAGCAGGGTCTATAACAAGTGTGGCACAAAACTGATGAAAGCATGTCATGACAAGAAAAACTACATAAAAACAATGACAGAACCAGTATTAGAGAATGCTGTTTGATTTTGATGATGCAAAGCAGTCTTGCTGCTTATTTGGGAACACAAGAAAATCAGGATTTGGGGGCTATATTTCATAATCAGGATACAGACTACCTATAATCTCAGTGCAAAGGTTTTCACTATTTGACCCCTGCCGATCCTGAATGTCCTTTGACCTCCACCAAAAACAGTAGGGTTCTTATATTTAATGTGGTGTGAACCCCCTACTTGGTGCAGCTCATTGAGGACAAGAATCCTATTGTTTTTGGTGAAGGTCAAAGGTCATTAGACATCAACAGTGGTTACATAGTGAAATTCTTGTAACATTGTATCTCATGAAGGGAAGCAATATGGCAGGAGCCATTTTAATATTGAGAGAGATGTGAACAGTCTGCATGTTGGCTATTAATTGGCTCCTAAACAAGAGCTCCTGAAGCATAAGGCAAAAAACGAACGTTTGCTACGTAACGCTTCTTCCACATGAATTGGCAAATGATCAAGATCCATCTCAGAGTGATTTTGTGAGTACCTTTGGCTTGAAGGTGCATGTAGTATGCTATTTCACTGAAAGATGTGATTTAGAGGGTTAAGTAAGGTTTGTAGTAGATGAAAGGATGTAAAAATAGGCCAAGTTTCATGTACTGTCAGAGATAGTCTTACCCTGTAGATATATTATGCATAGGACCTAGCCTACGGTTCCTGCTAATGATTGCTTGTGATTGTCCATTCGACAATAATTGCCTGTTCCTTTCAAATGAATGCCCTTTGTGCATGCATGATTGCCCGTGCTGTGCAGTGAATGCCCTTAATTGAAAAGAGCATTTTTAGCTAATGGTGAAGTATATTGCGGTACATTTATGGACAGAATGATTTGGAATTTTTTTTAGTAGGCCTTCTAGGACATTATCCCATTCAGGAAGGGACATAAATTGTGCTTCAACTTCTAAAAGTCGACTATCCTACAGTAGCATGATTTATGTGGGACTCTAATGTTTCTGAGAGAAATCCAAGGTCCCATGTATCTTAACATCGCAAAAAGAAACTTGGGATACAGTGGTGTTACGTCAAGGTTGACGCTGCTCGGCTCCATCTGCAATAACCGATGATAAAATTCATGATTGAAGATCCGGCGATAAATTTTCTCCTCAACGATAAACAGCAGATTTTACCTAGCTTGTCTCGGCTATAATTCCGCGATACTGACCTTCTGTTCGTGACAGGATTACATTGATTTCCACTGTTAAATTATTGCTGACTAATCTTGGTGATAAAGCAGGATGTCAGCAAAAAGGAAAACGCTGCGCTAAATAGCTTAGCCCAACGTTCTGTGAATCTGTATCACAGTACAAAGTTGAATGGAATCAAAAAAGAATGATACTAATACTCAGGGATGTAAGTGCAGGGTAAAACAAAATACTGAAAATAGGTTGTACAGGTGAATGTCATCCTGGGGGTGGGGTATAAGGGGAGGGGGTGTCAGGAGAGAGCTGAGGTGCAAAATGGTGCACTGTAAACTCATTATTTGGAATACACTCATGCTCCAGAGAATTCCATTTTTATGATATTTTTGATTCATTTAGACTGTTATATGTACAGTAACATATAATTTTGTTAAAATGTTGAAATACAGGGGAATACGGAGGCATCAGCCAGTTTTTAAAAAATATGAAATTCCGTATTAATACTGAAAACTTACATCCCTGTAATACTTATAGGTAAAGTTTGAGTTTGAAATCTTTGACATGATCTCCAGTGGGTTCGCACGTAAGCATATGTTATTAGATTTAGCTAGGCCAAAATGATGTATGTGAGCCTACACCCTATTTTTACATGTAGGTAGTGCACAGAAGGATGAGAAATAGCTAAGTTACTGCATGACAATACTTAGGTCAGTTGAAGAAAAAAAATCATGTAACTTCTAATGCTAGACGTTTTTTCTGCATGAAGACAAATCTATAGATTTAACTTCTCACTGCCATTCTGCCGACTGTGGCTTCAGCCTGACTGTGTATCATTGAAAATGGAATATTGGTGCGTGAATGTCAGTTAATGGTTCCTTGAACCCTTATTAGTAATGTTCTTGGAGTGGCACCACCATATGCTACCCTGGATTTGGCCAAGTCTGTGTCCATGGTGGTGCTAGGGTAGAGGGGATAGAGTGCCAACTGTACCCTTACGGGTGCCATGATGTTGTTAATGGGGTTTGCATAATTTTTACTTGGCTCTTATTTAGAATCAGTGCCCGGAAGTGACACGTACTGTCACTGGCTAAGGTACATATTCAGTGGAGTGGAACTGGCTTACCTATGTCACTAGGGTATGTTGAATGGGTTTTGTGATGTTAAAATAGACTGAATAGTGAATGGATTGCCTAACATTAGTAAAAAGAGTTAGGGGATCAGGTTAGGTGTCATGATTCAGGGTTAGGAGATAGGGTTAGTGGATATATACTCATTTATGCTATATGAATATATGTAAATACTGTTATACGACTAGGTTGGAATAGGCCTATGTGTATTGTATGCATTTTCAAACCCCCTACCACCAAATTCACTCTCGTAGCGTAGTGGGTAAGGGTTGAGACTTACATAATGCAATTATAACCTTTACATCCTAGGTTTGAAGCTTCCTACATCCTTATTCTCTTTCACTACTAAACTTCTAACTCTCTTCCACAGGATTAAGAGTTGCTCATTTCACAGGAAATTCACAACATTGAAATACCGAGGAGAAGAAAAGAACTCAAAAAAAAAAGAAGATAAAACATAGAATTCAAAAAAAAAGAAGATAAAACATAGAATTCAAAAAAAAAGAAGAGATAAAACATAGACGATACACTAACTCTTTTAGCTGTCTGATACCTTACTGACGTCAATTCCGGTCACTGATTCTAAATTTGTACCTTTTACTTCATTAGGCCTGACAGGGTGTTACTAGTAATTCTGATCAACTAAACTAGTAAACTCACGACCTTGTGTTCGTTTGATGCCATATTTCATACATATTAAACTGAGGAAATGAGGGTAGACACAGGTTAGATACATTTCATTTTTCTCAAAGTTAATTCCAAAAGACTGAAACTGTACACTACAGAGAAGGCTTTGACATAGTATTGAAGATATCATCATTAAGTAGAAAATGTAAGAAAAGAGAAATTAAAAGTAAAGCACCATTGGGTCATGCACCAAATCAACTTGTCCAAAGGATCATTTTAGTAAATTGGCTGTGTCTAATTGAAACCCTCCTTTCCTCTTTGAATCTCAGAGAAACAAATTGAAATTTGCAAAACAACGCTATGATTCGGAGACTTCTGCTTGTCCATTTTGCATTCATAAGTAACTCAAAACTAGTAACATAAATGAAGCAGTTAACACAGGAAAGGCGATCGTGCATGTACAATACGTCTTCATTTGATTGGTACGGACATTCCTTGTTGAACGTACGATCACGGGCAATCATTATTAGGCCTAGTAGGGCAATAGCCTATGCCAGTAGTAGTGGTAGTCAGTAGTAGTAGTAGGACGTGGGAGGAGCGTGTGACTGGCTAGGCTACCTCATGTTGCATGCCTGCACGAAGTAAATCGCATGCAAAGGTGCTTTAATGGGCGGAGGGAACAATTGGTTGTGCATGTGTGTGTTTGTGTGACGAAAGTAGTTAGGCCGAACACACAAAATGTGTTTGCCCTGCTCGACCCCACGAATACGATTATACAATTAAATGTGCTAGGTAACGGAAAACTAATATCAATTTACGCTACTGCATCAAATGCGCGAGAAAAAAATCATGCCCTATATACATATCATGTTTTGTTAGTCCCATAGCCTCACAGTCACACGGAATATACGTACACGCATCCGTCGAAGAAAACGTTGCTCCAAACCATTGAGAGTGATACTAACTGAGGTTCTTCGTACAAACCCCAGTTTTGAATAAGAAATTGTCGCCTTAATTGCCAATGGCGATCATTTTCGTGAGTTTGACGTAATCTTTCGACTTCTTGTTCAGCCATTGTCTTCGACAGGGAGTTGCACAGTTTGTAACGAAGCTAGCAAGAGGCTAGGTACGAAGAGAAGCAACCAACTATGGCAAGCCTAGTGTGCAGTAAAAGCAGAGCTTCTCACTGGTTAACTCTTTCTACCGATTAACTCAGTTTTCAGACCGTAAAACTTATTTTATCGCTCGTTAAAACTCTGTACATTCGAAAAACCCTGTTTTAACTCGGCAAGCTTTGCTTTTCGAAAACACTTTTGTAACTGAAAATCAGAGGTTGTTATGTGGGCTAGTATGGCCGGGCTCCGCACCATTTTACTCATATGGGACCCAGATGAACTTCATCGGGGCTAAGTGCAGGGCAATTTAATCCCTGTTATGCATTAAAGTTTGGTAATTTCACTCCACGCATGGCCTAAGATAAGACTGGTACTGAAATTCTGCACTCAGTATTCTAAGTTCGTTGCACGCTTTACACTTTGTAACATCAGGGTATAAATCTATAGCAAGAATACTCATTAATATTCATAGTGAATTTGTATTTGTCACTTCATCCCAATTTCTATGGTAATTAAAAGTGTTAAGGTTTACTGAATTATCCGTAAGGTGGGAGCTTTATGCACCTGGCATGTGTGCATGTAGGTTGATTCAAATATTGTTGTTGGTGGTTAATAATTCAACGGGTTGTGATCCACATTAATTATATTAATTATATCATTCTAGTGAGCCCAATCTAATTATTTACGTTTTCAATCTTCTACGAAGAGAAGGAAATTTTGAATAGATTGCTTTCGCACAGAGAATTTTTGTTTTGTTTTGTTTTGTTTACCTTTGGTGCTATGCAATGAAAGTAGTACACAAACACATTTTTTTTTAATTTTGTTTTTATAAACAAATGAATTATTGAGAAGGATGGAACTGCAGAGACTGCCCATGTATAAACCATATAGGCCCTACCAAAATTGCCCAGATGGGTCCCAGATGGGGTCCACGGTGCAAACGATAACTGAGTCCCAGATGGGCAATCTGGGTTCCAGTTATTCCATCTGGATTCCGTTTCGGTTACCCCTCTGAGTCTCACCTGTCAGCCCAGTTACACCCACATGGTACCCAGATGGGTCCCAGATATTTTGTTCGCTGGGGTTAAGTGCACCCGTGCCTCTCCGCCCCACTGCACGGTCGTCAACTCTAACCTAACCCCTAACCAACACTTACAGCATAATTGACAACGGTCCTTCAACTAGAACTAGACAAGATATAATTTTAGCACAAGCAACTCCTGTGGTAAACGCGAGGAACATTTGTGCCAATAACGACTTTTATTAAAAAAAAAGAAAAAGAAAGAAAAAGCTGATTAACATACAAACGGTTTTCGAGTAAAGTTTATCAGTGGAAAACTGATCGAAGGTTACGGTAAGTCAAAGGGTGTTTATTGTTAAAAAAAAATTACAATACGAATTTGCATTGTATGTTCAATTTGATTGCACTTGCGCGATAACCGAAAATTTTTTTAGGAAATATAAAGATCGAAACGATGTTGGTAATGTTACACTAATCAGTCTAAAACTTACGAACTAAAAGGTTAAGTTCTGTAGGTGCATTATATGGGTATAATATGTGTGTCTTCTTCAAATACGTTGTATATAGGATCTATATGACAAGGTCATATTGTTATGGATTAAAAAGATCCCCAAAGTTGACACCCAAGTCTGACTGAAAAAAATGAACGATAGGATGATAAACAAACAGAGACATTGTTTCTCAAAAGCCGACTGAGAGAGATAATCTTCAGAAAATTGAATAAAAGATTAGTCTGCAAAATATTGCAAGATTTTCAAAAGAAAGTAAAGAGTCAAAGAAGGAAATAGTTCTCTGATACCTCATAAGTTCAATCGATAAACATAAATGGTGCCTTTGGAAAAAGAGCGAAATTATCTTTGAAACAACGAGAGACAAGTTGATACCGCGAAACCCGGGAAGGGTTTTACAAATGTAAGAAGCAACACTGAGTGTTATGCAGTAAAGTGCTATACTGTATATGAACATCGCAGCCAGTTACGGCATTCGTAGTATTGCACAGAAAAAAGAAACGTGGAGGAACTGATATGTTTGAGGCCTAGGTAACAAAATATACTACATTTTCATTTTCCCTGACGGACCTACCCAAGGGAGGATCCAGAAATTTGTGAAGGTTTACTATTGAGAGGTGTCCTCCTGGTGGAGGCCCAGGGTGTAAGAGGAAGGTGTCCACGAGCTACTGTGGAAGATTTTGTTAATTATGTTGTGGGCAGGTGCGAAATTTGCAAAAGTTGACAAATGTAAATTTGAGTGTAATATGTACAAAAATTTCCTTTTATAAATTGGTTCCACGGTCACCCCTTCCCTTGTATCCGTGACCCTGTTATTTACTCATGTGAAATATAAGAGTCCCCATTTTATTTGGCCATAGCTAACATCAATTGTAGCTGATATTGACGATAAATTACCATAAAGTAAACAAATGTTCACACACACACGGACACATCCCTACAGTTCAAATCACCAGAAGTATATTCACCAAGATGTCGAACAACGAAGTCTCGAATTCCCACACCATTTCATGTGTCCTGCATAACGATAGGACAAGTGGGATAGTGGGCAACGCACCTTATGTGCAATCAATATAAAAATCAAATATAAAATAGTATGAAATTAAATATGAAAAGGATCACATTTTCAGTAGTAACGTCAATAATTCAGTCGGGTGGCAAATGAGACCCTCCTTGAGCATATTTCGAGCACATTTTTAATATTCCCCGTGATATTGCTAGTATTTTCCTTATATCATATGGAGAAGACCTATAATATTTGGCCTTTCCATTTTAGCAACGTGTTAGGTATTTAAGGCTAAAATTTTCCTGTGCGCTTCGCGCCTATTATGGGTGGCGCTACCGCTTTAGATGGTCTTGTACCCGCCTTCATAATTTCTGGCTAGGCCCTGCTTAAATAATTCCACCTATATTGTTCAAAGCTCATTTAAGGTCAAAGAGTGTCAGAGGTCAAACTATGTCCATCTTGACACATCATATCTAAAGGAGACAAGTTTGGACTTGATCTCATGTATAGTTGTATTAATTAATATTAATCGAGAAGAAGTTAAAAGAAGTTAATAAAAAACGTAATAGTTTCTGTGGAAGTGAGGTCAAGTTTGAGGAGACGTCAAACCTTCCAAAGTAACTGAAAACTGATTTCATGTCTGATTTGTTGGTGATTTGTTTGACACCAGAACGCAACGGTGCATTGTGATTTCGTGCTTGTGCTTAAAGAAACTGAGCGTGGCATGTCCGTCAGTGAACACAATTCAGACAATCTGGGAATGGGAAGGAAATACGTTTCAGGGCATAAATTCAGCCATATCATTTCGAATTCTTATAAACGGCCAATCAAAGTAATGAAATGTAATAATGTAGTGGTTGGCAGTTTTCCCAACAGAGGATTGCCTGCAGTTTTCTGGCTGACTGTTGAATATTCATTATGTAGGCGAGGTATATATTTCTTGTAGTAAGGACCTTTGATTTTTCAAAAAGGATATTTTCGTTTACTCTTTTTAACCCTTTTCCTTGTTGCTTGCCAAAGTAGTTACTGTCATTCTCTTTTTTGAATAACGCGTAACCTATTCCGTCCGTCCATGAAAAATCTCACTTGCACATTTAAAGACAAGGAAATACATGAGATCAAACATAATCTTATGCTTGAAGAAATCTACAATGGACCACGCTAATTCAGTAATGATGTCACAACGTGATTTTTTGTGTACTATGTGTAAACCACTGTGAGCGACGAGGCTGGGCTGGATCATCGGAATCATATGCGATATTCAAGTTCAGTCATCCGTTTAAGACCCCCCTCACTCCGGCCAGTATCTCAGACTCCCTCCAACTTGCTAATCGTGGAAAAACAAAATTTGCGACCAGCTCCTCACTGATTTTTCGATTTTTTTTCCTTACAATATCGTCCCTCGTCAATAAAATAATTCAAATGAGGGTTGCTAATATGTCTTTCTTTGATCAACTTCTTCTGGGTAACTACAACCTTTTTTTAATAAGTTCCAGATAGTTAACCGTGTTCCTGTTGTGCTATATATTTCAAAGATTTGGTCCAACTTGTAAACAACTGTCATTGTATTTACCATTTCATTTAAAGAAAATTTGCGGGTCCAGTTATTCGGTGTAATTCTTTTTTTTTTTTTCTTTTCTATTTAACATATATGGCAAGTTGGCGACTACTGCAGATTCGTTTACAATGCTTTGGAATTCAACAACAAAAGTACTTTTCAGAAAATCAAACAGAGGCAGTTACAGTCGGAAGAGCTGAAACGAATTGTTCGTCATTCGACGGTACAACGGACAGTAAAACCAACAACTGACGCTTCATCCCACTGAACGAGATCATTTACCTCCCACTATAGTAACGAGTGATTGTCGTTACCATGGATAAGTTTTCTTTAAGAGGAAGAAGGAGAGAAAAAGAGAAAGAAAAGAAGAAAAAGTAGGCTTTTGTACCTGGGTCTCTATTTTACACAGGAATGACCAAAGCTGACGATAGATAGAGTCCTATATGCACTTCGAAAGTGGCACAGAACGTAAGGACCAATCAATTCATCGAAAAGATTGTCAAGGGCTGACTAATCACAATGACGCCTCAATACAGGACATCTCTGCGCAGATCTGACAGCAAAAGTAGCCTATTGAATATGCCCTGGAAGGTAACAATACTAATTATCTGTGCCACCGACAACAGTGGAATCACGAGGGTTGTTTGCAAGGGCTTAAAGGTTGTGTGACATGCTCTTAGAAAAGACTAGCACCATTCGTTTAGAAGCTGCAAAGTAAAACCCTGAGTGAAAATTCCCATGGACTTTTGTTTATATCTCTTACCGTTTTTGAGATATGACTTTTCAAAAGTTTGAGAAAAATGCAAAACAGATGACGTGGAGTGTTGCAAAGTGTCAGTATTCCTTTTGCTAAGCCTTCATAGTTTGCCTCTTAATTACTTAATGACTGAGTTTTAAGTTGGTAAGTGATATCTATAATTTTGAAGAAGAAAATACATGCTTCCAAAATAAAACCCACCCGGCATGTAAAAGTCTCAAATGTGCTTGAAATAAAGGTTACATAAACAAAGGATTAACATAAGACATATATCATAGGAGTCCATTTCTTGACGTGACGAATTTGCATACTTAGTGTTTATTCATGATACAGCTGTGAGACACTAATTGTAAATTGTTCAATCTTTGACGGATTTGCATGTAATTTGTGGCTATTTTAAAGATTTTCAATGCTGAATGCAGCGAATACCACAAAATGTCATTTTCATGTCACATGACCTTTAGAGAGGTTCGACGTGTGCCTCAGGAACGTAGCTAGATGTTTCGAGGGCCGAGGAGGAGGGGCCTCATCGAGTGTGATACAGTGTTGAATGCTGAAATACATTTATGCCTCTATTGCAGTGGCACAGCCAATTTTGTGTCAGGGGTGGATTGTGGGGAGACTATCGAAGCAGAGCGCCACCATCTGTTGGTTCCGAGCTTTTCGCTCTAGAAAATCGCACTGTCAGTATGTTCTTGGATGGGAAAACCTTCTCAGTACATTATTGAAAGGTTTCACTTGAAAAGTCTGATAAAAGTTGTACATTTTCCGATGACAGCTGAAGTAGTTGCTGGAATTCTGGAGGCTGAATTAGGGCAACACCATCACTATTCCCTCGAAGGGGGGGGGGGGGCTAAAAGTATTCAAGCTTCTAATTGTATTTTCCTTCACCTAATTCAATTTTTTTCATTCATTGTCTTCCAATTTTTTTTTTCAATTTTTGTCTGCGTCATTTTGCGCCCCTGCCCTGTGTAGTGAAGAGCTGCTCGTAGGTCCCCAATCCCCTTTATGACGCCACTGGAACGGTCAGTTCGTTACACTCTTTGTATCACATCCCATTTTTTTTTCTTATTTTCTGGTGCTAGTTTTCTTTAAAAAAAAAAAAACAATCGCCCTTTTAACTTATCTCATTGCGAGTGTTACTTTCAAAGTTCCGGATGATATAGCATATCATTGATTACGAGAATGTCCAAAATAGAGGTTTAAAAAAGGAGTTCTGAACTCTCTGCGTACTGTCCAAATGCATATGCAACATGTTTTCTTTGGTTCTGCACTCAGGTATTATAATATTAGCCTTAATTACACGTAACATTCGCCACACATGTAATGGTTTACGAGTGACATTTCCATTATTTAAGAAATTATTTTCGCACCTGTCAATGCAATTTTGATGTGCTCTTGCGGACTTTCGGTGCAGAGTCTCACTTTGCTCGGTAATTTTTAAACGCTGCTTTGTATGCAACCATACAACGAGTTTTTCCCCTATATGCCACGTTCATAAATCACTAAGAGCAACTTTGGCATTGCTTTTGTTGAAACAAACGCTTCTCAGGCGATTATTGTAAAAATAAGGGGATAACCTAAAAATTCACGAAAGATAACGCAGTCATGCGTAGTGTCATACAGTAACGAGAGGAAAATCATTCCAAAGTGACACATAAAATGAATTTAATGAATTATTGTTATAGCTGAATTGTCTCCGTGGAGCTATGAAAGTATCTAAAACCCAGTCAAAGATGATTTTGAGATACTTCTCGGATTTTGTTTCAGTTAGGCTTATTTGCTGACTATATCAAGTGCGCCCTCAATTGCACGCAGGAAGTTCATTTAGCCCTTATAGGCAAAACGCATAGGCCTAGTTTTTCTGTTTCAATATTGCAGGTCAATCAACAGCAAAGACATTCTGGCATGGATGGACGGATCTTACACATTTTTCTTGCATATTAGCTTTAAAACTGCTGCATTCTTACTTTTCAATCACCATTCATCGCTTACAGTCTCAAAATTCTTTCTTTCTGGAGCTGCTTGTCTGAGAGCCTCAGATCACCTACCTTTACATCTGAACACAACCGAACATTTTAGGCTTTGTCCATTAGCAGATGATTGCTTACCTATTTGTTAATGACGATACACGCTACTTGCTGATCGTACAAGGAGCAGGAAGTCAGACCCACCCACCCCGCCCACACGTGGTGGCTTCGAATTTGAGCTGGCCCAATTAAAACTGTTTCTAGAAGGCTACACAATGCATGCTTTTGTCAAATGTGGCAATAATAGAATTGTCTTTCTCAAAACAATTAATTCAAGTGTAGTCTATTGGGGTTATCGACAATTTTGATCAATTTGTCCCCAAAAGAACAGATTTTAAGATTGTCATCTTTGTAACATCACCACGCTTATATACCTATACCCTTATAAGGTTAGTTGACTCACTCAATGGGGCATCCAAAATTGTTTAGTTCAGAATAAAGACAAACAACAAGGATAATATAAATGTAAGAACCAACCATACATTTCAAAACATCTAGCTATCTATTAGGGCAGTCTTATAACATGCACTGTCACAACTGCTTTGATATATTTTACCTACTGCTCCCCCACACAATTGTGTTTCCCACGTCGAGTCCGTCCCTGCAAAGGAACGATTAATCAGAACTGGACAGTGCATGAAGAGGATATTGCACGATGGGGGGGGGGGGAGGGGGGGCTAATGCAACTGTTGACCAAAGACACCTTTACGCTCAGACGCAGTTCGAGCGCAGCCAGCGAAAACTTGACCTCCGATTAACCCGATGAACAACATGACAACAATATTCGCGAGCGATAGACAAATTAAAGCACCCTCACTGTCGATCCACGGTTTTGTTGTATTCATCCTTCGTTGGTTTTACTCTAAAATTGTCTGTGCTTCATCTGAAGATATTGCACAGTCACCTGACTGTGATTGGCCAATGGAAGTGGAGGATTCTTATCAAGTATGAACGGAATAAATTGCTAATAAATAAGATCATCTCAAATATGTGGGTCATGGGTGACTTATTCAACATATATCAGCACTTTAACGCCACTTCAACGGCATTGTGGCCAAAGATACCTGCTCTGGAAACATCAGGGAGGTATGCTTGAAATTTTCGTTTGATGTATACAAAGCCCAACAATTCATTCTCACACACACACTCACTGAAATAACTTGCAAACAGGAGTAATCTATTGTTGAAAATATGTAATTGTTTGAAATTTCTTTAGAGTATAAATCGTAGCTCAAATATCTTTTTTCTTCTTTTTTTTTGTCTGTCTATAGCGCCACAGGTATTCCTTTGACGCGGTTGTTGCGGTGAAAAGGTTGGAAGTTTGTTTGTTACTAACTTTAATTTGAACAGGTAGGCCTATATTTCTCGGATCTTGAAAAAAAAAAGAAAGAAAGAAAAAAAAACAGCAATGTTAGTTTGTGAAGACCTCTGAATTTATTTTTACAGTTACGTCTCATTTAATCATGAAGTTATGAAGTTATCATAACTTAAGCGCTATTTTCTTATTGGTCAATTATCACACCTGTGTATTCATACGTAACGTGACATTTTTATATCTGTTTGAGAAACAATATAATGGGACTCCCAATTTATTGACCAAAGACACCTTCACGCTCAGAATTATTCTTGACACTCATGAATATTCATCATTGGCTTTAATTAGAATTTATTGAAACCAAGGAAAGTTAAAAAAAAAATCATTATTACGTCTGTAAATCAAACGTAGGACTATTACTCACTAGTAAAGCCGCAATCAGAATTTGGAGCCTCTGGGTTATATAGGATTTTTTTTTTCACGTGACGTGATTACGTCTCAATTTAGCATACCTCCGCCCTCACTGCACAAGTGCAAATGGTGCGGTATCGATACGGGCTCATGACACGGCCTATAATCACACTCGTTTTACACGTGGACGCATGGCCGTCAAAATAAAAAGACGAGCAGCGCAGTGACGTCGACGAAAAACTTATAGTTTTCTGTCACAAAAGTGATCTTGCATATTGTTTTTTTTTTCCCTTTTTATTGATGAAACGTGACCTTGAGCAAAGTATGCTAGTTTTTTTTTTTTTAATTTGAATCAACGAACAACGTTCAGCAGTAAATAGGCCTATTAGCAATCTCATATATGTCACCACATTTTTTTTATTTTATTCTTTTCTTAATTGTCACTTTCTCAGATATACCTTTTGTTGCAAACTACGAATCTCAGTCATAACGTTAGACATTGTTACATTTTATACTACATTGTACTGATGAGGTTTTCTGCTGAAAATTTTATATCCTATGCCCATATATATATATATATATATATATATATATATATATATATATATATATATATATATATATATATATATATATATATATATATATATATATATGATGTGTGTGTGTAGTAAATGTCGTGGTGTGTATTTAAATTTCTAACATACACTACAGTACGAAAAGATGTATGGCATGAAAGCCTTCTGCAGTAGACAAAACAACATTCGGAGTTCAAATTTAGAAGTTTGCATTAAAGGAGAAGGCAAGTCAGGACTTTTGACAATGTTAAATGAGAGACTAACATATGGTGAACACCACTACCAAATTTCAGTTAAATATCTTGCTTACTTTCCAAGATATTGCAATTTGAATATTCATAAAACATTATCAGGAGGCTGCCATTTTGAATTTGTGATGACATCACAAGACCACATGTGATTGAAAAGCTTTTGGTTTTCTTTATATTTCATTGTCAATAAATTTTAACAGTCATGCATAGATTCAAGTCATAGTATTACTGATTTGATTATTGCATGATACACCTCAGTAATTCAACACAAAATGTGTACAAGTGTGTTTCGGATTGATAGAAATAATAGGTAAAGAATATAAAGAAATGCATTAAAATTTTTGCTATCAGTGGTTATGTGACATCATTATTCAACTTACTCAAGTTGTTTTACATTCAGTTTAGGGAAAAATGGCAGCACCCTACTCTGAATTCCAAAAGTGTGTAACTTGGATAGGAAACAATATCTCTGAATGAAACTTTGGGAAGATGTTTGCCAAACACTTCTGCTTCATTTTGATAAACATATTCCCAGGGTTTCCTTCTCCTTTAAGTGCTCTCAGCACTAGGGTAAAGCTTCTACCCTTTTGGGAATTTAATACTAAGATTTTTCAACTTCCAACTGATTATTCATGTGGGACAGGGGTGGCCAAATGCGCCCCTTTGAGAGATGTTTTATACGCTCCCACACTCCCTTTGGAGCAGAAGTAAAATATCAAACAGAATGAGAAAAATAAACAAACGAAAAGGAGGGAAAACTAATAAAGATATTATCCATAAAAAATCTTGTGATAACTAATAAGTTGGAAAACGTTTTCATAATCCTTATCACTACACTAGGGAGCTCATTATAAAGAAGAATAATAGAGGGAGGGCCTGCAAACTGTGCGGTCCTTCATGAAGTTCAAAGGTGATAATATGGCCTTCAAAAAGATTAGTCCCCTTCCCCCATGCACTTTTCTGCATGCTACATTGTAAACGTAATTTATGCATCGGAAAGTTTGCAAAAATAAAGAAAAAATATTTTAAAAAAATGACATCCGAAGTAATCATTTCCGTTAATTAATTTGTGTTTTACTGTTCAAAGGGTTACATGCAGGCAATA
This sequence comes from Stichopus chloronotus, assembly GCA_021234535.1. Taxonomy (NCBI): domain Eukaryota; kingdom Metazoa; phylum Echinodermata; class Holothuroidea; order Aspidochirotida; family Stichopodidae; genus Stichopus; species Stichopus chloronotus. The sequence goes on from CM037834.1 coordinate 1,272,140, forward strand.
TAAGTTTTTCTACGTCCCTCACAAGTAAAAAAAAAATATGAGAAATCCAACGCTTTATTTGACAACGGAAAATCGATGCAGCTAAAGTGACTCCCAGGGTTACAAATAATTTTATTGCATATCTGTACTAACAAACTGAGTACTGTATTAAACAAAAACTTAAAACCAGTATTATACTTGACCCCTGCCGGTAACAAGACAATGGACTATAGTGTATTTATTTGGCTCTAAAAAGTATTAATCAATGCGTGCATCGGTAACTGCGTACCTTACTTTTTGTTCGATGCTACGAAGAAAATAAAAAAAAAAGTTCTTACTAACAACTGGGAAACTGAAAAACTTCGTAGAAATATTATGAAAGTAATTACCAGTGAGGAAGTAAACATTTACAGGAAAACAATCAGAAGTAATCAGTGAAAACAAAGTGATATCAAAGAAATCACAGATGATGAAATTAGACAAATATCGGAACTTAGTTTGACAATTCTGATAACGAAGAAGGTATATGGCATGTATATCTTATAAACAAATGGTGATGCCATTCGTGCTTACCCAGTAGGCATACTTAACACTGCTTAAAACCTATTGTGTGATTTAGATGAAATAACATTCTCAATCATAAAGAAACTAGGCGGTAGTTCTTGAACTGTTGGCAATGATTAGAATATACTTTGATACAAGAATGTACACATTATTGTTCATCACAATGCATGGAATTTACAGTTCGTCTCTACGTCAGATTTCAAAAATTGACTATCCGTTCTTCGACTTGCATGGCGTTTCCTTTTTCTTCCTCGGGTTTCCGTTCGACTCTTGGTGCACCCTCGAAATAAATCTTTTTCACTATCTGGTCATGCAACAGATTTAGACGTTCTTCTCAAAATCTGTCCACGTTTCTATTTTTTAACTTTTATTTTGGTGGTACATGCTGATAACATAACAGTAAGTCATCGTCGTCCAGAGAAATCGCTATCTGTGCTTTTAATTAAGTCACGGCCGCAGGTGACTGATTTTCTACAGAGAGGCATTTGGATTATTCTGAGGAACAAACACTATACCTTCTGATTGCTCTGAAAATGGCAACTTAGCCACCCCCCCCCTTGCAACACTTCATGATTAATAAAATGAGGGTTTTTAAAGATTCTGGATTTGATTCGCCTTGATTCTTGTTAGAATCTTTGCAGGGGACGACAAAAAGAAAAGAAAAGTAAATATTATATGAGAATGATTGTCAACCAAGAGGGCGAGAAATTTGACTCCGCTAATCCTATGGATCGGTGATTTTGGCCCGAGCTTAAGGCTGGATTATGGCGATTTCAAGTGAACACGCCGATCTGGTGAAGTTTTATTCACAGTATGACAATACAAAAGCTCGGGATAGTTGCAAACCCTTACTAGATATTGCACCTAAATCAGTAAATGTAAAGTCAGTGATGGGTACCTTCAGTACCCCCATGCAACCCGTGCACCCGTCTGCAGGGAAATCGTACGCCGGTAGTAGCAACGAGTGGTAACTTTTTGTTACGAGAAGCAGAGATGCTAAAGACAATTCATTCTAATTATTCAGATTGAACCTTGGCTTAATTTTTGGAAGTTCTAACTTTTGTATGACTAGTTTTCAAGTTGCATGAGTAAGTTTTCTAGCATGGCAAGCTCAGATAGCAGGGGAGTGGGTGAAACCTATCATTAGCCAAGTACCCTGTAGGAAATGTCCACCGACTGTTGTAGATGTACAAAACAAAAACAAAATCACAAAGAGGAAAATAAAACAAATTAGAAACAAATTGACAGTACCCTTTCCCTTTTCTTTATGTATTCCTTCATTCTTTTGTTTTGTAAGTTCTTAAACTGAGATTTATTACCGTGCGTTTCGGAACGATGTTTGGAATTATGACCAAATAGTCCTTTCTTTGGACATATTGTTGTAGAAGAGAGGAGGGGGTGGAAGTGGAGAGGTGGGATTTTGGCCTCTTTCCTTCATCTTTGTAAGTTCATGCTTCTAAACTTCTGGTAGTTTCTTCTTTTCAACTAATTTTCTTATACTTACAGTATATAATGATACTCTTTCATTGATACTTTTGATACCATCGTTTGATTCACTGATGCACAAGCGGTGATCTCCTTGTACGAGGTATGGATCAAAGTTTGATACCCATGAAGCGACCCTCGACTGATACCTGCAAGTTGATCTTTTAATACCCATGAATTATTTAATGCACTAATCCTCCGATGCGTAGTCATTGATCCTATGCTACCACACATGGACCATTTGATATACCAAACGTAGTGATTCTCTGATTACATACAGTGATGATGATACCATACATTGATCCTCTGATACCATACATGGATTATTTGGTAGTAGAGATCATATGATGACATACGGTGATGATGATACCGTATACCATTCGTTGATCCTCTGATACCACAAATATCATAAGACTAAATAAGGGTTAATCTCTGATGATCTCTGATATAGGCCTAGACAGTGAGGTTCAGTGATCTAAATGTGATCAAAATATACCCCTCCACCGTTTTAATCCTATCTACTTTTAAGCAAGCAGTGAGACGACAAAATAACTTCATAATCCCATTTCCTGTTAAGGGTGCGCCCATAAAACATTCTGCTGGCATTCATAACAGCGATGTATGGTTTACTTGTTGTCGAGTAAATATACGCAAACTGGTAACTTTCCATTCATCATGATACATGGTTCCGTCGTGAACTTAACGATATTTAACCCGATTGTGTCGGTGGTGGTGAGTATTTTTATCAGTGGGCACAAATCACATCAGTTTTCTTCTTCTTTCTTTTTTTTTGGTTTTTATTCTTCTTCTCAAGTTTCCTCTATAGATTGTCGCCCGACACTTCAAACTGATCTCTGAGACGACTCGTTTAACGTTTGCATGTCGGAGATTTTATATCGACGCCTAATAACTTTGACCCCAGAAGCGGAAACAAATCGACCCAATAAAAAGGTCGCTATACCGTAATATTCATTTCATTTACCCCCGAACGAAGAATATTCAGCGTTGAGACATAGCAACCTCAGTTGTGTTTTGCACTTTTCCAACGTCCACTGAGCAACTTGTATAAACATTGTCTTCAGCCGATGCCTTTTATTTGTTTAACTCTCCCATCAATAGATTGTGTGGGTTTTTTATTGTGTGGATAACTTGTATTCAAGTGCCAATCAGTTCCATCGAGCCATCCGAGTCCGAAAGCCAACACAAAGAAAAAAAAAATGTCATAAAATGAAAAAAAATCTCCTTGGCAACCACCACATAGGTTGCCAAGGTATCAGCGATTGGAAGACATGTTGATGACACCGTGATGGAACTGGAAAATTGTGTCAGATATACGTGCCTGATAATCATGTTTCCGGCAGCCTACATCAACTTCCGTTTCTAACATTTGACCTCGCGGTTCATCAACTGATTTGAACGCTGTATTTAAGTGAAGACATACTGATGGTCCCCTTTTTCATAGTTCGTGCATCGATTATAGCAGGGAATTTCCCAAGACATTCATAATGTCCTTAGGATAAAATAATGAACAGATTGCTGGGGAATTACGTCCATAGTTGGACTGAAATCTAGAAGGTATGGACCTATACATGAATGCTTAATCATTCCTTTCAAAATACTACGAAGCAGTGCAATAAACATCTGCAATCATTCGGTATTACTTAAAGGCAATCTTTAACTGACAGTTGAAGGGTTCTTAAATGAAAATATTTTTCATCTTCAGGCGTTTTCAAAGCCCATGTCAATATTTTGTTCCTAACTTGTTCCACATGTACCTGTTGATGGGTGTAGGCATTCTTACTGTAAAGTTACCTGTAAAGGATGATGAATAACCGAATCTAGTGCATGTACCTAGCAGGCGCGTAGCCAGACTAACCAACTCAAAGAGAGGATGGAGGGGGGTGGGGGTACATCAATTTTGGAGTTTCTGGGGCCTTGGGGAGGAGTCTAATCAGATGGGGGTTCCACCTTTTCTTAATGTATATGCATTCCAAAAAATCAGAATCTTTCGTTGAAATTTCTTTTGAAGTTTCTTGAGGGGACACGTGCCAACATTCACAGCCCCCGCCCCACCCCGACTACATGCCTGGTGCTAACTAATCTATACAATAAAGCATGTTGCCAAAACAAAATGGCAGTGAAGGCTGATAAGCTTTACCAATTCAAAACAATATGGATTATGGGGGGGGGGGAGGGAAACATCATTATTGAATATCAAACATACTGTAAAGGCCATGGATATGTCGCTATTTTACCAAGAACATGGGTCATCGCAAACAATAGGCTAACATGTTTGTGGAGAGAGAAGTTTTGCAAAGACGTGAGACACATATTTTCTTTTTCGGTAACTCGGGTTGCCAAAAGAAATTATTTGCAATTACCAGGAAACAGTCCATCGTGGTTATAAAAGGACAATGAAGGGATGGACCAAGGGAGGGGTGATCTCGGGAAACTGGTGTTTGTATCACTGTGTGCAAGGACATCACAAGAGCATTGACGGTTGCATCAAGTGCCAGGAACTAGAAGATCCAAAACAAAAGCAAAATGTGGGCCGAGTTGAGGATGAGAGACAGCGCATCTATCCAAGATTTTAGTTGTATAACTTGGTTAAAGGGAAATAGGGCGTTTGTTTAACGGAAAACAACCATAGATTTAAAACCAATGTTTGTTAACGTAGAATGATAGATTAGTCAACATAAGGAAGGACAGTAGTCTTCTTTTCAAGAAATAAATTTCTCACGGATAGAAATTCAGTTATTCGTCACTCAACCCTAATTTGTCCATCCAAACTTTTCAAAGTTCAAATGATGCATCTTCCGTTACTCATCACATGCATAATCCACTTTGAGGAGATGAAACTTTGGCAGATATTTGTTGTTGGGACTGAATGGTTTATAACTAAAGCTATTTCATTTGCACGTCATTTTGGTATATTGCAACGTCCTATTTCCCTTTAAGTCTTGACATGTAACTAAGAGGGGAGGTGTATTAAGCAGCCAATGGATCTGTCCATTCATGTTATTAATGGTTGTAGATGCCTGATTATGTTTATGTACTGTTTTGGTATGATGGCACGATGGAAATCCTTCCGTTCTATATATATGCCATAGAGCAAACTATTCACTGTCGATGAAGACACCACATTGGTATTTGTAATTGGACATATCTGTCAGACTGCTCGTCCCTTTGTTCAATGTATATTCGAGCAGGTTCTGATTATCAGGCGGTTGATGACGTAACGTGATATTACCGTATTAGATATGTATAATTCCAAAACGTTCGCATTAAGTTTTTTTTTTGCTGCTCCATGGGAAGGTTAAAACAAAATAAAACGTAATATGCAATGTTCAAACATGATTTATATTTTGCTTTCTGTTCTCTTCGGCTACGAAATGTTACGAATTAGATTCACGTCAGTACGGAATATCAGAAAGTCCCCAAAATAAATAAAATAAAACAAAACCCCCTCAAAAGAAGAAAAATTGAATGTGCGGTAAAAATTGTTTGAGGTTCTTCATGATCTTTCAGCTTGAGATACATTTTAAAATCGGGGAAAATCTCTCAGTTACTCTACTTTCATTGAAAATTGGATGTCGTTTAGAAAATTACATTCGTTTCGCATATTAGGTGTGATTACACATCTCCATAAATGTTTCACGTCCTAATTAATGAGAATTTTGATCATAAATGAAGTACTTACTTCGAGAGTGGATTGAACGTTTTCGCAGAACTGGTACACATGAGCAATGACGCAGAAGAGAAGTTCCTTTTTCATCTTTAAGACAGATATCAGTTACTTTTGATTGCATGAGCCTGTTTGGTTATGAACCTGTCGCACATTGTTACATTTTAGGTCTTTGTTGTGATGACGTATTTGCAGACCCAAAGATTATAAAATATTAAAGAAGCTCAAAAATACCACCGTAACGTAGTAATCCCTGTTGTTCGCGATATCACAAATTCCTTTCGAAATCAGAGTTAAGAAATTGTAGAGGCGGTTAAGGGAATCGCTTTTGTTGAGTAAACGTAACATGATTGTTCATAATCCAGCGTCTTAATTACTTATAACAAATATATTCAGAAGTTACTTTTTGGAAAAAACCGCACGTGATTGAAATCTGATAAGTTGATTGGCCATTTTCAATACAAAAAAAGGAAAAGAATTTTGAGGACAGGACCTTGCTATGGTATCTGTGATTTCTGCCAATTTTACGCAGTATGGATCTCCATTTTCATCAGTCGGTTACTGTGCATAGGATTGCTTTTTATTGTCCCCCAAAGAAAAAGATAAACCAGTATTACGTCAGGCAAATGAAGCCGAACAAAGTATATACTTGCGGTACTTACTGTGTATGGTAAAACAGCTCTGAATTTAACATTTACCATATATACTGCACCTACGGTGCAAAAATTTCTTCGTTCGATACTTAACTACATCTTTGGGGAAAACATGAAAATGCTAAATGAAACCTTTTTTTCCAAGTTTAACCTGATGATTTTCGGGGGAAAACGGAGTTTTTTCGCTTCGCTGATTGTTAGTTATATTATCCTATAAGATTTCCGTTGGAGAAATTTGTGTTACATGGATATGAGAACGCATTTTGCCGTACAGAGTTTGAACTTCACCTACTGTTCCATTACGTCTCTCTAGTTTATCTATTTCTTTGGTGTCCCCCTCATAGCGTTTTTTTTTTTAATTTCTGTGAACGAGACAAGAAGTTTGAGAATAAATGATTACCACAAAACGCGTCCACACCTAGGCTTTAGTAGGTTTCTTCTTTAACACTGTTTTGATCTCTGCCGTGTCTCATCTAACACATTATTGTGTAACCACGACGTGCCTCCCACATATAGTATAAGTCATCTTGTGCAAACGGGAAAAAATGGAAAAAAAAAGAAGAAAAAAACCGAGGCGACGGACAACGAATAAATTTAAAGGCTGTGACTTTGTAAAGCATTTAATGTTACAGGTAGTTGGCAAAACCTACAGTTTCATGGGTGGATTGTTATAGTATAGCCACTGAAAATGAAGCATGTATTATAATACCTGTTGTTCATGGCATAGTGAATCATGTGGGTGTTGCAGCACGTATGCAATAATTTGGGTGTTCTTATCCATGGGATCTAGCCATGCAAGTGACCCATGGACCAAGGAAGGAGAGGGGCGGGGGTAGGAGGGGTTAATCATCAAAGAGACTCACTATACGTTATACTTATATGTCAGTTTTAGGCCATCCAGTTCCCAGTTTAAGGTCTCCTAAAAGTGTCCAGGGCAGTGTCTTCCACATGCAGATTGACCCTTCCAGTGCAGCATCGTCCCTCTAAAGATACGATAAATTGAAAATAATAAAACATTGAAAAGTAATATAACATAGTTTTGAGTTATGTTTGGTTTAAGGGATGTGGTGGCAGTGTCAGAAAAAAATCTGAAGAACTTATGCAGGCAGATCACCTTTAGGAACAAAAGAAAAAAACATGCATTTAACGTTAAAGAATACAATGATTATGAAACATACGTTACGATCAAAGAAAATAAACTTTATTTAAGAGCGAGACAAACAAAACAAGAGAAAATAGAAATAATCGAACGAACGAAATAAACTTGGGAATGAATGAGTTGTTTTAAAAAAAGACTTTTCTTAACTTTTCTAGCGTTCTTCCACATCCTGCTAAGATTATGAATGTAGAAACCATTTTTTAAATGTAGAAACAAGTTCAATAATAAGTCTGAGAGCCAAACTTCCCACGTTTGTTTGGGTACTTAATTTTGAGGGTGGGGTAAGTACCCTTCTGCCCCTCTTCCCATCCGGTGACGATTTCCTAACTTCAAAATCAGCAACATACATATAAATGCTTCCAAAAATATGAGTAGTTATTTACTTGATCGAAGAAAGACAAATAAAAGCTAATTTGAACATAAATTTGTATTCTGTAGTCAGTTTGCAATATTTTGCAACATCCATGATATTTATGACTCATATGGAGGATTTCTTTACAGAACCTTTTTCATTCTACTAACTCGTGCAAATGTTGCATCATGCCATTCAATTATTTCAAGGGGAAGATTAACCTCTGGGGAACACTTTTGTAATGGATGGGTGGTCGATTATCAGGAAGGTTGCTACAACATTGCCCAGACAGTAAGATCATTATATGTAATATCGTCGTATAGAATCTTATCGGGTATACCTTTGCATTGTAAACATATATCAATGTAGGGAAAGCTCTCGCGAGGTTCTTGTTGTCATTCCACAATCTCTTTTATTTTATATACGATAATAATTGTATAAAAAATTCTTATTTACAATTAAAAGAGATTGAAATAAACTCCGTTGAACTGGACTGAAAAAAAAAACTTAATGATGAAGTACCTACTTTGATGGGAATGTGATAAAGTACGATACTGATTGTCGGTGGTAGGTATCTGAACTAAGGAATAATTTTATGTTTATTAAAGGATTTAACTTATTGTCGCCATGATGTCGTCTTCTGATATTTTTTTTTTTTGTATAGTCAAATGTTGCCACCTCTGACAACACTCCACTTATTGTATATTTTGTTAAAGGTCATAACATACAACAGTAAGTTTTTGGAATGTTACAAAAATCATGTTGAAACTCTTTAAGGTGTAGCTGTGTTGGATCAAGAGGGGGTGAAACACATTAAATACAAGGAAAGTGGGAGGGGGTTGAATCTGTAACTCCTTGGTTCTACCGCTGAAGTTTAAAAACAGGGAAAAAAAAGGTGCGGTTGTGCCATCAGGATGGGACGATATTGAAAAGATTTACGAGCGAAACACTTGCAGTAGACCTAATTCAGCCCAACATCTTATCAATAAATAATTCGTGCAGAACTCTGCCAGTCTTGTAATTCGAGTGGAGGGCGGTGTTAAGGCACCAAGATTGCTTATTGCTCGCAGTTTTGTTCACTTTTGAGTCCCTGGGAGCACAATCTTTTTTTCTGAAAAAAAAAATATGCAAACATTAATTTTCTTGACCACGTTTTACCACCATGTGTCAATTCGTGAGTATCGTCTTTTCCCCCAGACCCTTCGTAAAGGTGTACCATGAACACAATGTCATTCCCTAGTAAACGTGTGGGCGGGCGAGTAGTGTGGGAAAATTGTACCCGAAGCGCACACTACTTTATAAAGGCTGTGCATCACCGCCATCACGTTTAAAACCACGATGTTTGTATATTATTATTATGAGAAAATTTGTCGTTGATTACTCAAACCGTCTTTTCAGCAAACCTTCAAGTCAATTGAATGGTCGAATAGAGTCAAGGTGAACTCCAATGCTTGAAATAGTTAATCGTTGACTATAGTAATTCGTGTAAAACGAAGCACAGCTGATCAATGTTTACAACCTGAACCCCGCCTCTTATGAATATGCCGCACGTTCTAGCGGCCGTTTTAAGTTACCGTACTGTATATACCTCATTTAGTGAACATAGGTTCAAGGAGGTAGACGTCCGTCCGCAGGGATACTGATGTTCGTGTCTAGAGATTAGGAGGACTGGTAATGTGGTGTAGGCCAGAAGGCAAGAGGACATTCACACTGACGTGGTGAAGACCTGAGGATAGTCCAAAGGATTAGGAATACATCGCCAGCAAATTTGGAGTTGTTCCATCGATCTTCTCGTCGTGAAATTCAATGTTTCAATTGCCACGGTCAGTTAGATTAGGCTAAATATATCACTAGGCGAATCAGAAGTCATCATGGCGCAAACGATGGGGATAGAGTCGGAGATCTCCTCACTGTTCTCGCATGTGGGCCTAGGCCTATCCTTGGTCGATGATGACCTTTCTCTTCGACTCAGCCCACTCGGTGATTGGCAAGATGAAGACGTAAGTAACATTCAGCTCTCTATAGAACTAGTGTAGCCAAAGTGTAGATAGTACTGGACAGGGACGACTTCCATTTCTGGTGTAATTTGTAACCTAGGTCATATTAGACGAAACTGAAGTCGAGGTTTACGCCTACGGCCGGGCTTTGGCCACGTTGTTAGGCTTACTACCCGTAACGCACTCTCCTTGAGATGGTAGGGATCTAGACTTAAGACTTCATAACTTTTCACAATTTCAGATGGCACAGACCTGAAAGCCCAGGCCATTGGCAACACAGCAAACTGTGTTCATGTGTCTCATTACCGCAGGCCTAGGCCCCCTGTGTTTCAAAAAAAAAAAATGGTGAAGACTTGCAAAGGTGATAGGTCGGGACAAAAGATTTTTGGTTAAAAACTGTACGTTTGATTATAATGTACATTAAAAATCCATGTGGTGGGAGAAAAGCATGTGGGCAATGATGAGAAACCAATTTTTTTTTTTACTTGCTTTGCAAACCCCAACCAAGCTGTATCTCCAATTAAATGAATGCACTTGTAAGTTGGAACAATGGTGTTGGTCAGAACAGAAAGGTAACCTCTAGTCTAAAGCACACGCTTATCCAGGAGCATTTATTTACCCGCAGCTGTGACATTTATCAGTCAGCCAGCCTCAGCATGCTTTATGGATAAGTCTTTGGTTCTGAAGCCTCTTTCGATAATAAATGTATGCCTGTAAGTTTACTGTCTTGCTTGTAAAATTATGAGTTAGCCCTGTAAATGCAAGAATAGAGAATTTTTTTCCAAGTGGGCTCAACAATGCATTTTTCACTGTGACTTTGACTCAAGTCTTAAGATCTCATGAATCAATAGATCTTGCATCATTTTCTTTCCCTCTTACCTAAACGTCATCTGAAAATATATGCTAAATATTCACTGCGACTCCAGCAGCAAGTACAGTGTGTTCACTATGCCTCTTGAGTTCAGTCTCAAAAGTACATGTACCATTTTCCATCATTCTCAAGTCCTAATGTATCTCCCCTCTGAACCCATGTGCAAACTCATGTCCACCTAAACATGTTATGTTCTGGAACAAGATACCCCAGTCTGAGGCAGTTGGCTATGGATCCACAGCACCTTTGACTCCACATGAAAAGATAACCTCTGTGCAGGTATCCCAAAGATACAAGTCACTGCAAGTCACTGTAACAATTCCTTTCAAGAAGACCGACCATGTCATGCTTCTGGGAGAGGTATAGGTTGGGGTGACTACAACTCCAAGACTCCATAAAAAGTGGGAATGTGCTTCAAAATTGCAGGGTATTCCATAAATTTTTAGCCCAGAAGGCTAAGGCTTGTGCTGGTTTCATTGCATTTGACAGCAGTAGAGGGGTTGAGGTGCAACAGGTAAGTAGAATTATTTTTTTTTTCTTTTGTTGAAAGTCCACCATCCTTCCAAGATGGAGAGTTCCGCACAGTTGAAAATACTGTGTGGAGGGAGTGTCACTCCTGGCATTTGCAACACACTATTAGATGCTTTCAACTCTCAGTTGTAGTTGTCACGATGTTCTAGCCATGATTGGTATAAATTTGCATTTTTGTCTCTGTGTGGTGGTTTTACAAGTTGAGTAATGGCTAAAACTGACCACCCCGCTCTACACTATCTACGTACTGTGCACTGAAAGTTTCAATGGGTGCAGCCTGTAATCGCATGCTATGTTGCATCTTTGTCTGTTTGCCAAATTAAAATTCATGAGTTGAATAAGTCAATCATCAACATTGAGTTTTAGAGAATACTGCTGATCTTCCACAAACAAACGTGTTCAATGCCATACGGCAATGGTCTCTGATTTGCTGCATCAATAGAACTAGTTTGACCTCAGTACAGTATGTTGGATTTGGAGTTCAGTTTGAAGACCTAAAAAATCGTCGAGTTGAGTTTCCTGAACCATTTCTGTGGCATCATTGCTTGTTTTTTTCGTTAACTGACTTTTCTTTTCAGTAATGGACATCTCGTTGATTAATGCATCCTTACTTGTCTTTTCCAGTTATGGGACCCTCATGTTGTTGCTGCATGTAATTAAATATAGATTGTATTTAAATACTCACTTGTGATTCATTCATGATTTTTACTTAGATAGATACAGTACATACCTCTCTTTTATCAGATCAGGGTTGTAAAAGCAAATCTTATGTTTGAACTTCAGTGAAGGGCAATATTTCTCGTCTCCAGAGAAGAGGAAGATGTTTCAGTGCATTGTTGGATGAAGTTTCTGTGTTTCCTGGATGAAGAACATTATACATGTGGCAATCATTAAACATTACCACAGAACGTACTTAAATCGTGGAGTGGATACTGCCCATAGGAAAAACTGAATAAGTTTGTATTTAGTTTTAGTGTTTTACCAGCTTTATTTTTCAACGATAAAACCTCTCGGTAAGCACCGCAAATGTTTCAAGGGAGAAACGGACAGTGTTTGTTAAGTGCAGTGCCATGTGTTACTTTTATCAAGAAGATGTCAATTATTGAAAAGAAAATCGTGAACAGCTGCGACAGGAAGTGTGAGCATGGTGAGCAGGTGGGCAACTTACTGCAGGTGTGCAGTTACTTTACTTGCAGTCTGTTGAACTACTGTACTGTCCTGACAACAACAGTTACTATTACATTGCTAATGCTTCCAAGATTTTTGCCCTTGATCTGCTGTACAGTGCGTGTCTTCAAAGTGTCTCTGTTGAAGACGAAGGTTTCAACGTATGGTGCTGCGTTACTTTCTTTGGAGGAATGAATACCTTACATGATAAATTCTTAGTCAACATACGGTTCATTACAAAAATTCATTTTTTTTTCCTTAAAGAAGTGCTAGCATGTCTTTCATGATAATTTTTTCATTGAATTACATTATTAAACTCAAGGTGGATAATTTACTTTTGTTCATCGGTTTTACACTGTTGCTAACACTTTATGTACACTCAGTAGTACAGTGGCTAAAAGTTTAATGTTGATTTCTTAAGTAAGGATTCATTTTAAATTTAAATTTTCTACTCCTTGCTCACCCAAGCAAACCTCAAATTCATTCAAGTTTTAGTGAAGTAACTGCATAGTGAGCAACTATTTCCACACCCCTCCCCTACCCCTCTGATTCAAAGTTGTGCAAAGTACATACTGTACTCAACCTGTGTCATACATCACTCTTCAAAGACAATAGGTATAAATTGAAATTGGACATTGATCGTAAAGGACCTGTATGGGACTGGTCCCTGTATTTTGACCAGGCATTGTTAGGGTGCTGTATTGAAGGAACTGGGCCTCGTGATGGACTGGTCCCTATAAAGGAATCAGCTAAGTGTGAGATGCAGTTGCATGAGAGATATGAGCATGCTGACATCAGTTACATCTTGAGTGGCTGGTTTACAGAAGTCCAGGTTGAATACATTGCAGAATGTTTCAACAAACCTTGATGACTCTGTGTCACGAATGAAACATGACTGTGATTCATTGCTTGTACAGTTTCCCATATTTTTTCTGCAGTTTTCGTGCAGATGGGATATTACACGAAGAAAGCAACTCGACAGGTTGCTGAAATTTTTATTCAAACGGTAATTCATCAGTGAGCGAAATTCCCTCATTTCGCATTGTGAAGTGAATCGTGGAATTACGGCAATGTTTGCTGATAGGACAGAAAGTTGTAACATGTGGTGTCAGTATTTTGGTTTGTTTTGGTCCCTCTGGATCGATGTCTAATCCTAGCTCTCTTCCCGTAAATTGTCATCGTGTAATTTGATCTAATCTAATATAGAATTCGACAGAGAAGTTTATTTCAAAACTGTCCCGAAAATGTCACCTATATCGTATGAAAACTATCTTTTGAGATGTTGTAGCAAAGTTTCTGAGAAAGGATAGTCTCAGCACGTAGCACCAAAATGAAATACGTGGCTAGGCCGGCAGAAAACTTATTACTGCAGATTGGTCAATTATCGGTGGTTTCGTCTTATTGCAGTCGAGATTGAAATGCAAACAAAGTTTTATGGATTTGAACAAACACTTCCCCTGCTGTTTACTGAGAGAAGACCACTACAAAGCCCTAGTTGACCTAGTTAACACAGCAACAGTGACATCATACTGAAGGAGCTTTCTTGAATTCTATTTACAGAGATCACTAGTGGTCAATGCCTCGGACATTTCGACTAAAATGACAATATTTAACATCTCTCCATTCTTAAAGGTCACTCTACAGATTCAAAGGCTGCATACTTGTACAGGTAGCTCAGTTAGACCTCTACCGGTTTATGTAGGTCCGTGGAATTCAGCTTGAAGACTAACTGTTTTTGATCTCGGTTCGAAGTGACTGGGCTTCAGTACTTACACTTCAAAGCACTATTGGTGTAAGTGTAAGGTTATGAGCAGATACCAGCCAGGCTTAGTACGTAATTGTGTGTAGACCAGGTGCTAGAATAAAAGACTAGAGCTGCGTAAATTTTGGTCTCAACTTGGAAATGAACAGAGACCAGTCAGAGTTTTAACTGTACTTGTCTAGACCAGCTTCTGGCATTGTTTTGTAAAGCATGCTGGTGTCAACTTCTTGGAGAAGAAATAGAGTAAAACTTGTAGACCCACTTCTGGCTTGGTAGTACAAAGCTACGCTGGTGGTCCCACCCGGAAAGGAAAATAGCCCATTTACATTGCACCAATGTAGCATTCAAAGAAAAAAGTTTTAATCATTGTTAAACCTTTCTGGCTGATCAACAAACAGAACCTGCCACAGCTCTGCCTCAGAATGTGTGTAAGATGAGTTATGGGAGATGCATCGTTTGAATTTTTTAGAAAGTTTGGGTGAACAAATGAAGTCTTCAGCAACAGATTTAACTGAATTTCTATCAGAAAGAAACTTGTTTTTTGAAGGCTTCCATCCATCCTTAATTATTTTGAACAATCCATCATTCTGTTCCTACAGATATTGATAAATGATTTCTTTCTGTGAAATAAATGCCTTATTTCCCCTTTAAAATTAGCAATGATTACTCAGCTGATTTATCAGCTAACCAGGAGAAAGGCAAATTGTGTAATTATTGGTCAAAACATACATAGAACTGGATAGAGGCTGGTCAAAGTGAGGTTATACACCAGGGACGGGCAGAGTAATTACTGTCATTTAAGGACAGCTTACATGATACAAACTGGTCTTAACTTGACTGTTGACCTTTAGCTCTGTAGTGTAGATTAAACATAGTTTAAGATGATTAAGATCGGTCTTAATGTTAAAATTCCTTATGACTTTGTATGTAGTTTGGTTCAAAGGCAAGAAATGTCAACAGATGTCATGTATTTACCGACCAGAGAAAAAACTTACTTAAGAGCATCTGGCAGAATGTATGACAGTGATATTGTATAATGTAGGTCACAGCATGTAGTCAGTTACATTGTAATTTTTTGATACACTGTGTTTTTTTATTCTTCTCTCTCAGTTGTTGCATGTACTTCAACTAGTCAATTCATACCAATTAACTTAAAGTTTCTCAAACATTGATCATCCTCCAATCACATCAGAAATTTTGCCAGTGTTTCATGTTTTCATCAAAGCTCATTACAATGTTTTTTATGGCAGACCTTGTACACAATATTCAGACATTGTTGTGGTGGATGCTGACTTAATTCTGTCTAACCCTTAAAATGTCCCAGTCTTCTTTAACTGAACTAGATTTTTTTAAATCTGGGCTAAGCTCTTCTGTCAATAATTGGTGTGTTTACTTGAAGTCAGTTAAGTAAATCTTTGAGTAAGTCTGTATCCCTAGACTAGCCTGGCAGAGATTTACTGTAAAGCATTCACCAACAAGTTCAGTGACAGTTGCCTAAAGTCTACATTTTGACCAATGATTTACTCTCCCTGCTTCATAATTAAGTACTGGTAATCCATCTTTGAATGAACACCCTTTTCGACCCTTTACCAAAAGCATCCTATTTATTCCCAGATTTTAAAACTCACATTACTTAGGATGTTTGTGCAGGGTTTAATCAAAGGGCACCTGGACCCACTTGAATACATTGAACACAATTTGTGCAGGCGACCACAAGTAATACTGTTCTTTAGATCTGTAGCCTGTGAAGTCAAAGCCTTAGTCTCTTTGAAGTCTCGCCTAAGATTTTCAGTCAGCTGTGGCTTGAAGGAATTATGAGAGCATTTAAAGTAAATTGTAAGCATTTCTGTAATGATGCAGTACTATGTATGTTGTTGTGCCAGAAGCCAAGGCAACAGGTGACAGACCATCAAGGATCTAATTCATTTCAGTTTCTTTTCATTTTCTCAATGTGACTCAATTTCTTCTTTTTACTTTTTTTTTTTTTCTGTGATTGGAACAAGTGGCTTTTGACTTCACGGAAGTCAGGATTGTTCGTTCCAGTTTCATCTGTACTTACAGTAATAAGGTTAAGTACATTCTGTCACATTTAGTGTAGGCCTTCAGGTTTGATTATGTATGTCAGTGGTTTCTTTTAACTTTGAGAGTACCAGGATTCTTGTGACTACTGAAGGCACATGAATGTTTGACTGAACAGGTACAGTAGGCAAGTGATCGAGTCACTTTGAATTTCAAAGCAAAGCGAACCTGTTGTTTTTGACTGTTGAATTCTTTGGGGTGTTGCTGCTGCCATGACATACTGTAGGCTATCCAACTATTGACTCACCTGATCATACTATTGAACACATCAGTGAATGTCAGTACCATACCAGAAGTTAAATTTGTGCCCCCATCATATTCATCCCTCAGCCGACTCACCTTGACATTTTGAGATTATTGGGATGCTACAGTAATTATTAAATAAATGCAGTTATGTAATGATGTTCACTTGGAACAATGTGCATCTTACAGTTGATTTGAGGACTATAACAGCAGCAATTGAATAGCACAATGTTTTTTGTGGCATTGTTGTGAGAGTGACAGTCATGGTCCAGTGACTACGTTGTGGAATAGTGTAAGTCATTGTGTTAGCTTGGGCTGTTTATTTAGTTGTATGTATAAATTAGAAATACCACAAACTTATTCCCCACATTTGCAATACTAAACCAAACAGTGATGGAAGCCCATTCAATTTCTCTTCCCTCCCCCACTCCAGCAAGAAAGCAAAAACAAAACAACAAGTTTGCAAACAACTTTTATAGTACAATAGTCTTTTTATTTAAAAATGGCTAGCTACTCCATAAACCAATTCATGATCATAACCAGCAATGCTTGCGTGAGAATAAGGCACAGTCACTTTGCGTTCTAAGTATGATGATTGTGTAACATAGTATAGCAAAGTTCTGTTATCTGCACCATGTCTAAAGTTTCGATGGTACCAACAGTCTGTGGTTAGTCAGGTGGCCACGTACCCAAAAATAATAACTTCTGTTAGGCTACGAGTTCGTTGTGAAGTTTAAGGGTGACATTTGCTTTGCATGTGTGTATCCTACAGTACGTAAAGGCATCTTAGTGAAGTGGTCTTATGTCATTTGTCACATGCACAATTTACATTGTGAAACTTTGGTCCGGATAACAGTTTCAGAACCAGGTCCTAATGTCATTGGTCAGGGGCACCAGGTGCAAATGCTAATAGCAACACATAGTGGTTTACTGTAGCTGCATGTACAGGTCATGAAGCAGTTTCACATATATAGCCATTGATACACACCTTTGAGGCAAGGGTGTGTTTACTTTGCTCCTCACTTACCTGTCTTTTCATAACTTTTAAGTACATCTGCTGTCCCTGGGTGTTTACCTGGGTGTTCAGTGGGGTAAGGTCTGTCATACTGTAGCAATCAGATCACAAAGTTTGCATCTATTTTCCTAAAAAGTTAATCAAGGATTATTGGAAAAATACTGACACCATGGCAGTGGTTACATTTTTGGTATTTTTTGACCCATCTTTACCTTGTACAGTACATGTGTGCAATGTCCGTGTACCGCTTGTCATACCATAATTCCTATTGCTATATATTACGGTGAGCGTCTAAGCTGGTATCATTTTCTCAATTCTTGTGTTTAGTAGAATTTGAGGTTTTGTGGCACGTGAGTTACGGTATATGAAAGTCATAAAGAAAGAGTCTCGGAGATGCTGGAGAAGTGCAGCGAATGAGACAGCTTAAATGGTAAAATTCAGTGATGGGATGTTCCAGCTCTGTATGGTGCCCACATCACTTCCTGTTTGGTGTACTTGGAGCTCAAAGTTTGCGAAAATCAGCAGTGGCTTAAAGCATTCTTTTGATGTGAGAAGAAAGTTGTCACGTAGGAATACCGTGTAGGACATGCAGCAGTAAACATCCATTTTTCGTGTGTGATGAGGTACATTTGAAACATTTTGCTATAAAGGAGACACTTGTGGAATTTGCTATGGTTGCCAAAACATAGTTGTGGTGTGTAATGCTGAGTGAAGGTTTATGAACATGAGGCCTCCTGCATACAGTATCACTGTCCCTGTTTAGAATTTGCAGTGATATTAGTTTAGAAAGAGATTTTTAGTATTTAAAGACTCTTATAATGTGGAAAATGGAGATGTACCTAGGAATTTCAGAGTGCCAGGAACTGATACTGTGTACAAGTTTCCCTGCAAGAGATACCAACAGTGATAATGTACTGAATGGCTTTCTAAAGTACCATAATCATTGGTTTTATGTAGTGAGAATGTATGGTCATCAAACTTCAAAAACTTGAAGGTATATACGGTTTTGTCCTGGTAACCACTAACCATTGGCACAGTGTGGCAATGATGCAGTTTTGAAGAGCGAACCATGAAACATTAAATTGCTGATAAGTTTGTATTCTGTCCCTTTTAGAGCATAAATTTGTTCACAAAAGAGGTAACCACATTTAGTATTCGAAGAGTACTTTCTCCTCATCTGTTTTCATTTTGAACTCGCTAAAATTTGATTGTCGTTTTCGTTTATAAGATGATTTACGATGGGAATAAAAACAGCAGAAAGTTGTAGCCTTGTGTGGAGTTACAGAAACAAAGGAATTCATTGGTCAATCAGTAGTTATTGGGGATAGGCTTTGTTAGTTTAAGAGTCGTAAACTTGTGTCTAGACGCATCTCGCCTTTTAAACCTGTACCCTGTACAAGGCCATGGATGTGTCAAGCAATGTCTGACCATGAACGTATCTCAGCTCAGACGGCACCATCCGTACTCCAAGGGGAAGGAACCAGCGAAGTGTCACAAACGTTTCAAAACTTTTGAAGAAGAGTTCTCACAGTGGTAGTGGGTGCTGCCTCTCAATTTACAGGTGAGGGGATCGCTCCTGTCACAGTATCACGCAGAACTGTGCTGTAGCTAGAGCCGGAATAATAAGTGCTTCACGTTACACAATGTAAAACTAAGAGATGAATGGAACTGGTGGGGTGCCATCACTTCAACTGGCAGGTAAACTAACAATGAATAAACTTTCAGTGGCCTTCGGATCACACGGTGTGGTGCTCAAGTCACGTTGGTGACAATATGAAATGCCACTGACTTCATCTACTATCAATTGTTTCTGGCATACCACAAAATGAAAGTCACGAGCCATGTGTTGGCAATGACACTTAGTCTCTCTTCCTTTTTTCTTTTTTTTCAAGCAACAACCAATGTTTGGTTTTTCTATACAAGGCTCACACTGGCCTTCCCATGTCCTTGTATTTCACCTGCTTCTAGTGTGAGAAGCTACTTTGCAAGAATGTAAACAGCAACTAAAAAGAGGCAAAATTTTCTCTCAGCATGGGTCTCCTTAACCACAGACCTATTTTTGACCAAAGCAGAGAGGTCCCCCCATTCAGTTTGTTCTTTCCCTATTTAGGATGTCCAACAATTGAATATTAGAGGGAGAGAGAGAGACCTGCAGAAAATCCTGTCAAATTACTGAACGTTGCCCTAAAAAGGTTTCTAAAGAGGTATCACCCCCGCAATCACTGCATAAGACCTCCTTTGAACTGCTCGGTCCAGGGCCCATGGGTTGTTTTTGTATTCTAGTTGCTTTTTAGGAAGCAGTGATTGTTTAATCCACAAAAGAGTCAGTTAAACTGAAGAGGAAGAAATGAACAAAAGAAAAAGCCCCTTATCTTGGAAAGACTGCTGAGAGGTGGTTCATCAACTGGAAAATCTGCTACTGAATAGGCATCATTGCTCACCAACTATGTCTTTGACCAATTTGGCAGTGGTTTGGTGCAAAAAGTACAATAACACATTCTCTCCTCTTTTCTACAGCTTTTCTGTTTTTTTTTTTTAAAAAGAGAGATTGCATCTTCATAATGCAACCAGTCAAGGATGCAAAATTCCCAAGGTGCATTTATTCAAACACTTCATCCTCATCATCTCAGATACATCTACTGATGCATCCTTTTGCTGGAGAGGGGGAGGGGTGCTCAGTTGTTTTGAATGCTCATGTCATTCCAACATTTGAAGAGTCAGTTGATGAACCAAAATTTGTCCATGGCCTGTGATCCTGGAGTTGTTAAGAGATGCCGCTTAGAGAAAAAATGTTTTTGAAAGTTTTGCTTCAAATCATTTTATCTAAAAGTTCAGCACTTAACACTTTGTGATGTCACAAGAGTAGTACCCTGGGATTTCAGTGGGGGGACCTCAGGACTCATCTTTTTTTCACAAAAGTTACATCTCGCCATTTACTTGTCTGGTTTGATATCAGTTTAACATCTCCATAAATCTTTTCACACCTCATACCATCCCCTCTGTGTTCTACTGTACGTATTGAAGATAATTGCAGAACTGATACATGCAGGGACGCATTGCATGGCAAGAACATTTGTCTTTCCATTTCGCATCTCGTAGAAGATTTCTGTCAGTGAAGTTTGTAGCAAATTATTCATCCATCACACATTGATTGCCACATTGAATAGCACTCAGTCGTGATGAGGTAGTCTTCCCGTGAAACCATTATCCCGCTTTAATGTGCAGGAGACATAGAAATGGATATTTGAACCAGAACGAAGTCAGGCCAACCAGTGACCGCTGTTACCCACACACTGAACAAAATGAAGCCGAACATAGTGTGTGGCATCCTTGCTCTGTATGGCAAAAAAGCTCGACCTTCAACACTTTGCCATGTAAAATGCAGGTGTTGCCATGTAAAATGCATGTGTGTCCGAGAATTTGTTCGTTCGATATCTCACCATATCTATGGGGAAGACAGAAGTACAGTAAATGCAACTGTTTGTTTTTTTGTTTTTTTTTTAGATGTTGTGACGGTATTCACGGAAAACTGCATTCTGCTGTGTAGTTGTTTGTGGAGTTATAGCTCCCTAAAACTTTTGCTGGATTTGTCAGTTCGCACCAAATTTGATTTTGTAAAGTTTTCAGGGACAAAACCTGTCTAGTTTTTGGGGAAAAAAGGAGAAGCTGTGACAATTGTTACGACCTTACTGTAATGTGCATTATGGGTAATATCTTATATCGTAAAACTGTATTGGTTGTTTTATTAACAGTGAATTTTTGTATTGGATGGTAAATCTCAGCTGCAGGATTGCTGTCTGAAACCAAGGTTGACAATCATAAAGTCCCTAGGGTAGGCTCGCCCTAGAAGATAAGCTTCATGAAAAGTGAAGCATGCATACAGTATGCATGAGAAAAAGTTCACTTAGATTAATATTGCATCATTGGTTTATCGACGACATATAGGTGTATACGTGTCATTCAAACGAATGAAAAGGTTGTGCTATCAAACAGAGCCTTTCTTGATTAGTTAAGTAACTCATATAGCAGCATGCGAGTGCTTTTTAAGAGGTCAGAAGTTCATTCACTGTACAGTAAATTTCGGGTCAGTTCACTTCATGGTTCTAATTTGTTAAGGCTTTCAAAAAGGATAAGAGGATACTGATGGTATATTCCCAATTGTTGGTTATAATGAACAGGTACTGTGCGCAAATCAACCCCTCCCCCCTTCTTCCCAGGGATGGGGTTGCTTCTACTTTAAGCAGCAAATGGAGGGTCATACAGTCTTCAAATCATCTCTTGCATTACCCTGTATTTATATTGAAATGGTCATATGCATCATTTGGTTAATGGGTCAAAGTTTGGCTGGTAGGGATAAGCTAATAAGAATTTGTGTTAGGGTTGGTAATTTGTGAATCTGACCAGTCGAAGGAACAGTATTCACTTCATTTGAAATCCTCCTCTATTGCGTATTTAGTTGACTCAGGGGATGTGCTGACAGCTGTTCTAACTTAACTGCATGCAAACAAAAGTGTATGTGTGCTAAGCTATTAGGAGTGTAATGGCCATTTGGTGTGCTGATGGTGTGCATGGAATATAGTAAGTTTAGTAGTTGTTTATATTTTTCTTTGGTTGTCATGGTGATTTGATCCACTTCTGATGTATAGTGGACAGTCCTGCTGTATATAAAAGAAGACGCAGGGATAATCACTAAAATATGACTTGCTGTACATCAAGCCGGCATCATACACCTCACATGCGCAGGTTGGAATGTTGATCAAAATGGTAATCAATTTACATTCAGTATGTCTTTGGTAGGAGAATACCTCATCACAATGCAATATATAAGACCCTTTGCACTGACATCACATAAAACTACAAACTAGGGCACTCTCCCCTAGGATAAAAGGGGGATCAATATGGCGTCACATACAACAACCATCTGTATATTATAAGGTGACACACCAGTGTACAGCAGATTACGTTAATTTGCCCAAAAATTATTGATAATCTACTGACAGATGAAAGTCACAAAACTAACTTGTTTCAGACCTGCCAACTCTGGTGGTTTCACCGAGAGTCTCACCATTTCAGACATCTGCCTTGTGGTGAAGATATATCTAATGATGCAAGTCACTTTGATGCAATGCTACTGCAGATCTATGTTTCCTTATTTGGACCAAAATTAATGCATTTCATTGCTGCTTTAATGAAGTTGATTTTGAATTGCCGATGTACAGTATCATTGTCAGAAAAGTGACTGATTTACCCAAGTATCTTTTACAGACCTGTGATACTTTATTTAAGAGGATTAACACAAAATGCCAGTTCAGAAAACATTTTAAAAATCTTTAGGTTTGGAATTTGATATACAAGTTTTCTTGCAAGGACCTGAAGGTTTGTCATTTTTTTTTTGGCTCACACCAGGTAACTGGTGTACATGCCACATCCACAAAATGTTTGGGACCTAGCTCACAGTTGCGACCTTAATGGCTAAATTCTCCTGAAGTGGGTATCGAAGATTTGCGTAAACATTAGCTCACATCATACAAGAGGTACAAAAGAATGGCGAGATGAAATTTTCATGAGAGACAGTAAAAATTCAGAGTCCCAAAACCCTGATTACCAATGCTTGGAGGTCAGTGACTGCATCACAAGTTCATAGAGAGAAGAAGTCGATCGGGGTTTTCCTTGATCATATTTTTGCCTCAGTGACTTTAGTTTGTCTTTCTAGGTGAACCTAACTCCATTTAGGACTGACCTCTAGTAGCACTTTGTGCCATAAGTGAAGTTCAGTTACAGAATTTCAATATTTGCAAAGTGTACTAGAATGATTGATATGACCTGGAGTATCTATATAATGGCTTTCACAAGATATGCATTTCGCAAGACAGCCATAGAACATGTACGGTCATTTGGCCAATAAATGATCAGCCTAATTCACAGCTTCTTCTAGAAATTGTGACAGCAAGTATTTAGCCTACAAATGAATCTCTTACAGGAATCCCCCCAGAAACCCCAAAATGGGAGGATTTATTACTGGTAAACCCCAAGTCCAAAGTAGTGTTGTCCTTGGCCAAAGTTATAAGTTGGTTTAGGGGGGCAAAAACTTGCATCAAGAGCCCAGTATTAAAGGTGCAATTTGAAGGGTCTTAAAGGCCATTTATGTAAGTTCAAAATTGCAGCAAAAGTGTCCTCTTCTTAAGAAAGAAACCAAGATATTGACAGTTTTTTATTTTTGTTGAGTATGACAAGGGGGGAGGGTGGGATTTTACCCACCTGTTTTTGGGAACCGGGCAAATATTTGCCCCCTTCCCCCTTGATGGAAACCCTGTCTTAAATCTCTTTATCTGGCTTTGTATTATACTTGCACAGTTCTCATAACAAGTCTTACCATCTCAATAATCCTATAATGCTTTTTCTTACTTCTGGGCATACCTGTATGTAGTTAATTCTATTTTTTTCTTGTACTTTGTTCCAAAGTCTGCTACATTAATTCCCTTTATTAGCCTTTCTCATAGGTATAGTAATGCCACAAAGTCATGAGCTATAGAGTCAGCAAGGAGTATTCAGTGGGGGAAGTCCCCCATCAAATGTCTTGTCCCTTTCTCACCCCCCCCAATGAAATTCAAAAGTAATAGAACAAAAGGGCAAAATTTTGAAGTGGACACAAAAATTTGCAAACAGTTATTGAAAGTACAGACTTGAAGTGGAGGATGCTCCACGTTTGTTGCATTGCTCTTTTTTGACCTGAAACAAATACGTGGATGAAAAATCTGGTTGTAGGTGCATGGAAGATGCCTCCCATTGCAATTGTCAATAGGCTAGAACCCCCCTTCCCAAGTATTGAACCATCTGCTACCAGTTTGCATCTGGACTCTTTCCTCTTGGATTCCTCACCAGGATTGAAGAGAAGTGTCAGACTCTTCTCCATTTTAAAACCAGCTTGCAAACTGCTTTTCAATTTGTGCCCTTGTGATCACAGTTGTCCCCTGTTTGGTATTCAAACTCACTGTAGAAATTAAACAGGTCGACTGGTGTGATGCATTTAAAGTGCTGTACCAGAAACCATCCCTGCTCTGGTTCAGTACATTACCGGCTATTAATGGTTCATGTTAATATGTCACTAATTGAACAGCTGAAAAACAGCAAACTTGAAAATGAATTTGCTGACTCCAGTGTTCCATGTTTCAGTTTGAATTCTTCACAATGAGATTTCATTAGTAATAGCTATTCAGCCCAACTTTACTGTGTTTACTCGTTGTGAGCTGAAAGAGAAAATTGACGACAGTAATATGTCGACTCAAAACACTGCGAACATCGCCAGAAGTAAACAGATGTGTGTTGTCTTTTTAAAAACAACATTCGTGTGCCCACTGGCCTCTCTGTCATGAAAACTTACTTCAGAAATTTCAAAATAATTGCCAAGCTTGACATCCGTTTTAATTCATGGCTCTCTTCAGATAATTGCAATCATTTCAATGCTCCTCAACTTTGACTCACATTTTGAAACTTCATTTCAGTTGGAGATCGACCGAACATGTCAGAATTACATGGCTGCGTAATCTCTAACTGGCCTTGATTGTACTTAACTTACTAAATGTGTACCCTGCGCATTAATTGGTAACAGACGTATCGTAAGTTATTGGGAGGGTACCTGCATTAAATTCGACTGCCATGTCAAGTAGCCATCTGGTTGATAAATGGAGGTAGCTTTCACAGACAGAGGAAGTACTTAAGCACTTAACGAAGTGATATTTAGTACTTGACCCCTCCACCAAACCGGTCCTGGACTCTAAGAGCTCCGTACATGTGTTTAAATAGTCCCATTAGATTGCAGCTTTGAGTTTTTGTGGGTTTGATAGAAAATAAATATATACTATTACAGAATTGAATGAATATTAGATCACTAACCTGTCTGCCCAATTTCTGTCTGATTGCAAAAAGGAAACCAAACCGTGAACTAGACGAGACGATTTATCGATACCAAATGATGAAAGAAAAAAAACAAATATTAATTGTTGGTCATTGAGGTAAGCCTGAAAATGACATGCTTAGAAACTTTCAAAAATGCGACACCCATGTGTGATGTCAGTATTAGGACTCTTCAGTGGCTCAGGGTAAATTGCAAGCCTTATCATTCTTGAAGTTTCATCTGATTCTTAATTGAGTTTGATTCGTTTAGTAATATTTTTTTTTAAAAATTGTTGAAACTTTGATCTGAAAGCAGATTGAGGTCAGGGGCAATTCTTAAAGATCTTGGCTACTCACCTGAACAAATTCAAGTGAATAAAGCAAATTATTGGCACAAGTGAGATTTTAGCCGATCCGCGATTATAAATTAGGGTTTAGGGTTCAACAGGGTTAACATGTAAGGTCAGGTGTTAGGTTCATGCGAAAAACAGAGGTCATACACCCATAATTCACCCGTATGTTGCCCGTCATTCATGCCAAGTTTCGACCTTGCCTAAAACTACTGTACAGTAATAGTGGTTATTGGTGCAACTGTATGCGCTAAATGGGCATTGTCTTTGGCAGCATTTCTGTGAGCTTTCCTCTCGTATCGCATCTAACTGGCTTCATCAATTCTACTGTTGTATTTCTTTTTTATTACTATTTTTCATACCCTTTTAATTATCATTCTTTTTAAACCCTGGAAAAACTTACAAAAGTTCAGATTTATGTTAAAGAAAGCATTTTTCAACCACACAATTGTCTAAAACCTGTTTTATTGTTCGTGGCATAATATGGTAGTAAAGTCATTTGAACTCAAACAGATTGAACAAGATAAGCAAACAGTGTGTTAAGTGAAAGACCTGTACATCGAGGAAAACTGTGAACTTGTTACAGCATTAGTTACTGCCTGCATTTTAGTGATAATTCTTTATTTGCTGCTAATGTTATTGTTACTGAGATCCTTTGGCTTAAAGTTTCATTTTACTGTTGGGAAAGTTCCAAGATAAACTTACAGTGGTGTCATCACATGCTGTTATTATAGGTTTTAACAGAGAGAGCTCTGTGCTAGCGCGCATTCACATGCACATGCACAAACTATCTGCTCATGCCTTACATGACAAAATTTGTGTGTTATTATCATTATTTACAGTATTTTAACTACCACACCATTACATGATCTGCAGTCTGCAGCCGCAGGCCCCACTCAGGGCTTTCTGGGTGAACAGGTGCAAGTGATGGTAAGTACCGGCAGCTGCTGCTGATGCTGATGCTGTGAATTGGCCTGCAAAGGAAATGTTTAACGCAGTAAAATCCACTCTATTTGTAATCAGTTCGTCTGCGATGACGATTCACGCCCCAGATGGAGCAAATGGATGCTAGCTAACAGCTGAAAAGATAACATCAGCAAATCATTACCTTTTACAATTTGAATTTTGTTGTTACTTCTGAAATTTTTGACTGTTAATGGTGTTGTGTCTGTCTCCTCCTTTGTCTGTCTGTGTGGCAACTCTTTGTCCAAATGCTTCATTTGGGTTCATGTTTTTCAAAGTATATTAACAAAAGTGGACAAAATTGTTCCAGCAGATGGTGGGACATTCACTTTAGTCAGGAATCAGGGATCAAAGGTCAGGTGGGAAGCAGTAAAGGTTAATAGTCTTCATCTCCAAGGGGACTGTTCTTCAAAGTTGGTCACTGTGGTCATCTGGTGATGGGTTGTTTAGTATAGCCAAGGATTTGAGGTCAAAGATCACCTGTGGGCCACCATTGGAAATGCTTTATTTCCACAGTTCATATATCAGAGGTGGATATATCGATTGGTCATGTTGCTCCCTAAGCAAAGTGTTCAGTAGTGTAAGGTCAGAGGTCTTTTAGGACCATCTAACTCAGAAGATGTTAATCATACCTAAGACTGGTTTCCTAGTCAGCAGCTGCTTACTCGTGAACCAAGCAAGTAAGTACCCACTGGATTTCACCCTCAACTACTATGGTAAAACTCCTGTTACATCCCCCGTCAGCATCTACAAAAAATCAGTTAGTGGAGCCATTAGATATGGTATGTTTTGCTGGATCTTAAAATTGCCTGAAAAGTTAAAGAACTCAAACAACGATCTCAGTTTTGCGAACTTTCCATCTAGTTCTCTCGGTGTTTTGAGGTTTGCAGTCTCTGATTTCATTCAAGAACAATGCTTTTAGATAAAAAAAAAAACTAACTTCAGTTAACAGATGTGTGGCTGCTCTATGGTATAAGCCACTGCCTTGCTGGTGTTCAACTTATCAAGAAATTTACTTAGCGGTATTGTTTACCCATAAGTTAGCGGTAACCTCAAAGTGACTAATAAGAAAGAAATATTTTGTTTTCAAAACAATCTGTTTATGCAGCAATGCATGTTAAAATTGCTCTTCCAAACTGCCAAAGAACAATCACAGATCTGTACAAGGTATGCCTAGGTGGCATTCAAAATGGTAGACTAATTCTATTGCACATTGTAAGTTTTGCCGTAAATGTCACATGTTTTCAGACTTCTGCTTGGCTGACTGGTTGTCATATGGTTAGACAGACGAGCTGAATCGGTAATCTGACTGGTTAGCATTAACTCAGTTGACTGAGTGGTAGGCTAATTGGTTGATGGAATGGTTGGCTGGCTAGTTTGACTGACTGGCTAGCCAACTGGTTGGCAGGCTGGGTCACAGATTACTGTAGTTCAGCTGACATTTTGACTGATTTAGTTGAATGTTTGGCTGACTGGTAGCTGACTGTTTGACAGATCAGTTGAGGTACTGGTTCTCTGATTAGTTGAATGGTTGATTGAATGTTTGACTGACTGGTTAGCCAAGTGG
The DNA here is from genome assembly GCA_021234535.1 of Stichopus chloronotus. Lineage (NCBI taxonomy): Eukaryota > Metazoa > Echinodermata > Holothuroidea > Aspidochirotida > Stichopodidae > Stichopus > Stichopus chloronotus. Next base: position 1,300,455 of record CM037834.1, read on the forward strand.
TTTGCAGACTGGTTGACAGATCAGTTGGCCGACTTATTGACTGATTAATTGAATGGTTGGTAGACTGCTTGACCAACTCCTTGGCTTTCTAGTTTGATGTTTGCTGCAGTAGCATTCACAAAACAAACCAAAACACTGGTTCGAAACGTGACAAGTACGTTGCAAAAGCACGGTGAATACTATAGCTATTTTTAGTCCGTTCAAAATGCATTCATTGTGTTCAAGAGCTGAAGGAAATTCAACACCCTTTTACCTTTGAAATCACACCGTAATAAATGTACATATCAAACATATTTAGCAACAGAGGTATGTGTAAATAGATACATTCACTTGTGAAACAAATTTTTGACACATGTGAAGGAGACTTGTTATTGCTATACATGCTACATGCTTGTTCAAATCCAGGAAAGTGTTGAGTGTTTTTCATTGTGAGTGCGGTGACACCTTTTATAGATCCAACATGGGTTTTTTTTTTTGTATAGTATACTGTGCTACTGTCAGAGAAAGAAGGTTTGGTGGGCCAGCTCTGTATGTAAACTTGAATGATACAGTCGGTGGGTGTGTGGGTGTGAAGTGTAGACTACACATACCTGTAGTCCACCTTGCCTTACTCCATGACTGCCAAGTCTCTCAGTATAGTCATGTGATTTGTGTGGGTGTAGTCTAAATCCTAAATTTCAGTTCCACCTTATCCCTCTGCTACCAGTTTCTCAATAGTCGGTGTGGGTGTCATCCCACCCATCTGAAAACCTAGTGAGTTATCTGGATTGCAGGATGTAAAGTCTTCAACCATTTCACTATGAAACTGTTGTTTTGAAATTCTGTCATTGAAGTGGTTCTGGCTTAACAAAACTGTGAAAGGTCCCCTACCAACTATTATGTGCCTTTTACACTCATTCTCCTTAAGTGTGTTGGAAGTAATCAGAGTGGGTGGAATAAAATTCAATTGCATTGGCTTCTTCCCCAGAGTGATTTTCTAGGTAATCGCCATTGAAAATGAGAACTAATGAAGGATGGCTTAAAAGCCAGGGACATCTGTAGTACAGGTATATCTGTCATATTCAGAACATTAAAAAGCAAGGGCCACCAATGAGATATATACCACAGTAACTATGGGAATGAAGTGAACTTTCTCTTGCAAACTTAAAAATCATGGCAGTTCCCAGCTTTGATAGGCAGTTAGTTTGGATCTCGTGTTGCACATTTATGGATACTGAAATTGAATATTAACGGATGGATAAGGAATCACAATAAATACTTAACTCAATGGTAACCTTTTCAGTGTTGTGATTATGAATGAACTTTACATGACTATGAGATGTTATTTGTGTGATCAAGTATGAGATTTTAATTAGAGTATTAAATTCACATCATAGACATATAATGACCCCGTTGCTTACACTAATGCATTGCTAAGCCCCACACAATGCACCTCAGAATAAAGTTCTAGCAACACCCTCTGTGGCCCTGACTCTCACTGCAAGATGTTTTATTAGAGTGCTGCATTAGTGTTTTCATGGATTCCTAAAAACGGAATCGCAACCAAAACGATGGCTTTATCGTTAGCATTGGTGTTTTGGTATCTCCACGGTACTGCATATCACATTCGTGTGGAGAAATCTTTGTAGTACACTTCATGCACCTGCCTACACCTGCTCATGAGCAGGACCACCTATTTTTCTTTAGAAAAGAAACTTCCATTTTAAGCTATTTGCTGTGTATAGGTATGCAAATTTGGCAATCTGACAGTGCGTTCACGCTGCAGTTAATTCACTTTCTGTTAGTGAAGGAATCGGGTAGTCATTTTGGATCCGGGTAATAAAATACCATGCGAATTGCAGTGGTTACCAATGAAAACACTACCGCTACATGCATGGTTTTCTGCACAAATTGATGAACTGGGTGTGCAAATGGAATATTTGAGCGTGCACTCGCATGTGGCTTTCGTTTATTCTTAGCAAGCCATTTCGGTTTTTAGGCCATGATTGTGAGAAAACAGACACGCCAAACATGGCTTCAGTGCCGGGTGTTAAAACCTCTGGTTTGCATATCATTGGAGTTGATTCTTGTACCGCTGATAGTGCATTGTGTATGTGTGTTTCGTGTGATACCTGCATAATAGAAAAAAGTGAGTATGTTTCTCGCCTTGTTTTACCAAGAGTCAACAAAGAGATACAGTATGTTGGCAAGCCACTTCTTTAGAAATCGGTACCTTGGTTTGGGCAATGGAGTTTCTGATCGCAGGTACTAAATCCTATCTTGGAAAAATAAAATACTTTAAGAAAAGTTCTAGGTAAACTTTCTCCACAGTAAGAATGTATTTTCTAGTATTTTCTAGAATGTAAGATCTCCTATCACAAAGGGAAAAATGTAATGGCATGGTTTTTTTTTTACTTATTAAGTATTATTCAAAAGATATTTCAACTCTTCGTTTGGTGTCTCCAACCTGTCATCGACGACTTTGCGAGCGCTGGCGCGACCATCGTTTACGTGTCTCTGTACAACTGCTCACTAATCTATGATTCCAAGAGTGATGGTGACCTCGAAGTGCCACATGTAATATGCCTCCCTGCTGATTCAGTCCGTCATCTCTCACACATATACTACACTCACACAGTAAACCGAGCATACAAACACAACTGATCATCCAAATGCTCATTCCATGTTGGTCTGCATCAAAGTTATTGTTTAGTCACTACATACTTAAGAATTGTTTATGCCTATGTTTTCTGACATGTCACTTGATTTGTTCATTCCACGCAATGCCGGAGTTTTGCACGAAAATAGTTTGTGTTCAAGCACATGAAAGTATGTGTACTTGTTGTCGTAATGCATGCCAGCCCGCTGTACACGCCGCCGTGATGCAGATTTAGTAGAATGCAAATATTATTTGCTGTGGATTTGGATATCAGAACTCACTGTGTTTGTTTTGTGGTAATATGCAAATATGTGTTTAGAGGGAGATTGGCAGAAATGCAAACAGGGTGTTAGACGTAATAGACAGGAAGTTTGGTTGTGGCTGATCTAATTAGGGTGTTCATTTATATTCTGTTCAGCCAATATACCATGTGTCAGTTTGTGCTAGATATGAATGCCTTACAAGCTCATGATGTTCAATCTGGAAAGACAATGTATTACAAGTGGCCTTTAAATTGAAAATATTCATGTTAAGCAGTAGCTGCATAGTGTAGCTGTCAATACTGTGTGGTGGAAACAATCCAAATCAAGAACCCAGACACTCAAGCTATTTCAACATGTTTGTTCACCACAAATGCCTCACATGGCCTCAATATGTCTCTCTGTAACACTTGGGGTTATGTATCATATTTACCTGTACTAATTAACTGCAAGTTCAATTACAGTACTCTGATGTCAATCAATACTTGTTGACAGGATCTGACTGATAAATTTCACACACTGTACCTGGCCTGTGCGCACTCTCATAGTATGTTGAAAGCGAGCTTCAAGGCTGAATCTAATGCTACAGTAAAAAGGGTTAACTAAATGTCAGAAAGGTCTGGTAGAGAATGCCTGTAGTACTGTAGTCACAAACCTGTGTAGGGGGTGTACTATACTTGTAATTGTTTTGTGTTCCATTTTCATTGTTAATGTATGTAGTCCATAAATTCAATTCACTGATCAAATACTGTAGTATCACAACTGTAGTCTCATCCACCATACCAACAGTTCCGGGTAACCTTTTCAACACCACCCTCCTACAATGCCATCCATCCTCCCATAACCAGACTAGGATCCACTTTCCATTCTGTGCTATCCATGTGCTGTAAGCCTTAGAATGAGACATTTACCTGCAGTTAATATGAACCATTCAATTCTTAGACTTGTGGCCATTATTTGTTACGTTATGTCACTCGCATGAAGATATTTGTTTGGATAAAAACAAATCATTGACATCAGCAAATTTTAGCCAATCAGGAATCACTGTTAGGGTTACATGTACAGTTAGGAGTTAGGAAGAGTTAGGTGTTAGATTTGTGTGAATAATAGAGGTTGTTCACCCATAATTTGCCTGTTTTTGGGGGGGGGGAATAGCTCCAACTTTTTTGTTATTTCTTGATATTGTTCAATGTCTGTTCTTTGCAGATTTGTCATCATATTTAGATTTTCATAGTAACAGCTATTCCAGTGCTGATGAAACAAAATATACAGAATTTGAAATGTATACTACATTCTAAAAACTGCTTAATCAGCCGAGTTAACGAAACATTTGGTTAAATTTCTGGTAATTGTGTCCAAACAGTTATATGTCCCTATCATTTTTTTTTTCCCAGCCTGACTTTGACCTGGATCCATATTTCAAAAAGGAACTTGAGAGCCCACCAAGATCTGAGAGTTCTACCAGCCCTCATCATGAGGATGTGTCTTTGTTGGAGGATATGTTGAAAGATTCAGAAGACTTTTCTAGCTCATGTTTGCCTCCTTCAATGCATGACCCCCAGGAACTGATGGTAACGATAAAACAGGAGCCTGATAGCACCACGTCTTCCTCATCATCATCCTCGTCTGCCTCATCGCCTCCTGCATGTGAGCTTCAGCTGATTAAGCAAACTTGCAAAGCTGAAGAAGAACAAGGAGACGTTAGGACTAACGCCATACTAAGGTCCGCTAGTAACGCATTAGAAAGTGAACGAACCGCGACAAATGTCAGTGAAATTGTGATAAAACAAGAACCGGACATCGGATTAGATAATCTAATTTCTTCATCGTCGTCATGCTCCTTCGCTGCATCTATCCAGAGGCCTGATTTGAAACCCTTAAATCTTATCGTTACGGAGGCAAATCAGAACAAGGGCTCACTGCCGAGCCTTCAGTCGTTCATGCGTTCTGGTTTCAGATCGTTGTCGTTACCAGCCATTCCAACTTTGAATTTTCCGTACACAGCAGACTCCACCAAGTTGCCGCACGTCACTCCGACACTGAACGGCACCACCGGTGCTGTTGCAACAATCTTGCCTCCCACACCCCCTAATTCTCATCCTGGTTCTCCATCAGACTTTCCACTAACCCTTGACTTAAGACCACCACCCCCATCCTATCAAGCGGCGATTGCCAGCAAGGGTAGGCCGGCGAGACCCATTCTCCCCATTGGATCGCTTTCTCCTCACAGTGCCTTGCATCATACAAACAATGTCTCAAGCACCACTTCTCTGCTTGGTCAACAACCAGTCAAATACAACCGCAGAAATAACCCGGATTTGGAGAGAAGAAGAATCCATCACTGTGAATATCCAGGTATGTTAGTGTCCCTAAGACGACTTTTAATTTGTACAGGCTGTCCTTTTGTTAGGTCACTGCTTGAGTGGCCGTGAGGTGGCTTGAAGCGGCCAGCCGTGACATAACCGACCCCTGGCATGAGTGGAAGAATGTGAAATTTCCAACTTTTAGTCATGGTCAGTGTGACAGATTCAAGAATATTAGGAGAACAGTTAAAAAATGTTGTCATGAAAACTGGGATGTGCTTTGTTTTCTTATGAAAAGGACTATACATACAGTAGCTACCATTATCAACCTGAGGAAAAGATTTTCAAATAGGGAATAATGCTTACTCATCCACCATGGCTTCAAAAGTAAGTGGAAGATAGAAAATGGTTAAAATGAAAATATGTGAATGCTTTACAAGATGATGTTAAAATGTTTATGGATTCTCCAGAACTGATGGTCAAAGGTGATCAGTACGCTACTTTTGCCCTTTGGCTGTTTCTATAGTGACTGTATGCTATGTGCAGGCCAAACATTGGTATGTTGAATCATGTCTGCATGATTTGCTTTCATTTGGAAATTGGAAAGGAGACAGACACTTAAGAAAATGTCGCCATATGTAACAGATGTTTTTATCATTCTTACTTTGACTGACAACAATTTCAGCAAGCTGCTTGGGATGACTTCATACACAATTTGGTTGTAAGAATACGATGATGTCATTAGCATGCCAATGTGCCATTTGGGTGGCAAGGTGCCGCTTCATTGCCAAGGTGCCACTTGATTGTCAAGGTGCCACTCGATTGCCAACGGGTTACTTGTGGGTTAGTGTGCCATGGTGTGCATCTTGTGTTACGGTGTGCATCTTGTGTTACAGTGTGCCAAGGTATTTTGCCTATATGTGACAGTGATACTGTACAGTGTGGTGACAGTGCCATCCTGACATTTGTGTGACAGTGTGCCATCATGTACAATTGGTGCGGTCCGTGCATCCACAGTGTGTGTCATTTATGCAATGTTAAATAATAGAATTGTTGTCAATAACTGTACAGTGCATGGCAATTTTGTGCTACAAGGATATTATTTACAACACAGCTCAGTTTATATCAGGTTCAAAATAGTTTTAATGCATGGTGTTGTTGTCACGTTCTTTTGTCATGTTAACAATTTCCGACAATGATTTTAGCACTTTCGCGATACACCGCAGTACCTGACTGGCATTGACGGCCACTGGTAACCCACTGGTGACAGTTGGGTAATCAATAATAAAATCACACAGTAATTTGCCTCGAGAAAGCTTGGAAAAGAAAAACAACAGTTGCAAGTACTTAGATATGCTGTACATACCTGGAGAAGTTTTGTGTAATATGTATCGCAAAGCTCTCCAGTGAGTCATTGGCTCTATGGACCCTTTACTGTACCTGTCAGTCATCAGCAAGTTTGTATGTGTGTGTATGTGGGTCATTCAGGCACATCGGGGTTCCAAGGGACCTTAAGCCAGTTGCTGAAATTATTCCTACAGTACATAAAAAACATACATAATAGCCAAAAAGAAACTTACTAGTGTGGATAGTATGTACAGTATAGCACAATAAGCACTTGATATTATGTTACAGTAATTAATTCATCAGGGGAACTTTAAACATTGAAGGCAATCCATCCTTGTATCATGATTACTAGTCTTGTGCTTTTAACTCTGAAAAGTGTTCGGAGATTGCGCAAGATAGAGTTCTCCACAAAATGTTACAATGAAATAGAAATGGGCCAAATCCTGTACAGTACATTCCAAGCATTGTGCTATAATCTGGAAGTGCTTGAGTTATTCACATTTCTATTTCCCCCCACTATAAAGGCACTATTGTCATGTGCTGTTCTGTCAAGTGTGGCAAGTATTCCTGTGGTTCGCAGAGCATGCACATACAGTAGCAGTAGGTACAGTATGTAAAGTCACTGTATCATGGTCCTTGAACCCAGTTGTCGCATGCTCTTGCAATTGGAATCCCGGTCAGAGCTTGTGTGCCTGTTTGGTGAAAAAAATTTAAGATCAATAAACTGAAGATGATTATTGCTGCATGTTTTAATGCCTTTTGATCTGAAATGGCTGTAGCCAGATCTGATTCCTTGGGGGAGGAGGGGGGGGGGGGTTTAGAGGGAAAGACCAAAGGATATATCCACTGGCACTTGTATATACATAACATTAATGATTTTTTTCTACCCACCCAAAAGATTCAAAGGATGCAAACATCTTTTAAATGGTGACATTTCTTATGCCTCCCGCCCTCCTTCCCTTCCTTGATTATGGGTCTGAGCTCAGGGGACTACAGTACTGTATTTCAGTAATTAGTGTATAGTTTTACTAGTTCTAGGTCCATGATATATATGTTAAAATCAAGGATTAAGTTCAGTGTGAATCTTTTGTAGGTACTGTTTGATTTACCTCTTGGGAATTACTTCATTCAAGCTATCACTTGCAAAAATGTGGGATACATGTACACGTATATCCAAATAAAACATCACTCTGATCAGAAATTGCGGAATGAGGACATTCCTGATGCTTGTCCGTCTGATTTAGGCGATACCGTATGGCAATTGGGATTGTGCTAAATACTGTAGGCTGCCAGCACTCCATGCACAGCAGATGAAAGTCCTGTTACAAGTACTGTTACAGGTGAGTGAGTCAACCCCACCAGACCAGGAAGGTTTACTTCACTGCCGGTACTCCCTCAACTCATATGCAGTTACCGTATTGACTATCTTTATATGTGGAATGAAGGGCATACAGTATATCTTTTTGAGTAGTAACATTTAGCAGACCATGTAGATAACAGTGTAGTTGTTATGCTGAGACAAGTAAGGGAATAACCAAACAAGGTAGATTTTGGACTGTCACAATGCAGGGATGTTGATGGAATTTTATGACTACCAATTTCCCTTGCTTGATACTTTGCAAGCAAATATCTGATTTGTACAATTTATAGCACATACTCCCTCATCTGACATAACCTATGGATGAAATCTATCCCAAGTCTTTGAGAAAACAAATACTGTAAGGGATGCAAACTGTGTCCATATTTCCTTGCTGCCTCTCACAGCCTCAAGGAGTGGTAAGTATGGAAAGAGGGTGACCAGATCACACACACAGAATTGCCGGTTGCTAGACCACATAGTCAGTAATGATGCATAGGTCATACATGAGGTGAGTATTGTATATTGCTCATTTATTCTCTACCCGTGAAGTTAAATTTTGGGTAGTACAGTACATCGACCTTACTGTAGTAGGACAGATAGCACAGCTGTTAATGTTGTCATGCCACGGTGTACATACACTGACTTAGTAAATACTTGACGAATACATGTGCAACAAAATGACTTTCATTGCAATGAGCTTGCAAGCCAATCACTGCACGCTGTCTAGTCAGTCCTGTGGGAAAGAAACGTTAATCTGACATTGAGCCCTGATAAATGTATTCCTTAAAGCTTGTGGACATGGCATGGAGTATTTGCTGCATTAATCATTAAAAATGTTTCAAATAGTCAGCAAATTCCATCAAAATCCATCACATGTTGACAATCCTATGGGCAAATTCCTCTCTTGCACCTGTATCATGAATAAATATTGTCTAAGTATATGCTAATATGTGACATCAGTAGAAATACTCGCCTGATATGCCTTACAGCACAGTATGTCGGTCTTTGTTTTCTATTTCAAGGACACTTGAGAAATTTGCCAAGAGGGTCTTTGTCTAGAAGGATGTATTTTCTTCTTTGAAAATACCGATATCACTTACAAATATCTTAGCCAGATGGCAAGTTATCAAGAGACAATATGTGGTGGACAAAAGAAATACTTAAACACTGTGCTACACTCCACATCATCATATTTGCTTTTTCATCAACTTTTAAAAGACAGCATCTCAAAAATGTTAATGGCTAAAAAACACGATTTTGATGGATTGTCATTCAAGGTTTAAATCTGGAACTTATGAATGAGGCCAGTTCTATTCTAGATACATGTAACATGACCTTGCAAAGTGGTTCTTTAGTTGTTATCTTAAGCCAAAGCTATAAGAACAACGTTAATTTAAAAGGTCCTTTAACATCCTCGGCAGGAATATTGCACCTTTCACAAATTGTTGCCATTGTATGAATGGTATTTTAATCTTGTAAGCCCCCAGTACATATATTTTACTGCAAAGTAGTTACTGTAGCATGTGTGATATAATGGATGCTATTTGTTCATCAAGTTTTGAAAATGCATAGTTTGAAAGAATTGAAAAGGAGGCAATATTGCGAGCGTCATATCAGGGGCCCCCCACAGTAATTTTTCATAGATGGATATATCAATGGATTTACTAGTAACAACCTCGGCATAAAAATACATGAAGCCACACTGTGAGCTCTAGTGGCTACCCTCGTGGTCAGAAGAAATATAATGCATGACTGCATTTCTTTGAAGATTGGTATCTCATGGATCTAGGTTTTTTTTTTTATTCAGAGGTATCAATATCAAAAAGAAAGAAGGAAAATGCCACCCAAAGCCACAAAGGTTGTTTTTTCATGTAATCTGTGTTATCCCAGTATTGTGGTCACTTTTGTTGAACCCTCATGCATGTACCTTGCTGTGAGTATGTGGTTTATAAAGTAGAGTTATCACTTGCTATCAGGGTATTGCAGCTTGTCTCTCGCTATCTCCAGGTCAGGGGTTTTCAGACCTTTTTTGAAAGTTAAATGAATACTGAATAAAGCGTAGGGACAGCAATCATGAATGCTGAATGTGGGAAGGGAGGGAGAAGGGGGTAGATTAGGAAGTGGGTCTTCTCCCCTCTCTTCATGTGAAAAGTTTTTGACAAAAACACCTTGAAATGGGTTTGCAGTTTGGTGACATATATAACCTTAATTTTAGGTATTTGTATCATTGTCATCTTACTTTGTTATAGATCACAATGTAATCATGGTATACAGTGCATTAGTGTATCACTTAATTGTCTTTCTGATGTTTACAAGATACTTAGTAAAAATCTAGGTATGGAACATGCTGATGTCTATAGAGGAATTGTATTGTGTAAAGGTGATTCCATAAAGTATGGTTATTTTACATACTGTAAGCCTGTTTTTTGTGATACTCATGCATCTCCCCCAGAAACTGTCAATTGTGCCTCCAATGGGATGCATCCAACCCACCTTTTCTTTTTCTTTTTTTTTTCAATATATAATATGGGCTTATCGTGACTTTTCAATGAAAGTAGCTTTGTGTTCCAAGAATGCAAGGCAGAAAGTTGTTATTACTTGTCATTTAAAACAGAAATTAGCTAGATAAACTCAAAGGGGCCATATGTATGGTATTTGGTAGTCACATGTGTTTTGTCAAAATTGCACTCTTGGTACATGCAAGTTGCTGCTTTAAGACTGGCTGTTCACCACTGCATGGGCGTTGCACGGAGTGGCAGCAGCTCAAGTAAAACTTGCCAAATTTATGATTTCTTTTTCTTTTAGAGTGATATTGCTCCAAGCAGGAAGCAAGCTGTAATTGGAGAAGATCCTTTTTATAGAAATCCTGTCATGGTTATATACAGATGTAACCTTTTTGCTCGTGGAGTAGTCTTTGAAAACTGTGTAAATATCAAATGATTGGGAGGAAAAGTGAAGTGTAGTTTAATTTATGAAGGACTTACAGCACTGTGAAACTTAAACCTCTGGTGGTAATTCAATCAAAGCTTGCATACTGTAGTACATGCATGAAAAGGGACTTGTTTCACATGAAAATCATACTGCAGTCCTTGCATGTGAGTATTGAAATCCTGTCTGTTTGAAATAGCCCGCTGTTCCTGACTAACTTGAAAATGACCTTTGTATTGACATAATTGTGCTTTAAGCACACAAAACATCCATTGCAGACAAAGAAAAGCCATGATCTGCACAAATTCAGGTGTACAGCACAATACAGACATACAGGTCTATTGTCTTTACCAAGGGACTCACAATGGCCTGACTAATTTAGGTATTATGCTGAATATTTGCACAGTTTAAGCCACATCGCCTGTATTCGAAGAATTTTGATGTGGACAGTGTGTGCAATGCATTTTTTTTCCATACACCTATTAATGATACACCAAGAAAGAACTTGGTATTGAGTTATACAGATCTTTGATTCCTTGCCAAAGACAAGCAAGGAATCTATGTAATGGTGATTGTGTGTGTGTGTGTTTGTGCGGGTGTACGTGTGATGCCCTGCGTTGTACCTTTGCAGAAAGGAACGGTGCTTGAACTTCAAAGTTCGTGTCTTCAGTAGTCCATTGTGAGTATATGATCCCTTTTTTTTCCAGGTCAAAGATCATTTTACGTCACCAGAGCCTAAAGTATGAAGACCTATTCCAAGAGATATATTTTAGCAACTGAATCTGGCTGGAACTTCAAACTGTCAATTAATTAGCACTTAGTAGATGGTGTTGGCCACTTTTCTTTACAGAGGTCAAAGGTTATGTTACCTCAATAGAGGACATAATTTGAAAACCTTGTAAACAGTATTTCAAAAAGAGAAGAATGCTTGAACTTCAAAGTTGATTTGCAGATAGTAAATTGTGGGTGCATTATCCCTATCATGTTTCATGAAGGTCAAAGGTCATTTGAAGTCACCAGAGGTCGCTGTGTAAAAACCAATTAAGGAGGATATCTCAGCAACTGGATGTTGCTAGATCTTCAAACTGTTAGCATTGGTAGCCCTCGATGAGTACATGATCTATATCATTTTTATGGCAGTCAATCTTCTTGTGAGGTCGGTAGAAGTCATAACTTGAACCTTTTTAAACATGTTACCTCAAGGAGAGTAAGGTGTTTGAACTTCAACGTTGGTATGTGTTGTCCTTATCTTTCCATGCCTATAGGCAAGGAATCACAAGTCATTTGACATGATTTGCTTAATTGTTACAAATTTTTTTCCCATTCTATATCATAATTTACCCATACATCCATCACTTTCTATGTAACAATACTTTGTGGATATGTACATGTATGTATACTAAAGCTTTGAAGCAATATCAATTGTATTATTACTTGATTCAATTTGCATAGTGTTGGCAAACAAACCCTCTTTAAGAGACCAGTCCTGGGCTGTTATTCGTCAAGAGGCCGTTGTCAAGAGATACTGTACAATGTTTCTATAAATTTGTTTCTAAAAGTATCTGGGATTGGACTCAATGACATGACATATTCTTGAGTAACACATTGCAGGGTTTTCACTCATCATTTTTCAGGAGTCAGTGACCTTTTAGAATAAATTTACAAGAGTCAACTAAAGAAGAAAGGGGTCAAAATAAATTTGCTTGAGGTTGATGTGACAAATGTTATTCTTCAGATGATCTGAGAAGTGTTTTTGGCCAAAACAAAAATCTTGGGGGTTTGTACAGCCAGTGCTATTTGTATGCTCCGTGCCAGTTGACAGTGGCTCTCCTCTGAGATAGTCCTGCCCACACATTTAACGCAAAACCTATTTGTCCTCAAGCTAGAGATCCCCCCGTTGAAAATCCTGCTCAAACACCATATATCATAGACAGAATCTCGGTATGTGCCTCCTCAATCATTAGACCCAAGTGGCACAGTCGGATATTTTGCATTCCCCCTGCCTCTATTAAGCCTTGGAACAAAGCGCAACCAAAAACAAATGATAGCAGTTTGTGCAATGGGGAATACCAACGTTTTTCAACTGGTAAACATTTAGTCCATCGTTGTGATCCTAGATTGACAAGAAACTCAGACTCGTAGCCAGAGGGGGTGCAAAGGGTGCACACACCCCTTGTGCAGATCGATAGTGTCCCGTTTTCCTAATTAGCAATACTGTATATGTCTGTGGCACACAATGTACCAAGCCCAAAGGGGCAAACCAGTAGGTAAGTAGGATGTCCCATGGGTGACATATGATCACTCATCGTTGCATTGTCATGTAGGAAGTACGTCAGTTCATGAGTGTACAGAACTGAAATGCAATGATGCACATGATGTTGTCTTGGTAGAGGTCATTGACGTATTTGCCAAGCATCCCAGAAATCTGAAACTGAGTATTTTGTGGGGTTCTGTCAGTTCACATCATAGACATTGCTTCACTTATGCATCTAAGTGCATTCAAAATCAATTCTGACACCACACCGTTCAAGCGCAGGGTCGCCCTCGTTTGTTTTATTAAAGTTGTAGTGTTGTTCTGTCAATACATGTGTAGTAGGCTGGGACCTTTTCAGCTACTGTAACTGCCTTAATGACCTGGATGAGGTATCGTGTATTTTTGACATATTTGGCATGTCTTGCACACATTCTGTTACCTTGAACACTGTATAAAATTTAATATTGTGTGTTGGCATACAGTAAATCAATTTCCCAGCACTATGGGCCATGCTACTTACGTGAGATGCTTTCAGTAAATCATCCTGGCCACTGGGCACTACAATATGCTAACACTCTCAACAGTCTTCTGAGTCTGGACAATATTAGATATGCTGAAAGAGAGTTCAATATTGCTACCATTATTAAAACTGAAATGAATTGTTATGTAATATGCGCAATGCTGAGAACACTACCCACTTTAAGGAGAGTACATGTCTCAAAGCTTACCTTTCTCATACTTTTTACTGCAATGCTTTTGTACTTTGAAGTTCTATGCTCTTTCATCACTTTCCATAACGTTTCTCCACGCTAGTTTTTAGCTTTTCTGCATTATTTTGCTTTGCAATGTGAAAGATTTGTCGAATTAGCCTTGTGGTAGTGGAAACCTGGGTGTTCAGAATTTTGGGGTTCAAGGTCCAATGGATCATGTGGCCTCCCTTTTATGATATTATGCAAAATGCTTCTTCTCCTGCATATTCTATGGTATTCAATTGAAATTGTGTCACATTCCTACTATGGTAGTGGCTCCTTCAGGTTGTCCAGGATTATTGGTCTCACATGGGGCCATGTGGACCATTATATGACATCATGCTTTGCTGCATATTTTGCCACCTGTGTTTGTACCAATCACCTTCAGCCTCTGGGGTCAGTCAGGTTACAGAGTGCTAGTCAGCGTGCTACATAGACACATTAACTCCCTGTTTGAAAGTGTAGGTCAACAGAGGGGGAAGACAGGTTCCAATTGATGGTCATTCCTCATTGGTTTCGTTGAGATTATTTCGGCAATAGCCAGCTCATTTCTTTGTTGAGCAGTTTAATAAATGAAATTGCTGCCTTCTAAAAGTAAATACTATATGGTAGTGGAGTACACTTGGCTGATCAGCATTCTTAAGGACAAAATGGAGGCCATAACTTTTTGGGATGTGATAAATTGTGGATTATTCATGGTTAAGACTAAATGAGTACGGTTGGGATAATCATGCAAGGAACCGCAGAGCCCATCGGTTTCATGTCTTTCAGTAAACCTGCCTTTAAGAATTACTTTCCCTTTTAGAACTTTTTTCCACCTTTTCAGGGCATATTTTTGGGCATATTTTTTAGCCTATTAATGATTGATACTGTTTTTGTAAAGCACCTCTGGAATAATTCAGTTTGAAAGAGCCACTACATAAATTTGGTGGATCTACAAATCATAGTAATTTAATGGCAAAACATTCTTTGTGGCACACAGTGTAACCAACTACCAGTATTTCAGAAACTTGCCCTTAATTTTGCAACAATTGTAGTCCACTAAACCGCTTAAATCATGGTTGCATCATACAAACAGAAACCCTCTGCCCTCTGTCAAAATTACTTCCTCATCACTGGGGCAGGTCATCGCCAGTGATGCAGTCCAGAGGATATAGTTGAACCTTGATCTAGGTAACCTTGTCATCAGCACAGCTCTGAGGGTATGAGGTCATTGCCTTGTGTTTCACTTCCTGGTAGGTTTGCTAGGCAGCTGTGCTGATATGTACTTCAGTATGGTAAGCTCATTGGTATTTTGTAATAAAAAAAAAAATGACTTGTCTGTACAACATTTTGAGGTTTATGAAACAAAGATAGAATCAAGGGCAACATAGACTCAAAAGGACATACTGTACAGAGTGGTTGCTTTTCTTAGAACTACATAAATTTCCAGCTGAGGTTTGGCTCTTAATTATCTTTCGATGTTATTATACTGACTATACATTTAGAAAAATTCAATTGGTTTGTCAGATAACAATCCACCTCTGTACATTTTTCTTTAGATATAGTGTCATTTATTCTCATCAAGTTTGCTAGCAACTAGCGACTGTTAAATGTCGACAAACACACACAGATTTCTACTTCAGTATTCAATGTGAATGCAATGCATGATCCAGCATTCCCAGTTTACCCCAGAATGCTCAAAGCACAGCTAGAGACTTCGCTGTCAGACCAAAAGGCTGGCAATTACGGAAGGGTGGTGACCAGATACACACACGCACACACACACAAAATTGCCAGATGCTAGACCATGGTCAATACGGTAATGCATAGATTATATGAGGTGAGTACGTCACTAGCGAATTCCCAAACCAATGAGATTTGGGGATCCAGCATTCGCAGTTTACCCCAGAGTGCTCATTTTTTTTTATGTATTTCTGATACTCGTCTAACCCTGACATCCATACAGTTGGTACACTGCAGGTCTATGTTCACATGTGTGGGGCTTTTAGCTGGGAGGTTTTTTCCCCTGAAATTTGTGTGTGGGGGTGGGAAGGGAGAATTCTGATTTGGAGTAAATTGTGTGAATTTTGCCACTTGGCAGAAATTTACCTATTTATGAAAAATTAGAAGGAATTGTGGAAAATTCAGACTTGATCCTTACCAGGAAATAAACATTTTTACCTTTACTGTATGTTCATGTCCTTTTTAGTGCTGTTGTACCATCTTCCTCAGAGACAATAACATTCATGATTTTGGCAAATGTCTCATACTGTATTTGTGTGAAACATTTTAAGGGAAATTAAGGCGTTTGGTTCTCAGAAAACAACCATATTTTAAAACCACTGTTTGTGGACATAAAATGATAAATTGTTTAAAATAAGGAAGGGCAGTAACCTCCTTTTCAAGAAATAAGTTTCATCAGAGGTTGAAATTCAGTTATTTGTTGCTCAATAATAATTTGTTCACCCAAACTTTTCAAATTCAGATGATGACTCTTCCATTATGTTTTGAGGAGATGAAGCTTTTTGCAGATGTGTATTCATGAGACTGAATGGTTTGACAATGATTGAAGCCATTTTCTTTGTATGCCAAAGTTGGTATATATTCTAAATGCTCTATTTTCGTTAAAGTACTAACAGTTACTGCACATCAAACTATGTTGTTATGTGAAACAGTCTTTCCCCACAAAATGGGATCACTCAGCACCAGTAGTATATCAGTAACCTGGCAGTTCTCCATTAATGTGATACTGTAACTGCAGAGAGTTATTCCATTAAAGTTTATGCATCTCAAAATCTTTGAAATTGATGAAAATGAAGTTAGCTGGTTCAAGGGTTGTCTTTAAATGGGCAACCAAATATGGTAACCAACAGACATGTGAGAGCTGTTGCTGGTTTAAAACTGTGAAAATAGTCACTGATAGGGTCTTTGACAGAGGTGATGTTGATTTGAGTGCTACACCAGTTCGTTGCTAATTGTCATTGGAAAGTACGTAGATCGATCTGAGGTCGGTACGGCTGGGCAGGTTTTGAAATCTCAGTTTCTCACTAAAGCAGGTAATGGACAGACCTTCATCGATCAGTATATTGTAGGTAATGGCCCGTAGGATTGCCGTCATCAAAAGAGAACGGAAACTGTATGCTCTTGTACATAAAACATGCGTTACTGCTGTATGCCTACACTGTGCCCAATTGTGTGCTGTGCACAATTTAATTGGGGGCAGATTGCATGTTATTAAAGTTACTGCACAGATGACATAGCACGTGTTAGTACTACCGTACAGTGTGTACCTGTGTGAAATCGAAGAGATGCAATGAAGAGAATTTGGTATTGTGAGCAGGTAGGTATGTTTCACTTAATAGTGTACTAACCCATACTGTAGTAATGATACAGGTGGTACTAATTAAACAATCTGACCTATGGTATGCCAAATCCACCAAAGTGCTCATGGCACTTTAAAAAAGTGTAAAACAAGTAGTTCTAGGAAATGCCACAGGTAAAAAAGTAGTGAACATGCCAAAGAAAATGCTAAGATCCTATGCTACACACTAACACAGTTCCTTTAATGGTATGTTATGTAAGTAATGTGGGTAAGATTAAGTGGTACAGTAGCCTACCTGCAGGGTGCAGTTGTTAATGCGATGCTACTAGACATTTCACTCTAATTAGTGTAGTGTATAAACTGCAGTATGTTGGTGCATTTATGGGAGCATGGTGAGAAAGGGGGAGGGTGGGGGTGTGAGAGGAGGGAGAGAGATGAAGGTAAAGGAGGCAGGTCCAATGACATGGCAATTATTTGTGGGCAGGTGTAAAGTCCTTAAGAACAGTACAGGGCTCTGTTAATGGCTGAGCCAGTTATTGCCATGGTACTTTCAGTGTGGGGGCAGTGTGTGACAAAATAATGAATGTAGGACTGGCCTACTGTACATGTATGAACTTTCACCTACAGACCAATGGACATACTGACGAAAGTGTGTGTCTCTGTACAAGTTGCATACAGGTACATATACAAGTTAC
This sequence comes from Stichopus chloronotus, assembly GCA_021234535.1. Classification (NCBI taxonomy): domain Eukaryota; kingdom Metazoa; phylum Echinodermata; class Holothuroidea; order Aspidochirotida; family Stichopodidae; genus Stichopus; species Stichopus chloronotus. The sequence goes on from CM037834.1 coordinate 1,318,293, forward strand.
ATACATAAGTTGAATTGCATTTGTATGACTTTGCACACAAACACATACTTGCAACTGTAGTACACAAGGACATATTTATTGGTGCAACAGAGTACCAGCAGAAACAGTGTATTACAAAACCATTCCCTCAGGTACACCTGGCCAATGTTAGCTCACTGCATGTGTGTGGGTTGAATTCAAACAAGCTTCCAGTCAAATAACAAGGCCTGCTGGCAGTGTTATCATCAACTTTATGTAAAATAAAGTCCATAAGGGCAAATGATATTCATGGAAGACAGGAAATGCGGCAGTATGTAATGACTTTCAGGACATCAAATCATTTGGTCTGCAGTGCTCGGTGTTTTTAATAGAAAACTAGTGTTTAAATTGATCTTGTTCTTCTCTCACCCATCTCTCATAGTCATTCACCATTTAGAATCATATGGTAGACATATACAGTACTTACCCCCTGATCATACTAATGTATTGTTAGAAAAGCCCAGACACACTCTTGAATAATTTGTTCTTACACCGCCCCCTATGTGCTCTGGCTCTTCCTCGCTAGACTTTCACTCTGCAGCCAACACATGTTTTTTTGAAGGTTCCCTGATTTTTCATCAAGTGGGAGTTGAAAACCTGCCGAAACAAAACCTTGAGTATTCTTGTGTTTTGTTTATGTGTTGTAATTTCATGTTCTCATCAAATTCATACAATTCATCCTTGCTTTTCTGAGTATTTGAATTAGAATTTTTATACTACTGTGTTCACACATATAGAGCCTAGACTAGCTAGCCTGTCATGCTGTTTAATACTCTTTAGTATGAGCAAGGGGTAAGTATAGCCACTTGTGAATACCCATGCCAGTAATTTGTGGGGAATCCATTGTATTTGCATGGTGCCCTCTATTGTAAGTGTCCTTTTACTTCTGAAGAGCAGACCCACTCTGCCATCACACTTGCCTGGTAATGCTACAAGTATGTCCAAAGCTCAAGGTTTCACAAGATGTTTTGTACTACTTTATGCACTTGGATCTGTTTTGTAAGTTTCCTACAGTATTTGCTCCTAATTGTGTTTTTCACATTATGCCTTTCTGCAAAAGTGTACTTCAAATGACTGAATCAGGTCATAACCACTTTTTGGCTTCAATGATAATTGTAACCTCTGTAAAATGGATACATGTGTATGTATGCATGTGTGTATGTGTGTGTGTGTATGTATGTCTGTGATGTCCTACCTTGTAAACACGATATCGCAAGAGGGGAAGCCTGGACAGATCTCATAGGTAATATGTAGGTGCATCATATTGAGTAGAAGAGCCCTATTGATATTGGTGGAGGTCATTTGGTATCAACAGAAGTCAAATTGTGGAAACAACTCAAGAAGGAAAGCTTGGACATATCTCATATTTGGTATGTAGGTGCACCACATTGCGTAGAAGAACCGTATTGTTTTTGGTGGAGGCTGAATGTCATTTGGGGTAAACTGGGGTCAAATTAAAAAAAAATTTTATAACACGATACCTCAAGAAGAGAAGCTTGGACAGATCTCATATTTGGTATGTAGGTATACCACACTAAGTAAAAGAACCATATTGTTTTTCGGTGAAGGTCAAAGGTTATTTGGGGTCAACTGGGGTCAAATTGTGAAAACATTATAAACATATATCTCTAGGAGGGAAACTGTGACAGATCTTATATTTGGTATGTAGGTGTACCACATTGAGTAGAAGAACCTGTGTTGTTTTTTTGGTGGTCAAAGTTCATTTGGAGTCAACTGGGGTCAAATTGTGAAAACTTGTAAACATGATATCTCAAGGAGGGAAGCTGGTATTGATCTCATATTTGGTGTGAAGATTCAAGATGTACCACATTGAGTGGAAGAACCCTATTGATATTGGTGGAGGTCATTTGGTGTCAACAGAAGTCAAATTGTGAAAACTTGTAAACATGGATATCTCAAGGAGGGACGCCTGGACAGATCTCATACTGTATGTAATGTGTAGGTGCTGCATCACTGTGATATGCAGTTGTGCATGTTAAGACATGATTCATATCAGTCATCATACATCAGATTCATAAAAATCCTCCTAAATGATGTCATCAAAACCACGATGCATTTGTGCATTCTGGTGGGCTAGTGCACTTGTGGGCTACGATCCTGGGGTCACAATTAAGCCATGCATTTGGCCGTACATGGCAGTTTCATGGGATACCAGTGAGGGTTCACTTCCACAGTAGGTCAGCATCAATACAGCTGTGAAAGGTGCAGCACTGCAGTTATTGCATCCCCAGTGAAATAGTTGCTACAAAATTCTTGTATTTGTCCCCCCCCCCCCCTTCAAAATGGAACTGTGAAAAAATGGATCTTTGATGAATATTTAGCCAAAAGAGGTCCCGTAGTACTTCATGTATAAATGGGGCAATGTGGCCCACACATCTGTTGCACATTAAAAAATGTGATGAAAGTTGTCCAAGAATGAATTCATCTTAATTTGGAGGTGAAGGAATTCTCTCAACAAGCACAACCGTCCAACCGAGTGAAGCCAGCTCTTTTCTAGATTCTTGTCACATGACCTTAAAGTAACATCAAACATCAAGTGGTTCTCCTTGTTTGTAGTTCTTATTGAGTAATGCATTTGGATATTCTTGTATGCATCGAAGCACTGTACACTGGTTTGTGATCAGTGTCCGCTTTCATGGTTAAACATACAGTTGTGGAAGATGTTTAAAAGAAAAGCAATGGTGCTTTCTCAAAGTTGCACTGCATTGAAGTAAAGACAGTTAAATGGTACCATCGTACAGTGTGTGTGTTTTGAGGAATGGTTCAATTGTGGTAGTTCTGATATTCCAGTGGTATAATTTGATGAACTGCCTGTGTTGAGGTAGATTTTATGAATAAAGCATAATGATGTCATTTATGAGGAAATATGTTTTTTTTTTTACTTTTTCTCGACAGGTTGCACAAAAGTGTACACAAAGTCATCTCATCTGAAAGCTCATGAAAGGATCCACACCGGAGAGAAACCTTACCTCTGCTCTTGGCCCGGGTGCCTCTGGAGGTTTGCGAGATCCGACGAACTCACAAGGCATTATAGGAAACACACCGGCGCAAAGCCCTTCAAGTGTAAAATATGTGGACGTTGCTTCTCCAGATCTGACCATTTGGCGCTCCATGTGAAGAGACACCAGGAGAAAATGAGGCTGCAAGCTATCCAAGCCCAACAAGGGATGGAGTTTACGCTCCCCATTCTGAAACAACCAATTTGAGTGATGCAACTCTCTCTCTCGATCCTTACTGCCTCTCATTCATGATCAACTCACCCTTTGATGTAGATACAAATTATTCCAGAGATCATTTTAATGAAAAATATTTATGAAACTGATAACACTTTAGAGGGATATTTTCTATAAATCCTGTTGAAATGAGTTAAATGTACTACAGTAATAATAATAATAATTATTACAGTGATCAGTGTAGCTGAGTACTACTAGGTTGTGACGGAGTGACTCAGGGCACCACTTTTGATAATGTATTTGTGAAGTGGGCTCGATGATTCAGCAATTATTTCCAAAAGTTCAAGTGGGATATGTAATGATATATTTTTGTTGTTTATTTAGATAATTTATATGGCCAGTAGTCTGTGGTCTTCCCGAGTGCTTTTTTTTCTGTTGTCGCCATAGAAACATCTACCGTATGTGATTTTTGCTGCAACCATCTGATGGACAATTTGCTAATCTTTTGGTCTGAAACATAAAAACACTCTGCAGAGTTTAGCAGACACCAAACTGTTTGGACCACACAACAGCGTTAGGGTCAAAATAAACCGACTGCTGTTAAAGACAGGAATAGTTTTTACCCAGAGTATTTGGTAACTGCTGCCTCAGAATGTTTTCCAGTACTTCAGGTAGTACAGAATGTTGCCTTGATATTCTTCCATGTAGTTCATAATCTGCCAGGAGTTTGTCAGTGTTTTTGGTCAAGTGGTTTCAAATTCATGCAGTAAAATGACAAAAGATGTTCAGGCATCACCAACCATATTACCATACAGTGTGTTAATATCCGGGTAGAACTATTCCAAATATGTGTGAAGCATGTCTTCTGATACTTTTGAAATTTTTGACAAAGGTATTTTGGCTATGACCTTTTAGTCAAAATTTTTCTTGTATATTGGACCTGAGGCATGTCAAATTGATGCAAACAAGTTCGTATCTGTAGCAGTCGTCTTTGTAACATGCCATTTAACGATCATGCACTGTGATTATTTTGTAACGAAATTGTATATCTACCCTAGCAACTCCAGTCAACCATAATGGATCGAAATAGACACACGTTATGACTTTTGGGATTATTCTCATCGCAAGTGGGAGAGGTGTTGCACTTTGTCGTTGATTTATAAATAATCAATAATAGTAATTACTTTCATGTTTAATCAGGTACTTGTAATACTTTCTACGGATGCTGGCCGCTGCCATACGTCAGCGAAATACTCTCCTGAAAACAAAACATACATTGCGAGTTGAAAATCTGAAATCGTTGCAGAATCTCTGTTTATGAATGTTGATTTGGAGGACTATTCACAATTTTAAATAGTTTTAATGCATCCCATCATGATACTCTCACAGGCCTTCCACAAGTTTCATGAAATAAACGGTATACCACTTCTTGAATCAACACACCTGGGAGTTGTGTGGAATATACCACTTCTTGATTCACTTTTGATGATAAGAGGTTTAAATTGTTAGACACTGTCTTTCCTTTTATTTCTCTGACAAAAGATAAATTCAAATCTTGCAACAAAAATTAAAAGAAAAAAAAATCTTCCATGTAAAGTGAATGCCAGTCTCTATTTAAGAACTCAGAATAATTTAAGTTTAGACTTTATACTCTTTGTCTTTCACTGCAGCAATATTGTTGTAGAAGATTCATTAACTGAAACTATTTTAATTATCCATTCCATTTATATTATTTCTATGACTAACTTAAAAGCTAGGGTAGTTCAGGATTTTAAGATTTTATCCAAGCACTCCCCACATTGGTTGGGATATTATTTTCAACAACAATTATTCAAGCTTGTATCTAGCATGTTGCCTTCCACAGTGTTGAGTTTTTCGCTACTCGGGTATCTGTCGCAAAATTTCTAACCTCTATAGTTTAGGATATTGTAGTAAAATTGATGCTTTTTCCTTGTTTTAAGTTTTGGATCCCAGTGTTGTAACTTTGATACCCGCTCTTGAATTAGGATACTGTGGCAACATATCCACCTGCCATTCATTTTAGTTCAGGATCCGAGTAGTAACGTGGACACCTCTCCTGGTTCCTTTAGGATAACTACGGTAACATTGGTACCTATTCTCTCAGGTTAAGTCCAAGATGGTGATAACCAATGCAGAAAATGGTGCCTGTTGAGTTTTGAAAACCAGTTCATCATACTGCAGTATCACTGACACTCTCTGATAATAATACTGTGCTATCATTTGGACACTGACGTTAGGATACGTTAGTATTATTGAAACCTTCCTTCATGTTAACTTGAGGATACTTTAAGTGTCATTGATAACTCTCGTGTTGTGTTTATCATTATACCGACTCATCGCTGTCTTTTGTCATGTTGAGTTCATGATACTGTAGTGCCATTGAGAGCCTATTTTCCTGTTTGGTTGATGATACTGTGGTGTCATTGATAAACTGTTTACTGTTGGGTTGATGATACTGTAGTGCCATCGATACCTTCTCTTCCCACTTGTGTTGATGATACTGTAGTGTCATCGATACCTTCTTTCCCACTTGTTGATGATACTGTAGTGTTATTGATACCTTTTCTCTCACATTGAGTTCATTCTCTCATGTTGTCATCATCACACTGTAGTGCCATGAACACAATTTCCTGCTTGTATCCTGCTGAGTTCATGATACTGTAATAGCACTGATACCATCTCTTCTCTTGTTTTGGGATACCCGGGTGTCTCATAGATACCTTCTCTCCTGTTGAGTTTATGTTACAAAATTCTGGTATCATTGATTTCTTCACTGTTGTACAGTTGAGTTTTGGATACTGTGATATTATCAATAACATTTACTCTCACATTTTTCACTGTCAGATTGTCGATGTGTAATGTTTGTGCATTGTTAATACTAAGTTATTTTAGACTAATTTTAGACTAATTACCTTTACATGTGCTGAAGGTTACCTCTAATACAACTTCATGTATGGTTTAGTCATCTGCTCATATTTACAAAAACTTATCTTTAGATTGACTCCTTTGTGCTTGTTTATGAAAATTAGGTTGTTCTCTTTTATCAAATTAAGCTGATGTAGTGTATGCTTATCTTATGAGGTACTGGATGGTGTGTTGTAAACTTATGAAGTAAATATGTGTGGTGTGACATAAAGTGACAATGACTAACATGACTGTCCCATTGTGTCTGTTCCTTAAACAGTTGGGTGTATTTATACACTAAAGAGATTAGTGCTTGGCTTTGCAAGTTCCTTGATTTCCCTTGTCGCTCAATATTTTTGGAACCATTCCAGCATCAAAGAACTTGTGTGATACTACCAGACCTTGTCAATTCATTCCTTCAGCCATTCCAGGAAGCTTCCCACCGCTGGCACCAGTCATGCCATTGCTGCCACCAGTCATGACCTTAGTGATTGTCCTACCATCTTCACGATAGCTTCCTCATTTTGACTTAAATGTTCATGTAATACTTCATTCTTCCTTTGTATATGATTGCAAGTGTTAGAGACCATGTTAAAGACAACATTGATTTGGTAAGAGGAATACTATTTGCAGTGTTCTTCCACAATTTTCAGCTAGAAAATGCTAGGATTGTTAGTGGTTTGATGGAGCAACTCATAAGATACAGTCACAGAACTGCATTATTACCTTTCAAAATTTTCCTGAAAGTGCCAGTAAGCAAGTGCAACCAACTCAGTGGTATTTCTTGGACGTATGAAGTGATGTTTCTTGAAAACTTGAATATCTAGTATTGCAAATATACCTTCAATATGTGTTTGCTCTACTTTGGCATATTTTAACAAGCAGGTGCTGTTTGTAAATTAAATACATTATTCTTCAAATTAATACTTAAAATTCAAATCATCAGTCAGAATCAAAGTTTTTCTAGTCTTCTGACTGCATTCTTCTCACTCTTCTTTTTGTCTTGCAAAGTAGTCCCAAATTATATAAATAGTGTATTTTTAATTGAAATATCTTAGTGAATACTTACAAAATTAATATGGTATAAGAGGTGGAGACAAAATGGTGGAAACATAGTGACATAATGTTGAATACAACTTACAATTTGTAATATGTTTACTGTAACTATATGAATGCTATTTAAAGTTGTTTGCAATGGCATATGATATTTAAAGTTATAGTACTACTTTTGAATAAGGCAGCTGCGATGAACAGTTTACTTCCATGATCGAAGCTACTTTGTAGTGTATTTATTCAACTCTTTTATTGTAAGTAGTCGGTAGCAAGCACTGACCAGAACTACGTACAGTCTTTCAGCTATCTTCAAGAGAAATGGATATTCCATTGTCATCTGTAAGATGTATTTATGCTTCCAATAAAAGTACTGTAGTGGTAGAAATTCTCCAATTCTCATGTGACCTCAGTTATTGTGGTCTTTTTTCTTTTCTTTTCAATAGAGGTGCTGTCGTATGGGAGCTAAGTATTTACGTAACTACAGAAAACTTTTGCATCTGGTACTGTAGGAAGCACCAGAATGTACTTTCTCAAGAAGCACTTTCCCACAATTGATCCACATTAAAGCTATTAAGTCCTTCCAATTCATCTACGTCAAAGCTATGCAGACTTTCCAATTAATCTTCAAAGACCTCCCACTTAATTTCCATCAATGCTATACAAATCTTCCATGCCACACAGGCCTTCTAATGATCAAAGCTAGGAAGACCTTCCAATTGATCCACATCACAGCTAAATGCCTCTTCATTGATCCAAGTCAAAGCTAGACAGACCGTCAAAGTGATCAAACTGGATTGTAAACAGGACCTCCGGCAATTGATCCACGTCAGGACTACACCGACCGTGCATTGATCCAACCCAAAGCTACTCCAATTCATTCAACCGCAAGCTACTCCAATTCATTCACTCATAGCTACACAGAACTTAAAATCAATCCACATCAAAGCAATTTGTGATCAAATCTACGCACAAACAATCATTGCTTTGCCCTTGAACCTGACCGGTATACCAAAAAAGTGAACAAATTCTGTCATGAAAGCAAAACTGTAGACATGAATGGATGAGTTAATTATAAAAGAAGCTACCAGAGGCAATTGGCTCACAAAGGCCTGAAATGTGAAGGTCACAATCCACCACCTACAACAAATTTCGGTTCAACGTCATGAAAGCTTCACAAGCTTAGCCCTCAGCAGTAGTTTTCCATCACCCACGTATTTTATGATTTAACGTAGCAAAGCATCCTGCCATTGCCAGCAATGACTATGAAGGATTCGGTACTGCGCTGCCACTGTACTGTTTCCTCTGCCCATTTCCATGCAGAGAAAGTAGCTTTAAGTGATTGTTAAACCATTCAGACTCATCAAGAAACATTAAAAAAAAAATAAGAAAACGCAGAGCAGACTCGGCAGATGAACATGGATCAAGGGAAGCCGGGGGGCAGACTAATTTAAGGAGCCTGAGGTTATGACAGGAATTTATTAGTCTATAATATACTGACTTTATATTAAAGACAACGACTCATCTCCCCAGACAGTTCCAATTCTCCCAACCACTTAGTCTAGTCCTTCCAACAGCCTGTCTGAAATTGCTCCACATATGCAACCACAACAATGGGCCCCGTGTATGGTGTTTAATACGAAGCCCGGTTTAACTCATTTTATTGGTTTGAAAAGAAAAGGTAATATCAACTGGTTCAAAGCAAATAATACATTAAATGTGGTTTTCTCCTATAGGTTGTGCCTGATGTTTACACAGTTTACCTACAAAGTGATAGACTTTGCAGTCTTTCTCAGCAAATGAATTCCCCCCCTTTGATACATTCCTTACAATTTGAGCTGCAGCCTTGTATCCAACCGAGAATATGTACTCATCTAGTAATCGCATTTCCCTGTGATCGCCGTTCGTCGAAAAGGGAGGGCAGCGATCAATGAGGGGGAGTAAACACTCTTCTGGAAGAGCAGTACTGTAAATACTGTAAATATATGATGTTCCTTCAGAGGCGGAACCAAGATTTGGAACAGAAACTTTCCAGCCCAAGTAGATGCTGCAGAGTCTAATCAAGTGAGGGCTCAGTTCCCCATAATTCTTAAAATCCGAGCCACCTCCCATTACATCATCTTCCGTAAACCGAGTGAGTGTCCTGTTAGAGAATCTTGGACTGGACCATCTTGAAATTGCGGCCACTTTCCCTAAGCTTCAGCCAAAAACAATAAAGTCAACCACACCCCACGATATTCACTGGAGTCTCCCTCTCCCCCCCCCCAAAAAAAAAACAGAAATCAAATGACTTTGTAATCCCTTGCCAATATCTCCTTTTTCCAAACATACAGAATCACTAAAATGAAACCAATCAAGTGGAGATGCCAAGAAGGGTAAAGTAAGAAAGAACTTAACAATGTAACCCACATACTGGCTTAATGTAACCAAATCATAAAAGTAACCTGAAAAGTACTGGCTGAAAAAATCTCTTGGGAGTCATTATGGTGACTGAAACAAAGTACCGTACTTTGTCATTCTTGACAGGGACTTGCTGGCAACTGGGATATTTGTTGATTGCTAAGCAGTGGCATAGCCAGGATTTTTTGAGCAGGGGGGACACTGGTGGGCACAGACCTTTCCTGGTGGGGCACAAGTTTTGTCTATATATATATATATATATATATGTATATGTATGTATATATATATATATACATATGTATCTATATATATATATATATATATGTATATATATATATATGTATATATATATATATGTATATATATATATGTATATATATATATATATATGTATATATATATATATATACGTGAGGTAATAAAGGATTTTTAGCTTGACATGTCAAAGTTGGGCCATTTTGACTTAATAAATTGACCGCAAGATAAGACTGCACATTTCAAAATTTTTCATGGGGGGGCACCTGGGGTGGCACAGCTTTGTCATGGGGGCCATGTGCACCCCCCCCCCCGTGGCTATGCCACTGTTGCTAAGAGAAGGTAATACATCTTTGGAGGGGGGTTGCACAAAACTGGGCTGAGAGAAAATGAGACCAAATGCTATTTAGCAAAAATTATCCAACTGTTAGACATCTGCTTTTTGGCAAGGAGCAGAAGGGTTACGGTAGTAAGGGGAGATCAATCCTGTTAGGTTTCAGTGATGACAAGATGTGAAAATTGACTTCTGAAGTATTATGCAATTGTTACCTAGAAGTAGGTCCACAAATGTCAGATCCATGCTGTAAATAGAAATTTTTAAGATAGTGAAGACAATGATGTTAGAATTTTGACTACCCATGAAAACAGCAACGGCAAATTTTCTCAGTCTCACTTGGGGCAATTCAAAAGACGGGATCATCTTATGGTTAAAGTGCAACTAATAATGACAGCTTACAGTCCTAGCAAGATTCAGTTGCTGAGATGTCTTCCTTAAGGAGGTTTTTAGTCTGGTGTAGTCTAAATCAAGTGCTACCAATGATAACAGATTGAAGTTCCAGCAACATAATGTGTGGTGAGATATCTCCCTTGATAGGTTTACATATTTTCAGCTCTAGTGACATCAAATGACTTTTTCACATCCATGAAAAGCGATAAGGATCACCAACTCACAATGGACAACTAACACACCAACTTTGAAGTTCAAGCACCTTCCTCTTCTTCAGATAACGTGTATACAGGCCATGGCGTAATGTGCACAGACACGCACATGCCATCACCATTGCACAGATTCCTCGCCTGCCTTTGTCAAGGATTAAAAAAAACAAAAACAAAAGCTGTGGTATACAATATTACATGTAAGAAATACAACTTCATGTGGATGTTTTGCGTGAGAAAACTTTGCATGGATCATTGCTCCCTTTGTGAACAAAATATGAGCCAATTTTGTCTGTCTTTAGTTTATGGTGTGATCAGAACCATCGATATTAACTACCAGACAGACTGTTATACAGCAGACGATAATTTAAAATGATACATTTGTTTTCATTCTGACAACTAAGAATTTGTGCAATGTAGCATCGAACAGCCGCTTTGCTGGGTCATGGAATGATCCACATAGTGCAGGTGTCGTAAGGTTACAACAGTTTACCGGTAACTTTCAACGACACAAATCACCAAATCAGCGGAAAGCATTTTCAAGTTCAAATAATTCCTGAAGATTCTTGGGGTCCACAACTAAGATAAAAATTGCTTTCTACACTGACAGTATTTGCTGTCAATCTGCTTGTTCTGGTTTCAATTTACAATGTTTGTAAGTTGCTTGTTCAAAGCTTATTGTAGAGACTGATTAAAGGAATGTGCAGTGTATACTGAAGTTTCAACATTTTCCATCAGACAACATCCATGATTTTGTTGTTCTTATGCCTTTTTGGTTGCTCTTAGGCTAGAGACTGAGAACATGAAGAGCAAGCATTTCCTTGCTTATGTCAGATTTACCTGGTGAATGTCCCACAAATATCTTATGAAACTGTTCTTTCCCTCAACTTCAGAGAGGATACTGAAAGCTTAAATGTGGCCTCTGATTGGGCCATGACTGCAAAAAGGTGAGGCTTCCCATCCATATGAATGCCAAAACAAAAAAATGTATACTGACATACTGCACAGTTCCACCCAGCGAAACTTTACAAGGTTTTTCCATGTTTGTTCTTTTGTTCTTGTCAATTTCAATTTCACAATACAGCAATCTTCTGATACATTCTAAAAATTATTGTTGTCCACCAGGCCAGCAGATATGCACCATTTGACAGTTTTTGGTCGTCCAGTGAATATCTGTTTAAAGTCTCTCTCGTAACTAACATTTACTTCTCTGATAATAAAAAAATACCTTATTATGACTCAAGTCATCAAAGAATTTTTTGCATTGTTAATGGATAAATAACTACCACATCAGTGCATTTGAAAAAAAAAAAGAAGCTGCATACTTTATCAAGCATTTTTTCGTTTTAATGCTATTTCCCGTGGTTTTGTAAAATGCTTTAAAGGCTCCAAATGGTGCATTAAACTGAGCACTATACACCAATCAAGACATCAAATCAATTTTGATGACGTTAGTTCTACAACTGAACTGATATTTCTTCTAAGCAGAAATTTTGTGTGTTAAACTCAGAGCTTTGGTCAGCAAGATACCTCATCACAAAATGCAATATAAACTGCAGCAATGTGTGATGGAAGCTCATTTTGCCATAAAACTTCACTTCTAAACAGCTGAAAAGGACAAAAATGAAACTTCATACAGAACCGTATATAGTAATAGCTTGTACATGACAGTGCAGTTAAAAATTTTGGTGACAATATTCAAATGTCTTGCCTCCCACTTACCCCGATGAAATTCAAAGAAACAAAACGAGAATTAACTGGAATTCACAAGGCAAGTGGGATCAGAGAGTGTCGTTTCATGCTACCTAAGAGGCATTTTTCAATTTAAAACTTTTCTCTGTAACTCTGTGCACTAACCAATGGTGGCACTTCACTCAGTGTCATTACCACTTGTCTCTCCCTTCAACCCTTTGTGCTTCCCCTCCCCCTTCTCCCTCAGCCAAATGAACAAGTCTGGTTATGCGACTGTCAATATTAGGGCAGTTGTGTTGAAATCGACATTTCGATTTACAGTGCAAAAGATGTATGGATGTATCTTAAAGGCTGTATTGCATCACCCTAAGCTATATTTTTACCTCCCTGAAAGGAAAATTCTTAACTGGTTCTAAGTTACAGTACTCTTAGATTGACAGCAAATTCAAAAGATGCAGAGCAGCTCATATTACACAGCATATACACAAGGGTCCATTGTTTTGATTACACATGTGGAGGAATTAAGACAGGCTGAGGGAGGGACTAGAGGTAGGTTGTTGGGAGAATTGAAACTGTCTGGGGTGAGTCTTTAATTAATTAACAATTACCAATCCAGAACAGCATTATTCTAACACGAAATACACACCTTGGCATTCGCTTGCGTACAGAACGTTTTACGTGGACATGCATTGCACATATATGGAAGAGTCAGGTAGTTGCTGACTCTAGCTGCTGATGACTCTAGCCTTGGGTCTTCTCAGCCATTTTGGTCCATGAACTATTCCTACAGTGTATAGGATTGTGGATACCACACCACTAATAATGTAACAAAAAAAACCTTACTTTTTCCATGATTTTCCATTCCGGGGCCCATGCGAACCCTGGAATAGTAATTGGGGGGCCCCAAATCCGAGTTCAATACCGCTTGAGGCGATAATCTCATAACAAAAAAAAAAGAAACATATGACACTATGAACTGATTCTCATGAATTATATATTTCTATTTTACACCAATCTTAAAAAAAAATGACATCATCCATAAAATCTTTGTTTATTATACCAACTTCCTGACAAAAAAAAAGAACAAAAAAGTGGACTGTATATGCAGCATATATATATAATGAGAGATATAGAAAAAAAGAAGAACTGATACAACCAAAATTTAGTTGGTTAATAACCCACACTAAAAATTAAGTACCAATACCACTGACAAGAGAAAAAAAGAAGAAAAAGAAGGAAATTGTAGAGACAAGAATATTCTTTAGGAAGGATGTCAAAATTACCTCTTGTAGCTAAATAAAATTCATGTTATTTCGAGTATGATTCCACACGACAAATTGATCCCTGTGAACCAGTTATCCGTACTTACATTACAGACACGTTTTGCCCGCAACACCGTTATTGGTCTGTGGCACACTGCATCATAACTTGACCTTTGACCTTGCTAGACAGGATCAGTCACCTGTCAGAGTAAAATGATAAATTGACCACTTACACACTGGCCGAGATTAGATTGACACATGAAACACAAAATGAGTTATCAAGTATACAGTGTATTTGTTTTACCTACAAGTCCTAATTCCATGCTTCACTTCTGACCTTATATGATGACCATTGACCCTGAACAAAGGTCTTTTGCAAACAACTTTACTAACCCCCTCCCTCTCCTTCCTGACCCCCCCCCCCTCCATCCACTCCTCTTTCACTCACCTCTTTGATTGGTCGATTTAACTTCATACAATTTTAACACTGCATATAGTCTTTGAGTTACTTCATACATACAACTCTTTTACACTTCTACTCATAAACTACAGAGCATTTCACGAAACCATTTGGATAATTACAAGTACAGGGATTCCAGTTTTCGTATTCATTTTTTCTCACCATTCTGCTTGTTTTTTTTCTATACAATTTAATATTTTGCTCATATTTACAAATTTTGCACTTACTGTTTATTAATTAACCATAGTAATATACTTCATCTTCAACACCACACTTTATAATGACATTCAAATATAAAGAATACGCAAGTAGAAAAAAAGAGCCAATATTAAACTTTTTGGCAAATGCCATTAACCAATTTTTCAAGAAAATATGTAAACTTGGCAAAAACTAACTTCTTATATCGAGGTTTAAGCTGACTGGAAAATTACACCTCCATAAAATGAACGTCACGGTGATGTTCACCATCACTTCCATTATACAGAATTTGCCATCTGGATAGGCTACAGTATCCTATCATTCTACTTTTCTACTACGATTATAACATGACTAATACAGGTCTTTAGTCTCTGTCTGACTCTCTGACACTACAGCAGATGTGCCTAGCAACGGTGCTGTGTTAGATACGGGGGGCGCTATATGTATTACACCCTCTGTACGAACACCCCCTACCAATACACGGGATATACAAGGGTACCTTCAACGACACAGTTTTGCATTGCATGACCTCTTGTAATTTTATGTCTGTGTTCAGCTGTATATCTGTAACATCTCTCTGATGGATTTCAATCAACTTCCATCGGATATCTGTGATAAAATATCAAACCATAGACAGCTAGCGTCCAACTGCAGCACGTCAGTGCAGCACCATAAAAGGTCATGCTGGTGAAGCGATGTCACTATCGCATCACGTTATCGCATGCGTAAAGTTACAACCATATTTCTCTAAGCAGGGACACATTGTTTAGAAACTGATCTACGTAGGGGATGGTCCAGAGAAAGGGACATCTCCATCCCTTTTCTTTCCTTCTTCCATTCCCTAGAAATTTTCTTTTGTTTTGGTGGGACCTATGCTCCCGAAGGGTAGTAGTCAATTTGTGATGCAGCCACAATACTTAGGCGAATGAATTTTTTTTAACACCCATGCAAGAAAAACAAATAAAACAGAATAAAACAGTGAGGCATACATTCTTTTTCAAGGAAATTGGGACAAATTTGTTTTTACTGGTCAAGATGGTAACATTAATAAAATAAAAAAAAAAAACAGGGCATGCACAATCCTGATTATTCAGTAACCCTAAGCATGTCAGCATATGGCAAATTATTGCATTTCCCCTGCCAATACTGGTGGCATTTTGCAGATGGACATGCTGGGGTGAACATTTAATTAAATCATCTTGCCTAAAGCACATTTTGCACAGATAACACAGCTAAGCCATAGACAGCAAACACCACATTATAGCTGTACCTTCAAACACATATCACATTGCAACCACGTACCTAAAGCATCACCACACCTTGTGTAATGATAGCATAGCCACTACGTACCATAACAGCATGAATGTAATACCAGAACATCGTGTCTACATGGCAACGACTACCACTGTAGATGCTAAGTGGAGTATTATTTTGCAACCATTGTATAAACATCAGGGTACACCCAAAGTACACTCCTGTGATGACATAATGTACACAACACAGAGCCCTACAATGAAACCATACATAGGCTTACAATGACAACACACATAGGTTTATCATGACACCAACATAGGCTTACACTGTACTTACACCATACACAGGCTTAACTTTTTGCCATGCATACTGAAGGCTTCACTTGATCCCACTCATACCCCTATACTTACACCACACAGAAGCCTTATTCTTACACCACACTTTGGCTTATACTTCCACATATAGGCGTAAAATTACTCTACAATTAATTATGCCATCACACAATAGCAATTACAACATACCCGATATTATAATTGCATAACAAATAACCGGTGTATATTACCAAACAGATGCGAAACAGGATTATTTTTGCCAAATAATACTCCGTAATTACAACCCAGTCAGGTCATTACACTAAGCAAAGCCTGGAAAAAGTATCACATGTGACATGATGGTGATTAAATCACAGAGGTGGCACGGTAAGTAAACCACATACCAAGCATGGTAATTTAACCACAGACAATGCAGTAATTACACTGCAGCTACCATAGTAATTAGACCACACAAAACAGAATTAGCCACACCTGACTATTACATACAACTGATAGGGATAAATTATGTATATATATGAGCTAGACATTCCTGAACAGCCATGCACGACTGAAACCATCAGAAAACATGACCTCACTTTGTCAAAAAGCAACCTTAAAGGGCAATCTAACAGACTTCAAAAATAAAAGCATGAAATTTTAGTTCTGATGTTTGCCAGTTGTTCATCATCATTTCTGACTTCATGCACAGAAATCAGGACACACCCTACAATCAACTTCCCACATTAATAAGTCAGGCATAATGTCATGAACTCATGGTCAGTTAAGGATTTGTTTTTTTAAAGTTAATTGGCAACAGTGGTTTCTAGACATGTACTAGAGAGGCACAGTGACTTTATTTCTGAAATTCACTGAATTTGCCAAACCATGTCAAGTCTCCTTCACATTCTCATGACAAATGGTGACACTAAGAGGATTGCCATACGTCACACACCGAGGAACATTAATGTGTGCATTACCACAGTTCAGTTTGGTTTTTTGAAAATTGGTGACGAGACGCTTTTCACAGTAGTGCTAATTTATACGCACAGAGCCAGCACAAGTCATGGTCAAAAATTCAAAAGTTTGTTAGTTTTCATAACTATTGGATGTGAAACATGACTAATTATGCTAACTACAAGCAATTGCCAAGTGGTTGTACCCTTCAAAGTCCTCAAAAATTTATCAATACCAACTCTGAGAGCCTTTAATGTCCTTCTACATGACGGACTAATAACCAATGGTTGCATTTGTAACTTTACGTTCAAGTAGTTACAAATTAATATTTTCCATACCCTCCTTAACAAGTGCGTAATACATCCTTTAAAATAAAAGTAGGGAGGACCAGATGATTTTGGCAGGAGTCACTGTTAGCCAGACTTTGGAAATAACCAAACAAATAAACCAAAGCAAACTCACTACCAAATAATATACAAAAAAAAAGAAAAAAAAATTCTGAACAACGTACATATTTTAGTTGATTCAATTAAAATGATCATTAAACAAGGAGACTCACAAACATGTCAGAATGACTCATTGCAATGTCGCAAAAGATCCGCCAGAATGGCAGAACAACCCCACCACCAAGTCAGACTGACACATCGCCTTGTCAGAATTACTCACTGCAATGTAGGCAATGACCCACTAACATGTCACAGTCACTCATTACAATGTAAGAATGATCCATTTCGATGTCAGAATGGTCCATTTAAAGCAGGATGTGCTGTTATTCCTGCATTTTCCAAAGTACACCAAAGGACTGGTTATACTTCTTATAGTTGCAGAAAGTACAAAAACTCCTGCACGGAGGTATATTTGTTCAAGTATAGCCTTATTTTCGAAGGAAATGCCTTTGCATAGGAGTTTCGTTGTAGCAGTGTTCACACCGAAGTGTCGCACAGGGTCCAGTTCCGCTAACATTTTAGCCAGAAAAAAAAAATTCGCTCTTTTTTCTACCCTAAGTAATACTCTAAATAATGAAATTTTTAACGAAAGAAATGTGGCATAGGATGTTATTATCCACATTGGTATCAAATGTAAGAAAATGATGGAAGATCAACCGTAAAAGGCTATTTTTATTTCTTCAAACAGCACATCCTAATTTAAATGTCAGAATGATCCACCACAATGTAGGATTGATGCATTGCATTATCAGAATGGCCCATTACATTGTAACAATGACCCACTGCCTTGTCAGACTCCGCAATTGCCAGTGAGACTCATTGTTACGTCAGAATGGTCTGCAGCCGTGCTAGAACAGATCTGCAGTGATTTCAGAATTGAAGCAAACATGAAGTACATCTTCGAGAAGACTCTGCGGTATTTGATATTACACTGATATCAAATAATTTTTAATGACATGACAACAACTCCTTGACGGAATTCTCCACCATCGGCTCTCATGGCTCTTAAAAAGATGCAAACATTATTGTAGGCAAGTCATCGTTCTCATTTTCAGGAAGTATGTCAAAGAATTTGGACACTTGAATTATTCTGTTTTTTTTATTTTATTTTTTGCATAGCAAGACCTTGCCAGAAATAAGAAGAGTGTAAAAAATGGAAAACAGTATTTGACGGCTCTACATCACACATTTTCAGGCTCTGGCTGAAGCCAAACCATCAAAGAGTCATTTCACACCTAATGAAGCTTCCTCTGGTAAAATCGTTATGTTTAACTGATAGGACATTAAAGAATCTCATATATTGTGTTAAGTTTTCAGGTTGTGTAGAATTCCTTTAACAAAGAACTCACATTTTCCTACTGTTTGGGTATTGTTATAATTCTAAAAACTGTCACGGTATTGAACATTTGACTGTTGATACGGTGTCAATGTTACTTACCTCGGTGTGCGATAAAACAACGATAAACGAAAAAGTGGAGATGGAAACATGAAAAAAGTGATGAATTAAAAAGACAAAAATCAAAGACCCTTTCACCCAACCATGTTTCCTGGATGGATGATGCTGAATTGTCAAACACCACTCCCAAGAAACTTAAATCTTGACCAAGAAATCCATTCACAAAATATAATAACAAAATATTTTTTTGTTTTTCAAATAAAACCATGGGATATTATTGACATTAAAACACCATCTCTTATTTCAAGAAACATTCCTTTTTTCCAAGCTTCTTCCATCAAAGAAACTGCATGCTCTACTGTCATATACCAAACTCATACAAAATTTAATAAACATACAAACTCTTAGACTGGCATTCAAATATAAAACCAAGAGAGATTCACATCAACAGAAAAGAGAAAAAAAGATGGAAGGGGGAAAAAAGCTTGTCTAAATTATTTATTGCAAAGCAAGCATACATTGATGCCCAGATTAAACCTACATATTAAAACCAGGAAGTCAATGGACTTACTGATCCCTTGCCAGTAGTCACCTTCAGACAGTTTTCATACAAAATATCCAGCATACTGCACTGCTGAGTTACCAGCCTTGCAAAGAATCTCAACCAAATTTTTACAGTGATGAGACTGTAACCTGTCATTGACTTTAAAGAAACTTAAAAAAAAAAAAGAAAAGGAAAAAGTTGGAGAGTGAACATCTCAGAAGAGGATGAACTATTTAAGAAGCAGACTGATTATGAGAAACAGTCAATGTGAACTATTCGTTCTTTCATTCTATAAGGTACAGGCAGATCTACCTTACAGTCATCGACCTGTAGCTCTCGCTCGGAGTTTGATTGGTTTTAACTGAAACTACGTGAGGGAAACGATATCAATTCAACATGAGTTGAAGTTTTCAATACAAACCTTCATCACAAGGTAAATCATTCACTGAAACTGATTGGTGAAAACCTGTGTAATTAATCAAAGGATATTTAAACAGTGCACTTACAAATTAGCAGTGATGCTGAAAGTAACATTACCACGATGCTTCTGACCTTTGATATTCATTTCCTGATGACTACAGTCAAGTCAAAGTTAATTGCCATGAGGCATCAACATACCCATTCACGTTCGACCTAAATGCAAATACAAGACGTCATAAGTCACCTTAATCGATATTTGACATTCGCCTTCTAGCCTTTACTGCACAATGCAGTGATCATTACAGCACTGATGATGTGCACTGAGTAAATATGAAAATTTAGAAAGTTCCTCCAGTTGGTTTTCAGAAGTAATTGCCAAATGATTACCTAACATGAAACAATTTAAATCCAATTACATTAAAATCAACAGAAACACTTTAAATATACCTTGTGTAAACTGGTTAAGAAACAGTGTTTGAGTTTTTTAGGCTCATTCAGTCCACAAACCACATCGATGCTTTGCTCCCACTTTTATTTTCTACTATAAGTTTATTGCAACTATTTTTATCATATGAGATTCACACTTTGATCACTGAACATAAAAATCCTCATTCTTACACAACGTGGCATGTTAAATGATACAACAATATCTGACCAAAATTCTATGTTTAAACTAAATCATCCACATCTTTCATATCATTTTTTAACTATTTCACAATTTATAATAAACTGTACAAATTAGCACCAACTACATACAGTCACAATTATACCAATAAAGTAATGTTAGCTTAAACAATTTTTGAAATGGCATATGGATACAAGAAGAATGAAACTAAAAGCTACACAGACTTTACAAATATGTGGCTTGAACCCCCACAAAAAGAAAAAAAAATAACTGTAAGACAAAGATGTCACACAGTAACATTTCATTGCTTCTGGGCTCGCAACGGTGTCACTATTAGATGTGTAATACTTCTCTGGTCCAGTGATGAGTACACATCATACGCAAGAAGTTCAGATGATACAGTAAACTTCAATCATGGTGATCTATGATATTAATGCGAGGTATGCTGCACATAGCTTCTATGAGACTGCAGATAGTGCGCTGTATACAGCTTTTATGTGGCTTGAAACATGGAAATGGTTACCTATAGTGCCATACCGTGGTATGCAGCGAGCAGCTCATAGGTAGTCTTGAAACATTGCTGTGGTTTACCTATGATACCAGTATATACTATGATGTATACAGCAAACTTGTCTTGAAATGATTATGTATGGTACTGTACACAGTATGCTGCATACAGCAACTATGTTTTGAAACATGGAAACGGGTACCTATGACAATGTATATAGTATGCTGCACACACCCATTATGAAGTCTTGAGACATTGTAATGATTACCTATGAAACCATACATAGTACACTGTGCACAGCTCCTACGAGTCTTGAAAGCATGGCAATGTTTACCTACGACACCATACATGGTATGCTGTATACAGCTATGACAAACTCTCAAAACATTGTTATGGTTACATATTATAAATACTGTAAATAGTATTCTGTACACAGCTACAATGTGTCTTCAAACATGCCCATGGTCACCTATGATACCATTTAAAGTATGCTGTACACAGCTACTGTGAAGTTTTGAGACATGGTAATGGCTACCTATGATACCATATAGTATGCTGCATACCGCTACCCTGAAAGTCTTGAAACATGTAAATGGTTACCTTTGATACTACATAGGGCATCGTATACAGCTAAAGTATTGTGAGGTCAGCAGGGCTGTATCTTCATTGCATAGGACTGACACATGAAAAACCAGTTCGACCAATACTTTTAAACAGATATTGAACCAGCTAATTAAGATAAGTAAAGTGGTAGAGACTTCAGCCCTGCTGTTGTTTGTGGCAAAATTTGGCAAAACGTCTGATGTACATACAATGTATATATTTATCATCAGATATCAATTCAGTTTCCAAATGATTCCTTCAATTGTCATGTAGAGTAGTCAAACTTGAAGAGCTCACCGAATCACTTTGATTGACTTTTGTTCACAATTTATGAATGTAAGTAACCGATAGCAACAATACAACTTCGAAATGTTTTCGTACCACTTTATGCCCAGTAACTATATTGCCACAATAAAACTTTATATGAATTTATACAGTTTTAAAGTCTGAAATCAAATTTTGTCTGAAATGCAAAAAAAAGTGTTAAAGATCTGAAAAGTCTTTCACCAGAGTGTGTTTTCTTTTTCTTCTTTTTTATTCAGAGAAGAAGTTAGGATACTATTTATAGCCAAACACCACAGACTGTCACTAGCTTTTTGTTAAGTCTTTCTGCTTCTACTTTTCAAGAAACACACGATCCGGCAGTGATGTCTGTGCAAATGAAGCTGTTTATCTTAAAATTAATTTACAGATAAAGTTTTTTCAAAAATACTATTCCTTTTAATAATTTCAAAATTACCCGTAACAATTGGAGTTGTATGTTTTGTAAGTTATCCTGCGTTTTGTTTTCATGGTTGATTCATTTTTTTTACTTTATTTTTTACTCTGGTCTATCATTCGTTATCGTTCCAGGAATGGGGAAGAAATTTCTGGCTCATTCTGGTGTTTTGCAAACTTGCCGTTCAGACATTAAGGGACACTCGATAGCAGGCGATGCACATGTTACCATGGTTACATGGAGTGATATGCACACGCATTTCATCAGCAGCAAATGACACCCTTTGCGGGGTCGACTTTACGCTAAGGAGTAAAGCTAGTGTTTGCACCGGGTCCCCAAATGACAACATAAGGACCCCGTTCTGACACTGCTAGCAGGGTTAAATGTTCCAATAATGTGCATTGTACATGTGACAAAATTCAGCATGTACCCCTCCTCCCTACCTGAGCACACTCCATAGTTGTACTTACACGTAGGATCGTGGTGTTATATTAACATGCAAAGCAAAATGTCCTATTTTGACCTTATCACAAACTTGTTGCCTAACACCAGTTGTATTTTCAGGTAACCCCTATGGAATGTCAGTACCCGAATTCAGATTTTGAGCCAGGTGCAAACACTGATTGAAGCCATTGTCTCTTCTCCTATATTGCTGTCTACATCACTTAGTAAAAGTATTTGGGTTAAGATGGAATTTTTTTTCTTTGTTCACACTTTCCTGATGATGAAAAATTTACATCATGCATGCACTCAGCTGCTTCTTTGTGCCTCTTTTTTTGCTGTTTTTACTTGCTGCCATGTTCAACACAATTATACTGTCAGGTAAACATTTCTCTGCACAAGTACCATACGTACATGGCATTTCATCTGTACCTCCTTTTAATACCTTGCCTTGAACTTACAGCTAATACTACAAACCATTCAGCCCTGGCTGATATGCCAATTCTTCACATCTGCATGTAAGTCACTCCAAAATCCCAAATGTTGTCGAGCAATCACAAACTAGGATGAAAATTCTTCTGACTTAACATGGGAGGTTACCATAATCGGATCGGAATCCACCACACACATTTGAAAAATTTTCCATACTCATATGTAAATTTTACCCACTCAGATTTGAATCCTCCACACTTCTATGTAATTTCTAGATATGCAGTGAATTCTTGATACTTAGAGGTACATACTGCATACTCGGTGGTGAAGTAACCGTACTCTGAACTAAATTTCCACGCTGAGATGTGAATTTTTCTATACTCAAATATGAATTCTCTATACCAAGGTGTCCGATCTCCATGCTCAGTGGCGATGTCTCCTTACTGAGAACTAAATCCCCATCCTCAGACGTAAATTCCCCACACTCTGATGCGAATTCTTCTAACTTGCCTGTGAGTCAGTCCATCCTCATGGCTCTTTCTTCCCTTCATCAGTGTCTCTTCATGTGAAGAGACAGGTGATCGGACCTGGAGAACGCCCGTTCACAGTGAGGACATTTAAATGGTTTGTCTCCTGTGTGCTTGCGATAGTGTCTTGTGAGCTCATCTGACCTTGCGAAGCTCCAGCCACATCCGTCCCACGTGCATCTGTATGGCTTCTCGCCTGTTAGAAAAGAGAATATGGCTACATCAGAAACTACAAAAATCAAATGGTATTAGTACCACTTCACTTGCAGAATTCAGGTACACCTTGATGACGTTTGACCATACAATATTCCATGCTCACAGTAGTTAGAATCATAAAATTCATGGACATGAATATTAGATGTGTGGGACGTCAACATAAGACAAATCCAAAGGTTAACAGTTTTTTTTTTTTCCAGTCTATTACAGCACTTTCTGACTGAATTTTTGACTGAACTTTCTGACTGAAAAATTTGACTTACTCTAAGGAAACTCCTTCGTAAGACATGTCTTTCAAGGACTGGCTGTACCTGTATTGTTTTAATAAGTGTCAGGACTTTCTCCATACTCCGGCGTTCAAAAATCAGTGACAGTTTAGTCACCCCCAACATCTACTTCTAGGATCACAGCCTAACACAGCCTAAGCATTTTCGTTCACGGAAGGAAACCCTGGTAAAAGCATCAGGTCAATCCTATTCAAGTGTTTCGCTGTTGATCTAGGTACCTAGTACCTACCAGATACATACTGCATAGTGCCTGCCAGATAGTATGATACCTACAGTAGTAGCTACCACATACCTAGTATTGTTATTTTTTTCCATCCATGCATCATTCGTCGGTTAACATCATCAGACAATGAATAATACCTGAGCAACATCGAAGCAAGGAGTTTCTGTTCCTTTGTCAAAGGACACTTAGCTTGTTACCATGGAGATAAATCATGCGTTCACCACTCCCGACATTGAGGCGAAGCTAGAAGCTTGTATTGACAAGGTCTTTACAAAGAAAATTTAAGTGTTTCTGAGGCACATTGAAGAGGACTCCATCGAAATACATGATTTATAGGTAACGATAGACAAGACACACTTGGCCACAAAACACCTCGAAGACAAAGTTCCCTCCCCGGAGGAGAAATGCAAATGATCACTTCAAAGAAATCAACAAACTTGAAAAGTGCTGTTGGAGAAATTGCCTTCAAGTTTTTGGAATTGAAGAGAAATGACAATACAGATGCCATAATAGCTAAGATTGCATCAAAACACTTTGAATTGTCAGTTAATCCATCTGACACTGACCGTACCCACCGAATTGGGAGGAAAGAAGCTGACAGCGGTACACTGAGGGCAATAACTGTCAAGTTTTCCAACTACGAAAGCAGAAGTCCCTACATTAAGAACCATCGAAAACTGAAAGGTACTGACATTATCATAAAGGAGGATCTTAAAAAGACAAACCAAGAACTCCTCCCGAAGACAAAGAGGTATCCTAACGTGAAGTCTTCATGGTTTCATGACGGACAAAGAATCGCACTGATCAACAAGAATGGATCGTAGTATACAGAGAGAATCCATGGTCCAAATGAACTGAAGCAACTTTACTTACAACGTTCATTTCCTATATTATCAAAAGGTCTCGATACTTGAGTATCTTTTGTACTGCAGTAATATTGTAAATATTTTTCTTATTTTCTAATATTTGTCTGTGTCTTCCTTTCTCTTATGTCTATTTATAATAGACATTTAATACCGATTCTAGTAATTATTATGGCATTGATAGTTTTGATAAACTTTCTCATGGCGATTTGCTCTCTTTTTCATCTCAACAACTAGAGCTTCAAGTAGGTCGCAGACTACTATTTCTGACCTCTTAACAACATACACTTTTTGCTATACAGAAATCTCAATGGTTTAGTGATTTGATGAGTCCGCTCGTTCAGTTCAGCAGCTGCAAAATGATTGAATGTCACAGGAATATCAGAAAGGTGGAGGGGTATGTTTACATGTTCATAAGGATTAGGAAGTTAGTGCAAAGTGATATCAGTCCTTTCAATTATATCACTGAAAGTCTTTCATGGGGCTTACCAAAATGTGGAGGTTAATACAAATGTTACAGCAGGTATTACTTACAAACCACCACAGAATTCGGTTCGTTATTTTAATGACAGTATTGACTAAATTTTAAATTTGATTTCATGCGAAATCAAACCCTGTCATATCATGGGTGATTTCGATGTTGATTTATCAACGGATGATGCCGATCAATTTCTAAACAACATTGTTAGTAATAGCTTTGAACCCACCATTACTAACCTACACGTACCAAAGAGCTCTGCCTATTTAATCCATGACAATATTCACCAACACAGCTGATTCCCATTGTTTTCAGGGATATTTATATCTGTTATTACTGATTATTTTCCAACATTTCTAAGTATGAACTTGTCAAGAAAAGCCAATAGTGGTGGGTATTATGTAAGAAACTGTTCGTATATGTAAGAAACTGTTCCTGTAGACATATGGAAAATTATATCAACTTGTGTGGTAACTTCAATTGGAATCCCATTTGATCAGAAAGTGACATAAATAGGGCATTTTCTAGTTTTAATTCCATTTTTCATGACATCTGTGACGCCTGTTCTCCTACGCTATTTCAGTGACTGGAAACGATGGATAAAAACACATTCCTAGACAAGCAGCGGCATCTTGCATTCAATCAAATGCAAAAACAAACTCTACAAAAATTACTTACCAAACCCTACTTCTGACAAACAAAGCCTTTTTCCTTGTTATTGTAATAAACTTCCTACATTATATCTTACATTAATCTACCCTCATCTTACCAATTGCCTGATGTTATGGTCTGGTACAAGTACAACACATTTGAATTAGCTAATGGTTCTTCAAAATGAGCTATTCGTCAAATTTCGTCTGCTGATTATAATGGCCATACGAGTAAGCTTTTCTTATCGAGCAATTCCATCATTTAATTAACTTGAAGGTTGCCTTCTTTACTTACAGTTCTGTTCACCACATTCTTACAGTTAGTCTTGACACTGTTTTCAGTTATAACTTCCATATCCACACAAATAATACAAAAGAAGCAAATACTATCCATGTCCCACTCTACAATAAGTCCTTTGCTAAGAACAATTTAGCATACCAAGCAAGTATAACCTGGAATAAATTGCCTCTGCAAATCAGGGATTTACCTAATTTAGAGTCCATTTAATCTATCCCTTAACTAATTACTAAGTAAATACATATTTACTTCATGCATAACAAATTTGAGTCTGTTGGTATTTTTTTTTTGTAATTGTTCCTTTTGTTTTTCTTGTACTCAGGGAGTGTGACAACTAGTTAAGCCTACTAAGATTTCTTAGAGCACTCCCTTTCACAGTGTTGTCTGCAGCATATAATTAAATTTTGTTACGACTGTACTTTTACAGTTGACGTTGATGCATTGGAAAGAAACATTTACAAATAAATGAAATGAAGTAAGTTTTTGAAAAAAAGTGCAAAAAGTAATGATGTTTTATGTCACAACTATCTATCCTCCATGAAGATGTGGGAGCATAAAAACTGCTTTATGACAGTTTGACACAAACAGTGGTAAGGAAATCAACAGAGATGGGTGCATCCTTCCCTGGGCAGGGAGGGGGAGTGGACAAGGATTTAAGTGGAATCCATCATCTCTAGCAAGTAAAACGATGATGACTTAATTACTTTGCTTTCAATCTAACATTTTCTCTCAGTGACTACCAATCCACCATAATCCGGCAACCTTTCACTCTTACAAGAACCAAAAAAAGAAAAAAGAGCAGGCGTGGAGGGTTGGTCTAATTTAGAGAAAACTGATTCCAAACATGTGCATTTTACAACAGACTAGGGAGAAATAAAACATGAAATGCGATAAAACAAATAGTCCTTCACAACATTACATATTACTTCACACACCGATAGCATAACAACCTTCAAAACAGTGTTCAAAGTTGAAGAAAAAGTGTATCACAACAGCAATATGTTTCCATGGAAAGACCAACAGTACCGCCTGTTTACCTCACAGGTGATTCACATCTGCTGCCATGGCGACAGGTTGGTATTTAGCCATGCATGGCAGCACATGTCTATCCAGACTGTTCCTGACTATTCTAATCAAAATTTAACCCACCTATTTCAGGATTGGTAGTTCATATCCAGGGTTTTGAACTCAAAACAAACAATGAAGACTTTTTCTTCTTTTTCAGACACTTTTGTTCACGGCATACCTTTCAGCAACAAGACCTTGATTCAGGGTGAAGCAATTAACATTTCAAGTAAGCCTTCCAGATGTTTACATATAAATTTGCTACAGTCAACAAAAAGGACCTGGAAGAAATATCTGATATTTCTTGTAAACGTGGGGGAGATAGGATATCTGTTATCAGAAAAGGAATATCTAAAGGGCAACTTTGTTGTCAATTTTGGATTTTCTCCAAAGAAAGCTGAACAAATTAACGTAACTGCAGTACAACACTTTTACAAAATTTATGAATGAAATAATATTCATGTTCAAAATGGTGTTACCTACATAAGTTTTCTCAAAAAAAATTTTGCAACCGAAGTGGTATTAAACAACAACCGCATCAAAATATTTAACCAGGTCGACCAATACTACGGTACTACTTTAGCAATCACATCTTCCTGGACATTAAACGTAGGAGATGAGAGTGGCCAAAAATTTGGAATGATTGTCGACCTGCAAAACTGCATTAACAGCAACACCCCAAAGCTGTGTAACAAGAAGAAAGAACGATGTTTTGCTGAAACTGGCTCCACGCCAAGAGCCATGGGATAATGAGAATCATTGATATGATTTTGAGTGGAAACCTCCATTCATTTGGCCTCAAACAGCTGTTCTGGAGGAAATCGTTCAGTATTTACATTTTTCGTACCTTCACAGGACTGTTGGGATGAAGCTTTCATTTTAGATTTTATAGAAAGACCAACCTCTCTGTACCTTCTGCAATGGAGAAGTGAAACGACTGAACACCTTTTTTGGAAATGCCCTGTCATAAAAATATTATTCAAGGAAGAAACCTGAACATTCAAAATGTTTGAGGGATGAGTTAACAGTACACTTTGAGTATTAAGAACATGGTAAAGAGCATTACGGATTTTTTCATTCTCTTTGCAAAGTAATTCAAATACCATGGTAAATAAAAATGTTCAGAGCGAAATGGCATTACTTTTCACCCTGACATTAAATATGACACCAAGGTCGAAATATAAGCTTTGACGAAGCAAAATCAGTTTGACATGGCCAATAAGTATCGATCAATCGAAACCTTTCCTATAAAAGATTTATCGTTTCCCAGTTTTACGAATTTTTTCAACGTTACATAATGTAAGATGGTCTATGCAACTATAAATGGATCATAATGCTTTGGTCAATTTATCTGTTTACAAGATATCTTTATACAACTTCAAATACGTATTATAATATAAGAGGCAATGTAACTAAGTAGCCATATCGAGTAAGGTAATGCGTCAAAACCGTTGCATCGTCCTCCATGAATATTGTTGCAGAAATCCCGCAATAATCTCAGGAATGTTGCAGTGATACCGACCTGATTAGGAACAATCAGAGTCCATAGCAACCTGCCTGCCAGCCACCTGAAGGACCTGTGGCCTGTTACTATTCACGTCAGCGATAATAGCATGACCAGTAAAGCCTCACCAAGTGGGTTACATGACTTCCACAGAATTGACATAGGTTACCATATATGAAAATGCAGGACAAGACCTTCTTGGGATCTTAGTTTCGTGAAGAGAAAACCGCACGGTGCCTTACTGCCAACTTTCAGTTACATCGCTTTTATGTGGTGATTATTCATATGCTAGACATGCTGTCAAGTCTAACATTAAAGCTACTTTAGCCCTGTCATAATGATCATAACTCGGTTGAACTGTGTTGCCGTTTATGAAGAATTGCTAAAAACACTGCAACTATATAACACACAAGAGATGCAAAAAAAAAAAATTCTCAGGGTGGACTGTCCCCCCACAACTTAAAACCCCAATGGAGAATAATATTAATAATTGCTCAATCAACCATTCAATGAGCAAATAAGTATGTCCAGAAAGGTTCAAATGTTTTGATTGTTCCATTTCAACTACCGAGTAGTTCCTACCATCATCTCAAAACTAAACTGGGGAAAACTACACTGAGGCATGATTATCACTTCACCCTGCGACAGCGATCGGCTGTTCCACCGGTGGACAGGCGTGTCTTAGTAGACTTAAACAAGAGACACGGGGGATGTCAGGTGACCAGTCACAAGTCATTGTCATTCATTCAGTGCCTGTGAATTTAGTTGAGTCATTTGATTCTCAACCCAAAACTTGTGAGGGGAGTTTTTTTCAACATTCTTAAATTTTACTTCTTCTTCATTGTGTTAATTTCCGAGTCATGGAGACGTCTGTCGTGTTACATTTTAATATTCTTCAATTGTCTTGTTTGAGTTTAGAGTCTCTGAAGTACTCTTCCTTCATGAAAATAATATTTTGCCATTTGTTAGCGTGTTCAATTTAAATATAAACCATCTGTGTATGTTTTTCACATTCATAGATCATCCTACGTAAGGAGAAGATACAATTCGACTTTGGCTAGTCTTGAGTAAAGTTAGGAACCATTTTCGGTTTCCAGAATTGGTGCATGTTTTAAAGCCAGAGGTGGCCATCGTTTTATAAAGGCAGTGACTCCTCACCCAACTCCAGTTCTACTGGTCACTTACTTCTATCCCCTCCCACAGTCTGTCTTGAACTCCTCCTTCTGCAAACACAATCATTGATTTAAGTGCAGCACTTCCTGGTGAACATGCCAGAATGACATGTGTCATCAAAATACTCCACCCTTGTGTATGTCTGTGCAATACGAGCTACTCTGCATCTTCTCAATTTGCTGTCAATCAAAGAGCAGAATCAATGGAGAATTATGCTTCACCCCTAGCTAAAAATGTGTGCTTGGAGTGATGAGTGATTTCCTTCAAGCAAGGGCCACACCACCACCTTTGAAACTGTGGGTCGACCACGCAGTTTGCACGTCGCACGTGCACCTTCTACTATCCTTCTCTATATATTGGCCCTATAGCTGGTTGCATGAATGACAGCAAAATTTGTCAACATAAGAGTTATCACAAAGTTACTGTATTACAGGGATTATCTCTTCACTACTTTTCCCCCTTTCATTTCTTAAGTTTTCTTATTCTAATTTTTATCCTCGTTTAAAAGGAGCTTCAATGGGGGTCAAACAATGCCTCTCTGTGGGTTGCACATGGCTTGCGAGTCACAGGTAGGTCACCCCCTGATATAAGCAACCACATACATGTCACAACAAAATATTTCATTTTGTCATTCTTCAAATGTTGGGCCATTATCAGTGACTCCACATGACTTACCTGTTTCAGGTAACAGCAAAATTCTACAGCATAGAGGGGCCAGTGCAAGAACAAATTAGTACAAGTTGATTGGGCTTGTCAAAGAATGTCTAAAGTATGAGCAAGGGGTGAGCACATGCCTACGATGTGAATACTAGTTACTACTTTGTAATTCATCGCCACATCGTATGCTACATTCTGGTGAGGTATTCTGAGAACAAAAATGTTATCAATGTGTTTACACCGGTTGTGTGACAGTGTGACAGTGTTTACACCGGTTACCCAAACTGACGATGTCAAGAACGGTTCTGAAACTACTACCTGGATCCAACTTTTCACTTACATGTACATGATACTTGGGACAAAATTCGGTATGCATGCCTCAGAAAACTTTTGCTTCCATGCCTCCTACGTACGATACATGGTGTCACATTAATGTGAAAAGCAAACTGTCGTACTACCACTTCACAATGAACTCAATGCCAAATGGAAGTTGTATTTTCAGGTATTCCAGGTAAATGACCGACTATGAACTGTGGGTTGTACAGGTCCAGACTTTAGATCCGTTGGACATTGATTCCTACCTTAAAACAGAGAAAATTAAAAATAGTGTTGTAATCTCCTTTCACTGATCATGCATCGACGACCAGTTGTAACAAGTCAACTTGAGCTGGAGTCGAAAGTTGAGTCGAGTCGTCAACTTACAGATCAAGTCATAGTCAGCACTAGTTGTCGAATCACAGTCAAGACAGTGCTCCAGCCAAGTCAAGTCCAGTTAAGTCAAAAATAATTGGACAAGTTGAGTCAGTAGTTATCATTGATCAAGTCAGTTTCAGGTTAAAAAAAAGGAGTTAGTTATTCATTGGCAAAATGTTAATGCAGGGCATTAAGCAGTGAGATTTCAAATTTAGGTGGGCTTAGCTGGTCCAGAAAAATTAAAATTATGCCAATACAAGCATGCTTGAACATCTTAATAGTAATGTGTGTGGTTAATTTTA
The DNA here is from genome assembly GCA_021234535.1 of Stichopus chloronotus. Lineage (NCBI taxonomy): Eukaryota > Metazoa > Echinodermata > Holothuroidea > Aspidochirotida > Stichopodidae > Stichopus > Stichopus chloronotus. The sequence goes on from CM037834.1 coordinate 1,350,271, forward strand.
AACCATCTTTTTACAGTAAAGACTTGACTGGTCTTGAAATGAGTTAAGTTGTTGCTAGGATGTGATTTGTATAAACAGACTAATTTATTCAGGAATTGGTGGTAAACCCATTTAATTACCCCCCCCCCCTCACTGTCAAAAGAAAAATAGTTTCAACCAGGAGCCTTAAAGTGATTACGTGCGTAGGCAAAAAGTAAAAACATTGAAATTTCATCTCCAAAATTTTCGTAAGGCTTTTAATTACACCATTCAGACAATCTGGGAAAATAAATATGTTATAGTTGGTTAATTTTGCCATACGATTTCAAATTCTTACGAACATAACGACGAACAAGTGTAGAATACGATATTTGTAGCGGTTGACAGTTTTCATTCAAATCAACAGTGTGCTTCTTGGAGGAAGCCAATGGAAAGTATACCTAGTATTGAATATTCAGTTACCAACTCAGGATCACTGAAGCCGTGGGCAAGGTTGTGTTCAGTTCAGTAGGTTATTTGTAAATACAGTGTTTCCTTTCACCAAATACTGCAATTCCCGATACCTACCAAGGAGCGACTACTTGAGTGGTATGTTTTTGACTACACTAGTGACGCCTGTACTGTTGCATATTCATTATGTAGGCAGTTATAGTAAGAACTGTTAATTTTCAAATACTGATTTCTGTTTTTTACTGTTTTTATGCCAATCCCGTTGCTTTTCGAAGTAGTTACTGTCATTTTCCTTCTTTTCCATCAAAGACATAGTCCGTTCATGGACAATCTCGCGTGTACATTTAAAAATAAAGAAAAAGTTAAGATCAAACATAATCTTTTCTTTTTGGTTTTTCAGTACACACGCAATCACTTTAATTGTTGTGAACCCTAGGACAAAACAGCTGAACAGAAAATGCATCGTCTCAATTTCATTTAACTGCATTACCTTGTACAAATGCACAAGTACACAAGTGACAAATAAAGGTGAATGGATAAAGATATGAAGTACATCGTTCATGTGAAATACATGAAAGGAGACCACACTGATGTTCTGAGAAATTTACTCTCAAAATGTCAGAAATTTTCTTCTCTCAAAGGTAAATCTTACTGGAACAATGCAGTTTTTCGGATTTGAATTAGTGCAGTTAATCAACCGTATTTCATGAATGACTTTTCAAGAATCATGTGACAATATTATTTTCACTAAATTGCGAAAATTATGAGAAACTCATTACTTTTCCTTAGAGTTTAGATGCAGTATTCCATCCTGACATACAATGAAAAATTCTTGGGAAAGAAAACAAGGTGAACTTAGCTATTACGATGCACTGTTCTTGCCCTTTAAGTTCTTTCACAGAAAGCTCAAAAACTTAAATACTACAACCCTCATACTTTTGAACATTGACTTTAGGTGTGCTAGGAAGGGAACGAACAATAGACTGGAGCCCAATATTTCTATTAATTTACTTTTGTGAATAGTGCCAAATATATATCACTTCTCTTGAATGAATCATACGGTAGAATATAGTTCAAAATTATTTAGTAAAGAGAGCGCCACTCAAGGAGTCATTAAAGAACTCAGATAAAATGGGATTTTGTTCACCTTTTTTAAACAGTGTTCAGATGGTAACAAGGCAAGCATTTAACAGTACATTCCCAGCATGCTTGGCGAACCACCATTTTCGGTCCCTATCTGATAGATAAAGTGAATGAAACACAGCCGTAAGCTACTAACATGAATAGGGAATTGGAAAACTGTCCATCACAGCTGCAAGTTATTAGTGCCAAACATAACAACTGCACCTATTGATCCTGAAAAATTGTTCTAGGGATACTGACAAATGTATAGGTTAAGTGCAACTATCCTTTGCCTCCATATTTAATAAAGTATGAGGACAATATTTGAACATACAAGTTTCGATGGTCGAAGTTGCGAACAACGAATACTGAAAAAGAAAGCAGGAGAGCTGACATTTTGACTCGAGTCAAACACTACAACTTTGAGTCAAGTCAATCCAGTCGCTGACTCGAGTCCCAGTCCAGTCATTGATGTTATGACTCGAGTCCAAGTCGAGTCATTTATGCTAGTGACTCAAGTCCAAGTTGAGTCATTGAGAAAGGAGACTCGAGTCGACTCGAATCTGAGTCAATGACTGTCGATAACACATTCACGATAACCTAAGCATAGGTTATTTCTTGACAGTGAAATCTGCTCTGGTGTACATATGCTATTTGTTTGTAACCACGAACACAATTCCAGAAGACGTTACTTGGACAGTTGAAAACAACAAGAACTTTTCAAGTTTTAAACTAGTTGGAACTTTTCAAAACTTCCTGGATTGGGTGCATAAGTGTGAAGAGACACACCCTCTAAATACAGGTGACGTCACTTACTTTACAGGGGTACATTCTCAGGCTGCTGAAACTTGACACTGGATGTCTGCATGAACAGCCTTTTCATATGGCTACTCAGTGCTAGGTTGTGGATAATCAACTGGGACCTAGGCAGTGGGGTTATCTTCTGAGACCTAGACAAGTGGACCATCTACTTAGGACCTACATAGTAGATTATCTGCCTGGATATCTTATTTTTCATATTACTACACAATACTAAGTAGCAGATAATGCACGGGGACCTGGACAGTGGACCAGCTGCAGGGACCTAGACGGCGGACCGTCTGCCTTGACCAAGCCAGGAGATCATCTACTGGCAACTAGACGGTGACCATCTGTACGTTTCATAAATACTCTGCATCTGTGAACTGCCTGAAGACTCAAACACTGTACAACTTCACGTTCCAATCCTGGATAAGATCCGAGTATCACATTACCTGTGTGCGTTCGAAGATGTGCCTTCAGGTGCGAGCTTTTCGTGTACATCTTGCCACATCCCACAAAGTTACACTGATGAGACCGCCTCCTCGGGTCCGTCGTCCTGCCTCTCGTGTCTCTCGGTCTCCTCCCCTGCCAGACTTGAGATGGGTAGCTGCTACTGGCCGAACTGTTAAACATAAAGAACTCAAACGTCAGACTCGCGTCATCCTGACGACTTAGTTCTTAGACTTACATTTTGATCCGCATGACATCAGCTAGAACAGGCTTTGAATACTTAAATTTTGAGCTTGCTCCTGCCATAATTTCTAAGGTCTCTACTTGAGAACTACCTTCATTGTCAAGTCAAGAAATTTGAAATTTGAATATCAGTTTCAGAGAACCAGTGGTAGCGACAGATACCAGATTTGTAAGGATGGGAAATCATACCACAAATTTTTATTGACTCACAAGACTGAACATGGAACACCAAATGGAGGAGGTAGACTAATCATGAACCTTTCAAATGGTACAAATGAAGTATCCATGTGTTCTGTAGAAAACCTGTCTGAATAACCCAGGGTGATGATAGTACAGTTTGCTGGCCTTACAGCATATGCACCTAAGTCGAACAGCCGTCACAGTGCGCACTCAATGGTCAACTATCAGAGCATTACGTGAGTACAACATAATATGGATGTTACATCCGTTAAGTGCTATACGTACATTGTTTGTGCATCGTTAGCAAAGTTTCAGCCCAATGTTGTACCAGGTAATGATAACCAGTGCATAATCTTGTCCAACAGTAGTCAAATGTATGGTCATGCAAGAGATTTCTCCTGCTGGAAAACCAGCTCCCTAGAGTTTCTGTCACTAGGTCGTGTCCCTTTTTTGTACTGCAGTTCTAGCTTTGACAAAACATCTGTTGTTTTCTTATGTCTTTCCTGATACTAACTAAAGCTTTTCAAAGTATGAGTCACTGACATCAAACCGGTACAAGATCAGCCACTACTCCAAGCGAGAATCCAACAGCGATGTAGCCACACTAACTTCAAATGCTAGCTCACATGAAAGGCGACATTGTCTTAGGTATAGCATAAAGAACAGGCCAAGGAATGTTATCAATATACTCATGAACACACCTATTTACAGATCTTAATTAACACCCTAATTTTGAAGATTATAGTTGTTCTGACTTCATCAACATGATATGTTGTTGCATTCACAGAAGTAGCAGCAGACAAAACTGGACAAGTATGTGCACGGCAGGGTATGTCGCTGAGTTAGGCAAAACTTGTTGTGAATTAGGATTAAGGCACAGGTCCCCAGTTTGAAGCACACAGTTCAGAATCCTCTCCATTTGGCTGATCTAATGAGTGACCTTTGGCCTTTAATTCAGAGAGAGTCACGCTCATTTTTCTTTGCAAAGAATGGCAGTAGCCTATACTTATGGCAATCTGTTGCATTGACTAAGTGTACATACATACATACTCCCTTGTACCTACACTAGTATACTATGTATACAGCATTAAAAGCCCATAGTGTATGTTAAGATAGTAACCATTTTTGGTGACGTCATCATCCATGATAAAAGTTACACACGGTAAATGTACTACAACTAGTGTGGAAGTTTATCATGTTGCTGCTCTTCTTACTGAAATTCTGACCAGTTTCTAATCCCATTAGAAACCATGTTCTTATAGCATTCAGCCAATCACGTTGCAGGAATTCATTGAAGGCATTTATGGACGACCGATAAAACTGCCCCCCCCCCTCCTCGCAATTTTTCCAGATACCATGGAAGCTAATAAAAACTGAAAAGGGATATTGAAATAAACTTCTTATGTGGCCGACAAAAAAAAAAGGCAAAAGGCAGACATAGCAACAGGTGCATATACTTGGATGTTTGGTGGAAAACATTTCCAAGTAGAGAAGGTTATTGATCTCGTGTCCACATGACAGAAAACTAGGACAGTTCGATAGGAACACTGTCTAATGTTCAATGTGAACACTGTCTGAACTAGCAATCACTTACTCAGCTTGCTGAAACCTTATGGATGAATCATGCCCAGCTGACTCCATGGCAATCCTAGTGTGGTTAGCTGAGTTGACTGTTGGTGGCTTTGGTATGTTAATGAGGGCAGGAGCAGATACCAAATTAGCAAGGTCTATGGAGTTGCTATCAGCTGAAAGGAAAAAACAAACAGAAAAAGGGTAGTTTTTTTATTAGGAGAGTCTTTTCCTTGAAAAGTTACTTTCTGGACTGGCAGATGGTAAAATTTTGTGATATATACCTGAATATGTATTGGTGGTTGATAGAACCTAATGTGACCACCTGCAAAGTTCTAGGGCCTCTGATTTTCTGTTCAAAAAAGGAGAAATTCCATTTTCCACTTTTCAATTACCATAATCCTTTTCCATAGACGTTTGTTTGGCCATGCAAGAGACTTCTCCTACTGTGAAGCCAGCTCCCTAGAACTTATGGTGTTTGGTGGTCATCGCAATATAAGAGCAAACCATTCAATCTTTTTTGATGAAAATTTGCTTTATTGAAAAACTTTACCAGCTCTGTACACTGTCGGTCATAAATTCTTTACCTTCTCTCATGTACCTTCTTAGTCTTTGCTCTACTACTTATCAACCAGTCCCTTTCTATTCTGGGAAACCCTACACATACATCATAAATAATTATATCAAACATAACAAAATTTCCATAGTTGACCTTAGGTCAAAACGCGTTGATTAATCAATACCGTGTGCTCTAGGGTGTTCCCCTTTACATAATTGTTATGAATATTTTGAGACTTAACTTCAACACTGGGCTTCCCATAGGCAGTGCTAGTGCTCATGGGGAATGCTCCGTTGATCAACTAGGATCAACTTGTGTGTTACATTTCACATACAGTCACAATAGTTTCTTCAGTATATCGATTGTGAAGTTAACTGAGGCGACTGTAAAATGGTCGACATTTGATGAACTCTTATGGAACTTCTGGTTCTCTTCAATAAGTTCAATGATTAAAACAACCAATACTCCAAAATTCCACTGTCCTGTCACACCAACATTGAACAACTGACCCAGTGCATGTAAAAACCTTACATGACTTACCTGACTGTAAGTCTTTAGAACCTTGGTAGCAACACCTAGTGATTGAGAGAACCTTACGGTACTCTGCATGTGCATGGCAGAACCTTCTATAAAACACCTGAATGGAAGTCTAGAGGACCTTGAGGGACACCGTGAATGACTGACAGATCACATGACTGACAGAATGACTGACATGAATGACTGACAGATCACCCCTTGAACACGCCCCCACCCCCTCCATGTCACAACATTATACCTATTCCAGAGCTGAGAAAAAGTCTATGGAACATTATACAACAACACTGGAGGGTTATGAAATCTTCCTTGACTTACTCAGTGCATGTTAGATTGTCACACAAAAAATAGGGGTGCACCGGATATCCGGTCCGGCCAGACTACCTGACCCAATAGTGACATAAAATCCGGCTACGGTTCTGGCCAGATTTTTCCCTGCATTTTGTTTCAATTTTCAGATGTTGCTATGAAATGTCAGAGGCTCAGAACATAGATCCCTCAAAGAATTAAAAGACAATATGAACTCTAAGGAACATCGACATTCTAACCATTTGAGTGACTTGTTAAAGTAATAAAATGAATTGATTTTAGAATACATCATACAACTAAGAGCTCTTTTTGCTGCAATATGTTTACCCATGCATTTAATGCAACATATTGTTTTTAATTACAGTATCACAAATTAATGGTGCAAGATGAGAAGCAATCTTATTATCTCACATAATGCATAGGCTACTAAAATAAATGTGATCTATCCCATAAATAGTTAATATAAAACTAGATAAAAAAAATAAAATCTTTATATATATTTCATGGCAAACATTGCTCTCATTGGTTAATTTATATTCAGTGCTAACATGCATGATTTAGTGTGGATATGGCTGAAGTCAAAACTAAGTCCACTATTTGAAGGAACCTGCATTTCGCCTGGACTCAGATGGCACTCACCTCAGGCAGAGCTTTTTTTCAGAGGGAGGGGAGCACTGGATGGGGGGGTTTAGGCTTTCAATACATGGTAGTGTTACAACGTTTGATGAGGAGGGTACAGGGGGCTGAAAAGTCTCAGTTTGGAAGGAACAGTGGAGAGTGATATAAGAGAAAGGTGCGGTTGCTAGGGACCATAGAGTTGATATACCCTGAGCATGGATCATGGGGCTCAACTAAACCAAGTTTAATTCAGTAATTACACCCTTTTCATTTCTAGCTTTTGAAAGATTTCAGTAAAGGACATCTACATGGAAGATCAATTAGCAATGACAATTCCAAACTGACCTGTCGTAATGCCACCTACAGAAAATGTACAGGGACTTTTCCGCAACAACCTACCAATCGGTGATCGGTGATTGTCAGCACACAACAGGACTAGGTAGCTGAACTTGTTAAAGTTAATGGTTAAAGCATGATTTTTTATGTACCTTAGTCCATTTGTGTCCGGTGCATCATGCAAACCTTGCATTTGGAAACCTAGAAACTGCATACAATTCTAATTTCCAATAGCACTGTAAAAGTCTGATCCGGCTGGATCTTGAAATTAAAATCCAGTGTATCCCTAACGAAAACTTGCACAATTCTAATTTTCAAAAGCATTGTAAAATTACAGTCCGGCCGGGTGCTAAAATTAAAATCCGGTGCATCCCTATAAAAATAAACTTGGAAAAAGTTTGTAGTATCTAACACAAAAACGTGGACGGTTGAAATATCCCTATGAGATCAGGGGGGAGAAGATGAGGTTGCACATGTCTACCATTACATCAAGTGGTTTACAGACTGGAATTACCCTGAGCTGACACAAGACTTCCTCGATAACAACTTTGTTGAGGGGAAATATTGTGTTTGTTGTACAGAAAAAAAATTATCTTCTTGAAATCTACATTTGTGAACACAGAATGATAGATTATTCAGAGTAAGGCAAGGGTGGTAGTCTTCTTTTCAAGAAGTAAGTCTCTCACAGAGAGAAATTCGGTCACTTGTTATTCACGAATAATTTTTTGAATACCCAAACTTTCAAAAGATGCACATTTAATAACTCATGTTATACACAATGTTTGAGGTGATGAAACTACTGCTGCTGTTTATAAGTGAAACTGAATGGCTTAGCAATGACAGAAGCTGTTTTATTTGTATGCCCTGTCAATGAATTTCAAAGGCAATATTTTCCTTTAAACCGTGAATATGATCAGCAGCAAATTCAGGCAGCCGGAGGTTTTGTGTATGATTCTCCACGACTCACCGGTGTGAGTATGCAATAGTGACTATACTTATACCCCTTGCTTACTCAAGCATGAAGTTCTTTCTAGCTCAAAGTGCAATCGAAATCTATTCTGACACTGCACCCTCCAGACCCATGTTCCTCCCCCCCTTGTTTGGCTGTCACTTTGGCCAAAGTTTTTGTGTATGATCCTGCATCATCATGCCCTTCCTTCATCTTGCATTTAGAAAAGACTGTTAAACATTAACTCTCAGCTTTCTGCCTAACAAATGGCTTTTCCATTATTTAGATATGGCCTTTTCTTACACATCAGCTATTTTTACCCCGTTTTCTTTTTGTAAGGTTATTTGCAGTTACATTTCATATTCCATATTGTTGAAATCACGTTCCTTGTTTGCATTCTTCACTTCTGGCTGTTTCTTCCCTTCTCCATTACCTTGACAGTGTAATGGAATCAGTCTTAGACTAACCTGGAAAGGTGACAGTGGGTTGAACGTTACAACAATCATCTTTATGGGTATATTTATAGTTCAATGAAACTAATCTAAGCCTCACCTGCAGAGTGCAGAGAGACTGGTGGTTAATGAACCTTATACAAGTCCCCTTCATGGGTATGTTGGCAGTTTGATAGAACCAATCAATAACCTACCTGCCGTGGTACGAGTGGTTGATGATACCACTCACTCAAGCTGGTATTTTGGTGGTTCCGAGGAACCAATCTTAAACTGCAGAGGCACAAGTGGTTGATGAACCTCATTACAACTCCCCTCCATGGGGATGTTGGCAGTTTGATGGAACCAATCAGTAACTCACCTGCAGAGGTACGACTGGTTGGTAACACCACTCACCCAAACTGCTACTTTGGCAGTATGACAGCAACAATCTTCAACTCACCTGCAGAGGTACGAGTGGTTGATGCAGAGCCTAACATATTAGGATATCTCTTTGGACTGTTGGATTTCCTTTTTCGATTTCTGCCATTCATGGACAGATCCACCGGTTCGGTTTGGTATGGCTCTGTCTGGTAAGGTTCTATGTGTATGAGGGTGGATGAACTCTGCAAGATTATGTGGAAATGAAATAACGTTAGCAGTAGTCTCATAGTACTGATGCTGGCATTAAGAAAACAACGAACTAGCATACACACCTGACTCAGAATTTGACTTTATAAAGAAACTTATTAGTTTCTCAAACCTGGTTAATGTATTATCTTCAGAAATGATGATAGTGTAAATCACAAGCTTACTACCACGACAGAAATCAAGTGTATAGCTTCTGTCTAAGAACACCATGTTAGTTTCTCAAACCTGACTGGTATATTATCTTCAAGGAAAATATTGTTTTTGTCTTTTGCAGAAAATCTCAGTTTTTAAAACCAACATTTATGGGCACATGAATGATAAAAATATTAAAAAAAAGGAGAACAACAGCCTTCTTTCCAAGAAATAAATATTCTCACAGATACAAATTCAGTACTTCCTTGCCCAAGAAAAATTTGTTCACCAAAACTTTCAAAATCCCCATAACTCACTAGAGTGGGCATTCACAAGTGACTATACTTAAAAGGATGGTCCAGCCACAAATTAGCTTGGATATGTTTAAGAGCATGTCAATCCAACCATGTGTGATTCCCAAGCTATTACCAGTTGAAGTTACCCCCTTTGATACCAACTGTGAACTTGAAGCAAGCAGCAGTAGCATCTTCTCCTCACATGGCTGAATAGTCTTTTGTTTTTTTCATTATTGAATTTATTATTTTGACCTTGGAATCAATAGGTGGTCAACTTAGGTACTGGTTATGTAAAGGTCACAAAACTTTCATACCCCTCATACATTCACATTATGATAGCACTAGATATTGAAGTATTAAATTTGGTGTAAATTCAAAGAAAAACTTAAAATGCATTATCTTTGTGGGGAGATGACACCACCCCTGCTTGCTTCAAGTTAACTGTCCGTAACAAATGCCGCAACTTCCGACTGCTCGTATCTCGTGAGCCACACATGGGAATTGAATGGAAGTCACACTATATTAGTCAGATTAACTTACTCTTCAACATATCAAACTATATTTGTAGTTAGACTATCCTTTTAACCTTTGCTTCACTAATGTATGCAGTTATCCTTTCTCTAAACACCTTTGAAACTAATTCTAGCACCGCGCCCTTCGAGGAGCTAGCTCACAAATGACGCAACTTCCAGAGCTCATCTTATGCACAATGTTTTGAGAGGCCTTTGCAGATGATTCATACTGAGTATGAATGCTTTAACAATAATTACAGCTCTATTTTCTTTGTATGCCACATGTTAATGCATTTTAAATGTAATAGTTCCCTCTAAGAAGCAGTGGTAGCTTGAATAATGATGAATCAAACATTGAAAGTGAAATCAGGATCAGCTGCAGTCTGACTAAAAACTACAACCACTTCCACAAAAATCTGGAAATTATGACACCCTAAGACACAATGGTGGCATTAATTGTAAGTTATGTCTCACAACTGACATGAGGGGTAGCTGCTGCAATGTGATTCAAGAAAGGTCAGAGACAGCGAACATGAAGTAAAATTTTACTTCATATCATGTAAGGTCCACGCCGCTGTGCGCGTTCATTGAATCGATAGCACTTTATCGTTTCTAACTGTTTTGGTGGTTCACTAACTGGATAGCTTCTACAGGAATGTATTTCTGTCAGTCTTTGCAACTTAAACAAACTTTTCCAACATTTCGTGTTTGTCAAAAGCACTGCTTGCGATGGTTTTTTTTTTTTTTCTGAACTGTCTCTTTCATGTATGTAGGATGACATGGGGGCTAAAGGGGTTGAAAGTCAGCATTCCAAATGGTATCGCATCACACGTTCTTAAACTTCTGATACCTTTCTCAAAATGCAGTGACGGCTGAGATGCACAGTGATGTTTGCAAAAACGAATCACAAAGAAATGGCGATAATTAAAGTAACAACACACACATCATGGCTTTGCCAGAAATGGACAAATTGGTCAGCAGTCGATCTGGGAGAGTAAAAACAAACCACGATCTACAAAAAAAAAACACATCAATCACACAGACTGGGAGAACAAAGATCTGTACACTAACAGTCGAAAATTAATGAGTTTCCCAGTCAGGCAATACTGCTGCTACACCAAAATGAAAAATGCTATACAGAATCGTTCTTGTGCAGCAAACTTTAGCAACACCAAAATATTTCAGTAATTCGAACACTGTTGATGATAGCAACTTCAATCAATCTGCAATTTTCAATTATTAAATTAATACCATCTCTGAGTGATGGTTAGAAACCTTCGATTCCTCTTCTGCACTCTTCATCTCCTGCAGAGAGAAAAAAGAAACGGAAAAGAAAAGTTAAAAGATGATACAGTAGGTACGTTATGAAATACATTTTACATACATAACTTTTTGTTCTTTTTCTCCAAATCGCTAACAAGCATACCTCTTTAACAGATTTCTGTTAAGAAATTATCTACAGTACACAAGGCAGATTCTATGAGTACCCCAGTAGAGAAAAAAACACAGGTTAATTTCTTGATATCTTGTAGATAATAGTTATAAGTGTCTGTTTTATGCCTCTATCTAGCTTTGTAGATGGAATGTTGTTGGCTGAAGGTCATCGGAATGGGACCTGTAGAGTAAAGGTACAATAAACATTGATGACCTTTGACCAAATAATATTCCTTACTCCTTTAAAAAACAATGTCTTTCCTGGATTCAGGAAATTTAGTATACTTGTCAAGCGAAAGAAATAATGATTGAAAGAGAAAAGAGGGGTTTTTTTTGGCTCTTTTGTACAAGCTTAAACAGTCTTGTTGCTGGCTACAGCCGGCAATGCCACTTGCTGACTGGCATGGACTTTGCAGAGTATTCAGATATACAGTACATTGCATTAAAGATATAAAAAGCAAACTTGCCAAAAGTTCATCTTCTAATACCAAGATAGGGGTCAATTCTTGACACAATTTAGCCAACAACAGGGAAAAAAAGATTGCCTTGTTTGCCATCTCAACATATTCTATCTGCCAGAAAAAAATTCAAGGGGAGGATACCATAGAGTAGTCCCCTCCCCCTGAGTCCCCCAGGATGGCAATCACACCACACTGACAAGCACTACAGTCACCAATCTGAATCCTCTCCCTAGAATCCTAGAGACCACTGATAACCAAGAGTCCAAGGTTCCCTGTGGTTTCTTGCACAGATGCACAGTGTATATAGTAAATGAAGTAAAGGAGCATTTTGCATCATTTTGTACAGTAATGGCCAATATGGCCCAATGGTCCATTTTAGACATTGGACCTCAAACATGGCAAACACCCACATGGAACCATTTCCATAGCACTGATGTGACCAACCATCAACAGTGGTACATACAATCTGTAGGAGAAGACGTATTTTGCACAATTTCACAACAGCCCAAGGTCACTATGGTTCCTTCTACTTGGAATATACTGTAAAATGACATGCTGGAGTTCATAAATTTGGAAGCCATTTCAATTGATGCAAATGATTCAAAGATGTTGATTCCTATAATGTACAGCAATATCCCTTTCATTTTACAAAGCAAAAACAGCTGTGAATCTTTCATTTAAAGTCTTAAAGAAGGGGTTCTGCAAATTGCAGTGAGGCTTATGACATCTATGCCCTTTCTTAGTCCACCCAACACTGACAGCATGTCGTGGAGAGACTGTGAGAGTCTAGTTTCCAGTGGTAAAAACACCAACTGACTTATTTTCTTTCATTGTGCCTTGCCTACCTTATTAATTAAAAGCCACTTACATCAATGCAAACATCAGCACGGTAGCACAAGGTCATAAATTGATGCAGCCAAAACTTGTCTGGTTTGACCACCTACAGTACTTCCCACGGCACTGCTGCTTCTTCATTTGATCATGAAACTACTACCTCAAACAGCACTCACATTATTTGCTAGAGGGGACTGATGGAACATATAAGCATCCATAGCATAAAAGTGGAACAAAGGAATTTCAGTGATCAAAAGTCAATTGCACACAGCATGCACAAAAATTCTAAATTTTCTGTACAGTCTTACACAAACTGAAGCAAAAAATGCTAAAGACATTGCAATAAAAATGCCATGGTCTTGTAACTAATATCTACCAATATACCTTCCTACCACATTTGAAGCAAATTGGACAAGGCACTGCGAAGATATTGCCATATCAGGAATTTTACATAATAGTCCCACCCACTCATTGATATGCAAGATATAGGCAAAACAAGCAATAGGGCACATCCACTCAATATGATACACGTACACACCAAGTCTGAGAAAAATTGAGCACTCGATTATTGTGTTATCGCCCCGCTTACCTCGCATTCCAATCATGACATTTAGCAAAGCCCTACTCCCTAATTAATATGCAAGATACAGTATGAGCACCAAAAATGGTAGGGCACATCTACTTGCATTCCAACGGCATCGCATACACACACACACACATACACACACACGCCTACTTGACTGCATAAGTTCCTTTGTTAACCCCAGAAACCAACAAAGACAAGTGAAACTCCAAATCTGATAACTGTAAATTTCAGAACATGCATCTCAGTGAACTTTCACACCAGAGGCCCGCATGTTATAGGGGAAATCAGTGTTTGACTGAGAAAATTCACCTTTAGTTTATTTTTCTTTCTGATTGTTCACCCAAATATTGAGACGTTGGGGAGGTGATTGAAGGTAGAAGAAACGGTAATTATTGCATTAATTACTGTTGAATGAGAACTCATAATATTTGTTGGGTACAAAAATAAAGTTCCATGTTCAAGACAAGACAGCCTCCTCTATACAATGACCAATCACAGCATAAGACTGAGATGATGTTATATGAACAAGCATAACCGAATGTTTACCAGTACCATGCTGTTCATGCATTGCGCAATGCTAAGTAAACAAGAGTTTAGTGATAGTTGATGATACATACAGCACATACAGTAGGCTACGTATGAAACTGTTCAGCCACACCTCCTATACCTTGAAAAGGCGATGGTATTGAATATTCATACTTGATTCCATGAATATGGATGTAACAGACTTTCGAAGTTCTCCGATTTTTTGGCGAATTTGACTTGTTTCTCGAAATTGTCCACACGTTTTTACATAATCTTGATCATACTTGTTAGTTATAACTCACTGTACAATACCAGTGAGGAATTGTAGTGAAATAAATTGTGAAGATCAACCCTGATTTCCCCATTAATTTCAGGTACTCTAACAGTATGCAAGCCAACCCAAGGATATACCATGCAAACCAAACTGACAACTTAAGCATTTATAATCTTTTGTTTCACTTAAAGATACAAATTAGCTTCACTCGAGTTACTGTCAGTTAAAGTTTGAATTGACTTTGCTGTAAGTTTTGTATTTGTAATTTACCCCAACGATATTATACTGTACACCACCCAAATTTTACTCCAAATCCATTCGATTTTGAATACAGGAGAAAAGGACCCATACTTTGACCACCCATACTTCGACCACTCCGAGAAAAAAATCAGAACTGTGCATTTATTATATGAACAGTAAATGTTACTGATAACCTCAGTATGTAAATTCATACTCATTGTTTTCATAGCTAGTAGTCTGCTAACAAATTATCATCACTGATATTAGTTATAATATCGGTACAATATCAGTGATATAAATCAACATCAGAGTGCTATCATATCAATTGCAAACTGCTGGAGAAGTTAGACAACCTAGCTTACTGTTGTCTGCATTGACAGACATACATTGCTATTTTCATAACTGCACAGACACAGCTTATTATAGGTTCTTGCTATTACTATGAGCTTATAGCTTCTGCTGCCTGCCACAATGACTCTTTAGCAAGCAGTATGTCAGATATCGTGGAAACTTACAGTACTTAGTACACAAGTGATGACTGTTTTGCCTTTTGGTCCATGTTTCCATACAAAAACACTCCTCAATCACACCAATGTGACCTAATATCTACACTGCCATAGACAATACTGTGCATAGACATATATGTGCCATAATAACAGCTCCAGTGTGTACCAAGGGAGCTGTTGGTCACCTCCTTGCAGTGAACTTATGGTATACATAGACATGTGTTGCTCTTGTAACAACATCAGCTGACAATACTTTTACTGGGTTTTAGGTTCACCTAGTCTTTGTCCCTCTGACAGGGCCCTCCGATAATGGCCTTGAATAAAGACAATTATTTTCAAAACTTTTTAAAAGGGAAATAAGGTTTTACAGAAAACAATCACACTCTTAAAAGAATGTTTGTGGTCATAGAATGACCACAAACACGAATGACTATTCAAAATGAGGGAGGACAATTATCTTCTTTTCCAAAAATAAGTTTCTCATAGATAGAAATCCAGTTATATGTTGCTCAACGATAATTTGTTCACCCAAACTTTTCAACATTCAAATGATGCATCTTCCCTTTCTCATCACCTGCATGATTTCAGGAGATGAAGCTTTTGCAAATGTTTATTAATGAGAGTGAATGGCTTGACAATGATTACAGCTATTTTCTTTGTACGTGATGTAGGTACATTCTAAACGCTCTATTTCCCTTGAATGCTTCATTTTAATCCTCAAAACTAACTGCTGAGCCTTGCTACTACACCCAGAGTTACTCAGCCATAACAGCAATCATACAGTAACTTTGAAAACAGAATACAGACTATAATGTCAAATGACAATACCCAGATCTTTACAGTGACAAATCACCCCCTAAGTCAGTGGAGAACTAGTTATATTGCAGTGTATGTGCAGAGAAAAAAGAAAGGCTCAGCTATTAGTACTGTTATCTGAATGGTAGTATACCTCCTGGCTCTTCATAATACAGGGTTTAGTTATAATAGGTATTAGCATATTGTCTTCACACAGTTGTCACTGTGTACATTGGGTGTGGTCTTCTTGTGGCATAGGGTTGGGTTCATTGATAGTCTGGTATCTATAGTAACTAGAAAGCAGATTATATGCAACAGTAAAACTGTCTGTGTTGCAGGTTCTGCTCAACACAAACAACACTAGGCTTTCATATGGACAATTTTTTTTTCTTCAATTCCAATACAACATGTCTCATTGGGACCAGTTTCAGAAACTTGCAATTAATAGTTCAGAGTATATACCAGCCACGCCAGACAACCCACATCATAACTTTTAACCAAACATTTTGGAGATATTACTCAATCCAGGCGCTGTGAACCAAAACAAAATACTTGCGTGGGATATTGTGTGGGACTGTGGAGCCCATTGGATCCATCAATGCCTCTGCACGCACATGTATAGCAGAAGATATATGTGTTTTGCATATACATAGGTGTACTATATGCACAATAGAGCGGGTAGATCCACAAGGTGAAATCAAAGGCTGTTAGTTCACACCAAAGGTAATTCCTCCACACATAAAACAATTGACCCTAACTGTGAAAAAAAATGACATTTAACATCATGTGTTGGTAGGGAAAGACTACAACTTTTTTATGGAAATACTGTATACAGTATTATCTACTATCTCAACTCAGGTGTAATAATTTATATCATGCAGTAAAAAAAATATTGACAAATGTTATGTATGATTGATAATTAGCTAGTGGCCTTAAAGGTTAAAGCTGCACGTACTACTGTACTTAATAAGAGAACATTTCGAGACTGACCACCTTTAACAAACTCATGCACAGTCAGGCTTCACCTACAGCTGCAGAGTGCTGTATGGCAATTCCCCCAGCAACCTAAAGAGGGCACTGCAGTTTAAGCATAGCACACTCACGCATAGTACAAGTGTAGCAGCCCTCTGTTGGTTAGGTTGTGTAAACTTGTCCATGGATGTTATACACCCTAGATATGCACAATATCAGTGTTCATACAGTATGGTAGTCCAGGGGTTGTCCTTTTCAAAGTGAAGATGTCTTGCCAAAAACCATGTCAGTTGCAGTATACATATTTCCAGGTTTGGTGAACCACAGTACCAGTAATATCACTTTGCATTGTGCTATTAGCAATTTATCACCACATTTCATCCCATAATGTTTCAGATACTGCAAATAAAATCTTAATTTGATTTGAGGGCTAATTAAGTTTGGCTGTCCCAAGGAAAACCTTGAACCAAAACTTGGTTGTCCTGTGGAGAATTTGGGCATCATCTCGGATGTCAGGAATATCTCTAAACTTTGTGGTTATTCATTTTCTTAATCACTCATAATTCCTTAGAATTATTCATTAATCATTCATAATTCCCTATAATGTATTCTTTATAACAGTCCTAAAGGTACTACATAACATTATTTACAAACTTTTTTTCATCGGGTAAGCACTTCTCATGTTTTCCAAATTCAGTGTTTGTAACTACATGCGCCTCCATTTTCCTGTGCTATTTCACACACAAAGTACGACATACAGTACATGTAAACTGTGTGTTCACATATGACATACCTACAGTATACACTCAAAGAATATACACTAACACCTGTGCCATCCATGTCTTTTTTACTATATATCTACAGGGCAATATGATCTATGTATTTCTGACTTCTACTGTAAGTCACCCCTTCTTATACTAAGGGTCACTTTTTCTTTCTGCCTTCCTCCCTGCCCCCTCCCATGCTCCCCCATCCTTTTCTGCTGTGTGGAAATATGATCCTTACACTCAGTAAGTTAGAAAGTTGGATGCATATTGCCAGCAATCATACATACAATGATCCCACTGTATGTTGTAATTTGTGTGAACTATGATCCCATCGTGGTCTACAGTACCAACATTGTGTATGTCTGTGTAATAACATTTCCCTTGCATTGATTTACAACCTATCCTATGGTGTCACAATATACTGTGTGTATCATAGGCCTACATTTGTTATTGTGTGCACATGCTACTGTATACGATCCCTACATTTTTTAACTGTGCTAGGCTAAGTGTGTTAAAATACTGTATGTGCATATACTACACAGCTCCTAAGGCCATGCAGTGAACCTGAACAATGTGACTATTATTCATGTGAATAGGTACATAGGTGTCTGTTTTTCAGAAGAAATCATATTTTTAAAAACTAGTATTTATACGAACACAGAATTATAGATTATTCAAAATAAGGAAAGATATATAGTGGCATTCTGTTCAAGAAATTTTTTCAGCACAGAGAGATTCAGTAATTTGTTGTTCAAGAAGTATTTGTTGGCTTGTGATATTTCTGCAAAATGAAATACCCTAACCATGATAGTTTGTTTTTGTTTTGACATTGAGCCCTTAGTACTGAAGACATCTTCAAAATGATGCCTGCATGAGGGAAGCCAGCACACTTATTTCGTTATGTTTCACAAAGTATCATTAGTGTGACGGGGTATTTGATATTTTGCAAAATAGGCAAGTTCTAAATGCATTTATGGGGGGAAAAAGACTGAATCAGCTAAACTATACACACTTGTTTCGTAGGCTCTTCTGCAAAATATCATTGGCGTGGTGGGGTATTGATATTTTGTGAAGTCATTTAACCTTCTATGTTTATGGAATGAAAGAGATCTAGATTGTACCAGCCAAATTTAAGTATTAACTTGTTTCGTTCTGTTTTGCAAAATATCAATCGGGAGGTGGGGTACTGATATTTTGCTGCGAAACAAAAAAAAATGTAGAAATTTCTCTGAATATCTGAATACAAATTTACAAAAACACTTTTGTTGTATGCTTATGAGTGCATTGATTAAAGTGCCAAGACTTCCGTACAGTTTCATGTTCCTGAGATACAATCACATGCATAGTAGAGGCTAATTTATAATGTTTCAAGTCTGTTGCAATCACAACTAAAAAGAGTTACCAAACAATACTGTATAAAAAAAAAAAATACCTCAACGATGATGATACCAGAGAAATGTTCTCTGTTTCAATTTGTTTCACAAAATATCAACACCCCACCATGCACGCTAAAAATATTTTGTGAAACGATGAAACAAGTGTACACTAGCTTTGGCTGACATGCTATCTCTCAGGCATCATTATGAAGATTTGAGAGCTGCAGGCTCAACATTTGTCAAACGACTTACTTTAATCTTTTAGGTTACATCATTTTGTTTTGTTTTGCAAATCATAAGCCTGATTCGTCCACCCAAACTTTCAAAAATTCAAACATTAAGACACGTGCATCTTCAATAACTCATCTTATGCACATAATGTTTTGAGGAGATGTTTATTGCAGAGCTTGAATGGCATAACAATGACTGAAACTAAATTCTTTGTATGCCATGTTGGCACACTTAAAACACCTTAATTCCCTTGTGTCTTGTTGCTCTGTGTGCTACAGAGGATTTTACCAAGACACCATGACTGAAATAGTCCTCTAGACTACCGTAATGTAGTAATTACCAGGTCATGTGCACAGCTATGATGACTTATTGTAACTTCCACTGTCAGGTCAATATTGCTTGACTACCTGTTTTAACTACTACTGGAACTAAGGACTATAACTTAGGCAATAACCTAAAAACACATCACCATACTGTTGCTTGTGTGCAAATGATGACTGTGTTAATGTACAGCACACACTGGGATCTATACCAAAGCTGCCGATACAGTTTTAAACAGTACAGTTTAAAGGTCAAGTGGACAGCAAGCCTCCCTCAGGTAAATATACAGACAGGAAGTCATTTATCCTCCCAGCCAGGACATTATTATCAGGCTTATTCATGACTAGAGAGAGTACTGACTGTGTGGCATGTACCTGTCACAGTACCACAACCAGGATGAGAAGCCACTGACTTGCACTCAGCTGACTAATACAGCCAATCCATAACGACTGCATGCACAAACAACAAATAAAGTTGGCCTAAATTGCTGCTGGTTGCCTGCCTCAATGAACACAGAGGGCTTCCTGTATACAACAATGACTTCACTTTTACTGTACAGTAGCAACTTGGGTGTAGACTGCCAAAACCACCAAAACTACTGTACTGCACACACTACACAAGACATGACTGTTACGGTACTACTGCAGAGCAGCAACATAGACAGTCAGTAGACAGTCTCTGAGTGCATGAAATGCATGACTGCCAAGACTAAACACTGACTACAGAGTAATCTTAGCGGGTTCAGTGTATGTACTATTAAAGAGAGTTCTTTGAAATTGTTGAGATCATAATTTTAACTCACATGTTTTCAAAATGCCTTTATTTTCCCTCTTTCTTACTCATAAAATTTCCAACAGTTCAATTCATACTACTTACAGAATTTTCACAGCAAACCTGCACACATAGAAGTGGGTTAAAAAGATGCATATCTTTATGGTCAATTAATGTAAGTTTTTGTTTATGGAATAACGTGATGCAAACTTGTACAGTCAACCAGGCATTTTACAAAACTGTTACCATCACCACCATCATCATCAGACAATTTTACGTACTGTTTGTGCATTGCATGGAGATCGAGAGAGGGCGGAGGCTAACAAAGAAAAAAATGTGTGCCTTTCACATTTTTTTGTTTGAAGTACTGTCACTTCAAAAGTCTCCAAACCAGAAACTAAATGATGTCATGTGGAATCGACACTATTAAAAAGCTTGTCTTTCATACCACACTTACACTGTGGTCTCATGCATCTGCAGTTGAGGTATCAATACTGTAGTTTATTTTAGAATCTGAGGATCGGGAAGTATGAATACTCATCAAGGGATCCTATTACATGTTGATTGTGGATGAACACCAGCGAATTTCACTAACTCTTTTCAATCAGTGTTCAGAGGGTAACAAGGTAGGGGTGAACCAACAGTCCCATACATACCCAACCCTGCTCCCAGTACCGCCACTTAATGTCTCCATCCACCTGACGAGAGTTTATCCCCCAATCTTCAGCCACTTTCTGAAAGGCTGGGAGGGGTGGAGGACTTGCCAAGCTCAGCAGCCCATTACCTGTACCGAGCAACCTGAAGCGGACAAGACCTGAATTGGACAACAGAGACCCAAAATGAAATCAACAAGTAACCCCTTTAGCACCACTGTAAATAGCTTTACTAAACTAGTAGATTTGAGTTCCCAGATAATTTCCAAGTTGCTCCACCAGGATTTGATCCAGGGACCTAGTGATTTCAAGATGGACACTCTAACCACCAAGTTAACCCTCCAGGCCTTAGCTTGAGTAACACAAGAACATGCTTAAGCTTGAGGAGCTCGAGAAGTGAACAGCTTACGCTTGAGTACCATGACAACATGGGTTTACTCGGTGTCAACATTTACCTTTTAATTCACCTCCAGTCGGAGGGTTCTGCAGTTCTAGTTACACCATGTTTTGGTTTACCAATCAAGATATTGAGTGTTTCATGGAACATAAACATGCCCCGTACAACAAACTCAAGGATGACTATGGCATGCTGGCACCTAGAATGACAAACTCTTTCAGGATTTTATCAATGACTATAAAGTACTTAAAATTCCAAAACACTTATTTAGATGGCATTTTTAGTGCAAGCAGTACCTCCACAAACTTAATGATTGTGATAATATTTACCATATGTGCTTTGGGGCACCTTAATTGACACATCGTGGGGTCATGCAAAGTGAAATGACAGAGTAGTATAGGCCATGGGGTGCAAAGTATGTATCAAGTAAATTTATCTCTAGCAGGTGGATCAATATTCCGGAGATGTAGTGTCATTTCCAGGTGTATTTTGGGTCGTTTCGTACTTGACATTTCAAACTAGGGTAAAATGCCAAGTCTTCAAGCGAGGGTGCAAAATACTTTCAAATCAAAGAATCTGAAGTGTGAGAAGCACACACCTGCAACAGACATATTTTCTGGAATCATATACATATCACTCTGCTTTGAAATAAAAAAGGTCAGGCTGTCTGAAGTAATTCAGTTTCAGTAATAGCTAGGGGTGTGTCAGGTTAGGAGATGTGTCCATTCTAGGTGCATGCTTTTGCTACACACATTACAAAGCAGGCCGCAGCTAAAGAAGATCATCTTGACAGCTGTGTATGTGTATTTGCGTACTAATTATCCTTAGAGAACTCTTACCAATGATCTTAAGATGGATCTACAAATAATACCTAGGAATTAGCCATCAGGCACTGTGATTTTTAGCCTTTGTATTAATGCAAGGGATGCAATAAATTATGATACATGCTTGTACTAAAAGCTTAATGTGTCCTAATTTGAGATCTTAAGTATGATCTCATGCACGTCATGCCTTTGCATGTTGCCTAGGCTATGAATGGCCTAATATCAACCAAGCGGTATCTAAAAAATCCACACCTCGTCCTTCAGTGCTAAATGCTGATCAAGACAAACTATGTCAACTGTTACTAAACTGTTATTAAACTACTCTAAAACCAAAAGAGTGGTTAATAAACTTCACTGTACATACTCTTCACATGCAACCAGGTCTGGTCTAAATTAACACACTTCCTTTCATATATCTCATTTGTTAGTTCATATTTATTCCACAAATCTGAAAGCCCTTACAACCTTAGATGATAACAATAGATATTTTATCAAGAAAGGCACACTATCACAGTGTAAAGTTTAATGATGTATGTAATCAGTACAGTAGTTGACACTTAATCTGCACACACATTATCTTTAATGTTGTTGCATAGCTAATGCCCAGTATGCACTCCCACTGCTATGTGTATAGCTCTTTGATAGATAGTTCTTGAAATGGATTATCAGAAGCCATCCGGTTAAGTCTCTGCCCAGGGTGATGCCACTTTGAAAATAAACTTCTATCACACTTAACTTCCAATATGACTACAATCTTGATGTCAGCAGGGTTGTATACCATTTAAGTGGTACATTTTTACACCAAGGAACTCATTTAATGGAGTACCTTAAGCCTAATAGTTCTATCTAAAGTAATTTGGAAGAAACTTTGTATCCACTCATTGAGCTTACACTATACTACAGCTATAGGAACTAATAGAAACCAAACAAAACACACAACTGACTTATTTAGTGTTTGTAGTCAGTCTACAATTCAGACCAGGGAACAGAGAGTCCACAGTTGGTCGGGTATCTGGGCACCTAAAAGTACGACTTTCGTTAGGCTATGACTTCAATGTGAAGTCATAATACAATTTTTTTTTTTAATTTAATTATAACATGTATCTAAGATGCAGTAAAGACATAAAGTGTTCAAAGTTTAAGATTTTGTCACACATAACTACAATGAATGTTTAACTTTGCCCGGATCGGGATAGCAAGTTCAGAAATGTGTCCTGACATCCTTGGTCTGGTGACTATGCAAACACCAAACTTTCTGTACTTTACCACATTGTGAAGTAATGTTCTGTGTGTTAGCTCTCCTAAAAAGCAAATACTTATAAGACGCCATGCAAATAAACGCTAAATCCAAGAATTCTTTGAAAAAGGTGACAATTTTTACAGAGCATGTTTGTGACAATTAAAGAAGCCACAAAATACAAGTTTCCAACTGCCAAGTAGTTTATGAACTTTGTGAGGGGTTAATTTGTAGGAATGCTACACCACACTGACCTTTGCAAGTGTAATATCATTGCAACAGTCTTTCAAAAGCCACAGCCATAATATATCTCTTATAACTGTAGCAGAAAGTCTACGTTTTCGTTCCCTGTTTTTGGTATAACAGAGGCTTAATGCATATATCCTACCATGATCCTATACCCCAGGGCAGCATAATGAAGTACTTTCACAAGATATGCAGCTGATGGTGGAGTGAGAGGGGAAAGGATAAGGTTATGTCAGAATATCAACTTCTGTACTGAAATATGTCCAGTAAAGTACAGACAGTATGGTACAAAGTCTTTTGAACAGTTCACAGTAATTTCCATAGATTTGCAAAGGGGGGGGGGGGGGGGGGAACCACACATGAAGTGCACACTTGAGTGTGCGAAAGCAGTTGCCAAAGTGGGTATGAAGCAAGGTGGTCAGTCCTCACCACCAGAAGTTTTGCAAACTGGCACAACTTAGAGACAATTTCTTTCTCTTTTTGAAAATGGCAGTAGCCTATGTTCAACTTTTTTTCTTTTTCTTTTTTTTTTGGATAGAGCTTTTATAGGGGAAGGGGTAGGATCTTTTCTCAGAGTAATCACTACTTCAGGGGATAATTTTCACCTGTGGGGAAGGTCACACACCTAAAATTCCCAGCAGACAACACAGGTACAGTTTATATGTATAAACATGAGTATAAGAGATAGCATTACAACTCAGTACCATGCAGTACAAAACTGTACAGTGAATTGTATAGTAAGTACAGAACAACAGAATTTTTGAAATTTGAGCAAGTTTTGGCATCACTGGCCATGGAAAAAACTCAATTTCTTCAAAAACTACACTACATTCATTACAATTCAGCACAGTTTATGCAGCATGATAATGTACAGTAAACTGTATTGTTGCACACAACAGCACAGTGCTGGGTGGATAGGCAATTCTACAAGCTTCTGCAACAGCACTGCTTTGTCTGGTCATTTTTTTTTTTTTTTGGTTTCACTTTCAACATGTAAATTTGGATGAAATAACTGGATTTATGAAAGTAATTCATTTCTAAAATAAAGCAACTTCGCAGAAAATTGATAAAAGGCAAAATTCTTCCACAGTCTAAATGCAGTCTTTACAATTCTAGAATGCAGACGTTAATTAATGTTAAAGGGAAATAGGGCGTTTGTTTTAGAGAAAACATCCATATTTTTGAAACCAATGTTTGTGGATGTAGAATGATAGATTATTCAAAATAAGGAAGGACTGTAGGCTTCTTTTCAAGAAATAAGCTTCTCATAGACAGAAATTCAGTTATTGGTTACTCAACACTAATTTGTTCACCTAAACTTTTCAAAATTCAAGTGATGCATCTTCTATTACTCATCACATGCATAATGTTTTGAGGAGATGAAGCTTTGGTAGATGTTTATTGATGAGACTGAATGGTTTAACATTGACTACCGCTATTTTCTTTTGCATGTCATGTTGGTGTATTTTAAACACACTATTTCCCTTTAAGTCAGGTGAAAGATGCTCATTAAATGACCGTTCATCAGAATACTCACTAAATTTATACAAGGGTGGCATGGATCTTGGACATGTGCTGCACTGTGAAGGCAAGAAAAAGAAAATGTATAGGAAGCGTGAAATCTTCATGAAAGCAGATTGCCTTCGTGATATGCAACAAAGGACTCATGTATAGCACGTACTGCAGCAAGAAGGCTTAGTGATTCTCCTCCAGGATGAAAACAACCTTTGAATGAGATTTCACCCCTGATGAAGATTGAACTTTGACCTCTAATGACCTGACAAGACCGACCCCCCATAAATAGGGATTAATCTTTTGATCAAACACAATAACGTTAAGAGCAAAAGCAAATTTTCCACTGAAGACTATCTTGTATATTAAACAGCAGTAAGATACTGACCTCCTTTGGAACCATTTGGCAGTTGACCTCCATAGAACAAGGGGGGTCATGTACTCAATGAATACCACATTGGCAAACTCTGACGGTTGAGCTAAGCTCTACAGACATGGTACCATGTTCAGGCATCACCCATTCACTCAGGCCGGGTACACGCAGACTGCAATCATAGATTCCTTGAACTACCTTCAGCAAAGAATCAACCATAATGCACAAATGCATTGTGGTTCCATGAGGTAATTAGAGATCAAGCTTCCTTCCTTGAGATTAACATTTACAACATTTTCACAATTTGACCCTTGCTTCCCTAAAACAACCCTTTGACCTCCACTAAAAACTATTGCATTCTTGTACTCAATGGTATAAACCTTGAACATACTAAATATGGAATATGACCAAGCTTCCCTCCTTGAAATATGTACAAATATTTCATAATGTGACTGCTGTTGACCTTCATCAACGACAATAGGTACTGAATGTGGTACACATAAAGTATATGAAATATGAGACCTGTCCAAGCTTGCCTCCTTGAGATATCATGTTTCAAAGGTTTTCACAATTTGACCCTGTTGACTTCAAATGAAATTTGACCTCCATTACGGCAACATGGATCTTGCACTCAATGTGGTACACCCACAAACCAACTATGAGACTTGTCCAGACTTGACTTCCTTCTTGACATATTGCTTTTACGACGTTTTCACAATTTGACCCCACTGGTCTCAGGTGACCTCAGGCCTCTACCACAATCGAAGAGGGTGGTAGAGTAGAATAAAAGTAAGTAGAGTAAATTGTGGTACACCTACGTACCAAATATCAGATCTGTCCAAGCTTCCCTTCTTGAGATACCATGTTTATAATGTAGGCATCACAAACGCAAACACAACATACATGCCACATTGTTACAAAGGTTACAGTTATTGTGGAAACCAAAAGGGTAATTTTGACAAAATTTTGAAAAAGCATAGATTACATGTTTAGAAAACTGTTGAAATGAGAAAATGTTAAAACATGCACCAATTTTTCATCAATTTCAATCGTCAACTATGAAGTTTACAAGAAGTGTTTCACTGTTACTCTTGTTCCACTTTAAATGAAAAGAATACTACTGTAATGTTCGAAGCAAAGACATTAGGGCCTACAGTACAATGCAACTTAAGATCAACATTCATGCAGTTTTTGCATTCACTCTAGTGTGATTAGCAGACATTAGCAGACATTATCATACATGCTGATTTAAAATGAAACTACACAGAAAAACAATCCACCTTTCCTTTTAAAATAAGAATTATCTCATACACTGAAGACGTTTCTGGTAGTATAAACACATACATGCACTTTTACCAGATACTGTACAGTAACTTGTACTGTACAGTATCACACACCAGTATCTTTCTACTGATCTATGTCCACTAATCCGATCTTTTATACGGGAATCCTATACAAAGTATTGTCCAGCATGTGTAAGTCTTTTCTGCTAAATAGAGTGTGCAGCACCTGCATATGCAAGGTAACACATGCACACACACTGTTAGTTACATTTACTGTACCAGCAATTACCATCATACTTGGGTGTATTGTCTTGAAATATATACACCCTCCTGGCCTGACCAACCTGATTGAACTTAGAAAGGTTACATCTACCCAATATGGTGCACAGGATGACTGGTCGCGACAATTGCACACATAGAGTGCGATTTATCGTGAAAAATCTGAGCAACATATCCAGTACCGAACTACGCGGTAAACAAGCAGATACTCACCAGTAGGTTTTCTGACACCGGTCGCAAGCGAAGTATGTTTGGTCTGCAAAAGACAATTTAAATAAATGTTACATTTAATTAGAGACCTTCTTTCATTAACATACTAATCACATTCCCGTGTCCATGTCAGCTTAGTGATCAATACGCTGAACTAAAATAACATTTTTTTAAGATCACATGTTGTTCTTGACTACTTACCCTAACAATTACTGTTCAATGTAGTGGTAATTACATCTATAGTTAAGTGTCAAGAATTTCTGTCAATTCCACTATATTTTTTTTTCAAAATCCAGACAACGTCTGACATGTCAAACTTTAAACGTAAACCTCCTACACCATTCAAATAATTGGATTTGTACTGTAGATTGCATCACAAATGTGAACAGGGGAAAAAAACAGGAAAAAAGGGAAAAAAAACTTCCTAGTTTAGTAAACACTTTGCATAACAATACATGAGCTCTTTTAATGCCTCTAGGCTTGAAATGCAATTCCCAGGTTTCTTGAAGGAAACTTCAAAAGGTTTGGCGTTTATGAGGTTAGCAGGTCTGCATTATAGACAGTCGAACAAGTACAGTAGTCCTGCGGAAGGTAGACTCTGCAGTGTCTGCTTGGACTAAAGGAATATCCTTACTGTACTGCTCTTCCAGAAGAGAGTTTTCTCCCCTCACTGATCGCTGGCATTCGCTGCCCTCGCAGACTCTGGACACTTGTTTTAATTATGCACACAACTTTTAACTAAAACCATTTTTTTTGGCTACAAAATTCGGTAGAAGCCAATCACGGCCATCGTGAGAAATGATGGGAGTGATGATGGGGAAGGACGTACGACTGATAAGTTACGTAATTATCATGGTAATATTCTACTCCCCTTCAACTGTTTTAGGTCTGTCTTAGCGATATCCCACTTCTGCCGTAGGCAAATCTGGTGATATGGTGAAAGCTAGCCTAGGCACCATCATTTTCTCTCATTGTTCGATAGCTGCTATTGGCTCATTTCATGAGACCAATGCGTAGTATGTATTAACAGTAACATCAAACGTGACTATTCATTTGTACATAATTATATCGAGTGCCCAAAGTCTTTCCGGCGGACGGCGATCACAGGGAAACGCAATTACTAGAAGAGTACCTATCCTTGGTTGGGTATAAGTACGCTGCAGCTCAAATTGTGAGGAATGTATCAAAGGAGGGGATTTCATTCGCCGAGAAAGACTTTGCAAAGTCTCTGCGGAAAGGTGTCCCTGAATGAAATTCTGAAGGGCAATATGCCAGAGATGCCAAGTCTCACACCTACCACAAGAGTCACACACCTTAGAGTCACAACTCTACCTCACATGCTTAACTAACACTCACACACCTTAGCCATACAGCACCTTGCAGGAAAAGAAACGGAGGGATAGATCACCCCGAAATGCCCGATGTGAAATCCAAACTTACAAAACATTAACAAAACAACATGAACTGTATTGCGTTGAGCTGGTGTTGCACTCTATATGCTATATACAACATGGGCATATGTTCTTATTGCGTATCTTTAAAAAACGCCGGTTGCATATCCCTCTCATGATAAAACAAAACTGCATGCATTACCAGTGGCCTTCACTTGTAGCCTGCACAAGATAAAGCTATTCCCCATTTTTCTTCATTTTAAGGTCATGGAAGAAGTGGTTTAGTGCTCCTCACATGGCTGTAAATGCAAGTAATTTGGGAGATTTTTGTCATCAAATTTCGCCAGAAAGAGTATCAAATAAAGGCACCAGAGAGCTCCTTGAAGTCCATAGCTTTGAGGGCCCTAAAAGTGGGTCCAGGGTCCCGAACAAAGGGACCTCATGCTGTGCTGTTGTCATGGGTTGCTAACCATCTTTTTACTCCCGGCTGATCACTCATCTTGGCATCTTTTGTAATATGCACTATATGGAGAAGTGAAGTTTGCACTAGTCTCATGTTCATGCACCCCATACATACTGTAAACAGACCTCTCCATACAGTATGTGTTATCAATTACTATGGATGACATACCATAATTTATCCAATTCATTCACCGCGCTTGGTCTCCTGATGCCCTCAGTGGTGAATAACACTTCTACGGTACACTAAATTGCACTCACCATTAAGTGCACTATCAAATGGTGAGCATACTTTTTCTACAGGGTAATATTTGGCAATGGCTCTCGAGAAATATGCTGACCTTTACAGTAGTCACCACTTCCTCTCTGGTTTACTGTTATTTCAGGGATGAACACAGACTCTTTGAACCCTCCTAACTATTACCAACCTATGTTTCCTCTTTCACTGCTTTCTTTATTCCTTCCAAAAGGCGGAAGGAATTATGTCACCGTGATGTCTCGCATGCTATGTGTACATGTACGTCGGTATCTGTTTGTACGTGTCTGTATGTGTACATCACCCGGTGGCTTGCAACATGATCTCCATGTTGAAGCTGTGAAAGGGATTCAAACTTTGCCGACACCACAAACCTTAGTGAGGAACCTTTGATGGAGGTTAAAGGTCATTGAAGGTCAAAGCACTAAATCCTGATATCTTTGTTAGTGCAACTTGTTTTAATAACTTTAAAATTTAGTTTGCATACAAACAGCAACTGCCCCATTTTTAAGAAATTGTGTCCTTTTGTCTATTCAGGAGCCCAAGTTCATTCTCTTCACATTGGTTTGAGATAAGTAGTGGTGTTATGGTTACCATCTTTCTCTGAGCTGAAAGTGGAACATAACTTTCAAGACTCATCTGGGGAGGGGTTACCTTTGCTAAGTTCCCTACAACTTTTTTTTGGCAGAACTAGTGTAGACCATGTGGCAAAAGGGAAGTGCTTAATATGTGACGCAGATGCAGAATAGCGTATTGAAAAAAAAAAATTTACTGCAAGTCTATGTACAAAACATGCATACAGAATATAACAGTTAGAACTGTAGGCTATTCGTTTTCCAGAAAATCTGGACGATCTGTCCTACAGTACCAGCGGCCGGGAACATTCAATTTACCTTTAAAAAAACGGGACAATCCTGATTAATCAGAGCAGATGGTAACCCTAAGTGGTGTGTGATCGCACTCACACAACTCACTATTCAAGGTCTGATCAAACCGACCAGCATTACCTCCCTTAATTCTCTGTACCTTTACCTTTGATCACTGCTCTAAATCTCTGAAGGACTGTCACTAAGTAAGGGTATACCAACTGAAACTGTGACAGGCAGAGGATACCTGCCAAAGTTGCAGCAAGAGATCTTACTTAGATGAATATCAGATATTTGGAGCCCTAAAAACGAGACTTGATGAGATGATCCACACCAACCTTCCATTAAAGCTGAACTCTGAAAACATTCAACCCGAACACCCACGTCCATTAGGTCAATGTGATTTGAACTTGTGTGCTGTGTTTAGAACATGTAGGGTCATCAGTGCATCAGTGACCAGCCACATTGCCACCTGCACTGTGGGTAAAAAACAAATTCATGGTTTCTACCGAAGACGTAATCTTGAAATCAGGGAACGGCGAGCGATTCCTGAGAGAGCACATTCAATGTGCTTCTCCAAGTGAGACACGTAAACTACTTTGGAAAGAGAATTTACGATATTACCTATGTTACCAGTGGTAATATGGTAATATGATACAATATTCTTACATCAAACCTATATGATATGAATTACCATGCATCATACATTGAGGTTGATTTCACTGGGCCTACAGTAATTGAGAAATTGCAGGCATGATGTCCTTTTTCAAGGCTGGGTACATGCAGCTTTGGATCCACACACAAGAAGTGCCATTTCTAGCCATCTGGGGGATTTGAAAGGACAAAAATTTACTTGTATGCTCCTCACCTGACCAGTAGTAGCACTCTGCTTCGATAGACCTGACAGCACTCAGTCCCCATCTCAAATACTTTTTAAACCTTTATTTTAGGTTCATGGGTACAGGTGTCAAAGAAAGCTAATTTTGCACCATGATTGAACAACTGAGAAGAGCGAACATGATCCTGTTAGGGCAAAACCCTCCCCATATACTCCTCCCCAAGGATAGCGGTCAAAAATAGGGACAATGAGTCGATTTTGCCCTCGCCCTCACACAAAAATCCTGGCTACGTCCCTGCATATTAGATGCAAGGTGCGATTGCACGAACAGCACATCCTACACACACAACTGTCTTACGCACAGGTCTTAAATAATGGTTAACTTATAGAAACCGTTCATAAGATAACGCTTTGCTGACAAAAATCAACTCCATTAAACCATTTGAATATCAGGGATACTTCACAGTCAATTTGAGGGTAAAGATATCCCGAACCGAATCCACAAGATCACACAATACACCATATACTGAAGTAATGTGCACTTCTGATAAGAATGAACTCTGTGACATGCACTTTGAGATATTGCACGCAGTTTCCTCCCGACCCATTGAATCCCAAGATGCTTGAACTTACATCCATGTAGCCTAAAAGCCAACAATCACAGTTAATCTGCCTCAAGTATTAACGTACACATCAAGAAAAGAAATGAGAGTCATCTTCCTTGTTTGGTACGTGACATCGAGTCAGTGATGGTGTACATTATGTTTGTGAGACGCGTTTCTTTTCACACAAGGAACTTGTTGAACAGGTCAACATATAGGTTAAAATGTAACTACAGCAAAGACACCAAATGCCATGCTGCACTTTGTTATAATGTCAGTTCTGTTTTTTTTTTTCCTTCAAACAATGTCCTACGTGACCACTGTTTGAATTACAGACCACAGGAAATGGTTGACAGACTATGAATCTTTGACATTTCCGACACTCTGCCACATGCCATAGTCTGCTGGCATTGTTTTGGGTGTATTTCATTTCATTGTTACACACAGACTTATAAATTGCCAATTTATTGTTCATGCATTTTGTGTGTTTCATGCATGTCGTGCTTCTCACACTCTGACTGTACACATAACAGCTTCAACTTAACTTACTTACGAAAAAAGGCCAAATTCCAAGATCTACGATACGACAAACCGTCAAAGCTGCAAAGAATGTTGACAGCTTAATTTGCAACACTGTATGGTGAATTTTTCCCCAAATGGCAACCAGCAATTATACCAAACAATTTAGGCAGCAACTGCAAAGTAAAATGATACCGACAGTAAAATGATGCACTTTCTGTACATAAGTTGCTTTGCAGAATACAAGCACTGATACTTCTCAGGACAAAGTCATGCAGGTCTCTCATGTTAGAAAGTCTGGCAATGGAATAGTTGCAAGTCTACAAAAACATGTTGCTGTGCAAGGTGAACGAATGTCAAACCACCTAATTCAAGTAATTTAAAATTAACTAATGGCACTCAATTCAGCCTTCCTTCTCTTTGGTGAAGCTCATCTCGTCACGTATGCAGACTTACTAGATCTCACAATTTCACTGTCTCACGGTTTGGGCAATGGTCTCACAGTGAAAATGCCAGAAGTCACAACAGAATCGCTTTAATGCAATGTGAGATCTTACATTAATTAGACCAAGATTTTCATCGCTAGACTATGCTGAAGAAAAAAGTTAACTTTACTAGTTCTACGGGAAACTCATATCAACGAAAGAGCTTTTTAGAAGTCTTCAGGTTTGGTTTGGAATGTGATTTTCCAGTTTTCTTGCTTTCCAGAACCTCAACGTTTGCCATTTTTTAAGTTGACGGACAAGTCTGCATATTATGCAACGCACAACTGAAAACTGCTAAGTTGGCCTAACAGAACTTAAATTTGCCATAACTAAGGTTTAAGTAGTTGGCCAATTTACAGTAGGTACTACTGATTCTGCAGCAATAGCCTAGTCTGTGGAAGTTCATGTTGAATATGAAAAGGAAAGTGAGCACAACCTACTGCTGCGATGTCGTATGTGTAGAATGCCTAACACGAAATGACAACTCTAGCACTAGGGACCTAGAGGCTAGGAGGTTACAATTCACTTCAGTCAATATCTTCTCACCATATCGTCACCAAACTCTATGATTTCATGGACTTTTAGCTCTTTCACTTTCTGTGGGTATCACCTCCCTCTACAGGAACCATAGGCTACATTCTTTCAAAGTTCAGACTGTAGCGTAGATGTCATACTCATACTAGGCCTAGTAACATGAGTATACCAGTACACTGGTCTATAAATTAATGCACAGTCAAGTGCATGTAAATAGCACAGCATTGTGTAACTTATACCATAATAATGGAGGGCCTATAAACTTGCACATACTGTACATAGTAACGTAATGCCCTCATACTCATAACATGGAAGGTAGTACGTCCATGCTCATACTAGTCATAGGAAGTTAGGTTCAAACTTATTTTGTGTACGGCCAGTGCAATACTATATCGTTACTGTGCTGCATGCGCAAGGCAATTGCCATCTGATAGTTCACGTAGTACCCTACTAATATACTGCTTTTACTAGATTAGCTAAATACTGGATAACGTTCGTTGTGTAATATACTTTCCGAAACATTCCTAGACGGAAAACTTGTTTTTTATGTTATATCTGGGACTTGAAACTGTGAACGTGAAATGACTGATGCAGGTGCAGTGGTGACGATACATACATTAGTATAATAATATTACTAACGATAAAGCACTATACAACATTTCAGTACTTGTCGGGTGTATTGGGTGTGTGCGTCACTGCACTGGGCGTTGTTCATGGGCATGGCAGGGTGTGTACGTAAATACAACCTAGACAACGAAATAAGTTTTCTTCAACTTAAATACGAAATTTAACTCACCTTCTTCGATGCAGTCATCATAGTTGCAGTATTTGTTTCTATCAGCATATTCTACTTCCCCATTTTCGTTCGAAAGTGCAGCTGTGGTGTCATCTGCAATCCAACAGTCCTCTGGTGTATGGGACACGGTAGTCGCCATGTTACGTTATAAGGCGAGACTCGCCCACTAAAGATATTGCCACACCCACCGAGCATCCGGGACATTGACTCCGCCCCAAGGTCAGGGATTGCCCGGCACGGTAGAACAATGACATATAAACACTGACCTGGGAGCTTCATAGTCAACACAGACGAGCCTGTCAGCAAATTTCGTAATTCCTCAAAATTTAAGAAGGCATAACAAATTTCCTCAATTTTAACAGGAAAACAGAGGTACTGTAGCCTGTAGGAACTATCCATTGCACATTACATAAAATGGTCCAAATGCCGTTATGCGTACACTTGGAAGAGTCACAACGGAATTCGCACTGGCACTCGAGAGGCAGGCTGTAGCAGTCCTATAAACTACGTCTTCAGATGTGCCAGACACATTTATTCGTTCCCCTGGTAATACTTCAACGTTCTTGAACCCTTTCTCTCACCACCACATTGCCATATGCATCCTTCTATTTTCCAAGGTAACCAGATACAAAATGCTATATACTTGTGGTACTGTTAACCGATGATGGAGTCACGTAATCAGTTTCTCTTTCTACACCTTTTCCCGCTCGGCTTGGTTCATTATTTGTAATCAAGATATTTGCCACATGATACATAGGCTACGTTTTTGCATCAGAGGCAGCCACCCCAGGACATCAACTTCTACACGTTTCCCCTGAAAAAGCCTAGATGATTAAAGCGAGTGAGCAGTCCCCCCCCCCCCCCCCACCAACTTTATTCTGAAGCATCAATTCAACTTACAAATCTCCTCTTTTATATTTTACAAGTATCTGTCAATATATTTCAGACTATTGCGCATTCAAAGTACACAAACAACTTGCGAAAATTTAGCAGTCCAGTAATAAAAATATTGCCTCTTGCAATGATGCCAAAAAGCCATCCATGAATTAGGAAAGGCGACTCAGACAGATTGAGTACAGACTGCACTTTCACTTTAACGTTCAACATCAACTTGAATTTGACTGCTGTTGTGCAGTTCTTCTTCTATTTTTTTTTTTTTTTTTGATGACTAACAGTTTGTTTTAATTTTAAGTGGTTTAGCTTGCTTTGTTTCTCCTTTGCTTATTTACTCATTGTGAATGGGCCTGTGTTACTACTTTATTTCAAACTCCTCTGGATCTTTTGCCCTGATTATCGTTCGGTCATATTTCTTTCATTAAACTAAAAGAGCATAATTATGGTCAGTTATGGAAAATAGCATCAACCATCATCACGGGCACATCGTCACCAGGCAGGCTCCAACTACACTCAACCTGCATAGCAGTCTTCTCAAATGGCGGAGCGAGCGCCACTTGTGACGAGCGACGTGGGTGCGTCACGTCCTCACCCATTTGGCGTTTCTGTAAGTTTAATTGAGGAAACCTGTTGTATAGGATACTGCTTTGTACACTTGCTTTGTATAGGATACTGCAGTGTCAGAGCTTACTACAATTGGTAGTATCAGTGGAGGCGGAAACCCGACAGAGACAGAGGGTGAGATTGAGGGGGGGGGGGGAGGGGAATCCGTCTCTCCAGTGAAAGAAGTAAGGGGCTAAAGGTATGTTCAGCCCCCTACCAGTATTTGTTATTTGAGATTAGATCATAGAGGGTGCACCATTCTTATTGACATGACATGATATGATATCCCTATTGTATATTTCGATGCTGTGTAATTTGCTGCTTAGAATACTCGGGGAATGCCGTTTCCGGCCTTCGACGGGGGGGGGGGGGGAGGGGGCAAAATATTTGAAAAGCCAAATACTTTCTTATACGCTTCGTGCCGACTGATGTGGAGGTCCGCTTAGATCGTCCTTTGGCACTTATCCCCTCCCCCCCCCCCCCCCGTCCCAATATTTGTTTCTTTTCCGTGCCGCCACACTCCTTCGTATAGTATTCAATTACCCAATGTAAAATTGGTGATAGTACTTTTGAAACAAACCTTTTTCATTTCAGTGGTTTGTGCATGGGGGGTTTACGACCGGGGGGGGGGGAGCACATGTCCCCTAGCATATTTCATTGGACTCCTGTTTCACTCACAACACACACACACACACACACATCTAAGCAATGGCGGAGCTAGCAGTTTCAATCAGAGGAGGCGAAAACGGCTTTTAGCGGGGCTGTCACATAGAAATACTCACTACTCTGTATATATATTGCAGGGAGTGCAGGGGGGGGGGGGGGTGAGTGCTGGCAGGATTATTAGGGTTCCTATACAGAGGGTTGCGATTTTAGACATTTCGCTTCCACCTGTGCGAACATTGTAGGTCCTCCGTACGTGCATGCTAGTTAGTCAAACGGTGATGCATAATCTGAACTTATCCACTGAAAACAAACATGTAGAAATGCAATTTGATTGGTTATCATATTTTCAAAAAGGATCAGTAAAAGGTACATTTTGAGGCAACATGGCGCCAAATAACCACTACAACAAAACACTCTCTATACAGGAATCCATAAGGAAGGTCTAAACGAAGCTCTACCATTGGTTGGCGTTGAGCGTGCAAGAAAAATTGGATTTTCAAACTCTCTAGATGGCTAGAAAAGGCACATTAAGTGGTTATAAGCTGCATTTATACAGTCTGGAAACAGGAATCTCATGTTTTCAATTTCTCAAATTAATGACATCAAAAGTAAATCTATGAAATGGTGATACTTATCAATTTTTTGTTTTTCATTAGGGATGAACTGAGATTGTTTGAAGACAATTTAAGAGGGGCGCTAGCATCGTTAGTTGGAGCTTACTAGAAAAAAAAACATAACACCCCACCCCTAGATATCGCCCTTCCCTGGCTCAGAAAGTAAGCTCCAGAACATGTTATTGTCAATATTTTCTGGGATGGGAAATTAATCTCATTGGAGGTTTTCCAATGCAAAGGTGTGATAACAATTTGCACATTTCATTATGAATACTGTACTTGCTCGAATTTGGAGGCAGAAAATTTGTAACACCATCAACATTTCCTGGGAAGTAGTGGAAGGCACTGAAGCACTGAAACTTGCATTTTCTTTACCTTCTCTTTCATTTTTTTTTCTTATAATGTCCTTTTCCTATTTACTTTATTTCTTTTGTGAAAAGCTGAAAAGGGCTCAGGTAATCCATTTGAGTATGTCAGGGGAGACCCGACCATACGGTAGTTCCCCCACTGCATTTAAGGGCAAGAACATCTAGAATGAAAAAAAACTATTCAGAATAAATTTTCATAAATACTCAAGATTCAGTTAGTTCACGGTAATTTCTTCATCCCTGACTGGGATGCGGAAGGTGCAGAATGCTCCCTATCATTGCGTCTATAGGACTTCAGGTCAAAATAAAAAGAAACAAATCCCCAGCACTGTTTTTTGAAGAGCCTCAATGAGTTGGTTCGAAAATTTCATATTTTTTTACATCTGTTGAATTTCGCTCATATGTTGATGGTAAATGGCCAGACTAAGAGATTCTGAACATATGACGCACAACTGAAGCAATAGTGATAGAGTAATTAACAATCAAAATCACTTAATGAAAATCTGTGACCTGCATGCAGACACTTTTCCCTACAATGTGCTAACCATGAGCAATTCCTGTCCATAAAAATAACACACGGTCTCACATTTTCAGTGACTGTAGGAATAGATACATGAATAATGAGGCTAATTGGAAGTTTGGCATGTAATGGTTTCTTTCAAACTTGCCACAAAGAAAAATGTATCAACTTATTGAACCCCTTTAAACCCAGAGGATCAACTGCACTTGTATATCTTCTGATTTTTTAATTCAATAAAAAAAAACAGTGCACAATTGCAGAAATGAGTTTCGTCCCTATTAATGCTGTCCTCTAACTAAGCAGATTCGCACTAATGACAAATGTATTTCCATATTCAAAAGACGTTCAGGTGACGACCAGCTTAGATTTTAGTCAAAGCTATAGCTAGAAATGGCTTACTCGAAAAAAAAATTATACTTATCTCACTGATTTACTTTATATTTAAAATTTTGTATGAGGTAGATTTTTTTCTTACTTTCTTATTTAACGTGATATTTAAGG
The DNA here is from genome assembly GCA_021234535.1 of Stichopus chloronotus. NCBI lineage: Eukaryota > Metazoa > Echinodermata > Holothuroidea > Aspidochirotida > Stichopodidae > Stichopus > Stichopus chloronotus. The sequence continues at coordinate 1,388,408 of CM037834.1, forward strand.
CAGCATTAACATTGTCGCATTATCTATTTGGTTTGCGATAAATCGTCTGACAACTAATCAGCCAAGTTCGTACAGACGTAATGTTTAATATATAGTAAATAGTCCATTTTTTTTTAATTTTCGCACAGGAAATCATTTCAAGACTGATTTTTAGGTCGAAACAATGTTTTTCATATACCTTCAATACTAATGATAGATCATAAGGGGTGATAGTTAATTAAAAGAGTTGGGTTAATGGTGGGATTGAATCACAAGATCAGTTTACATACGTACATATTACGCCTGGTTGCATCTTTAAGGCTACCTGGTTGGGGGTAAATTTCTCATAAGGGGTTGCATGGCTACACCAGCCACCTTACAACCCCCAAAAAGATTTTCCAAAAAGATAAAGAAACCAATATCGTAAGAAAGTAAAAACTGTTGAATTAACTTCTCTGGAAATTACCATATATAGCTTTAATTAAATGTTAAATCTGTGACGTATAGGCAATACGTCCAATCCACCGACCCCCCCCCCCCCCCCCCCCGTTTTTGTAATCGTTAGACGCTGATGATGCTCTTATAATTCGTGTTTACATTCTTTTTATGTTCACCTTCTGCCTGATCGATGAAAGTCGTTGTTTTTCTCATGATTCATTATGATTCTTGTATCTCCTCAACCCACCAGATATGTATTACCATTTTTCATACATTTATTTTTTTTAACATGAATTGAGAACATGGAGATATGATATCTGCATTTCAAGGCTGGGTACATTCAGCTCAAGTCGGGCACCGGGGAGTACCGTTCCCTGCAGCCATCTAGGGGATTTTAAAAGCTATAATTTTCTTGTTTTGTTCACGCCAATAATGGTGGCGCTCCGCTTAGATAGTCCTGTCATTGCTCAACCCTTCTCCCCAATATATGAATATTTTTCTTTCCGTCGAGCCTGATAGTGCTCTTTTCGTGAAGGTCCCCCTTTTACAATTCTGGATCAAACCTATACTGATTAAAGGTATTCGTATATTGTCCGAAATTGTCGCAGAAGCGTCGCCACTCAGTTGGAAAAAGCATCCGTCCGGTCGGAATTTTTACCTTCACACCCCCTAAAGATGTGTACCCGGCTACCGTCCTGTTGGCAATCTTGTCGTATTTCACGTATCAGGAACGTTTCATACTTACACAACGTCTCGAGGACTCGGACGCGAACTTCAAGGACACGGTCTCGGACTCGCTCATCGAGGACTCGGACTGGGTGGACTCGATTCCAGCACTGCTTGTCACCACTGATCTCACCAAAGCAGTGTTCAATCTCTCCCTTTTAATATGCAGGTTTCCGGAAAACAAATGCTTACAGGTTGTGACTCATAAGTGAAATCAGTTTAATTGCCCAATAATTCCTTGACATCATCAAATTAGCATGGATAACTACCTTTTAAGAAATTTCTATTGACTGCAATAAGTGAAATGATTGTCATGGGCCCCATGTTAATTCTCGAAACAATCGTCCTCCCATTAGTTTACAGGAACGACGGCGGGCTCCTAACTTCAAAATGCAATGCTGCCCTCTTCTAACTCCACTCGGTTCACAACAAATGGCAACTTTATTCGACGTTCATCTTTACTATTCACAGGCTGTACTGGTTAAACCTGGCATTAACCTTACTAGGTCTGCATTCACATCGCAAATTGAAAAAAAAAATCAGTACTCCTTGGCACATGGTTTAGTACTCGAAATTCAACGTACTGGGGAATGGGTCAGATTTTCTCTTCAGTAGTTTTACTAGTAAGGACGTCCTTCAATCATTCGATTGGTCCTCCAAAATTATTTTAAATCCGATCGTCCGCCTCCTCTTTAGTTCTAATCATCTCACAAAGAATGCTAAGGCTCAAGGGAAAGTTTGTGAACAATATATGTGTAGCTTATGTCTCTCGCCACATAGAATAATAAGCTTGTTTTAAAAAGAGATGACGTCATCATGTAAAATGTTCCAAAGTTTCTAAAGACTGCAAAACAGACTTCCCGTTTCGATTGAGTTACCGGATGATTATTCAACTTCTTTAGAGGTATAATTGCGGCACATATTGAAAAAGATTAACTTTTGTTCCGGCTGACAAGTCTCGATCGATTCATGATCCGCTTTGCTGCAATCTTTCTCATCTTTTCCAACTCACTGCTGGTGCACCTTTCATTGCAACGAGGAAAATATTTCTTTCGGTATATTGCAAGCAGTGCACTCACATCTGCATCATTCATCGGTCTGGCACTAGGCCACTGGCGGCGCCACAGGGAAAGGGGGGGGGTGGGGATTGGAGAGTAACCCCCACTTTTCAAAGAGGTATTTTTTTTTTTAATCATCGGAAATTGCGTTTAAGCTACAGATTTCTGTACATAGAGTGTGAGTTTAGCGTCACATTTTCGTGTAGTTGATAGAAATGGTGAAGTTATATAAACAAATGCTCACAACTTTTCTCGCACTTTTCGTACCTTGTAATTAGGGCTACTATTTTATACGCACGTACTTGTCCGCCCCCCCCACGTGCGACAGCGGGGCCTTCCAACATTTTATATATCCACCCAACTCCTTTTTCGGGACCTGACACTGCCCTTGCAGTGGGCCCACGTTAATACTAACTCTTTTAATATTCAACCAACATATATATTCAGTTTACATGCCTTCACCTGCTCCCTATAGATTTATTCAGTGTGGGAGTATATAGAACCTTTCCAGGGTTCAAAGTTATTCTTTTTCTTCTACAGTATGTACGCGGTGTTGTACTCGAGACCACACTATCCAATTCTGAGAACAAGACTGAGTTCCATGGAGTCGAGTTCTATGGATACCAAGTCTTCTGAATCCGGGTCAAGCAAGAGCGAGTAAAATAAATCTGAGTCCGAGTCGAATTATCGAGAACTGATAGAGGCATTTTTCCAGCATACATGTTTGATCACTACTGAAGACAACAATACACCATGCAGAGCCTGTTCATATTAACAAACAGGAAACGATTTCTAAAAATACCACCTGCCAAATCGAACCCCGCAATGCATTCATGCACTGGTTGTTTGACGAGAAACAAAAAGTACCCTATGCTGCTACGGATATCCGAAAATGTGCTTTGGCCAATTCGAGGCCAATTGAGACAATAGGGCGAAACCTGACCCAGTGCCCACGTCACTGGTATAGCCTATTTCATTTTCAAGGACATTAATCAATTAATGTCCTATATCCCATTCCTTCAAGTTATTATTATCCCAGTTACTCTTTCAAAGATTAATTGACTTGTGTGGCAAATATACCATATTCTTTTGGAAGTTAATTCAACGAAATATTAAATCAACTAGAAGGCTCTCAGTGGATTTAGGTGGGTGACATCGGGTGCTTCTTATTTGTTGAATGCGTGCAGTGAATCGCAATCCGTCAAAAGTGTTAATGGGGGCAGGATATATATATATCTATCCTTCTCGTAAATCACTATGTGCAGTGATATCATTATCCCCCCCCCCCCCCCCCATTCACCGAGACGACGCACACTTTACAGGGGAACGAACGTCAGAACTTTTGAAAAGATATATTACTTTTGAAAGTAATAAAACTTTTGAAGAAATAAAGAATATGACAAAGGAATAAGAGAAAAGAAAAAGAAAAACAGAATAAGAAATAAAGAATAAGAAAAAAGAAATAAAGAAGAAAGAAAGAAATAAAACTTTTGAAAAGAAATATTACTGTCAAATGAGATAGCGACATGCTGGTGAACACGCCCACCGAAATTTTCATCTCAAAATGTTGTTTACATTTTATTTCATTACATTACATTTCATTCAATCGGGACGCAGAACTTCTGACAGAGATTGTGATGTCACAACCAGCTGACCACGTGTACTTGAAAGGCTTTTGTCTTTCTTTATAATTTACTGTCAAGTAGTTTTAGCAGTCATGCATAGAATCCAATCAAAAAGTATACAATCCACGAAATCCAACACAAAAACTGTACCAGTGTACGCGCACTTATGCGAATTAAAACACATACAAAGAAATACAACAAAGAAAGTTCTGCTATAAGAAGTTATGTGACATTATTATTCGACTTGCTCAAGTCTGACTACGACGCGATAATCCGCGAGAACTGCAGTGTGTGAGGGCTTGTACGATACGATATTACAGGATGTTCAGCAAACGCGATTTATCGTATCGTAGCGAAGATTATGAACATATTAAAAATTTTCAGTCCTACGCGTCGGATCGTGATCCTCCTGACAATAGCTGTGTGTTGTGTGAGCAGGAGTTGTTAAAGACCCCCTACAGAGTGGAAGTATTTGTGGCATCGAGCTTGCCCGAAAACAATATTCTTTTCTTTCAACGCGCAGTTTTTAGATTGCCAGATGCAGTTATTGTTGTAGTAACAGTAAAATCATTGTACGAAAAACGCGTGAGAACGTAGCGCGTGAGGACAACTGGTCCGCGATACAATAACGTGTGTAGACTTGAGCTACTTTCAAAGCTATTTCGTCGTGTAGTATCATAGGGACAAACTCGCAGTGTGTGAGGCCTAGGCGGGTTTAAGTTATGACTGCCATGAACGCTGCACAAATGGATTATCTTAGGCCACTATCTACGGCTCTGACGGATTTCCCACGGTTGCTTCAATTCGTTTGTATACTAGCAATATGGCCGTGTATGGGGTTTTCTGTGTAGGAACCCTAACTATCAACCTAAGATAATTCAATGTGGAAGGGCCCCCTCATAAGCATCAGCATGTTACGATCTAAGATGGTTATAATAGACAATTTGGCTACGTACCTAAGCACCTCGAAGTGCCTACCATTCCAAGCCACGCATTTCATGTCCTCCACAAAGCGCCTTTCAGTTGCATTTCAAAAATTCAAATGAATATGGAAATAAGCGCTGAATATTCAAACTTGTTATTTAACATTGATCTGCACTGAGCCGAGATTTGCAGTCACTGTCAAATGGACAAATTCTTCGATTAGCACGTACGTGTCAAAGTATTTCCCAGAGGTTCCATGCACGTCACCACTTTTACAAGTCGCGCGCGCACACGCCGAAGTACTCGTCAGAGATACACACGCGCCTTCAGTCAGTTAGACTACGTTGTTGTAAATGTATACGCCATGAAAACGCATCGTGTACCGTGACGCGTGATTCAGCCTCTCTTTTTTCTCATCTCAGATCCTTCTCCAGTAGGCCGGTTATCTCATACACACCATGTGAGACTGCTACCAATGTGAAAGCATGGAAGAAGACATTGTTACCAGACACAAGTACCCCATTACGGCCTGTTTGAATAGATTGATATAGTGTGTCATATGGCAACAGAATCACAAAGAAGTAACAAAGGTATGTTGATATCATGTGCCATCATGGGGGCATCTGCCATACTGTATTGTGGTGCTATAACAACCGTGACCTTTGACCTATGTCGTTATCGATCGGGTGGACACTAGTTTCATGCTAGAGAACCTACTGACAAGGGCTGAAGTTTATTCGACTTCTCAGTCGTCTAGGTGAAGATCGTGATATAATTTTACACATTTCTGCTCATTTGACCCTCTTGAATTAATGTTTTTTTTTTCAACTTTTCTGCATGTGTACTTTATATACATTTCCATAACTCTCGGACATACGCACATGCATAATAAAGAAAAGGGTTTTTTTTTCGCTCTAATGGCATATGGAGACATCGATGGGGTAGTGTGCACTAGATGTTTAACTTAGGACCTCTAACACCCTGGGTAACTTCCCTTTCACATCCAGTGTCCATTACAAAGCGACGACAAAGCGGAGAAACACTTGAAATTTTTATGTAATAGTACGTACGTGGCCGTGAACGGAAACTTTCAGGATACATAATATTACCGTAAGTGGCTACGAAAGGGTGTTTATCGTACCGCGCGAAGGAAAAAGAAAGGAAATAGCTTCACTTGTTTCAATACCTTAGGTCAGTTTTAACCCTAGGGACCCATGCATTTACAGGGATGAGATAAAAATAGGACTATGACACACAAAAGACAGTTAAGACAACATTTGAAGGAACTTCAGTTGCACTATTAGTGCAATTGTATTTATTGTTTTAATACAAAGAAAAAAATCAAGGTTTCAAGAATACAAGACAGGACCATCCTGAGTTTCCATATCGCAGGCTATTGTTTTTTCTACTCATTTTGCTGTAATTTGATGAAGGGGTTCCAAACTCATGGAGTCTGTTCGATGGAGGATTCCGCAAGTTAGGTATTGTATATCCTATCACAGACATATGGGGTCCTCAAGTCATTATACTCTGGCGGCACCACTGCTATGGTTACAGCATTTGGCATTTCCCACCTCCCCTACCAGTTGTTTGAGATAATACTCTGCCTTGTTATATGAGGTCATGCCCCCTGACATCTGAGGGACATGGAACTGTCCAAAAAACTAGAAAAAAAAATGCTACTGTCACTGCCCTGCACTGTATTCGCTAAAGGGTGAAATAACTTTTCAAATCCATGTTTAACTTTTATGACACAAGATGACCACCTTGTCATACAAGGCAAACATAGTGATGTCAAAAGGAAACCCTTTGATAGATACTGCTATAAACTGTACATGAAGTATTGCTTTTTACTCAAGAGCTGATTATCTTTTCATATACATATGATATGGTACATTATTCTGGAATGCTTATCGATAGGACAGAAAATCAAGAACCTGGTAATGTTACACTTTGTGCTACATACGGTAGCAAACATGGCATTATCAAGTTTAATTCCTGACCAAGCAGCTGTAAGTTTCATCATTAAAATACACACAAAATTGGAGAAAGACAGCCCCCCCCCCTCCCCCAAGAGGATGGTTATTGAAAACTGTTGTGTATGCTAAAAGGTAGCTGAAAAAACACCTACTCATTGGCAAAGATGGATGTGGTCATAAAGAATTCTGTAAACTGATGTAACTTGCCAAATAACAAAGAAGTTTTTTATTTGAATATACATATCATTAAATGGTAATGAAGTAAAACTGTTTATGCATTGTTTCTTGCTTTCTCTTTGTACAGTTACCCTGATTAGTGCCTCTGTCAAAATACTCTTCCATTTTGACGGTCGGAAGTACCCGGTGGTACCTATTCAGTCAGAAATGTAAGGCAGCATTTGGCTTCGTGAATTTCCATAGATAAGGCAATAAGTTTATTTCTCCCCCCCCCCCCTTTTTTTTTGTTTCCTTTTTCTAACATGTTCATTTTGTTTTGATTTTTTAAACTGATTACAATGAGTCAAAGAATGATCCAGAAATGATGGAAAATGATGAATTATCATTCCATAATTATGAAATTACCTTCACTTAGAGATGACACCACCTGATGCCCCTACATACAACCCCCCCCCTCCCCCTCCAACACAACCTCTCTTTATCTCTCTCTTTCCCACTCTTTAACTGAGTCTAACTTGAACTGATTTCAGTTTTAGCACCTCATAGATTATCTGTTATGTTACATAAAAAACACAAAGTGATATTTTAATGTATATACAGCTTGTAGCACAGACTTAACATTTTTCTTTTTTTTTAAAGTACAGCAACGAATAAATCGACCTCATGAATTAATAAACAAAACAATAATAAAGAAATTAAGGAAGATATCAAATGATTCAAAACAGATTAAAGTATTTGTTCTTTGAACATACTGCATGCTTATGCAGTTTCTCTTCACATCAGCTGGCCATAGTCTTACATCCAGAACACTCCCAAAAAGCAAAATGTGCTGTTTGATGAAAAAAAAGGAAAAATCAGATTTCATCTTTTGCTACCTTATATCCTTCTCTTCCACCCATTCGATACCAACCTGAACATCTATGCCACGTTGCTTTTTAAAGAAATGTCGATAAGCAGTGTCTCACAATTACATTAGAACAAAGACTGATGTATTTTTTAGTTTTGATTAAGTTTTACGCTATTCACATGGAAGGTTTTCACTTATCAATTTAGATTTGGCAATTTTTTACTTATTTTCAGACAAAAAAGTCCCAGGTACACAAGTTTCTATAGCTGTAGGGTTCACATCTTCCTTTTGACTTTATGTACTGAGAACTTTCTTGGGATTTCAAAAACTACAAAAACCAGAGATATCCCCCTCTCCACCAAAATGATTTTCCCCTCCAACTTTTTTTTCCAATTTGGTGGCATCAAATTAGCATTGACATATTGCCTGCAGGACTTTTCCCTTCATTTCAGACACGACTACAGTCAGTACGACTATGACACCAATTGTTGCATAGGAACAGGAATAACAACAAACGACATCTATCAAAAGTTAACAGATGGCATTGGTTGGGGGAACAATCTAACTTCATTAGTTGATTGCAGCATCACCTGTGAAACTTCTACACCTTCAACTGCAGTCGCCGCGGTAAGGGACTGCCACTCACGTGACCGGCCTGCATTCTCAAGGCATGCGCTCTACCAAAACATGGTCACTGCAGGTCCTACTCACGGGACAAAATCCATGATCACTCGCGTTCTCAGGATGCCATCATCATCAAATTTGACAATGTCATCATCACCATCATCACCATCCTCGTCACCATCATCATCACCACCATCATCATCATCGTCATCACCATCGTCATCATCGTATTCACCATCATAGTCATCAAGTTTCAGCAAACAAGCTGTCTATAATAGCCAACTCCAACACTGATCTATTAAATTTGCATGTTACGTGGAGCCAATATTGGACAATGACAGTTGAACAGAAAACTCATGATAGATAGGATACACCTAAGGAACTAACCAAAGCTATTACCAAACGTCATATAAATCTTGCCATTGCTTGCTTAAAGCACTTTTTGGAAATCCAACTTTTTAATAATTATCATAAACAAAATCAATGTCCCTTTATATGTACATACTTTTAATAAAAGTTTTGGTGAAATTTTGTACAAAATCCACAACAATGCCACTCACTTTGTTATTCATGCTAATCAACAAGAAATTTGAGGTAGCATACTGGGATATCATATTAATCATTTCTGTTTTCTGAAAATATTACCTGTAACTGTAACTCACCTGAATTCACCAATACTAGAAAATGAATGGATGTACGCAGTGATACGCACCTGAGTCCACTAGAAGCAACATGATCAGTGGCTATAGGTTGTAAGGGAAGACAAGTTGTAGCCAATGTCACCCATCAGAATCCACAAAGGGCAACAAGTACTAAGTTGCTATAGGTTGCAAGGGAAGACAAGTTGTACCCAATATGTTGCCCACCAAAATCTACTGGGTGGCAGCAACACTAAGTAACTATAAGTTGTAAAGGAAGACAAGTTGCACCCAATGTGTTGTCCAACAAAATCCACAAGGGTGCAGCAATACTAAGTAACTATAAGTTCTAAAAGGAAGACAAGTTGCACCCAATGTCATCCATCTGAATCCATCGACAACACCAGGATACTATAGGTTGGTGAGGGAAGACAAACTGTACCCAATATGTCACCCACTTGGACCCACTGTGAACCTACTGTGGATGTTGATAAACATCCACATCTGAGGCCTCTCTTGATTGAATACTAAAATGTAATGGATATGAGTAGCAGAGACAGCAATACAAACAGATTACACCTCATAATTGTTGAGGACCTTAAATTCTACAGTAGACTACTGTGCTGTTTTAGGTTTGGGTTCGAGTTTTAATTGTCTTTCAACTTTCAAGTCTTTAAGTCTTCATGTCTTATTTTTTATAATTTACTTCCAGGTATTTCCATTTCTTATTTTGTATACCATTTTTCTTTTACCTTTTTTTTAGGAATTTACAGTCAGCACCTTGACCAACAATACCATACCCAGGTTCTGAAATTACCTGGATCCAAAGTGTCACTAATGTACATTGTACATCGAACAAAAATTTTTTTTTTTTCTTCTTCTTTCCAAACACAATCATTGCAGTGTTCAATAAACAAAATTCAGAACCAAGAGCACTTCATTTTCATGACCATATGTAAGATAAACTGTGTTGTATCAATGTCTAAGGCAAACTGTCGTATTGTTACTTTCGCAACAAACTGGCAGCCTCGCATGTTACACTAGAAATCACATTTTCAATTTCTCTACAGATTAGAGGAAGATCATAAAAATTTAACATGAGAAGGACAGAAGGAAATGCAAGACCAAACTTTTAAACTAATGAACCTAAGAATCATAAAGAATCTAAAGAGAATTCTCTTTAAATTTAAATGATGCAAAACTGGCTTGTAACGACCATATTTAAATCTATCTGTTGAATTTTGATTAACAGTCTGCCTGCATTCTCATCTGGTTTTATTAAAGGTGCAATAAAATTCTGTGAGGAATAAAAGCAACATCAAACTAGTCGAAAAATGCTTACAAACTTTTTGTGCATTCTAATGTACTGAAGGCCAATGAACTTCACAACTTTAAAGCAAGTCAGGTACCTCTTTGGCGAAAAGCTGTATTAAAGTATTAAAAACTACATAGTTTTGTTCTCTTTCTTGAAATTTTAAAGTGCACATTTTTTTTTAGAAAGAGAACAAAATTGAATCAAGCATTGTGAACAACAAAGGATAGCATTTCTGTGAAGATTTCACTGCAGACAATAGATCCAAGTGATAACAATTTCAAGTTAATATGTCTACTGGGGGTTCCAATGAACCTATCAAGAAGGTCAAAGTCAAGCTCTGCTTAAATCCAGGTAACCTGCAAGTGATGCATCTTTAACGATTTTTCTTTTTAGATTTACTAAATACGGGTGAGCTACACAGATTGTGCCTAACTAAGTAAGTCAATGGATTTGACAAACCTAACATGGATAAGCTGTAAGGCAATGTCAACTTGTGGTTGAAGGTACATACATAAACACAAAAATAGACGCATCTTAAATTAGTTATGGTTTTTTTTTCTTTGGACAAACTTATTTGTCTAGGTTTAACTAAAAGGCAAGTTTAACTCAGGACTAAAAATATTAACTAAAATATTAGATTTGTCTGAGCTTACTTACACCAACTAAAGGTCTTAATGGACACAGCAGAGTGGTGCATGTAAATGAACGATTGTGATAGGTTTATTGACAGGTTCTAGGTCATTGTGGCGAGTATGGGTTATAATTAGGCAGAATTCATCAGGTAAACCCAACAGGGTATAGTGACACATTTAATTTGTGACAAGCCTTTTCACTGGGTAAAATAAAGATAGACTTTCAAATGGACCCAGGTCAAAGAAAAAAAAAAGCAAGTTAAAAGTACGATGATGATATTCAATAAAACAGCAGGAGTAAAATTAGGAATGAACAGATCAAAAGAAAGAAAAAACTAGGGCTTATTGAGGCTCACAGGAGTAGTTTTCATCGGTATCTAGTTTTCATCAATACCTAATACCTAGTATTGATGATGGGTTATGAAACGATTCGATTCTCACAAACTGTTCACTGCTTCCGTAGTGTTTGCCAATAATGTGACATTTGAAGAACATAATATAATTGGTTTTTTTTTTGTTTCTTTGAGATGTGCAAGTCAAAAAAGTAGGATAAAGAAGGCTTTTCGTGAAAAGCAGTCGTGGAAATGAGACGAAAAGCGAAAAAGTAGGATAAGTAGGAGTCACCTAAAAGTTTGGCAGACAGCTTGCACTTATGAGGGGTAATTCTCTCATATAAAACAAATGAAGATGAAATAACAGTTTCATCTCAATATAACTCGAAAACTGAGTGACTCTGATAAATCCATGAACTTAATACAAACACCATGAAGCTCTATTTACATGAAGACAAATAAAGTTGAAAGTTATGATTGTTCAAGCAGTCTAACAAACCTAGCCTCTGTTGAACTAATTTTAATAATCTAATACCTGTTATTTTTATAGTATCCATTTTTTTTTTTTTTTATAATTTACATTGGCGTCTGTGTCTCCTTGGAATCCATGGCCACATTGTCAAAGGCCACTGGCGCAACTTCTACCTCTTTCTTCGTGTGTAGCGGTTCGTAACCAGCATCGATTCTGTGCTCGTCCAGTGCAGGGCCCCATTCTCTGGCTGGGGTGGTAGCGGCTTTTAGTCTCTGGAGAGTGACAAAACAGTCGGCAATGCAAACATGTCAAGTGGTTGCATGCGGGGCCATTGGCAAATAAGATCACTGAGACAATTTCTGAGTATGCAAAAACCTTTTCCTTTTCTTATCTAGATGGAGTAACACCATCTTTGGTATGGCAAAGTATGAGTCGTCACAAGGTACTAATCACTTACCAATATTGACAGTCCTAATATAAACTATTCAAATATTAACAAGTAAGGTTTTTTTAAGTAAAGCGGTCTTATCATGTCAAACCTTGCATAAAGTTCACACTATTTTCTCCTAATTGCCTGATTCAATTGGAGTTACCTGCCATTTCCAAACTAATGCTTGAACTAAAGCCATCACAGAAGGAAGAATTTTTTCACACTCAGTGACATAAAAATACAATGCCAGTATTTCTGAGCCAATTTGTCAATTTCAGCGCAAAATTTTGAGAAAAGTGCTGTTATTAGCTACCCTGAAGAAGAAAATCACATGCAGTTACATGTTCACTTCAACAAAGACACAACTTGCATAGTGGAAGCGCTGTGCATATCAGTACATTAAACACAATGCCAGACCACATGCCTTTTTGTATTCAACACACAGCTCATGTGTATATCTCTTTCCTAGCTTTAGGATGACTTCTGCTACACAGTGTGTGGTCATCCAAAATCTGCTGCTGTAATGTTTACCAGGAAGGTTGAAACTTTCAGCGACAGTTGCCCTGTCATGCCATTTCCATTGTTTTGATATTATCGTCTCTGCTAAGCTGTATTTGTCATTTAGTTATTTACAGTACTTCGAACAATCATTCACGCTGTCAGCTTGGCAAACAGATACTTTCAGGGACAGGGTCAACTTAAATTTCAAGAGACTCCTAAAATAGTTCAACCACATGAAATAACTGAGAAAAAAAGATTACTATTGGATATTTCTTTCAACTTGGACCACACCATTGTGTAGTATGATGAGAAGGAATAAAGACAATGGTTAGTCTCATGAACGGAGTGCCTAAGAATTTGTAATGTGGCTGCTGCCCTCTAAGTTTGCCGTAAGTAGAGATCACTGCAAACCAACGAGATGGGGTTGTCAGTAACAGTTGACTCAAGCACACGCAAGCATCCTACATGAAGTACATGAAGATACACAGAGCATGCAGTAACAAGTGATACATTAAGATGCCCATGAAGTTACAAGATGATAAGTTGTCTTCGGAGTTCGTTTAAATGACGTGAAGAAAACTTTGTAGGAAATTTGAGATGCAGTGTGTTGCACTGTGTCTGACTACCCTGCTCTGGTCAGTTCCCAACTTCCCATCATGCTTCACTGTCCTGCAACAGTGTTTACATCACTCAGTAATTACAGTATGGTACACTGACAGGGTACACCAGACAGTAACGTAAATGAAAGCACTGCGTTGCATCGAGCTGTGTACACCAAACAGTAAAATAAAAGCACTGCTCTGACCCTATCCTATGTAAGCTTTTACACTGAATTAACTCGTGGAGATTTATGTGAGAGCCAGCAAGTTGTTGCTAATGGAGAGGATTAATCGTATGCCATAGAAATCAGGTTAAATGTACTGACATTATATCCTTAAATTTAAATTTAATGGGGCTTCAACACCATCATCCTTATCACTTTATCTTCCAAAGACTGTCCCATTAACTACCGAGTTGGTCAAAGTCCAACAAAACTATCAGCTCAGGGGTGTTTTGGGGTTAGATGAGGAATTTTCCTAATCTCTAACCAAGCAGTAGTGACAGTATCGGTTAGCACTGATAAGCGACACACCGAGCACAGGAAAAGACAAATAAGAAAGAAACCAAAAAAAAATACCGATAAAATTTAACTAAGGGTGATAAACAGAGATGATAAAAAATAGCAACACTGCTGGAGTCACACCAGTAGACCCTATAGCACTGATTAGCAAGATCCACTAGATAAAGATCCTGGTAATGGAAAATACAATGGAAACCACATAACAGATAAACTGAATTCATCGACATGACACACAAAGATCCATTATGTCACCAATGATGTCATAAAGATCACAAAGGAAAAAAGTGAGTCTGTCAATAAGGAGGAACCTACCCTGTGTAACATGGCAAGCATCTGACATCTGCAAACCCTAGACATTTCCGGCTTCCATGATTTTTCAGAGGTTGATAGACAATGACTCCACTGGTCTTTGATTTCAACCAAAGACAACTGAAGTTTACCTAAAATTGCATGCATAAATGTCTCCATCTACCGAACATGATGACTGTTCCAGCTTTCCACTGTGAGACTTCGTGTTTACATCCCACCTCACGACTAGTTCAATCCCAATCGACAATTCACCTCTACCAGCATCAGTTAAAACAAAAGGAAGTTTCAACAGATATGCCTTCCTACCTATGCCCCATTATCAATGGTAACAGTCATCAAAAACACCTTTAATTCCACAGAATTTCAGAAATGCAAATAAAAGACCAAATTGACCTTTTTTTCCTTGTTAAAAGGTATTTTTAATGCAAATGCCCATTGGTATACACGCAAAACCACGAGATCTGCCCCTGAGATCTACTGGCTGTTCGATATAATCTTGTTATCACACACACATACACAGGTACGTTAATGACCGACTGGCCACACACTGAACACATTGGCTACAACTGAAAAAAAAGGAATAAATCGACAAAGATAAACCAAGATTACATACCTCCATGAATGTGCCTTCTTGAAGACAGACCAAATTGTACGTAGCGTACACGATGACACAAAGGACGGAAGTAAACACCAAGAACCAACCAATGACCTGGGCCCAAGGAGGATAGATGTAGTCACCAAAACTAGGAGGAGTGTAATCGATAAACGTCGCCAAGAGAACACACTAGGAGAGAAGGATTAAAAGTTTGTCAACAAAACTGCTTACAATGTCATCTGTGTAAAACAGCTGCATCAAACCATGTCTGGTTCGTTCATACGGCACCAGAGGCATATTTAATGCTTCCTTCTCTTCTCAAGTCAGTTCCTGAACTTCTGACCACTAAGGGTGACTAGATATGGTGGACAGTTTTAGACAAGAGAGATAACTTACGTATGAAACAGTCGCTACTGTTGACTCTACTTTCATTTGTGGATGCATCAAACTCTGAAGTAGTGAGAGGTAGTACTCCTTTGATATGTAAGCGAGCAAAATCAAAAACTGATAAAAAAGGAACGGGCAAATTTTACAGAGCATAATAATTTCATGTTCTCCTACACTGTTCAGTCTGGGCTATGCATGATTCATGGGGTAAGTGAAAAAGTGTAGCAAACACCACACATGATTCGACCAAACAATATTCAGCTTTATCAGTGGATATGTTTTTAACTTTATCTTAACCAAACTGTGACACAACCTTCCATGGGAAAAAAGTTTGCGGTATAATAATTTGTGTTCAAATTCTTAACCTTATCTCCTTATGTAAGCTTTCTGTGTATAATTAAGTAAAAATATTATCAAACACTGATAAAAAGGAATGGGCAAATTTTGCAGAGAATAATAATTTCATGTACTCCTACATTGTCCTATCTTGGCTATGCATGGTTCACTGGGTAAGTGAAGAAGGGTAACAGACACCACACATGATTCGATCAAAGAATATTCACTTATCAGTGGATGTGTTTTTAACTGCTATCTCAACCAACTGTGACACAACCTTCCAAGCGAAAAAAACCTTTGCGGTATAATAATTTGTGTTCAAATTCTTAACCTTATATCCTGATGTAAGCTCTCTGTGTATAATTAAGTAAAAATTAGACTTGAATGAAAGATTTTACGGTCTATGCCATGGGTGGGCAACCTACAGTCCGCCTGCCGCATGCAGCCCGCCATTGATTTATGTGCGGCCAGCGAGACGTATCCAGCAAATGGAAAAAATGTATTTATTTCACACAACGAGCGAGCTATCTCTGAGATCGCAATTTGCAGAGTAGGCCGCGTACAGGTAATTGTTAATGAAGTGCAGCCCGCCAAATTTTTCATTCCTCGTTTCAGGCCCCTCAAATCAAAAAGGTTGCCCATCCTGTCAAGTCATGATTTTTTTTTTACTCTGATCATTTTCCACACTTCACAGCAGAGTCCATGGATTCCAAACACTGACACCGGTAACAAGCCAGGCAGGGATTTTTTTGTTAAGTTTTCACAATGGAACCAACCTAAACTAGCAGATCTCATTTCATATCGTTTGACAGTAAACATTAATTAATCGGTTTTGAAGACAATGTTCACGCGAACACATCCCTGTCTCACGATATTGTTGACAAAACTTACTCAAAACAATGCAACATATCAAACCGGTCTTGAACAGGCTCATTGAGTCGTTTCGTACAATTCACTACATTTTTCTAAAACTGTCAAGCTTCCTTAACATATTTATGACAAAATGGTAAAACTAGGAGGATCTCAATGTTTCACATACAAAGGAACATAAATGAGTAATTAATGATTCAGTTTGTTTTTTGGAAAATTTGTGACCAGACACTTTTCAACTAGCACTTCAACAATAGCTAGTACATGTAAGGGTGAAAAATTCAGTTTTCATAACTTTCGGATGTGAAACTTGAATAATTATGCTAATTATAATTATTGTCATGCGTTTATACCCTTCAAACTCATCACAAACTTACTGATATCAACTCAATGAGAACCTGTGAAATGATCCAACAAATTACACACTACAAACAACAAACTCAGAATTGGAAAGATTTCAGTTTGATGTACTCACTATTAGTAAACCAGGAGTGAGGCCTAACCAACAAATGACCCAGTAGATCCCAGGATAATAGCGTAACATGCTATATATATCTTTCCTGAAATTTGAATAACCTGCAGAAAAAAATAACTTTCAAAATTTAAAACTCTGGTATCATGAAATACTTGAAAGATGAACATTAACGGGCTGTCCCACAAGGAGAGAAATGTACAAAACAAAGACTGCACAAATATCATCAAATATTGTGTAGTGGTAGCTCTGTTATAGTAAACCAAGCTAGAATGTTGACATATTGACCAAGCTGATACCGAGGAAAATATTATGAGCCACTAAACGCTTAAAGCATCCATTCAATCTACACAAAGTGAGAAATTTGTCAAAGAAAATACCAAAGAAAGCATGTTGGTATCTTGTTACAGTAGAGGGATATTCCATTTACGATTCAAGAGGCTCCTAAATTAAGGAGCGTATATTTTCACGGCAGGCACTTCAAAACCCACACCAATCAATATTAATATCTTGTTCGTAACAGGAGATATTGCTGTTTGAAGAAAAGGTAACTCTGGATGTAATTTCCTGGTGCCTTGAGATTACAAAGTGTAATTCCATGGCAATTAATGCAATAAGTCTTTGTTGTCTTTCAAAATTGAAGCACTTCATCTTGAGGTTTTGACACAAGTGAAAAATTTTAAATTGAGATAATCGTATGTTGACCATGAAAAGATGTGGAAATAAAAGTCACATCTCCTGTACTGTCATAATGTCAAACTTCAGAGATATTTCCATACTGCAATGTATCACTCTGAGAAAAACTTTACACAAAAATCCGTAACATCCGAACGACACATGCTACTGAGCTACATGGTTTTCACCGATGAAAAAGAAAAAAAATTCCCTGATTTTAATGAATTTCAAACCTTTTTCAGTGGGGGAATTCCTTTAATCAGGACTTACCATAGACGTAAGAGATGACCAAAATCTCTAAAAGACCCATTATCATTGGCGAATAACCGGCTGGATACCAATCTAATAACGTCTGCAAGTAGATACCTCCCTGTACAGAAAAAAACAAGTAAATATTTTGTATCAAAGTCAGTTTTTAGATCTCGATGAAAACTTACGAAAAGGATACCCTTTATGTTAATGGCAAGATCAGACACATCAATTGATGTTGTGAGCATTTCCTCTTACAAAACGAACTAAATATATTTGCCCACATACCAGCACTTTCATCACAGTAAAAGTCTGCGAATTTATCTTTGCAAACATCAAGGTGGAAAACTTTCCAAGATTTCGATTTTGCTCAGTTGACCTGACCTCAGATGACCATTTAACCTTCTCAAGCAGTAACATGGTCCCTACAGATATACATGCAATTTAAAGCGGACCAAGCATTAAATTAACCTTGCCATGAGTTTTCTTTATCGAATTTTGAAGCTTCTGTGACAAGAAATCAAAAGGTTCAACATATTCATTAATGGTTATCATTGCATGAAGGGTGTAAAGTGCTACCATGTTGTAAAGTTTTATGACCAAAGGCAACACAAAATGCATGCACGCACACACACACACACACTGACATACATCAACAATCGCCCAATTATTTACAAAAATTGGACACCATGCATTACAATCGAATCATGAAACTGTAATTTGTATTAAAATATTTTTTTAAATTTAAACTAAATATAGGGATCATTCTCCTTATGTGTTCCTCTAAACACTTTCAGGATGAAGCATTTCACTTGATGCACACAAATTATGGCGGTCATCAGGGACTAGATGAAATTACCTGGAAACAAAGCGGAAGACCAGCGATAGATAATAAGATGCAAGTACCAAGAATAACCCAAAATCGATATTTGGATATTTCTGGGTAGAACTTCTTGATTTCATCGACACCAGCTGTTATAACGGTCTCCAGGGTTACAAACTGAAGTGGAATGGAATGTATACAGTTGATGTCAATTAAAACAGTTTGGGCAGCTTTCCATGAGTCTGTCAAGTGTGTGTACATACACAGTTTCATCAGTGTTGACATAAACATCCCACCTTCGAGCACGAAATCCTCTTGATGTGCCACAAACTGATAATCAATGACAATATTACTCATACTCAGGAAAGTGAGGAATTCTAAAATGTGCATATAAGGGACATGAATGAATCCAATAATCTCAAGTTGTTAGTGCTTAGCAAATTATGAAGCAAAAGAAACATAACAAACAACTTCACTCATAGAGAAACCTACATCAAGGGAAGAAATAACTGGGTTCCCATCACAACTTGCGACCCATGAAAGCCCAGCTGTGGTTCAAAATCAAAGCCACAGCGTTGCTTACGGTAGATATTTTAATGAGTTCAGGTTTCAACTTATCCCCACCGCAACATTTGTAACATCTGGTACTCAAAATGGGTTGACAGCTACGCAGTTCAATCACTGATTTGCAAAATCTGCTACTCAATTTGTTCATCCTAGTTTTGCCCCTGGTACATATTTGGTAACATCTGCTACCTACTGAGAGCTATATACATTTATTACCATGACAACTGACTACCGGATGCCCACCAGCTGTACATAAAAAAAGCTAAATACTGACATACATCATCATGTGAAAAACTATATTAACAGGTAACATACTGACAAATAAGAACAAATCAACAATTACAAGTACTGTACTAGAAGTTGCACACTACATAATGTGAAGCATGAGCACCCAAATAGATTATGTAACACTAACCACAATATCAGACCAACAGCTACACTACGGACATGCTAAATGCTATCACACATCTTTCAGGCTAGAAGAACTGATTAGCTACACACCAACCAAAGCTACATAATGACAGCTACAAAGAAATAGCTACATACAATACCAGCTACGCATGACAGTTATGTAATGACTCCACGATCACAAACTGAATTGCAGGTCGCTTACGCAACAACCAGACAGACGAATACGACTCTCAATTTGAGGAACACTTTCTTAATACAATAAACAGATTAATACAATAAACAGATTGGAGAACCTTTGCTACTTATGATACAACATTAAAGCTCACCTGGCTATCTAGACCGAGTGTAAGCAACATGAAGAAAAAGATGAAAGCCCACAGTTGTGGCAGCGGTAGCCGTGACAACGCTTCCGGATAAGCGACGAAGGTTAGTCCAGGGCCTAGAGCAGGAGATCAAAAGACACCGTTTATGTCAACTTGGGTCTAACAGTCTTTAAAGACACATTTCGACTTTCAAAAGAATCAGGCAAATCTAAACGATTTATTGGCTGATAGGAAAACCGACACGGGTGTGAAGAGTCACATGAAAAGCTACTCGAAGAGTACTGTCAAACATATTGTCAAGCAGAACGATCATTTTCACAGGTAGTTACATGAAATGAAACAAATTTCATCTCTGGGATGCAAGGCATTCACTTCAGATAATTTGAAGAGTGACAGTGTCACAACAGATTCCAAAAAAAGAATGCTGTTAAGTCTCCATCAAGTCACAGGGAGTAGTTTAGCTGGTATTGCACAGCATTTTGACAAACCAATGTTGGTCACACTGTCACGAAAACACAACCACGTGTGGTAGACGCCATTTACTTGTAAAATCGAGGGTTTTTCAAAGAAACTACTTTCAGAGAAAAACTCAGAAGACTTCAAAACTGCTTTGTGAAAGTACTTTTTTTTTTGTGATACTGCGTTGTGAAAGTGCAAAAAGGCCAAATCATTCCCCGGGTTTATCGTTGTTGCCAAGAAATAGAAGAAAGCATCTGCAGTAACATCCATGGATCCGAAATAGTATTTGTCTTCTAATTTTGACATTTTGGAATAATTTTCAAAGAGAAATGAATGGTCGGGGGGAGGGATAATAAATAAGAGCAGAGTGTAAATATAAAGTACAGAGAATTTGGCACATACCTGCCTGTACGACATCCTCTATGGGGACTCCAGAATCTTCAGACATGAAGCCAAGAACAGAGAATACGACAAATCCAGCCAGGATAGATGTGAACACACCGAAGACGACTAGCAGTAGACAATCTCTGTTACAGAGAGAAACACAATAAAATAATTGAAGTTCCAAATATGAGAAAAAAAGACATGCATGAAAATGAACAAGTATACAGACTAAGGGAAACAAATAACCATAGCAATACAGTGAAAGATGACATGCAAACATTAATGCATGACAACATAGATAGACACAGTGAAGAAAACAACAACAACTCCTGCAAAAGGACTATTGTACTCTCGTTTACGAACTGATTCACACCAAATCTCAAACTGTTTCATTTCAAGGTCATTCAGGAATTTAAAAAATATGTGGACTGCATAAAAAGATGAGACCTTCAAAGTCTTTTCGATAAAACTTGCAACAAGTGAAAAAGACAAAATATTTAAACAATGCGTGCTCTACCTCAAACATGATGTAGACTGCCTTATTATTGGGTAAAAGTGATGTGTGCCACAAAGTAGGGTTTCAAGCTAAATAAAATGACAGGTCTCATATAGTGCTTAATCCACACGGATCGTATGCTCAATGCGCTGACGTATTCTGTTGTCCACGTAATCACATTCAGAAACCTCTTCCTTGGTCCCCGGGGTCTATGACATCATGGCTGCTAGTTAGGTAGTCACTGATGAGCCAACCATCCACATCAATATTACCCCTGGTCCATTCTCTGAAATGCGGAGTACCAATCCGGAGGGCAACGGGTCCCATCCCGTGAGTTTTTTGGTATGACTCGGCCAAACTCATGACCTCTCATTTGAAAGCGGGTGCCCCTACCAACTGAGCTTATACAGCCCGAGAAGCTATGGCGATACCAGTACTTCAATACTACATGCTTTGATTGGGGTGGACCAAGAGGCAATAAAAGGAACTTACGACCAGTAGTCACGACATCACCAGTGAAGTCTACAAGGTTTGTGACTACCAATAGAGAACCTTAAACCTAACCACATTCACAACAACTTTTGAGTCTGTTTCATCTTGATGGAAGATCACAGGTCTTTTAGGAGAGCAAATCCCAAAGAAATTGGTCTTACCTGATGCAGTTATTTCTGTAATGATTATAACTTGCAAGAGTATGGACAGCGCCCCATCCAGCACCAAATGAGAAAATGACTTGATTGGCGGCAGCAGTCCACAGCTGAGGAAAGGTACCATGAGGAGAAGTCAGCAACTGAACTCTACACAGAGTGAGTTATATGTAGCAACAGCATAAACAATGAATATTCTGACATCTACCCCTAGAATTAATTGATGATTGTTTTGATTAACTTGAGACCTAGAATTTAATATGGATTCATCTACCTGAAGACTTAGCACGATCTGCTGCAAGTTCACATATCTGGAGAATCAGCATGATTTGCAGTAGGTTTCATCTACCCGAAGATGGGTTTCATCTACCTGGAAAACTAGCATGAACTGTTGTGGGCGAGTTTCCATCTACCTGGAGACCTTTTGCACGAATTGTTGCATGTGTTTATCTACCTGAAGACCTTTCATAAGATTTGAAGAGGGTTTCTTCTACATGACCACCACGCAAAAGCATGAATTGTTACAAGTTTCATCTACCTGAAGACCAAACATTTGCAACAGTTCCTCTAACTGATGACCCAACATGAATTGCTGTCAGTTTCATCTACCTGAGAACCTAGCATGATTTACAGGAGGTTTCATCAACCTGAAGACTTAGCATTACTCAAGTACTGCAGGTTTCATCGACTTGAAGACCTTGGGTGATTTGTTGTGGGTTTCATCTACCTGAACATCTGTTGTGATTTTCTGTGGGTTTAAGTCTAACAACCAAGTCATGAAACTTTGTGGGGTATGTACCTGAAGATTTAGTCATAAAATTTGTCGCAGGTATCTGGGTTATGACAGACATCATTTCCTTGAAACAATTTCAGGGCTGACGTAATGTTCAGGTTCACTATTTGCACAAGTGCCGTAAACAACAACAAAAAAAGAAAAAAAAGAAAGATGACTCAAAAACAAGCTGTTACACAAACCTACCTGAGCACTTGCCATCAACTCAAACTTTGGTTGGATAAAATAAAGGATTCCCTGTTTGGCGCCATCTAATGTAGCTCCTCTGATCAACAGTATAATCAGTACCACAAAGGGAAATGTAGCAGTGAAGTAAACAACCTGTAAATGTGAAGAAATACATAACAACAAACATTGAGATAACAAAGAAAGAAAACAACATTTTCACATTTTGGCAAAGTAAAGCAAACATCAACTTCAAGCGATGAGATCTCCCTCAGATATGAGACGGAGTTCCACTCAAGTCATTTGTACAGCATTTTAATGTTCTTTCATGTTGTTGTTATTTTATCCATAACAAATATGTCATCACATGGCATGTGCACGGTTTCAATCATTTCAAGTTTTTTGAAAATTTAGAGAGTGGACAGTGTGGTCCTTTGTTCTAAACCAAGCAAGGATATTTTTCTGGTTCGTCAGCATATTCATCTATACAATGTGAACTTGGTGGGAAAGAAAACTGTTATCATCCCATTGATGTTCTTGTCATTCATCTTTTCATATGCTTCCATTGTTCAACCACCTTCTACAATAGCACACGAGTCAAAGATTCTGGGGTGGATGGGAAGGGGGGGTGGGGTTAGAAGAAAGAGGCAGAGGAAGGGGTTACCAGTCATAAGATCTAAGCAAAAAGATCACTGTTTTCCAATTTGGCAGCTTCAGTTTTATTGGTAAGGTTGTTCACATTTGACTACAGTACTTTACTAAGGGTAACTTTTTTAACAATGGATAAAAATCAGACACTGTTCAAACTTCACAGAGCTACTGAGAGTGCAATGATAGAGGACAAATTCTGCTACTTCTTTTTTTTTGTTATGATTTTTCTGTTCATCAACATTTGGTGTGCATTTGGCATCATGAACTACACCCTAGGGTTTGCAGGGTAGTTCAGGTCCAGAGGTTTTATTTACTGATTTTTCATTTAATGTTTGTCTGGCTTTTGACCTCATTAAAATCAAGTCAGTCAGTCAATATCTTCCATACACTTTTTTGTTTACTCGGTTAACTCGAGGAGACTACCTACAGTAGTCAAAAAAGGATAAACATTATGGAGTGTACGTAGTTTAGTTTCTCCCATACACAAATTTGCTGGTGTGGAATGATTATTCATGTCAAATACTTATCATCAGTGCTCTAGACTTCACTACCTTATTGTGCCGATTAACGTTCCTTTACTAACCATGGATGCCCTATGCCACAAAAGCTTTCTGTGTCGATTATTATTACTTTACCAATCATCAGTGCTGAGGAATTAAAATTACAGCTGTCAGGCATTCTTGCCAGTCAGAATATCTTTCCTACAGATGGTACACAGTTATACAAATGTTCACCGATTCAAACTAAAGATATCGACCAGTAAAGATGAAAGGACGGACTCGTGTGAGCTACAACGATGTTTTGACAGCATTGTTGCAGCTTCACCTCATTGTTTCGAAAAGCCGCCCGAAATTTTTCCACGGAATTTTCCATCACCCGAGCTCCCACGTTTGCCGACCCAACACACGGTGGAAATTTCCGTTGCTATGAAAGGCAAAGTGCAGTAAATGACAACAAACACAAGCAAGAGCGAGTTATCAGATGTGTGCTATGTACACAGTGCAGTGATCTCTAACTGCGGTCTTAAGCTGATCTAGATAGTGAAGTTTATCTGTGGAATCCAAGATAGAAGTGTTTCCATTTACATGTTTGTCAATTATATACTACCTTTGAGCCTATCATTCCCCATGTCTCTTTGTCTCTTATCATCGGAGGCATCTATTCTATACCTGAGGACTCTCCAACTTATAACGAAGGAAGACTGAAATCCACCGGCCATTCGACCGTCCCTTAGACAAGACAATCACTGCATTTCGAGATGCTTCTACCAGGAAGTATTCCAGCATAACTTAGAATATTATCATACAACAACACTGCGTCACCTCTTCACAGCATTTAAGGGTCACTGTCTAATGTGTTCATTTTATTTGCTATGAATACGTCAAACATTTTGTTTGTTCTCAGACAAAAAAAAAGAAAAAGATAAGAACAATGACAACGCAAAGTTTAAACAGCCACTCTACACAGGAATGTGCTCACCATTCTCCCCCAATTTCTTGTCCCCCTTCTTAATTTCCTTTTTAAATTGCAGTGATATGTATAATTCGGCCATATACTGCAGTGTAGACGGGGCGTTGGATTAACTAATCGAACACTTGAAAATTGTCACTTTGCAGAAAAAATCATTGCCTTGCCAAGATCTGTTTCCTGGAAGTCACCACAGTACCCTCTCACCGAAGGAAAATGGTTGTTACGTAAAAGTGACGACTGGTCGATGTAACATTTAGACATCCTGTGGTTCCAAAGCCAAAGGAACCAATGGACTCATTCTCACCATCAAACACAAAACAACACAGGGTAATTGATGGAAATTGTGACTCATTGCTTACCTTTCCAGAAGTTTTTATTCCCTTGACGATGCAGAGATAGACAATGAGCCAGGCGGCCATGAAACAGCCAAATATCTCCCAGCGAATGCTACCCATGTCATGCAGTCCATCGGTGATATCCAAGACATGGTATCTGAAGAAATGAATCAAAACAGTCTGTCTATGAGTACATGAGTATACGAAATCAGGAATGCACTAGATCTTAATTTTCAGATACAGGGCCCGGAACTGGACTTGGCCGGATCATGAGTGAAATCTGGCAGGACCAGAGTTTTACAATGCTTTCATAAAATTACTGTAGAATTGTACAGGGTTTTCATCTTCCAAACTGCAACATATATATAGTACATGCTACAACTATGTCTCAATTACTGTACAACAGACTTTCAATTCACCACTAACTTTAAACAGTTGACTGATCACAGCACTACAGTTGTGTGCTATGAATCATGTTACAGTGTCTCTATTCTGAGTGCCATTACATGGAATCATGTCATTTGACCCACCCAGATAATTTCCAACTCGAGCAACTTCGGTCTGACGGTCTCGCTTTTTTTCTGGTTCCCCCGTTTCCATTACCATTTGTTATATTCTGATGTACAATTTTTGCTAACTTGTAATATAATACGTTCATCATTTTATACTATCATATGTGTTGTTAGAGGAGAAGGGAAGTCAGGACTTTTAGCATGTGAAATTAGAGACTAACATTTTGGTGAACACCATCACCAAATTTCATGGTGTTTACTTTCCAAGATATTGCAACTTGAATGTTCATAAAAAAATTAATCAGGAAGCTGCCATTTGAGATTGTGATGACATCACCGGATCACATGTGATTGAAAAGCTTTTGTTTTTCTTTTATTTCATTGTCAATATATTTTCAATACTTTTGCATAGATCCAGAGTTAATACTGATTTGATTATTGCAGGACACACCTCAGTAATTCAACACAAAAATGTGCACAAGTGTGTGTGGATTTATAGAAATTATTGGTAAAGATTACAAAAAAAGGCATTAAAATTCCTGCTACCAGAGGTTATGTGACATCACTATTCGACTTACGTACTCAACTTAACAAAAATGGCAGCACCCGTCTCTGAATTTTAATAGGATTTTCGTGAGATTCTAGTCATGTTGTAAAGACCATTTGCTATTTAGTGTACAGTAAATTGTATCTGAATGTCACAAACTCACTTCCAGTATTCTTCTGAAGCCCAGACTTTACCTCCTAATCCTTCTGCTTCTGTCGTGTTTGCGGCGAGGGTGGGAGTTGCTCCCGTGGTGTCCGACTTCTGGTCTGTATAGCAGTTTTCAGTGTTCCAGTCATGGTCACATCCGGCCCACGGCAGCGGATTTTTGCACGATGCTATCATGTAGTATATCGTATACGCGATGATGATGTTGTAATACAAACAAAAGTACGTCGAGAGGAGTACCATTCCGTACCCAATCCCTGTAGGTGAGAGACCATGCTAACTGTCTATTATATTGCTCACAGTTATTCGCCAAAACAAAAGGCAAATACCCTCTGTTTTTCACACAAAACCAAACCCCTAACCCTACCCAACCCCTAACCATACCCATACCCTAATAATGATCCCTGATTGGCTAAAATCTTGTTCGTACCAGTAATTTGTTTTATTTGCATGAATTTGTTCAGGCAAAAAGCCAGAACCTTATCAAATGCTTTCCAAATCAGATGACATTGACCAGTGCTTAAATTCTTGCGTTTGGCTGGTAAACCTATGAAGGTGCTTTTATTGATCAGTGTGTTGCAAAATTTATCAGAAAGAATGCTTTGATTCTTGTCTTTAGGTGGTTTTGGCAGATTTTATCAGTCTTTTTTGTTTAAAGAGTCCAAAACAGCCATCATAAAAAATTAATACCAACAACTTTCATTTTCACTCATTTTGGTATGGTTCCACTGGTATGGTAGGGTATTGAGGTAGGAGCGTACACCAGGAAAAAAATGAGTGGAGACAAAAAAATGCACCACAAGCTATAAACAATATCATTTAAGTTATTGAAAATCTGTGAGTTCTTTTTTTTTCTGTGGTTTTTTTTTATCTTGATGCTGAAACCTGATGTGACTGACACATTCCTGCCAGAGACATGACAATACTACACTGAATGGAAAAATCAAGAACTGCTCAGCTTTACAAGTTCTATTCTCACAAGTGTTGCACAAATGATGTAGATCAGGGGTGGGCAAGTTAAGGCTCGTGGGCCACCAGTGAGATGGCTCAAGGATAAGGGAAAAAAAACTTCAGTGCCAGACATCTCACTGAATGCTACTAGGTGGGCTATATTTCTCCATTACTTTTTCCATCATTACTTATCAACAATAATGCATTGTGACTAAGTTTTTGGGAATTAAGTTTTATATCACTTGAAAGTCCCCAGAATTAAAGGTTTGAACTCAGCAGCAGGTCGTTGGTCAAGTGCGGCCCGGACAATTTTCATTAATCATATCTGGTCCATTCAATGAAAAAGGTTGTCCACCCCTGATGTAAATTGTGGGAAATGACGAGAATAAACCATTAATCATACACTGATTGTTAGTTTATTCATTATTACAACCGTTGACACTCTTTCATTCTTTTCACAGATGTCAATTTTTTTATTGCCATTCTCCCAGTGAGTTTTCTGCTAAATAATTTTACATCTTTAATATCTAAAAGTTAAATGTACCTAACAGATGACAGGCTCAAACTTTGACGTCAATCTGCAAACACTCTCAGATCAATTCACTCAAGTTTCGACTTACCTTTGAAAAGAGGACTGACAGTCCAGGCGCTGATGGCTCCGGTGCTGGTGAACTGACCAAAAACCATCTCCAAGACCATAATAGGGAGGGCAGCCACCACCAACAGGAGACAGTACACCAATAAAAAGGCACCTTGAAAAACAAAATGCAGGTTAAGGTCAACAGATTCTCATAACATGCAAAGAAGTTTAAACAAAAGCTAAATATTGTCTTCTAGCTACTGCACAACAACACATCAAATTACTAATAAATTTATTCTGCAGTGAATTGCGTTAAAAAATCTGTTGCATTCAAAACTTTGCAGTTATGCACAAAAGTAAATCACCTCCAGAGAGATGTGAAAATTACGAATAAATTTATTCTGCAGTGAATTGCATTAAAAAATCCATTGCATTCAAAACTTTGCAGTAATGTACAAAAGTAAATCACCTCCAGAGAGATGTGAAACTGCTACAATTTACTGTATCTGAGCTCGTTAAAGTACAGCGCCCCCTTTTGGTTAATGGGGTAATCTGTTGTATATTTGCATAAAGAAGCTCAACCACAGGAGTAGGCTCTGAACCATCTGCCTAAGTTTTTTTTCCCTTGGACTAGCGGCAGATTGGTTTTGCAACTGGTTCAGAATCAGGGTTAGGGTCATGTTAAGGGCTACGGTATCAAGGCCCAGGGTTATTTAGCTTGTTCTTTCATTTCTATTCAATCAGAATTACAAAAAAAGTAAAAAGATCGCATCATTTAGGAATTAGGGGGTGTGGCACATTTCCAAGAGGCTGATTCGTCCATTGGCATGATTTATCCTCCTCCGTCCTGGGAAGAACATTCTGCAAACCTATTTTGACATCTGTAGCATTTGACATTATGGTCACTTGTTCTAGATCAAACTTACACACCATTTTTACAATGTTTGACACCAAAAGTGTAATCTCAACTTCACAAACAAAGCGATTATAATTGCAGTCTTTCTGTTCTCAAGATCCCACCTTTTCTCTCCCAAAAAGTCAGCGGGCGATATTCCTCATCTGTTGCAGTTTTTATGAGGAGTGTCAAATCTTTTCATTTTGTAGATTATCTGTGTCTATAGATTCTCACTCATCCTAGATGCTTTGCAAATAAGTTGGAAGAGACGCTACCAATTTTTTACCTGCTCGGCCATAGATGGTGGATAAGTTCAGAAGTTGTTGCAAAGTTTAGAGCTCAGACCTGAATGTTGAGTACCATGTCATTGCCATGAGAACAGGTACAGTACAGGGGCTGGGTTCAGTGTTGTGAGTACAGTGCTTCTTTTTCATTAGTACATGCACAAAATTTTGCATTAGACCCTACATGAAGAGCTTTCAAAATCTCTTAAGAGTACGAGCATAAATTTATTCTCACGAGTACGTCTCAGTACCGGTAGGGGCAATTGTACAAACCAGTGAGTACCAGTACGTACTGTAGGGTACTCACTACAAGTCTGGTTTACAGAAGATTTTACCTCCATTTAATCTATGCAGGCAAAAACAATTCATGCATCCTGTACATATTCCAAGTTACATTTTAACTGACTTGTCAAAATTCTCACAAAACCAACATCATAAATAAATAACTTGTACAAAAACAAGGAAAAAATCCAACTGAAACAGTTTTAAGTCAAAAGTTTCCTTATGTAGAGGATTGTACATGCACACTTTTAAAGGTTGAACAAACCTGAATGTCAATTTAGCTAAACTAGAGGAGATATTTTCAAAGATTTTGCTGTTAAAGGTGACTTTTCACTTATAACTCTGGTTAAAGCTCATACTGAGGCTGACTTTACAAAAATGTGCGGTCTGACATTGGGTATATAAAACGAAAAGACTTATCCTACTTGAGTAATTGTGAGATTTGTTTATTCACATCACTTTATCTTTTGTTTTATCACGTCACATGTATACTCACTCAATATGCTAAACAATGATGACAATAAATGAAAACATGTAGTTGTAAAGGCAGTGAAATAAGCATACAAAGAAGACTTTATAAGCTACAAGCACATGTAGATCTACTCACTGTACAAGTTCACCATACAAATGTGAGTGTCAAAAAAACAAAACGATACTTCAAGGAAGTTCAAGCTTGCGACACATTAGGTCATGTGGGTTGTATAGAGCACAGTATTAAGTGTCCTCTAAGTGGGGGGTACTCGTCCTCCAGAGGGGACCATGAATTTGCAATTACTATTCATATGCATGTGCCATGTAGCCAGTAACAAGCATGAAAAACAATCACATTGTGCTTCAATATAAAACAACTGAGCTTCAACAATACCTGAAGCAGGCCTACGCATATTTGTAACTTAAGACATTAAAACCGTGAAATTACAGCGACAAAATAAAATCTGGTATGAAACACTTTCCTCACTGTGATCATGGTATTTTGTCTTCTATTGGTGCCTGCTGCCATGTATATCCTATGACTGCAGCAACTAGCCATGAATTATATACCATTTCACATTAATCTTGACTTAAGATCCAACAAAGGAAATCCCCTATCGTCTAAACATTAAGCCAATTAGTTTCTCTGGGTCATGAACAGGACTCTATCATAATATGCATGACTCTTAAATTCTCTTTCAATTTATATCAACATCCGTCTCCCCCCCAGCAAAAACAATGAAATGTACTGTAGTTGATGTTGTCACAACACATCTGGCTGACAAAAAGCCAGTGCACGATTTCAGTACCCTTGGCATTGAAGCATTGAAACATGAAGTTTATTTCATGGAAATTTACGGCTGTTTCTAATCATGTGTACAGTACTGTATGTTACACAATAGCACGAACTTAATCAATAAATACGAATACAATTGACTCCACAGACTGAGTGACGGCAACTTTCAATGTTGAATCACATGAAACTAGTGTTGACCTGTATCAGGTATGACAATGACAACAGTTTATTTCCATTACATATACGTAAGAATACTTCACCAGAACGAAAAGAGTACCAGAAAGGGAGGAAAAGGAAGCAAAAACTTACAAGCGTTTTCCTCCAGATAAAATAAATTACATCTGATGAATAATATTACAACTTACGGTTTCAAGTGAGATAGAAAAGATAAATACAGGAGGTAATTCAGGTATCCAGGTACCCTACCAATGATGTCTGAAGCAAGTTCTAAAACTGCTACTGTACCAAGATCCAACTTTCCTTTGCCGTATACCGTGCGTGTGACAAAATAAGAACTTCATTGTCAGGCAGACACTTAAGATGCACAGTGTTACCTTTGACTTGAATTAAGCAAAATGACTTTACTGCCAACTCGAAATGAAGTTTACATTTTCAGGTGATCCGACCGGATTTTGGACCCTGGTGCAAATACTAGATAAAAGTACACTTTTATGAAAAATTCTGGACTAGTAACATCATAGCTTACCTCCTCCATTTTCATAGCAAAGATAAGGAAATCTCCAGACATTGCCCAGACCGATGGCATAACCCATACAAGACAATAGAAAGTCAAGTTGGCTTCCCCAGTTTCCTCTACCCTCAGAGGTGACACTCTCAACATCTTTCTCCTCTACTTCAAACTGTGTGTGGACCTCTACATCACCATTCGAAAGTTCCTTCTCTGCGATGGAGAAAAATACATCATTTAGAAGACAAACAGTCCAAAAATAGGTTTACTGAAAATACAGAGCAAATGTTTTTATAACAATTTATACATTCGACACATTTCTCAACAGGTTGGTTAAACTATATACTCTACCAAAGACAAGCTGGTTACTAATGATGCACAGGCTGATAGCTACAGATACTGGTAGACACGGGTACTAACAAACACATGTACTGTACAGGGTTGTTGCCAGCACACTTTTGGGTGCCAACTAATTATTTGAACTGGCAAATGTGCCTCACCGTACCCCATATGGAATGTACCACATTTTCAGCACTATTTTTTTTTTATCTCATCCTTCCCTTTTTTTAAAGTTTTTTTTCATATTCATCCATGATGAGTGCAATTGGTCGGGCATGATACTGCCTACATACAAGTGCATTAAAATTAATAGTGCTATGAAGAGGCCTGCAGTACTGTACCTTACTTCTTGTGTGTTATGATTTGGTGCATTTTGTAATTTGACGGATCCAACTTTAAGGATAAAAAAATTGAATGATCAAAAATTTGAAGGATCAAAAATTAGATTCACATGGTAGTGTAATTCATGATCAAAATGGTATCGAACTGTAAGCTGTAATTTTCATTACAACAGTAATTATTCTGAAGCTGGTAATTTTAGTGCCAGTCGTAAGTCAGTAATTTAGTAATGTGCCAGTCGGCAAGTGGAGGAGAGGGGAGTGCATGTCGAGGGTTAGCAGTTAGCTTGGTGGTGTCCATCTTGAAATCACTAGGTCCCCGGATCAAATCCCAGTGGAATCCACTTAGAAATTCTCCAGGGACTCAAAGCTACTTGTTCAGTAAAGCAGTTTACAGTGGTGCTGAGGGGGTTATTTGATGATCTCAATTGGAATTCCTGTTGTCCGATTCAGCTCTTGCCCATATCGGTCTCAGGTTGCTCCGTACAACTAATGGGCTGCTGAGCTGGGCAAGTTCTCCACCCCTCCCAGCCTTTGGGAAAGTGGCTAAAGACTGGGGGAAACACTCTCATCCATCGGATGGGGATGCTGAATGAGGGTCCCGGGAGCAGGTTTGGGTTTGTATGGGATTGTTGGTTTACCACTTCCTCGTTACCCTCTGAACACTGTTCAAAATGAGCAGGGGAAGTTTGACAGTGTTCATCCATGATCAACATGGAATAGGATCCCTTCATGAGTAGTCATACTTTCTCATCCTCAAATACTAAATTAAACTAACTAGGGCAGGTTAATGCATATTTGGGCCCTGCAATGCCTAACTCACTCTTACAGTGTATACTGTAGAGCTAAGTCCTGCTCACTCAGTACCATAGTGTACTGTAAGACTGAGAAAGCCTAAGGTTGATCTCCACTCACTGAGTTTGCAGTTGGGTTACTTTAACTTATCAAACAAGTCATTGTGGCGCTGCATCTAACTTCGTGCTAGATCTCTCACCGACAGAGAAACTTTTCTATGTAGGACACTGAGTGATCTTTCGATAGAACTTACAATAACATGTTAGATATAACATTCGATGCAATTTACCGCTCGACGCTTGATTTCGCGGAACAGGTTACAAGTTGTTGCTGCACAGATCTGGGAACGAAGTTTGGGCTTTTATTAGGACAAACTTAGGCCTATCAGTCTAGAACCTAGGAAACGTCCTACAGCATTGCTTACGCCGGATTCTTAAATTACACAGCACTTCATGGATCCACGCAAATGTATAAGAACTTACTCGGCAGAACAATCACGATATACCCGATTCCTGCCAGCAACCGCAGTTACTGTACTGTGCTGTAGTGTCTTAAAAATTAGAAATAATGTTATCAAGCCGTGTAGGCAGACTCAGTCCGCTGTGTGATGTCAGTTGCACTAGATATGGGGCCCTTGGTTTTGGACCCTGCGGTGGT
Organism: Stichopus chloronotus; assembly: GCA_021234535.1. Classification (NCBI taxonomy): domain Eukaryota; kingdom Metazoa; phylum Echinodermata; class Holothuroidea; order Aspidochirotida; family Stichopodidae; genus Stichopus; species Stichopus chloronotus. The sequence continues at coordinate 1,421,942 of CM037834.1, forward strand.
GCCAGATCCCGGAAATCGGTGTTGAGTGTAGAATACAGTGGCAGAGTATATACAGATACATGTAAAAGAAAGTTGCGCCCAAGATGTGTTCTACAAGTAAAAACTTTTATTACACAATCGACGGGCGCAATTTGCAGGTTTTACGATAAATATAAACTTATATATATTACAAATATGAAGTGAACCATTTTCCCCTTTTTTGGTCGCGGAAATCTTTTTCTTTCAATTTTTTCTTTCTTACTGGAAACTACGCAGCGCACAAAACGAGGGGAAATGGGGGGGGGGGGGGGGTTATGCTTTGAATATAACCTTTTACTACACAAGCAAACTGGGCATTTTTTCTCTCTTTTTGGCCAGGGATATCGTTTCTGGTTGGAAACTAAGCAGCGCGAAAAGCGAGGAAATATTTAGGGTTATGGCAGGGAAAATGTGAATTCCATCGGTGAATTACATAGTGGAAGCGCGCGCGCACAAAAAAAATAATAATAATACAAAATGAATTTTAAAAATGGTCTCTTTGTCCGAGACCTACCCCCCCCCCCCCACAGAAACCTATAGCATTGCAGTTTCGGATAAAAAAAAACCACACCTCTCTGAAGGCGAGGGTAGTACCCCCACCCCCATTCCACCGTGGCGCCTCCAGTGTTTGGACCAATCTGCAATTGCAGGGTCTTGGATTAAACGCACTTTGAGGTCCTATAGAGCGATAGGCCAAGACAAGACTGGCATCTTGTCATTTCATAAATAATTAGGAACCCTTTTCGCCAGAAAACCAGTCACAAAAAAAAAACAAAAAAAAAACCCATTCTGTTCGGGAATCCAGGAAGGTGCGGTAATTGCACCTCCCTGGGGAACTAAAAATTTTCTTTAAACATTTTTTAAACATATGTGCGCCCTCTCTCGAGCAGCTGCAGGGTGACCATTTAAATCCAGCCAATGGCGGACTCCACGTCAGGAGCGCCTTGAGAAATTTGTGCAAAACAAGCACACAAGTCTAGTCTTCCCTATTTTTAAAGTGAACACTGCATGCAGGGAGCTGTTACTTGTCTGAGTAGCAGCTCACTGATTGCCTTTTGGAAAATCGGTACGTCACAACAGACCAATTAGCCTTTACCGGTACTTAAGTATAGTTTCATTTCTTTTACAAATTCAATTGGCCTCAAAGTTCAAAGTAACATTACGATAGTTTGAGAGTTGTGAACTTTGCATTCATGAGCAACATTTAAGATCAATCTGCATTAAAAATCCAAAAATTTTCATTCTCTTTTTCAATGGTGTCGAATTTCCATGTTAATTATACGCACTTTAATTTCAAGGATAATAAAGGATTCTTTGCAGTAATTTTCATAGCATTTTGCATCCTCGAGGAACTTGACGGGAAAGCTTTCTTGACTTTAGAACAGTCTTTCTTCAAACATTAATATTTCGAATAATAAACAATATTTTTGAGTCGTTTTGCACTTCAGTACCTGCATTTGGAAAGAAAAACAAACTTATGAACATATGTTGTTGTCACTGGAATATATGAACATGTATTTTTAACGATGTACGGCGGCTGAATAATTCCATTAGGATTCTGAAACGAAAATTCATTTTCACGACTTTTTTTCTGAGTTTATTTCGTTTTTCTGACATTTATTTTAGTTTTCCTGACTTTGTTTCGTTCTCTTACTTTAATTTAATTTCAGGGTTTTTCCGAGATTTTTTATCTTTTCTTTCCGTTTTTTTTTTTCTTGTTTTTCGTTTTTTTTTTTTTCATTTTCTGACTTATTTTCCTCTCCAAGTTTTTTTTTTTTTATCGTTTTCCAGAATTCGTTTTCTTTTTTCTGAATCTTTTATACACAAAGTCACGACAATACAAGAAATGTGGCACGAAATCTGTTCGGTTAAACCTAAAACAACAACAACAACACTTGAACAACAACAGCAACAATATTTACAACAACCTGCCTACGTGTGTCGAGGGTATAATAACCTTAAAATATATTCGTTCACGTAACACCATTTTAAAGTGTTTGATTAATTAACCTGTTATTATGAATTAATTACCGTTAGCCTTATGAATTCAAACGCAATGACAAATAAAACATTGATGTCCCTATATAGTTTCCTGCATGCAAGACACACTAAATAAAAATAGCCACAAAATCAAAAGTAAATGACGGTAATAAAACAATGAAAAATCAAGGAACGAAAAAAAAACTCAGAAAAAAGAAAAAACCTTTGAAAAACGAAAAATTGAAAAAAAGGAACAAAAATTAAACTCAGAAAACAAAAACTTAAAATGTCAGAAAAACAAAATCAGAAAAACGGTGTAACTAACGTCAGAAAACGAACGAAAAAACAAATGTCCGGAAAACGAGATAAAGTTGGGAAACAAAATAAAAACTCGGAGAACGATTTCTTTTCTTTCTATTATTTAACCGCCGTGACTTTGGGCAAATTTCGCCTTCCATACTTAATGATAATACTTGAATCGACCAGCAGTTTCCTAGCACTCCGTAGTGTCTGTTCAAACGCCGGCTGTCTTGGGAGAGGTACATGGTATAGGAATGCTAGCCTGACAGATTGAGACCATATGTAACGCATTGCACTAGTTCAATGTATACATTAACGTAATTCAGTCTGTAGATAAATCGTCAAACAGGAAAGTTAACTTCCCTCGCCTTCCTTCAGTCGAACATGCCATTATTAACTACGCGGGGTCATATATCAGAACCATCTTTCCACACAATATGTGGCTCACAATTAGATAACATTCATGTTGTTTAAAGATTTCCGTGAGGCGCAAAGACGTGAACATGCCGTATACTGGCCAAGTTTTGGCTATAGAAGAAATCATACCAAGTGTTTTCTTAATTATAGCGTGCTGAATTGTGGGAAACCTGATGTTTTCTCGGTTTAAGAACTATTATGTTTTGTGTTTGTCCATCAGTGAGTTACCTCCTGCGTTTATTACGTACTTTCGAAAAATGCTGACATGTAGGCTTATTTGATTGCGAGATGCCGGAATCATATCTTAAATAGCAGGCGTATCTATACATGCTGCAGTTCAAAGCTTTTAACTTACTGATTGCCTACCGGACCTATTCTTTGGTCGTGATGCCCATGCATGTGACTGTGAATACGTTACCCACAAGCTAAGGCTTTGCTGGTATGGTATAAGCTCCTGTTATTCCGAACTTGACAAGGGAAAAATGATTGCTGATAAATTATAACCACAAGCACACTGGCAATTTCATTCTTGGCATTTTGTAATTGCTCTACGACAGGCCAAACGTAGACAAGTTACCGAGCTCAAGTTGTTACAACTGATGACGTTTATTATAGCTGGTCGTAAAATTGATAAAAACAACAACAATGACTTTCGGGTGTCGAGACAATACGAAACGGCAAAAGTTCGAGCTCCAAATACAAACTAGAATCATGGTCGCTACGGTGAATATGAATTGCAAATTTCCTTACAATGATGAAAACTTTTGACGGTTTGACAGAATTTCGAGACGCCATGTTTCTTTTTTTAATTGATAGCAATGAAGCAATATATCATGCTTCTGTAGACAGATCAGGGTTAAACAATAACGTAAGTCTAAAATGCGAGATATACATCTTTCATGTATTGTTAGGGACGGCAGCCTAAGAGGGCGGAAACTTAGGAGGCCACTATAGGCAGGCTTTCCCGTGTCTGGAAATTTTGAGATACGTAACCATTAAATGTGTGATTAAAGGGAAATAGGGCGTTAAGAATATACCAACATGGCATATAAAGAAAATAGCTTTAATCATTGTTAAACCATTCAGTCTCACCAGTAAAACATCCGCAAAAGCTTCATCTCCTCAGAGCATTATGCATGTGATGAGTAACGGAAGATGCATCATTTAAATTTTGAAAAGTTTGGGTGAACAAATTATTGTTCATCAACAAATAACTCATTTTTTTTATGTGTGAGAAACGTATTTCTTAAAAAGAAGGCCATTGTCCTTTCTTATTTTGAATAATCTATCTTCCCATGTCCACAACCTTTGGTTTTAAAAATATGGTGTTTCCTGCCATGTCAAACAAACGCCTCAGTTCCCTTTATATCTCGTCTGCCACGATCCGCCTTCCCTTTCTCTCCTTTTTATTTTCTTATTTATTTTGTCTTGCCAGTTGGGTATGGGTGCCGGTACACGCCATATAACTTTCTCTTCCAAGTTACTTCACACTCGGTAGGTATCACCTAACACTTAAAATACACGATACCAAATATTTTAGATTCAAGGAGAGAATACATTTTTTTCTTCAAAATTTCTTTTACACTTTCTTTTTTTTAAATTTTCCTTTACAGCGGCAGTTTTCATTCAATGGGAAAAGTCGATGACTTGTTACATGGTATTTTTCTTTCATTATTATTTTTGTTTCATCATTAATTTTTGTTTCATTATTCTATTTTAGTATTTTGCATTTTTGTACATATTGCTTATGTCTGTTCTGAAGTGAACAAAGTGAAGAGGAAAATGAAACTGGTTTACAGTAGAGCGAAAGTGACTTACAGTAGAGCGAAAAATAAACCATGGAACAATGTAGTATATATTTTTACAATATATATAAATAAATAAATATATCTATATATATATATATATATATATATATATAGGAGACACAAATGTGGTTTGTAGTTTAGGTCAAAGGTCACGTGGTCAAAGATTAACTCGACAATAGTGGCGTAGCCTGACGAAACAATCAAGTTACCAAGGTTCATAAATCCGATGATGAACTTCAAAACTTGACTAGAGTGCATCGGTCCTGTTCATTACGGATATTGTTTTCATGAGCTGACGGGCATCAAAAACAGGTATGTTTTCCAAACAAGGGTCACAGCTGTGTCGTCACGATTTCACTTGATACAGATTACTACGGAAAAGCAAACGAGAACTATTCTTCATACTCTACTTTTGTCCCAGGAATTTTTCTTTTGTTTCACCGATTCAGGTCCGAATATACATAGGCCCAAAAAAGAGCTTCTCAAGCTATTAAAAATGTTTTCACCGGCATTCAATTTGTCGAGGGGATTCGTGATTCCATTTTACTAACAATTTGCTGAGAGAACGAGTGACCTCAGCTTCCAAAAGCGGGCGGTCATATAGCACGACGTCCAGTTTTAATGTTGGTATATACCCTATAACGTTCCAACACACCTATGTTCCGACACACTTATATTCCGAGAGCAGCGGTTAAGTAAGACCTCCCCCCCCCCCCCCGCTCCCATGGACAAGGAGCAGTCCATGCCAATCCTCACATGAGCAGTGTTTGGCCCCAAAGCCAATGGTATCCCCATGGCCCCAGTCTCAATTGTATGTGGGCAATTCCGTAAACTCGGACGTACATTTCACACACTTTGTTCAACCATATCTCAGTGGCTGTAAATAGGAGACAACTTTTCATTTTGGTTTTGTGGAACACCTGGCTTGTATTATTACTTTATGGTAAATCAGTCCTTGTCCCTCTGAAGAAATCACAAAAATATCCCAAAAACCTCCCTGTGACGGACGTACCCACAGAAAGTGACTTTTTCAGATCAAAATTCTGTTTTAAATATTTCTGTGATTTGGAATGGTGTACAAACTAAAACTACTATAGACACTATAAAGGAGACTCTTTACTATGTATACCAGTAACAAGCAGTTTAAGTCTTTTCCATTCTCCTCTAGTATTTTAAAAAATGTCCTTGTGACGGACGTACAAATTTTTGTGACGGACGTACATTTGTGAAATAAATCAACAAGTGTACGTCCGTCACACACAAAAAAGCTACTTGTTATACTTGAAAGTTAATTTTTGACAGGATTCCTTAAAGAGCTACCAGTGTTTACAGTTGTACAGAATGCTGCATCTTTTCAGTGTGTCCCAATATGAACAACTAAGATGAAAACAGTGAAAGGTACTATATACTCACTGTAGCAGATTACACACTTAAAAAAATTACGTTTGTCTCCTTAACAGTGTATTTCGCTTAATACAGTGTTAGTGTTAGTACAATCTAAAGAACCATACATGTAAAATGTATTAAGAACATGAAAATTTGTTTTCTCCTTCTGTTTGGAATGAACACATAAAACACTTTGATGAAACTTAACTTGAACTTGAAACAGTTACAATGTGAATTAAAACAAAGCAGAGAATTTTCTTGAAGTTAAATTGGCCTCTGTTGCCAATTGGAACAGGATGTTCAATTTTTTTCAAAATCTGGTCTTCGAAATAATAAATTTCATCAAGTTTGCCTGTATACCATTTCCAATTACTCCCTAACTTACAGTATGCATTACTTTAACTTTAGGCTCATCATCAGCAAATCCTGAAATTTCACCACGGAAGGTGTTCTGCATGCATTCAACAAGCACCCAGTCCCCTATTTGTAAGTCTTTTCTAAGATTCAGACAATCTACTGTATCCAGTGTTGTAGTCACCGTAGCAGGATCTAGTGGAGGTCTTCTACAGAAGTAGTCACGGTCATTTTCACACAATTCTTCCACTTCTTCCTCAAGCTCACCATCACTGTCAGTCTCGCTGGGCTTTCGTATGAGTACAATACTTCAGTTTTGTTAAGGGAGTCAGATGTTTCAGCAATTAAAAGGTTGTTTTGTCCTTTTGGTTCAATGGAATGCAGTTTTTGTGTGAAAGGAACAGCAATTGTGTCCTTCCAGGAACCCTCTAGAGGTGCCTTCTCTTCCCGGATTTTGCTAACTGGGATAAAAGCAACATGGATGCTGGGGTTTCTGAGTTTTTCCCTACATTGCAGTTGTATGAGTATTAAAAAAGTGTGTAATCTGCCTACATTTGAGGGCCCTTTTAATTTCAAAACACTTGAACACTACACAAGTGTCCTTGATATTCAGGGTAGTGCTCACTGCTCCACCACTCCACAAGGAAAAGGTTTTTTTTTTTTGGTGCTCTTAAACACACTGAGTAAATTTAAGTGGACTACAGTATTGTAGGTATGACTAGTACAATTCTGTATTAGACCTAGACAGACCCAAATAAAGGGTCATACTTCCCTAGACATTGGGAATTCTGGTCCTGGTTTTACTTCTAGCACCTCCATTCAACACAAAAATGATAAAAACTTTGTCTCTTCAAAGACATAGGCCTACAGGTTTATTGCCGAAGGAAAACTCGCCTAGAAAAAAAGGTGCATGATTTGAAAAGTACTACTATTGTAATCTGAGCATGCTACTGCATGTGCTGTGGAATAAATGCCACAGTACATTTTAAACTTCACTGAATCTAAACATACTGTACCACAGATCAATCAGAGTGGCTTACAGTATGCTGGAAGGCATAGTTGAATTTTCTCATATATTGTTTCAACATGGAGAGTATCAATCAGAGTACAGTCACCAACAGTAAGTTCAGAATTTGCCATGTACTGACCTACAGCACATCTATAGGCCTACTGTGTCTTTGGGGTGATGAGATCTTAATTGCCTGTCATCGTATATCTCTCAACTAAAATTATTTGACCAGCTTCTGTTATAGTGATAAGCTCATTTGAAATGTAGTACACCGATCACTTAACGTTTGGCATACCACATTAACTTCAACTATGCAAAACTTAGACCCCTAGTTTGTTGAAATACCTCAAGTAGCTAGACAGGGTATCAACAGGACCATGTTATAGAGCACCTATCATTTGCTTTCACTTTCGTCTTTCCAGCACACTAATTTACCTGATGAGAAACAACTTTTTACTTACATTCACAGTACTGAAGGTTGCTTCTTGTATGCTTGCAACTTCTCAGCAAACAAGAGAGCATTGATTGATGAGTGTTGATTGCTTGATGTTCATGGCTTGATGACCAAATACATGAAAGTGTCAGTTCTACACAGAAGCATACCATATTGTGCATGTGGTCAAACGCCATGCATGTGGTTCTTTGTCATGCTAATCTTGCAAAGCACCAACCAATGACAAAAGTTATGACAGTTGGCACTACTTGCATAGTGAACTTAATACTTCTCCTCAACCTCTATGTCAATGGAACAGCAAAGAATTACCCAGTGTCTGTGTTAAAATGCTGTTCCATTACTTTCAAAGGTGATGTTGAGATTAAACAAACTGATACTTGGAGACAAAGTCTAAGAAAATAGTGTGACGGACGTACATGTGACGGACGTACAAAAAATAAGTACGTCTGTCACAGCATTTTCCAAAAATATAAAAGGCCAGGGATCAAAGCCACAACATGTAGTTTTTAAGCATACCAAATATGCATTGCATTGTGAATGTCTCAAATTCTGGGTACTTGCTTCTACATGAAATTTTAAAAAATGTCATTTTTCTGTGACGGACGTACACGTAATAATGGACAGTAGAAAACTTGTAATTTTTTGGAAAATTGAAAATCTCTGCAATTTTATCAATTTAAAAACTAGACCTTTATAGTACATCATTTAATCAAATGCAAGAACATTTAAACCTCTGAGGATATACAGGCCAGAATACGCGATTTACTTTTGGGTGATTTTTATGAAGCAAATTTGAGATTTTACAGTTGACTCACAGACTTACATTTTATGACTTAACCCAATGTTCTCTCACAAAATGTGCAGCATATTATGAAACTAGACAGTATTAGCTTTCATTTGATACCCTACATGTATTGATTCAACGTTTTTTAATTTTTGGTGCAAAGGTTTACTAGTTTACGGAATTGCCCATTAGCAATCTCCGGCCATTTGCGCTGACATTTATGCAACATACGAGTGTCGGAACATACGGCTGTGTATACACTTGTGTACTGTATACGAGGTACGTTTGAGGTGTTCTTTTAATTTACCTGATGTGTAGTGACATTGTAACTTTCACCTCTGGTGACCGCAAATGACCTTTGACCTCCATGAAAAACAATAGGGTCCATCTATTCACGATGGACAATCTTTACACCAAATTTGGAGTTCTAGCGACTTTCCCTTTTGGAGATACTGCAAGGTTTCTTAACTATGACCTCTACTAACTTCGTGTGACCTTTTACCTGACCAAAACATAATAGAAATCATCTACTCTAACAACCAATGCTAAGGGTTTGAAGTTCCAGCAACTTTCAGCAGCTTACTTAACAGGTTTTCAGACATTCCTCTCTAATGACCTCAAATGATCTTCAACGTACTTGTGAAAAAAAAAAAAAAAACAGGGATGCATTTACTCACAATGGGCTACCTACCTACATAACAACTTTAGAGTGGTAAAAGCAACTTTCCCTCATTGAGATATCCTGTTTGCAAGTGAAGGTGTCACATACACACACGCACACCATCGACATCGCGTAGATTCCTTGCCTGGAGTTCGGCAAAAAATCAAAAATAGTCCAAAGCGACTCAAAAACATTCAATTTCATTTTGTTCTGCACTAACATGCAGCAAACACCTCCCTTAGTAGTGCGATTGTTGTGCATGGGCTTTCTATGAAGTAAATTTGGACCTGGTGTTAATATTATTGTTTAGCATCTGCTAAGTTGCATGAAAGGTTTTTTAGGTGGGTAAAGTTTACCTCATTGAGAACTATCATTTAATTTTCTCAATTCACAGGGCCGGAGAAAATTAAAAGAGTTGGAAAAGCTAAAAGAGGTGGAAAAGCTACAATAATATTGAAACAGCAGTCAAAGTTCGAATAACACTGAAGGGGTGGGTAATTTCTAGAGGGCACTACTGTATATTACAGGCAAGTGTTGAAAGGGTATCTGACTATTCTGACATGGATATTAACTGTGTGAAATCAGGATTATCAATGGATAGTTATGTCAAATGAAAGGAAACAAATCTACATATTTCCAAATCATGGATTCCTTTGTTCTTGTTGTCATTGGGGTATAAAATGGAGCAAGAAAAGCAAACACAATAAAGTCAGACAGACAATTAGTGCTCTACATCGCTTCCTATAGGCCATTTGATGTTTGTTAAATCGTGTTGCAGTGCAGTTAAACGCAGGAAATTTAAACATTTGCCGACTCCGAAACGGCAGTTTAATTACAGCGGTGGCCGCTGGCAGTAGGGTGACAATTTGAGGTCAACTTTTGTTGAAAGGATTCTTATTTCAAATTATTCCTACCCCCCAAAAAAAGAAGAGGAGCCAGAAAGTCAAGGAACTGTGATTCATTAAGATACTTTGTCTCATCTACTGACCTCATGTGACCTCCAAAACTTGACAGAGATCATCTATTCATCAAGAGAAACCAACCAATCTTTGCAGTTTGAAGCTCCAGCAACATTAAGTTGCTTAGACACCTTCCTTAATAGGTTGTCAGACTGTAACCTCTGGTGACCTCAAATGACCTTTAACCTGGGATAATCTGCTCACAATGGACAACATTCACATCAAGTTCCAGCAACTTTCCCTCATTGAGACACCATGTTTACAATTTGTTTTTCAAACTATGACCTCTACTGAACTGTACTGAAGTTACATGACCTTTGACCTCCCCTAAACTTGTCAGAAATCATCTACTAATCAAAAGCAATCAAATTAATCTATTTTAAGGGTTTGAAGTTCCAGTAACTTTTGGCTTTTTAATAGGTGTTCACATGTAGTTCCCCTCTGGTGATCTCAAACGACCTTTGTGCTACCTGGAAAAACTTATAATGGACTACCTACATACCCACTTTCAAGTTCAAGGAAACTCCCTCATGGAGATACCATGTTTACAGGGTTTCTATAGTATGTTATCTACTGACCTCACGTGAATTTTGACCTTCCCATAAATTGACCGAGGTCTTCTACTTATCAAGTGCAACCAATGATTAGAGTTTGAAGTTCCAACAACTCACCCCTCCCCCCCCCCCGCCCCATGACCTCCAATGAGCTTTGACCAACCTGAAGAAGAAAAGAAGGATCATCTACTCACAATGGGGGGTTTCCCGCAAGACCGAAGGTCCGCGAGACCGAAATGGCATTGAAGCATATGGGCGAACCTGTAACTGGTTTGACGTGTGATCGTAGGCTCAACAAGGTCCGCGAGACCGAAATTCAAATAAGGTCCGCGTGACCGATATATAGGGGTTTCCACTAGAGATATGAACGTTTGCTTTAATAGGACTTTTTTTTAACTTATGACACCTCCTACTAAACTTTTGTTACACCCATTTGAAATTATAGGACATCAACACGATCGTATGAACTCTTGAAATGTATGTTTTCTTTGTTTGTTTATTTATTTATGGACCTCACAAGTGAACTAAAGGGACCTTTTGAAATGAACTTATGGGACGCCGTAGTGAATATATTACATTCTTTTGGGACGGCTGGAAAAACAGTAAGTCCAAAAAGGAAGTTATAAGACGACAGGAAAAAAAATAATAATAATAAAAAATCATTAAAAAATAATTCAGCAGGTAACAACATAACATGTTTCGATTCTTATTTCAAGGTCACCAATTGGGGCCATAAGCTTTCACCCCTCTCAAGGTCACATGGAAAAAGTGAAGCCATCATCTTTCTTTTCTGGAAATATATTTCAGAAACGAAAATGATAAGCATTGAAGCTGACCAAACTTGCACAAAATAGTGCAAGTTGACTAATTTTTCTCCTCTCTTTTCATTAACATGCTTTGTCAGAGACTGGTAGAGCGATAGTCCTAATAAAAACTTAAAGGGCCGACGTTACAACATTTAACTTTAATATTTTGTATAATGAATGGGATATCCTTGAATGAAGCTGGAAATTTTTTTCTCGCGGACCTTCGGTCTCGCGGACCTTCGGTCTCGCGGGCGGTAACCCTCACAATGGACTACCTACATACCAACTTTGAAGTTTACGCAAATGTTCCTTACTGAGATACCGTGTTTACAAGCCAAGGCGTCACACACACCCGCCATCACCATCGCCTTGATTCCTTGCTGCTTTCGGCAAGGAATTTTCGGCATCGGCCATACAACGTCAATACTGAATCCTGTATAGTAATACTAGCTCGAACTTAATGAGGTCTGGGTGATTGTTGACTATGACCACTGAAATCCCTTTGAATTGTTCTTTACCAGGTGTTTCCAAAATTCCTAAAATCATGTACACAATTTATTGCAACCATTCCAGCAAATCCTGTGACGCGCCTTTGTAATGTGGTTCGACTCCATTGTGTGGAGTGCACGGTAACGCAGGGACGCTCTCTGAGGGTTCGTCGACATGATCTCACACGGTGTCATTAAAATTAAATTAAGAAAGGGAAACTTTTAATGTAAACAAAAGTGACGGTAATTAGTGTCGGACATTACAATAGCCCCATACATGCAGATACCACATACATGCAGATATCACGTAGAATTGTGAATGTCATAACTTTCTGCCGTGATTCTTTTACTTTCTGACTGAATTGGAACTGAATGTTGAAGTTCCTGAGCCAGGCAGGAAACGCGGGACTGTATCAAAAATGTTGCTCCTTTCCGAATATATGGAAATGACTGACTTGTGCATTGCAAAATCCCACCGTCCAACTTTTCAGCGCCACCAGTTTGATCGCGATTCAGTTTCCGAAAGCCTGCTGACGGATATCGGATTTTCTGTGCAAAACTAATGATGACGTCACTGTAAGCATGTTGTAGTCAGTTTTGTGTCAGAGCAACAGCTTATAGGCTCACCTGGCTTTGAACAGAAATCGTCTCCACCAATCTGGAGCAAATGATCTTCGGTTGTGAGGATCTTCTGTGACATGTATTTTAATGTTGTCTATATATATATATCTTTTTATTTGGCTATTTACATAGCACACAATTATAGCAGTTCATGATCAGTCAAATAGAACACGAAGTAACAATTCACGGGTTGTCTCAATGCAAATCCTCATTGGTTGTAACTTGTAACCATAAAAAAGATACATTAGAATGACGTCTACGAACGATAAGTGAAGCCCAAACTCTCTTAGGCAGAGGGCGTTTCATGAAAAAGCGCAACACAAATACAACGGAAAACTTTAGGGTTTTAAACAGTTAAACGTTGGCAGTAGTCGAAAGGACCTTTTTTTTCGCGCAGTGCGTGCATTACATACCGGCAAATGATCAATGCAGAGATGTTTTACCACACGGAGCAGGACGCCAGCCATTACATCCGGCTTCATTTGTTGAGCCCGACGTCATTTTGGTTTGTCACAATGAAATCCTTATACTTTAACTAAAACTTTGATAAGTTTTTTTTTACTGACGTCACTACGCTGCGCGTCTTGTCTATCTCGTCGGCGGCATGCGTCCATTCTAAAACAATTGTAACTAAGGCCGTGTCGTGCGTACGTATCGATAACACACCTTTTGCGCATGTGCATTGACTCTGACTGCCAGTGCGCACAAATAAAACGCCATGAGGTCACATGGAGAACCTCTGTACAGTGATGATGATATCATTATACAAGTCAATATTATGAAACACGTGAGCTCACTCGTTTGAGTTTTGAAGGATTTTTTCTCTTGAGATATACCACGTTTGTCGCTAAACTGTAATATATATGCATAGCGCTTTCTTCTACCTTATGTAGTTCGTGACCTTCGACCAGAAATAAGGGCGCATCATTCATGGTGACATCAGCGTGTTTTACTGCCCAGCAAGAATTTCACTTTACCATAGCAGAAGACGACATATACCTTGGGCAACAGTCTGCTCTGGCGTGTTAATTGGATACCCTGCCACAGGGCTATGATGGACATTTACGTAAACAAGATCCCAGACACAATAACGAGCTTTCAAAACACTAAAGTAATACGGTAATATCACTTTTTGGCTTTATCCTACATACAAAAATATCACTTCGTCGGATCAGCTTCGGGAGAGCATTTTCGTCAATGTATGTTTTTTTTTTCAGAGAGCAGGAACGCTTTCCGAGACGTGCATCCCCCCTGCCCGCAGTGCTGTTCACTTTCACGCAGATGAATGTGCAAGCACAGTATCACCGCTATGTACGAGTTGTCATTTTCCCTTTGGTGCACTAGTGAATTTGACACATGAGCCCAGTTTGATGTAAGTCGCATTCTATTGCAGCTGAGTTCAGCGGTGTCTATAATCACGCTGTATTGTGTTCAATTGACTGACGAGTTCAAAAGACCTGTGAAGTACGAAGACAATATTGAAGGATCAATGAAGTAATTGACTCAATGAGTGATTGACAAGAATAACGTTAAAGGTACAATGTTACCAAACTTGGTGGCGTTATTGAAATATCCAAAGATGTTTTCTCTCACGACCTATTATGTCATTCGAGACACATTTACTCTCATCCATGTAATCATTGAGTACAATTGAGTGTATCTACGGAGATACTAATTCCCCGTTTAAAGCTGAGTTGTACATGCAATCGCCTATTCATTTTTCATTTGTTCTTCCTTCGTGTTTCAGGGACGAGAAAGAACGGGGAAAGATCACCTGTCACAAAATCTGAAAGAGAACTATGCACTTACCTTCCAGATATTTTAATATGAAATTGTCTCAACAATTTTGTTGGCTCTAGGAAATTCAGACTCCCCAAGTCTAGAAAGCATAGCATAGTCAATCACCATTATTTGAAATCAAACAGACCAAAGGGAATGAATATTCATGTTGACCAAAAGAGAGAGAAAAAAACGGGGCTATGACATATCCCACGGAATTTGACTTTCATTGACAAATTTTCAACTCATACTCCAGCTTTAATGGTAGATTAAATAAACCGATGGACGATGTTCGTCAATTATGAAATTATTTTCAGGAGCTTACATTGTCATTGTTATTTTCTACAACACATGTCCTGATGCTTCCACTTGAATGGAAGGACAAAGGACCGGACCAAAATCAGTTTATCATCAACTTTACGTTGAAATGAGTTTAACCATTAATAGGCCTATGAACTCCTGTGATGAACAACTGCAGTTACTATTTCTTGTTCTTTGTCATTTTTCTTCACAGAAGGCTGCGATGTGTCACGTCAAAACTTAAGACACAAAGAAAATTTGGGTTTTTTTTTTCTCTTGACATTTCTCTCTGTCGTTGGTAATGATATTGTGCTCATCTCACACTTGGAAGACGAAAAAAATGAACATTTCGGACAGAATTTATTTGAATATAAAAATATATATTTCTTCGTGATTCGTCTGGGCGCTCACTCTTATTATAAATACTTGATCTGAGAATACACACAACATCCTGCAGGTTATGGTCCATTATTCCAAGAGATTTTTTCCAGACAATTGAGAAAAAAAAAAACTGTCGGATGATCATTCTCCCTAAAATCATAATTGTATCCCCCTTTTTCGTCACTGAGTCAAGGAGTGATGGAAAATTCCCATCTTCATCATCACAATCATCGTCGAGCGGAAGAGGAGGGTGGGTTTGGCATAACTGCCGCTGCTTATTCAGCAGACATGTCATGATACTCCGTCACATTCTGTGGGATGTGGCTACGTCAATTACATTTTATGGAGAATTCTTTTTTGAACGGTGTGGCATGCATGCATCTCATAAATTACCCCCGCGACTTTTTTTTTCGTTCAGCGTATTCGATAGGAAAAACTTCAGGGCGCCAGACTGAGAGTGAGTGTGTGTGGGGCGGGGGGGGGGGGCGGCCTTACAGAAAGGTGCTACGCACCCTACTCATATATCGGCGAAGATCGTGCCCTGCAGCAGTGCGGAGGCTGAGGTCGTGGGATACGTTACGTCGTCCACATGGGCGCAAGGTGAAGGGGAATTGTGTTACACAATGTTTCCATTGCACTGGGCGGGCTTTCATATTCACACCGGGCAAAGAACGTGTTTTATACACAACTGGAATGCCTCACTGAGTGTCAGGGCAACATACAGTGTACATATGGTCAATATGGCGAAGTGAACGTTTGGTATACACATGCAGCCAGATTGTTAAATTCCAACGAGACTACACAAGTACTTCTTTATTGCCAATCTGACACACGTATTGAAATGATTTTTAAGTACAGGTCGTCAATAAAAAAAAAAAAAAATTGGTTTCATACCGTAGAGTTCATGCCAGTATATATACGTATAGAAATGTTTCGTGCGTATAAGGGTCACGATATTGTTTTGCTTGCTTTGATTTGAATGTTGGTCAATTAATTCACGATAATGATTAGAGCAACTTTTTCATTCATTGCGCTGTTAAATTCGACGAATTCTTTCTCGATTAATGGAACATCACTGAGACTTGAGAATGCGTAATTGTCACTCAAACGAGATCTGGTGACCTTCATGCAACGTTCACCATATGCCAAAACTTTTCGCAACCAAAACACTGCCCGGTTCGGGATTAGGGAAGGGGGGGGGGGGGAGAACGGGGCCATGACCCACCCAAACGTTGTATTTCAATTATTTTACATTTCAGAATTTATAACTAACAAAACGACAATTCCAGAAGAAAATAAGCTTCATGCACATTTTCGTTGCACCAAATTGCACCTGAAGGCATTCGAAAAGAGAAAAAATTCTACTTAAGTGGAGGGATACATTATAACACCCTCCTTTCCCCGTTAGATCACTCCCCCAGGGGTCGAAATAAGCCGAAAAAATAGGCCAACCGATCCCTTAGCTTATGAAACCTAGGGGCCTAATGAGAAATCGAGTCGCCCTAAAGTAATTAATAGACAATGGAATGTAAAAGTTACATCAACTATCCTATTCTCGTACTTGTTTTAAAGGGACTCATTGAGTTGATATCAGTAAAGATTGCGGTGATTTTGAAGGGTATAAATACATGACAATACTCGCAATTAGCATAATTAATCAAGTTTCACATCCAATAGTTATATGAAAACTGTCAAATTTTTCGAATTTTTGACCGTTACTTGCTCTGATTAGTGTGCATGTGAATGTACTAATGTGAAAATGTCTGGTCACAAAGTTTCAAAAACCAAATTTAATCGTTGGTTACTCATTCATTAATGTTCCAACGTATGTAAAACTTTGGGATCCTTTTAGTTTGACTGTTTGTCATTAGTATGTGAAGGAAACTTGACTGGTTTAGAAAAATTGAGTGAATTTCACAAAACAACTCAATGAGCCTCTTTAACAACATGCATGAACGAAATAAAATGCATAACACCCTTCGGTAAATAGCTTTGTACAAATTTATTGTTAATATCAGTGACTAATCTACAGTATCATTCATTTTGACATGATCAATATAAGCTTTAATGTCAGTATCACCTAGGATGCAATTATAATGGAACGTCATGTATTCCTAATGTTATTGTTGCAGGTTTCGAATAAATGGTTGTAGAGAGACTTAGGCACAACGAATTACAGAGGTAAGCACGGTTGGAATACCGTTTATACTCATTTAAATGTCTAACAGGGAGAGTCATGAAAAGAGACTGAACACTGAACTGAGCAAATATATTTGGGATTTGAAAGATACCGTCTACTCTATCAGTTGGAAAATCCTGAAACAGGCCAAATCGTACGACCCATCATGCAATAGATGTAACTTGTGCCTCTGGGAGAAATACTTTATCATTTGCAAACAGCATTTAGCTACCCTAAATAAGCGTAACGAACTAGTGACTGCGTGTAGACACACAAGCTAATTTTTGCAGAGAAACTTCGTTACGTAGTAACGCTATGTAGCGACGTTTGAAGCATGCATATTTTACACTGTTTTCTTTGTTACGCAGTGGCGCACGTTGACTACCAATCCACATATAAATACGCACAATGTTTCCTGCTTTATTTAACTTTGTTTGAATCAATCATTACTGTCATATTACCTGAAGAGTGCAGCGCGTACCTCACGTGTTGTAGGAAACTAATTAGTACTATAATAAACAGTATGCGTCAAAACTTCTGATTTCACTTAAGTATGTTATATTATAAGCTCTGGCCTACCATTGAGCACTCTATCGTGAGTTTTTGCAGGACTTACAATATCGTTTTATATATATATATATATAAATATGTTAACAAATATGACAATTTTGAAGCACAAAAATTTTAACAAGAAAAAGGTGTATATTTCGGACACGCCTGTGTCCTTCTTCAGCACAAACTAATATTGAAAACAATTTTCAAAAACAACAGACTGCACACGCCCATGTGCAGCGCGCGCTCTAACAACGCAACAATATACAATCAGTGTGTTACGCCCCCCAATTCAGTGTGTGCTACTTATCATTATCACCCCGCCCCACCCCAAACAGAGGGAAAATCACTTAACAACCCAAGGTCTTTATTTAGACCATTGGAATGAGTTGATAATTTAATTATCCACTTACTCTCCGCTCTTAACCTTTTTGTCACCTAAGAGTAGCCGTTACCCAGCAAAATACATTTCAAGTTGGAAAGTGAATGATTATGTTCGCCGCTGTAATGCTTGGGTACAGGGTAGCCCAAAGACCCATCCTGTATTGTTTTTTTGTGATTATTAAATCTTAGTCTAAATTTATTGCCTGTCTGGCCAACATAGTTACCTTTATTACATATGTTGCAGCATAATAAGTAGACTACATTAGGAGTATCACAATCAAGAGGAGGGGGCCGAATGTTATATGTAGTGCCAGGAAGGGTGAAAGTTTCATCAGTGACAATGAAACGACAAACTTGACATCTGGGTTTGCCACACTTTTTGTTACCTGTGTTTCTAGTGGTGGGAAGAATGGAGGATGTAAGAAGGGACTTGAGGTTAGGTGGCTGTCGTCTAGCAGTTAATGGAGGATCATTAAAAAGATCTGAGATTGAACTATCTGACTGAAGGATACTGAAAACCGAACGAATACATTGATGTAGACCCTCGGTTTTAGATGAATAATCAAAGACAAGAGGAATTCGACAGTTTTTTACTTTGGGCTTGTAGGACAGTAGTTTGTTCCTACGGTGAATGGAAGCTTTGTTTATCCCCTCCCTGATAACATGTAGAGGGTAGTCACAATCAAGTAAGAATTCTGTCAGATTGCTGACATGCTTATCATATTCATTCTCCGTAGAGCAGATGCGTTTAATCCTAATACATTGGGAGTATACGATTGATCTTTTTAAACTAATATGGTGGGAACTGCTAAAATCAAGGAAACCATGTGTGTCAGTAGGTTTGCAATAAAGAGTAGTTGATAGGGTTCCATTGTGTAACTTAACCAGTACGTCGAGGAAAGGAATTTCCTTGTCAGAACAGTCAAAAGTGAATTTAATGGAATGGTGAAAAGAATTACAATACGATATAAAGGAATGTAAAGCAGGTTTGCCGTGAGGCCAAATGAAAAAGATATCATCGATATATCTATAGTAATGTAACGGTTGTATAGGGTACCCAGCCAGCATCCTATCTTCAAGATCGCCCATGAAAGTAACTGCATAACTGGGAGCCATTCTGGTGCCCATTGCAGTTCCACATATTTGAAGATAATGTTGCCCGTTAAATTCAAAATGATTATGAGTAAGGACAAACTCAATAATGGAACAGAAGTCATTTATGTACTCTTGAGACTAACCATTCGAGGAGAGGATTGACTTGCAAGATAATATGCCATCTCTATGTGGAATATTAGTATAAAGGGCACTAACATCCATAGTGACAAGATAGCAATCAGATGGAAGGGACGTAATGTCATTCAGTATTCTGAGAAAATGTGTAGTATCTTGGATGCAGCTCTTCAGTGTTGGTAATAAGGGGTTAAGGATACTGTCAACAAACCCACTTAAGTGTTCAGTGAGTGTACCAATACATGAAACGATAGGCCTACCAGGAGGGAAAACATTTAATGATTTAGCTAAGTTGTAAAATTTACTTGGGCTTAGATTAGCGATATCATTAGAAGCATTTGTATGCGATAACTTATTTATATATATACATATATATATATATATAGCCGTTTTTTTTTGACAAGAATTCAGAATAGCTGTTGTCACCCAATGCTTAGTGGCGTTATTGCTTCTATTCACTGCACATTGGGTGAAAGGGAAATTATTATTATTGAAATAATTACCAAAGATACTATTAAATTCATGAGTGGCTTCTTCGGTATCTTTGCAGTTATACACTGCTTGCCAAGACTCATTTTGCAGTGTATAAAGAAAACTGTTAAGGTTGTTAGATGTTATTTGTTGAAAGCTTGACGTTTTAACATGATTACCCCTGTGAATAAAAAGCTTGCAGAGGAGAAAAAATAGGACAGTGATCAGAAATACCATCTGTTAGTATTTTTGCAGGAGAGCCATTGAATTTTTTCTTATTTTCACCTATCCCCCATGGCTATATCGGCAAATAAATTTATGTAGGTTGGTGTCAACGCCATTGGATAAGAGTCATGAGTTTGTGTTGGTTCCAAGTAACACTGTCATATATGGTAACATATACTATTAAATATTTCATACGTTAGACGTATAAAATAAGCCATCCTGTTCATAATGAAGCATTTGAGGCTTAGAAATACATTACACGACATATAAAGGATTTATCGACACTTTGGATAAAAAAAATGCTTGGAATCTCGTACCTTGATTGCTTTACAGAATT
This sequence comes from Stichopus chloronotus, assembly GCA_021234535.1. Taxonomy (NCBI): domain Eukaryota; kingdom Metazoa; phylum Echinodermata; class Holothuroidea; order Aspidochirotida; family Stichopodidae; genus Stichopus; species Stichopus chloronotus. The sequence continues at coordinate 1,442,379 of CM037834.1, forward strand.
TAAAGTCAGTGACATGTGTAGGCTGTTGGGAGTCCCCGGCCCACGATCGGTGTACCATCAGCCGGACCCCACCATTGCAAAAAAAAAAAAATTAGATCCGTCAGGGAACCTGAAAGGCTTTCATCCACGTGGATCAAAGTTATAGGTCAGTAACTTTACATCAACAAGGAACAGATAAAAACGGTGAGTCTCATTGTTTTTTCATCACTTTAGGAAACATAAACAAAGAAACAAACTTCCCAGCATCGTTTGTGAACTCATCACAACTAGGGCCCTCATGGTGTGGCTGATATTTTCACACTTAGTACCTTTTAAAGTTTGATGTTTTAATGACGCTGCAAAAGTGCAAAGCTAGAGACGATACGTCTGCCGTGAATGTTACGATAAAGAAAAAGGGGAGCGTTATCGTCCAAAAAAATTTTCCACAGCAAAGTTCGGAGATTACGGAATAAGAACACGCTCTCGACCTTTGACCCCCCCAACGACTGACGAGTAGAATGTATTTAATCAAGTTATCTGTAAAAGGACAATATGTTGGCCTACTTATCAACTTACAAAAGCCTGGATTAAAAGGAACTGTGTTAATGCGGGGTGATGTAACTACGCCCGGCCACGAATGGATCGGGTAAAAGGCGGCTGAAAACGATTTTCATGTGAGGTTTTTACAGACTTATTTACATGAGAAAGCGGTCCTGGTGGTCATGTGTCCCTACTGATGGAGAACCTTATGTCTTCTCCTTAGAGGTATATTTTCGAGAGGAGCATGTGCTAAAACAGTTTAACAAAACGCACCCGACGTTGGAGGGGTGAAAGATAATACGGGATACGTCTAGAAAAGAGCCTGGCTTCATTCAGAGGTTGCAGTCATGAAACCCGGAATGACAATCTGCTTGGTATTGTGTTTATATCAATTGTTCAATTGCTTCAAAGGTTCATGAAAATGCAAAAATGAAGTGTAATGTTGCTCAGTTTCCGTACTTCTTTTGTTACCTCTGCCTATATTTTCTCTTTATTGCCATCTGGCTTTCACGCTGGCAGGTGCACATATGAGACAATATATGCTTCCAAAATAAAGCCCTCAGAGCATATAAAATTCTCAATTGTTCTTGCAATGAAACTGAATGAAAGGATAATGAAAGGCATACTATGTGAATCACTCCCTTAACGTCACAAATTTGCATAATTGGCCTACACGTTTCTTCATGATGAAATAGTAAAACAGAAATTTGTTTGCAAAATGGTCAATATTTGATACAATTTGATTTATGTTTATGTCAGTCAATACTTCATATGTCTTCACGTCACATGACCTATAAGTTTCTATCGATAACTCGATCTGCTCAAGCAGAAGTTGATTCATGTTTATACAACGAATAACAGGGGGTGCCAGAAGAAAGGTAAACAAGCCGGGTGCTCCCCGAAAATACATCCTTAATTAACTGTTAGGCTTAACTTAGATGACGTTTTGAAAAAACAACCATTATTATGGTAGTGCCCTTGTCACACAATAAGAATTTTGGGAATGCCCTTTTAGGCCTAGCACTAATCTTGTAGCCCTTCGATTTCAATCCCATTGATGTTTATCAGGGATCCCTAATCTTTGGACATTTACCAACCCCACATTAGACAGTGAAGTAAGTTAGGCCTAGCTTAAATTGTTTGACAGTTGTACTTGTAGGTGAAAGCAACACGTTTGGTATGAACGATGAAAGTAAACAGTATTTCCGGGAAATCCTGCTACTGCCAGCCTTTTTTAGGACAAATCCTGTCATGACATTGACATGCCATGTAACTGATTATTGAATAACTTCACTGGGTGCGAGGGAATCGATATTATTGAATCTAACATAAGCCACACCGAAGTCTAACCGAACAAAACATAACACTTGCAATGCTCTATCTTGAAATCTCAAACAGTTTCGTACCGAGTTACTCCCGCCGCCATTTCTCCTGTAATAGCGCGTGCGCGTGTGAAGTCAACCATGCATCAACAAACTGCACGTGTGTCACTATAGGACAACGTACACGTGCGTGTATTAATTAGTGGAAAGTATGTTCACATGGATATGTTCTGCTACTATGTATTTTACACTCTTTTTTTTGTAAATACATTTTGCAATTTTCAAACCTAAATTATGATAGGATAGGCCTATTTTACCCTTTGCATCACTCAATTTTTGACATTTTGATAAACCCAATCACACCAACATGCACCCCAACAACCTGATGTGATAGCCTATAGCCTAATTAGCATTTCAATTTCCCACATATTAAGGTTTTCTGTGCAACGCATGTTCATACTACAACTCCCAGAAAGTTTAGGTTGTTAAATGTTATCATTTAAGTGAGACAGTCCCACTCCCAGTTCTGCAACGTTATAATAATTAATCTGGAGTAAGTAGTGTGTCACTTCATGCACTGACTGAAGTAAAAATAGAAACTTACTGGACTGTGTTTTCTCCTCCATGACTTGAAATAATGTTCTCCGGTACTCCTGTAATAATTTCCTGTCGAAACGATGGGACCGTACCGGTACTACGCGGCGCACACAACTAATTTGCAATGTTTACATGTACGTGCTGCATCAAGCCGTACCTTTGTCTACATGCGACTCATGAGAATTCAGATTTAGTGTCCCGGCGGAAGCGCAAGCGCAAGCTCATGGATTACGGTAGCCTTTTAAAGTCTAATTTACTAGCAAAATCTTTCCAGCATTCCACGCTTCGCAGAGGAGACTCTGTTACAATCTCGGATGCTCTGCTATATCATACTTCGTTCCGGGGGTTGGTTTCGTGGTTGTGAGATAACAGGAACCGCAAACTAATTAATCAAGATTACAGGAACTGTCAGTGAATATTTTAGGTCAATGGTCAACTTGACACATTGCTACTTACAAAATAAATGCAGGCGGATTTTTGCAAGTGGTAGTAGGTAACTTTATCATGGCATATCGGTGTTTCTTTTTCTTTTTTTGTCTGAGAATACTTTCTACTGGAGTATGTATACTGGAGTTATTCAGACACACATGGATAATGTTCAATTAACCTGGTTTTCACCAAGGAATGTTGATTACTTCCCACTTTTCGTGTCATTATATCTAATTATGTATGCAGGACTATGCCACAATGATTCCTCCTAAAATGTTTATTTGGTTATCAGTACAAATTGCTAAAACAGTATGAGTTGTGCTGGCAATCTCCTGACTCCTGGTAATCTACCTCTTCGTCAGTGTTTCAAAGTAAGATCACCTGTCACAAAATCTGAAAAAAAAAGAAGAACTATACATTCATTTTCCAGATATTTGAATAGGAAAATTGTCTCGACACTTCTGTTGGCCTTAAGGAATTCAGGCTGTCCAAGAAAGTTAAATGCAAAAGCCATCGATCACTGTTACTTCATATAAAACAGACGAATGAGAATAAATATGAATATTCATTTGTGCAAAAATGGGGATTAGACAAACTTTTTGCGCTCTTTATGTACAAGACAAGACAGCCTCCTGTATACGACTATACCGAATTTGACTCGTTTCTCGAAATTGTCCACATGTTTTTAGATAATCTTGATCATATCTGTTAGTTATAAGTCATTGTGCGATACCGGTGGGGAATTGTAGTGAAACAAATTGTGAAACTAAACCCTGATTTTCCCTTTAAATATTTACGTGAATCACATTGACAGAATAATGCTTCGATGCGCAGTATCTACAGCAAAATTTACACCTAGTTTGTGAGAAAGTTTGATATGGATTCGATTCAAGTTACACAATCCCTTTGAATGAGCAATTGCATATGGGTGAGATCCGTACATGTATATCCATACATGCATGTATGTATAATTAGGTTCATGTGTGAAATGAACACACTGCAATATTCACCCCATCACAGACAATGGATTCGTCTATGGAGCGCGTGAATGTATGCGCGCGTAGAGTTATAGCTATCACGCATTGCATTGAGCAGCCGCGGGAAAACTTTTAGGCTCCAACCACAGAATGGCTCCAACTTAATAACGTGTTCAAGATTTCAATGCATATACTAACGTTTGCTTTGGTTTAAAAAGGAGACATAAACCTGTATGATGTTTCACGCTATAGCCTATTATTGATCTCTTAAAAGTGCATTTCACCAAATAGTGAGGGGTTTTTTTTTTTGTTCTAATTTACGACGTTAACTTTGATGGAACTTCGTTGCTATCTTTCTCAGTATGTGCCATATCCAACGCACAGTGTGACTGTGTCCCTTTCTCTGTGGACGAAAACTGTTTCGTTCTGTTCGAAGCTTTCCTAACAACAGTGTTTTGATTGTGGATTATGTCTATGTAACGCCGCAAATTTCACGAGTGCCGATTTTGCTCATTTCGGTGAACTTGGGGCAATGCCGAAAATCGGCTCAGTTGTGTGCGTAGAAAGAAACTCTCCTGTTTTTCTTTTTTTCTTCTTTTGTGAGACCAGAACAAGTACCGGTACATGTCCTCTCTCATAGAACTCCAACGCTTTAAAGAGTATGTACCAGCATTGGGTCCAAAGCCCCCATCCACCTTATACTCTTTAGAATGAAGGATAGTGCTCGAAAATTTACTCCATCCCTAGGCTTCAATCTGCACATAATCTGCCTATATAACAAGTATACACTGCATCCCATTTTGTACGATATGGGGTCTCAAGTTCGGTGAAGTTTTGTATGTTTCTTCTACTGATAGATACGTCACTGGCGAATACGGACAATCTTCCTGAATAGTTTCCTCCATTGTACAGCTAGATGTAACTGGTTCGTTGTCAACATGCCATAATGCATCGTCTGGAATGCAAGCTAGTCATTAATGCACTTACATAATGAAGTATGGATTTCCGTTGCATGTGATGCTTCGACGTTCGAAATGAAGGTAGGTGTACATCTTTAACAGGCCTGTATGGACATGAATTGAAAAGAAATGAAATGAATGAGGCAATCCACTGAGTTGCATATCTCATCCCTATCGATTCTATCAAACTATGGTCGGTCGGGCAAAAGTCGTATACGCGTATGTACATATACAGAACGGACAAGACATACCTAGACACACTAAATTTGGAGGTCCCCCAAAAACAAACTACTGTATGGTAAGTAATATCTCACTCCTTGGCGTGGCTGCACAATTTGAACTCAAAATTTCTGCGGTTTATTGTTGTGCACTTAACCTGGCACGTTGTAACAATGGTTTAGTCGTAAACAAAGTCAAGTGACAGAGCCCATGGGATAGGCCTATATGTATCCCCATGTCTAACAGGTGGACCATTATATTTGGAGACGTGGCGATCCTAATTGCGGGTTGTTTTCCTTGAAGTGACATTTCAAATCAGGATACGAAAGCTAACCTGTAGACAAGGGTGGAAAAAATCTTATCAAAGAACCATGAGTGTAACAGGCTACACTACACACTGACTAATTTTAAGGAATTATGTTACTCTGCCTTCAATTAAATTGTGTAAAATAGTATATCACGCTACGAAACAAGCACCTACGACCTGGTAGCAGCTGGGTACGGGGCATTCACCCTACCAAACAAGCAGGATGCGGGTCGGCTCTATCCTGACATCGGATACTGTAAACGAAGTATGTGAGTTAAATACTCCTGGAACCACTAATAAAGCAATGAATACATAACAACCATTGTAAGAGGTTGAACACATCTCATCGGAATATATTATACAATTTGGCCCTGATCCTTGGCCCTTACTCTTTCTTGGTACGTGGCAGATATCAGTGACGGCATTGCAAGTGAGTACATAAATACGATATCATAGTAAAGTTAGAAAACATTGTCTTTCAAAGTGGGCAACAATAACGAGCAACAATAATACACATATGCGTTGGGTAATCGGTGGCAACCAGCTCATGCCCAGCAGCTATATAGCAATTGCCCTTCAGCAGTGTTGGCTCAAGTGACCCCTCCTCGGCGTGGTACCCCACAGCGGTCTTCAGACCCGAGGCGACTGACCCTGACCTTCCGGCGTCAGACAAACTTGGAGGTGCCCTAGTCCGTCCAACCTCGAGAACTCTACAATGCCAGTATCTATCTTCCGGGTACCAGTCTCACGACCCCCAGTCCTCGGTTACCCGTTCACTGCCCAAGGGCGGTGGCGTGACCAACGACTAGCAAACCTGGGTGATTGGGAGGATCACACAGTTTCAAGAAAAGATGTCTCTCAAAAACAAATGAACACTCAAAGGAACAAGGTACTGTAGCTGGAGCAGTCAGCATATGGGTGGTCTAACATTATAATGTACAACCTCATTTTATAAGAGAATGTCTAATGCTACTTGGAATAATAATTAAAGACTGTAATGCATCACCCCAGACAGTATCAATTCTCCCAACCACCTACCTCTGGTCCCTCCCTCAGCCTGTCTTACATTCCTCCACATGTGTAATCAAAACAATGGATCCCTGTGTACGCTGTGTAATACAAGCTGCTCTGCATCTTTCGAATTTGCTGTCAATCTAAGAGTACTGTAAGTTAGAACCAGTTGAGAATTTTCCTTTCAGGGAGGTAAAAATATAGCTTAGGGTGATGCAATACAGACTTTAATAATAAGGAATGAAACAAAAGAGTGACAGGGGCAATAAATAACGCATTGCCGATGCAATATGATCGATGCTAGGTGAATTTGTATGATCAGACACGGTGGGGGGGGGGAGGGGTTTACCCTTGCACCTACTAACTCCCTAGGGACCAATTGCCTCAATCTTAAAAGCAAGGGGAATATACTCTCAGTGTCACTTAACTTAGTCCGGTAACACATATGACTAAGTAAAGAGCCCACAGATTTCAAAGAGACAATCTAATAGCAGACCCGAGTGCCTACACCCAAACCATAGCCTATGGGGACGGTCTAAAATATCAGTAAGGCTCAACCCCCCAACTGACTGGAGTCATAAGCATGCAACATAACCGATACGCAAAAGTTAAATATTTACAGAAGTAGTAACAAATCGAATAAACGTAAATGATGAATAAACACAAATGATGGCTAGTACCGGATAAAGACTAGAGCAATCCCTTGCCCCTCAGAGACCTAATGCCTACGGGGCAGATGCATGTCTTAATTAATAACAGACAAGGTATTGCAGATAAGGGGCATGGGGTACCAGAAGTCATACCCTCCCCACCTGTGCAATAAGTGCGACATAATGTCCTTACTAAAGTCACTGAAAACTTGGAGGGGGACCAAATTTAGTAGCCTGCTACAAGTAAAATAGTGCGAAAGTCTGAATTTGAGAACACGTCTTGTCCAGAACAGATGGAGGAAGGTGTGAGAAAAGGGAGGTGGTGCAAAGACAAACTCAGAAATTACCAGGAAGTAGAACATGTAAGTTTATAACTAGGGGTGTGCCATTCTAGGGGATATGTTATTCTAGGTGTAAGATTTTGAGACGTACTGAATGTGGATGGGTCTACTACCAAATCATTGAAAATGACACTGCTATCAAACATAATCATTCAGTCCAACACAGGCTACATACGGTAAAATAATAGGGCCCATTGCATGCAAAGTTGTGTTGAAACCATGTACTATCAGAACCTACCGCACTGTATCGTGTGCTATGACAATGGTGAACTTTTACCTATGAAGTCATCGATTACATGGACAATACATCTCACACTAAGGGACTTTATAACGACAAAGTTTATTCGGCTTACTTGTAGAGGGAAATAGTGATATAATTTTTCAAAACATTTTGCCAATTTCAGATTTGACCTCTGACGTTTTAACGTGTTACCTGCATACGCAATCCCCTCTAAGCCGTCAAGGATACGTATACACAGCAAGGGCGCGCTCGAGAACCTTTTTCGCTATAAAGCAACTGTACAGCTTCATTAGTTGATTTTATGTCGTTGAGTGACTGCGTACGGAATATATCACGTAGCACGAAGGTTCAGTATATCATTTTTTCATATTATAGAAAAATGTCTGCAAGGTATGTAGGCCTATTTGAAACATCACACATGGTACATGGCTCGTTGATAACGGATTCTACCGACGAAACCTCAGCAGCAAACATTGATTTTGTCTTGACTGCATTGCTATTGCAGATCACATGTACTACAAAATGTGTACCGACATCGTTGATTCTTTTAAATGATTAACCGGCACGACTCCGTCCCACGTCCCCGTAACTTCTGTGTAACATGCACGCATTGATGCGGTTAACGGTCACAAAGTGTTCCCTGTGCCAGCCGTCCCCTTTGTTAAATCAACCCAGATTTGTTTATGATACTTAACCACATGTTAACCTCTAAACTTTTATTTATGTTACATCGAATTAGCTACAACGTTAGGTCATATGATTCGCTGTCTATCATAGTCATGCCAATTACTGCCGTAACCAACAGAAAACCTGTGGCGGTTTTGTAAGGGTAGTCTTTGATAATTTATGAACTCTTTAAAACGGATTGGTCTTCCCATGCTTTTCGTCTTGAAAAAAATCAGTGTCACGAGGACTAGAGGATTAATAAAATAAAATAAGATCCATCACATCTGTTTCTAAATCAGACTATGTTTGATTCACTAAATTGACTTGATCTTGTCACTCTATAGAACATGCCAGAGTAAACTGAAAATAGAATGAAGAACATCAAACAAAACTGTTTCAGTAAACCTAGGATCCATCTCTTTTTTCCCCGGCCTCCTTAAAGTCATAAAACTAATGAGGATAGAAAGATTGTTCCCAATTATATGGACTAACGTCATCACGGAGTACAGTGTATGAAGCTATATACATAATGTCATCCAGCTTATATTCGTGAACCCAATCCCTTTAAGGGCGCTCCAGACCTTTAGATAGGGACACTATACTACTACAGGGCTCCAGCGGGCAAAGAAGAAGGGAGCCCTCTATTTTATTGCTTATTTGGAAATCTGCAATAGCCATAGAGATGGGGGGGGGGGGGGGGGGAGAAGAGAAATACTGACTTTAACCTCTTGCAGTAGTTGCAGTGGTCTCCCAACAAGATATCTTCGACTATCCACTGATAATCCAAACTCATCGTAGGAGAACCTGCAACCTTCAAGTTGGATTATCGCCAGGTAGGCGGTACACAAAATTACCTTGATAACCTTGGGTTCTCGATCGAAAATCTGGTATGGTCTATCGAGCTTAATCTTAGATTATCTAGGTATCGTATTTGGACATTTGACTTATCAAACCTAGTTTACGAATCTACGATTATCAGATTCTTTGCAACAACTGGCACTACAAATCATGGATTCCCCCCCCCCCCCCCCCCCACACACACACAAAATCTTTGATTCTCGACTGACATTCCAAGATTAGGCGTATTAAAATTATTTTGGAGAATCCAAGATTATCAAATTGTGTTTTGAAAAATCTGGTTCATCGGTCGACGATCCAAGATATTTTCGATAATCCAAAAAAAACTCAACCGATAATCTTTGATTATCAAATAAAATGCGAATCCTCGGTGTTGCCTCGTGAATGGTATCTGGCGTGTACACATCGTACATGATGTGTCGGTAAGTGGAGCGCACGCGCTCGTTAACCGCATATTTTAAATTATGTTACAGAACATGTAAATGCCAATAATCAATGTCGGCTTATTTGACTCAGAAATAGTTCTCCATGACATTGAATTAGACCTAGGGTTAAGTATCCTTACTTTAATTCAAGGCCTAACTGTAAGTATATTACTATCATAGCTGCTCGTGCAGTACCGTACTATAGTATCCTGCGATGTTCGTACTGTCATGGTATCGATCACTTGTTCATCCATTCATATCATTTGAATATTGTAAAAATGAGCTAAAACCTTGGTATTGACTTTGTTTTTAAAACGATTAATCCCTCGGAAATGAGCTGCAATTGAAGAAGGAAGGCAGTTCACAACATAATGTTTTTGATGGAATCTATAGAGTAAATTATTTCAGAAAAAAAAGCTACAAACAAATTTTTTATCAAAGTACCAATGTTAAAAAAAATATGTATAAAAGACTTTCCTATAAGTTTGAGTGAGACTTTCATTCAAGACATTCTATTCAACATTTTTGGTAAGATTTGAAACATGCGAGTTGGCAATAACGCTGTGAGTTGAAAACTGTAAGGTAAACTGTTTAATTGAAAATGTAAAAGTAACAATGCAAATACTTGCTTTCGTTGTTGTTAAGTATATGCGATGTGGTGTGTAATGAATACAAAAATGTCAGTATAACGACAAGAGCTTCGATATCGAGTGCTGTCAGACGTTTTGTTAAAGCAGGATGTGCTGTTATTTCTGCATTTTCCAAAGTACACCAAAGGACTTCTTATACTTCTTATAGTTGCAGAAAGTTATAAAAACTCCTGTACAGGTATATTTGTCCACGTATAGCCTAATTTCTAAAGGAAATGCTTTTGCGTAAAGGCGTTTCGTTGTAGCAGTTTTCACATGGAAATGCCGCACATTTACCACGGGGTTCAGTTCCTCTAACTTTTTACCCGAAAAAACTAAATCACTCTTCTTTCTACAGCAATTAACACTCTAATTAATGAAATTTTTAATGAAAGAAACCTGACATGGCATGTTATTATCCATATTGGTATCAAATGACAGAAAATGATAGAAGATCAACCGTAAAGGCTATTTTTATTCCTTCAAACAGCACATTCTACTTTAATTTTGGATTCTCGATCAATAACCTTGGATTAAATACTGGACCGATGAACTTCCAAAAATATAGATATTTTAAAGATATTTAAAGATATTTTTGGTCATGAGATTCTACTTTACAAATTATAGGCCTATATATGAATTTAAATATCTTCCAATAATGGGGATCAACATTTCTTATCAAATAGAGGCCAGTATGTCCATATTTTAGATGCTAAATCTAGAATGCGTCCTCCGACTATTTGAGGTGTACCACCAGGTTCTAGACTTGGAACCCTTTTTTTTCATGTTTATACATAAATGATTTACCATTGGTTTTCGCATAGTAGAAATTTATTGTATATTGTGTTGACATAAATATTTTTTTTTTAAACAGTTTACCGTTACTGATGAAAGAAAGTAATCATGAGATGCCGCATATATGAAATAGAAGTAAGTGTTAGACATCTAGTAATAAGTCACATTTGAGAGCGGCAAAGTGGACCGGCATTTTGTTCCATTCCAAATAAAAGTAGGCCTACACTCTTCTTGAGATTGGTGGCTTTACCATAAATAGCAATGTTATTCTATTTCATTTATTTCATTTCATTTATTCAATCCAGTGTCAAAGTAAAATTTGTAGAGAGGAGTTACGAGACAAAGGCATAAAAAGTTAAAAGTTTAAGGATCATTCAAAAATCCAAAATGACAACATTCTCTGAATGTACTGTAGTTTCCTTGGCATTGACGTCGAACAACCTTTAAATTGGCCTGCTCATATAAACAGAAACAACATTTAATAAAATTGAGGTACTGTTTTTTTTCACAGAATGAAAAACATATTTCCCCAAAAGGTCCTATTAACCATCTGTAATAGTTTTAAATCTTCCATTTATCACTTAGTGTGTCCCTGTCTTGGAGTTTGCGTCTGCTACTAAAACAAACTAAAAAGAGTCGCTCGTTCCGTTGATGGCAAACATTTTTTAAACTTTTTTTCTTTGCGCCATAGCTAATGGCGCTAGTACGTTTTAGGAAACTTCAGTCCTTACTCAATTTAGGCATCATATACTATTTCGGAAAATACAGTCGCCCCAATTTCTATCGGTGTAATTGTCTAACCTCATAAATAAATGGTTCTTTTCAATCACGTGCCACCGGATGACTAAATCCATGCAAGCTATTTGTTTGCTTTCAATACGAAATAGTCTGAAACATCATGAGGCGTAAAAAAGGAGATTTGTTAAATGTACTCTAAGCTGATATTTCAGAATAATGTTGAGGTGACTGCTTATCCCCATTTAATATTTTAAATACCTAATTGAATTTACTGCCTACCTCTAACGCCAGTCTTTCCTTACTATGTGCACACAGCTATATTATAATTCCCTGTTTTAGACTATTAATAACATTATAATATACATTATTGTGGACATGCTGCTTGGAATGATTTTACAATAGTTACTTATAAAGAAACTACAACACTCTAAAAGCAATTCAAACAAATGTTTATTACTAAGCGTATACTCTTTCTCAAATTTACTTCTTTTTTGTTGGGTGGATGGAGAAGGAGTGGAGTGGCGTTTCATCTGCTTTTGGTTTGGACATTTTTTGTAATATTGGATTAAAATATTTATTCACTTGTTCATTTTACTTTTGGGGTTGTCACTTCCTCACAAGCTCACACCCAAACAAGAGAAGAAGTTTGATTAGTTCAAATTAAATTAAAAGAATGAAATGGAAACTTTGCAAACAACGGTCTTTAGGGACAGAATTGCAAGCTGTCCATTACACATTTTGTCTCTGAATCATTCGAAGTGAGTAGCACGACGCTGGGTCATGCTAGGTGCATGTTAGGTTTTTTCTTTAGACGGGGGGGGGGGGGGGGGAGGAGGCTAGATGCTGAAATACAACAAAAATGAGGAACAAAAGGAGAAAAACAAAGGTCTTGTTACACAAATTGTTTATCGGAAAGTTAGGGAAAAAAAGTTTTACCAGACAAACACAACTTATGAGAAATGGTTATACATGACACTTTTATTTACTTTTATCAAAAATTGACAGTGAACTCCCAGACATATTCGGGCTAATCCCATACTGGTTTGCATGATGTCATATATGTGTATAACCCCTCTCGAGAGGATGATCCCCTCTGATAACGGTGTGATCTCTGGTTGTTTCGTCATCATACTGCATCATGCGGAAAACGTCTTCTCGAGACGTGATTTCCCATTGCAAACAAAACGAATATTCTCAGTTGAAGATATGCCGGTGGCCACATTAAACCCACGGAACAACGCCGGCAATAATTCATCAATGATAAAACCATATTCGTCTTGAGTATACCAAATATTTATTGGAACCTGTACCGTATCATCCATTTAAACCGGGCTTTTGGGGATCGACAATTGCTGCAAATGAACCAATACCAGAGGAGTAAGTCCTATACTATAGCCCTTGTTAGTTAATCTACGAAGTTAGAATTGTCATTGCTATCGGTTCTCGGTATTGATCCTCAGTCCGTAGCGGAATTCCTATTTTATCCTTTGAACGACCGTGAATATTTTACAGCTTCTTTCCAGGAACGGACAAACCTTGAGAAAAAAAAAACCGTGAAAGAATAAAGGTACAGGAAACCTTGCGTAGGCCTATGCTTTGTTCGTTATCCGCCCGACCCAACAGGGTCTACACCACAGTATGACCGGAATCATAACAAAACACGGAAAGGTTCAACATTTCGGAAAAGCATACACTTAATTGTGTATTTCAATTGAAAAGATACCTTTCGTTCTTGCTTTTACTATGTACTTATCAAAAGGAAACTTTAGAACACTGAAAAACCAATCAGTTACCATTTTTAGCCTACCAAACAATTCGTACGATACAGGGACGATGAGGAGGGGTGGGATTAAGTGCAGAAAGGGTTTAGATGGCGCTGTTGATGTATTCTATGCTATTCTATTGGTGGGTAACAATTAGCGCTATTTGAAGTACTCCACAGTATCGCTAATTCTCTTCGCCATTCGAACGTTCGGACTGCAGTTTGTCAAAAAAAAAAAAAAAAAAAAACGAATTGTGCGATGACTTAAAATATATGAGCTAAACAATCAAAAAGAGAAAGTTTCGAAATATCTTTAAGAATTGAATATATCAAAATCATATAGTTTTTTCATAATCAGTGAAGAATTTTATAAAAAAGGAAGAATCAAAATGTACTTGAGGCACCCTGCTTGATCTTCTGAAATTGGAAAAAAAATCATTGACAAGAAACGAAAGAGACCTTTTTAGGAAAACATCATTTTCATATTGAATAATTATGAAAATAGCAGTCAAACTGTCAAATGAGACAACGTGAAAAAAAAATATCATTTTCTGTTGATAAATTAACTCATTTTGATACATAATCAACAGAAAACGATATTTTTTCATGTTGTCTTGTTTGACACTTTGGCTGCTGTTTTCAAAATTATTCAATATGAAAATGACTGAGGGGTCTCCAGTTAAATTTGGAGAAATGATGAGACAGAACGATGTAAGACTAAACTTATATCAATAAAAGAAAAGAAAAAAAAAAAGATTTTTACGGACCTCATGATGAAACTCTCCCACATGTGCGGAACCCTAACCACGACATGTGTATTCGAAACGGATTCCTTGGTACTATACGGTGTTCCAGGCAGGGAATTCCAAATAGGATTGATTTGCTTGGAAGTTTCGAACAAAGACAGTCATGGGACTTGGAGCCAAATGATATCCCCCAGCCATTTTGTTGTTGTTGTTGGAGGTGGCTCGCCCATTCGAAACATGTCTCTCCAGTTAAATAGTTTTACCTGAGTTGTCGATAGTCAATCTTTTACAGTACGCTCCGCTTCCCTTGGTACGACTTTCTCAAACGGGGTAAGTGAGCGGCAAAATACGTGTAAAATATAATTTTTTTTTTTTATTTTAAACAGGAGCAAAGATTGACAATGACAACAAATAGTTCTCAATCTAAAAAACACAATTGCAAGTCCTTGGGATTGCTCCTTTTTTGTTTTTTTATCGCAAAAAACTAACAATAATACTTTCCACCTCCACACGTGCATTGTGCGATATCTCATGGACAGACTTACTGACTTAAGTCAGTATAAAAGTAAATCATTGATACGAAAGACTACACGGTATTCTTGTGAAATTATTCGAACAATTTCAAAGTTATAAATTGTCTTAAAATTTTACAAGTTATACTTACGATACAGTCTTATTGCATATCGAAAAATGAAGGCGCTTTAATTTTGTGGGAACTCAAATATATACACGGTATGCTCGTAAAAGTAAAAAAAAAATCATGCTATTATAAACAGCCTGATAAAAAAAAAACAATGATTACAACTCTTGTATACATAAACAGGAGAATATAAATACAGTAAAATGAAATATGTACATAAACCTGACTCCATTAGTATTACTTTAATGATATCACCTGATACAAAGTTATGACGTAAAGAGAGAATTCTCATGTATTGCCCTGATAGGAT
This sequence comes from Stichopus chloronotus, assembly GCA_021234535.1. Taxonomy (NCBI): domain Eukaryota; kingdom Metazoa; phylum Echinodermata; class Holothuroidea; order Aspidochirotida; family Stichopodidae; genus Stichopus; species Stichopus chloronotus. Next base: position 1,457,520 of record CM037834.1, read on the forward strand.
AAATGATTGCTGTGATTAATCAGGTTGTCCAAAGTATACTGTACTTGTGATACAGAGCCGTATAACTGTGTTTGATACGGTTGAAATAGAGGACGCTCTTCGAGAATGTCTATTCCTGTTTTCTATTATCGTGTAAAATGAATGTCCCCCAAAATACACAGGACGGTCATACTGAACTGCCATCATCCTGAGATTCAATTGAAATAAAACGTCTGATTTCAAGATGGCGTCTCTACACCAACAAAACGGTTTGGTACATGGGCATGTGGGGAAAGTGCTGTGGGGCTACGTGACACTGAATAAAATAATTACGGAAACAATAAGAATTGGAATATTGAATAATTTGTAAAGCGCAAGTATACATTCTGCAGAATGCTCAAGGCTTTACAGAAATCGATCGCAGTCTGTCCATCTCAAAGATCTATCTCCTCCACCTCCATCACCCCTCCCCATCCCTCCCCACCCCTCCCCTTTAATCAGTGTTCAGACACTTTTACCACAATGAATTGATCATAGGCAATGGAACCTCTTAACTGAAAACTACAAATCCTCACATTTTCAATAAACGAATGAACTTCGATACATGACTAATGATCCTAATTAGACATATTGGTATGCAATGGTATGCAATGATTTCCTTCAAACTCGTCACAACAGAAACGACTTCAAGTCAATGATTCCCTTTAAGTCTTTGTTACGACTCGACTAGGGTTCGATGCTTCCCCGCTGAGAGACGGATGCTCTGCATCACTGAGCCAAACGGTACGCGGGTTACCTTACGTCAGTATTTGCTGGTGTTATGGGTGAATATGTCACATGAATGATTAGGTGAATGAAAGGAATGCAAGAACATTAAAAGAGATAAAAAAGTAAAGATCAATTATACATCGCATAATGAATATTGTTTGAGTTGCATGATCAAAGTTAAAAACAAGCGAATAAAGCCCATGTTACCATAATCTAGTTGAACTTAACTGAGGGAGGGGGGAGGGGGAAGGGACAATTATTTGGTATATTATGGAGGTAATTATCGATCACCGATCCTGTTTTTTTTTTTTCAATTTGTTCTTGCAGTTCTGTAAAATTACTACCGACCCTGACGGTCTTACACCGTGGTGACTGCACTGATACGATACGAAGGTACAGGACTCATGTATTTTACTGTGACTCACATGCTTTCGTCATTACTCGCGATACTGGTACAAGCGAGATATTTTGTGTAAATGTTGATATGTTTTAGGTGAGGCTAGGGGGATCCCTGGGGGGACTGACTTAAAGGAAGCCAATGGGACGAACGAGGTTAAAAACTACTGCCATAATTTAATAACATACCCCTTCAAGTATCATGTATGGTATTTGAATGTTTTGTTTCTGATAACTTATCACATCTCTCGTTGTAAAGTAAGACTTTCCGTGGATCTCTTTACCTTTTTATACATCCATACGTGACGTAAGCTTTTGATATTATACCAAAATTATCTCATTGCAGTAGTTAAGGTGCATGCGACAATATCTGCCAGAAACAAACAAAAAAAAAGAAAAAAAAAGAACAAGAACAAGAATGACTGCAAGCCTCTGTAAACATCAACACTTGGAAACAGCATCATCAGAAGCGATTTTCTCTCCTCTACCAGGGAGAGGTTGGTATCCAGCTTCTATTCGATGAACATTCAGACTTGGACCCCATTCAAGAACAGGCTTTGATGCCGCTTTGATACGCTGTATGGATAACAGAAAACATAATTTCAAATATAGATTTATTTGTCGTAAATTTATACGTCGTCATTTACAGGGAATGAAAATAACTAGATATAAGTTTTAATGCATGCACTTGATCGTGATGAGATTTAAAGGGAAATAAGGCCTTTGTTTTCCAGAAAACAATCATTTTTTTAAACCAATGTTTATGGAATGGAAAAAAAAATGAGTTATCACACAGTTTTTTCAAATCACATTCAAGTAAAGAGCACGTGTTGGTCTACATATCGGTCTACATGTCGGCCGACATGTCGGCCGAATGTCTCCATGTAGGTCGGATTCGTGGGTTTAACTGTATTTTTTTTGTCTTTTTTTTTTAAACTTGACAAACTTTTTCATTCGAGCTCGTGCAGTTGGCTTTCCAACGAACCAACGAAACGCGACGACGTCACGTACACATCTGCCGATACGGTACCTGATGACATACTAACCTGTATTAGACTCCCCTTCTGAACTAGCGACACGTTATAGAGGGCGTAAATTAATATACAGAGGATGCTCGTGAACGTGAGGAACCATCCAATAGCTTGAGCCCAAGGTGGGAACGTGTAATCACCGAAAGATGCCGCTTCGTAGTCAACGAATGTATAAATAAGAACCACCTTAATTGAGGAAAAAAAAAATAAAAAAATAAAAACTTAGTTGAATCGATTATCGAATATCGATTATCAGATGGCTGCAATTGTGCAGTATCGTGTAGACGCTAGGTGCTGACGAATACATAGGAGAGAAGAGCAAAAGGGATGTAGTAGATAAAATATCATACTTTCATAAGGCTTAAAAATGGATGTGGGTAAAATAGTCCACAGGAGAAGATGCGAAAGGATATACTTGGAAATATTATACAGTAAAGTTACAACAGAGGCGCAGACAAGGGTGGGGGGGGGGGAGGGGAGAGGAATCGCCCCCTTCTTTAGCACATTTTTGTATTTTTTAATATTTGATGTGATACCGCTAGTATATTTCCCTTATTATTATATTACTGGAACTTACAACCTTTTCAAGCCGTTGAGGCATTTTCAGTAACACGTTGCTTGTGGGTTCACCCCAGCATATGGAGTGCTATCGCTCACATAGTGTTTCCAACGCCCCCTTTCACAAATGTCTATCTATATATGCGCCTGTGTCACAATAATCTTGATCGAGCCGAATGAGACTTAGAAGTATGGGCGCAGGTCATAGGGGCGTAGAGGACGGGAGATCGTGGCCCCTCACGTTTGAAAGGGGACATCTTCACCCCGACACAATTTTTCTTAATAATGGAAACTAACACTGTGGCAAATCGCTAAAACAGAAAACTGAACACAACTAACATACCATATAGAGATTGCAAATTGACACTACATTTTACAAGCTCAATTGTGCCAAAATAGTGCACCATTTGCCATGTAGACACTCAATTTTCATTTTTTCTCCTCGCCTTAGACTCCTTCCAAAACACGGGATTCGAAAATGGTGATCAGTTCCCCTCCCCCCCTCCCCACTCTGGAGATGGATCCACGACCCTTGCTTGAGAGGTCGCACTCACCACTATTAACAACGGAGCAATAACCAGCCAACAGATAAACCAAAAGTTACTAGGATAAAATCCTAACATATGTCTCAAGTCTTTCCTAAATCTTCGATAACCTGGAAATAAAAAAAAAAGAAAAGTTGTCAGGCCAATTACTGTTTCAAAGAAGTAACGCAAATCGATAGTGCCATCAGAATACCCAGTCATAATTTGTAAGAGGTTTATCTTTGTTGAAAAAATCTTAACCGGTTCTGATCATGTCTGATGATGAAAACCGAAAAAAATGAACCTCTTTGCCACGTCGTATATACGTTTGATCGTACGCCCAACGTAGTGAGTTTGGTTAGTAAAAGAGCGCCAACCACTTGGCAGCGCTTACCCAGACCCGTATATGTACCGCTCTGAAAAGGGTGATGGCTCACCCCTCTCATGTTTGTAATTTATTTGAGTCAAAGACGTAAATAAGGCACCACGGAAAGATGCAAAACATTTCTGCAAAAACGTTCATTAACTTGTAAAAAAGTAAGTTAAATGCAGTACAATCATGGTCTGGAAATTCTTCTTAATAGCAAAAAATTGATCATTTTTTTATGGTGAGAAAAACTTCATTCTTTTGATGGTGAGAAAAATTTGTGGAGACTTTAAATCATATCAAGCAAGGGAAACGAATGGCCAGATCTAATTTCGGTTAAAGGATTCTGAGCCGTAAAATTTAACAGATTTCCCAAACACTGGTTGCCGATTTAAAAGTCACTAGCTGGATCACTGGGTGGAAATAGATAGCAGAGAGAATGTAACTATGCCCTTCTACAGTCTATTTTTGTGCATTGTGCACACGAGAACGTTTCCTCAAGGGGGGAGGTAAAGTTTTAAGTTTAATTAAAGTTTAAAATTATCGCATTTCTGATGTTAACCAAAACATTGCCGCAAACTGTTGTGATACCATAATTGCTGTTACAAATATAGTCAGCTGTAATTACGATATCGTATTTCGTGTTTCTTTTTTTTTTTTTTTTTGCTTTTTTTGTCAAGTTTCATCTGAATATGATTATTTTGCGTGTAAAGTTCAGCGTTGATCACGCATACTCTGAGAAAGAGTTTTGAACGATTCATCTGGAAACATATCAAGGCGTCGTAAGTTCTCTCCATAATAGGCAACTTCAGACAACTTAGATGACGGCACGGCGACTTTTTGACCCTCTGGGAATAAAGTTCATATTTTAGTAAAGGATGCATAGCACATCTCTTAGGAGAATCATAGAATCCACTTAGAATGGCAAGGACCCCACTCTCAAGAATTTCAAATATTATAGTTTGACTATGGAAGAATAAGAGGAAGAAAAAAAATTAACTTTGTGTTTACCTCAATTATTTCACAGATATTAAACAACTATACACAATACAAAGGGTGCATTAGCATCGAGAAAATAACTCATAATGCCCACTGAGGATTCTCGGAACAGAATGAACTTACCGTATACGTGACATATAACAAGGACTTCAATAAGACTTAGTATGATAGGAGAAAAACCAGCTGAATACCAGTCTAGGAGTTGTTCGACGTAAATACCACCCTAAACGAAAAATTGAGAAAAAAAAAAGACTATCAATAAACTAAATGTATTTCACACCAAATACGTGCATTATATACGGCAAACGTTGTATGCAGAGCTGTTTTGCCTAACCGTGTAAAGACTCAATCTATTATTGTTGCATATTCATTATTTTGTTCCGTGGGTGAGTAGTTACAGTGACGTCATTCTATAGTTTATCGTATTTCTGTACGGTAGATACAGATCTGTGCATACGAAAGATGAATATTCATTGTGTGCCCTTACCTCAAAACATAACGGTAATCCAACCACTGCCATGGTAAGACACGTCCCCAGGATAATGAAGAATCGTTTTTTTAAGACCCAGGGAAAGATATCGGATATCTCATCTACTATAGCAGTTATTACCGTTTCTAATGTAACAAACTGTGGAAAAATAATCAAAAATAATTTATAGAATGCATTGAAAGGAGAATAAGACAGAGGAAACTCTACTAGTGCTACAAGTTAGTCGTGTGTACAGCGTGTGTACTCCATGGGAAATGATAAATTCAATTTTCAGAATTTTTGAAAAAAATATATATATATTATGTATGGAAACCTAAATGCCAATTGAAAGTGTAAATTGTGAGGATTCTAAATATAACCCGATAACAGCATAGCTCAATGGTTACAGTAATGTGTTTGTGTTTGCTTTCGTAATGTGTCTATGATATACAGTACTACGTGAATTAAATGTAATATGTATGGTCCATGTTTTATTGGAAAATTACGATGTGTAAGATATCTTTTCATGGCACAAAGTTTTGATGACTACCTTGACAAATTAACTATTTGTATGGGAATCTATGACCAATTAGCGTCACGAGGCTAATCGATATATCTCTAAAATCATATTTTCATATTGGGTGTTATTAGATCAAACCACACCGTTTTTATGTTGTAAGATACAATAATGATACGAAAAAATTATGACGCAATCATTTCAATCTTCTTACACATTTCACTTAAGTCGGACGGTAATTTTTCCTGTCTTACCTGACTATCTAACCCAAGGGTAAACAGCATGAAAAAGAAAATGACTGACCAAAACTGGGGCAGTGGTAGTCTAGATAACGCCTCTGGGTATGCTATGAACGTTAATCCTGGACCTGGAATGATTATAAGTAAAATAAAAAACAAATAGCATAATACTGTTTATCGTGTGTAACGTTTGTTTATAACCTTGTTAATGAAAGGTTACTCAACGAAAGTGCAACTGGAAAGTGCATTAACTGAAGGGTTAATGCACCATCGGGGTTAACGCTAGCGGTGCACGAGGGGGAAGCCCAAGTGGAATCGGCGATAACAATAACCTTCTAGAGTTCAGTTCAGATACATGGTCCAGCGTAGATTATCCTAGTTCATTCATACACAGATTTTGAAAGAAAAAGACGACATGAAAGAAAATTTGGGTTTCTAAATAACAACATTTTCTTTGAAATCGAACCGAGAGAAAAGGCAAACACGATTCATAACATGCCAACAATGTTCGTGCGCGATAAATAAAGTACCAGTACCACGTTTGTTTTGTGTGAGGTATATCAGATGATAAAACACTGTCGATCTATGTTTTTATTGTATTCATCCACAGGTGACGTAAAGCTGAAATTGACCGTGTACTATCCAAGTGACAATGCACGGTCTCAAGTGACTGAAATGAACCAATTAGAGTTGAGGATTCTTACCAAGTACGAATGGATAATTATTAGCAAACCATCTTTAATGAAGGTCTTGACACATATAAACACACGCTCGCATTCATTTTTTTTTTTTTTGGTCTTGGGGACAGAATCGCTATCAGAGGATAATTGTGGGGCGTAACGCCCCTGTCCCTGTCACCCCATCCCGCCCCACGGAATGAGGCATGTTTTATAAAAAAAAAAAACATTCTGTGAAAAAAAAAGGTGCCGTGGTACTTCGATTGAAACTATTAAAAGTTAGTTTACGATGGAGCAAGAGAGGCTTATCTAATCATAATAAATCCGACCATATAGCGGTTATGTGTGCAAATAAATTAATGTACTGTATAAATGCATAAAATTGTAGTAGTCTACCTACTCGACAGACATAAATATAATGTTCATGCAACTTTTATTGCATTCACTCGGTGCCTGTGTTCTGAGACATACTCGCATGTACGTTCACCTACTATGTCAGACACGCGATAAGCTTCTCTCTGTGCATGGGACATGGGATTTGTTCCCACCGAGAGTCATCAAATATGTACAAGACTTTCAATTGTGTTCGTGAATCTTTCTTGCAAATCTCGCACTGGATCAGCGCTTTAATGATACAATAAACTAAACAAATAGAAACATGGCTGCATGCTTCCGGTATCCACACACAGACAATAAGATATTGAATGATACCATAGGCCTAAATGCAAAAAAAAAAAGAAATGCTGAGCATATGAAGGACTAATTGAAGAAAGCAGCCAAGAGAAATATGTGACCATGTAAAGAATCAATTTATCAACATTACTAAAGTCGTTAAGGGAATTTGAGGAGGCAGTTCAACTTTTGTTTTTACTTGTTGAGTTGAAACTATTTGCACGAACAACCGCCGAATTCCGGGCGAATAATCTCGGTTATTCGAAGGAACCAAACCCCCCTCATCCTATTAACGATCGCCTATTGGCTAAAATCCAGTTCGTGCTAATAATTCTTTTTTATTCCCACGAATTTGATCGGGCGAAAGTTCACAATCGTAGCAAAATGTATGACAGGTGTTCATCTGTAGGTTGGCTATAGTGTAGTGGACAGTTTTGGGTGTCGAAATAGTGTTGGTCAAGACTTAGTGAATCTTTCCCCTTCCTGCCCACATTCCCACAACGCCTGTCGTTACCGCTACCCCCTTGTACGGCCCCTAATTCTGTGTACTGCTCTGAACTGTTATATCCTCGAGTTGCATTCGTTTACTACATGGTTGAACAGTGATCGACTCTTGGTAGGCGCGTGCTGTGTGAACGAGTCTCCTATGGGATGTATAATAGAAGAAGATGAAACTACCATCGTCTTAACACAAGACTTGCTGTCGAGAGTGTCCCTGAAGCTGTAAAAGGATGAAGCAACATACCTGCCCTCACGACGTCTTCAACGTCTGCACCGATATCATTCGCCATGAATCCGAGAACAGAGAAAACGACAAAGCCAGCCATCGTGCTGGTGAATGCTCCCAGAATAACAAGCAAAATACAGTCCCTGCGAGACAACAACAACAACAAACGGCTTGTTTTAAATTAGAACCAAACATTTTAAGCAATGTGTTAGCTGATCCTTTCGTTTGAAGTTTACCTCATCATTTCACAAATACAATTTAAACTAGGACGGTGGTCAAGGGTCCATGCAAGGGACGTGTACCGACCCCATTACACATTTCCGAGCTCACAAAGCTTTTTGGGTGAAAAATTGTTGACATTACGTCAGATATGTCAGTGGGGCCGCCCCCTTTTATATTTTGCCGCCATACCAGGAATCGGACCTAATTGCGGGCTCTGCTTGTCGTTTAGAGCAGCAGATTGAGTTGATTTGGGAGGATTTTGAAGTGTAAAATCACATCGCAATTGCTCATAAATCAAGTTTATTAATCAAGTTTCACAGCCAATGCTTCATGAAAACTGGCACCATCTTTGAATTTTTGGCACTCGTTTGTTCTGGCTACGTGCAAATGACTTAGTGTTTATTTAGGTCTTGGTTACGAATTTTTAAAAAACCAAATGTCAAAAAAAAAAACCAAATTGTGAATTACTCACTCCTTTGTGTGTGATAAACTGGAAACCTCTTAGTCTGACCATTTTGCATCAGCAGGAACGCGAATGAAATTTGACAAGTTTGAAAAAAAAAAATTGTGAATTTCACAACACAACTCAATAGGAGAGCGAGGTGAAGATAGTGTTGAAATCCAAGCAGAACTTCCAGTTTACACATCAATTACCAATATGCCCTAATCTGTACAATGATGACAAGATCAACATGGTATACAGTCCTTGGTGGACCTAAAAGGATTTCCAACTTTGAAACTTACTAAACAAAACATGCCAACTAATACACTGAAAGCCAAACACGAGAAGCAGTGTGTGACTCTACACCTTTTAAAAGGGAATATTGGAGAAGGAAAAGATAAAAATGTTACCTTATACAGTTATTTCTGTAATTGTTGTAACTAGCTAAAGTAAGCACTCCGCCCCACCCAGCACCGAAGGAGATGAAAACTTGATTCGCTGCAGCCGTCCACACCTTTAAAGGAAAGAGAAACAAATGAAAGTTGTCTTAAAGTTGTCTTATAGCTTTTTACATCTTTAAGGAAAAGTTTTGAGGGGACCACAAGACGGCTGAGGAACACGTTACCGTGACGTGATGTCACGTGATGTCAGGTGAGGCGCATTCACTGATACGTGACTGAGATTGTGAGCAAAAACTGTGAGGTAAATAAACCCGCACCCACTTTCTAGATACATCAAAATATTCACAGACTATCAAACACCGAGTTGAAAAGTTATTTGAGTTTAGTTTATCAAATAATTCAACGACGACATTTTGAACCCTGTCACTGTCATTTAAATCATCATACCAGTGAAAAAAAACTGTTTAAATGGCCATCAACTTTTGTTTTTTTTTTCACCAATTAAAGCAAAAACGTTGTCTACACCATGTTATTTCAACGCATGTACTCAATACACTGGTGGTTTAAGTAAAAATGAATAATTCAGTTGGAACAACAATCTCTGAAGAATTCTACGAGGATGTTGAAAAATTTTCAGCAAAGCCTATCACTGTTTAGAATTCATCCAGTTTCTTCCTTGTATTGTCTTAAAAATGGTGGAAATAATTACGTCATACGCAAGGAGTCGCAGCTCCATAACCTTATGACCTTTGGTGGTGTTTACGCGTTTCATGGAGACTAAAGCACGGCAAACTTATTGGGGGGTGAATTTCAATTATACAACCATCTACAGATTGCTCTGGCACGTGCCCAACTACAAATAAATCAAAGAAAAAAAAAACACCTATGAGGGTTGTTTCTGGGAGGATGGTTATACAGAATTATTTCATGTAAAGCATGGTGGTATTTAAAAACCGGATATAAAATACTCTGCAGTCTGCGTTTTTGTTTTCTTTCCGCACAACTAGTGCAAAGGTTGTCAGTGGTAAGACACAATTCAAAAGTTCAATTGACTTGTATTTAATAAAAGTTAGGGGCGAACGAAAGATCAGATAACTCCATTGATTACCAGAAGTGAATGTTTACTGCAGATGCGTTCAATAAACTGATACGTTACGACCCGTTATTTTGTATTCTCGTAGAAGCCTCGCAATTGATATAACTATACAAATATAAGGTAGACAATAAAATTTTATGGCAATTCGCCAATTTGATCTGTATCGCAATGGTATAGTCAGCTGACAGTGAATGGGCAAACCGATTCACATGACCCGCATTGGCTAACATTCATCATAGTGTAACTCAGTGGCTAACATTCATCACCAATCAGTATTGATCAGTATCGATAACTGATACTGATCGGCTTTCAACATGAGTCTTCAGTGTCCGACCGAGGTGGTGAAAATTGAGTGACCGTCCCTTAGGGTAGATTTTAATTGATCGACAGAAACTCAGTGGGGGGTCGGTGTTTCCCGGGGTAAGGGAGGGGACTCATGTGGCAATAATTATCATTTACATGCTAGCTGACATGTAAGTGACAATGGTATAATTAACTTCAAAAGCCCTAAAATAAACAAATAGCATATTCATTCCACTCTTCTAGTCATGATGCTAGTCAGGACGTTTATAGTGTTGTGATTTCAAGCTTCCAATTTTGTCGGTGGCTGCTACACATTGGCCATATTTGGCGCTCTTTTGCTATTGCGGTTCCCACGAACTCTCCTCCCCCCCCCCCCCCCCCCCCCCCGGCTACGCTGCCACTGCTGAAATTGATCTTCACCGCATGTACCAGACAGCGAGAATAGAGAACAATAAACGCAAGTGACTGCATTCAGAAAGACATAGAGCCCCCCCCCCCCTCCCTAACGTCTGAACTCACCCGAGCATCCAACAACTTCGAAAATACAGGTTTGATGAAGAAAACGATTCCTTGTCCTGCCCCATCGAGAGTAATCCCGCGAATGAGAAGGATAAACAATACCACGAAAGGAAACACAGCAGTGAAGTACACAACCTAAGAGACAAGCAAAATGAAAGAAAACAACAACAAATGAGTCAGCATTGAAAACTGTGATGAAAATGTAAAAAAGGGGTCACAATGTGATACATGACTTTAGTCAGTCAATGGCTAAGCGTTCATAATCAGTTTTCGACTAATGGTCGGCGAATTGGCTTATTACCCCATAGCCGCGAGATTTGTTATTAAGATAATGGGGGTGGGGGGGGGCTGAAATCTAACTCTACAATTATTCCTTTTGTTGTTCTTTCGAACATTGCCAAAAAACGACATTTAAAAAGGAAATGCCCATCCCACCGCTGACAAATCGTTAATTTATGCCTATGTGTTAGTTTCCAAGGGTGTAACTCGACAGAATTTATTTGTGGGGGGGGGGGGATTTTTTTGAGGGGGAAGCATTTTCTCAAATCAGCGGGCCTCAACTCTGGGTGTTTTGTAATAATTTTAAGAACACGTCACAATGATTTGCATAATTCAATTTCCTTTCAAAACGTACTGTAAACCACTCGATTCCTTGCTGGTGTATACAGGACATGTAACAGTAAAAGAATACTGAGTAGGGGTATTACCAAAAGCATAGAAAATGACAATGTTGTTACATATAATCGCTCAGTCCAAACATGGTTGCACAGGTTGAAATATTAGTTCAGATTGTATGGAAAAGCACAGATCTAATAAGTTATGTTGTATCTTGCTCTAACAGAACCTGAAATGTAACAGGATATGTTATTTCTCAAAACGTTATTCGTGAAAGTTCAAGGAAAAAATGCTGCCGTGTAACTCGTGTTGAAACGATAATCCCAAACTGAGATAACTAGCTGGTTGAAAGTGTAAAACATTTTTGAAAACTATTTTCCGTAACCAAATACTACAATCTTGGACAAAAAAACCTTTGGGACACCCCGCTCCCCCGTTCAATGTTGGCTATAGCATTACTGTTCAAAATGTACATTCACTCCTACAGCGCAACATTCAAAAGGGGCGGGGAGGGGGTGGGTTTCATGTTATCTTCTCACCTAAAATTCAGTATTATATTTGCAACCTACGACAAAGCGTCCCAACAATTTTGTCCAAGATTGTAGCTCCATGCCTGTAATATCAGTGGCTCAGTAATCACTCAAGGAGAACGTCATTTCAATTCCAACTTAATACTTTTCCACGCAGGTTTTATTGGGCACGAGAAACAGAATGAGAACTCTACGCACACGAAAGAAAAATGATCCGGATGAAACTGGTTCTAACTTCTCTCGTCTGGTGCTGAACAAATGTAAATACAATAAACTAGAGAAATGATAACTCGATGTGGAAAACAGACAAAGGAACCAATCAATTTTATTGGTTTATGATAGCTGCTACCAGAAAAGAAAAAAAAAGAAGCGAATGGAATTTATAAGCTGTCTTAATCATGAAGAATTTCTGTAAATATATTTGAGTCAAGGAGATATCTTTAGTCGTTTGACAATAATATAAGTCACGTGATGGCAGAAGGATTTCTTATTATGATTAAACAAACAATATCTAAGTCAAAGGACACAAACTTGTATGACCTACGTACCTTCCCGGATGTCTTGACTCCTTTGATAATGCAAAAATAAACCACAATCCACACTAACCAGAAACAGCCGACCAGCTCCCATCTCACCTGACCCAGGTCATGTAATCCTGACGTCATACCAAGGACTCGATTTCTTAAAAAAAAAAAAAAAATGAGAAAATTTTCGGATCTTATCGATTTGACGATATGTAAACACGTGATAAAACTCTGATAAGTTCATATACGGTAAATGGGGTCACTACCCGGTCACGGTCGTGCCCACGCCACGTCCTTGCAACCAGTAAATGTTTATACAAGAGAGTTGGTTCGTGCCAATTATTGTCCCGGATTCATAAAGTTAGTACGTCAGAAGTCATACTATGTAGCTTAACCAAAACATTAACGGAACTAGAGAGTTGTAACTACTCTCAGGGAGCTGTTATCTAGCTCAGTGGTAATCTATTTTGACATCTACTGTGAGTGTTGAGGAATAAATTACAAACACCACAGAAGGGAAAATTTTCATACATAATTTCCTTTTACGTAATACGCACTCCCAGAATTCCTCTGCAGCCCATACTCTTCTGCTGTCATTGAGTTCAGTGGTGGTAGCCGTGGTATTCTCTGGCGTACTGTCGTTGCCAACACTGTGTTGATCGGTGTAACAATATTCCGAGTTCCAATCGTTACCGCAGTGAGTCCAAGGTAATGGATTCTTGAAAGACGCCACCATATAATATATCGTGTACGCAATGACTATGTTGTAGTACATACAAAAGTAAGTTGATACTAAGGCCATACCGAATCCAATTCCTGTGCAAATGAAAGAAAGGGAGAGAGGTAAAGGAAATGTTTAAAATTTAGATGCATGAGGTAGTAGCAATGGTGCCTCCTTTACACTCACGTTGCAATCATATACAACGAGGAGGCCTAAATGATTCCTTCTTTACTCTAATTTGCAATCATGTACCAACAGATGACAATAATGACTTTTCCCACTCTTGGTACGACCATGTACGACGAGGCAATATCAGTGATGCGTTGCCTTTTCCCACACTTGCCATACAACCATATTTCAACCATGTTTGACAAGGTAACATCAACTATACTTTTCCTCTTGCTACAAGCAAATGACGATGTAAGATCAACGCTGACTGTCACAACCATATGCGACGACGTTAAATCAAAGATGTCAGTTTTCAATGTCGTCTTTAGCACGCTTGTTACAACTACATACAACAAGGTGACATAACTGATGCATTTATCCCACTTGTTGAAACCATAAACGAAGATGTGACAGCAGTGATGTCTTTTTTTTTACACTTGTTGCAACCATACACTGAACTTGACACAATAAAGACATATCTCCTTGTGTACATCTACGTTTCACGAGGGGCGTTTCATATTCATACGAAGAATAAACATTCGCAATTTCATAAGTATCTACATGTGAGCTCGTTCTCTGGCCAATCAGAGGTTGAAACATTTTTATTTTCAAAGCATCATTTTCATGCCACCTATGCTCATCCTAATTTTCTTGCAAAATACCGATGGTTCTCAGCCGTGAAAAATGGAATGTGAAATTTATAATGAATATAACTTTTCTGGTGAACGTTTCGTGGTTAAAAAAATACCTTTGAAAAGTGGACTCATCCTCCAGACGCTGATGCAGCCAAGATTTGAAAACTGGCCGAAGAGCATCTCGAGAATCATAACGGGTAGAGCAGCGAGGGCTAACATAAGGCAGTATACAAACAGGAAGGCACCTGGATCAAGAAAATAGGGGAATTAATATAAAAGAGGTACATAATTAATAGCCTAACATGATTCTCTTTTGACTTCATAGGTGTGCAAACAATTAAGATGACGTCATTTATCGTCCTGAGTGTCGTCACAATAGATCTTATACATCTAACGGCTTTTCTGTTGTGATTATGAGCTTATCGGTGTGTGTGTGATAACCGATCGATATGCACAACACCATTTAAAGTTGATTACAAGCTGATCATAGTAACATCTCATGTCAGGTCAGGCGCTTCTTGAAAACATTCTGCAAACGTCACTATACTATGTGCAATTATCAATGAAACGTCCACAGACCATATGTGTGTATACCGTTTTTTTCTATAATGGCAGGAGCCTATTATTCACATGCAAAGAGTAATCGTACTCTTAGCAAAGTTTGCAGAAAATCATGAAGACGACCCTGACGTCACATGAGCGGACCAATCACCTTTAATTTAATTTATCAAAGATGAGAATGTTTTCCTTCTAGCCTTAGTGTCATAGTCATCATTCAACAATGACCGAGTTTCGAGTTTTGGGTTTTCTTTGTAGTTCAGTCAAGATTCCAAAACGCCTCCATTGTTAGGTCTACTTGAAATTTTTAGATCATGTTGTAACCAGAGAATGCCCAAAAGCATTGTAGTTAAGATGACTTCATTAAGAATCTGACATACTACGTGAGAAGAAGGTGTGTAACATGCGTGCGTCCTTTTAATATTACCGTAATTTATCATGTAACCAATTGAGATGAAACAACCTTTATATAAACAGTAACATCCACTGACCTAAAATGATGACTAATGGGCACCATGATTCAACATGAACACCTGCACAACCAGAGTGCACAAATGCATTGTGGTGTCGATGATCCGATTATGAACATTTTTTTTCTTCTGAATCTGATTATTACACCATTAGTATGTGTCAAAGGCTACCTATGCTTTATATAAAGTATGAGATCTGTACAAGCTTTCTTTCTTGAGATCATATCTACAAGGCTTTCACAACTTGACATTTGCTGACATCGAATGACCTTTGACCTCCATTAAGGACCAAATGCCTCTTGTACTGTATGGGATACAACTGCATACTGAATATGACGTCTGTTAAAGCTTCCCTTCTTGAGATATGATGTTTACAAGAATTTCATAATGTGACCCTGTTAATCTCAAATGACCTTTGACCTTTACCAAAAACAATGGAATTCTTGAATACTCAGTGAGATACACCTACATTCTTAAAGGGAGGTCTGCCCAAGTTTTCCTTCTTGAGATATCATCTTTACAGCATGTTCACAATTTGACACCTGTCGACCTCAAATGACTTATGACCTTTACCAAAGTCCAGACTGATCTTGCAATCAACGTGGTACACTCACATACCACATATGACACCTAAAGAAGTTAAAAGTTATCTTTAGAAGTTATCGTTCTTAAGATATAGTGTCTTCAAGGTTTTCACAGTTTAACCCTTCTTGACCTCAAATGACCTTTGACTTCATCCAAAGTCAATAGGGATCTTGTACTCAATGTGGAACACTACCATATACCACGTATTACAATTGTCCAAACTTGCCTTACTGAGATATCATGTTTACAAGGTTTTTACAATTTGACCAATGATGACCTCAAATGACCTTTGACCTCCACCAAAAACAACAGGGATCTTGTACTTACTGTGGTACACCTACAGACCAAATATGAGATTTGTCCAAGCTTCTCTCCTTGAGATGTCATGTTTACAAGGTTTTTACATTTTGACCTCTGTTGACCTTAAATGACGTTTGACCTCCACCAGAAACGAAAGGATTCGTGTACCTGATGTGATACTAAATATGTCACCTGTCCAATCTTCTATTCTTGAGATTTTACAAGGTTTACCCAATTTGACTCCTGTTGACCCCACATGACATTTAACCATGAAAACAATGAGAATTCTCGTACTCAACGTGGTATACCTATGCAGTAACTGACATCTGTATCAGTTTCCCCTTTTGAGATATTGTGTTCGCAAGGTTTTCAGAACTTCACCTCTGTTGACCAAACATGAGCTTTGACCTTCACAAAAAATTATATGGCACTTGTGGTTCATCTTTGCGGTAAATGTGATATCTGACCATGCTCCCCTTCTTGGGCTATTGTGTTTTGCATGACTTTCACAGTTTGACTTCTGTTGACCCCAAACCCCATTTTTGACCTCAACTTAAAACAGTAAGGATCTTGCATTCTATGTTCCACACTTACATACCTAATGTAAGATGTGTCCGAGCTTCCATGTTGGAGATATCATGTTAACAATGTTTTCACTAGGTGACTCTGTCGACCCCAAACGATCTTTGACCTCCACTAAATACTAAAAACGTCTCCCACACGATGTGGTTAACCTTCATAACAGATATGAAATTTGTCCAATCGTCCCTTTGTGAGTTTTTTTTTCGTTAACAAGGTTCTTCACAATTTGACCATGGGTTGACCCTAGATGAACTTTTAACCTCCACCACCAACGACAAGGTTCTCTTAGTCAATGTGGCCCACTTACCCACCAGACGTGAGATCTGTCCAAGCTTCTCTTCTTGATGTATCGTGTTTCATGGTTTTCCCAATTTGACCTCTATGAACCCAAATGACCTTTGACCTCCACCAAATGAATATGGTTCTTTTACTCAATGCTTTACTCCTACATGCAACAAATGAGATGTGTCCAAGCTTACCTTCTAAAAAATGGCTTACAAGATTTTCACAATTTGACCCTTGTTGACCCCAGATGACCTTTGATCTGTACACAAAACAAGCATGTCGACTGTGCTTAATGTGGTTCCCTTAAAGACCGGTTATGAGACTTGTCCAAGTTGCCCTCTTGAAGATAACATGTTTTCAGTGTTTTCACGATTAGACCCTGTTGACCCCAAATGACATGTGAAATCCAACAAAAGCAAAAAGGCTCTTGTAGAAGTTGTACTTAATATGGTACACCTACATATCAAATATAAAATATGATACTACATATGATACTAAATATGATATATAACACTAATATTTTAATACAAGTCTTAATATGTTATTATCCTCCTACCTCCTCCATTTAGGTAGCACATGTAAGGAAATCGCCAGACGTTACCAAGTCCGATAGCGTATCCCAAGCAAGACAAAATAAAGTCGAGTTTGTTACTCCATTTGCCTCTTTCGTCGACTGACTCTTCCTTCTCTACGATGACGTCATCTTTTACATCCTCTGTTTGAAAAAAACACACAATCAGTACAGAAGGATTTAAAGACAGTTTGGAGAGACCAAAGAATTTGATAATAACATTAGAAAAGGTGAGAACAGATCATATAGCTTCCCGTGGTGGAAGATACGTTTGTATTTGGTGAGGTTGCACGGGAGTTCGTCCACGCAATGGAAGATAGAGCATATAATCGTGACGCCAATTGGGGTACTTGGCAGTAAGCTGGGTGTTAGCTAAAAATACTGACTTATGCCACGGTGCACGTCCTAGACTAGTTTTTATCTGTTTTATCTGTGAACGCAGGACTGTAGAATGATGGGTGTGGAGGGAGGGGGGGTGTAGGGGGGTGAAGTGGGGGGGGGTGAAGTTTCAAAATTCCGCTTAAATGGATTTTATTTTTTCAACTGAGTGGCTAGCTCCCATCGAAAGTTTCGCACAGTGTGAAAGACTATTGATAATATACATATTTCATTAAACCTGGAAACGGACCGACAACAAACATGAGCAGTGTCACGTGAGAGGGGCGGCTCCAGGTTTTTTGGGGGATGTATTCGGGCAATGCATGAGACGATTGATCTCTGGTCGGAGGAGGGGTCTAACGGTGTGGCCCCTCCCCTTTGCGTATTTTTCAAGTATCAGATAACCTTAGACAACGCCATCTGGAGCAATATCTGGAGATTTTCTGGCTACAGTCGTTCTGAATTTTATATTTGAGGGGGAGGGGCAACCCCCAGTCGCCACGGCTCTCAGTGAAAGCAAGCATAAACGTTTGGAATATCCATATACCTAACAGATGAACGAAACTGATTTCAGTATTTTTGAGATCTACAAAATGGGTATCTGATGTTTAGACGAGGGAGCAACGCCAGTGTTTCTCCACAAAGGGATTATTTATTATTAAACAGATACGCCATGACTGTGAAATCGTTACACCCTAAGTTCCTAATCACTCATCGTATTCTATAAATCTAGAACGCTTGTTGAAGCTTAGCAAAGACTGTTTACTACGTACGACTTTTTATAGACAGGTTATCTCGTATTTAGAAGCCTGTGACTCCCCATTCTTCCCACCTCAAGGAAAAGAAAGAAAAATCAACGTAACATATTTCGCCCCAGCGCAAAATTCTGAGATGAACATTCGCGTTAAAGCAACAGTCACGTAAGGTTATCTTAGGCCATGAAATGTTTGTAATCTTAATGAAGGCACCAAGTGAATAAACTGCGGTGTTGCTAAAATAAATCACGCGCATTAAATCACACGGTAAAACTCTTAGTCAATCTATAATGTGTTATTAAATCAATATCTCACACTGACAATGAACATGTGTAGGCCTAATGAAACTTCGCATAAACATACCATTGAGCTACACAAATATAAAATTAAAACGAATCATGCATGTGGCCTTCATGTACTGAAACAAGGTACAGACACAGCTCCATGCAAGCTGATGTTGGCTAATGTAAGAGCAGGGAGTTCCTGGTAAATAAACAGCTCTCTGGTAACAGCTAAATAACAGCTCCCTGTAAGAGCATGGAGCTAAACCTAGGCCTCTGTAAAACAGTTGAGGTCGCAACTTGACCATGTATCAGAGTTAGCCTAGGTCAGAGTCAAGTGAACATACATTCATTTTGAGAACAATCCACCCAACTCTGCCAAACTGGGCAAATCAAATATTTCAAAAAAGTAATATATCATATTTACAGTCCGAAGTGGGACTTGATAATGAAGATGTATTTTACATGTTCATCTTCAACGAAGATAATGACGATATGAAATTTTAACTCGATAGCGATCTACCGTGGCCACAAGGTGACGTGCGAGATGTTTTTATTATCCAACCAGAGTAACTTGACATCGTGACAATTAACAACATTTTTGCTGTTTTTTTTTTTTTTTCTCGAGTTGACGAAATAGTAGAGCAAATTATTGCTATGTCGAGATAGGTGTTGCATGACAACGCGACAATTCGCGGGAATTTTGTCGAGATGTCGAGTTACTTCCGGTAAGTCGACAACAGGATAAAAGTAGCGTTGTCTAGGTAAACGCTTGTCTGGACATCGCGACAGTTTGCTTATTGTTTTCATCATCGTAATGATCTTTCAAAATTCATTTTTTGCAAGCGCAGAAAACGACGTCAAGGTCATCTCGGGGTTGGGGAGGGGGTTGGGGATGGGTTGGGGATGGGTTAGGGAAGGGGTTGGGGAATGGGTTAGGGAGGGGGTTGGGGAATGGGTTAGGGAGGGGGTTGGGGAATGGGTTAGGGAGGGGGTTGGGGAATGGGTTAGGGAGGGGGTTGAGGAATGGGTTAGGGAGGGGGTTGGATGGGTAGGGAGGGGTTGGGGAATGGGTTAGGGAGGGGGGGTTTGGGGAATGGGTAGGAGGGGGTTGGGGAATGGGTTAGGGAGGGGGTGTTGGGGAAGGGTTAGGGAGGGGAATTGGGAATGGGTTAGGGAGGGGGATTGGGGAATGGGTTAGGGAGGGGGTTGCGGAGATGGGTTAGGCGAGTGGTTGGGGAATGGGTAGGGAGGAGGTGGGGATGGGTAGGAGTGGGTTGGAAATGGTTAGGAGGGGAGTTGGGATGAATGGGTTAGGGAGGGGGTTGGGGAATGGGTTAGGGAGGGAGTTGGGGAATGGGTTAGGGAGGGGGTTGGAGGAGGTTGGGGGAGGGAGTTGAGGGAGTCAACGGTAGCACGTGACCTGAGAAAACGAATGCGTGGTAGCAGAAGACGAGCCGTATAGGATCTGCCAGTCACGTAGGATGTTGCCGCTGTGACAACGTGCCTTATCTTACGTTGGCACTTAGCCTCAAAGCCCTCGGTATATCTTTCAGTGTAACGTGGAACTTAAACGTAGAGATCCTCACAGATATAGGGGTCACGAGGATTCATCCGAATGGAGTACTTCGTGTTTGAAATCGTTACCTGCACTTGGGAGAACTCTTTTTGACCTGATGTCAGTTGAAGTCAGTGTGCGGTTTTAAACAGACAGTGCCAAGACTGACTCTTTTACCGTTGTTACTGTAAAGTCCCATGCAATGATTTGACGCGGTAAACCGTGAACGAACCGTCCCACCTACATGGAACAGGTTTGAATTCTTAATTAAAATACCTCCACGGATAGGTACGTGACGTTATGACGTTTTTTTCATGAACACACGTGGTATTACAATGGTCGACCTTTTTAAGAATGACCGAGAGAATCCCGTGAACTATACGCTAAAGACACGTCACTCACTATTCGAAGTTGCTATATTTAGGGCAAGTGGTGAGCAAAATTCTGTCCTTTGATTGACAGTACAATTCCAAAGGAGACAGGGTAGTTCATATTACACTGCGTACACAGGTGAAGAGTGTCTTGATTACAAATGTAATCTTTGTGTGCTCACCAGGATATTTAGAGGGGAAATCAGGGTTTGATTAAGAAAATTCACCTTAAGTTGATTTTTCTTTCTAAAGTGATTGTTCATCGAAATATAGAGACGCTGGGGGAGGTGTCTGAAGGTAGAAGAAACGGTAATTATTGCGTTAATATCTGTTGAATGAGAACTCTTCATATTTGTAGGGTACAAAAAATAAACGTTCATGTACAAGACAAGACAGCCTCCGATGAACAAGACGATGACCAATCACAGCGTAAGACTGAGATGACGTCGTATGAATAAACATAACCGAATGTTTACGGTTACCATGCTGTTCGTGCATTGCGCAATGCTAAGTAAAGTGATAGTTGATGATACATACATCACACGTAGGCTACGTATGAAATAGGAAACCCCCATCGCCTCATACCTTGAAAAGACGATGGTATTGAATATTCATATTTGATTCGATGAATATGGATGTTACAGACTTTCGGAGTTCTTTTCCGATTTTTTGCGAATTTGACTCGTTTCTCGAAATTGTCCACATGTTTTGAGATAATTTTGATCATATTTGTTAGTCATAACTCATTGTATGATACCGGTGGGGAATTGTAGTGAAATTTATTGTGAAAATAAACCCTAATTTCCCCTTAAAATTAGGATTGTGTTTGCATGAAGAGAGGTTTTTAGATAGGCTGTGGAAGGGGCTACAGGAGTGGGGTGGTTGGGAAGAACTGGACCTTTCTTGCGTGATGAGTATCTTCATTTAAGGAAGTATTCTAGTGAAACTTGACGGTGAACATCAAGTAGGCTACATGATGATCTTAGAGTGATCTTGAAGTACCTGTGTCATGAAAAACACGTTTACTAGTATTTACCGAATTCATCATTACAAATGTTGCAAATAGTCACAATTTTCATGAAAATCCATCAAACATTGACCATTTAACAAACAAATTTCTCTTTTACAATTGTATCATGAATAAACATAAGCCAAATATTCAAATTTGTTATGTCCATGCAGTGGGCACCCACCTGAAATCCATTATGTTATCCTTTGTTTACTTAACCTTCATTTCAAGGTCAACTGAGAATTTTACACGTCCCGAGTGTTTTATTTTGGAAGCAGGTATTGCCTTCTTTAGAAAATATTGATATCACTTGCCGTACCAATGTGTAACCCACTAATATAGTACTTAAGAGATAAAATGTAAAGGCCTAACAAATGAAATACTGACACGCTTCAAAATCCTGCATCATCTCTCTTTCATTTTCGTCAAACTTTGAAAAGTCTTATCTAAAAAATTGTTACCGACAGAAACACAATTCCATCGGATTTTCACACAGGATTTCACTCTCCAACTTCTGAATGCATGTAAACTCGTTTCTAGACGCATGACACTTGGTCTTTAAATACAACTCTCAGTACATTACTGCTTGGGGGTTCCATAAATGGAGTCATTTCTGCTTAGCTACCTCCATGTTAACGTCTTGCCTGCAGCCCGGCCTCTGCCATTGAAAAAGTCTGGTCACTTCGATGGACGGAAAGGAGCGCAGGTCAGGTTCCCCCCTTCCCCCACGTTTCAAAGTCAATTTGACGCCCCTTGCGGATAGCAAAATGATTGTCCAGGGATTCAAAGATGGCGTTACATGATTGGCGGTCACATTTTTGCTTTTAACCATTTAATCAGCACCATCGAGAGGATTGCCATCTTCACTGGCACAACAACAATCTAATCAGACAGAAGGAACATGACAAAAGGTTCCTCCACTGAAAGACACATGTCGCGAAAGGGAAACACCTGTCAGAGACAATAGTCTACATTGGTAACAGTCTCTGAAGAGAGGTTAACTAGGAAGGGCGACTGGTGGGCAAGGATTCCGTCTAGCCATTGCTTAAGAGTGACTGAGGTAAAACATCGCTGTGGAGACGTAGGTCTCAAAAAGGAGACGATCACGAAAAGGACAAAGGAGTCATGAAAAGGTGAGGTAGCCCAGTACATTGAAACAGGTCACTGATTGTGTTGCAATATGAATGTAACTACATACTTCCTCGATGTTTTTTTTAATTAGTACGTGGCAAAACTGATGATCAGGATTGTTTACAGAAACATAAACTTTAAAGGACTCTATCAACGAAACAGTTTGTCACAAACGCAATGATACACACATAAGTATATCTATATATATATAAGTGTGTGTGTTGGGTATTCTGAGACAGGAAAGTTCGGATCGGAGCTATGTGGATCCCTAGCATTTGTGCAAATTAAAGTACGGAAAAATCTGTGATAAAATAACAGACCAAGTGGTTAAATTCTTTTGTATGGATTTAAAATCTCGACTGGCTTAAAAGATAATTCAAGAATTGTGTCCTTTATATTGGCAACATTTTAAGCTAGATCCACAGAAAAAAAAATCGCATCTAGCATCCGCTGTCAAATTTACAAGGTTATATTCGCACTTAAACTGCAAAGAACAATAAAAGGATATCTGGAGTAATTTGTCCGACTTTGACGTAACCGGTAATCTTTCTTGACCAGAGAAATCTTTCATCATATGTCAGTATCCCAAATTACATGAACAAGACATTTGGGGTGTTGTTTGAAATGCCTGGAGTGAATTAAAAGTTTGCAATTCCCTTAGCTTGCCACTTGCATATTTCTTTGAATGTCACAGATATTGGCATGTCTTCTTACCAAAAAATGGCTAAGTGTTAATATTTTGTACAATTTTAGCGAAGGTATAAGAGGTTGCCCAGGCAATGTATTACGCAGAGGGGATATCACATCTCACAGAGGGGATATCACATCTCACAGAGGGGATATCACATCTCAGATTAATACACTCAAGTGTGAAGTATCAGTTACATAAACGTCTTTTTAGATCATTCATCTCCAAACAAATTAAATGAACTGTTGGAAACAGAAATGATAGTAATATTGACTGAAACAAACTTTCAAGTGATACTGACGACACTTAGGATAATTTCATAACAACAGTCAGTGATGCTTATCAGATTATAATCCGATGTTGTCCATTTTGTTTATCTAAACAACAACCACTCCCCAAAGAAAATTCCGCGAAAACATTCTCTGCGGGGCGAATTTGAAGGGGCAAAATTGCCGCCTACAAGAATAATTAAAAAAAAAAATGAGCAAAACCAAGGGACAGAAAGGAAAAAAGAGAGAAGAAAGATGTGAAGAAGTATATAAGAAATGACGTCACCAACACGCAACTGATCTTTTTCAAGATCTTCTCATCGTTACTTTTACTGCTGATGACACAAGTCCACGTTATACAAGCACCGTGAGTTATTTTAAAAGAGGTGGTTGAAATTCTGAGTGATTGCACCGCTTAGTGTCTGTCTGAAGAGGCTCCCTGCCTCTTTTTTTTTTGGGTTAATTGAACAGCACCCTTTCGTGGAAAGGGTGCTGTTTCATGTTTTCCAGCCGTTTTCTTCTGCAAAACCTTTAAAACGTTTGTTTTTACAACCTCATTAGTCTATAAACTGTTCTATAAACTATACAAGATTCAGATTTATCCAACTTATTTCAATCTCAGAATAAACGTTATAATAATTACATGTAAAAAGTGATAGTAATCACAAAAAGTTCAGAAGGGCTTATAGCGTTGATACACCTAAACAAAAGAACAGAAAAAATGAAAAGTAAACAAATGTAAAAAAAAAGGAACACGAAAAAAAGTAAGTGACACGAAAAAAGTAAGTGACGAAGATAAAGGAAACAAGCAAAATATATATATCAACACTTCAGACTGAGGTGGTTTCTGATAAGGGGGGGACTTTAAATGTTTAGAAACATGTCAATAGTTTTGCTATCCCTGATATCTAAAGGGAGTGAATTGGGAAGTTTTGGCACAACGCCAAAACAAGCATTGGTAAGTTGGTAGGATTCCAATCTGAAGTAGGGGATGACTAGTTGACTGAACGCACGACTGAGGTAAGAACGATTGACACCTCTACGTAGTTGAAAACAATTGTTGTACCGCGGACGTAGCAATACTATGTAACCAATTAAAAATGAATATACCAAATTAATAACAATTAAAGTAATACGTATTTATAGAATATTGAACCTGGCCAACAGTTGGAGCAGTGTGATGAAGATTATCTGTATTATTGATGTAAAGAATAGATCTTTTCTTGTAGAATAAAACGTTTTTGAAGTCTCGTGGCATATAATGTACCCCAAACAACATGACCAGATTACATTGCGTAAGGTATGCGAAAATTATTTATTGTATAAAATGACCATTGTTTTCCAAGGGAGAATTTGACGTAATGTGTTAAGAACCTTAACACCTTTCGATACTTTCTTACGCGAAATAATGCACTAAGTTTTACCAACATTTAGGGATAATTTGTTCGCACAGAACCAATTGTGAATATTCTTGAAGTCACTTTGAATCGTTTCTTACAAGGTATTGGTATCATTATTGGAGGAGGATAGATTTATTTCATCAGCATACGAAATTATATGGAACTTGTCGCCGCTGTCTTTGAAAGGTCATTGACATAAAAATAATAATAAGGGGCCTAATAAAGAACCTTGAGGGACACAGCACTTGATAGGTTTGGGAAACAGAGTTAATATTACTAACAGAAATAAGTTGTTTTCGATCAGAAAGGTAACTTTTAAACCTTTTTAAAACTTTTTATTCCGTATATACTACGCGCACGACAAAGAATTATCTCGATCCTTCCATGTATGCTTTTCGGGAGTATTAGAAAAACTTACATTTTCCGGAGTGTACAATGATTTGGTTCAGCATAATTTACTATATGACAGTCAATGTTTTTTTCCATGGTCTCTCTACAATGCATGCCATCCTACGTTTTACTCGCAAAATCATGGGAGCGTTTGAAAATAACAATTTTGCATCTGATATTTTTCTGGATTTGTCAAAAGCCTTCGATACCATAGACTACGATATTTTACCTGATAAACGTTACCACTATATGGAATATACTAATTTTAAGAGTTCTTTGTGGGCAAAGTTGTTTAAGTTAAATTGAAAGCAATTTAAAGTCATGCAATGTAAAGACTGCCAAGCGGCTGAAGCACGACTGCTATACTTTGCTATTCGCTCGAACAAAAAAAAAAAAACAAAAAAAAAAAGACGTTTGATTGCGTGCATAATTACTGGTAGGTGTTATCATTACTATCAAGGGCTGAAATGTTTCTTGATTGTCTAAGAGGAGCAGTGATTGAAAATTAAATTTGCATTATTTTTTGTCATTTTCGGGGAAAATATTAATTTATACGATTTTTATAATGATTCAAATCACTTACCACATAAATGCGTGGTCGACGTCATGGTTCACTTGGAATCTCTTTGCCGAAACAAACAGCGAACTTTGCAAGGAACGTATAGATATCGTATAATCAACGTGCACGAAGATTTAATGTACAGAAGGCAATACAATTACATTGATGTGGTCTTCCGTTTATGACTCGGAGAATACAAATATAGCAATGAACAATGCCATGTCTCCAATGTCACGGCGGTCGAGTAGAAAAAAACAAAACAAACTGCAATGTTCACGTTACACTACAAGTGACCAATCACAAAAAAGCTTCGATACAATTCATTTTGGTAAACTAAGACGAGACAGTGAAATCATCCTATCGATTATGCCACTTCGCCCCTCCACATGAGTTCTATCAAAACAGGGACCCTTACAGTGTAATTGCTAACCTTCCACGAACATAACGACCCCAAAGATTACTACACCTGTACCCATAAAGTCATGTTTATGTGCACATGACACTCGTATAAACACACCAACGGCCTACTTTGAACTTGAACTATGTAGGCATACTACATGCAGCATCATGGTTCTTTTATAAAGACTGTCGTCGACTAATCGCAATTTAATCCCCAAACTGACGAACACTTGTGGGAAATATGAAGTAGATTATGCAATTTAAAACTTCCAATGAAACTTTTACATGATCCTCTACCGCTGCTTTATTAATTTTCTTCTGTCATACTAAAGACCGGCATTAGCACATTATATGGTTCACATTGCTGAACCGCTTGAAGCAGCGGCCATGTTGACACTGTACACAGTCCGTGGTAATTGAACCTTGAGTTAAAGGGTAATTCACATACCCCCGTTTTTTTTTCTCAGTCAATATTTAATAGGGAGTGGAAATTTCCTCTAAACTTTCCGTTATCATGACGTTCGTAATCAGCACTCCGTTGCCGTCCCGTTGCACCAAAACACGTATTTCGCAGAAAATAAACGTTTGATTTCGATGATACTATATTCATATATATCATAACGTGGGAGTTACCATTGACGTGCGTGTGTGTGTGTTGGTGGGTGTGTGTGTAAGGGCAGCTCTATATGTGCGTGTCCTTGCGTTTACTCTTCTCTGTCAAAAACACAATTCATTTCAAGTTATGAAGTTTGATTGGTCTCGTTATAGTCTGTTTATACGTGACAAAAAAATAATAAATAAAACCAAAACGATAATGGTTTGGTCTTTTGTTTTGTCATCTGCTTGTTAGATCACAATATATTGTTGTTCTTTCCAGGACTTATTAACCTTTGAAATTTGACACCAGTGGAAAACTTGGGGGGGGGGGGGTATTTCACTTATCTTGCAATGTTGTGGAAAGTAAGGTCAGCTATTGTAGCATGTATGTTAAGTCAGTCAATACTATAAAGAAGTACAAAGGATAGTCAAGTATAGTTGTATCTGTGTGACGTCACAAATTTTTCATATTGCATTGTTCCACCATTTTGAAATTGATATTTCTTTCAATATCCAGCACCTCTGGTATGAACATGCTCTTAAGGTATGGTGTTCATCAAAGAAAAGGAAATAATTTCCATCCTTTTTTTTATGAAATGTCAATTTTCAATTGCCAGTCCCTATAATAACTGCACGATAGCAGCTCGTAGGAACATGGAATCAAACCAATGACTGAATTGAGTTCTTTTGCCGTGTGGTGTTTTCGGACGAGAAACATATGGAACGTGGGACGTGGAGAATAATTCATCCTCATCCTCACCCCACCCCAACTTCACCACAACTTGATCAGTTCGTGACAAAGAAAAAAAAAACATTACTGCAGTGACTTTATGTGTTAATACTTTACTACAAGCACGAAACCAAAGGTCATTGTACCTGTATTTCAACTTATAAGCAATGCGTTTACGGTACCTGGCGATGGTTCAGTATAGGCTGAACTATAATGGCACCCTCGTCATTGCATAGGACATTGTTTCCTCAAGCTGGTGAACCACGATACCACTAGATGCTACTTTCAGTTGGTGTTTTCGAAATGCAGCCGAGGACTGTCCAGAGAACGTTACAGGTTGAGCACTTTCAGTTACTTTCTGCCAGATCGGCAGACTGGAAAACGCAATTATGAGGCAGAACGAAAATGAGTCATTTGTTTTACAGTAAGAGTTCAAACTTTAATAACAAATATTTTTGGGCAGAAAATAAAAGATCATTGAAAGTAAATGAAGGGTGTGGTCTTCGTTTGAAGAAATAAGTGTGTCCTGACCCAGATAGAAATTCAGTTGTTGCTCAAGGGAAATTTGTTCACCCAAACTTTTAAAATTCAAATGATGGATCTTCTGTAACTCGTCTGATGCCTAATGTTTTTTTGAGTAACTGTAACTGTAGCTTTGATTTCAGTCTCGATATGAATAGTTAAAAAGAAAACTTACAATGAAATATGCAGTTAAAGAGACTGAGGAGTGATTACAAAAAGGTTTGAAAAAGCTTGTCGGGCTAATCAAAATCAATATACAAAAACAAAGGAAACAGAGAACATATAGCAAAGAAAACAAAGAAAAACACAAGAAAAACGAAGAAAAATGATTAACAGGCGAAATTAATCATGTTTACAAACTAAATGGGTTTTAAGTTTTCTTTTAAAAGTGGTCAAGCATTTGCTGTGTTGCACGGTAATCAGGGAAGGAAGTCCAAATATTTACACCTCGGTAGCGAATAGTGATTTGGCAGGATTAAAGCATTTAAATCTGTTGACTGGTTTAACAATGATTAAGCCTATTTTTGTTTGTATGCCATGTTGGTGTATGTGAAACACACTTTTTCATCCCCCTTCAGAAGAAGAAAAAAACTGTTTGTTGGGCCACAAAGGAGTGATAGTGACAGTTGAGAAAACCAATGAACCATGAGCAAAGCTATGCCCTTAGGCCTTGAGGAAACTATAGTACGTTGGACCAAGGTATATGATGTTGAGAATTGAGGAAACTAGTATGCTGGACCATAAATGATTATGATGGTGGTACTGGAGGAAACCAGTGTCCTTAGTCACAAAGGTTCATGCATTGTGGCGATACTTCAAGAAACCAGTATGTTGGACCACAAATCTGTAATTGTGACACTTGGGGTAATCGGTATGTTGGGTCACAGATGTTTATTTATGACGGTGACACTTAAGGAAACCAGTATGTTGGGCCACAATGGTACACAATTGTTAGGTTGGGTCACAAAGATATGATGGTAACGTTTGAGGAGTAACCAGTGTGTTGGGCCACGAAGATATATAATGGTGATACTTGAGATAACCGATATGTTCGGAGAAATGACCCTGACATTTGAAAAGAGAGAAAAACACTGGACCGCAAAAGCTATGGTATTGACATTTGAGATACTGGTAGGTTGCAAAACGTGATTAAGTTAATTGGTGTGCTTCACATTAACGAATGAACAAAAGAGCCAATCATTGTCAACCTTCAAGCTAATCTAAATGATAGCATCAAGGATAATTACTAGAGTAAACGTGCTCACACGATAAAGAAGATATAACTAGCCCTACCACATAGTCATAGGATACAGAATCTCGAGGACAGTATACGAGCAGTTCGGTTACGTTATCACCCTGTTCTACTATTCAGGTGTTCATACCCATCCCCCTAATTTTTTATCCCCCTTATTTTTCGTAGTACCTCCTCCTACAATTTGAGAAATATCAACGAAAAAAAAAGAAAGAAGAAATCCTTAACATACATCCATTTATTCGTAAGGCTTACAATTTTCCTCCACATTTGAAAATAAGTGGACCTTACTGTTTCACAATTAGCAGTTAAAGACTCAGCCCCATCTGCCACGTCAACTTCCAGCAACCACCGGGGCCGAAAGGCAAAACTCAACGTTGAATTACATGTGGGTCGGCTCGCTATTTCGAATTGTCCCCCTCAACTAGAAACCTGTCAGCTGGATTAGGGCCTGCAAGTGTTACATTTGGGTGAATTCAAAGTAGGCATCGTAGATGCATTGGCGAACGGTACCCCAGGATGAAACAATAAGGAGGATGGTCTAGAGCAGTGGTTCTTAACCTTTTTCTTTGCAGTTCCCCCCCCCCCCCCCCTTGCCAATCAGCCGATCGGGCTGTTCCCCCTGGAAAGATATATCAGAAAAACATGATTTCCAGTGAGAATAATTTTCGTAGTTAGGAAAAAAGACAACAAAGGCACTATTCGAGTGTCACATATCTGATACAAACAGAATAAGAATCGAATCCAATGACACCAAGAATGCGATGAAAACTTGAACGGTTAGGATGTTACGATTTTTCAAAAAGGTACCCGGAAATTGGGGTAAAAAAGGAAACAAAAGGTCAAATTTTGCCCTTTTTACATGAATATTTCCCAAACTCTAAAAGGAATCAGGCTGAAAGCCCCTGCAAAAAGTTCCCCCCTGGAACCCCAAAAGTTCCCCCCAGGGGGAACTTTCCCCCCCGTTTAAGAACCACTGGTCTAGACGGATGCTTAATGTCTTAAAGCTGGAATATGGGTTGAAAATTTGTCAGTTGAAAATCAAATTCCACGGAATATGTCCCAGCCACTACAAAAAACATTGTCCAAACCCCATTTTTGCATACATGAATATTCATATCCATTGCCATTGGTCCTTGGTTTGATTTCAAGAAACGGTGATCGACTGCTATGCTTCCTTGGAGACTCTGAATTTTGTAGGGCCAACAAAAATGTTGAGATTATTATCATATTCAAACATCTGGAAAATGAGTGCATATATAGCTCTCCTTCAGATTTTGTGACAGGTGATCTTTTCCCCTACTGTCCTTCCACCCGAATCACTGACGAAGAACAAAGGTAAGATGACCAGGCGATTGCCAGGGCAAGTCACATTCCAGCTTTAGTGTCCTCCGAATTTGACTCACTCATGTAAAGTAATATCAGGTTGTCTACAGATGATACTGCAACTTTGCGAAGTATCACGTACTATCTATATACAGTTGAGCACCTCTTAACAACTCTCGGACTCTGGACTTCTCAGGTTAGAATCAACTTACTCGACAACAACAGGATACGTAAATATCACAAACAAATATAATACATCGTAAATAAGGACTAGGGTTCAACAACTTGCTAAAGCTATATGCATCCATTTTTAACTCCTTTAAGATTTCTCGATCAGGACGTAGTTATGGCGACCTGTCCCTTTAATTAAGGGCATGGTTCGTACATGCTTGTGACTTGCCTCTCCTCATGCTAGCCCTTATGTTTAATACAAATCAATACTTTATCTTATATGGTGCCCAACAAATTTTGGTTCAAAATTTTCAAGTCAGCTTTATGATATTCTGTTTATTCTTCACTGCTGTCAGGAGTCAACTTCTCATTGAAAATGCTGCAAGCTATGCGTTGAAAAGTTTTGTCGCCCTGAAGACGTCTCCTTTTGCAGAACTATTTCAACCACACACCAACCAAAGAGTAGCAATGGTGTATGTTACATTTACCAACGACAATAAAATTGACTAGATTTAGCAGGATGCATTTCAAACTTTTTGACTAACATTGCAAAGTGCAGTTCTTTCGAATTGTGTAATATATCTGAGTCGCTGATAATTTCGAGAACATGCACGTTTCAATTAAGTCACCGTAAACGTGTATGTGAATCATAGGCAAATTTGAATACATTGTTGAATATTGTGTTATCAGTGTGATAACTTCAAAACAGATACACCAGTCAATGCAGATACGGTACATCTGAGAATTCACATCGGCTGTGATTCCTCTGTACTTCTTAAAAATTAAACAAAGCACAACTTATTACTCACCTGTCTCATCAGCTCTGACTTCTTTGTATTTTTTTCTCTCTTCGCTTTCATTTGCGCCTCTTAAACGTTTCAGACAATTCATCTTTATCGGTCAAAATTTCTCCACGGAACTGCCAATGAATAGTAATATGAGACCAAAAAAATGCTTATTCTCATCATAATGGAGTCGTGTTTTGTTACCAACTTCTAAAAGAACTAAAGGTTAAAATTCATTGTTGCCCATGAGCATAATTAGTGAAAGAAGTACATCGCGGCACAGTAAAATCGTACCATTTAATTCTTGCCTTAGTCAGAGGGCAAAAGGCTGTTCTTCGTTGGAATGGTTTAGCTTTTACAAATTGTCAACGATTTTCACCATTCGGTCACATTGTAAATGCAATCGCGAAAGGAAGTCAATTTTTAATTGCAACGTAATGCAAATTTAGTCCCCTGTGTTGTACTTGCTCTTGATCAAGAGAAATAAAGTGCTGTAAGTGTTGGTTGATGATAATCTCCTAATTTGATGAAATATTGTGTCTATTCGCTCGAAAAAAATAATCGTGGGGATAACACATTTATTCCCACAAACCAAACCAATGAGCATGACGTTAAATGTATAGGGGGTCAGAGGTGAGGTTCGTGAGAAAAGCAGAGGTTATTCGCCCTTCTTTTTTTTGTGCGAACAGTTACAACCCATAGACTTAAGTCCTTCATCACTACAACGAACAAGTGTCGTGCTGGAGTACAGCGACCAACAAAACACCACATGTGCTTGTCCTTCCTAAAATGATTTAACCTGTTTTGGCAATTGGTGTATATATGTTTGTATAAGCCATAGATGTGTACAGAGACCCAAGACAGCCAAAAGGATCGTGACGCGTCATGGCAATGTTCGGAAATTTCCATTATTTGAACTGGGCAACGATCATCGAGCTAAACAGTGTCAAAACAAAATATGGTTTCATGAAAGGTCGTAAACGCGATAGTAAAGTGGAGAGGGTTGGGGGGAGGTTGTTAGATACTTAAGTTTCGAAATGGATGGAATGGTACAACGAACAGCTTTCAGTTCCTCCGTAAATGTCAGTTTGACTAACGGTCAGAGCCATTAGTAAGTCTTTGGCTTGACGTCAATAGAAGCTGCTACATGGGAAACACCTTACCATGTTACGTCCAGGCCACCCGATGATCCAGCGTGCTGATATGTGTCATGGAGAGTTCATGTGGTATGTTGTACGACGGTATGTTGTACAAGCAACTTAACATACGTCTGTAACATACGTTGCGTATATGTAAAGAATGAAAATAGCATAGCCATGTGCGCTGCAGTGGGTGGGGACCTGAGGTAAATTAAAGTGCGGTCTGTCAACATTCCAAGAATGTTGGACTGCAAAGGAGAAGACAAGCATACCACAAAATCCTATCATTATGACAATCCAGATAGAGAGATTATCACCGTGTTACGAACAGGCAGGTGCAATACCAGTACAGAGAGAGAGAAAGAAAGGTGGAGAGGTGGAGGGGGGGGGGGGGGGGGGGGGGGAGCACGGACACATTCATATATATACTTCACAAGCACAAGAAATGTTTCAAGTTAATTGAGTGGAGATAAATGTCGCATGTAATGTTGTCGTAATTTAGTATTTAATGATAAACAAACAATCCGTTAAATTGTGCCTCTGCAGTCGTAATCATTCAAAAAAAGAAATTGTGTTATGTGAGTAAGTGTAGAAGAGCGGACAACAGGCAGCTATCATATGCAGAAAGAAACATTAACCGCTGGGGGTTAAAAAGGTACCGGTAATGAACTTAAAAACAATGCTTACACTAGATACCATGGTAAGTTCAATCATAGTATACGTCACTATAGGGTAATTGTTGAAAATGAAACTAAACATTTTGTGACTTCTGGATTCGTTTTCAGCGAATATTTTTGACATTCATTGGTACTTGGAAATTACTTCATAGAAAAACCGTTGAACTTCAAAAAAAAAAAAAAAAGTAAAGTGTGTCGCCATTCATGTGCATTGACGGTTCATGACTATCGTTTTATCTTAGGCTGGGTATAACATTATCATTCTTAACATGTGTTAAACACGAAATAAGCAAACAAGTCCTTTTTTTTCCCTTAAAGATAATTACCGTAAACAATTGACGGTTTGTATCGGGGAGGGTAAACCATGTTGACGAAATCGAGTGAAAATTGGAAACTGTGAAGCTGCAACCAAAATCTCTGAATGGGTCTCCTTCTATTATTGCTCTGTTTAAATTAGGTGGGTACATCTGCCGACCTCTTTCAAAGCTTGCTCAAAGTTAAGTTACTCTATGATTCCTATATTTCCTTAAGGTAGAACATGCTGTCATATAGCCTTCCACAATTGTGAAAATAGCGACCTCATTAGAATATTCACGCATGTGTCAGTGATGGCTCTTGTAGGCCTCCGTGACTCAGTAGGAGAAAAACGAACGGTCGCAAGGTAACTATCGGTCACAAAGCTTTACGTCGACAAAGGTGCCCTTGGCTCACCCTCGAATGGTCGGCCGTGGGCAAACGCCATGTTCACACGAAACATGCCACCAAAACTTGAAATATGGCTTGTCGGTAGACGGACGAAATTGGTTGCTCGAATTATCTGCAAATTTTGCCATGGTTCGTTAACAGGGAGTAGATGGTTTTAATTGATACCGCCATAATTATGACACGGAAAGGTTAATGGGACGAGGCATATCACTCCAACGACCGTTATAGGTTAAGCTGTAACTCACAGTACAATCGCAGTCATAGAGAAAATCGAATATTATCAAAGCAGCATGCATGTTTAACCCTTCTTACAGTTGGTAAAGGGGGAGGGGCTGGTGGGTAGGGCCAACTGTCTACAAGGCAAAACATCTCACAGCTGGAGTAGGTGATGTTAAAAGGTGAACAGCGCAAATCAATTTTAAGTGAAATATAATATCAGTAAAGGCACTTTTTTGTCGAAGTGGTGTCGTATTCATGTTCTTTTTTTTTGGGGGGGGGGGGAGGGGTGATTCGTGTAAATACTCCCCCTAACTCGGTTCCCCTTGTCCTGTTATCAGTTTCCTAACGTTTCTGAGAATCTCGGCATGGGAACATTTTTTTTTGGGGGGGGGGGAGGGGGAAGCAAGCAAAACAATCGTCGTCCCAGAGCTTACAGTGAAGCGCGACCGAAGTTCTGCAAACGTACATTGAAATGTCACGTGATCATGGGGCACGAGCCTGGCAGATGCCTGACCGCTGACTTAAATGTGGCACTTATCGATTTGTAAGGCTCCCCTCAACTTAAAAACTACAAGGGTTACATTGGAAGGTAAGTGAAGTGAAAGTTGCAAGTCTACATGCAAACGTAGTTTGTATAGCCCGTAATTCTGACTCATGGGAGTAAGATTTCTTTGATTCGCCCCTTCTTCGTGCGAAAAGTTTCAACCTGCTCATATCAAATGCGGACTCTCGTTGAAATTTACTTTACTGTTTTTAACACGTCTGAGCCTATGAACCCCCTGTCGCTGGTCTTGTCCTGCTCAGTCCCCCCCCCCCCATCCGTAGCAGGAGGGGGGAAACACGAGAAGAAATTGGTGTAAAGAAGAGAAATGAAGAGGAATAAATATAGGAAATCAAAGGTGTACCTTCCACGGACATGAAATTCGAATGAAAGAATATTGTATAGGACAAAAGCTGTATAAGACAAATGAAAAGAAAAAGCAAGCTGAAACTCACAATTCCAGAGAGACTACGAAGTGCCATTGCCTGCAATCTAAGAGACATTTTTCCCCAAACGTTTCTGTATATCTTACAATGCTGGCGCTCGGCTCGGATAGTGTCATTACCCCTCCCCCTCCGTACCCTTTCTCCAGTCATCCCGCCAGAAAGGTCTGCCAACCCCCCTGCACTGATCACGCTTGAGATGGCTGTACCAGTGGTTCCATGGTCGGGGGATAGGGGCTACGGCTTCTCCGGCAACGGATTGTCGAGAGGGGTCCGAGGGGGGTCCAACTTAGTGAAAGGGCCCCTACGGAGTCTGAGAGGGTGATTCCCGGCGATCTAGAGCGTATCTTGATTTTTAGAATTTTTCTAGTAACCTCAGGCCAACCGATGGTGACGCTCCGCTTAGATAGTCCTCACACAATTGTAACTACCATGAAAGTGATGGGGGGGGGGGGGGGTCGCCTCTTGAGTCTCCCTCCAAGAAGGATGCACCCACCCCTCCACTGTGTGGTGCTGCGAGAGTGAACCGTCGGGTCTTTAAATCTCCCGGTATCATCAAAAACACCGAGCCTTCATTTACTCTCTTCATTTTGACTTCTATTTTGCACTCCGTGATTGTGCACACGTGCAAATGAGACGTTCTATGTTGTTCTCTGTAGACTGTCAGACCGAGATGTATCCTCGGCCGTAACAGATAGTATATACATCACAGATTTGGAGCGCAAGGACACAGCTTGCTCCGCTGACATTGATACATGTTAAATGTTCTTATACTTGAAAATAAAAGATATTTCACGATGGTTATTACACATGCAGTTAAAAATTGTGTTCTCGATTCTTTTTTTTTTTTTTTTTTCGCAGTGTACCAATTGCCATGTATATGTCAATGTTGTAATTCGAAATTGCGACGATGTACTTCCGCTACAATTGTTAATTAACAAGAATGTGAACTGTGAAAGGAGTTTCTCATCCAATATCATACAACTTGCCACAGAGAAAATGATCCACAGGAACGCATTATTGCTTTTACGTCTGTGGGTTTTGGATCGGTTATAGGGAGGCACGGCTGATCACAATTAAATCAGGATCTGCTCCGCATGATTACTTTGGCTGTGACAGGAGGGGACAGAATTGGTTAAATAGCCTACCAATATGTTCAAAACTGTGCACCGTCTTATCACATTATCACTCTGAATTAGTCCACTCAGATAAGGTCTGAAAAATGAATATTTCCCCTAGCAAAAAGAAAATAAAAGCATGATTGCTTAATTAAATAGCAATCCCTGGAGATATATTCAGTTGAAAATCTAGCATCAAATGTAGCACCAGTCTACATCTGTTCCACGCTTCATAGGCAAAAAAAATTGAGAAAGAGGTGCACCCCCCCCCCTCCCCTTAGACCAGCTCTTTCATGAATGAGATAAATCATCAGTTAAACAATGCTTACAGATCAAGCTCGTACACAGGCTAAGAACAATTTGCATCCCTCCCCCCAATGTCACTCTCACTTTCAAGATCAAACCCCCTCCCCCCTCTCGTGAAGCCTTGACAAGTTTTCCGGAATTTTCGTATATTTTGAACATTTTGAAAAAAAAAAAAATCTTGTCTACGCCACTGACTTCATCATAATTTGAGATTCAGTTACATGCAATACTACACGATAAATTAAAATAGGCCTATGTGAGTAAAATGATGTAGGCTACCGTGAACGGACACTTTTCTCTTTAATGACTTCAGCACCTACATGAAATTTTAACTGATGGGAGCAATACTTATCTATCTATAGGCAAATGTACCCACCTTCAAAACTGCCTGGTAAAATTTGCTTGTGGTTTATTGTTAGGCACACGCTTCTTAGCGATGGTTGTGATTCGGCTGCAGGTTCAGGTATGTCAGTAAGTTCCAAAAACTCGGGCTCTGACTGGTTTTTTTTGTGTGCCTCTTAACTTGTTAAGCAGCGCGTATGTACAGCAGTTGGCTTCTTTTTACGACCGGCATACTTGGCAAAGCACTAAAATATATTTAGTTTTACCACTGTGCTCGGGAAGAATCTCGTTTGGAGCTTGCACGCAAGCTTGATCAGCGACGTGAACAAGAATCACCACGAAGTATAGTAACGTATATATCGAACGCGTAATATATCTTCCCACATGCGCTAGCTTTAATGAATTGGTTAGAGTGTACGTATCGTCCTTTTTTTTTCTACCAGCGGCAATTTTCTCACTGGTTACTATCAGTTTGTTTTCAGTCAATCATTACAATGTGGCGCAGTAACATGTGCGATATCCAATGACGATATCGAAACCCAAGAGCCGGCGGAGAACGAACGATTGTAAATATCACTTCAAACAGGATTTCCAAATCACGCCTAACATGCGTTATCTGTTGATCTTTGATACGTGTGTTTACTGTTGGGGTTCATTCAAGGTTTAATGCGTTCATATATAGCCGAGGCGTTGATTCATATCAACAAGTTCTACAATCGACATAAGTTGACAGTGGAAAACATCATGGTGTTGTATTCTGAGTAAATACAAGCGCTATCGGCCAAGGGAATTAGCTTATTGCCGTCAGGGAATTTAGAGGCCGACTTAACTGCTCCTGTCCGGTAATCAGACTATGTTCAAACAATCATAAAAGCAGTGCCCTGACCCCGTAGAGAATTATTAACCGTACAGGTAGTAAATCCTTGTTTAGTTTACGGTATCACAGCCAACAAGCTACCGAAAAAAAAAGGGAGAGACCCATCGTGAGCAGTGACTGGATTCATCTATGCAAGATGGGCAAGTTAAATTTATACCGACCAAAGTGCAACGCCGCTCTCACTACTCCCGGACGACAACGTTCCTCAATATGCTGAGTACCTATGACCACTTCAAGATCACGGCACATAAGGACAGTGCTCATGAAGAAAAATCAAAAGTAACGATATTTCTCGAAAGGAGTATCTGTTTACCTTTTTGTTTTGAGAAATATTTAAGATTATGAAAAAAGACAAGTCATAAGGAGAATTTGCCAGTTTCAATCTGTATACATACTGAAGATGAAGTGAAACCATTGACTTGTAGTCTTATCAGCTTTTTATATTTAATTGTACGACTGTTGCTTAGATGATTCTTTTCGATATATTTTTTTTTCAGAAGTACTACATCTGTAAAAATGCCAGGTGGGAGTAGTTTCACATAGTAGACGTCAGACAAGGGTCAGTCAAGTGTTGAGTCAAGAGTAAGCCAGTGGGAGAAGCAATTCATTTATTTCACTTTCTATTGCATAGTATCAGCTACGACACAGTACTTCCATAGAGTCATATCTTTCAAATTATTATGCAATGCGCACTGCACTGTTCAACCTTCTTTTCGTATCTGCAACTGGTCTTGGTAAGACCCTTTAGTAATGTATTATCACGCGCACCACGCTTCTTTTGCACAGAGTTGACCGCACCCTCAGCTATTCTACCGCGATTTCTACTTCACGTTGTTTGCAGCGAACAGATCCCCGGATATGCGTAACTCCTTTGGGTAGGAATCGAAGCTCGCGTGTAAACAGCCCGGCGAACAGGACGCTGTTAGAGTAACAGCGTGATGAGTATGTTAAAAGCATTGCGTTTCGAAATAAGGAAGAGAACGAAATTACAAACGTCTTGACCATGACTAATCTGTTACAGCCTTAGGCGACTGTCTCCAGTATTTGACATTATTGCATCTTACAGGTGAATATACCTGTATGTTGATATCGCACTGCGGCATTTGTTACATACGTATTCGATTAAATAACTGGTAGAGAGTTATATGGCTCATTTCCGGTCGCTGTGACTTGATTACGCGGTGTAGTTTTGGACATAATAAAGTCCGTTTGAATTGGACTGAATTGTCTTGACTTAGATTCACAAGACTCGGTTTCGGCCCAAGGACATTGGGTAATCCGCAAAAACTCACTGGTTTGTTTGTTAAGGAGTGACTACACTTACACCATGCCGCCACCACGGCCCACCCCTCAGAGGGTGGGGCCCACTACTGTTTTGGTGTATTAAATTGTACATAGTGTTCCTCCTGGGCCCCTCAAAGGAGCGAGGGGCTTCTCAGGGTGAGGGCCTGTTTTTCGCGATGTACAAATTATGCCAAAAAAAAAATACTCATTTCAGTTCCTTTTT
Source organism: Stichopus chloronotus (assembly GCA_021234535.1). Lineage (NCBI taxonomy): Eukaryota > Metazoa > Echinodermata > Holothuroidea > Aspidochirotida > Stichopodidae > Stichopus > Stichopus chloronotus. Next base: position 1,497,415 of record CM037834.1, read on the forward strand.
TGAGGAGCTTGAGGATGTGATGCGGTCGGTGCAAGCTAGGGGTGGACCTCGACAGATACTTCCAAGTCTGAGGTGAGTGTTCACGGTTTTCTTTCCTTCGGTGGTTCATCCTCTTCGCTCAGTCATACGAGGGCGAGCCTAGACTTAAAGGAGGCGGTGTCAGAATTGGTTTCGAATGCACTTTGAGCAATGCCAAACTTGACTAGAAGAACTGAATTTGCAGGCAAGTACACCGAAGCCCATTTGGGATTGTAGACATATATGTTGAACCCCCTGCTTGCACTGATACGCCCAGAAACACGTACGGCCTAGTCTACAAGACACATCGAAAGTGAAAGGATAAACTGCCCCTGTAACATAAAGTTTGCAACTTGTACTTCGCTATGCACAATGTAGGCCTTGTCTAAATTATAACGCGCATGAAACACGGTGCAATAAAGAAAATTCGCACCATACACATATAAGTGATGTCTGTGCTGCAACCATAAAGGTAACCACAGTCTTATTCCCAATGTACTTCGAGAACGTTTGTCACGGTAAAGATACCTCTTCTTGCTGTTCATTTGTTCGTGCCAACTAATAATTCGAACAAGCAGAAAGAAATGAAGTGAAAGGGAAAAGAACAGCAGATCACGCTGCCGCTTTTCGTTTTACCAGCGAATAGCGAGGTATTGCAGTTTTTCAGCCTCTTGACAGTCTTTCCTTTGCGTGACTGAAAATTGCTTTCAATTTAACCTATAAAAAATGCTTAAAGAAGAACTTTCAAATATGCATAAGAATTACTGCATGCTTTTTAGAACAGTTTTTAGACTATTACGTTGTAAACACAAACGTTTCTGAGCGTTTGCACAAGAAAACGACTGCAAAATATTGTAACGTTGGCCGAGACGATCAGGAGGTTAGAAATGAGACCAGGACTACCAGCAGATTGTTTCTGACTTCGCTACTTTTATTCATGTTCTAGCTCTACAATGTCATATTTACTGTACAAAGAGAGGTCTTTCTCAAGCTCTGCTTCTGTTGACTGACCAACTCACTTCTGCGGACTCTCCTCTCACTGACCAACTTACATCTGCGGACTCCTTTTATATACTGCAGTGCTTATCATTCTCTACAAATATCTATATACCTCACGTGCTGTATTGACCTCACGAGGTAAATTCTCCTCACGAGGTAAATTGACCTCATGAGGCAAATTGACCTCACGACGTACATATGCCTAGCATCTTACACACACTTGACTAGGCAGAAGCTGTATAGAATGATTCATGCATAACACACAGGTGAAGACAATTTACATTAGTATACTAGGCTTCATAACTATGTAAGGGCTATTCGCGTAACAATATGTAACTGCACCCTTTCCACCGTTTTGTGAATGGCTGTTCCGTATGAAACTCTCAACCCTTCACTGCCGGTATTCTGAAATGTTTAAAATACATTGTAGTGGACTTTGGCTTCTATTTTTTCAGATAGAGGTATGAAATATTGAAATTCGGTTGTCAATATTTCAACTCATGAGGTTGATACTGCATGATTACAAACTGGTTTGTTTTATATCCCAATAAAAAAAAAATGACAGGTGGTAACACGTCGAGCTGTTCTGTAAACCTTTGCATATTTATCTTCATAATGTGCTTGTGTGCGTGTGCCGTACTACTGCCGTGTTTCACACACACATAGCGTCGACTACTAAATTGTAGGTCAGTGTTGCCAGTTTGGCGCTTTTGCTGCCAAAAAAAAAGGGGAATTTGGAGTTTTGGGGAAAGTTTGGCCGGACCATATTTGAAAGAGACGCCAAACTAATATTTGGCATTTTTCTGGCGTTTTCTTCAGTGTAGCATTTTTTTTTCTCCATTTTGTATCAATTTCAATGAGAAATTAGACCAATATTAGCTCTCACACAGCAAATTTGGCAAACTATGCAGTAACACCGGCACCTATTATGCACCGTACTGTCAAAAATACGCGCTGCTAGCTGTAATACTAAAAAAGTGCATTTCCAATGTCAGATCTTAGATTTGGGACTAATGAAAACCTGGCAACACTACCTGTACGTGTCCACTGTAAGTTCTGTGCAGGCAGGGTCGCAAAGATTCCCAAATGTGCGTTATACCGTGTTGTCTTTTTCAAAATATCGTTGACACTATAGGCCTAGAGATGATGATGTAATTAGCTTACCGTTATTGTCTTTTCAAACGTTCGTATAAATCGTATCATGTTAGAGTAGAAGTGTATTGGAACTAAGCCATCTGTAGCAAAGTTGTAACTGCTAGACAAACTCGACTCGAGTCTAAGTTAGCCTACGAACTCGTTGTCGTCCTAGTCATAGACTGAATTGTGTGCATAGTCTTGTTACTCTTTTCAATCGTAAGTTGGGATACTGGTACTCCTTTTATGACCCTAGACTATACTAGTTCCAGTTAGCTTATCATGAGCAGTAAAACGCAGTGCATGATGAGTGAGTGATGCCACAGTCCCGTTTTGGTCCATATTCGCGAGTGTGAATGCCTTTCAGTTCTGCTTGTGGAACATATGCAATAACAGTACGTCAGACACACTCGACTATACGAGGCAACCAGTGCTTGGGCTGGCCGTGCGTGTCAGTACCAGTCTGAAGCTAGCATGCACAGAGTGTTGGGGGTGGGGGGGGGGGAGATGGAAACAACTTGGAGCTATCAATCAGATACTTTATTTTCCCTGAGTGAAAGTCGGTGATATTTCGAGAGGTGTTACACACTAGGATAAAAATGACAAAGGATCTTGCAAACAGTCTAAAATGACACATAATAAATGCAATACGAACGTCTGCGTAACTGTTCACCTTCATGGTGAATCGATCTGCCCCACACAAAAAAAGGTAAAACCCAACTATTTGTGCTCACCAACTAAAATCGAGGAACAAGCAAACGAAGGGGTGAGTAAATCCAAGAGTTGACAAATGATATCCACAGAGCAAGAGCTCCACGAGGGTGGAACACAATGTTAGGTCCAATCAATTTTTCGATTATAAAAGAAGGTTATGGGTTCGCCAATCACAACGTTGCTTCGATAAAGAGCATCTTTTTTGTGTCGATCTGACAACCTAAGTATCATGTCGAATGTACCGTACAGAAGGTAACAATAACCGATGCTAACACTTTGTGCTACCGTCACATTCGCAGAGCAGTTGTGTGTCAGGGAGAGGTTCGATAACAGCTATCTAGTTTGATCATGTCACGACCACAGTGGTTCATAACATCATTATGCTTTGAAACTTTACAGCAAGGGATGGCTCCTCCGAATGTTTGACATCAAGTCATTTCATCTCCCGCATTTATGTGCAGGTTAGTTACACTCACAGTCAGTTGGGTGATAAGAAAAGGGGTTAACCAATCAGAAGCATAGAAACCCGTATGCAAATCGTTGCATAGTGAACCAATCTGGTAAATATTGTGACACACTTCCCTGGGTCATTGTGTGCTCCGCCCGTTCTAATTTTAGTCTATGTATCTTTTCATTTTCTGTAAGTACCTGATGTAAACAAAGAAAAGGTTTGTCATTAGCGTAAACACCGAAGGAAGTAAAGTCTGTTTGCCTATTGAGATATGGATGCTTGTAATGACCCTACTATGAACAACATTACGAATATGATGACGTCATACGCGCTTGATTCCATAACCACATACATGAAGCGCATGAACTACTACTACTGTGATAACTGTAGATGATTGGTATCTGCCCAGTTAAACATACTGTGGATATCAGATAATATATGATCAGTTCACAAAATCCTTATTTCCATAGGAAACTGCTAAAAAGAGTACAAATTTTGACCTTAATCGTGAAGAAAATATTGTTTATTTTTGGCCAAACATGTGCCTTTATATTCCATTACCTTCCGGGGCTTGACCCAGGCTTTGCCATGGTCTCCACTGTGGTCCTTGAGCGGGACCTGGACCCATGCTATATTTCTAGGGGATCGGGTAAATAATCCTCTTAAGATATTCGTGTTGTTTTGTTAATTGAAAAGCTTCATGGGTACTAACAGTAAAGTTCACTGATTTTTGTGTCAACATCCTTGACATCATGACACACGTTGCTATGTATAGCAGTAGCCGAGCGTGTGCTACTAAATCTATTTTTGTCGAGCAACTGTTGATAATTTGTTTACAGCTATGGTGATATCGTATTGTCTACTGCTGAAGGATACTGGTATGTTTTTGATTACCTCTAACGGATGGTTGGATTTATCTCAGTTTTCAGTACCCTTTTGAAGGGGGGGGGGGCGTATTGGTTTCGTGAGATATTATAGTATCACATTAATAGAAAATAATGCATTTCCGCGGTTTGGTGATAAACACGATTGCCTAGAAAGTAAGAGCAAAATCTCAATGAAACTGACTTGTCCACAAGCATTCTATCCAAGTAAACAACTTTGTTCCTGAAAATAACGATCTGACAGAGGAATACTTTTGAACACTTCAAAATTTCAGTTAAAGTGATTGCGTGCGTAGGCAAAAAGTAAAAACATGTAAATTTCATCTCCAAAAGTTTGGTAAGGCTTTTAATTACACCATTTAGACAATCCGGGAAAATAAATAGGTTCAGTTGGTTAATTCTGCTATATGATTTCAAATTATCCTAACATAACAACGAAAAAGTGTAGAATACGATAATGTAGTGGTTGACAGTTTTCATTCAAATCACCCGTGTGCTTCTTTGAGCAAGCCAATGGGAAGTATACTAGTACTGAATATTCAGTTAGTCAAAACAACTCAGGATAATGCACTGACTCCGCAATGTTGTGTTCAGTTCTTAGGATATTTGTACACAGTGTTTCCTTTCACCAAATGCTATAATTCCCGATACCTACCAAGAAGCGACGACTTAAGTAGTATGTTTGTGACACTAGTGAGACCTGCACTGTTGCATATTCATTATGTAGGCGCTTAGAGTAAGAACCGTTAATTTTCAAATATGATTTTTGTTTTTTACTGTTTTTATGCCAATCCAACTTGCTTTTCGAAGTAGTTACTGCCATTTTCCTTCATTGAAAGACATAGTCCGTTCATGTACAACCTTGCGAGTACATTTAAAAATAAAGAAAAAGTTAAGATCAAACATAATCTTATCTTTTTGGTTTTTCAGTACACACGCAATCACTACGTAGATTTCTTGGCTTTATTACGTGCACTGCATAATATGTGGACGTTAGGTCTAATTTCTATGCCTGTGTGTATAGACTACCTGGGGGAAAAAGGCAGATGTGAAACTATACAACTAGGTTCTATCCTTATAATATCAGTTTTTGCAATCAGTTACTTTCTCAGGGTGTTATGAAATGGTCGCTAGACGGTCAGGGGGGACTCTTTTTATTTCCATGATCATATTGAGTCGCATAATTAAACTGGTTCAGTTGACTTGACGATAAACCATTCCCTTGTGTATCATCATTATCACGAGAAGCATCCCATAGGCGGTGTGGAGTTCCAAAATGAACACTGCAAGAGATGTGTGACACCCGTTATCTTATCAACATGATTATTTTATAATCAGTCCGCTGATCACCAGGTCTATAAAAAAAAAAGGGCAAAGAAGAGGATAATATTACCGTACGGTTCCAAGAACGTTTGTCACATTTTGACAGTGACTTGATCAGTTACTGCATACCCATGTCATACGTCGCGACCGTTTTGGCGAGTTGTGTTTTACAACATTGTAAAAAGGGCTATAGGTCTGTAAACTGAAGCTTCAAACGGCATAAGATTTTATACATTTACAACATCTAACTGTAAATAGGATCACCCAGCCCACATGTATTGGATAGCCGATCGATACAATCATGGAAAATGTGAAGAAAACGAAATTGTGGCCAAAACCGTACTCCGTGTGATCTTAATTTGTGGGCAGCTAGGATCCTCTTATGTCAATCGGCGTCTTGTCTGTGCAGTAGTATAAAATTACGCGCACGACGCTCTTCTGACCCCCCCCCCCCCCCATACTTTTCTGTCTGTGCGTCAGAATGGCATTATTGCGCACCACCCTCTTTGGTAAGCCCGTTTTCCGCCCGTGCATACGAATAGCATTATTGTGCATGTACCTGAAATTTTGCCAAGTAAAATCTGTTAACTTGCTTCGGTGAGGTGATGGCGATTTGGTGTACGTAATCAAGTTCAAAATCGTACTGTCACTGTTAGCTGTTCATGGCTTTTGAAAGACTGGTTCCTGTAATCTCAAATCTGTGATACCTCTGAAACACCGATCATCTCAAAAGTAGCTGGTAGGTATATATATTGCTATATCACTAAGGAGCGAATGACCTCAACAGCTAGACCATCTACCGGTCAATCCGGACTTTTTTTAAGTCAGCCCTGTTAATAGCGTGACTTGAAATAAAATCTGAATTATTGCTGTTACGAATTCAGAAAGATAAAAATTCATTTTACACGATGCTTGCATGCAGACACTTTACTGTACCTCCTATAAAATTCATCCAAGTTGCCACTGATATGGCATATTTTGAGCCTGTAACTTTTTTCTTTTATTTTTGCCTATCTGTTAAATTTGAATGGTCTTAATGTGTATACGCTGTCTTTTGTCTGTGCGCAAACCTCTTCAGCAAACCTCCTCTCCGTACGTTACATAAGACTGAATAATAATTTTCATTTATTTTTCATTTAAAAACGCAATGATTCGAGCCAATACCATTCAAGAATTTAAAGTTCGAACTTAAGGAGCTTGCTCTCTATTTTCGCATCTGAAAGCTGACGAAATCCTGCAGGGCTTTGTGGACTGGAATGAGGAAGGAGCTATATGCCTTTAAATAATTAAGATACCATGTTTCCAAACTTCGCAGTTTTTCTTTATATCACTCTACATCCGAACATAACAGCATATTTTGTCTCTCGAGACTGGACTTGAGAGTTCCTTAACAGTATACGGCATCTTCAGTCCATGTGAAGAAATATGTCTGTGTAGCTGGACATAAAACCAACATGAAGTTCATCCAATAAACAAAAAATTGCCTTTTATTTCTCGACAATGTTAGTAAATGAAATAGAACACGTGTGGTTTAGAATTAACTAAAGAATTTTATAAATTTAGGTTACACAAGGTATACGGTATAATTTTTAAACATACGTGTCATTGCGCCTAAGCTGCATGTAAGGTCACCACTCTCAGTATTAACAAAGTAACAAAAAGGAAATTAATTTCTCACCTATACAAGAACAACTGGCAAATTAGTTGTGTGAAGCACACATTGGTGTTATTGTTCAGGCACTTATGCCTAGGCGGAATAACATCAAACTCTTTAACCTGAACTTAATCAATACATCAATACACTGAAAATAAATTGGAAAATTTTTATTAAGTATATTTATTTATGATTTATATTTATGTACATTTAGGCCATAGTTCACCTTTCAAAAGCCCCTAGGCTGGGCGTAGGTCTGCAAACTTCAAATCGAATGTTATTCACTAAGTCATTGTTTTGTGTAGGCTATATATGTTAGAGAGCGTGCTAGTTTTGTCGATCTACGGTTTGATCGTATTCATTCGCCTGTGATTTTATAGCCTCGCCAGATCCTAGTAATGTGGTATCACACGCACCCTGCTTCTTTTGTACAGAGCTGACTGCCCCTTCTGCTGTTCCTCGCCAACTTCTACTTCTTACTATAAGGTCCAGTACATTTGTAACCAAATATCTTAACCTTTTTATTTTAATGTCCGTATTGCTTCGAAAATGTGAAGAAGCCAGTCAGATTTGGTCACTTAGTTTATATCCTAAATTTTCATGTTTATTTATGATTTCTTCGGGGGAACAACCAATCATGGTGAACAGTGAACAAGCACTTTACTGTGACTGTGGGAGCGCTCCGTATACAAACGACTGTGTTATATGAATAAAGATCGGGTGTTTTTCAGATGGTTACTCACCATTTTTGACAAATGTCCAAGACATTTGAACAGATCCTCGGGTATTCATGGACTCGGTTGCGTTCGGAGCTCGCGCGCAAAAAGCTGTCTTAGAATGACAACGTAATGGGTATGGAAACACGAAGGAGAAAAACTTACAAAGGTATCGTCCGAGACTAGGGATTTCACTCTAAAAATGACCGTGTATTATTAATCGGATAGTGCAAGGTCATCTGACTGAAATGGGCCAATAGAACTTGATAATTTTTACCAAGTATGTATAAATTACAACTCATCATGTGCAAAAATTAATGGCTGACACGTACCAATGACTTGTTCATCAGCAAAACCTTCTATTTGTCTGTTCACTTGTATGCTACCAAGCTTACTAGGGTCTAACGTTAAACCATGCAAGAGTGATTCACATCAAAAGGTGTTCAGGTGGACCTATACTATTGCTAAATTAATTGAACTTACCAGATATCAAATGTCAAAATAAAGTCCTAAAAAAAGTCCGAACTTTCCGTCCATGGGACAAGCTGAATCACTAACACATTTATCTGATCATACATTGCTATATTCTCGGAGCTACGTAACATTTGTTTCGACCTAGCTTATGCAAAACTTTAGAAGTGTAATTGCTTCACTGTGTTAGGATACAAGATATTCGTCGAAGTTCATCAAATGCATTTCAGTAAGACTTTCAACTCGCTAACAGCGTACGGTATACGAAAAGTTCGAACAAGTTTATCAGCTAAAGATATGTGGATATTTTGTGTAGATATTTTGTTTGTTACGTATTAAGCTCTTAACGTATAGCTGCCTTTTCGCAATTGATTTATCATGAGAAGCAAATGAACGAAATCAAGTGAAATATGTATTATCAACTCATCGAGACCATTCTCAATGAAATTTTCATGCATGACTAGATAGAAAATTACCGTTGATACAGAGTGCAATCAAACTTTCACCGTCATTTTCAATCAAGGTCGATAACCCTGTTACAATTCCTGCTTCTTTTTTTTGGCAGTTCAGGAGGTGAAATTTCCCTCGAAACTTACAGATGTCGACCTTTAAAGAATTCCTTTCTAACAGTTGATCACAAAGTCAGACGTACTTTTCGAACCACAATTAACCTTGTTTAAACATGTGGCTGTCACGGGTACAATTTAGCCTATTCTAATTATGACATCCATAGTTAGTCGCAAAGAAGCGGCGCCAAATACCAATAAATACAACATATAAATAGATACAGACAATCTGCAACCCTCTCACCAACTCAAAAAAAATAAAATAAAATAACATAACTCCAGCTGCTAATTTATAGCCCATATATGGTCATATTTATTTCAGTTTCGCAGACATGCTGGCAAATGCTGAAATGATAATCTGCACAGATTCGATAAAATATATCTTCAGATGTGAAACCCACCAGTTGGCAAACACTGTCACCAACGAACGACTACATCTCGAGGATTCTTCGCCGAAAGTTGCTTCCAAACACGTGAGTCTTAATTTTACTTTCATAGATCATAGCTATGGTATTTCTTTTTTTTTTTTACAGTGTTACAGAGGTTATGCTTTTACCCCTTTCCGAAATGTCTACACACGGTGCCCTGCTCGGTAAAAAGTGCCCCTTATTGGTATTTCATCACACGTAAATGATTTTCTTCAGAGTGACTCTCTGCATATTATATTATCTCCCCAACTGGAAGAGGGTTGAGCCCTTTTAGACATCTGCACTCCCTGTAAATGTAGGAGGAGTGTCCCGCGGCTACACTTTAAAGTGTACTCATATACACTCTTCTAAGCCGTCAATGTCACACTGGATTATCTCAATATGATTGTTCTAAAATTAATCTGGATTTGGAACTGTATATTCTGACGCTAGCGTGTTCCTTGTATTTGTTACGTAATTGTCTCTGTCAGCACCTCTGGATTAAGCCCAAAACATACTGTGAATAATAAAAACAGTGAAGTTCACTCTAAAAAGAGTGCACAGATGGACCACTCTTAGAAAGAGTGAATTTCAACTGGGGTGGAGGAAAATCCACTCCAAAAAGAGTGATACTTAATACACACGGAATGAAATGAGGATCTTTTTTAAGTGACTTTTCACTTCACTCCAGGTGAACTTCACGCTAACTGTGGTCCCTCTGTACATTCATTTTGGAGTGAGATGCAATGTGTTGTTTTTAGAGTTCTCATGTTGATTAATTTTGTCGGCCAACCTGCCAATATGCCGTATTTTGCGAATGGAGCATTTTTCAGTTGGAGACTGTTTTTTTTTTTTAATATACAACCAACCGTTCACTTAGCTTGATCCTCGCTTTTCTTCTTTTATTGTTCTGCTTTTTACCCTCATTCAAAAATATTCTCACATGTACGTAAACATGTGATTTTCTGCATAAAGTGTGACGTATTTTTTCTTTTTATAGCAGTTTTTTATGTAAAGCTTAACCAACCCTGGACAGTGCATTAACGGAAGTTAATGCACTATCGGCGTTAATGTAAGGAATGCACTCCGGCTGCGCCCTCGCAAACCCAGCAATAGTATAATTATTAACCCCCGAGGGAGCACTTACCACAGTAAATGCAGAGGTAGCGTTGATTAACCTTGTTCATTTATACCCAGCGAGATTCTGAAGAAAAACACGAAAACAAAGACAATTTGGGTTTGTAAATAAACATATTTTAATTGAAAACGAACCTCGAGAAAGGTAAACACGCTTAAAGATATGTCAACAATGCTCATGTGTGATTGACAAAGTATACCATTGTTGGGTAAGATAGCGTATTATAAATCACTGTTGATGTAGGGTTTTATTGTATTCATCCACCGACGATTTTCCTCCAAAATTTACCGTGCATTATCCGTTCTGTACGGTCACCTGACCGTAATGGGCCAATATGGATGGAAAGATTCTGACAAAGTTTGAACAAGTTGTTATTATTTTACTGAATCACTTGTCATGCGTAATCTAGCTTAGTAAATGTTTAATAAAAGTCAACTGTGATGATCAGTTTTTATACCAGGGGTTGAAGTAGCAGTAAATAAAAAAAATAGTGGCAATTAAGGTTTTGCCTCCAGTTAACAGAAAAAGGAATAATTATTCTGTATTTAAGAAATTCCCAGTATTCTTGAACACGAGTAGACATATGGGGAAGAAATGGGTATAGGGGCTTGGTTTTCAAACATGCATGGATTCATCTGTCAGACACGGAGTATGTAACCTATTTAATCTCGTATATATATCTTCGGTATGCAACCGCAGGAGGGTGGGGTTACCGTAGCCTATAAGTGACATTTTTAGCAGGGACAAGAAGATACACGAGATTTGGTCAAAAAAAAAATCTTCTTGCACCATATATGGCAATCTGGAGGACAATTTATTCTGACTTACTAGCGTCTTACATTTTACAGCAAACAGTGCATTTTTGCAACACAGGATACATGTATAGATTGATTTTGGAGATAAGCTGCTGCCGAAACGTTTCGCTTATCACTTTCTACGTGAATATTACATTTTCCAAAACAAAAAAAGTAACTCAAGACGTACGTTTCTCTCGCAAGTTGCTACACTGTCAAGCTTTTTTATATACACTGTCGAAGGAAAGGGGGATATATTTTACAAGTAAACTTCACCAAAAGGCCTACCTGTGAATGAGTTCAAAGAGAGGTTCAATAAATGTTCATTTCTGTTCAACATAAACTTAAAGGAACTGACAGCCCAAGTGAATGAGTTATTGGTTTCTTTTAAAGTATGTTTCGTGCGGGTAACTAATTTTCTGTTTAAAAGCTGGAATATGACTGGTACTGGCAATCACCTGGTGATCTGTCTTTGTTTTTTTCTGTGTTTTAAAGGAAAGAGAAATTGGGGAAAACATCACCTGTCACAAAATCTGAAAAGAGAACTATGCATTTATCTTCCAGACTGAACGTTTTTTTTGTTTTTGTTTTTAGTGGCTATAACATATTTGTCCTTCAGTGGCAAAATATGACAAATTTTCGACTCATATTCCAGCTTTTAAAATATCGAGTGAATCATTGTATATAAACTCGGTTATTGCATAATACTGAATCCATACAAATGTTTGTAATTACATTTCAAAATGGATTTTGAGTCTTCACGGTGAGCGGTGGAGACGTGGTGAATGTTGTCTGGTGACCACCATCACTTACATCATAGCTATCTTAGCGGAGCGCCACCATCTCGCTGTCGTACCAGAAATGTTTTCTCTCTGCAGGTGCACTTGCACTCTTGCCCTGAAAAATCGACCCTGGGAGCCCCCCCCCCCTTCCCTCCGGCCACGTCGAAACTGATGACGTGGTATCATAAAGTCTGAATAATATCAGAAAGGAGTAGAAAGCACACTACACGGTTATAATGTTATGTTTTGGAAAGTCGAATATGAAAATAAAATGTACATTCAGCCTCAAACATGAAGAGCATGAAGAAAAACAATAGAGATATCTAAATGATATTTGTTAAATTAATAGTAAAAAAGTGAAGAATATTTCCTTTTATGTTTGATAATTTATTTAAACAGTGCTATGTTTTTTTTTCAAATGTATTAGTTAACTTGCAACATTAAAAGGAAAGAGTTGGCTATGACTTTGCAATGATGAAATCTGCCGTCTTATTTCAGCAATATGGCATATTTTCGTTGTCTCGTCTTATGTTTGGTTCTCCTCTGCGCCATCTTTGCAGTGACTGGTAAGTATAACACATTGTGTGCCTCCAATTTTGGAGCAATCAAACAGGGATCAATGACGTCATTTCTATAAATATATATCACTTGCCTAGTACAATGGCAATAATCAGTCTTTAAAAGCTTGGTTATCACTGTGAGAAGAGCCAAAAAAAGGAGTCAAGAATGCCAATTCCCCAACCGGAACTTTCGGTTCAGCCAAACTGTGTATAGGTGTAATGTGAAGATTCCGTGTGGCGAAACCTTCTGAGTTAAAGCTGAAATAGGAGTTACAGTGGGCAGGTTTTCTACCTTCATAATTGGTCATTGTTTCAGAGAAGAGAAAGTATGGGAAAAGATCACCAGTTGTCACAAAATCTGAAGTACAACTATGCACTCATCTTCCAGATATGTATATATGTAAATTGTCTCGACATTTTTATTCGCGGTAAAAAATTCACAGACTCTCCAAGAAAGTATAGCAGTTAATCTCTTGAAATCAAACAGACCAATGGGAATGGATATGAATATTCATATATGGAAAACTGGGGCTTGAAGAATGTTTTTATGTAGTAGCTATGACATATTCATATATGACTTCCACTGACAAAAACTCATATTCCAGCGTTAAATGACACCTTCGACCATATTTCAGTATCAAATATCTTGTAGTTTTACATTACACGTCACTACCTGAAGTACAAACCACGGAATTGCGACGTAATGTAGTTCATAATTGTCAATCAATTGCGTGTAGCACATCACAAGTGACTTACACAGAGGCTACTTACAACTATAAACATGTGACAGGGAGCTGTGTTGTTCGGATAATAATCTTTAGTATGGGACACATCTTGAGCTACTTTGAAATTGAGGTTCTTATTTTAACCTTGAAATTTGTCACCAATGAAAAAAAATGGATTTTATCTATTGCAGATTGACCTTAAAGATGTTGGGGAAGTTAGGACCAGGTCTCTTAAAGTACATGTGACATGTTGGAGTGTTGGCAGAAAACATATCTCCGTTAATGCGACAAAATATTGACCTATTTTACTAACAAATTAGTACAATTTCATTAGGAATAAACATACGTCATATTAGCAAATATGTCGGGTGGACCTAGGGACTCACAAGATATGCCTATAATGCTTTGATTAGGTAATGTTTATTTCAATGAAAGTTGAAACTTTTCTATTCCCAGGGGGTTTCGTTTTTGAAGTATGTATTGCCTTCTTTAAAATTATGGACATCAATTACCAATGTGTGAGCCAGATGGCGAGAAGGCCTGACAACAGTATTACAGGCACTGTGCAATCTCCACACTATCGCTTTTGCATTTTCATCAAACCGTAGGGCTAAATCTCAAAAATCGTGACAGAATCACAATTCCAACGGATTGTCGCTCAGTGCTTCAACTTTGCAACTTGTGAATGAAACCAGCTCTTTTGCAGAAATATGTCACTTGGTCCCCATCAAAATGCTTCTTTTAAGAAAATTTCAAGACACAAAGTACATTTTAAATTTTTTTTTAATTGTGAGACATAAAAAGACTTCCCATAGTGCAATCCACCTCTGCGAAAAAAAAAAAAAGAAGTTTAAAAAAATCCATAAGTTCCAAAGAGAACAACATGCTATGTAGAGATAGCTTATCACCAATAAAGGAATTTTCTTCTACGTTCTATGAATTTTCAATTGTCTTCAGTGGGTAAATCTATTCAAATTAACACAAAAAATTATATTAAAAAAAAATGAGATCTTTATGTTTATCGACAGACGCTGCGTGCCGCAACGGACGATATCCACTCAGGGAAGGAGAAATGATAGTCGCTTGCGAAATTTGCTCTTGCACAAAAGGTAGAGAAGACTGCTACATCAAATGGTCCCCTTGCTGAGGTAAATCATTAGCTTCATATCAAATGTGTTAATTTAAAGGCTGTAATGCATCACCCCAGACAGTTTCAATTCTCCCAACCACCTACCTCTAGTCCCTCCCTCAGCCTGTCTTACATTCCTCCACATGTGTACTCAAAACAATGGATCCCTGTGTACGCTGTGTAATACGAGCTGCTCTGCATCTTTCGAATTTGCTGTCAATCTAAGAGTACTGTAACTTAGAACCAGTTGAGAATGTTCCTTTCAGGGAGGTAAATATATAGCTTAGGGTGATGCAATGCAGCCTTTAATGATCATAAAAATACGTTGGGTCCCAGGGTGGAACAAACGTGCATGGCAGATTAAGCAAGTTAATTCACCGTGCAATAGATCAACATTATCTATCGCAAAAAAGCAAGAATGACGTTCGGTTTACCAGTGACCTAGATTTTGTCTAATTTTCTTTCCCCCAAGTACTCTCATGTAAAAAGGTATACGCCTATATCGGAGCTACCAGCTTCCATTTGATAAACCCTTTCTCCAATAGATATACCTCTTTGTTTCCATCACAAATTCCAACTTTATTTACACAGGCAATAAGAGATTTATCCTCTTAATTAGGACATCCTTTGTCATTAACATAAATGCTGCAAGCAGAGGTCTCTCTTATCTATACATAGTGTGTAGATGAGTCTGGTATTCTCCCTTTCATTCAAACATGCCCTCATAAATAATATGTCCCCCTTCCTTAAGGATATTCCATCCTTTTCACCCACATATGTCTAATTTTGTTTTTAAATCTTTTAAATAAATATTGCAATAAATTAAGAATATCATTTTTCTTTCATCATGTGTATCGTTGTAGATACTTTTATTCTTCTATCGGCGAATACGGTGATTTAGGAATAAATGGAAATTAATTGAATACAGATTATTTTGAATTTGCTATTTAAGTTTCCATGAAGTAACCGGAGCTCCACATATCGATGGAAACGATGTTGCGAGTAAGGGAATAACTTGGCCTAACTCTCTCCATATGGCTATGGAATGCAAAAAAGGACAAAATTCAACTGCAGCTATGTCTTTTGTGATGATGACTACCGGAATTCAAATGACAATTACATAATGCAATATGACAACAACGTAAATTATTTTGAGGAAAATGTGAATTCAGTTGACGATGACATACTTTTATATGGCCGCTCACTGAACCGTTTTATTTTCTGTAAAAACAAAACCTTTTTTCTATGTTTTTTTTTTTTTGTCAGGCAAGACCATCTGACCATGCCGAGACCACCCAGGCTGAAGATAGTGTCGGAGAAAATGCATGAACAAGAGGTGGAGGTTACATATTCAATATAAGAATGTTGTCAACTTTTCGGTTATTCTGTAATTGTTTCCTGTCCAGTTATTGGTCAGTAGTATGGATTCTTTAATTAAACCGAGTTAAAAATCGAGTGCGAATTAACAGATCGTTTACTTTTTCTTTGATATCAAAGAACAACGGAAAAAGTTAAAAACTGATTTACGCTTTAAAGGTAAATCAAAGGAACAGACTTTTACTTTTGACAAAAAAATATTAATCGTTGAATGAGAGAATTAACATGTGGCGAACATCGCAACCAGTCTACATCTAAACATAGCGCTTGCTTTGAAAGTTCATAAAACATTAGTAAGGACATGCAGCCATGAGATTTATGACGTCGCAACCTGGCCACTCAGACTCAGTTGAAAATGAAAAAAAAATGTTTTCCTTTGTGATTTATTGTCAAATGTTGTAACAATTAGCTTATGCATACATTCAAATCAAAATATGAATAACGAGATCACTGAACTATACCCCTAAGTGCTTTAACTAGAAACGTGAACATACATTGATGAACATTAAAGGTGAAGAAAAAACAACAACATTAAATTCGTGCTAGCAGGGGTTATGTGACATAGCAATTTCACGTATGGTACTCAATTTTTTTTACATTCAACCTGGGTAAAGCTAGCATCCTCCTCTGAATTTGGAAGTATGTTACATATCAAAGACGTGGTCGTTCTATTGTGACAATAAAGTCCGCAGATCCAAACTATGAATGTACCTAAGCGTCCTATCTCGAAATAGCAAGATCACAGCATTTTCAGTGTTTGACCTCTGGTGACCTCAGATGACCTTTAACCTTCACCAAAAACATTGGGTTAATCTACACGATATTGACTACCTAAGGTGCATGCCAAGTATGAGTGTTAGGCTGTCACAGTTACCTTCTTGAGATCCGTTGATTACAAAGATTTTAAAGTGTACCCTCTGGTGACCTCAGATGACCTTTCATCTCCAGCACAAACAACAAGGTCCATCTACCAAAATGGTACTGCATACATACCAAGTAGGAGAATTACCTCTGTAACCCTTCTTTAGATATACTGGTTACACGTTCTATGTTATTCTGGAGTTCTACTAAGATAGACCAGTCTTCGGCGACCGGTGCGCCTCGTTTATGTGAGGACTATACGAAAAACTAAAACAGAAAACCCACTTTTTTTCACGCGGGCCACCTGCGCCGTCTTCCACTTTGGTTAAAGGTTCCGGAAGTGAAACTTCCGGCGATCTGGGAGGTGCATTTGGCCAAAAAATTCTTGTACGCGAAGCGACTGTGCCATCTGTTGGGTGGAGGAGCTCAGTCGCTTAGGTAGTCTCGAGGCGTTTCCGCTATTTGTAGGCCAACATACATTCCCTTATTTCACATGCATATTGGCCGCAGCTAAAAAGTTGTGGATCCGAGACTAAATGTTAGTCGAATTTTTCCATCCACTTAAGTTTTTGCCCAAGCTGCCTCCCTGAATATTTATTGTATTGACTATAAAACTTTAGTGGCGATATATGGTTGTGTACAAAAGTGTAGAAGGGATTTTCAAAGGAAAAATACATTGCGGTAAAATGACAATTTTCGTAAACCTTGACATGTTGACGAATAAATAAACCCGTCAAAATAACAAAAAGGTGAAATTCGTCATTTTGACCTTATTCAGAATTCCTTTCTGGGAAATTGCCGTATGCCAAGTTAACCTACAGTTATGCCATTTGCTGAGTCAGACCAACTCGAGATAACGGCAAAATTTAGAAAATTGCAATTTTGCCGGGATAAAACATTTTGTTAAAACGGCAAAATTAAGAGAGTTGTTGTTTTGCGGTGTTGAAATATCTCGTCAAAACCATGCAAAAATTGGAAATCGACATTTTGGCTAGTCAGATGACAGTTTCGCATTTTCGAATTTCACCTTATCAACGAATTGTTCAATCTCGACAAACTGACAGTTATCATAGGCCATAATATGCCATTCTAACAAGACGTTCAAATGGCCTGAGAGCAAAATGACATACTTTCAATTTTGCCACTTTGGCAAGTTGGTCGAGGTTTGCAAAATATCAATTTTCTAAGTCTGTCATTTTGACGAGATGTTTTAACTCAACAAAAAATGGCAATTTCTGAATCTTACCAATTTGACAAATTATATAATCGCCAAATTTAAGATATTTGTCACTTTGGCGAGTTGATTTAAGTCGTCAAATAAGTGTACGAAAATTGTCATTTTACTTTCCTAGATGCTTTATTTTTATTTGCATGTGATTTCTGTGCCCTTCCTTAGCGTGGAGGATTACAAAAGTTCACAGAAGTTCACAGCGTTAAAAGAGAAGTGCCTGTACTCTTTTGTAAATTTGGCTTCACACTGTATACGTATTGTCATGTAATAGCATGCGTAGCCTGCTCCTCTTATTACGCCAGCTCATATGTCTGCTTCATTGGATATCCCAAGAAGTGCTCGTGTTGCAGTCCTTCATTGAACCGTCGTGGAGGTCAAACGTTTTTCGCGCTTTCGAAGTTTAATGTATTATATTGTTTGAACTTGGAACCCTGCCAGATGTCACCACAGCATTCAAGACATGTGAGTTATGCTTTTTGCACCAATCCCGAGTGACATGCTGTTTGACGAAAAACATAAGAGTTACTCGTTGACCTTCCAGCTTACTCTTCCATCTGAAACCAAACCGGAAAACAACATTTACGCAATGGGCGTAGATCATGGGGGATGCCATCTTCACTTATTGTAAGAGGGGGAACTTCTCCAAAACGCCCCCCCCCCCACTCCCCTATCTCGAACACACACTTTTTCCAAATGATGAAAACTAAAACTGTGATGAAGGGTTAAGATCTAGAATACTGAACATACTTGACTTCAAATGTCCACAATTACCGCGTTATAATTCAAAGCTGTAACAATGTGGTGAACATATTTTCTCCGTTGAAGAATGGATTTAGGAATGTAGCCTGCTATACATTCTGCCACGTACAGGCCCCTCGGGTGGTGTCTAGTACGCTAAATTTAAAGCAAACATTGCGACATAACTTGCCCTTTATACACCTTTCACCTTTCCTTTTTTCCCTAAGGGCCTCTCCCAGGAGGGAGACTCGTAAATCGTGAAAAAGTCCGGCTCACTTTTGCAGATGAAACCGCGCCCTTGATTTACGCAACCGTTCTTTCAGGAAAAAAATTCACTAATCACAGCCGTAATCACTGTAAAATGAAGCCGGTAGATATATTTTACTTTTTCGGCTAAAAGTTAACAGAAATCGGTTCCGGTGATAAATATACGAGACCACCCTGCAAGATATTATGCTAAAGCATAATATTCTTTATTTCTTTTGGAAATATGGCGATTTGGTTTTACAAGTAGGCCACGGTATACGGTACAGTTTTTTTTTTTTTAGCTTTTTTACAATTGTCAGAACTATATCCAGTCCTTTTCGTGCTCTTTGAAAGAGCAAACATAACAACACACCCTGATTTAATACTCAAACAAACGTGTTCACTTTTAAAACTTTGGTCGAACTTGACCATTTCTTTTCGATAGGTGAGGGCAGTATGAAGGAACGTACAGATGTAAGTTAGAGCCCGAGGACGAGATATCGTCGCCAGCAATTTGAAGGATGCATTTGCAGCTTAATTACAATATAAAATTGAACGATGTCATAGGAGATACATTTCGTTGCGATTAGTTTCTTCCAAAACTTAATACTTTTATGTGCAAACGTAGTGAACCAAGGGAAATCGTTCTTAACACTCATAAAAAGCTTTTTCCCCAAATTCGTTTAGAAGTCTACTTTCGGTGACGTCACCGATTCTCACACCTTATCCGTTGTAACCCTTTTCTGGCTACCCACTGTCACCCAGCGACTATAGCGACCCCGCCATAAACTACAAATACACCGAGCAATATTTTAGAGGGTTACGCCCCTTAACCTTTATGTTGACATAAAGGCAGTCAGTCATCCCCCGAGCTGCATTTTTGATTAGGGGTAAGCAAAATTCTCAATTGGTTCTGCTCTTTGATGACAACAATGCAAAGGACCTACAGTAGCTCATATTGCACTGCATACACAGGGGACTGATTACCCATGTGTATTAGTCTTAGACAGAATTTGGGAGGGACTTGAAGTAAGTTGTTAGGAGAATTGAAATTGTCTGAGGCGATGAATTCCGGCCATTAATTCCAGTAATATTGAAAGCAGTATGCAGACAATGCGTCAAAACAACAATGATTAACATATATATATATACGTACTTTTCATTTCAAGATTCCCATGACGTCACTTTTGAAGCGCCCTCTCTTTCTAAAGCGGGGAGGGGTGGCAGCATACAAAGTATGTGTAAAAAAAGGTAATTGAAAAGTAAGTGAAATTTCGGGGGAAGGTAGATTTGCGAAGCTATTTCACAGAGGATGTCAGAATATACTTTGAAGTCACTTTAAAACCCCAGGGTATACACCTCATGTAATCACAGCATCCAAGGTTAGTGGCAAAGTACCTGGCACTAGTTAGGAAATTGGTTTACAAAAGATTATTCAGGACTGACTATCAGATACTCTCTATGATAGATACCCTCTATTTCCCGCAATAAATAAAAAACATCAGAACAATACAGCTAATATGAGGAGCATGTATGTTTCACATACATGCTGGCAAGTGTTGAAGGTCATAATCTTCACAGATTTGATAAAATAAGACTTTAGATGTGAGACCAAATTAGTTGAAAAGCACTATCACTAACAGACGGCTACATTTCCAGGATTCTTCGCCGCGGAACGTTGCTTTCAAGTATACGTGAGTCTAAATTTTCCTTTCGTAGGTTATTGCTACAATTAACTATTACAAATAATTCCATCCCTAGCACTAATTAACATTGTATCCTTCCACTCATGATGCGTTGTCCTAAGCCGATAAGGTTACTTTCAAATATCTGTGGCATAAACCTGCTAATAAAATAATCTTGATTTGAGAATGCATCCTGCCACTAGAGCGACTTTTTCTAAAATATATATTTTTTCACAAATTAAGTCGGTGTCTCTGTCAAAGAGTCTGTATCTACCTCTGGATAGATTTTGACATATTTTTGGCCCACCTACCAACACGGATCATCCCCACGAATACAACTAGCCGTTCAGTCCGTTTGATTTTCGTTTTTCCTTTTGTAAATATTCTCCATCAGATGTTGTCAAGTATTAAAACATGTGATTTTTTTACAGGATGAAACGATATTCCATTTTCGATAAATACCGTACCTCAGCTAGCTACCTCATATACCCTCAATATACCGAATCGCTTTTCATGGTAACCCAACGTAGTACATTTAAAGGGCCACGCTCTCGAAAAGTGGAGGCGGTGTCCGTCAGTTACTTAGAGCACTTCCTTGCATAAACGGTGTACTCTCGAACGCTTGAATACATATGGTCTCGTGCTTCGCATATGTGTGGATATGAATATCAATCACACGCCATATTTGAAGGGTGCGTTTTGTGTGCCCTATATGTACCAGCAATTTAGAACGAATCCTCCGAAAAAGAAAAATGGCAGCCGACACCGCTCTCACTCAGACGAGAAGCCCTTTACAGTAAAACCGTTGAATAACCTTCCAAATAGTCCTGATACATCAAATACAGCTTCTCTAGCAAGAGGACGCCATTCGTAGCACAAATACGAATTACAGGATATACGAAGTGTTTATGAATATACTTTTATTTCTACTTATACTATGTACTTCTATTTATGTTTTTACTCACTCGCCAGTCGCCATGTTACTGCGACATTAGCTATATCGTGACCTCATAAATACTCCTCCACAAGTCACGTAGTATTGAAGGTGCATGTTCTACGTGACACGTTTCGAACATGGCGACACGCTGTACAACAGCGGAAGGTAAATTTGAAGTAATATTTAGAAAAAAAAAGTCGTTACGAAAAACATTATTACGGTCGTGACTAAATAAATGTATATTAAGGGTAAATTGAAATTGAAACGCCCGTTATAGTTGCCTATAATGAATGTCATTTTTATCGCTCCCTGTGTCAAAGTGATTAAAGGGAAATAGGGCGTTTGTTTTGCAGGAAACATCCATATTTTTAAAACCAATGTTTGTGGACGCAGAATGATAGATTATTCAAAGTAAGGAAGGACAGTAGTCTTCTTTTCAAGAAATAAGTTTCTCAAAGACAGAAACTCAGTTATTTGTTGTTCATCACGAATTTGTTCACCCAAACTTTTCAAAATTCAGATGATGCATCTTCCGTTACTCATCACATGCATAATGTTTTGAGGAGATGAAGCTCTGGCAGATGTTTATTGATGAGAGTGAATGGTTTAACAACGACTAAAGCTATTTCTCTTATATGTCATGTTGGTGTATTCTAAACGCCCTATTTCCCTTTAAAGCAGGATGTGCAATTATTCCTGCAATGTCAAAAGTGCACCAAAAGATTGGCTACATTTCGTATAGTTGTAAAATGCTGTACAAACTACCGTACCGTAATCTATTTGTCCAAATAAAGCCTAATTACATAAACCAATGCGTTTTCGTTGTGGGGCACTTAGCATGCATGAAAGTGCTGCACATTTACTACAGGGCCTAGTTCCGCTAACTTCTTAGCCGAAAAAATGAATTACTCATCTTTCTGCCGTAATTAACAATCTAACGAATGAAATTTCTCCTGAAAGAAACATATCGTAGATGGTATTTTCCAAATTGGTAACGAATGGAAGAGAATGACGGAGAACAAAAGGTTATTTGCGTTCCTTCAAACAGCACATCCTGTCACAAGACAGAATAACAAACATATGACGCCAGATCTTAGTTTTCATTTACAAGCAGAAAAGAGATATTCTGCAGACGAGATAATCACAGATTTGAGACGAGATTGGGGTGGGAAGAATTGTTTTCAGTTATGATACATTCATACATTGCATAGGACTTTGTAGTTTCTTTGATTCGGATTTTTCTCCCTCTGATGAAAAATCCTAGGTGTGCATCTGCCTGATATTCTTACTTGACAGTGGGCAAAATTTGCTGCGGTTGCTGTGAAAATACCCTAACGAAAATTAAAAACGTGGAATTTGAACATCTTTCACGATATTCCCAACGGATTAAATTGTTTCGTACAGTTTGTATGGTATTGTTTTTCGTTATTGTTTACCGATATTGTTTTTCGTTAGTTTACGTTGTTCACTAAAGGTAATATGTCCCTAGCAAATTTTAATACAGATATTGAAAAGAAAAGTGGCGTCCTGATTTCTGAAAGTTAAAGGCAGTCAAGGGTGATGAGTGACTACCTTTAAAAAATACTTCCCTCCATAGAGATTCTATAGCTTTTTAATGATGTCCATAATACTTTAATGTAACTGTGTCATTTAGAAGATACTGTAAAGAAGTCAAAAGATTACGGAAAGAATTTTTGTTGTATCTGAAAAATTACAGGAAACCCTTTTTTCATATCTTTGTAGTTTTGTTGTCAAAGATTTGCAAGAAAATAATTTATTTGAATTAGTTATCTTAGTCCTTTTTGTTTGTATACTACTTTTTTCTTAAATTTTGAATGATTATGAGAATCAAGTAAGTTGGAACAACAAATTATGCATGAAGACAAACGGCATGACGATCTTACTTTTTGATAGATTATTCTTTTCATCAAAATTTGATTTATGTCGTAAATGTGTTGTCGATGATAGTATCTAAGTACTTCCATGTAACAGTTTCGTTACTGAGTTTTGGTATTGTTGCTTTCCTTCTTTTTGGCCATATATTTGCCTACTATGGTATTATTCACGCCTATCACTGTATGCACTATGCAGACATTTGAATGGGGGGGGGGGGGGGAGGGTAACGATTCGGCCCGCCTAACCTATTCTTACATATTGTGGGTCATTTATAGGAATATAAATGTCATATATTATATTATATATAAATAAGGTATCATGTACTGTTTACGTTAGGCCCCGTTTATGTACTTTTTGAACTAACTTGAATCTTAGTCAGACCTAGGGGCCTAAGATTCAGCATGAAAATTATTGAATTATTTTTGTTTGTTGTTTTTTCCCGCAGATTTTATTTGTTTTGTTTTTTTACACTCGAAAGTTAACAAACTTCATTATTTCCAATTTTTAGTTTTCTACACAGCGGTATCATCGCTCATCGGCGCTCATCCTAAGAACTAAAAATGTTTAGCAAATTATCGTTGTATCATTCGCCGGGAACAGACCAGAGGGAAGAATTGACCAGTCGTTTTAATAGTTTAAACTTGCATTATACCTCACCTTGAACTCTGTGAACAGATCTCCAAACTGTTCATTTAATGTTCTTTTATCACCTACAGTTGAACATTGACAAGTATAGGGTGCTTCTTGTCAAGTAAGGACCTATTTTTTGTAAGGGTATAACTAATTGTCTGATAAAAGTATCGAATAACCGTATTATATGCATGGTTATTCCTTTCACATTGATCCTAAACGAATGTGTTGACAACAGTATTTGAAAGCGAATTTTGAATCCATGGCACATGGTGTGTATTGTATCATTTCTCGTGGGCAAGGCTCAGACACTCCCACAAGCGTTCCTGACGTTTGTATGGCAAGCCATTTTATCATTTACCCCCTATTTCCACTTAAGTGAAATTCATTCCACTTAAGTGGAATTCAGTTCCACTTAAGTAAAATTGTATTCCACGTAAGTGGAATTCAATTTTACTTAAGTGAAATGTATTTTACTTAAGTGGAATTGTATTGCACTTAAGTAGAATGCAGATGCGGTATTTTACTTAAGTGGAAATGTATTCCACTGAAGTAAAATTCTAATCTACTTAAGTGGAATGCATTTCCACTTAAGTGAAATTGTATTTTACGTAGGTAGAATTGTATTCTACTTAAGTGGAATAGGCAAGCTATTCTACTCAAGTGAAATTGTATTCTACTTAAGTGAGATTGTATTCCACTAAAGCAAAATACAATTTCACTTAAGTAGAATACAGTTCCACTTAAGTGAAATACATCACCCATAGGCCCACTTCCAATAGATGACCAATTCTACTTAAATGGTATTGTATTTTACTTAAGTGAAATTGTATCCCACTTAAGTGGAATTTTATTTCACTTAAGTAGAACTGAATTTTACTTAAGTAAAATACAATTCCACTTACGTAAAATTAAAACTTAATGTCGCCTATTTTACTTAAGTGAAATTGCATTCCACTTAAGTGGAATACAATTTTACTGAAGTGGAATTGAATTCCACTTAAGTGGAATGTATTTCACTTAGGTGGAAATAGGGGGTAAATGCTAAAATGGCTTGACATACGTTCGCCATACTGTGCACGTTCTACCGATTTACTGCATAAACGGTGTAGTTATTGTACGTGAACGGAGGGTTTAAATTTTACAGTAGTTACTGCCCCGTCGCCTCTGGGTCAATCGGGTGGAGTGTGAAAAAGGCTAATATCGAAACCCAAAGTATAGGGTGCACATTACACCGTTATCATGTTACAATGTGTTGTGAAAATAAAACGTACACCCGAGCTTGAAGGAAGCACCAAGGAAGATAGGGACAATAGAGATGTCTAGTGGATATTTTCCAAACTAATAGTGCGCAGACCTTTTGCAGTAATTCCTTTTATGTTTGATAATTGATTGTACAGTGATACACTGTTTACAAATATATTAGTAAAAATGTTATATTAAAAGAGAAGATTTGGGAATGTCTTTGCTAACATCTGTCATCCTTTTTCAGAACTATGGCATATTTTCGTTGTCTAGCCTTTTGCTTGGTTCTCCTCTGCGTCGTCATTGCAGTGACTGGTAAGTATAGTGTATCTCAAATATAAAAGCAATGAAACATGGATCAATGACGTCAGGTCTATAAATAGATAGTACTTAATATAATTGTGATAATCGATCTTTTCAAAGTTTGGTTATCATTTA
This sequence comes from Stichopus chloronotus, assembly GCA_021234535.1. Lineage (NCBI taxonomy): Eukaryota > Metazoa > Echinodermata > Holothuroidea > Aspidochirotida > Stichopodidae > Stichopus > Stichopus chloronotus. The sequence goes on from CM037834.1 coordinate 1,523,164, forward strand.
CTAGAAAATTCAGAATTCCCTATACCCTGCAGTTTTAATTCATGCAGTCAAATTGTGAAGAAGTGTGACGTGAATATTACTTATGACGTAATTTAATGACAGCGTCGACTATATTTCACAAACTTTACATGTTACTACCCGAAGAGTAAACAAAACCACGGTACTGTAATAAAATACAGTTCATTCATTTCAGTTGATCACGTGCAGACTGTCAGTGACTCACACAGCGTTGATATGTTGGTACAACGTATAGCGATACTCATACTGCTATTCCATAAGGGGCTAGTCCCATTGCATGAATATTGAAGTACAGATAATTTGCATATGCCTGTTTTCTGTTGTCACGTGTATACCCGTTGACACTTGGTATAATTTGCGGTAAATAGTACGGAGATCATTAGCTCATCTGAAGTTAAATTTACCTGAAGTGCTAGATTTTCACAAAATCCTAGCGTATGATTCGAAAAGCACTTAGAGGTGATGTGAAGTAGCACAAAGTTGTTAAGAAAAAAAAACAAAAAAAAACAGTATCACAACTTTTCTATATATTGACAGATGCTGCGTGCCGTACCGGGCGATATCCACTCAGGGAAGGCGAAATGATAGTTGCTTGCGAAATTTGCTCGTGTAACGATGCGGGTTTCGAAAACTGCTACATCCAATATTCCCCTTGTTAAGGTAAATCGTTTAATCGATACCGATTAGGTTCACATTGACTCTGTAAAGAAATGCATTGAAATTATACGTTCAGGTCAAGTTCGAACTAACATGCATGACGCAAGCAACTCAAATGAAGTCACGTAGATGAGCAAATATACTAATCCTAAAGATGAACTCCTAAAAATAGTATCATTAACTGCGCAAAGAAGTTCCTTTTTTTTTTTTTGCGTATTTTGCTTTTTGATTTACAAGATTTTGTCGATGTATTAACTTCACTCACCAAAAGAAATCTTATCTGTAGAAGGCCAATCTCTATACGAAACTATCGGCTTGTCCCTCTCTCCAACTAAAATCTCTCCTTACATGTGACATTCTCTGAACTTTACCCCCTCCCCATGCACGATCAAAGTTCCCGATTAGCTTTACACAAACATGCGGAGGTGTATATCCTCTTGGAATGTTTAAACAACACTGGTATAAGAGAGACTTCTTTTTTTACAGCAGTCAGTGGTCCCCTCTTTATTTAATATCTCATCATCCGTTAATGATATCTCTCATTCCTACCCATAAACCTTACACTTTCATCAGATTTCCCTTAAGTGGATACTTTTAATTTTTAATTACTGAATATATACACTGATTTTTTAATAACTAAATATGTCGCATATTTGAAATTTCTGTTTAACTTTCAGGAAATATTACTCTGTCTCTACATATGTGGATGGAGCAGAGGATAGTTACTCTGTCGCCACTGCCACATATTACCACTCAATAAAACTTTTTTTCTATATTTTCAGCTAAATGACCATAGGGAGACCACCCAGGATGACAACAGACAACTTCAGAATATTTTCACTTACCGACTTGCAAGAGGTTGAGGGCATATAAAAATGTTGTTAGGTTTTCATCCAATCTATTGTTATTTACGGTTTCCTGTTTAATTATTGGTCAGTAATATGGGTTCTCATTAAACTGAACAACAACAAAAAAAAACCACTGAAATACTATTTCCTGTCGTTCTTGATGTTAAATAAATTACGGTAAGAGAAAAAGAATTTATACTTAAACTGAATTCGGCCTTGAATACCTCGTTCTGATAAGGTCTGAGGTCCAATACCTCGACTTAGACCGCCGAGACGGGGAACGATCAGATGATTCGAGGCCAAGATCGAGCGATCCGAGACACATGCAGTGCAGGAGTGGGGCAGGACTCGGTTGACTACAACCATAAGCGTAAGAGAGGGGTGGGAGCAGGGGACACATGTTCCCCCACCCATTCGGGCAAAAATAGAGGATACATTCGCGCAAATAAGACAGCCATGAGAATAAATTACGGTCCTTTGTATAGCTACCCTTGTGGGGCCATGGAAGGGCTTTTTCCGGCGATCTAAGAGTACTCTATTTGTATCCCCAAATTTTCTGGCACGCGCGTCAGCTTATGGCGACGATCTGCTTACTCTCCCACAATTGTCACCACGAGTGCAAAATTCTGGGTGCCCAACTATAGTATAGTACTTTTTGACTAACCCCCCATACACTGCCCCTGTGACGGATGCCACTGGGGCCAGAATAAAAGCTGAGCCTCAAAATTAGGGCAACTTGGTCCAAAATTTTAATTCGGGCAAAACTCATTCCTGCGCCAGGGCCCCGAAAAATATTGAACCCCATGACCACAAAAATGGTAATAACAACTTAAATAATAGCTTTGCATGGATTGCAGATTGATTACATCAAATCCATGACTTTTTACCGTAACATTTTTGCGTGACGTCGTTGCGTTTTAATTTGGCATACTAGCCGTCACTGCACAGGCGCAGAAAGTGTGCTTTCGATACCCGCGAACGACAAGACCTTAGTTACAATTGCTGTGCAAAGGACGACTGGGCGTCAAAATATAGAGGGGGAGCGCAGTGACGTTGTTGAAAAATGCCCTATGGGTCCTATACGTTATTAACCTTACAATATCTCTATATACAGGCCTACGTTACTGCTTCATCTTCCATGATTGTTGCATCTTTCATGTACCGGTAATTTAGCAAACACATACAGTTGTACAGTGTACAAGAGCGAGCCACCTTAAAGTATTATTGTTATAGGTGAAACTTCTCCTTTCTAGGAAGCATTCATCAGTTCATAATCCTATGTTTCAACATAATTTAATCATTTATGCAACAATTTCATACATGAATAACATCGAGATCTCTTGGCTAATCACTACGTGAATCATAAAATTTGAATCGCAATCGTTTTCCGTGTAGATATACATGTTAACTCCTTGGGCCTACTCAAGTAAGGCAACCTTAACTGATCTCATACTTATTTTGAGAGTTGTTCATACTAAGTGAATAATCAATATTGTTTTTGTTGCAGGTCAAAGGTCATTTGAGGTTACCACGTCTCACACTGAGAAAACCTTGTAAGGACGATATCTAAAGAAGGATAACCTTGACTAATTTCATACTTAGTGATTAAATTGGTCATTCTGAGAAGAAAATTCCTATTGTTTCGGTGGAGGTCAAAGGTCATTTGAGTCAATGACCTTTGATCCCATAAAAAACAAGTTATGAAAAACCTTGTAACTACCATATCTTATGAAGAATAACTGTAACTCATACCTAGCATTTGAATTGTTCATATTGGATGATCCCTATTATTTTTAGTGGAAGTCAAATGTCATTTAGAGTTACCAGAGGTCAAAAAGTCAAAATTACGTAAACTATTATCTCAAAAAAGAGAAATTGTGAGAGATTTCATACTTTGCATGTCTATTGCTCATATTCAGAAGTTGTGCCCTATTGTTTTGGTTGAGGTCAAAGGTCATTTGACGTCACCACAAGTCAAAATCTTGTAAACACTTCATATAACTCAAGGAGGATAACTGTGAGGGATTTCAAGCTTGTGCATCGCCCATATTAAATAGATGATTTTTATCAATTTTTGCACCTTTTGTTTTAAAGGGAAATAGGGCTTTTAGAATATACCCACATGGCATACAAAGAAAATAGCTTTAATAGTACTTACACCATTCACTCTCACCAATGAACATCTGCAGAACCTTCATCCCCTCGAAATGTTATGCATGTGATGAGTAACAGAAGATGCATCATTTGAATTTTGAAAAGTTTGGGTGAACTTAACAAATTATTGCTGCGTAACAAATTATTGAATTTCTACCTGTGGGAAACTTATTTCTTGAAAAGAAGGCTACTATCCTTCCTTATTTTGAATAATCTGTCATTATATGTCCACAAACATTGGTTTTAAAAATATCATTGTTTTCTGTAAAACAAACGCTCTATTTCCCTTTAAGAGAAGGTGAAAGGTCATTTTTGGGGTCAAAAAGCTTGTTACCATGATGTTTCAAGAAAACTAAATTGTAATTGATCTCATACTTGTGAAGTGTGTAATTCATGTTTGTTAAAATATAACCATACGGCAAGGAATGACAAAGCATTTTGGCTTTCTGGTTCGTCATGTTTTCAGTTACCATCGCTATTTTTTTTTTACTACTTGGATGTTGCAAAGCACTATACTCATAGTGCGCAAGATGCGAAAACTAGGACGATTGAAGGAGGAGAGTTAGATCGTTTTTGAAAATTGAAGGTGACGGAGAGATATTTCGGTCGGAGAGGGTTGTCAAGGGGACGGGAGCACCTCTCAAAACATCCACCCCTTCTAGTTTAACATCTGAATGGTCGACATATTTTAAATGCCATGATCGCCAAGGCTATTATCAACCACGTGATAGGTGGGGAATCTCTGATACGACGTACATTGCATGCACTAGGGGAACTCGAAATCGATCGGTATTTTAGTGTGTAAGTCAAAGAGAAAAGACTAATGGTGATATGGTACCTGAAGCAACTTAACCGGTACGTTGCAATGCTCGGTATCAATGAACTACAGCTCAGTTAGTTCTCAATCTTGGCCCATTCTCAAAATATGGTTGAGCAGTAAAAACATCCAACTATCTTGGATCTGCTATTTTTGATTCCTTGCCGAAGGCAGGCAAGGAATCTATGCGATGGTGATGGCGTGTGTGTGTGCGAATGTGCGAGTGTGTGTGTGGAGGAGCAGCTGATCCGTATTGTTTTTCTTGTAGGTCGAAGGTCATTTGAGGTCACCAGAGCTTAAAGTAAGAAAACCTATTAAGGGAGACATCTCAGCAACTATAAATGTTGCTGGAAATTCAAACTCTTATCACTGGTAGCACCTAATGAGAAGATAATGTCTTTGTTTTTATATGGAGGTCAAAGTTCACGTGAGGGCAATAGAGGACGTAGTGTGACAACTGAGTTCAGCTGAGAAACTTCAAAGTGTCAACCTTGTTAGCACTAAACGAGAAGATGATGTCTGTCATTTGAATTGCCCCATGGGAGACTTGACATCACTGTAATGAAAATAAGTGCTATCATTCCAAAGATCTCTCCTGGTTTTAAAAGCCCAGCTTGTGGTACTTAGTGAGTTTAACATGTCCTGAATGTGAAAAAATGAAGAGGTTAATGTTACTCCTATTAAGAAAATAATGCATATTTCTTTCCCATCGAAAACTTGACAAAATGCAGATGTATATATGCCTAATAGCAGAGATTGTTGCTAGATAGACTTCGGTCTCTTTTCTTTCAATTTGTGGAACATTTAAAGTCCATTTTAAAGGCCGTCTCCAAAGAGCCACTTAACAAAGCTCTTATCACCTTTTCTAAGCCTTCAAAGAATTTCCCAGTTGCCAGCAACTTCCTGTCAAGAGTTACAAAGTACCTGGTTGTTTTTAGTCTCAGTAAACATTTCCCTGGGAGACAAGATGTATTCCAGGTCACCGTTGATGACTCCACAATCGTAACCACAATTTGGTGTCAGGAACTGTCTATCAACTTGTGAAATACCTCTGGAAAGAGCCATCCTTCTTGACCAGAATTGTCATTAATGCTGAGTGATTGACATAACTTATTCATATGAGCACTTGGTAACATCAAACCCATAAGTGATACAGAATGTGGTTGTCGTTCTTGCATTTGGCTTTTTTTTTTCATTTTGATATGGTGTCCTCCCTTCTCTGGTTGTTTTGTTTGTAACTGATTGTGTGGGTATAAAAAATGAGATATTGACAAGGAATGACGAAGTCCTTTGACTTTCTGGCTCAAAGGAATGAATAAAAAAGTGCTGCTCATCACTTCCTATACTTAATAAACAAACCAGCATTTTTTCAATACTTAATTAAACAGTATCAAGGTTTTGTAGCTGTAAGTTATATCTTGTTGGAACTACCAGCTTTTTTCTTTTTTGGCAGCCAACAACCTTAATATATTAACTTACACATCAAATATCTTCATTTAAATCTTAGTCTTATCATCACAGCAAGGTGATGTGCCGGTGACCGAAAGTATTACCAGGACACTTACAGGTTGATAGGAATTTCACTAGTGATATTTCTTCAAATATTTATTTTAAATCATATAGTTAGCATCAGTATCAATGGCGTGCCCAAAGTGGGGGAGGGGGGACGCACCCCCTCCCCCAACCTTTGCAGCTAGTTGGGTAGTCGGTATGAACGATTTAGTCAGAGACAAACCAGTTTACTGGATATTGCTGGTGTAAGAAAAATATATATAACGAAAAGTTAACCAATGATTTCCATCAAATTCTTTGTTCAGCAACTTACATTTGAATGAAACCTTGATATAGACTAATTTATGCAGAAACTCTTAGAGGAGGATAAATAGTTGTCACATACATTTTCCATAACTTTTTACACGTTCTCCCTCCAAATCAGGTATAATCGTATCTCCTTAGCAGATTTGTGTTAAAAAATGATCTATCAATCTGTTTTAAAGTGCCCCTCAAAGAGAAAAGTCGTTAATGTTATATTTGTTTTCAATCCCTACATAAAAGTCATGCATGAGTATGTGCTTATGCCTTTTTCCACCTTGCATATGAGGGATGTTGTTGGGTCAAAGGTCACCAATGGTTGACCGTAAGTCTGCAGATCAACACTTATGACGTGTAACTATACCTTCCATCTGCAAAAGTACGGATAGGCATAAACACATGTTCTTGACTATGATCTAGGGCCTAGGTTCTCAACCTTTTTTCATCCCAGGACCCCTAAGGATGTCCCATATATTTTGAGGGGCCCGTGTGGTGGGGGGGGGGAAAGAAAATCTTTTGATTGAGTTACAACTTACGAATTGTGGGAAACGAATGATCTTGGTCAAATTATAAGAAATTTAAACTGAAATTGAATTAAAAGGAATAATTATTGCAAATCTTCATTACCACTGAATGCCTACTTTTGAAAATATAATCTCCTCATCAAGGTATTAGCCATATATACAGGTATTAAATTTAGTACCCTCTACTTATTATTTGGTGCGGAAAAAAAAGAATTTGTGTCCTTGTCTGACGTAGAATTAAAACGAAGCACCGCGCGAAACAAAACGAAATTAGTGAAAAATGTGTAACTTAACGTAGTTTTACTTTGCTTTTTGCATTTTTCGGTAATGAAACCGACAAAAAAAACATATATAGAAAAAATGTGAGTATTAAAGCCTCCCTGACCCAATTGGTTAACAGCGACGAAGTTCAAAATCCAATGTGATTGGTCCGTAGTAGCACAACTTGTTTTAGTCTGCTCTATTGTAACAAATTGCTATAGCGGTGCCTTTGCTGCTGTGACTAGGAAAAATTAGACAAGCTACGAGAACGATCACTACTTTAGGAGTACAGGTTGCTGTATAATTTCGTCAGAACTTTTCAAGGCAATTTAGCCTTTGCCAACCACTAATTTTTCTACGAACTCCTAAGGGACCCTTTGCGGACCCCCAAATAAGTTTCACGGACCCCCTGGGGTCTGCGGATCTCAGGTTGAGAATAACTGATATAGGGGGACGTCAAGATAAGAAAAATAAAAGCAGTGTTTTTCTCTTTTCTCTTCTGGGACACTAGATTATTCGAAATAAAGAAGGACAGTAGCCTTCTTTTCAAGAAATAAGCTCCTCACAGGTAGAAATTCAGTTATTTGTTACTCAAAACTAATTTGTTCACCCAAACTTTTCAAAATTCAAATGATGCATCCTCCATTACTCATCACATGCATAATGTTTTGAGAAGATGAAGCTTTGGTAGGTGTTTATTGATGAGACTGAATGGTTTAACAGTGATTACTGCTATTTTCTTTTGAATGTCATGTTGGTGTATTCTAAACGCCCTATTTCCCTTTAAGATTGTTTTAAAGTTTAACGCGGGGTGGCCAAAAGAGAGAAAGCGATTTACAAGATGGAAATAATCCAGATAAAACTCCTGTTTATAACCACTTTTAGTGATAGATTGATTAATGTTTTCTACATTTATTGGGATAAATTACAAACAAGAGATCCTCCTTATTCCAGATTGGGTGCATGCGGCATGAGACACCTGAGAAGTGCCGTTTTCCGGCCATTCTGCAGGGAGGTTTGTAAAGCCAAAATTTGGCTCCGAGCCAACTGAATAGATAGGCCCCCCTTACCCTCAGAATTTCCTCTGGCCAGACCTCTTCCTGAAGGAAGTCCTGGATACGCATCTGAAAATGTTCTTTCATAGACGTGCTGCGATATGTGCCTACCCCCCCCCCCCGCCCCTCCGTCACTAGATCCTGGTCTCGTCAGTGCCAATGAATCACGTACGTTAAAGGTCTTGTGACATGGAAATGACATTTTGAGGTATTGAGTGCATTAGGCATTCAAAATGTTGAAAATAGCCACAAATTGCGTCAAAATCAGTCAAAAATTGACAAATTTACCGACAAATTAGTGTCTCACAGCTGTGTCATGAATAAACATTGGCTAGATATGCAAATTTGTGACGTCAATAGAGGGACTCCCAAGATATGTCTTATGTTAATCCTTTGTTTATGTAACCTTTATTTCAAGGTCATTTGAGAATTTTATATGCCCAGAGGGTTTATTTTGGAAGCATGTATTTTCTCCTTCAAAAATATCGATATCACTTACCAATGTGAAACTCAGTAATTAAGTAATTACGAGGCAAAATATGTAGGGCTAACAAAAGAAAAACTGCACTGTGCAACACTCCACGTCATCCGTTTTGCATTTTCTTCAAACTTTGAAAAGTCATATCTAAAAAGCGGTAATAGATACAAACAAAATTCCAACGGATTTTCACACAGAGTTTTACTTTGTAACGTTTGCATGAAAGGAGCTCTTTTCTGGAAGCATGTCACACAACCTTTAAAAAGACGCACCGGTTGATCATTACCTCAAAACTTTTTGTGTCTTCGTCAGTTTGTTTACTTTTGGAGATCAATGTGTAAGAATTGACGAAATTAAAGTTTCCAAAAGGTAGAATCCATGAAAATGGAATTTGTCCAACCATGACTTATCATTAAAAGCTAGTCGTATACGTTGCAACAGTTTGGATCTCACTATGTAAGATTCTAAAAAAAAAATTGCCAAAGGGGAGGAATCCCCTCCCTTTAGACCCCACACATATGACAGTCCGGGGAACTGGGTGTTCTGGCATCTTCACCACATCGAACCCTACATGAGCACGCCACTGATCAATAACCCAAAGCATACGTTAATATATATGAGCGTAACCACTTTTGAAGCCTACTTTAGTCGAGACCACTATCCGAGTCCGACTCAAGACCGACTGCCACACAATTCTAGTCGAGTCACAGATAAATTAAACATTATTTTTTAAATAATTAATTTACAGCTTTAATGTATGGCTTACACTAAGAAGCAATTATTACTGGACCTCAATCAGCAAACAGTCATAGCTAGACTTGTATCAGCACCTTTCAAATTTATAGAGCAATGTGCAATAATTGTATGATAAACAAATTCAAAGGCAGTTACGGTTAGCGGCAAAAATGTTTAAAAGTTTTGATTGGGAATGGCGAAGAATAATCGCAAGTTGAGGTGCACCCAAGCAATACGTTAGCGCTTTCTTCATGTCAGAAAATGTTACATAAGACGGAAGCGTTCTTATCTCTCTGGATGTATAGGATTGACAGGGGTATGCTACCTCAAGTGTGGAAGCCCATGCATGGCGGTGTGCTACGTTCTGCACCAAAAATCCACCCGTTTTTTTTTTTTTATCAAACTCGACGCTAAAATGTATCACGTGTTTCCCACTCGATTTGGGCCTTGAAAGTGCCTCCCGCACATGCAGTACATATTTATTGCATGTACTCCGAGTACTTTGCACGTGTAAGACGGCAAAGATCGAAGGCACGCATGCTTAAATTGAAGTGTTGACTATCAAAATGGCGATAAATGAGTGAAGTTTCCCAATGTTACATGTGACCTTGCGTTTTTCTTTATCTCAGTTTTCTGCGTTGCTATAGTTCATTTTGTAACTGAGACAGACTCTAACCAAAACAAGAAAGAGTAAAAGAGAAATGCGAAAGAAGTAAACTTACCAAGTAACCTGCAGTGTTACCAGTTCGATTCTTCAGGTATTCTCACTTACTAGCTGTGTGGGTAAGCTTTTCAGATGGCAGATAAATGGCGATGGGTCTGTACAAATCAACACAATGACATAATGTGTCCTTACAAGGTAAAATACAAAGCGACCAGAATTTCTTCACTCCAAACGGAACCGTGTGGAATTTTCCACTAATGCAATGGCTGTTCCCGCCGTTGTCATAAAAAGCCAGTTACGGTATACCTGACAGTAAGCCAGGAAATGGTTTCTATACCTTTCATGTTAGAAATACGTCGTGTGGGAAAAGTTTAGGCCAGGCACACGTTAAGTTTTTCCTGTGTGGCAAATTCTTTCCAGAATGCATGGAAAATTCTCAATAGATGGGAAATTTCTCCGGCATGGGAAATATTTCTAACATAAAAAATCTGTGGGGAAGTTTATCCTATGGGAAAATCCACTGGAAACCTTGGACGGAATTCGTGTATGCAGTTTAAATCTTAAATAAATTTCCTTGTTATATTTTCATGAAAGAAAATATCTGAACAATAAATTTTCTCATGAGGAATTCTCGTGTGAAGATAGTTTTGAAGAGAGACTCAATTTTACCTCGATAAATTCCCAAGAGCTGAAGATTATCCTCGGACTTGTCCATTTTATAGGAAACACTTCACTAAAGTAGACTTAGACTTCGCATACAGATACAATGTATGTACAAGTCCTGCGTCACGCTGAATTAACCTGACAGAAAATGCCTTAGCTATAGCAATGGAGTAGGCTATGCAGTCAATGGATAGTACTTGCTAGATATCATTATTTTCTAATCCTTATTGTATTTAATCCATATTTTCCAATATTTTCCACAATTGCAAGACGTTCTTCAATGAACAAGACAATAATTTTCCACTACAATCATCTCAAATCCGGTGTCAATATCTTGAATTTTGAGGGGAAGGCAGACTTCCTACGTGGGAATGTGCATTTGATACAGGAAATTGACACATCCTCAAAGAAATACCCTAAGATGCATCGTAGCGAGTGTGGATTTACTACAAGGGGACATGCATATTTGTAACAGGAAATTTACAATGCCTACAGGACATTTTGTAGTAGATGTGATTTTTTCTTTTTGTTTTACGGTATACTGGAAAATTCATGCAGTGTCTGTCCTTCTTAAAATTTCTGCATAAATACCTCGTAATATCAAAAGCGTTGTGGGGTATGATCAGATGTCAAACTTGTCACCTGATCTGTGCCCTCCAGTGTTTTGGCATTCTTTCTGCCCACAATGCAAAAATAATGAATTAGCAAATACTCCGTTGAGCATAAAACTCCTCAAATGACTTTGTTAGATGTTAAGGCTGCAGTGTGTCTCATTTTTTTCGCTGAGGCGTTAATGTGTAATCAACCACAGGATGAGCGTGTTATGGACTTTAAGAGGGACAGTTGCATCACGTGCATCTCCTCATTCGTCTTGATAGATATTATTAATTCATTCATAATTAATAAGAATCCTCGAGTCCTAGCAGCTTCAGGCACAGGCACATTCAGGCACATTATCTGCTGGAAAATACACGATCAATTTATAGAGCAAAATCGAGTAGCATAAAAGTCAGATGATTATAATAAAGCCGTAGATCCACAAAGTTTCGTCGTCTGCTATCTTACACAAAAACAATGGTGTGCACTGCGTCAATCGTGCACGAAAGTTAAATTAATGACATTTCTTTGATTGTGTTCAGAGAAGTATGTAAACGAGAATGACGTCATGGAACACTAGGTGAAACCCAATTCTGTTTGGCAAAACGCCGCGTAACACAAATCCAACGGAAATTTTAGGATAATATAGGGTAAGTCGCAACAGCTGAACGTTGGGACGTGGTGTTTCTTGAATATTATCAGGTTATCTACAGAAAAAAAAATCAAACGGTTGCATTTACGACGGTTTACCCATAGATGTAGTTAGATATCGAACGAACAAATTCTCGGATCGTAAGCGCATTATATACGGCAAATGTTGAAGGCAGAGGTATTCTTTTTGATCACTACTTTACCGGTGCATTAATTTAAGGATAGTGTACTCTCGCGGGTTCATGCTATAGCTGGATGCCGTGACCGTCGCGCTGCGCCCTCATGTGTCGCTTTGCACTAAACCCCGAGCCTGAACGTGCATTATCATCTTGTTAATGGGCGGTCCTGCGTTGATTAACCTTAAATTAAACATTTTTCTTAATGGCACACACCCCATCTCAATAAAGTTAGAGCTTTGTAGGGGGTAACGATGACGTTGGTCGAGGACAGAAGTGGTACATCCAACGATAGCATAGCACAACCAAAAGGTTCAACGTTTTTTTTAGAAGTGTAGGAACTTTCGTAACAGGTAAATTGTAGGCTCACAATTGCCCCCACCTTTTCAAAACAGCCTGGTGTCGTCATTTCCTCTATGTGGTAACACAAAAATAGTGGCAAGTGCTGACAAAAATCTATATATATACATACCTTCATGTTTATAACCATAAAGTAACAACAATAAACGGTCCGTGATCGTGGTAGCAGATCAAAAAGGCATTCCGTAAAATTAAACACAAAAGTCTATCTGACATGTCATAGGAAAAAGAAGGCAGTCGGTGTGAGTAATCCACGCAAACATTCCCGCTGACATTTACACAGTACATTGGCCCATTCTCCAGTCTCTGTAGTGGGGGGAGGTACGGTATACCCTCTGATATGATACGTTCAAGCAAGTTGAGATACATGCACTATAGGCATGCACTCTATAGGTTCACTGTGGAATTGGAGTTTTAACTCTATGTTGTCTGACCTACCATTTCCTTACACTTGTGAAACTTTCAGCTTAAATTGCACAACTTGAATAGCAGTTTACATTATAATGAACGCAAAATGGGAACTACGAAATCGATTTTCCTCTTTCAAGAAATCAAGGATTGAGAGACATTTGTGAGGATGTTTTATCTTAACAACTTTTATGATCAACGCAATTTGCACTAATTTAGTTGAAATTTGAATTGCGTATTGAATCGCGCTAGTGTGACCCGGGCTTTACAGATACACGTCGTGTATACACTAGCCAAGTAATTGAGTTGTTTAAAGTACGTTTTGGCGGGAAAAGAAAGTAAGTAATGCAAATGATTGTGATGTGTATCTTAGAACTTTTTACAAAACGCCCAGAGTGGCGTGGCGCTGATCTGGGAAATAAAGGAAACGATTACTTTGACGCACAAGGCGATCTGCTTGGGAATATATGTATCTTGACGCACACGGGTGACTGCTACATTTACACAACACTTGCGGGTTATTTACACATCCATGGCCGAGGCGGTTGCCTCTGTAGCTACTTTACTTATGTACCGTGTTTAATTTAAGGCGCTTGATGTTCGATCAAACTCTCGATCGACTATAATACGTACATACATGTAAAAGAGAGAATGATTATGGACAACGATAGGGACGAGATGCGACTCCGTGGAATGGCATCTTGTTAAAAATTTGTTTTCTCCCTTTTTCCCTACTCCTATTAGTTGTCCCTCTTTTCGGTAATCCATCTATTATTTGTCCTCCTCTAATCTTTTATTATTATCCTTTCTCTATTTTTTTTTATTTTGTTTTTCAGGCTAAATCTAGTATCCGTTGTTCTTCCTCTAATCCCTCTAATCTCTCTGTTATGTATCCTTTCCCGTAATCCTTACCCTTATCTTGTAGTCTTTTCTTATAGTGGTGTGAATATGAATATCGCACGTATGTGAGCCAACGCAGAGTTCTGCAGTTACAAGCACGCATGCTCAGAACGAAAACCCCCGGAGACATTTGTTCATAAAGTTGCCGTTATACAGTATTAATTCACTCAAACCTTTAGACCTAATAGAAAACTGATTCAGTTCGCCTAATTCTTTGGTTGGATTATTGTTATGATGGTAATATACGTGAAGTCTCTTATTAGAATGACTTGCAATCCTCTCGGAGTGAGCTTTGAATAAAAAAAGTCGTACACCGGCAGTTGCCATCGTGCGTATTTCGCGTTTCTCCCCTATGACCCTTGACGTCATTGTTATACTATTATGACATCATTATTGCTACCTTTGAACTATAGCTTATTGTGATGGGTTAGCCACTCTTGTCACACTTATTGTTCGATGTTAATGTACCCGATCGTTATTGCCATTTAACCAATAGATGGTCTGAATCATCAAATGCTGATTAATTTGTATGACGTGCTGTGCCCTTAAACGATTACGTCGTATTCCAAACGTTAAATGTAAAAATTGTAAAAAAGAACAAGCAAACAAACAAAACCCTTTCTGCATTCAGGATCTGTCAGAAGGTCTAAAATGATACAAAAAGATCACCTTGCCTTTGAACAATAGCATTCAAAGCGTTAGGATAATGTTTATACGTCTTTTTACCACAAAGGGTTTGTCCCAAAGTTTCAGTAGTATGCCAACTGAACAGTGTGTGAACACAGATGCAAGAGTTTTCAACAAACTCACTACAGTTATATGCTACCTTGGTGCATACTACAGGCCTAGCTGTTCTCAGTTGGTTTTGGTGAAATGGACTGTTTCAGTAGCCCGTTATTACAATCAAAGTCACAGCAAGCAAATAAAAACATTCTTCAAGGTTACATATCTATATGTAATTATGTGTGCAGGCGTATTCTCTGGCGCCCATGATCGGTTTCTGTGTTGCTGTACAAAATGTGTATAGATATGTGTGACAATTGCGCCTGACCTACATGACTCCACGTAGTGGTATTAAAGGGCGTGTGGCATGAAAACGACATTTTGGACTATTTGGTGTAATAATCATTGAAAATGTTGAAAATAACGTCAATCTCCATCAAAATTCATCAAACATTGACAACTTTGCAGGCAGTTTCTCTCTCACACCTGCATCATAATAAATATTGGCTACGGTACTGCATGTAAATTTGTGACGTAAAGACATGGACTCCGACGATATGTATTATGTTAATCCTTCTTATTTCAACGATAATTAAGAATTTTATATGGCCAGAGGGTTTTATTTTGGAAGCATACATTTTCTTCTTTAAAAGTATCGATATCACTTTCCAGTGTGGAAGCCAGTAATTAGATAATTCAAGGACAATATATAGAGAAAGTTAAGGAAAGAAATACTGACACTATGCAACACTCCATGTCCATGTCATCTGTTTTGCATTTTCATCCAACTTTGAAAAGACCTATCAAAAGCGGTAATAGTCATGAACAAAATTACAACAGATTGTCATTTAGGGTTCGCTCAGCAACTTCTGAATGGCTCTTTTCTATATCAATGTCACATGACCTTTAAATGCAAAGGCTGTACAGATCTGAATTTATAAGCACGGACGATTCACCGGCAACAATGCTTCTAAGACATTGACCTACAAAGTGTAAAATTACAGAGATTTTTTCTTCCTTATTTCAGTGAATCATTCTCATTTTTATTGAGTGCTCAAACAGTCTTTGAAGACTTTGGGCAATTTGCGACTGCCACGTTTGGGGCCTGTTATACAAACAAATGGTGCTCTTTGTATAGCTGGCGGTTTGCACGTGTGTGAAATATTCCTAACAGCAAGACCTAAAGTATGAGATATCCGTTGCTTTTCGGTTGTACACATTCATGTTATTTTTTTCAGTGACACAGTATACCGTTAAAATTGTTTCATGCAGTAATCAACTGAATGCATTAGGAGTGTCTGACGTTTGGGTTTAATTAAAACAACTTGATGAAAGAATAGCAGTAAAAAGACCATGACCTGCCCCGTAGTCAAACTTCAAAGCTAACATACAATGGTTAGCTAAATTCTGGCTTAAAGAAATATCATATTTTAGTATCACCAAAGCAATTCACCAAGAAGCGGGATATTTTCAAGTAGCAGTCTGTCGTTCTTTTCCGGCCAACCAAATCATCCTCACAAGGCGATCGGCAGGGTCGGGGCCGAGTTTCCGGGGGTAGGGGTCTAATATAGGTAAACTGGTTATGATCGCTATAATCGATTTTTTTTTCATGTCATGCCCATAGCCTTGAAGACCATTAATAAAGTAAAATGTCATCTAGAGGCAAATATTGTTGCCCTTATCTGCTCGAGATTGTTAGCTTTAGTTATCGTTATTTGGGTTTTTATGGGTCTTTATCTGTTCTAACAACACATGCAACGTGTATTCGAGTTCTAGATCAAACCTGCTTGATCATTCAAGGTCATGAGTGGAGTTTTATGACTGTCGAAACGCCTGTTCAGACTTTTTCACACTTTAAAAAGACATTTTACATGAATTTCCCTCAGACAGTTGCAGAGGGGCTATCTTTCCTGGGGAGAGGGTGGATCTCAAGTGGAGAACATCTTCAATTACATGCGGACTAACAAAGAGGATCGCCACCATAATTTGGTGCAGAGCGTGTACGTGAAAAAAAATAGGACAAAAAAAAACCTCGGCTCCACACACTTGGGAGGGGGTGTAATTTTTCCTTTATTATTCAATGTTTTTTTTTAAACAAATTTTGACCTACCTTTGGAGGGGGGGGGGGGGGCAGGCATTCTTAGGCAACACCCCTACTAATGTTAGTCCACGCATATTCCTTCAATATAGTATATTCCTTCAATATATATATATGTATATATATATATATGTAACTACTCTTTACTCATATGTCTCAGAAGACTTTCCGAGGGAAGCTGCACCATAAGTTGCCGGGGATAATAGCAGTGGGATGTGAATTGTTCCTTAATTATTTTTTTTTTTAATTTTGACCCACCTTCTGGGGGACCATGGGCCACTTTGCCTCCCTCCCTTTTATCCACCAGCGACTGCCACAACTACAGCGTCCATAAGTCCTACATAAACGCAATATGTAAGAAGATTCCTGCCCTTCTCTTATGTTATCATACTTTGCCCAAGCACGCAGATATGCATATATCAGTACATAGGCTACACGCGAAGAGGCACTGACAAACACGACTCAGGGTATTCATGTCCCAGTTCTTTTTTTCTTCCTTTCACCCACACAAAGACTGAATATGTGGTATCCTTCGATCTTAAATTACAATTTTTTTCTGTGTTGCAGCAATGGTGCAACGATAAAACATAAAAACATTCGAAACACCAGATGGTGCATTGAAATGTCACTGCACTTCCATCTTTTCTTCAAAATGAATGAGACGCTGGTAACAATAAAACGTCTCATTCGTGAGATCAACGAGACATTCTATGTGTCTGTCTGTATGTATGTATGTATGTATCATGTGCACGTACAGGGTATATCGTCTTCCAGGTATTGCCATTTAGTATGCAGTCGTTTGATTAATGCCGTAAAGGGAAGCGCTTGGTTTCAATTAGTCTACAAAAGACAGCGTAATACCGTCTGTGTAACACTATCAATCACCTACGCTCCCTGCGCCATTATTAGTTCCGCTCAAAATGAGAAAGTGATTTATATTGAAAAAAAGACGGTGAAAAAAATTTTTTACTTAAAAATCAGCAATTCCTGTGGATATTTTCAGTTTAAATATAGCATCGAATGGAACATAATTGTATATGTAGCCTAAAAGCCTTTTCTAAAATAGGACAAGTCAAAATAGAAATCGGGGGGGGGGGTGAGGAGAAGTCCACCGACACATGGGACACAATGTTGATTATATTTCCTACCCATTGGGAGCCCCCACTCCCAAGTAGTAAGAATAAGTAGGCCTAGCAATACTTGTATAGGCCTTGGAAAACGTCTCAGGTCCAAACAAACTGCATTTCACTAACGTTAGAAATTTGCTCCTTTTTGTGAAAATCACTGTAAAACTGAAGCATTTTGCATCTAAGCACCCTCAAATGGCCTTGGAAAACTGCATTACAGACCCAGGAAAACTGCATTTCTAAACGTTAATTTTTGAGCATTTGTTTGTTAAAGTCACATAACACTGCACCGTTTTGCATTTAAACACCCTCGAATATTAAAAAAAATTCAATATGAGTGTGGGTACTTGGTCCTCCTGTATGCCGGCAAGCATTGTTTGAGGTGCACCAAACTTTTCCATTAATCACTAGGGGTCCATGAATGGCAAAACCTGTAAGAACATGGGAACAAAAACCCTTCAATTGCACAAAAAATGTTTTTCATGCCTCCCAGATAACAGGGACACGGTTGAGGTAAAGGAGAGGGAGCTATAAAAGAGGTCTTCCATTGCTTCTGACAATTGCTCTCTTGTTTGGATTTTTATCCTCAGTATTCCCACTATGAACCCAAGACATGGTTTTACTTACTTTCTTTCAAGTGAGGGAGGAGCCTCCTGTCCTTAACAACGGGAATAGTGTAGCAGGAAAAGAAATGTCATCGTAGGACAATCATGAATGAAAGCATATGAAAAGTGGTATTCTTCGGTAAGAAATAAGGGAAAAGAAAAAAAAATCAAACTCAGCCATACTAGACTGATGGGAGTGCCATCATCACAAAGGGGAGGACCAACACTACATTTTGCTATCTATTTGAACCTGATAGGCATGAAAAGATTTGCGGTGATCAGTGATTCGGACAATACCCACCCTGACAAAGTTTACTCTACAACCCCCCCCCCCCCCCCCACAACCTCCTAAGAAAATTACCACCCGGACCCAATCAGGAGATTTCAACTTGGACCCCCCTACCTACACACACACACACCAATTCCTTCAGGGAAATAGCGTTAGGGTTAAGTTTAGGGCTGGTGGGAATCGTCGAGGGGAAATTGTCGGAGATTTTGTCCAGGTGGGAATTGTCCGGAGGGAAGTTGACCTGCAAAGATTGTTCGGGAACAATCACGCGGTGTCTTTTTCACGATCATGATTTGTGACAGCACGCCATCATTTCTTTTTTTTCTAGCATATTTTGAAACTTTGTACTAACATATTAATGTTACCTTCTTTTAGTCAGACCTGTTACTGTATCACCTGACTCTCAGCTGACCGTATATGTGAATCACCCATAATTTAGTGGTAACATTATTATATAATTATCTATTCTTATTTGATGTTAATAAAATGTATATTTTTTACTTTAATTTATTTTTAATCTTTAACCATTGTAAAAAATAAATGAATTATTGAAGTCATTTTTTATAATTTTATTTGATATCCTATTGCGCAGAGGATTACTTTTCTGGCAACAACAGTTGTAATACACGAATGTCTATTTCTTATTGCTAAAATGGCGGTCGCAGAATTACTTCAAGAGCTTTTCTTCAACCCAATTAATGTTGCCTTACTGTCTGTTTGCGTCTTTCTTCTTTACAAAATATTTGCTGGAGGGAGGAGACAACCAGAGCCACCGAGGCCACCTGAACTTCCTAAAATGAAAAGGAGGGATTTTACTCTTGAAGATCTTAAAAAGTTCAATGGGGTTGACGACTGAGCGTATACTCATTGCTGTCAATGGACAGGTATTCGACGTGACGAGAGGGAAAAAGTTCTACGGTCCCGGTAGGCCGCGTTTTATTTCTAATTCAGAATGAATTGTTAAGCTTACCTCCTTTTGTCGACTTTTCCTTTTCTTATCTTTTGTTTTAGAAGTGGAGTCCTCCACATTGTTACTGTTGGGACTTTTGTAATTGTGGCTTTTTGGTGGACTTGAGTTCACGTTGTACTGTACATAGCCCATCAGCGTGATGAAAAAATTTCAACTAAGTTTTAGAGTCCGTACGCTAACAATTACCACCTGAATGAGCTTGCTAACCAGTAACTGCGATTTGCAACTAGTGCAATTTGATTCGGCTGCAGATAGGCCTAGGGCCTACACTCACTTCGTGTGGTAGCGTATCTGAGAGGGTTAAGGGCCATTCTGCAGTCCATGCACTACACTGTGAAGATCTTCGGTGTGAGTGCCTACTCTTTCCTGGCATAGCGGTGGTAAAATGTATACCTTGTTTAACTTGTGTAAGTTATGTTAAACCCTATTGGGATAAACAGACTGAAGTGAAGATGTTGAAATATGGTCATGAACCTGTTCCTTCCTTAGGAATTGTTTGTAAGTCAAATCCTGATGCAAGCTCCAGACAAGGCACACCTAAGACCAGGGGCACTCCTCTAGGCTCTTACTGTGAACACTTAATAAATGCTCTAGCCTGATTCTTCTCCCATTGACATTAGTGTCTTCACAGGTACCTAGGTACCCGCGTAGCATTCTATTACTCAAATTGCATCCAGACTCCTGTATAAAGTAAAAAGCCCACCGATGTGTGAACACACTGTCAGATTGCCAAATTGTACTTACTACACACATCCAGTATCTAAAAATGGAATTTGCTTTTTTTTCTCTAGGAAAATAGGTGGTGCTATTCAGGAGGAGCTGCAGGCAGGTGTGTGTCTGTAGTGTACTAGTAAGGTCCTTCCACACAAACATGATGTATGGTACTGTGGAAATATCAGTATTAATGATAAAGTGCCCATTTTGGTTGAGTACCTGGATGGGTGGAAGGAAATATTACCTGATTCCAATTTTAAGGAATTCATGAAAACACTAATTGACACATACATAAAAAGGTTGCAGTCATATCATTTGATATAGTGTAGGGTTAGCAGATAACGAGGATACACAGTCAAGGTATAGTACAGTACAGTAAGTGAATGCATAGCCCAGACCTGTAGCTTTTTATACAACAGAGCTTAATCTTGTGGGGTACTATAGATATTCGTGCAGTTGTGCCTTTTCTTGCTTCCATATTTTCTTGTAAGATTGACAAATTTATTTTTGTATTATAGAATGCACACAGAGCACACAAAAGGCCCATGTAGAGCTACTGTAAATGCTACTCATGGCATAATGCAGTCGTTGCAGAACTGAGTGTGCCATGGCAAATTGCCTTGTAGTAAGTTGCACTCACTGGAAAAGAACTTAAGCTATGAATGTCACCACTTCATTAATACCGCACTTCGGCCTCCCTGAATTTTTTTTTTCCAGTATACAGTAATACATCCTGTACACTACAGGAAGTAGACTCCACTGAAAGTCACTTCACTACAGTCATAGTATCACTCTGTGGACCCATAATCAGTCCAGATTCCTGGGGGGGGGGGGCAAATTTATGAAACAATGATGCACCTTTACATGCAACATGGTGCTAAATTTTCAACATTATGTATGTATGGACTTATTTTATGGATTCCTCTTTAAAATTTTGTAAAATTTAGGGGAAAAAGGAATTTTAAGAGAGACACCCCCCCCCAAAAAAAAAAACAGTGTTTGATTTTTACAGTCGTCCGATCTTCTGTGACAACTAGAAAATCTCTCAGACTATCAAATCTTTGCAGCAACATCCTTGGAGGTTGTCCGACAGACAACCAAATTTTGTGAGGCTGCAATATAATGAGATTGACTATGAAATTACTGCATGGAAATCATGCTTAACATTCCACGAAAGTTCCATCGTAAAAGCATATCGCGCATTTTGAAACTGAACAACTGCTTAGAGGTGAGCTGAGATGGTAAAAAAGTCAGACACATACTGTACACTGATCATCCCTTTTCCACACGGTATGTCCCATCGGCATCATATAACTTTCTTTTTTGTTCTAATAATTATTAGTCTACTGTGCATTATTTAAATATAGAGACAACTATTTCTGTGGAGGGGTTTATGTATGTTTATATTCCTTTGAAGCGAAATTGACTAAAGCAAGTCCAAGCTGGAAATTTCAGTGACACAGTCAATGGGATGTTTATACGGAGTGTATTTTCCTCATATACAGTTGACTTTATGGAGGAGACCCATTGACTCACTGTGTAACTTCGTTGACCCAAAGTGCTGGTGAACCACTATCATGCAAACATGTGGCATGAAAAAAAAAGTTTTCAACTTATAAAGATAACATAAGGCACATGCTTTACATTCAAAATAATGTACATTGCGCTTGTTTCGGGGTCGGGATTGTGTTGTAATCCTGCCAGCAAATCTATGAGTCAGTCTGTATGTGCAAGTAATACTAACTTAAAAGTAAGGTTTGTCTGATCGTCTTTTTTTGGTTCCTTGCGTCAGCAAAGGAACCTATGCAGTTAGGTTGGTGTGTGTGTATGTGTGTGTGTGTGTGTGCATCTGTGACACTTGCTTAGGATCGCTCTAACTCAATAGGGGAAAGTCAGATAAAAGTCAAACTTGGTATGTAGGTTCGCCATATTGAGAAGGTGCGCCCTATCGTTTTTGGTGGAGGTCAAAGGTCATCTGGGGGAACTGGGGGCAAAAGTCTGTTTTGCTTGGGTATGCTGTAACTCAATAAGGGAAAGTCAGATGTAAGTCAAACTTGGTATGTAGGTTCGCCATATTGGGAAGGTGCGCCCTATCGTTTTTGGTGGATGTCAAAGGTCATCTGGGGGAACTGGGGGCAAAAGTCTGTTTTGCTTGGGTACGCTGTAACTCAATAAGGGAAAGTCAGATGAAAGTCAAACTTGGTATGTAGGTTTGCCATATTGAGAAGGTGTGCCCTAATGTTTTTGGTGGAGGTCAAAGGTCATCTGGGGGAACTGGGGGCAAAAGTCTGAAAACCTTATGCTATGGATGCTCATATGTACCATCAATCCCCCTCCAGTGCATCATGAAAGTACTGCTTGAGTTAGCAATTTCTTGATCAAATGAAAAAGAAGCAGTGTTGTTTGCACTACTGTAGGTGGTCACACCAGACAAGTTTTGGCTGGATTAGTTTACCTCCTCGTGCCTGAGTGCTAATGTGTGCATTCATGTAAGTGTCTTTTCAGTGAGTGAGGTGGGCAGGTAACAATGAAAGAAAATAAGTCAGTTGGTGTTCTTACCAGTTTAAACTAGACCCCAGTAGTTCCCCCCAGGGCATACTATCAGTTTATTGGACTTTAAAGGGGCACAGATGGGATAAGCCATATTGCAATTTGCAGAGCCCCTTCTTGAAATGAGAAATGCACAGCTGTTTATGTTTTGTGAAATGAATGGGATATTGCTGTATATTGCAGAAATCAACATCTTCAATATATTGCATTAATTGAAATGGCTTCTTTGATATTTATGAACTCAGGCATATCATTTTACAGTATGTATATTCCAAGTACAAGGGACCATAGTGCCCCTAGGCTGTTGTGAAATCATGCAAAATACTTCTTCTCTTACAGATTGTATGTAACACTGTTGATGGTTGGTCACATTAGTGCTATGGAAGTGGTTTCATGTGGGTGCATGTTTGTCATGTTTGGGGTCCAATGTCTGAATGGGCCATTTTATAGAAGCATGAAATATGTTTCTCTCTCTGCAGATTTTATGTTACAAAAGTGAGAGTTCATGGTCAGAAATGGACCATATAGGCTATTGTACAAAATAATGCAATATGCTCCCTTTTACTTCATAATTAACATTATATGCTCTCCATCTGTGCAAGGAACCAGAGTGCCCTTGGGCTCTTGTTGTATGTGGCTAAAAGCATTTTAAGTTTTTAGGCTTGTTGCTCTATAGTGTGTAGGCTGGGTTCTTTTGTGTACATATATACAGTATATTAGGCAAGTCCCAAATGATTGTCAAGAAAAAAACATTACGTAGGAGAAAACCTTCAACTGAAAGTTTGTGAATTGCAGATTGTTAGATTAGGGTCTTTTACATGTGCCAGGTAAATGTTTTTGGCATTCTTGATCAAGATGAGTATTTCGTGATAAATTTCGACGAACAACTTTGCTCCCCAGCTGAATAGTGTAGGAGTCACTGCAGTACAAATGGTATCATATACACAGTGAGCAACACAGCTTGTGAAATGCTAGGATGTTTTGGGGGACTGAAATTTCTTACTTTGGAGAGTCCAAAACTTTACATACATCGTCACAAACTGATAAAAAAAATATATATCTTTAGTGTTATCTAAGTCTGATTTCAGGAATAATGCATGCTGTGCAGCTTTTTAGAGACTTGGTGAATACCAAATACACAGGGGTACTGTACACAGTGGATAAAGAGGACTGTACAATTAGACTTCAATTATTTATGAGCCTACGCCCCTTTCATTTCGAACCTACAGGCCCAAGCAAATTTCTAAGGGCATCGGGCCCAAGGGACCCTGTAGTCTTGACCCCTGGATGAGAAAACCTGTTACTGTATGCGATGTAAATAAATTCTGTTTACCGTGGCAAATCTGATGTTCCTTCTTGTTTTTCAATAGAGTGCAATTTTAATTTTTCCAATGCAGGACTACCATTCTTTCAGCAGGACAACAAAATTTCTGTAAATGGTTGTCCTTTGGACAACCATGGTAAATTTCTTAAAATCAGATGTACTGAAAGCAAACAAAAAAATAGAAAACTATTGGCTTGGGACTGCCAGAAATGGTAAGTCTGTAACAGGAGGTTGATGTATGCAATACCTTTACATCTGTTAGAGTTGTAAATGCATGTTTTTGGCAATTTTTCAATTCAAAATATATACTGAGCTGATCCCCATAGTTACTTATACTAAAGGTGCCTATGAAGTCCACGCCCATTTCGTACTGTAGCAACTCAAGGATCGGGCTAGTGTACAGTAGTGCTGCAGTTCACCTCTAGTCATAATCTGCTTAAATCTCATACACCAGTCTCAGGATATTGCGTTTATCTTTAGACGGAGATCACTGGGTTCACTCAGTCTACAATATGTACTAGACTGCCCTTCACTAATATATTGTGCTGTCTTTTTTTCTCTCCTCTTCAATTCATTAAATCTAGCACTGCAGTTAACTCTGCTACTGATTCCAACCGACAGTGGTGTTGTTTACAATGATTTGCTACTTTGTCCCATTTTTACTACAGATCAGGGGCAGGCAACCACGTCTCACCAACTACATAAGTACTGTAAAAAGCACTGTAATGTGACTATCACATATTGATGCTGCCTATGTACAGTATCGTATGTATGGAACCGTTGAAAACATTGAAAGGTGAAAGAATTATTTTGTGAGCATTTTATGGTCTAGTCTCAAGTGACTGGATGGTCCTCAACCTTGCCTGTTCTATTTTTAGTCATTACTCTATGTAAAGACTACCTCATTCAAATTCAGATGTACTGTACTCAGTCGAAGGTCAGGTCTCCAGTTCTGAAGAAAGAATGCAAGCATTATTGGTGACTCAGCAACCCTGATTTAAACTTTGTTTATTTGTATTGTTCTTCAATTTGTCTGAGTGTTACAATAATTCAGCTCATCTTCTTGTCTTTTGTTCAGATGGGCCATATGGTATATTTGGAGGTCATGATGCATCTAGGGCTCTTGCTACATTTTCTTTGGACAAAGATTCACTGCCAGAGGAATTTGATGACCTGAGTGACCTTAATCCCGAACAGATGGAGAGTGTCAGAGAATGGCAGATGCAGTTTAGAGGTTTGACATTTCCTTCTGTAACTGAGATTTTTAAACTAACTTTTACTTAATTCTTGATGTCCTGAATAATTCTTCAACTTGTTTTGATGCGGAAATCTTCCGTTCTAACGATGTGAACAGTCAGACGTATTTCAAATTTTCTACCTTGACCAGTTGGTTTTTACATTCTGGTGTAGATACTAAATGAAACACTGGTCAAAAATGTGGTTCTACCATATTGTGTTGACCATTTCTGCTTGCTGTTTGAATCATGCCATCTCAAGTGAGTCTCCAAATCTGGTGTCTACTTCTGTACAGTAGATAGCTGCCAAAAATAGAACAAAAAATCTAGAGACTTTCTAAGTTTCTATACACCGTACAGGGTATTCTTTAAGTACAGTAATATGGAAGCTTAAATGCATCTCATTACAAACATTTAGGTGCAGAATTACTGTAGACACAATAGTTTATTCAATGAATTTTCCAAAATGAATTGACCCACCGTACAGTGCTCTGCAAGACTGCAAAACCATCATTATTGTTGTAGTCACAAACGAGTGTAGATTGTGTCATTTTGCTGTGCAGGCATCATGCTTTGGTAATTCCAAAGTCAGTTCAACTTCAATCGCTTTTGATACTTTTAATCAGTCAAAGACTAAACAGTTCATCGATTAATGTAATACTTACTTTGGTGTGGCAACTTAACATTTAGCATGTACACTTCTTCATACAGTATACCACCAGATGATATGTAGTATTTCATAGTTTCCTGTCTCCTAACAACACATTTGTGTAATTTCTGACATAATCCTCCTCATACAGTAGCAAATGCTACCATGTACAAAGGTACAGTATTTACATTCGATCTAGTGTACATAACACATACCACCTAGGTTGTAACTATGTGGGTTGACATGGGGCAGTAACCATCCACACTGTTTTTTGCCAACCCACAGTTGCTCTAAGATAAATTTCATCAGAACCTTCAAATGATCGATCTGTGTGATCGCACCCTTGTATATGATGAAAAGCTTGTCCAAGGAAGTACAGTACCCCCAAAATGAGGTATTGCTACTCAAATATCAGAATATATGCCGTTGAGTATTTGTATACTGTAGGATGTAAAATTGAGAAAAAGACACAAGAAGTGTTATTTCCTGCTATCTTGGAAGTATTTTTTCGACAAACTGATTTTGCGCATTTCGTGCCCACTGATGGTGGTGCTACTGTACACCTTGATAGTCATTCCTGATACTGTATGTCCATCCCAGGCTCTTATCGTTTTAGCGACAACCCTGCAAAATGCAATGTTTCATCTCTGTTCAGTCATCCTTGAGCACTTATCATGATGTTGTGTAGAATCTTGATTGTATGGTTGTGTTTATTTACTGAATTCTTATTTCCTGTTTGCTCCGTCTCTCTTTCATTTCAGAAAAGTATGATTATATCGGGAAGCTGCTTAAACCGGGAGAAGCTCCGACTGATTATTCTGACGAAGAGTCAACCGCAGAGGGCGATAAGAAGGACACCTAGTGTCTCTTCAAATGGTCGATAAAATGTCTTTACTAGAACAAAGCCCTGCTACATCTCTCTGCAGTTGTGATTCTCAACAATTGAAAGGAACTTTTTATGTAATGGTACTACATGGTGAAAGTATCATACAGTCGACTGTATTTACTAATCAATTCAGCCATTAATTGGCTTTAAACATTCTCTGCAAATTTTCTTTTTTTTTCATTGCATTGTGTTATGAGCTGCATTGTATATTCAGCCAGTTTGACATAATCAAATATAATTGACACATACTGCGTTATTGCCAGTGTGCATGCAGTCAATTCCTCATGCTTTGACTATCGACTGAGCATGTTTTTTTTTTCAAAAGTTTAAAAGCGAAATCTGCTTCTCGTAAGAATTCCACACGTGAGCACGTGAAATCATTATACAGGGTCATTGATTTGATGGTATAATTGGCAAGTAAGAAGTAGAGGTGACACTCTTCGTGTAAGCTGTACGCAGGCTTATGATTTCAGTCAAATGTGATTGGTCTCTTGGGATCTTGCATTCTTTGTACTGTGAGCTGCGGGTCTTGTGATGTCAGTTTTTTACTAGGATTGCACTCTTGTTTACCGAGTCGAAGTGCGTTAGGAATGCTGTAAACCGCTCACAGTGTATTGCATGCTTCAACATGATTACACTTTTCGCATACATTGTGCTATAAACACTGTAAACACCCCATGGTACAACATCAGTTGTTGTACATGAGCACACACTTCTCATGCTGCGATATCAAACACTGTAAGGTGCACACAGTGTGATCTCAGTTGTTTTTCGTTTGTGCTCTCTTGATAATGCGTAATGATAAGAGACTGGAGTCGCTGTTATTTCAATCGGGGAAAATTGGCCAGAATTTTTCAAGTCGGGTAATTTTGCAAGCTGTGACTCGAGTCATGACATGATTACAACTCTGTTACAATATTACCATTAAATGCCAGGTTTAGACAAAAGAATACTTGACTTGAAATAATGAACTATGTGGAAGGCCTTGTTTTGTTCTTGTTCCTTCACTCTTGCCCTGCAAAGCAATTTCAATGTAGACTGATGCTAGACCTGATACAAAGTAAAGTCTGTGGGTACTGTATACTTTAGCAGAAGTTAAGCTTTTATGCAAGTAAAAAGCTGATGCAAATAAAGTGGTGACCATTTGGTCAAATTCTACCTGTAGAGAGTTTAACTTTGTGTGAACAGACATGAAAATTGACCTCCACACTAAGTAATGGTTACAAAAGTAGTGGTTATAAGAGTTTCAGTTGTTATTGATTTAGGTTTACTGGACTAATTTTTGTCTGTTTGGGGAGATGGGGTCAGCAGAAGATTGTTGAGGAGAGACTGTCTTTTGTAATCACTGAAATGAATCCATGCAAATTTGGGGAGTTGCTATGGCAGCAACAGCAGAAAACCAGTTAATTTGTAAGAGTGAATAAGTAGCCATCTTGAATTGGTCATTCTTCAAACTGACTCAGACCAGAATTATTATGTCATAATTTTAGTTTAATGGATGATGCAGCAAAGCAGCAAAGTGAATTTTGATACTTTATAGAGACCAAGTGAGACAAGATTCGGTAGTTCAGAAACTTTTCAACAATTTTGATTGTGTGACAGTATTTTGTGTTTATCTGGTGAAGTAAGGACATTTGCTTATAAGCGACACACATTAGCAAAACATGTCTGTGAGTTTTACTTCAAATAAATTGTATTACCAGTTTGTCCACCTGTATGAAAATTAGTAGAAGTTCATACCATGGTATCGTTTTTCTCATGTTCTTTTACAAAGATCAGAGTGTTCAGTAGTAGATTGTGTGAACCGATGCTATGACCTACAGTGAATGGCTTACATTAATGCTTGCACCGGGTAAGCGATTGATGACGTCAGTTCCTGGATCTGAAATTGCTACCCGTACATTGTTATGTGTGAGTTAGTACATGTGAAGAACACTTTAGTGCCATGTCTGTACATGGGATACGTTGTGTTCAAACAAACTGTCCTGTTATGGATTAAAAGTGAACAGGTAGCCTAATAGTAGATCCACTTTCGGGCACCCGGCGGACTATAGACTGTGGGTACCTGGGAATTTTGTACCACGGTGCAAACTCTAGAGCTAATGTATTTCATCCTTTTTTAAGTTACAATATTTTCAGTATTGACTCTAGCGATCTGACCGCTGCATTGTTTCTGTACTGTATTGTACATCGTTAAATGCATGCCTGTTGTGAAACAAGGGCAGGAATATACTGAAACACCGACTCAGTCTCAAGATGTGATAGCAAAGGTGCCAGGGTAGAAATCCTTCGTGACTTTGACATGAATGTGAAAATAGCGACACAACCCTACTCCTTTGTAAAATCTTTCCATGATATTTGTTTACTTTCCTATATAAATTTGCTACATGACATTGTTGTAAGCTTATCAACTTTGTGAAAACCCAGTACATTGCTCCCTCAAAGACTCCTCATATCCTCATGTACACATATTGTACTTCTTTGGTTAGTTTGTTATCTTCTTTTTTTTTTTCTACTGTTATCGTCTGTAAATTAAGGTATTATTTTAAACAGTACATCAACTTTTGTTCACCTTTCAGTTCAACAATGGTGCCACATGACAAACCTGGAAGGAAAATTACACTTTAGATTAAAGCTAAATTTTTGCCAGTTTTGTTTTTCCAAAATAAATGACCTAATGGCTTTTGTAGTCACATAATACATATTCTCATGTTGTAACTGTTGGTTCTGTGTTTCGAGAGTGTGTTAATTTCTACAGGATCATTGGTTTCAATGAGAAGAGAAATCTAAGCAATGATGTGTATCTGTGCTTGTGTGTTTGTGATACTTAACTTGTTTACACGATACCTTGTGAAAGATAATTCCAACAGTCCTAGTACTTGATTTGAGGATACCCGTATCAAGTAGATGAACATCTTTGTTTCTGTGGAGATCAAAGGTCAACGGAGGTCACAGAGGTCAAGCACTTGAAACATTGTTAACAAGATATCTCAAGACAGGAATCATGGTAACTTTTGATACATGCATGTGATTTTGTCATATCAAGTAGAAGAACCCCCTATTTTTGATGGAGGTCTAAGGTCAGCTTGAGGTCACCAGAGACCAAACTCTTATAACTTTGTTAGCATGATATCTCAAGATAAGAATCATTTAAACATTTTGATTTGTAGCATGTGAGCTTTGTATATCAAGTAGAATGATCCCCATGCTTTTAGTGGAGGTCAGAGGTCATTTTTAGGTCACTAGAGGCCAAACACTGAAAGTTGTGTATGAAATATCTCAAGGTAGAAATCATTTAAAATTTTGATAGTAGAAATGTCTTGTATCAAGTAGACAGACCCGTTTGTTCTTTGTAGAGATCAAACAGAGATCACCAGAGGTCAAACACTGAAGTGTTTGTTAAAACGATTATCTCAAGATAAGAAATATGGAAACTTTTGATACTTATCATGTGAATGTCTTACATCAAGTTGAAAGACTCATGCTTTAGGTGGAGGTCAAAGGTCATCTGAGGCCACTAGTGGTGAACCACTGAAAACACAATATGTCAAAGTAGGAATCATTTAAATTTATGACACTTTTTTAAGTTTGTGAATTTTATTTTTTATATAAATAGAACGAGTCTATTGTTTGTGGTGGGTTTGAAAGATTTGAGGCCTTTTCAACACGATAACACCAGACAAAAAATATGGAAATTTTTTATACTTAGCATGTGAAAGACCTAAATCAAGTAGAAAAACTTTACTGTTTTAGGTGGAGGTCGAAGGTCATTTCCGGTCAGCAGAGGTGAAACACGGAAAACTAAGCACAATATTTTTAGGGCAGAAATCATCCAAACGTTTTGAGACTTAACATGTCGAAGCATTGCATCAAGTAGAAGGGTATTGTTTTTTGGTGGAGCTGAAAGGTCATTTAGGTCACTAGAGAGCAAAGGCTGAAAACCGTATAGGTCAAACCAACGTATTGCAAGAAGAGTAATAGTGATAATTCTCTTACTTGACATGTGGGCAGTCCATATTGACCACATTGTTTTTTGTGGTGGTCAAAGGTTATCTGACGTCACAGAGGTCACACCCTGAAATCTTCTAATTAGGATATCTTAATATAGGGAACTGGGATACTTTTCTTATTTGGGTATGTTGATGATGTGCCTTGTTATGTAGACAGTTCTTCGTAGTTTTTGTTGGTTAGCTCTACCTGAGTTTCAACAGGAAATCGTCTAAGCACTACATACCTCAAGGTAGGAATCATAGGAACCGTAGTTTTCAGACTTGGTATGTTTAATTGTCCTATTGAGTAGGTGATTGTCACTGATTTTGTTTGAAATGAGATGCCATCTGGGGTCACAAGCTGCGGTTAAGCTCTGGAGACTACTGTTAGAGTAGCATGACATAGTCGTGCACAACTTTTAGCCTACAAGAGCCATTTCTGGTAAAGTCTGACTGTTGTGCAATGAATTCATCGAAACCTCATTGCATTCTGGTTATTCTACATTATTGACCCAAAAGTTATCATGGCAGTTAGAAATTGAATCACTGATCTCAGCAACCATCCATATTTTTCGCGATGAAGTTTTGTGTATCATCCCGACTTTTCCCGTTTGGCAAACTTTGTAATATATAATATATATGTATGTATATTTTTTTCTTACAACTTATAGGCCATTTTGGTGGGCCGGACTGGCTCATCTTTTGGATGTGGCCCTCGGACCGCCATTTGGGAACCACGAATCTATCGGCTTTGTGAAGTAAAAAGCAAATTTCTCAAAGAATAGAGATACTATTGCTGTCCTCTAAACGGGCTCTCCAGCCAACCTCTCCCGTCGATCGCCCTCCCAAGCGTCCCCACTTTCCGACACCAAAACACCCGACAGACGGATAGTGTAACACCTTTAAATGATTCCCTGTGCGGTTATGTTGCCTGATAAAATACATTGCTTGTCATGCAGTTTCGTAACTGTGTTATTATCTCATCCCCATTGCACCAAAACAAAAATCGTCCTCTAGTTTTCCTACCCGCCTGTGAGAAGTATCATATACCCTCATAAATTATTTCTCAAGTTGCTGTTACATACTTAAACGTAAACGTATAAGGCAATCTTCAAATCCTTTAAAATCTTCCTCCAGGTAATGAATAATCAACCGAAGTTAGCTTAAATGCTTTTGCCGTGAATCGTAAACGGTCCATATGAACTGTAACGGGTGGGTAGATGTTTTCGCTGTAGTACATGAAACTCTTTTGGCATAAAATTGAATGAAGGGCTAAAATACGTCTGTCCCAGTTTTGTTATCAAGCGTAGGGCTCATAAAAGTACAGCTAATTTGCTAGTTTTACCGTCAGGTTCATACTTAACAGCAATTCGTCTTCAGCATTAGTTATAAGTTATGAGTCATCACTTATTTTGCAATATGTAAAAGAGTGTGAAGAACACATGGGCCCATCATAGGCCCATTGGGAAGTTGCTGCCATGTTTACATATGGAGGCTCAACCGACTTTGTTTAAAAGATATAAACTATACATTCATCACACTAACCCTGATAAAGGGCACTAGTTAGATAACCATGAAGAATATTAATAAACAGGTTAAAGGGGAAATCAGTGTTTGACTGAGAAAATTCACCTTTAGTTGATTTTACTTTCTGATTGTTCACCGAAATATAGAGATGTTGGGGAGGTGTTTGAAGGTAGAAGAAACGATAATTATTGCGTTAATTACTGTTGAATGAGAACTCTTAATATTTGTCGGGGACAAAAATAAACGTTCTTGTACAAGACAAGACAGCCTCCTCTATACGATGACCAATCACAGCATAAGACTGAGATGACGTGATATGAATATACATAACCGAATGTTTACAGTTCCCATGCTGTTCGTGCATTGCGCAATGCTAAGTAAACAAGGTTTTAGTAGTTGATGATACATACAGCACACGTAGGTTACGTATGAAACTGTTCAGCCACACCTCCTCATAGGCCTTGAAAAGGCGGTAAAATTGAATATTCATATTTGATTCGATGAATATGGATGTTACAGACTTTCGGACTTCTTAACCGGTTTCCTTGCGATTTTGACTCGTTTCTCGAAATTGCCCACATGCATGTTTTGAGGTAATCTTGATCATATTTGTTAGTCATAACTCACAGTATGATACCGGTGGGGAATTGTAGTGAAATAAATTGTGAAAATAAACCCTGATTTCCCCTTTAAGCTAATCTCGAGGGAGCAAACAGGAAATGTATTAGGCTATATCAAACTTGCCCTATACCATTGACGTGACTGCTCGATCACCTGCTATAAACTAGACCCACTAAGATAATCAGCTAAAGTGATTAGTCAATACTGGTTAGATGATCTTAGCGAGGTTGATATATTTGCCTACTCGCAGTTTACGACCATCTTCTGAGAATACACGTGCATGTGGACACCAAAATTAGCTCCCACCGCTCCAAGTTTAGAAGCGGTGATGATCATCACCGCAATATGTTTGTAAGGGTGATACCGCCCATTACGGTACTACTTGACACTACAGATGCAGCTACATGATTTGGACGTACAGTATTGTCAAGAGTGCAAGAATGCAAGAATGCCACAGCCGGTAGCATGGTACCGTCAAATTGTTGCCATTGCAGGGTTGAAGAACTTAATTTGCTCAATTAGACTATTAACTGCTTCCAAAGTTCTAATTAAGAACCACAATCCTCTTTATCTCCAGTCAACTTGGAACAAATTCTTTAATACACTCCTTACAGTGCACTATTTTCATCATTCACTATTTATAGGAGTGACCAAGGTCGAACATCAAGCTCAATATTCGAACAAGCTACAAGCTCAATACTCGAAACATGTGCAAAATGTTGAGTTCATTATTAGTCATAGATTGCCGACGGAACTAGTCAACGGTGACGGAATGTTTGAAAAAAAAATAAGAAAGTATATATATACACACATATATATATATATACAAGTATATATCCAAGTATATATACAAGTATATATACAAGTATATATCCAAGTATATATCCAAGTATATGTACAAGTATATATCCAAGTATATATACAAGTATATATACAAGTATATATACAAGTATATATACAAGTATATATACAAGTATATATACAAGTATATATACAAGTATATATACAAGTATATATACAAGTATATATACAAGTATATATACAAGTATATATACAAGTATATATACAAGTATATATACAAGTATATATACAAGTATATATACAAGTATATATACAAGTATATATACAAGTATATATACAAGTATATATACAAGTATATATACAAGTATAAATAAAAGCTTTTGGTGACTAAACTCTACTTTGCGATCAAATGTTAAGCTCATTAAAGGCCTACATGCCGATACTTTCTTACTTTTCACCTTTTTAGGCATTTGCTTTTCCTAAGACATGTCTGTATGAATGCCATCACTGCATACAATTTCGGGCCGCCACTTGTTTTTATTTTGCCTTTTTAACCGCACAGATAGTATAAAGGAAAGGAAAGGAAAATAGAGTGTGGGGAGGGAGCTGTAACTAGCTGTGCGGCCCTCCACAAAGTTCAAAGGTGGTAATGCAGCATCTTGATTCAGCAAGGTTGGTCCAAACGCTGATGTAGGCCATATATTTCATGTTCAAGATAACAGCACCTTATCAGTTATCACATATCACTGAACCCCCCTCCCTTCCTCCACACATACACGGCTTTACATTACATACAGAGTGAGGACTCCATTGAATTTTAGTTTGTTTCTTCCTGAACCCTAACCTTAGCAATATACTCCCTATTGCTGTTTTTCTGAGGACTTGAGAATTCAATAGAATTCTCTCCGAGGACCTGAAATTCTTTTGTTCAAGTCCTCAGAAAGTACTATAATACAAAGGCACACACACACTTACACTCACACGCACACAGACTCGGTTGTAAGGATGATTATTGAAAAAGTTCGTGAAGTTTATCTTGTCTTTAAGTAAACAGTGCCTGACGATGCTCCGGAGTACACTGTTGTGTAACGTCTGTGTCTGTTTGTTGCCAACTTTACATGAGTGGTATAGTACCTCTTGTATATCTTAGCTATTTTTTTTTTTTCAGTAATAATCCTTTTTCTTATCAGATAGGTCACGCATGGGTTGGGGTGAAGAGGTCAAGGTGCCCAAAAGCTGATGAAACATGACGAAGCAAACTCAATACCCAAAATCAAATAAACATACTAGAATCATGATCGTGTTGATAAACACACTTTGTAGGTTTTCACATATGAAGTCAGACTGATGCACCAAGTAAAGTATTGTAGAACCAAGGATTTTTTTGTTGGTCTACTTCAAGTGTTGAGTGTGTTCTCTCGCTTGTCAAGACAGTTTGTTGCCCTCGTTCGATACCCTTCTTTCCCTCATAAAATGGAATAAGTTGCGCACTTCCAGGTCATTGAACTCTAGAGAACTGCTGCATACAACGGACGTTCTGTACATAAGGTAAAAAAAGTAAAGAAGTGAAGGGGTGCACTGGTATTCTGAACAGTAAACAGCTAGCATGTGCATATATTGCAATTGTACAGGCCTATGTGAATATTTAATTAACTTTGAACCAGACTATCTTGAAATCCATTTTTGAATGATCAGTTGTGCTCTTGGGCAGTGGTATAGCTAATGAGGAGAGGGGGAGGGGGGGGAGAGCAAGTTGCACCTGTAAAAAATGGGGAATTGTCCCAAGTTGGGATAATTTGAGAAATTTTGGGAAATTTCTATTTTCATTTTCATTTCTCAGTGCATATATGTAAACAACACAATTCGCAAAATTTCTTGTGTCACTGATCGTCATACATGAACCATGCTTGAGTCACGTTCCACAGACATGCTCCCTCGCTCCAGCATGCTGAAAGTGAATGCGCTTGTGTTATATTATGATCAGTATAGTGTAGTAAGACCTTATAGCTTAGTCAGCGGAATTATATATACAACCATGGAACTATCTGCAACTAACAATAGTAGACACTTTTTTTGTAAGCTAAACCTAAAACAAAAACTACATGTAGGTCATGGAAGATGTCTTCGATTGCAAACTGTTAACAGGAATACCAGTTCAAAATCATTCAGTTTATTCCGAAGTATTCTACAGGCAGGAAGAAATTAGAATCTGAATTAGGCATCAAGGTCTGCAAATGAATTCAGTGCGAAGTAAAGGGAAAGAAACTAAAATCATAAGTACCGAAAAAACAACCGCAATTCCTGGAGACATATTCATCGCCATCAAATGTAGCATCACTTTGCATCTAGGCCACAGGTACACAATCAAACATTTCATGAAGGGTCATCCCGCAGGATGGCAGTCAGTCATCGGATCCATCATATTTCACAATTTCACGCTACTATACAGGTTCAGACAGTAACGTATGCGTCAGAGGGAGGGCGGGCGCATTTGTCAACCCACTTTGTCCAGTGTAAAAATGAAATGAATAAAAAATTAAAAACAACTAAATGTCCTTCATGAGGGACCGGATCACTCCCACCGTCAGCAAATCTCACTTGGTATAATGTTTACGGCAATTTGAAATTTTGAATTAAAAACCGAGATGTCCTTACAGGGGTGGATGCGAAGTGCTTATTCGATCTGAGTGGTTTGTTACACTAAAAGTTTCTACTCTGCGAGCCAACCGATGTGTTGCTCCGCTTAGGTACATTCTCCAGGATAAATCTCACTGCACGTACTTACTTACATTTAGCAACCCTGTGATTGCCCTCTCCCCACCCCACCCCCCTTCCAGAAAACCATGCGTACGCCACTGGGCCCAGCCCAGCTTATACCTCCATCCATGCCACAATCACCTCCTAGATCAAACGAGACCCATGCCATAACCTTCAAAACATTTGGTGGTAAATTTCATATGTTTGACCACCACCCTCCCCCCCCCCCCCTGAAAAAGTCCTACCTGCGCCACTGCTCCTGGGAAAAAATCTCAAAGCATCGGAATGCATTCGCATGTTTCAGGATTTCATAATCCGTATTCAATGACCACATGGCATTGGAAATCTGAAATCCATGTCCCTGGAAATTAGAACTTGGCGTATGGCCGAGACTTAATTGGAAACTTCAAAATATTTCAGAACTCTATTTATGTATATTCCGAGCTGTTTTCTTAAGAAAAAAAAATACACTCGTACCATCAGTGGTACTGTGAACTTGAAGTTATGAGGGATTATTTAACCAGTCAGTGGTAAATGTCTGGAATACCTCACAATTATATTCAGGATGTATGCTGATGACACTTAACATTCCGTCATCCATGATATCTGTCCCTCGCTGAGGACAACTGTCCATATGTCTGGCCTATAATACCAATGAGTTGATCTGCGTAGGTCATATATACGCGCCCTTCTTTAACTACCCGCCACGGCGTAAGATGTTTATATACGACCTGTGATATATGCACATAACTACATCACATAAGCCATAGCTAATCAACATTACTCAGTTCAACGATCGTTCGCCGCCCATAGTGAACGTTCTAGCCCCATTATCTGTTCACTATATCACAAGACGTGGGACATTCCCACCTCAAATTGTACATTAACCAACTAAGAAGGACCCGGAAGTGTTCTTGAGCTCGCCGTGTTGCGTGTACTTCTATTTGCAAAGGGCCACGTGGGTTATTTCCTTGCTTTCAATATTGCAATGGCCCCCTCTATTAAGAAAGGCGGGAGTTTTTTTCGATGTAAGAAGAATTGCAGCGCTTATTTGACTACAATTTCGAGTCTATAGTGACTCAGAAAATAAGGAAGAGCAAAATGTTTGACGGAGCGGGATTTGTGATTTAGGAAAAAACCTTACAAATAAAATAAAGACACTGTCTTTGGCATATATTTGTTTCAAAAGTTAAATATTTACAGCGTAGTATCATTCTTGTGTTAACTTGGAATTTACCAAAACAGACACTTTTGCAAAAATTAATTCCGCGGTGGAATGAAAGTTACAGTACTTTAATTTCCCAATTATAGGAGATTTTTACGAATTTGGACAATAAAATGGTCACAAATATACTAATTAACTAAAAACTTGGCTGTTATGCTCCAGGCAAAATAATTTGAGCCTATCTGAAGATAATGCTCTCAGACTGGCAGCATAGGTTCATCTTTCCAGGGGGGGGGGGGGGGTGGGGTTCTCACTAGTGGCGACAATCATCACTTACACTCCAGCCAGGATTGCAGGAAAACCGATCCGGTTCTTAATAGTGATAGCGTGAGTGCATCCTTCCTGGGGAAGGGAAAGGAGGGGAGGCTCCATGCCGGGAACACTAAGAGGAGCTGAGCCACGGCATCAATTGGCAAGGAGGGTAACAGAAAAATTCTCCCTGGATTGCCGAAAATGCTTTTCATGGCTCCACAGGGGCCCTTTCCCTCTGAGTCCTCCACCCCCCCCCTCCTCCAAAAAAAAAAAAACTAACAGTGAAAATAGACCCACACCTGATTTGTCATGTAATATGATCAGTGCAAAGTTAGCCAGTTTACTTAGGAGAATTAATCCTGTCACTGATGTACCATCGCGAATCTTCTTTCATATTTTGCCCTTTTAGACTACTGTCTGCAATCTTGTCTGGGAAAATTATACATCAGGAATCACTGAACGAACAAACAGACTGCAAGGAGAAAAAATAAAACACTGAACGCTACTTGAATTATATTAGATGCATCATACGAAATTAGATCTGAAGATCTTTTCAAATTGCTTAGCTGGAACAACTTTTCCTAAGAGACTAAGAGGTAACCTGGCAATGTAAAAAAACGACTAAATGATGAGTGTCAGATTATGTGAAAAAAATCGTTTAAAAACGCAAATGATATCCATTCGTCTACCACTTAAGATCGGTGTCATCAGGAAAGTCATTACGTACGAAAAGAGGCTCAACAGAACTCCATAAAAATAAAACTGTTTCCATACAGGGGTGGTAAAATGTGAAATGCACATACATTTGAACACATGAAAACAGCCCCGACTCTCATATGGTTTAAAAAAAATTCGCAATGGAATTGTTGCCCTTTATTGTACAGTACCGATCAGAATCAGAATAAAATAAATGAAAGTGAGGGTGGACGCTGGTACGAAACGATACAACCAAGAATCTGATGAGATTTTTTAGGGAAAGCCTTAATAAAGGAATACAATGATGGACTCATTGCATGTTCTTCTTAGAAGCATTTTCTACTTTTAGGTGAAATAAACTGACTTTAGATGTAGTCGTGTGACAAGAAATGTTGTTATGAGCTGCATCAATCTTCCCTTTTTACTTTCTACAGTTCGTGACTTTGTAGGTTTAAAAGCTTTCAAATTACAAATTCTTCTATCCGCTGCTAAAACTTTTAGACTTTATAACTGAGTTACCTGTCTGATTTACCGTTTCACCTTAATTTTTATAAATTTGCAACTATCATTTGTGTTCCTTGTCAATTGTGTGCAATATAAATCCCACGTGCATTTTCTTAGATGCTACTGCATTATGTGTTTATGTGCAATGTCTTTACCACTTTGTTTGACATGCTATTTTTCTTTTGTTTATGTGTGCAGTAATGTGTTTTATCACTTTAATTTGTTTGTTTAGGTATTTTTATTTGCTACTGTTCATAATTCTTACACTTTTGTGGGTAATGTAATTAAATTTTTACTTTGTTACCTTATTCTTATATACTAATCTTTTAAAGTATAATTTTTTTCTTCCTAATTTGTTTACGCCAGTGATTCCCGACCCTTCTCAGTCCAACGCCTTCCTTCACAATGTGAATTTCCCGGCCCCTCCAGGTTAGTATAAAATCAAATCAAACCATCAACAATCAAACCAATCAAAATAGGTATTACCTAATTGTTCTGACAATTACCGGGCAGAGCATTCTGGTTCCGTCTGTTTTAACAGTATATGATCACAACAATTAAGTCGACTGCTCTTAATGTAGAAATAATGAGAGAAGATAATACGATTTGGATTAAATTTCAAAGCCCTTGGGTAATCATGTGTGTAACCAAATGGGTTCGATCGGTTCTTGTGATTCCCATCCCAGTCATAATTAAAACTGTAATTATAGGGCCTACATGAAAGAAAACAATGAAAGAAATAATGAAAGAAAACAATGAAACAATGAAAGAAAACAAAAGTAATTGTAGTAAAATTAAAATAAAACATTTTTTCTTTAATGCTCCCCGTTAAATTTAGTATGGTATCTCATTTAATTTCTGTATTGTAGTAAGCCCCCTTTGCCCCTCCCTTAGAGCTTATACCGCCCCCTAGTTACTAAAACGTCTCTCACGTGGTACCGCTCCCCACCCATGGGAACCTCTGTTTTACTCCTTCAGCAGACAGACAGGTAGACTATCTCTCAATTTTACTGCCTCTGTTTAATTTGAGGGTCGAGAAGAAGAAGGTAACCTTGGCAAATAGAGAAACCCTCTTGGAATAAAAACCAAAGAAACAAATTAACCAAGGGGAGGCTCTGCTCTTGTGATTCCCCCTTCCAGTCAAGATGAAATGATAGATAAAATCCCACCAAGTAGTGTCATGTATCTTCAAGAAATTCCCACATGTCAACAGTATAGCTTAGAGGATTTCGGCATGGACGGGGGCGTAGCTACTATTTTGTGGGAGGTGGAGGGGTTGCAAGTGAGTGAGATGGCTTCAGAAAAAAAAAAAAGGCCTGATGGGTTGGGCGAACTTCTTTTAAGCTGCCATAGCAAACGCATTCGGCTGTAGCATAGTGTACTAGATAGTGTACCGAAACTCCTTACTTCCCACGAGGAGACAAGAACTCATCACTCTTAGTCCTTCTTCTCAACAATTAGGCATGAGCCTTCGTGTTTCGTGTTCATAAGCCGGTGTTTAGGCCTATCCACGATCATAGGGTCCTTGATGAGCCCATATGGGCTTCCTCAGGCTGATCCTCAAACTTTCAAAGTCAAAATTCAACTTTTTAGTGTGTGTGTGGGGGGGGGGGGAGGGGGACCATGGCCCCTGGCCCCCCCCCCCGCCTGCTCCACTGCAAATGAGGAACTTGTATATCCGTGATCTATATTTTAATATATTAATTGACTTAATAGTTTATCGCCAGATTGATTCTCCTAATGACTGCACTAGACTCCAAGATGACATTGCGGCACTTTGTGATTGGGAATCTCTCTGGCAGATGAAATTCAATGCATCCAAATGTTTTATTATGCGGATGACTCATAAGAGGAGGCCAATCTGTCATAACTACTTTTCGGGTGACTCTGCGCTTCAAGAAGTCAAACACCACCCCTATCTTGGTGTTGAGTTGTCAAATGACCTTTCTTGGGCTAAACATATATCTCAGACTGTTAACAGTGCTAATAAAGTCCTTGGATTTTTGAAAAGGAACTTATGGAATTGTTCTCCTTCTATTAAGAAACAGCATACAAATCTCTCGTCAGGCCAAAACTAGAATATGCCAGTTCCAGTCTGGGATCCTTACTGCTCTACCCATATTGATTCCATTGAAAAGGTGCAACGTCAGTGCAGCGAGATTCGTTAAAAATGATTACCGACGCACCAGCAGTGTAAAAAGCATGCTGAAGGATCTAAATTGGAATAGTCTTTAATTGCGCCGGACTAAAGTCAGACTTATTACTTTGTTCAAGGAAAGTCATGGATCCATACCAAGTAACGTTTCTCATCTTTTAGCTAAAAGTAAAACACTCCATACCACGTACACCTATGCTATGAACTATATTATTCCGTCAGCAAATAAGGACTGTTATAGGTATTCGCTCTATCAAC
Source organism: Stichopus chloronotus (assembly GCA_021234535.1). NCBI lineage: Eukaryota > Metazoa > Echinodermata > Holothuroidea > Aspidochirotida > Stichopodidae > Stichopus > Stichopus chloronotus. Next base: position 1,564,897 of record CM037834.1, read on the forward strand.
GCACCATCCCCTTGTGGAATCATCTTCCACTGGAGTTAAAATCCGCCCCTAGTGTGCTTTCCTTCAAGCAGCTCCTGAACAAACAAATGTAATCCGGACGAAGAAGGACCACACGTCAACAACCCTTTGGGTGATTTGTGTGGACATCGATCAAGATCAAGATCTACCTGACTCCTTTAGGTGCCACACTGGTGACTACAGCTAGGGGGCTACTTGACGGATGAGGGTTTTGGGTGAAATTTTGAAGCTTAGCCTACAGTACGTTCAACCATGGGCGGGGTTAGCGAACGAGAGTGTTCACTCCCACTGACTGACATGTATATGCAAAAGCGAAAGAACTTGATAAACGATAAAACCATGTATGTCTCATTTATGGTTATTCCTCTCTTCGTTTCACAATTTGGCTTGCCATAGCGTTAACAACTGGAACTTTTGTGAATGAGACATGGCAATGGTAGAACTACGGCAGTAGCGTTGGTGAACGCCAGTGTTTGTCTTCAGTCAAAAGAGCCTGCCTTCAAAAACGAAAATCATGTAAGGAAGATTCATGTTCAAATTAATTAGCAGCGTGACAACTCTGTTCAGGGATCCTCACTTGATGAAGTCAAACGTGATCGTTAGACATCTAGGTTATGCTACCATAACGAGGCCCGACGGTAGCATTTTGCTTGGGCCTAACTGTTATGTGTTGATGGTATTGTAATGTAATTACCAACTTGCTGTAACTCGAAAGTAACGTTAGAGTTAGACCCAACAGTTACTAGTTGATAAGGTAACCGTCATATAAATTATAATTGGAACGGCAACTTTGTAAAATGTGTCCGTGCTCGTATAGTCGTTGGATGCCAACAGTAAATATAAGGCCACGCATCTAAGTCTAACTCTAACAAACATCCTTGTGACTATCCCTGAGACTAGACCAAATATTCTTTTTTGCAGAACCGGGCCCTGTGGTAAATGTACGGAACATTCCGTGCGAATAACCACAATGAAATATTAAACTTAGTTACAAACTTACAGTAGTCTGAGTAGGTCTGAAGTCAACGTCTGATCATTTCTAAGAGCCCACTTTTTGGTGAAGTTGCATTGGATTAGTATGTCACCATGTGAATTTATACACTTGCCTACCTAGGCTATAGTCTATAGCTTACAAAACTTGAGACTCTTCCCCCTCCCAGACTCTAGGGGGTAGATGATGGCATTGATTAGGATCGGGTGGCACCAGGGAAATCAGTACTGGTATTCGCAGCAAATCGTTACTGGTATTACCTCAAGTGCAGGCACTGACCATGTTTTCAACGTGATAAAAACAAGACGTTCCGTGCCTTGTTCAACGCGATTAAATCAGTAGGGTCTTTGCTCCATACTGTGGTAGTATCTAGTAATGCAGTAACTTGTGTTCATGTCTTACGTAAATTAAAAAAAAAAAAAAAACAACAACAAAAAAGTTTCATTTGTACAGCCTCAGCAAGGTCAGAGAGCTCTACTGTATACAGCAACAAAATCAGCAACCAAAGCTTTTGCCGATGCGATTGTGTGTCAACATACCCACTTGCCATTTGTGGCCTAGAAATTCTTAAGTCAGGTGATCTGATTACTGTTCATCACTCACAGATTATTTAGTCACATAAAATTGTTGAAAACTTGTCTTGTTTTGTTGTACTTTCTTCAGAAATGCTAACAAATTTGCTGTGGTTGCTTACATACACAAACAATGTAACTTTCATGATACAAGCACACTACTGTATGTGCATTGTATAGTAATTTTGTTGCTTGGAGAGAGCGAGTCACTGAACTATTTACTGTACATAGGGAAAATTTTACCTGTTGTTTGCCACTTCAGTTCCAAGCTGAGCAAGCTGTCTATGCCCCGCCCCAAAGACCTCACTATAGTACAGTATGACTGACAGCCTTGAAGTGAGTGTTATTGTGTACAAGTTCATAGATAGATTCATTGACGTTATTTCCCACGATTTTCGACAGCCAATAGTGAGTTTAAAATGCAAGTGGCAGGCAGCACTGAGGATCATAATTAGAGGTAAGGCCAGGAACGTTGCTTATGATCATGCATTGTGGGAATTCCCATTCCAACTTATGCATTTCTGTGAATGAGATTTTCATTGTTAATGGCATCAGTTCGGTGATGTAAAAGTCCCTGTTTGTCGCCATCCATAGCAGAATTAGCGCCTGATATCTTTTCTTCCCCCGAGTGTGCCTGCCTGCCTGCCTATTGTTGTAGTCAGGGTTGCCAGTTTGGTGTCTGAAGTGTGAAAATAAGCAAATTTGGTTTGTTTTCTCCACCATGGTGGGCCAGTAAAAATTAAAAGTGCAAACCAGTTGATATGTAAGTATTAATGCTGCATTTGAAGAAGCAAGTTTTTGTTGATTTCTTTGAGACGGTACCGTTACCAAGAAGTTTCCCCCTGTACTGCAGGGTATTCAAAAGTTCCGGTACTTGCACAAACAGATTCTGCTGCTGGTACTGCGAACGGCGGTTCTGCGAATATCGGCACTGACTTGGGTACTGGGATACCGCCCAACCCTACCATTGATCGTTACCAGTTAGTGGTCTCTGATCCCATTTTGTGTCATACAGAAACTGAACTTAATATTGATATTCTGATTGCAATAATGCTTCAAGCTTGCCCGCAGAATTTGCTTTTGTACATGATGAATTCATGTTGGTAAAGATGTTGAAAGGATGCTATGGCAATGATTAACATCACCTTAGAAAAAAAAAAAGCCTTTATTGGAATTCCCATCTGCTGTGACTTATATGTGCAGTGTGCATAATTTTAATGTCTCTCCTTTCCTATAATAGGACAGAATTCTGGAAATCCAATGCCAAAAAGTTTTGCGAGTTTTGCAGAGTATGGTTCGCAGATAATAAGGCGGTAAGTGAATGAAAGCAGCTTGTATGTTATTGTAGATTGATTGAAACAGTACATTTGACACATGAATCAAGTTAACATTTTCTGGATGTACGAGTTATTTTAGCATTTATGCGCTGCATAAATGAACCATGGAGCATCGTTTGCCCCGGTCGTTGTGTGATCTTTTCATTTGATGTAACAATCCTTTCATAAACATATTGTTACTTCTACAAGTACCACTTTTCCTTTTACTTTCCCAATTTTAGCCTCTGTCTTTAAATGCTGTCTAGTGCAGTCTTTTTCCGGCATCTTTCTTGTTTTGCTATTTTTTGCTAATTTTTAATTTTTTCTATTTTTATTTATCTTATTATTATCATTGTTTATTTATTTTAATTTATTATTTTTAATTCATTTTGTATTTATTTTATTATTTTTTATTGTTATTATTTTTTCGTTTTTGCTATTTTTTTTGCTATTTTTTATTTTTTTGCTATTTTTTGCTATTTTTTTTTGCTAGTTTTGCAATTTTTGTTACTTTTTTTTTTTTTTTTTTTGGGTTTTTTTTTTTTTTTTTTGTTTTTTTTTTTTTTTTTTTTTTTTTTTTTTTTTTTTTTTTTTTTTTTTTTTTTTTTTTTTTTTTTTTTTTTTTTTTTTTTTTTTTTTTTTTTTTTTTTTTTTTTTTTTTTTTTTTTTTTTTTTTTTTTTTTTTTTTTTTTTTTTTTTTTTTTTTTTTTTTTTTTTTTTTTTTTTTTTTTTTTTTTTTTTTTTTTTTTTTTTTTTTTTTTTTTTTTTTTTTTTTTTTTTTTTTTTTTTTTTTTTTTTTTTTTTTTTTTTTTTTTTTTTTTTTTTTTTTTTTTTTTTTTTTTTTTTTTTTTTTTTTTTTTTTTTTTTTTTTTTTTTTTTTTTTTTTTTTTTTTTTTTTTTTTTTTTTTTTTTTTTGTTTTTTTTTTTTTTTTTTTTTTTTTTTTTTTTTTTTTTTGTTTTTTTTTTTTTTTTTTTTTTTTTTTTTTTTTTTTTTTTTTTTTTTTTTTTTTTTTTTTTTTTTTTTTTTTTTTTTTTTTTTTTTTTTTTTTTTTTTTTTTTTTTTTTTTTTTTTTTTTTTTTTTTTTTTTTTTTTTTTTTTTTTTTTTTTTTTTTTTTTTTTTTTTGTTTTTTTTTTTTTTTTTTTTTTTTTTTTTTTTTTTTTTTTTTTTTTTTTTTTTTTTTTTTTTTTTTTTTTTTTTTTTTTTTTTTTTTTTTTTTTTTTTTTTTTTTTTTTTTTTTTTTTTTTTTTTTTTTTTTTTTTTTTTTTTTTTTTTTTTTTTTTTTTTTTTTTTTTTTTTTTTTTTTTTTTTTTTTTTTTTTTTTTTTTTTTTTTTTTTTTTTTTTTTTTTTTTTTTTTTTTTTTTTTTTTTTTTTTTTTTTTTTTTTTTTTTTTTTTTTTTTTTTTTTTTTTTTTTTTTTTTTTTTTTTTTTTTTTTTTTTTTTTTTTTTTTTTTTTTTTTTTTTTTTTTTTTTTTTTTTTTTTTTTTTTTTTTTTTTTTTTTTTTTTTTTTTTTTTTTTTTTTTTTTTTTTTTTTTTTTTTTTTTTTTTTTTTTTTTTTTTTTTTTTTTTTTTTTTTTTTTTTTTTTTTTTTTTTTTTTTTTTTTTTTTTTTTTTTTTTTTTTTTTTTTTTTTTTTTTTTTTTTTTTTTTTTTTTTTTTTTTTTTTTTTTTTTTTTTTTTTTTTTTTTTTTTTTTTTTTTTTTTTTTTTTTTTTTTTTTTTTTTTTTTTTTTTTTTTTTTTTTTTTTTTTTTTTTTTTTTTTTTTTTTTTTTTTTTTTTTTTTGTTTTTTTTTTTTTTTTTTTTTTTTTTTTTTTTTTTTTTTTTTTTTTTTTTTTTTTTTGTTTTTTTTTTTTTTTTTTTTTTTTTTTTTTTTTTTTTTTTTTTTTTTTTTTTTTTTTTTTTTTTTTTTTTTTTTTTTTTTTTTTTTTTTTTTTTTTTTTTTTTTTTTTTTTTTTTTTTTTTTTTTTTTTTTTTTTTTTTTTTTTTTTTTTTTTTTTTTTTTTTTTTTTTTTTTTTTTTTTTTTTTTTTTTTTTTTTTTTTTTTTTTTTTTTTTTTTTTTTTTTTTTTTTTTTTTTTTTTTTTTTTTTTTTTTTTTTTTTTTTTTTTTTTTTTTTTTTTTTTTTTTTTTTTTTTTTTTTTTTTTTTTTTTTTTTTTTTTTTGTTTTTTTTTTTTTTTTTTTTTTTTTTTTTTTTTTTTTTTTTTTTTTTTTTTTTTTTTTTTTTTTTTTTTTTTTTTTTTTTTTTTTTTTTTTTTTTTTTTTTTTTTTTTTTTTTTTTTTTTTTTTTTTTTTTTTTTTTTTTTTGTTTTTTTTTTTTTTTTTTTTTTTTTTTTTTTTTTTTTTTTTTTTTTTTTTTTTTTTTTTTTTTTTTTTTTTTTTTTTTTTTTTTTTTTTTTTTTTTTTTTTTTTTTTTTTTTTTTTTTTTTTTTTTTTTTTTTTTTTTTTTTTTTTTTTTTTTTTTTTTTTTTTTTTTTTTTTTTTTTTTTGTTTTTTTTTTTTTTTTTTTTTTTTTTTTTTTTTTTTTTTTTTTTTTTTTTTTTTTTTTTTTTTTTTTTTTTTTTTTTTTTTTTTTTTTTTTTTTTTTTTTTTTTTTTTTTTTTTTTTTTTTTTTTTTTTTTTTTTTTTTTTTTTTTTTTTTTTTTTTTTTTTTTTGTTTTTTTTTTTTTTTTTTTTTTTTTTTTTTTTTTTTTTTTTTTTTTTTTTTTTTTTTTTTTTTTTTTTTTTTTTTTTTTTTTTTTTTTTTTTTTTTTTTTTTTTTTTTTTTTTTTTTTTTTTTTTTTTTTTTTTTTTTTTTTTTTTTTTTTTTTTTTTTTTTTTTTTTTTTTTTTTTTTTTTTTTTTTTTTTTTTTTTTTTTTTTTTTTTTTTTTTTTTTTTTTTTTTTTTTTTTTTTTTTTTTTTTTTTTTTTTTTTTTTTTTTTTTTTTTTTTTTTGTTTTTTTTTTTTTTTTTTTTTTTTTTTTTTTTTTTTTTTTTTTTTTTTTTTTTTTTTTTTTTTTTTTTTTTTTTTTTTTTTTTTTTTTTTTTTTTTTTTTTTTTTTTTTTTTTTTTTTTTTTTTTTTTTTTTTTTTTTTTTTTTTTTTTTTTTTTTTTTTTTTTTTGTTTTTTTTTTTTTTTTTTTTTTTTTTTTTTTTTTTTTTTTTTTTTTTTTTTTTTTTTTTTTTTTTTTTTTTTTTTTTTTTTTTTTTTTTTTTTTTTTTTTTTTTTTTTTTTTTTTTTTTTTTTTTTTTTTTTTTTTTTTTTTTTTTTTTTTTTTTTTTTTTTTTTTTTTTTTTTTTTTTTTTTTTTTTTTTTTTTTTTTTTTTTTTTTTTTTTTTTTTTTTTTTTTTTTTTTTTTTTTTTTTTTTTTTTTTTTTTTTTTTTTTTTTTTTTTTTTTTTTTTTTTTTTTTTTTTTTTTTTTTTTTTTTTTTTTTTTTTTTTTTTTTTTTTTTTTTTTTTTTTTTTTTTTTTTTTTTTTTTTTTTTTTTTTTTTTTTTTTTTTTTTTTTTTTTTTTTTTTTTTTTTTTTTTTTTTTTTTTTTTTTTTTTTTTTTTTTTTTTTTTTTTTTTTTTTTTTTTTTTTTTTTTTTTTTTTTTTTTTTTTTTTTTTTTTTTTTTTTTTTTTTTTTTTTTTTTTTTTTTTTTTGTTTTTTTTTTTTTTTTTTTTTTTTTTTTTTTTTTTTTTTTTTTTTTTTTTTTTTTTTTTTTTTTTTTTTTTTTTTTTTTTTTTTTTTTTTTTTTTTTTTTTTTTTTTTTTTTTTTTTTTTTTTTTTTTTTTTTTTTTTTTTTTTTTTTTTTTTTTTTTTTTTGTTTTTTTTTTTTTTTTTTTTTTTTTTTTTTTAGGTTTTGTTTTTTTTTTTTTTTTTTTTTTTTTTTTTTTTTTTTTTTTTTTTTTTTTTTTTTTTTTTTTTTTTTTTTTTTTTTTTTTTTTTTTTTTTTTTTTTAGGTTAATCCGTTCCTTTCGTGTGAACAGTTGAAGTTTGTTGGTTAACAGTCTCTCTGATATGTGACTGCAGATGATTTTAAAGAACCTTTTGTATATGTTTGAGTCCATGATAGTTCCTTTAACTTGCTAGAACTCCTTTTCCAAAATACCTGTTCGGCCTGAATACTGTAGGTTACTTAGACTGTAGTGGCTTGCGTCTAAGAAGTTAAAAAATGTGATTACTGCTGCAAATTTACTTTACTAATATATTACTTTAGATGATAACATTGTTATGGTATGAAGTTTGGTAGTCATGTGGCAAAAACTTTTACTTCAATTGACAAATTTACATTGCCATGTATCATACTGTGTATACTGCTGGGGTAAGTTGGAACCAAAGCACACCCTGAACGGACATGTGCAAAACTGTGCATTGTGTGAACAGTACGGTAGTTACCTGTAGCCTACTGTGTACAGCACAGCTCAAGTTCAACTCCGGAAGTCTACGCTCAGAGGAAAGCATAAACACATCGAAACAAGTGCAACAAAGTTGAATCACATAGACAAAAAAAAGCTTCGTAGACACTGTGTGTACAGTGTGCATAATCGTCAGTCTCCATCCACTCCCAGATAGGCCACATTGTGTTTGCACAATTGGCGGTAAATTGATCCATGTAGGTTTGATGTCCCTTTGCCAGTCATTTTGAAAGTAGGGTGACAGTGAAGCCCTGGGCATACCGTCGCGATTCAAAACACGATTCAATTTTCAACTAAATTTGTACACTTGAATTGCAGTTTATATTAATGAACGCAAAATATGAACTACGAGATCGATTCTCCTCTTTCAAGAAATCCAGGATTAAGAGAAATTATGACGCTATTTTATCCTGAAGGACTTTTATGATCAACTCAGTTTGAACTAATTTAGTTGAAAGTTGATTTGCCTATTGAATCGCACTAGTGTGACTCGAGCTTCAGTCTAACCTTCTGACATGAGGCGTTATTGTCATATAGTCAAACTGGTTAACCAAAGCGTAATCCAGCCTTAGGGTTTGATTTCTTGTTTCCATGTGTGTTATTCACTTGAAGTATGTGATCAAAATCCGTTCTGAGAAAAAAATTTTTTCTCTTAGTGTACAGATGGTATTGCTTTGGTCATTTTGCCAATGATATCATTAGCAAAGTCTCTCTAATATCTGTATCATTTGCCATTCAGATGCCCATAATGTAGTGGTATGCAGTCACATACTGTACTTAGGTTCTACGTTGCAGAAGTGTTACCGTATCAAACATGACTCTCTTGCAGAGCATCGATTTTCATGAGCGAGGAAAGAGGCATCAAGAAAATGTTCAAAAGAAGATCGGGGCACTCAGGAAGAAAGGCTTAAAGCAATATGAAGAGCAACAACAAAAAAATGATTATCTTAAACAAATGGAAGAAGTGAGTATTTGTGTTAATGTGTTATAGTATATTGATAAATACAATACATAACATAATGAAAAAAAAAAACAGACCTATCTGACAATCTTTTCTACATATTGCATTTTTCTGGTCTTGGTTGTAATGGTTAATGCTTATTGTATGATGTTATTTGTTCTATGCTGTCATTTGTAGTTAGTACAAATATAAGCACCTGCTCATATTTCTTAAAAGTTTAGCTGTTGGGTACAGTCTGAGCCATGTAGTCATACTAAACTGCATCAGTTCCTTGTTTTGTCACTCTCTTTTAAAGTTTGTGATATCGCATTAATGTGTTATTAAGAGCTTTTTGTAGAGTCATCATTGAAGCTTAAAATTTTTTATCTCATAGTAAATCAGATTTTCAGAATATTATAAATGTCGCACATCCATATTTGCAGATCCTTGTGCCTAAAGCATCCAGCAGTGTTTGACCCTCAAATTCTGTAAATATTCATTGCCAAAGTTTTTTTTCCTTGTTTTTTGCAAAATTGTCTCCTGACTTGAAAAGTTGTTGTTAGTTTAATGGAGCTACACACATGCCCTGATTACTCAAGAAACCAATGCACACCAAGACATTAATTTCATGAAGACACAAAGTAGCTGGAGTAGCATGTTCTGTTGTTCATAGCCTTGGCCAGGGTTGTTGTTTTTTTTTTTGTTTTGAAATCATGATTTAAATCATGGATTTAAAATCAAATAAATCAATTTAAATCAAATAAATCGATTTAAATTGTGATTCTTTCTAATAAAAATCATGACTTTGGTCACAATTTTAATCTGCTGGATGTAAATAAAAACAGCCCTGGACTAGGCTACCAAAAAGTGCTTGCTGATTGCTGGTTCAATCTTCAATCTAACCTCACAGTCCACTTAAATTTATTACACACTCACTCGAAAAAGAGCAAATTTAAGGACCTCATCACACACCGTAGCCAACCAAGTTGTGAACAATGGTGAGGGGACCCAAGTGATTTGCATCACAGGCTTAATCAATATTATCCTGCCAGCTTTAATTAGATATAAAATGAGTATAGCCTGCGGTGTGCCGTTACTCATTCGTTCTCGTTTTAATTAAACATTTCGACTCCCATGGTGATGACGATCATGATATGTTTTGGGAAGGAATGAATGTTGTTTTAAAAAGGCAACTTTCATTTTACATCAGTACTATCTTTACAGCGTTTCAAGAATACCACATGCAACGCCTTCCTGTGATTATTTTTCTCACCCTTAGTAACAAAACCTTCAGTCATGGAGATTCTTATACCCTCTGAGTGGTGTAGCTTCACTGGAATAGGTATTAATTATGTTAATACTCAGGTAATTGTTTAGAATTTCATCCATTGTCTTCATAGATGCTGTCATGGACATATTGAGAGAACACTATTGTCTTCAGTTGGGTTCTTTTTGATATGAACATGTTATTTTCTGAATCCTGAGAAGCAAAACTTGACAAACTTCTGTGAAATCTTATAGACTTGTTGTTCTTTGTATGTGACGTCTTGTAGTACTGTGTGTCTTACTCTCAATTACCAGAATTTCAACCTGTGGTAACACCAATTGGAGCAATGTGAAGGCCCCATGAGCCCACAGGTCTCTATTTTCCTTCCTGCATCATTCTTCTCTTTTTTTCCATTGCTCCTTTAGGATGCATTGAGGGCCTTCAAGAAAGATGCTCAAAAGGACCAAAAGTTGGTTAGTCAATACAATCAAGCTGCAGTGGAATTTAAAGTCAGACAATTTGAAGGTATGTTGGTGTAATAATCTCTAATGTATCTAAAGCAGAAGTAGTCAGTATTTCTGTTATTTTCGTCACAAAATACCTGCTAGAGTATCACAATGCACAGGAATAACTAGAAATCTGAATTTGTACCGCAAATCAGACATAGAATGTATCTGTGAGATATAGGTGCTTTAAAATAGACAAGTTGGTTTCGGATTCAGCCCAATGATTCTTGTCTAGATAATTTATGGCGCATATTCCAGGAAATCACTTTGGTCACTCTAACTGACCATATCGTCCTCTTTAAGGTGTGCAAACATGGCGGATACAAGGCTCATAGCTGTTCCTCTTATCCAGTATACATATCCATGCAGAGATCAGTGGAGGTGTGGCCACCAAAAGGTGATGCCTTACCGGACGCTATTCTGCAGTATTCCTGAAACCTACAATGTCAGACACTACTTATCTGCTTCTTTAATAGCCTACACTCAGTAGTCTAATGACACTAACACTGTTTGTGGTAACTTGTACTAATGCCACTGTAGGTGCAGCTTTCTTAGCAGTTGGATCTGTCCTTTGATGTATGAACCACGAGATGCCAACCCAAATAATTTACCCTGAACTGGTTGAACAAATAGCAGATGCACAGTATACCATACCCTAGGCACCTGCAGCTACAATCTTGGACAAAATACCTTGGGACACCCGTTCCCCCCAGTTCAATGTTGGCTAAAGGATTAGTTCAAAGTCTACATTCACTCTATAGCGCAACATTAGAAAGGGGTGCAGGGGTTCATGTTATCCTCAGAACTAAAATTTAGTATTATGTTTTGGAACGTACGACAAAGTGTTCCAACAATGTTGTCCAAGATTGTAGCTGCAAATGATCGTCACGTCAAATCCATGTACGCACGCAGTACAAGACTACGACTGATACATTGGTAATTTAAAGCGGACTAGACGTGAGTTCCAAATAACACACATGTCACAAGAACGTAATGTGTTCCCACTTGGTCAATACCATAATTGTAGCATACAGCTACAGTAGTTACATCCATACATTTATTAGTGATATTTCACTGCAGGCATTTTAAATGCCAATGTGCCCCCCATGCCAATGTCATCATTCTTGTTCCTAACTCAAGATGTTGCTGATTGATGAAACATTTCTCTGGTCAAGAAAGATTCTCAGTTCCTTCAAGGTTACAGAAATGCCATTTAACAATGGCAAATTTAATATTGCAGGAGGTCTTTGTTGTTATTTGAAATTGAAGCGCATATTTACCCCTGAAAACTGACACCAGTAAAAGGTTACATTGGGTGTATTCTAGAGTTACCTTAAAATATTGTGGAAATTAAGGTTGCATCACTTAAAGCCATCGTCTTGTTTCATTTAAGGCAGTCAAAGATTAAGTAGCTGTGCCTGTGTGACGTCACAGATTTGCCGTAAAATGCAGTGTACCGATTTATAACAGATATATATTTTTTTTGAAAATCCAGAACTCCCAAATGGATGCTATTGTTGTGATATGGTTTTCACCAATGAAGTGAGAAAAATGTTCTTAAAGTTTTAAGACTACGTGTCACATTCTCTTGTGGATGATAATATTGATTTGTTTGTGTGACAAAATATTATGAATTTTGTGAACCAACTCAATGAGCCCCTTTAATGGTGACCAAGTTGTGGCTGCCTGTGTCTCCTTGGTTTCTGCAGATGGTTTACTTTTGTTTGTTGTTGCCTTCACAATATTTGATTAGTTTGTGAAAGATCATTTCTGCAGGCCTTAAAGTTAGATTTTCGGGGGGTGATATAAATTATCACAATCCTGAGGAAATTAAGATGGGTCGGCAGGTGTGCTGTTTTATTAAACAGTTAATGATTTATCACTGGCATGCCTCAAAATTCAAGGCCTGATTTCTGTTTACTTTCCATGTCATTACATTGTTGCTCTCCCAATCGTCTATGCATATAACTCTGGATTACACCTTTGCTTGACATCGCTTAAATTGTACATTTGGAGGACATGATTAATGGTAAATGTCCTGACAATGTTCGGTTTTAAAATGACCGAAAAATTAGGCAAATTAAGAAACCAATGTTTCTACAAATAGATGGGGTATACACTATTCATCATTTTAATATGGCAGGTACAGTATTCACTTCTGTTCCAAAGGAAATTTTGTTGTTCAAACATTAGCTGGACAAAAACATGTCCTCCTATTGTAATTGGCCTGCTATAGTTCAATTTTAAACTATTATGTTTTACAATATGTCCAGCAAATGTGTATCTTAATGTATATGCATTGTGAATAGACTACATGCACTGCAAGTTTGTGATGTGTCATAAATACAGCTAATTACGGCACAATATATGTTAAAATACTAAAGGTTATTTCACTTGGTACGATGGTTGTGTCTTGCATACCAAGAGGTAGTGTTTTGCATAGATCCAATGAATATTCATGGCTTTCACAGAGGAGGCAGCAGTAGCCAAGGAAACGACAAAATCAGATGCAGGTGGCACTTGGTATGAAGGCAAAAATGAAGATGGGTACTCTTACTATTGGAATGATGTAACAGGAGGTAAGTTAAGTAACTGTAGAGGATGGTTGAAGATGTAAAGACTTAAAAATAAAATCACATACCATTAAAAGTTGTGCTGTTATGGTCTTTGAATATAACCATTAATTCTACTTTTTGTTCCCAATACTTGATGGATATGTTACTTGTAACTGCTCGCAGTTACCGGCTGGAAAACAAAACATTATCTGAGTATAAAACTTTGTGGAAGTTTTTTTTTCATCTATTCACTAGCTGTAGAGGGAAAAATGGGCAAGAGTTATTGTTGTCACATGTCGGTTAGATGACTTCCTCCGCATATCTCCAAAGTCATCTTAGTTAAAAGAAGCATTAATTAGTAGTTTGAAACAAGCCAGCTTAAGGCAAAGCTTAACGAGTATTAACCACAGAATTACATGTGCAGATGGGAATGCACTTAATGGCTGTCGTGTATTAACAGTGTCACAATGGGAGGAACCAGCAAGCTTCATCCCACATCAGGGGACATCTGATACTAAAACTGGTGCCAGTGATGGAAAAGAAAAATCTGGCGAGGAAGAAGAGAAAGAAGACGAAAAAGGACAAAGTGACGATGACACTGTTAAGAAAGAAAAAGATGGAGATACTGAAAAAGTAATGTCAAGCCATGACAGAGGGCAGAAGAGAAAGGCTGATGCTTACGGTCAGTGGACGACAGTAGTAAACGATGAAAGGTTAGTTAATAGATCAGTGTAGTTCCAGAAAATATTACCTTACATTTTGTGGCAACTTCATCTGTGAAGGAGTTTCCATGGCAACCATAGCATATATTCTTTCAGAATAGTACATGCTGTGTAGATCAGTGGGTCTGTATACTTGAGGTTTTTTGATATGTTGGTGCCTTATGGTAGATTGAGTTTGCTGTAACATGAAGCAGTAAGCTTGTCAGAATAGTTGATGTTGAGTGTAACATTTAGAGTGCGATGTCAAATTTTTGCCGCATATTTTAGAATTACTGTTGTCTGAGAGGTTTTATCTGGTTCACCTGGTGGGGGGATGGGGTAGTGGGAGGATGAAGATGAGAGACATACTTTACTTGGCCTAATTTTCTGTGTGTGATCATGAATATGGTGAGCCCAGCATCTTCTAGGCCAGCAAGGTAAGGAATGCGAATGGGTGGGGTATGTTGTTGAATATTTATGTAAACAATGTTTTTCTGCCTACTTCTCTTTTCATTTGAAACACATAATTTGATTTAAAAAAAGAAAAATCAAACTTTGGCATCCCCAGGGCCCTTTTGCTCATTTTCCTTGGTGAACCCACCTCAGCTATGTGAAATAGTGTTTTCTCTAACATCATAATTGGCATATTTTATTAGCAAGTTTGTTGGAACTAGCAAGCCTGGTGTTCTCTTCTCAGTGCCCCCGTAGATCTGCAACTCCCAGAGAGCGCAAAGAATTATATAAGTCAATACCAGCCACAGGTTGAACAACGCCAACCAGAGGAGGAAGTAGAATTTGGAACAAAGACAATATCATCAATTGCATCTTCTGCTGGAGAAAAAAGTAACGTTGGTTTCAAGAAGAGGAAGTTGAAAGGAGGAGGAAGAAGTTTCAGACGCAGAGAGGAGACTTGAAGCAAGGATTAGTCATTCGACTGGTGGACAATGCAGTTCCCATGGAAACACCTCTGTACGTGCCGATGGGTGTCAGTATATACACTACATGGTGTATACAGTCCAAGAGAATACTTGAGGAATTTGATCTACATCTTTGTGATCAACCCCGAGGAGATATTTTAGATCTGTGGATTGGCTATATTTTCCTGATTACATAATCCCCTGGTTTGCATATGCTGTTTTAATTTTAAAAATAAGCATCCCCTCGAGTGAGTGCCCCCTTTCATTTTTTTTTTCTTTTTTGTCTCATTGCAATAAGTGAAATTTTAAATTCATCAGAGAAGAGAGTAAATGAAAATGATATAGTCCTACTTCATTGTCACTAAATCTCATCAAGTCCCACATCCTCCCAGCTGCCACAAAAACGATGTTTCTGCAAGATTGTCGTCGTTAAAAGACAATCACTTTGTTTCATACCATGAATCTTTTATGCTTCATTGACAGTTTGTGAGGTTTAGTTCAATTTCGTGAGGATAAACATTCACTGGGATCGCTAGCCTATCCGAATAAGTTAATATGAAATTCTTACAGTAACAGGAGGCAATGTGACTTTAATAAATTAAACACCCCTCTTCTTGAAAGTTTCACTTTCAAGACCATATGTAAGAGATATATGGATAGAGATATATGGCCACCCCCAGGCTATATGGAAGAGATAATACAATACAAACTGCATTTCATTCTTGTGCATGCAGTTTGTTCATGTGGACTTTGTATGAAGATAGAAAAACAGTATTTCTTCAGTGGCTGTAAGAGAGCATGTCATGGTAATGGTGTTGTGTTAAGGCCCTTATTCTTGGCATCAATACAGTGTAAACTTGTAAGGTTAGAAACTCCTAGTCAACTCTTGAAGAGGTGGCTACCATGGAAAATTATGTACCGTTACAGAATTAAAAAAAGCAAACTATGACTCTGCTTTAAGCGTTTACAAAATGAAAAGGATATTTGGCCAGTAGAAAAGTAGATAGTGCAGGGACAGGAAGGCTTTGGAAAATATCTGGAGAGCATCACATGGCTAACCTCATCCACAGTTTGGTGGGCACTTGATGATGAAGTAATGAAGTTCACAACAAGGGCAGTGTCGTGAATGTTACGGAGAAGTATCGGAAAATTTGTACTGAAATTGACTGGTTTTCCTATCAGAAATAATGAGCGTGTTAGATTATGTCTCAGTTGTGCTGCCGTAGTTGATGGCATTTCATGTATCAGCTTGCAGTTTGTCACCTTAGCCATGAATGCTGTTCCTGTAGAAAGTTTATCAAGAAAAAGAGAGTTTTGTAGAAGTTGCAGCAAGACAATTTTGCTTTTGTTATGCATTTGCATAAATGTGAGGAATGTCCATGGTTGTCCCAAGGGCAATTGACCCACCAAGATTCAGTTGTTCTGCTTACCTCTTTGGTTGTCCTGCAACCAAAGGCAGCAAACAGATGAACGTGAAAAGCAAGGCTTTCCTTACTTTGTCAGATTTATTTAATGTTGTAATGAACATCCCACCTTTGTCTCGTTTTTGTGACTTTTCAAGTCTTCTGAGCCCAAGATTCTGCTCGTCCACCAGGCTAGCATACATGCATGCCCTGACAGTTCTGTGTGGCACAGTCATTCTGGTCATTTCGGATGGCTGCTAAAATGTCTTTATAAACTGGGTGTGACTAACCGTAATCAAGTCTTTCACTTGGCAAGTAGGAAGGAAGGAAATAGTCCTGATTAGGAATTCATGTGTAAAGCAAAACATTTTAATGAAACTAGTGGAACGCCATTGACTGGTATAAAATGTTTCATTTCTGTGAGTACATC
The DNA here is from genome assembly GCA_021234535.1 of Stichopus chloronotus. Taxonomy (NCBI): domain Eukaryota; kingdom Metazoa; phylum Echinodermata; class Holothuroidea; order Aspidochirotida; family Stichopodidae; genus Stichopus; species Stichopus chloronotus. The sequence goes on from CM037834.1 coordinate 1,580,892, forward strand.
CGGGCCCAGTTCCACAAAGAGTTTAGATCAACCTTAAGTTTGATTTCCATAAGCCTGCCACATGGTAAAACAAACTAAAGATTGAGAGTAGGTCTCTGCGGAACCAGCCCCGGGTGTGTGCACAATCTGGACATTTGCTAATTTTGGAGCACACTATCTTTGACAGATATCCCCTGTGACTCCTGCAAAAGAGCTCCCTGGTCGAGCGCTAAATTTGTCGACAATTTGCTGTTGGGGTTGAAGATAGATTACAAAAACTGCATAGCGTAGCTAAAAGTCTGGAATTCCAAGAAAGATATATTCTAGACATTCCAACCTCAATGCTATTGACCCACCTCCCATCTTCGTAGCTTGGTTCACGGCTGAGGTGTAAAAAGTTGAAAGGCATTTGCTTGATTTGGAATAGCCAACAGGACAATACTGTGTGACATCTTTCTTGTACAACTCACATTACTTGCTTTTGTTTCTTTTTGAAATTAAAATGTTTATACAGTGTTGGTAAGTTTTCCGTTTTCATGCATAGAGTTGTATGGAGAGGGCTTGTATAGTCAAGCCACCCCATAGCAGTAAGACAGACATCAAATTTCATGGCAAGATGCAATGGCTTTGAAAAAAGAAGAGAGGGGTGGGAGGAAAAATAAATTTTAGTGGTACAAGAATGACATCACAAGTTAAGAGACAGTCTACTATTTTTGAGTGAATAAAATTCTGCATTTAATATCTCAGCTCAGGAATGACCTGTGAAGGTGAAAGTTGGACCATTCAAAGCTTTGTGACTTTTACATTTCTGATGGTGTAAGGCAGGACTGCCAACCTATCTCACCAAAAACTAGGGAGATTTTCATTTTCCAGAGCCAAAATATCGAGAGATAAGTAAAAAAATAGGGAGATAGGCAATTTTCAACAAAAAAAAAACAGTGCCGCTGAGAGAACCATCACCCACACGCACAGCAAAAGTTGCCCATGTAGGCCTATTTTCATGTACATTGCAGGTACATGTACGCCCTTCTGTATGCACAGCCCTTCATAGACTAAGGACTTGCTTACAAAGCAACTTGCTGTTAGTATAATTACACTAATCTATGGTATAACAGTAGAAAATTTTGTAAACAATCTCATTTTCAATGCACTTTATGTTAGTTTATGTCCAATTAGTCAAGCCTTGTGGTGCGTTGGCTATTTTCAGAAATGTCGTAAATGGACCTTAAAAAAAATACGCAAGATCAGAATATGAAACCGGGAGGTTGGGAGATCTGCACAAGTATCGGAGTCTCCCGGTAAAACTGGGAGAGTTGACAGTTCTGGGTAAGGTACCGATTGTTCGTTCCATGACATCCTCTCTTTGCCGTAGGTCAGTATTGGTTTCAGATATTTTCAAACAGCATTTGAGTCTTCAGCTCACTGTTCACAAATTGGTATGTTCTTTACAATTTTCAGGGTGTCCAGTATTAAGGGAGATTTCGTCGATCTGTGCTTCCTACATACCAGTTCAATAGGTTTTCAAGTATCTTAAACTTTGAAATAAACCATGTAGATGATGCAAAAAGACCACGTGTTCCCTCCTTGGGCTGCTTACCCAAGACACAACAGCGTTTCTCACCTCAATAGTTGCCTCTCTTCTGGTGGATCTTCAATGCCCTTGGAAATGGTCCCTAGAATGAGCTAACAGGCTAGTACCAAAGTTTGATGTTTGTTATGTAACTCTGTCCTCAATACACAAAGAAAGCAAAACTGAAAACCTGCTTCAATTTTTCTGTCTATAGTATCTTTGTTTTTTTTATTTAACCTTCATCTGCACATGCCACAAATTATTCATTGACAGATTCAAATTTGACATGTGTAACAAAGTAATAAAGTCATATAAACTCAACTTTTTTTTCACAGAGGTTTGCAAATGCATCAAGGCACATAAACTCCTTAAAAGGTTCCAGTTCTACTAGTCATGATAAGAATGTAGGATACTCCAATATGCTTCATACTGCTGACATTACAGAATTGACAACAATGTGCTATTTAAAAAATTAAAAAAAAAAAAATTGCCATCAATCACAGTTTTTACAATTTATTTGGAATGTTGCAAACTCATTGTACTGCAAATTGCAAAAATATGCATTTCTTACCGATTTGAAACAAACCACCAAATTCTGCAGATTCATCAGAAGAAATAAGTGCTATTGACATTTTGCCACCAGTGTGTGAACTTTACTTTCCCTGCCTGCTGTACCAACTCTAAGAAGTGTCCGTACCTGTGGGTGACTGTCAGTGGGAGCATGAAAGGTTCCCATGGAAACACTATCAGCTTAAGGATTTCCTCCCATTTTCATGAAGTCACAAGGAATTGGATGGCAACAGTACTGTATTACTTAATCTGACATGTGACTGTTGGTCTTAAGTGATTTAAATCGGCAGGACAAACCCAGAGTCACAACTTTAAAAGAGTCGGAGAACAGGAAGATGCAAGTTGCACTTATTATGGAAAGGAATACCTTGATAGTGAACTTAACAGTGCTTCACACAAGTTAAAAGCCAGTGACTCATTGCCCCAGGCAGTTCTAATCCTTCCAACCACTTACAGCCCCTCCTGCAGCCTGTCTATAGCTCTTCTTTGTACAAACACACTTTAATACAGTTTTTAAGTGCTGCATGTTCTCGTGATACAAGAACCATATGTGTAATCAAAACACTGCCTTACATGAATGCTGTGTAACATGGGATACTATGCATCTTGTGAATTTTCTGTCAAAGAGCAGAACCATTTGAGAGTTTTGTTTACCCCTAGCCAAAAATGAAGCTTGGCGTGATGAGAGACTACGTGTATAGGGCAAAGTACACGACAATTTTGCAGTACAAATGATGATCAGCGTCAGCACGATGTGCCTACAATCACTTCAAGAAGCAGTGGTCTTGGGTAATTTGGACATGAGAGATATAAAAGGTGATAGAAATGAACCACTTGAGACTAACAGAGGATTTCATACTATTCACTTTCTTAAATGAACAAATTTTCTATTTCATAACTTCGGATTGAAATGACTTTCAGGTTTACATTCTTGGGAACAAAAATACTTAATTGATAGAAACCAGAAATATACCAGTCATTGCACAATTAATTTGCTTATGTTAGACACAGCTGCCTCTGTATTACAACAAACCTCAAACTAACGGAAGGAAAGTGGGTAACAAAGGACTTGCTTGTGGTTTCTTGAAGTTTCTTTTCATTTTCAACCCATTATCTGGCAAATATGTGACTACCTGGGTGATGTAGTGAATTTGGTGGCAACACACATGAAGCACAAACACAGCATGCAAAATGAAAGTGAGTGAATTTTAGCAATAAATGTATCCTGACGTAGACAAAGCAGAGTTATGACAATGTCGTCTTGTTTTCTGTTATTTGTCAAAATTGTATGGGTTATTAAATGAGTTTCACATCAAAACATGCCTCATTTGTTAACCGTACCGCATACTGAAGATGTTAGCACTTTCAGAGCTGTTGATATATCACTACCTTTACAAGTTTTTCTGGGGTGGTTCAAGCAAATGTTCATTTTGGTATAAAATCGTATCACAACTCTACAACTGACACACAGCCAGGAAGAAACAAGAAGTCCAGACCAATATATAGTAACCCTAATCTCTTCTGTCAGGACATGTACGATGGCACGAGAGGGATGCAACAAAACAACTGTCTCTGGTAGACTAGCAAAAGGTTTTGCTGATTTAAATTTTAGGTTCCCTTATCTTGCTAACTGTCAGTTTCTTCTATGTCGTTCTTGACAGTTTTTTCTTCTCTGTCTGTATCAATTGATGTAATTGTGTTATCCTGAATTTGTTTTGAGCTATCGGCAGAACTGGCCTGATCAGCAGCTGTGGGAGCGTCGTTGCCACCAGACTCTTTTGCATCAGCTGTGCTGCTGGTAGCCACTGAATCAATGGACTCACATTTCGATGCTTCTACTGGTATAGTTCCTTTGATGACATCCTTGTTTTGTACATCAACGCTTGATGATGACTCATCCATCTTCACTTCTTTTGTATCTTCTATTGCACTTTCGGTATCCTTGGATAAATCCTTTGGATGTTCTATAGACTCCTGAACACTACTGACCAATGAAGTGTCAGAGGTTTCCTCCGTAGGAATGTGACTGTCAGTTGGTTCCGATTTTATGACAGGACCTTCATCTGTGCCAGTTGGGACATTGGGAACTACAGGGACATCAAAATCATCATCTGCCATGATAACAAATATCTTGGAAGGACCTTCGTCCATCTCTTGAATAGATGCAGCAGTGTCCACACCCACAGAGGGAGCACCTGCTACCTCACCGATGATGGTACCTTTTACCTGTACAGAGGTGTCTCCGTAGTCGGAAGTGCCACCCTCTACTTTAACTGAGGTGGCACCCTCTATATGAACTGAGGTGGTACTCTCTACCTTGACAGACGTGGCACGCTCTGCCTGAATGGGACTGTCACCCTCTGGGCGAACAGACATGTCACCCTCTGTCTGAACAGAGCTGTCACCCTCTGCCTGAACTGAGGAGTCACCATCTGCCTGAACTGAGGAGCCACCATCTGCCTGAACTGAGGAGCCACCATCTGGCTGAACTGAGGAGCCACCATCTGCCTGAACTGAGGAGCCACCATCTGCCTGATCGGAAGTATCACCCTCTGCCTTAACAGAGGTAACATCTTCTACCGCACCAGAGGTGTCACCTTTCACCTGACCAGAGGCATCATCATCTACCTTACCTGGAGCACTATCCATTTCCTGTCCAGGGGCAGCACTGACTTTCGGGGTAGATGAAATTTCCCCTCCTTTGTCAGAGGTGGCATTGTTCAACTGATCAGGGGCCAGATTATCGACCTGAACAGGGGGAGGAATGTCCTTGCCAGCGACTGCAACTTTCATCAAATTGGAGGCAGGACCTCCTACCAATGGCTCAGAGGTGACTGCATCCTTTGCTACAGCAGGAGTAGCCTCACTCTCAGGTGTTTCTTCTCTCTTTATATTTTCTGTTTTGATCTTAACCTCACTTTGCTTCACATGTGACAGAGGAGCTAGTAGTTCTTCAACCTTTACTTTGGCTTCTTCCACCTTTACCCTGGCATCTTCAACCTTGACTTCTTCTTCTCCAACTGTTTCTGCCGATTCAGGTTTTGGTTCCTCTTCTTCACTACCAGAGTCTAAGCCTGGGAGAGTCCCATCTGTCACCCCAGGTATACCATGGAAACTACCTGAAGATTCCCCAAAGACAGAGCTCTGAAGAAAAAAAAAAAAAAAGTCAAATGATTTCTTCCTCCAGGAAAAAAAAAACATCCCAAAATATTTATCAGTAAATGTTACATGCAGTAACACTTCCATCCGTGTGGTTACGATCACTGTGAACGTTGCACATGGCTAAATACAGAGCTCTGCTAATACAACTTAACTACCGTACTATTGAAGGAATATTCCAACGTCAAGGTAAGTGGTTCACAAAACAGAAAAGTGCTGTTATTCATGCATTTTCCAAGGTGCACTTAAGAAGAGGCTACACTTTTAGAAAACTACTGCATAGCAGTCTATTTGTCTGATAACAAAATCATCAATTTGTCATGAAATAGCTACCAGTCCACCTACAAAAAATTCCCTCACCACTGCAAAACCTTTGGGTCAGAAAACAGTTGACAATTGGCCACTGCAATTTAAAATACAGCAAGCAATCAACTGTAAGAGGCACCATTTTCCATCATTTTGGCATCTCAAGTATCAAAAATTTCTGGAGGTGGGGGTTGAGCCTCTTCCCTCACAGCCCTTCACGGACATCGCTTAGTGATCGCGAATGAGCCCCATGCAGCCCTGCCCCCCCCCCATCCCTACTGTTGTAAATCTGTGGAGAACACTGCTACCACATATACTTTTGACAATACACTGATTCATCTCAATGGCTAAGTATGGGATATGTGAAAAACTGAACGGAAGATACCGAACCTATAAAGTTTCACATCTTACAGCAGCACGAAAGCAAATAAAGTTTCCAAGCATCCACCCATAATCCATCAGCACAGTCAAGGGCATGTCATAATCTATGTATCACACCCCCCATCTCACACACAAGGAAAATGTTACGACTGCTAAAATTCCTTCACTGCCCCTCTCTCTCTTGGGTTAAGCATATGATGAGTGGCGTTCCACTTACGTTTTTCAAATCTTCGAAGCAGGTCGGGTGATAGGTCTTATCGTTGACTTTCATGGCATCTCTCAACATCCAGGCTTCATCATCTTCATCCCAGTACTGTTCAAATGGTTCTTGGCATATCTTGCAGTACTGATGGCATAACATACAAATTCAATTGAGCAACAGAGATCTCATAATGGAAACAAGCACAAGGAAAAAGAAAAGAAAAAACATTTAAAACTTATCTGGTTTCTATGGGGTTGTATATACGTATATTTTGTAAAACCAAGTGGTCCAACTGTTACGTAAAATTTGCGAAACATGTAGCAAATCTTGTCTACTTGTAAATGGGGGATTTCATCGAGAATTGTCCATAAAAAGTGAAAGCAGTAATTATTTCCCAAATTATTTTTTTTGTCTTTACACACTGAAACAGGTGCACCAAAGCTCAATTAAGTAGAAAGACGACATACGCACTGCACATAACTACTCATAAGACAAACACTAAATTTATTACAAAAAATAATACCATCTTCATTTAAGTGAAAGAGTCCATTGATACAAAACTTGGCAATGCACCTCAAGAGTCTTCTCTATGGGTACATTTACTCTACATGGATAACGAAAAAAAGAAAGATATGACCAGGTTCCTACCAGGAACTCTGACCTCCTTGAAGGCTCAGGTTTTGCAGATAAAGCAGATTTTTGACCACTTTGCTCTCTAGTGACCCAAAATATCTCTGACTTCCATCAAAAATTGACCCATCCAGACGAGAAGGTGACTTTCGTGATAAGGGTAGCCAGTGCAAGCATCTCACACCTGTTTTAAAGCCAGCAGAGAGGTCAGATTCCTAGATAGGGCTAACACACAAATACAAGGGACAAACCCACCAGCAAACATTACAGTATTAATCATACTTTTTCACCCAAAAAAGTTTGAGGAGGGGGATAAAAACCTTTAAAGGGGCCACCTTGACCCCTAGTCCCCCATGACCTTGACTACGGGCCTGCCTATTGTGCGATGTTGTGTTTAGAAGCTACGTCCATCGCAAAAACTGACATCTCATTAACACTGTCTACCATATAACCTTTGACCAGCACTGTGTGAAGTGCACCCCCTTACCTCATCTTCTTCTATTCCTGTGACTGGCACACCTCTACCTTCTTGTTCTAACTCTATAGCAGCCTCCATAGCTTGTTGCTCAAAGAATGCACTGCGATCTGCAGAATGGAAAATTAGACCAGATTGTGAAAGGTGACTGGACATGTAGCAAAATCTCCGTCTTCTCACAGTGTATGAACAAGTATCTCATATGAATTACAAACGACTGCTATGCAAAACTACTGGACAGTTTTAAGGTGAATTGCCATCTTCATTGAGCTTCGTAACGTGAGCCATCTGTTCTGTCGGCCATCTGTAATGGCGACTCAGCCGAAATTCAGTGCAAGCATATATCGAGAACACCGAAAAATGACAGGGAGAGAAAGAATCCCAACTTACAGCCATCTTCTGATGCGTCGATTTCTTCATAGAGCAACCACTCGTCCAATTCGTAGAACCACTTCCTGGAGGTTGCTGATTTGATTCCATCCTTATCTTTTCTGTTTTGTCTGAAGTGCCAGTCTAGATGTTTGCGGTACTCTGCCATCAGTTCGATGCTAAATCTCATACCGCAGGAAGAACACTGGGTACCAGAGATGATGGAGTAGACGACCCCGGGGTATCTTCTATTCAATTCAAAGAGAACGAGTCTTGTAAGGACTCTCATCATCCAAATATGATTCACTCATGTTGACGCATGTAATCAACCTATATATTAACCACGTAATCATCCTAGGTATACCATCTACGTAATCACTCTACATATAAATCCACACAATCGACAAACATAGCCACCCATGAAACCGATCTCCATACAATCCACATAATCAACTGACAAACCCACCCATGAGACCAATCTCCATACCATCCATATAATCAAGAGACATACCCACGTAATCAATCTACATACCTATCCACGTAATCACCTGATATACCCATCCATGTAATCGACCATACACCTATGTAATCAACTGCCATCCATCCACGTAGTCAATCTACATACCAATCCACGTAATCACCTGATATACCCATCCATGTAATCGACCATACACCTACGAAATCAACTGCCATCCATCCACGTAATCAATCTACATACCAATCCACGTAATCACCTGATATACCCATCCATGTAATCGACCATACACCTATGTAATCAACTGCCATCCATCCACGTAGTCAATCTACATACCAATCCACGTAATCACCTGATATACCCATCCATGTAATCGACCATACACCTACGAAATCAACTGCCATCCATCCACGTAATCAATCTACATACCAATCCACGTAATCACCTGATATACCCATCCATGTAATCGACCATACACCTATGTAATCAACTGCCATCCATCCACGTAGTCAATCTACATACCAATCCACGTAATCACCTGATATACCCATCCATGTAATCGACCATACACCTACGAAATCAACTGCCATCCATCCACGTAATCAATCTACATACCAATCCACGTAATCACCTGATATACCCATCCATGTAATCGACCATACACCTACGTAATCAACTGCCATCCATCCATGTAATCAATTCTACATGCCTATCCATGCCATCAACCAACTACCAGCCCATGTTGTCAACTTTCATACCCATCTATGTAATCAAAATGATTAATGTATATAAGCACCCACATCATCAACAGACATAGGCAACTCATCTGTGTAATCAAGACCTATCCATCAAAATGCTTCACATCCTTCCCATGTAGTCTCTTTCATCAACCTCGCATTCTATTTCTGTATGATTGTGTCAAACAACAACAGATACTACACATAAATAGGACAGTGCTTGCAGTAAAAGGCAAACTAGTGTCTTGTTGGAAAATTATTTCAGCATGATTGGTGGTCACAAAAATCATGTTATTACAAATAAAGCTGGAAACAGTCCTGCCTCATTTGCATGCAATTTAAGGACATCCTTAGCACATTGATTTGATCTAATACTTAAAAATCACTTTTGTGAATAAGACAAATACCCCATGTGAAATCAAAGTGCTACACAAGTGTGCAACAAGGCTAGTTATTATTGGGGAACCATTTACATAAATTTAGTGGAATCTTATTTAGTGAAATTGTTAATTACAGGCATATTTAATCATTTTGTTCAGAGCTAAGCTTTTTTTTTTTTTGTTTCAACATCATGACAGTAATCACACTAACCTTTTAAGATCACTGGTTCCTAATGAGAGGGGTGGAATTACCCTCTCCTCTGCTGGTAGAGTAAATTCCTCTGGCAATTTAACCCTGGACTTTGCTTTTTCTTTCTTGTCCTTTTTCTTTTCTTTGTCACTCTCTTCTCCCTCAACCTTCTTCGTCTTTTCTTTCTTTTCCTCCGCCTGGTTTTCCTTCTCTTTAGGTTGGTCCCCTCTATTGTCTGCCTCTGGAGGAGGTGGGGTCCCCGTTTTTTCAGGAGGAGCAGGTGACTGCGGTTTGGTCAGTATCCCTGACAACATCAGTTTACTGAGTAGTTCATTTATGTCTACTTGGGATTTCAGTGTGTTGGTAGGGGCAGGATCATTTGCTGCTGAAGAAACACAAAACATGTATACAGAATCAGTCAGTCTACAAGAGCTATACTGAAGAGCTTACATAACCAGTCTGACAGCTTTAATGGACAACTAAACCAGTCTGACACTTTTAATGGAGAGTTTTAGCAGTCAGTCTGACTTACTGGACAGTTTCAACAGTCAGCCAGACCATCATAATATGACCACCTACGACATCACCACAAATGATAGCAATGAAGGGAAAAAAACAACTATAGGATTCTACAGCATGACAATCTCCCATTTGTTCCTCGCACCTTTGTCTCCTTTCACCCTGTAAAATGGTGAGTGTCTTCCTGACCTCATTCCGTGACTTGTTCAACTCATGCAGGATGGTCATCATACCGCACATACATCACACACGACCAACTGAAGAATACACACCAAAAAATAAGTACAAAAGTAAGTACTCACCTATAGGAACATTTGTCTGCATATTTGGCTGTATATTTGGCTGCACTTGTGCAACAGGTACATTGCCCATAAAACCGCTAGACACCGTCTGAGAAGTGGGGGTGTATGTCTGCATCGCTTGAGATGTTGCTGAAGGCATCTCATAACCTCCGTGTAACTGCTGCGGTCCACCGAATCGCTGCGAAGGCTGAGACTGAGATGCGGGATTTGATAAATGAGACTGAAGCTGGGGAGGCTGATCTTGTTGTTGAACATGTAACATTGGCATAGAGAGAGGTTGTCTCTCCCTTATGGCCTCATCTGGGGGCCCATGTGCAACCTGATAAAGAGGACCTGCAGGAGGAATGTCTGGTCCATATGGATCATAAGGGAGTGAAACACCATGAGGTTCTCCGACAGGATTTGGAGGAATCTGTTGCGGGATGGTTGCCTCTGGATGAGGAGGTAATCTGCCCTTCCTCTGGGGTCTGTATGGTGCCGTGGGATCAGTTGTAACTGTGGCTGGAACAGTAGAGACCATGTGAGGTGGAGGAGCATCCTGAAGGTACTGTGGGTAGTGGTGAGGTGAACCTCGTGATATAAGATCTTCACCAGGACGATGAATAAGATGTTCTCGCATCCTTGAATCTATTGCATCCCTAGGATCTCTTGGATCTAAGATATCTCTCGGTCTCCTAGGAGGTCTCAAACCCCTCGGATCCCCTACATCTCTTGGGCCCCTGGAATCTAGTGCATCTCTTGAAGTTCTTGGATCTAGTACATCTCTTGAAGCCCTTGGATCTACTAAATCTCTTTGAATTCTTGGATCCATCACATCTCTCGCAATCCTTGGGTCTACCACATCTCTTCGATCTACTCTGTCCCTCAGAGCCCTCGGATCTACTACATCTCTTGGATCTACTAAATCCCCCCGTACCCTTCGATCTACTACATCTCTAGGAACCCTGGAATCGACTACATCTCTATGATCCCTGGGATCTCTCCGATCCCTTGGATCTATTACGTCTCTTGGACCTCTTGGATGCTGAAGAGGACCCGGAATATGGCGATCCACTCCTTTCATATATTCTGGGGGAGGATAGTCATCATCAGGGACAAAATCTTCACTATCTTCCTCTTGCATCCTGCCTCGAAGTCTGCTCTTCAGTTCGTACCCTTCTCTATAAGGACTTCCACCGCCTCGTCCTCTCCTGGGATGCTGTCTGCGCATTCTGTCTTCATGCATCATTTCAATTTCTTCTTCTCTCCTCCTCCTCACACCTCGCAAGTATGGTGGAGGGCCTCTTGGTCTCTCGCCCATCCTCATCATTGGACCTCGCGACCCCATTTTCTCAGGGAAGCCGGGAGGTGGAGACCCCCTCCGGAATGCCCAATCCTCCTCCTCATGGAGGAGTTTCCTCTTTCTATCAGGGAACACATTTTCCCTCGCATGTTGCTCACGTTCTTCCAGCTCCCTACGGTAGTTGTCAGGGATCATTCGTTCCTCCCTCCTAAATCGACGTCTCTCAATGTCTGACCATAGGGGCCGAGGTGGAGCATGAACTAACCCAGGCAAAGACATCAAAGAAGGAATTGGAGGTTGCTTTCCTGCACTGTCTTGTACTCTTGGACTGTAACAAATAAGAGGAACAAAAATCCTGGCAATATCTTCATACAAACATGAAGCAGAAGAGTTTGACAAACAGAGAAATCTCATTCAAAAAAATGTTTCCTTTCCAGGTAATACACTTTGAAATTCTGAGAAGGGTGCTGCCATTTTTGTGTCAGTTAAATGTAATCTGACTTCAGTAAGTTGAATTAAAATGTCAGTGTCATATGTAGCCTCTGACAGAATTTTAAGAATTTCTTTTCGTTTCACAACACTTTCAGTAAATTCACATTCACTTGTACACATTGTGTTGGATTACTGAGGGTGTATCATGCAATGATCAAATATGGTACATTTTTATTTGAATCTGTAACTGTGGAAATTATTTGACAAGCAAAGCAAAATCTTTTGAGCGATCAGAGTATGACATCACAATCTCAGAAAGCCAGCATCCTGACTGACTTTTATCAACTTTCAAATTGCAGTGTCTTGAAAAGAAAGCAACGTAGACGTGGATGAAGGTTGGCAATGGTGCTCAGGTCACCACAAGTTAGTCTCTCATTTTAAACATGGTGTTTGCATCAGGTATATGGGTACCCGACCAATGATGTCAGGACCCAATTCCAAAAGAGCTACCTGGATCCAGAGTTTCAACAATTTACATTGTACTAGAGACAAAATGCAGAATGTAGGCGACTAAGAATGGCATCAATGCCATGCCCATATGTAAATAGCAACTCATGAAACAAAATGCCGTATAGCATCACTTCACAACAGATTTGAAGCCTACCGGGAGATACATTTTAGGAAACCCGACAGGCTACCGACGTCTGGTACGCGGGTCCGAAATTTTGGACCTGGCTCAAATCCACCTCCCTACCCTCCACACCCCATGCAAACACCTCATGGCCTATCATAAGGTAATATCCCTCAAGTTACTTTTCCTCACCAAACATTTCACCACATGGTGGATGATGAATGATGCAAAAAACCAGGCAGAGCACGTCCAACTGCACCAATATATGAATCTTAAAGTATCAATGAAGCACAGAGTGAGAAACAGACAAAGACAGGTAGACAGTAACATTGTTAAGACCAGTTCATTTGGCATAAGAGACCTAGCTGGAACTGTGACTTACCCTCTCAGATCAATGTCCTCCCTTACTTCATTCACGTTTGCTCCTCTTTTCCCTTCAGCATCAAAGAAATTCGTTGGTACGTCACTCCAACTTCTGGCCCTAGCAGGGGCATCTTCTGGATCCCTGCTACGGGCATCTAGATCCCTCAAATCTTGGTCTACCGCACTTGGTTCTACCGCATCTCTGAAAGCAGCCGGTAAAAGGTTATCGTCACGTTCTTTGTGCACTTTGATCTTTTCTTCAGCAGGCTGTTCTACCTCTTTGTCTGTTTCTGGTTTTCCCGTCTGTTGCAATTTATCACCCTTCAGTTGAAAAGAGGGTTCCGCTTCATCGTGAGGTTTGGAAATGTCTAATGCCACCTTTCCCAGTTCCAACCGGCCAGTCTCTAAGGTTTCCTTACGTTCGTCTACATCCATATTACGAGACAATCCATCCTCTTGGTCTGTACCAGATGGTACACTTGTTTTGGAGCCTCCAACGTTTGATACAGCATCATCTGAAGTAACAGGTTTCTCTTCCTCTTTACCTCTGTCTGAATTTGCAACCTTTGTTCTGAGGTCTACATCTTTCTTGTTCACTTTCCTAACATCTCCTTCATTGACATCTTCCAAACTCGTCTCATCAGTACCTTTACTTGGTAGTCTTCCAACTTCCTCTTCAGGAGAGACCTCTCCCTTTCTACAATCAACATCTTTGTCAATTCCCATCCCAGTTTGTCCCTCTTCAGCCTTGCTTTTCAGTCTATCATCAACATCTGCTCCAGCAGGCACTGTCAAAGCCACGTCTGGAGCTTCTTCTCGTTGACTTGTGACAACCTGCTTCTGAATCTTTCTGTCATCAACGTCTTGACCTTTGCCTTTACTTCTATCATCAACATCTTGACTTTTCCCTGCTGTTCTACCATCAACATCTTGACTTTTCCCTGTTGTTCTATCATCAACATCTTGACTTTTCCCTCTTGTTCTACCATCGATATCTTGACTTTTCCCTGTTGTTCTACCATCGACATCTTGACTTTCCCCTGTTGTTCTATCATCAACATCTTGACTTTCCCCTGTTGTTCTATCATCAACATCTTGACTGTTCCTTGTTGTTCTTCCATCAACACCTTGACTTTTAACGACTGTTCTGTCATCAACATCTTTTTCTTTTTTCCTTTGATCAACATCAATCTTCTTCTGTTTTTCTACTTTTCTTTCATCGACATCACTGTTCTTTTCTGTCAATCTATTATCAACATCAGTCACAACTTTGTGAACTTCTTTGTTCTCACTCTCTGAAGCAGACACTTTCTTCTCAGCTTCGCCTGCCTTCTCGGCAAGGTCATCAGATTCTTCTGCTGGTGGAGGGGACTGAGGGGATAAAGTCTCTGATGCTTCTTTCATTTTTTGTTTTTTATCTGAACGTTGATCAACAGCAGCATCTACACTCTGCTTATCATCTCCCTTCTTATTCTTTTCTGTTTCTTGAATATCATTTGAGACCCCCACTGCTGCCGCTGTCTGTACTGTTTCCATTTTTTTGTCGCCCTTGACGACGGTATCCTTCTGCTCTAGAGCAGTCTCCTGCAGTCTCTTCTGGTAGTTTGGGTCCAGGACTCGTAAATCGACATCTTTGGCGACTGGAAAACCGAATGGATTTTCTTCCATTTCTTTAACAGGTGCTTTTTTCAAAATGCCTGTTGGCTCCATGACCCTAGGCCCTGCCATCCTTTTCTGATATTCAAGTTTCCTAGCAACCTCCAAAACATACGAGTCATCAGACTCTGGAACATCATCTTTGACTTCAAGCTGACGACCAACTTCATGCTTGGGGTAGAGCTGACGTATTCCCAAAGGCAGCCGCATATGTTCCTCTTCTTTCAGCTTTTGAAACTGGTAGAGATCTTCAAGCTCCCCTAAGAGCTTTTGATGTTCTTCGTGAGTTATCTGGCCAGAGTGTAACTGATGATCTGCCTATAAGGACATAAGAAATGCGGTATCGTTTAAAGGACCAGACAGTGTGAACAAAATGATTGGCAGTTTTTGCTTATCATAGTAGCCGACCCATTTGATCAACGGATGAAAGATAAACATTGTGGTGATGCTTATGGGAGTCTGCATGTCACAACCTTACTCAAATACTGGACAGGTTAAGCAGCTGCCCATGTGCAAGTAATGCCTGCTGCACACAACCCATGCTGTGAACTACCATCAATAACACTGAACTGACCAGATTTGTCAGTACTACATCCCAACTGAATGAGTTCTGGCACCAGACTCACACTTCTAGTTCTTAAGAAAATTTTACGAAAAAGTTTCCCTTGTTTTTTTTTGGTCTTTTTTTTTGTGGATGATTCCTTTAGAATACGCTACCATGGAAGTACCACTTCCATCTGCATGCAATTTTTACAATAATCTTAGCCACACTGGAGCTATCACTAGTACCTACTTCTGGCAGACCATGAAAGTAGCTCGGAGCAATTATCCGCAGTCTTTACACTCTCTTAAATGTTTACGGTACCTGGGCAAGTATCGCTGAAATTTTGTCGGTGGAAAGTTCCTTTGGTATAACGACTGAAGGATCAATGCTACTCCTCCTCCTCCTCCCAACAGGGGAGATGATTCCTCTGTCAGTCACTCCGTAGGGTCTGTTCATTGCATATGGATAGGTACCTCTACCACTGAAAACAAATGCATGTAAGACAAAATCAACAAATATGTACGAAAATGCAAAAACAACTTGCATGCTGTTAAAATATCACTAGCTGGTACAAACACTTCACAACTCATTACCTTATTACTGTACTCTTTAACTGCCTAGCCCTCCTTAAACCACTCCCCCTTTGTCCCATCAAATCTAAGGAACTACAATTACTCCTTTTGTCTTCAGCAAGGAATCAGATCATAAGCATTTAGTAAAGTCCTCAAAAAAAAAGAAAAAAAAAGAAGAAACAGACATGAAACATCTACCCAACAGTCCATGACTGGACAATGTAAACCTACCCATTTTCTTCTTGAGTTTGAGATGACTCTTAGAATAGTATGGAGATGATCGGGTTTTCATTTCAACTGACTTTACAATTCATCTACAATGCAGACCACATACAAAGAGCAAAGTAGGAGTAAAACCTGTTTCAATCTTACCGTCCTATTCCACCTCGTCTGCTCGGGAAACGGTCCAACAGATCTGGCCTCTCCACTCTGGGTCGTTTGACATCAGGGGAGACCTCAAAAGGTCCTTGCCGGCTCCTTTCTTCACCCCTCCGATCATGAGGCGGTGATTTCCTCTTAATGCCAATTTCTGCTTCTCTCTCTTCTGCTTTCTTTGCCTCGCTCTTACGGGGAATGCGACCAAGTTTGGAAATATCTCGTTTCTCGCGCAATACCCTCTCCTCTCTCCTTTCCCTGGGCTTTGGCCTTTCATCTTTCCTCTCCTTTTCATACTTTTCTTTCTCGTCACTACTTCTCCTCCTTCCAGACCTACCATACTTTGATGACCTTCTCAGAGGGGAGCGTGAACGGGACCTGGAACGGGACCTAGAACGTGACCTTGCGTTTCGAGAGGATCGTCTGCCTGACGGCCTGTCGTTTCTACTCCTGGATTCAGAATCCTTACGTTTCTCAACTTTGCTGGGTTTTCCTCCTCGTGGACTCCTGGAGCCATCTCTGGAGCCTTCCCTGCTTCTTGAGCCTTGAGAGTCCTCTTTCATCTTTTCTTTGTTTGCTGAAGAATCATCATCGCTCAATGTCAAGTCCACTTTTTCAACCTTCTTTTGTTCACTTGTCTTTTTCTCCTTTGTGGGTTCTTGTTCCTTTCTAACAGGTGGCACAACAGCCTTATTGTGCTGCACAACTTTTGCTTTGGTTCTTGGGTCTTGCATATTTTTAACGGAGCTCTGTTTGGTATTTGTGACTGGTTTAGCCTGAGATACCACTACTGTAGCTTTTTCAGGTACTGATGTACCAATGCTAACACCTGGAGGTGGCTTTTGCTTCCCTTGTAACTTGGCTGTTTGTGGAGGAGCAGCGGCAGTAGTAGCAGTGCTTCTAAGCCGGGGGTCTCTAGCCAACCGAGGATCCCTTCCAGCAGTCCGGGGATCCCCCCTCTTAACACCAAACAGTGTTTTGACCTTTTTAAAGAACAAAAAGATATGCATGCTTCAAGTGAAACTGTTTTCAGACCACATGACACAATTGAATCTCAACTAATTTGTGATAAATATATCGAAAGAGTATTCGATACACTGTGCCCAGTAGTCAATTCTTTCCTGACACTTAATGACTGTCTACAGATGTGACACTTTACAATCAACACTGCTTGTATAATTGCGGATACTGATGCAAAATACCGCTTGAACAGCAACAACATTTGCAGACACTTCTCAGGTTTGAATGGAAATTTCAGTTTTCAGTTTCAGTTTTTTTTTTTCAGTTTTTTTTTTTCAGATTTCAGTTTCAATTTACACACAATTACATTCACCCTCTTTTACATCTTGGGTAACTAATTAAAGTAGAAACTGGCTCTATCCCCAAAATATCTGCAAAAGCTTCTCAGAATTGACTGAAAAAAATTTTGATCTTAAACTTAAACAGTAGTGGTTTCTTCTGTCACTCAAGGATATTTTGGGGCAAAGTTGCAGCTGTTTTCTACTCATAATCTTACATTTCTAACCCACTTAAAGCAAAGAATGTTAAGTGGACCTACCACAGATCCTTGATTTAACCAGAATGCACAAATGCATTGTGGTTTCGATGATCCGGTTATGAGCATTTTTATGAATCTGACATTATAGCATTAGTATGTGTCAAAGGCTACCTATGCTTTATATGAAATATGAGATCTGTACAAGCTTCCTTTCGTGCGACCATGTCTACAAGGTTCTTACAAATTGACCCTTACTGACATCCAATGACCTTTGACCTCCATTCAAGACCAAATGGTTCTTGTACTCATGAAATACAACTACATACTGAACATGACATTTGTCAAAGCTTCCCATCTTGACACGATGTTTACAAGGATTTTATAATGTGACCCTGTTGACCTCAAATGACCTTTACCCTTCACCACAGACAATGGAATTCTTGTACATTCAATGAGATACACCCACATTCTTTAAGGCAGGTGTGCCCAAGTTTTCCTCCTTGAGATGTCATGTTTGCAACATTTTCACACTTTGATGCCTGTTGACCTCAAATGACCTTTGACCTCTACCAAAGTCAAAACTTACCTTACACTCAATGTGGTACATGAAGCTACTACATGAAATATTTCCAAGCTTCCCTTCTTGAGATATTGTATTTACAAGGTATTCACAATTTGACCTCTGTTGACCCCAAATGACCTTTGACCTCCACCAAAAATAATAGGTTTTTGTACTCTATGTGGTACATTTATGTACTAAATATGACACCTGTCCAAGCTTCCCTTCTTGAGATATCATGTTTACAAGGTTTTCATAATTTGATGTCTGTTGACCCTGAGTGACCTTTGACCTCCACCAAAATCAATTGGACTTTGCACTCTATGTGGTGCACCTACTTACGAAATATGAGATTTGTCCAAGCTTCCCTTCTTGAGGTATTGTATCTACAAGGCTTTCATACTTTGACCCCTGTTGACCCCAAATGACCTTTGACCTCCACAAAAAACAACTGCTTTTTGTACTCAATGTGGTACATTTATGTACTAAATATAACACCTGTCCAAGCTTCCCTTCGTGAGATATCATGTTTACAAGGTTTTCACAATTTGATTCCTGTTGACCTTGAGTGACCTTTGACCTCCACCAAAATCAATTGGA
This sequence comes from Stichopus chloronotus, assembly GCA_021234535.1. Classification (NCBI taxonomy): domain Eukaryota; kingdom Metazoa; phylum Echinodermata; class Holothuroidea; order Aspidochirotida; family Stichopodidae; genus Stichopus; species Stichopus chloronotus. The sequence goes on from CM037834.1 coordinate 1,599,648, forward strand.
CTTTGCACTCGATGTGGTGCACCTTCTTACGAAATACGAGATTTGTCCAAGCTTCCCTTCTTGAGATATCGTGTCTACAAGGCTTTCACAATTTGACCCCTATTGACCCCAAATGACCTTTGACCTCCACAAAAAACAATAGGGTGTTTATACTCAATGTGGCACACCTATGCACCAAATATGAGATCTGTCTCATTTTCTTCTTTCTTGAGATATCATGTTTACAAGGTAGGCATCACACTTACACATACACACTGCCACATGATTACAAAGGTTACAATTTCATCAAAACCACAAAGGTTGTGGAAAAAATACATGAAGATACAAACCTGTTCAGAGCCTGGTTGAGGAGGGGTGACTTCAGTACTTCCCCACCCAGCAGATGTTGAACTGTAACTGTCTTGAGGAGCAACGCTTGCAACAGCTGATGTCGGTGGGTGCACAGGTAGTACTGTATTACTTCTTGGTGCCACTGAGGCTATGGGAGTTGGAGATACGTTAGAGAGTGCCAACACTTGCTGCTGTTGCTGCTGTAGGATCTTCTGCCGTTGCAATTCCAGGTTTTTCCTGTTCCAATTCCATTGCCTGAGAACAAGAATCATGTACACATGATTCATTTAACCTGAGAGATTACCATGCAGACTAACATTTTCTTTGACACTTTGGCTACTGTTTGTGGTTCTCGCAAAACAGACCATGGAAAGGCTCAAGGTGGCCTGTCACAAGCCCAATGTGCTTAAGGTGTGGCAGACAGTGACAAATACTTCCACGAAAGAATTCTCCAAGAACTGAACTAAACGATTGTAAATGAGTGGGACATTTGTAAAAGTACTGGCCTTGAGATATGCCATTTCATGTACCAAGAGCCCTAAAAGGTTTGGGGTTTTTACCTAGAATCTTACAATTCGTGGTATCTTCCATCACTTTAAAGAATTATGATAAACATCCTCAGGGCCACTTGTCTCCCTACAACTCCCTTTTTTTGACACAAGGCACAGATCAACACCTACTTGAAAAAAGTGCCACTGAAAGATTTCCTCCAAGAAAAGGTCATTCCACAAAGACAAAGAGAGATGAGAATAGGAGGAAAATTCAAGAGGACCAGACCAGAACATAAGAGAGAACAGAAAAGCCAAAAGGCATTGCAGTCTCGATGATTCAGTTATGACTATTTTGAATCTGATACATTGCATACCGTGAGGATATGTTGACCTCAAATGATTTTTGACCTCTAACACAATCAAAAGGCCTCTTGCACCCAATGAGGTGCATCTGAAAATAAAATATGAAACCTGTCCAATCTGTCTTCTCTTAATTTTTACAAGGTTTTCACAACTTGACCCCCCTTGAGCCCGAATGACCATTCGTCTAAACAGAAAGCAGTAGGCTACTTTTGCTCAATAGGGCACAGCTTCAAACACCATGTCAGATGTGTCAATGGTTCCCTTCTTGAGACATCACGTTCCTAATATTTTTAAAATTTGACTCCCTTTGACCAAGAGCCCCCCCCTTCTGCCAAGTCCTGGATTCCCCCACTGACATTAACATGCAATCACGACTGCATAGGTTTATCTTTTCACTGAAATCAAAAAGGAGCATTTTGCATTATTTTCCACAATACCCAATGGCACATCAAAGGCCCATTTCTGACCATGAACCCTCGTATCTTGAAGATCTCATAGTTACCTTAGTGCTAATGCAACTGACATTCCACTTCTGTAACATAAAATCTGTAGAAAAACAACGTATTCCATAATTTTACAAAATCGCCCATTTCTGACAGTGGACCCCCAAAATGGTGAACACCCTGATGGAACCACTTCGATAGTACTAATGTGACTAACAATCAACAAAGTTACATACATGCAATCTGTAAAAGAAGAAGTACTGTGCATGATTTCATAAAATGGCTGCATGAGACCTTCCGCCAATAAATTTCTAATACCCCAACGGTACCACTACCATATTAGAAGTGTGACACAATGTCAATTTTGTACTATGAGACCTCGGATGAAGCGTACAGAACACCCAGAAAGAACCTCTACCATGGCAGTCTATTTTCTCTCACCAGATAGCACATACTTATCTTAAGTTATACCTGCTCTTTAAGTCTTGCTTTTGTTTGTTGTAGTTCCAACTCCAGTCGTTGCTTATGAATCTGCAAAAGCTCTTGTTGCTTGGCAACCAAATTTTGTCTCATCTTTTCCTCTTTCAATTCAAGATCTTTGACATCTGGCTTCGACATTTCTACGTTGACAACTGGTGGAGTTGCCGGCAGAATCGAAGGTTGCTGAAATCAGTAAGGAAGAAAATCAATGATATTCAAAAGGAAAAAAAAAATTAAGGAATGAGAAAAAAAAAAATGAAGGACTGTGAACTTCAACTGCTTGGAACTTCAAATATATGAACTATAGATGTTCAGTTTACACACCCGATGCTGCGTGTTTGCCAAACGTTTAGATTTGCAAAGAAGATCTACATCAGCAACATACAGCATAACATACTAATGCAGCTTTGTACAAACTAAACATTGATCTACCAGTACTTACTAAAAAGCAGGAAGTATCTTCTATACATGCAAATGATCCCCAAGTGATCGCTTATCCAGCATTGGACCTGGAAGTTGGGGGGGGGGGGGGTCTGTTGGTACACAAACACCCCCAGAATTCCTAACATTAATGAATTATATATAGCAGACATCAGGCAATATTTGGTATAGAAATACCGTATTTACACTATATTGAGACCACTACTTCTATGTAAATCCTTAAGATGGAAGACTTCCTTCCACAACGCATGAATCTAGGGCAACCACCAAAACAAAAATCCAGTATCAGCCTGTTATCGTACTGAACTCTTGAGTTTTCTTTGTTGGCTTCGGAGCGACCGATATTTGACACTACAGTGGGTGGGCAACATATCTAAATTTCTTTACCTTTTTAATAAACTTTGGGTTAACATGAATCGATGGGCTGGTTACGGTTGCGGGAGATGGAGTCGGAACAGCCATGATCGGCCATGCAGGATCCAGTTGCTTAATTTTCAAGTCTAATTCATAAAGTTGATTAGCTGAAAAGAATTCGTTCCATGTCTGACGCAGCTTAAACAGTGACTGACGAACTTTCTCATCAACCTGCCGATATAAACAAAGACACAATCAAGAGATTAGCAATGGCAACAGGTTACTGCAGAAGGATGACAACAGTATCTCAAATGATCATAATATAATACCCTTGCATGATATGATGCTATACATGTACCCTCATATTGCTTACAAATCAAAACCGTACAAATCAGGCTTCACCTAATGACAACACTCGCCACCAGTGGCGAGCGCCACATCCTGGCGGTGGCATGCAAAAATCACCGGAAGTATACTGGCAAATACTGAAAGGCTAAATATACAAAAATATGAGTTCCCACTTTCAAAATTTTTTTCGAAGTCCTTCAAAACTGAGATAATTGATCCAACATTAACTATTTTGTGGAAAAAAGTTTCCTTGGAAAAAGTGTTCAGAAACTTGGCAACACATTGAAACAAAACTTTCAAAGGTATTTGGGGAACAGCAGACCCCTTATACGCTTCCATAGGACTGCCACCACAGATGTCAGCACATTACACCAAAACAAGTTTGCCATGTGGCACTTCATCAAATTTAATTAAAGGGGAATAGGGCGTTTTTTACAGGAAACATCCATATTTTTAAAACCAATGTTTGTGGATGCAGAATGATAGATTATTCAAAATAAGGAAGGACAGTAACCTTCTTTTCAAGAAATTAGTTTCTCACAAAAAAGAAACTCAGTTATTTGTTGCTCAACACTAATTTGTTCACCCAAACATTTCAAAATTCAAATGATTCATCTTTCGTTACTCATCACATGCACAATGTGTTAAGGGGATGAAGTTTTGGCAGATGTTTTGTGGTGAGACTGAATGGTTTAACAATGACTACAGCTATTTCTTTTGTATGTCATGTTGGTGTATTCTAAACGCTCTATTTCCCTTTAAGCCAGTCTACACACACAGTATGGACAAAAGTTTTTTCATTCCAAACCAATTTCCAAGGAGCGAAGTTACAGCCAAACTGCAGCTGAAAATTTGACAAGTGGAAAATTTGGCCAAGTAAGGGTGATCTATAAATGATCAACTTTCACATCTTGAAATACTTGCTAAACCTTGACTTGACCTCTAAGACTTTTAACCTTTGCAGAACAATGTATCCAGACCAAATCACTCATTAAAGGCAGTAACTCATCACCCTGAGCTATATTTTTACCTTCTGGCAAGCAAAATTCTCAACTGGTTTTAAGTTACAGTACTCATGGGAGGGAGGGAACTTCGGTAGGTTGGGACTTGCTAGAGTGAAATGAGTCCCGGGGAGGATGTCCCACATTTTCCAGGAGAAAATTGTCAGATCATGACTAAAACAGTTAGACTTAATTACAGTAAGGGACTACGGAAAGGTCTTCTTTCAGGAAAATTAGGCTTTTGCCATTCAATTGTCTTGCAAGATACAATTGTATACATGACTACTGTATATCTATCGCAAAGTTGTCACATTTAAGGAAAATTTAGAACAAAACTTGGTAGTATATAGAATTTGGCTGCTGGTACTTCCAAGCAGTTGCATGATGTTACTAGAAATGTGATATTTTTTTCTTTTTTAAGATTGTAGCGGTATATTGAAGTAGCGGTATATATATTGAAGTAACTTTGGTCGCAACTTATTCACCTGTCCGACAATGCCATTACAATATTGGATATTCTCAATTAAACAAAACATTAGAAATGCACACTGGCTTCTGGTTTCACCATTGTCTTTGCCATTGCACTTTGGACCCAGGGTATAGTACCCTAGCTTTCCTAAAATTCCCTCCTCAACAAAATCACTGGTAGCCTACTCAGTGTCAGGTGACACGTGTGAATTAAAAGGCATCTTGATTAAACTTTGTTAAATAAAATTAAGGCAGTTGACACTATTCACACTCCTACTTGTAAACCCCTTTCTCTACTTGAGCCATGAGTAGAAGTGGTCACAGTTTCTACAAAATCCTAAAACTAAGACAGGGAAATTGATGACTCGAGGGGAGGAGGACCGCAGAAACTGTGACATCAGTGACAGGGGCTACGACAATGTTGCCAAGGTTCAATGTTCATAAGGACAAAAGACCGATAGCCCTGCCCCTGGGTTCCATTAATTCTCCCAACCACTTACAGGTACGTCTAACTTTCCTCCCACAGTCTGTCTAAAATTCCACCACATGTAATCAAAACAATGAATCCCTGTGTAGGATGTGTAATATGATTACTCTGCATCTTTTGAATGTGCTGTCAATCAAAGGGTTGGGCCAGTTAAGAATTCTACTATCCAGAAGCCAAAAATATACAGTACAGCTTGGGTGATGAGTTACTGCCTTTAAGTTCAACCTTTACTTCTTCATAGTATGCACTCACCTCAAATGACCCATCGATCTACATTTAGGATAACTTTGATACACCAGATCCACAAATAAAGTTCAGGACCACCATACTTTTGAAGACATAGTGTTCACAAATAAATTACAGTATGTTATTTTCTACTCATCATGATATTGCTTTGATCACAATCACAAATATGTTGGTTCATTCACTAGTTCATAAAACCACATCATATCAAACATTCCATGCTGCAACCAAGTTCACTTCTTGAGTTATAGTGTTTTCAAACTAGTTTGACCTCAAAGTCACATGACCTGTCACCGTGACCTTTAGGATATGAGCGCCTCAGGATATCATATTCACAAACCCAAGACTATAGTCTTCCTGCCACATGATGTCAAAAAGATATGTCTCTAGAGTCTTGCTTGTACACCATCCATTTCAGATCAGTTTGCTTTCCAGCATGACCTATATTTTGTAAGATCAGTTACTTTGGTCAAAATCAACAGTTTCATAATCGTGTATTTGATGCACTGAATTCTTGTGGTAAGCAGGCTGCAGTACCCACTTTAGAACTGCACAGGAAAGAAGACTGCCACAATTAAAACCACCTTTTCATTGAGGTTTAATTTTACTGTACAAAAACCTTCCTCAGAAACCTATAGTTTATCCTGCCCTTAGGAATGGCGTGTTGTCAATTGTACAAACTTTCAGTGAGAACCCCTAAATTTGACAAACTTTGTGATGAGGCCCCCTTAATTTATACACCTACAATGTTGTTCATTAATTACCGTGACACCAAATGCAATGTTATGTTGCAGCAAACATTACATCACAAATATTCATGTCTCAATTTTAGATTACCTGGTTCAGTTGCTAACAGTGACATGCGGTTATGGATTCAGTGAACAGAAAAAAAAAGAAAAAAAAACCTTCTTTGTTCTAGAATATTATGTTACCAGACTTCCATCCAAGTCAAGAGTGTAGTATTGATATCTATGCAGTGGGAAAATTCACTTGATCCACTCCAGTTTCAGGAAGTTAGCCTTGATACTGTACTGTGCACCTCAGACTCAAGTCAGAGCTGGGCTCCCTGTGAAACATCTCTCGCATTTTGGAACAATTTGCTTCGAGCATTGTTTTGTTTTTGCCTCTAGCATGGTTTAACACTAGCACAGAACAACCAAGTGTGCTTCCCGAATTTGGAGTCGACTAATTAAGTTGGGTTCCTCTGAATTTAAAGCAGAATGTATGCTGTTTAATGAAAGCAAATTGACTCTACACCTCTCTTTCAGGGAAAATTTCACTACTTACAACCTATGGTAGCTACTTTGATGCTAAGACAAAGCATGGTTATTTCCAACTTAGTCCCATGTATTTTGTGCTGCCGGACTTGGTTCGGCTTAAACTGTCAAAATTAAGCCTTTATTCTTTGCTTTTGGACAAAAAGACCACAATTACTTTTTGAAACTGAAGTATGATCCGTACTTTAAGGCACTTTAGCATTGCAGGAGAAACAGCACACCCTGCTTTAAATCACAAGTTGACCCTCCACTTGGCTGAAACGGTTAACACTCCTTACCTGCGCAAACACACCGCAGAAGTTCTGGACAAGGTTTATTGCAAACTCAGCCAAGTAAGGTCCACCTTTGACATTCTTGATGATTGAATCCATGAGATAGATGACTGGTAGTTTCTCACTTGCTTGGGCCTGTGTGTGTAGGTAGAAGAATATCGAATGACCTTTCTTTGCCCCGAGGCTTTTTTTTTTATTTTTTGCATTGGATGTGTGAGCATCACATGAGGTAGTAGATCATACGAACATCCTACCCCAGATCAAACAAAATATTCACAGCACTTAACTTACATTACCCTGGGTGATGAGCTTAAGTTTTTGTAGGTTTTAAACTACACAATACTGGTTAAAAAGGGCTTTTGGCTCAGTTGGCCTACTGAGGACATTTGTGGGTCAATGCTTGTCTCAACATCCATAGCCAGTTGTCTGTGATCTTTGCCATTCTAAGCTAAGATTTTGAAAAGTGTCACACAATCCCTAAACATTGCATTACAAATAGTCAAGTTATTTTCTCTGCTTGATCCATGTCCACCTGATGCTTGTAGACTTGGTGATAAACGGTGACTTGTGGATACCCATCTCCTTCTGTTCATGCAGTCCGGTGTAACACACGTAAAGCCACATCGTTGTCCATCTTTCTCCTTGCGGTTTTATCATTGAGAGTCTAGATGAGTAGTCTTTGTTGCTTTTCATTTGTGCTTTGACATTTGCATTCATTGTGGTGGTTCTCTGCTGAGAATGTAGTTCAATGCACCACCCAGTTCATTCCCTTTTTCCTCACACCAAGACATTTTCAAGGTTACAGAGTGTAGAAGATGAAATCAGAAATTTACCATCGGACAAATTTTGTGTTTCACCTCAAATAATGGGTCTTAGTGATCAAGTCACCCACTACACTCTTGTGTCAAAGAAAAGCATGACTATATTAAAACTGACCTCTACTAGTGGTTGGAAACCAGCAGAGAGAGAGCAATGCAACAGTAAATGACACATACATTTGTATTTTTTTCATACATCATGATATGACAATTGACAAATCACATATATGAACAATTAATCATAAACAAAAATGTAATTATCATATAGTCATACAAATGGCATCCTTACCAGCCAGGACAACAAGAGATGTCATTTTGCCATAAAAAAAGACACTATACATTTTATTGAAGATGTATTCATGAAGTCAAAGTAACTGAGCAGCTAATTATGGATAAACTACATATCAAAAACAATACTTTATGAAAACCTTTGAAACTTGACAAATCCAAAATATTTTATGATTTTGAGGAAAGAAAGTTATCACAGGAGTAAAGTAGTATGTACAGTCAAACCATCCAGCTTATACTGCATGTGAAACACATGACAACAAGCATCAACAATACTAAGTGCCTGAAATAGCAGATTGATGTTTGTAGTATATTGAGCAACTATGGGGCGGAAACCTTCCCAGAAAAACGCTCAAGCAAAGACCGATATTGATAAAAAGCTGAACAAGTGGAAATATTTCATTCTGTAGTGTTTTGACCAGACTTCTACTCGGACACCTGCTCTCCTTATAAAGTCTTGAAAACACTGTTTAAGCTCAGCAGTACATTTTGATCTCATACATCATTTCACAGCCACTTTTTTGAAACAGCTTCAAACTAAACTGTAGGTGCCCATGCCAAGTGTAAAAATGCAACAGGCAAGGCTCACCTGAGCTTGCATCTCACCACAAACATCATGCTAATGCTTCAAACATACACGGTCATTTAGTAAATTCATTGCATGCATGTGATATTGCCACCCACCAAAACTGTAGATGTCATTACGCCAATTTTCGGTCTGGATACTTCTTGCATTGAACAAAGGCATAACTACTTCTCTTTTTTTCTTTTTTTTTTTTTGGGCCAACTTGAGTGATATAGCTGGGGCATCCAATTGACCTCATTCATACTAAAATATCTTAACACAGCAATAAGAAGACGGAAGTTTATAACGCAACGGCATATTTTACGGTCACTGGCAAAGCTGGATATGCATTGTCACACGCTTTTAGATAATTTATTCACTGATACACTACAGTACATAAGTGTAACTCAAACATCAAATTAGCACTTGACACTATTTGCTACGACACTGCTTTTAAGGGTGGGGGGGACTTGGGGGTGGGTGAAGAGTGGTAAGACTGACACACCTACTTTACTAGAAACTATTAACACAGCAGTCAAAAATGCTAAAATCCCAAACAAGTTCCTCACCATTCAGTCACAACCTGTGATTCTGTATTAACCAGCAAACAACTTTTTTGTTTCCTTCAAACTGGTATGTTTTGAGATGCATGGTTTGTTGCAAAATGCAAACTTATTTTGGAGAACCCCATTACTGAGTCATAGTGTTACAAGTGAAACATGTTAAAAGTGATGCACTTTCAACGTTTAATGGGCATTGACAGACCTGGCCGTGCCAGCGAATTCATAACTCTGGTACAAGATTGTAACACCTTAAAACTCTATATTCACTCGAGTAAAAGAGCACTTCAAATGTCCAAAATTTGGTGTTATGTTCACACAGATATTGCCTTAATTGCCAGCAGAAAAAGAACAACCACAGCAGGGCTTATCAAGAGAATGACTTTAGACTTGGCAAAAAACAACGGAGGAATTCATATTGAAGTTTCCATCTGACTGGGATGATTGTTGGTGTTAGCCTAAATTAGTCTCAACCAGCTGTACACCTATCACTGCTACCAGTAATCATTTCGAAATGAAAACATCTCTTCCGAAAAGTGTGTGACTAGGGACACATTATGACTGGTTTAGGCTGCCAATTCATATTCAATGACTGTAAAATCCTCCAATGACTACTGACTATGTCAATGAGCTTACCAGTCAAAACATCCCCAAACCAAATCATCCCTGTACCAAAGCATCCCCGCACCAATTTGTCCCCAGGCAGTTAGCCCTATAGTAGCACTACAAACTTACTCTTGTAACATAGTTTTCGGGAAATCAAGGCCAATGCTAAAGTGGTACTTTCTTTGCAATAAGTGCCACTTCTTAACATATACCAGCAACAGACCAATGTAGTTGTTTTGTAAGTCTAACGTTAAGCGATTGCCGTGCACTTGAATAGATCTTTTTTGTCTTCCCTAATTCTCACTGTCCTTTGCTTCATTTTCAAACTGGTCACATCTTCCCTTTCCTCCTGAAGTTTCAGTTTGATTTCTAATGTACGTTGAAATTCTCTATCATGTGCAGGGACGTTTTAGTATAGTATGGTTGCACCTAGAATGACGCACACAAGGGTTTGATCAATGATTACAAAGTTGGTAAAAGTCCAACACACTCACTTAGATGGGGTTTTAGTACAAGCAGTACCTCACAAATGTAATTACATGAAAAGATTTTCTGTGCTGTCCCCTCTCACTTTATAATCAAGAACGACGTGACCCCAAGATTTCTGCTGTTAGAAGTACCTTTTACACCTAAATTGACACATAACTTTGGCGGAGTTATAAGCAAGGTCAAATGGCAGAGTAGCATTAGCCATGAGGTATATTTATCACGTAAACTTGCATCTAGCAGGTGAATCATCACTTTGGAGAAATGGCGGTATTTTGAGGTGTATTCTTGGTTGATATGTTTCAAGTGACATTTCAAATTAGGATACGAAGCTTAGCCTACTATCAGGGGTGGTGGGTCATTCTAGTAACATTTGGTGTACTTACTGTACTATACCATTCTTAGTAAAAAGCAGGATAGTTTTGGTCGGGGGGGGGGGGGTAATCTGGGGAGGTTTTGGTCTGGGGACTTTTACTGGATAGCGTGACTGGCGCCCATGACTTCGTATTCGAAACGTCGCAAATACTGTAACACTCCACATATGCTATGCCTAACTAGGTTGCGGATGTTACTTAATTTATTATACTAAAACTTAGGTGTGGTTAGTGGTAAACTATACGTCTAACTTAGGCTAACGCCGTAACGGATGTACAAGTTATCATGTACGATCAAAAGGAATGACAAGCAATAGAGTTCGTATCAGTGCTTCGGTGGATAATAACGAATATTTCTGGAAACTTCTAGCGACCTTTTGCATTCTCTTCTCAATCAATCGAACGATGTGAACGGCGTGTTCCCTGTTCTCGTCAGCCAACATAGTCAACATATTGATCAGTGGTTTGCTGTTGATTTTGAGATCTTCTAACGATGTTTCGTAGTCTTGGCACACTACTGCTGCCATTTTTAATGTTATTTGAACAGACCTGGATGATGCAGGTTACATAGTTATTGACAATTGAGATGTAAAATCAAGTTGACAAACTGGGAGTCGCGACTGCCTCAGCAAACAACTTCTTCACGCGCATGCTACCAGTTTACTATATACGTACGTACTTACAATGCATGCAGTATACAGTAAATGCACTCGTACTCACACATATACACGGCAATCGTCACGTAACACTCCAGAAGGCCTCCTTCAAAATGTTCAATATCCCTAACCGTAACTATGATTGGCTAATGGAGTTTGAAACTATTTCAAACTGAAAATCATATAATAGCATTATAATTAATAAAAATACTATAAACGCTACATAAGTTTATTTAAATGCATACAAAGAATCCTAAAATTGTTTTATTTCCAAATTAAGTTGATATTCTACAGCTTATTGTTATTAAGTAAAAATTAAGTTGCCAAGTTAGTTGACCAATGAATGATCTTGTAACACAAATAACCAAGGTTGAGAAAAGAAAGACTGGGATTTAAAAAGTAACTTCGGTACATGATTGTATTAAAAAAGATCGTATGTAGCAAAGCCGACACCATAAATGACACTCTTCGTTTTGCGATATTTTGTGCATCATCTGCCAACTAGTGTGACGTCATCATGATAGAACTCAGCACTTTTCTGAACGAACACGTTGACGTCATTGATTTTAAAGGGAGCTTACAAAGTAAACAAAAGTGGAATTAGTAATCGGGATAGGAGAGGGAACTACCCAAAATGAAAATCCTTTTCTTTGACACTTGGTTTATTATGTACCCAAAATTAACTTTAACTAGGCCTATAGGAACCCACGTGGGTAAATAGGTGAGATGTGTATAGCTGGAACATACGGTTTTTCACAGTAGGCCTGTGCGTTGTATTCCTAATTAACAGTTCAACGAACGTTTGCATGGCACTCTATTTGTACAAAAGTCATTTGATGATGTGCACTTCTCATGTGACGAAGGTGTCAAGGTTTTGCATGTACCTAAGTCAGTGATGTCAGTCCTTATAGTCAGTCATGTACCTAACGTCAGTTGATAATGAACACTCACCATCATATGATGGTGTGAAATTTGTACGTGTGCGTGGCCAAGATGATGTAGGCCTACACTCATCATTAGATGAAGTTGTGGAGTTTCTTTAATTATGTGTCATACACCCAACGCATTACCAAAATCATGATGACAAGACTTGTGATGACGAGTTATGATGGGCACTCATCTTTTGATAAAGGTGTAAAGTTTCTGTGCGTACTAACATCACATTCCCAGTGCATTTGATGATGTACGTGTCATTTGCTTGTATCATATGGGTTTTACATGGAATTCACCTATGATCAGGCCCATAATCACTATAGCAGAAGATGTGCCTTACGACTTTCGGACAAAAAGGTGAATTCATGGGTCTTATGTCTGTTGCCGGGTTCACCTTGAATCTAGGCCTATGTGGCGTACTTGCGTAAAATATGGGCCTCAAAAATTCAAAGAAGGAAGATCACTATAAATCACCAAGATAAAAGGCTGAGATTTTTCCGTCCTTCTCACTTGTCGACTGAGATCAGTCCTAGACACTGGCCTGACGGAAGAGCAGGGAGATGGTACCTGCCTGGCTCATTGCAGATATTAGCTGTGTCACTTACGACGGGCGAAAGTTGACATGCAAGATGTCAAGTTATCGTGTTAAAATAACTTGTTATCTCGAGTTACCGAGTTACGCTAAGTCGATATTTCGGAAAAAAAATGCAAACTGTCAAGTAACCGTCTTATATAAGTCAACATCCCACCTCGATCGGTACCTCGACAACTTGCAATTTTTTTTTCCAGATAACAAGTTAATTTAAATTCAGTATCTCGACAATTTGCAATTTTTTTTCCGAGATGTCGACTTAGCCTTAACTCGGGAACTCGAGATCTAGCATGTCCCCTTATGTCCGCCTGAGTTACGACAGCCTGTCGTGAACACAGTGTACCAGTGTATACTTATCAGAAGTGTGGCAATAGTTTGTCATCAGCAAACATCTCCGTTAGTACTATAGTTTTTCTTATAAGTACGGTACCAAGTATTGATAGTCTCTTATAACTAAATGAAGAATGAAACGTTCCGACCAATTTCCTACCTCGCACAGCGGATGTCAATTCTCAGGCAGCGGATTCGTAATATAAAAAAAATAAACCGTACGTGACAACGCCTTATGAGAAGGTAACAAATTTTCTCATTTCTCTTTCACCGCTTTTTTTTTTTTTGGGGGGGGGGGGGGGAACGCGACAATGTCATTAATGCAGTAACACTAACAAATATCATCAAATCTATTGAAGATATCAGTAATAATACATCACGTAGGGTTAATTGTTGATATCATCAAATATGACGTCACATATCGTTAATTCTGGCTTATTTAAAAAAGACATTTTTAATTAGAATGACTGATACCATCGAACATGAAGTCATATAGCTTTAATTCTGGTCAATTTAAAAAATGTCTGTAATTCAAATTGATGATACCATCAAATACGACGTCACATATTGTTTATTGTTGTGGCTGTAAGTTGTAACAATTAGGCTAGGCCCTGCATAAGGCGTGTGCTTCCGTAACTTAGAACTCCGACATTGTACTTGTGCTAATGCAATGTACATTGTGCATAGATACGGTGACGTCATATTTGAAGATATCATTCATTTATTTAAGTAAGGTGGAATTAACGATATGTAACATCGATGTATATTGATATGTCATATTTCATGCTATCATTAAATCGAATTGAAAACATTTTTAAAAAGGCACATGTGCAGATATCATTAATGTTTTAACAGATAGCTTGATCTAAATTTATGATATCATTACTTCCATTAATGATATCAAGAATTCAATTTTTTATCTCGTGAATGTTGTTGAATTAATGATATCATGATTTAATTTAATGATATCTGAAATTTGATTTAATGATATCACTAATTATTTGATGGTAGCATCAAGACGGGAATAAAAAGGAACGGCATGTCATAATGACACACGTTGCTTTTAAATTAAATTGAATTTATTCACCTGGAGCCAAGGTTCTGTAACAGTACACAGTGTGTATAACATGGGACTTCCAATATACCTATATGGAATTCAAGTGGGACCACTAGTAGGTTACATGAAAAGAAAATGGATCGCAAGATATGGATTAAACATAGGATCCACATGGATCTAAAGAGCAATATATAGCAGTGCATGGTTCATTAAATATGGACATATGCGATATGCACGAGATTCATCCACTAGCGGCCGCACGGCGGGGAGGGGGGGGGGGGTAGCTGGTCCCCTACTTTTCAGGGAAGTGTTTTTTTTTTTTTAGAATTATTGCGAAATAAACTTTGAGCTATAGATTTCTGTATCATGGTTTGAGCCGAGGCCCTCGACAAAAAAATTTAATGTGCAAGAACCTCCAGATTTTCTCAAGGCTTGTAGATTATCAATTCCTCTAACATTTTTTTTTTTTTTTGCGTTTCTTTTTTTTTTGATTTGCAATTTTTTTGCAATCAAGACACCAAGAAGTGCCTCCATCCTGGAGGTATGAAAAGCCCAAACTTTTCTTGCAAGCTTCTCGCCAAAGATGGTGGCAGTCAGTGTAGGATAGCACTTGGATAACATACCACCCCTGTCAATTGCCCCATTGACTTGTAAGACACCATATAATAACTCCATGCGTACACACTGAATCGTAAGTAATGTGGTCCTCTGTTTTCGACATATTTGACCTATACCACTCTGTGGAGATCGCCTGCTTCACGTTTGCTTCGACATCCAAGAACCTCAACTCATTTGGTAACACCGACACAGATGAACAGTCGATCACTTGAGGAGAAATCTCCCATGTAGGCCTAGTCCAGGGCCGTGTACAACTTTTTCAGTGGGAGGGTTGGGGGACGGGAGGGGAATGAATTTTTGGAATAATCATGATCAACAAGTTAAAACTCATCATATATGTTGCTAACGTAGGCCTGATATCATAGTGTCGTGTTAGTGTTAGTATTTTTTTTTTTTTTTGGGGGGGGGGGAGTTCAGTCTTCGTATGACTGCCCTAGCGACGGATGTCCTACGTTGGTGACAGCACAGAAGTTCCAGGTACAACTTAAGGTAGAGCGAGAGAGAGAGAAAGAGAGCGGTCAAGACCGAAGAATCCAGAGGGAGAGTGAGCGTTCGATTTATTGATGATTCGATTGGCACACAGAAATTAAGGAAAATAGATGATTGGAAGATTGAATACAATTACATGACGTTGAAAAAAAAAAGAAAAAAGAACGGCGAGCATAAACGGTGACACAGGCCTACATAATGAACAAGGAGAACGATGTTGTTCCTTCAAAGAGAAATTTGCTAGTCTGGAGCCCGTGGCTGACGCTTGGCCTCATGCTTCCAGGGGTAGATGGTCACGAGGTCTACTTGACAACGTTGACCAATCATAGAGCAAACGTTTGTCTATGACGTCATATGCAAATAGTCGCTACCCGTGATCTGCCTTTCAGCTAGGTGTTGCGAAATCTTTCTAAGAACAGTGTCTACCTTTTCTATTTTTAATGTATTGCCCTGTCTAATCTGACTGCCGGAGGGGAATAAAGAAAAGGTTAATAAACTCCAGTAAACGCCGGAAGACTGAACTTTGTAGTACGGTGGCGTACGGAGTACTGTGGCGTAGAATGACCATCTCTACACAACAATAGGCTGAGCGGAACTCCAGATCTTGTGGGGAGGGGAACCCCTGGATACGGACCTGCAGTCATATAGTGTATGCCACCTAAGTGTTCCTCTTTTGAAAACCCTGCTAATTCTCTATTAACAAAATTTTACTTTTTGGCAGAGATACTAACGCTAACTCGGCATCTCGGAAAAAAAAAGTGGCAAATTGTCAAGATACCGTTCTATATATAACTTTTTATCGCACCAAGGTCTTTGGTCGAGACCGTCTAACCCTAACCCCCGCATATCAGAAAAAATGATAAATGATTATCGAGACGTTGTTTTAGAAATAACTTGTTATCTCCAAAATTTTTTTTTCTTCTAACTTTCCAGCAACATATCTATAATGTGGCATGTCCACTTATGGCCACCGTATATGTCTCTGTAGTCAAACCCGAAAAAATGCAACACAAATTTTATATTGTTTTGACTTTAGGAAACTCCTGAGATTTACATTGTATAACATATCCAAAATCCGAAAAAAATCCTGATAGGATCAAATTGCATAATTATTCTAAGTCCGCCATACGTCGTATCACCCAGTCGAAAATGTTATCATGCATAATTATGAATCTCGAGAGTCGTAAAGTTAACCTTTCCTCGTCTCTCTGGTATAACCTTGTGATATGATACCTCCTACATATATCGAGATACGAATGCGAAACTTATAACAAAACAAAACGTCAAGGTCTTGAATAACTTTTTGCATCAAATTGCGCTGATCGTATTGAACGTGAGGTCTATACTCATGTGTTTCAAAATCAGTGAATCCAACGACTGAGGGTAGCATTTTATGGTTATTCCATTTCATGGACTACTACTGATTAGTGGTGACTGGTCAGGCATAAATTGAAAATAATGAATGTAACTTTTCACCAAGTTGGAAAAGGTCTTATACCGTTCTTACCAGGAAGGGTTACTTCAAAGTACCTTCCAGTAGGGACAGTGGACCCTAGTGGTTTTCTCCAAAAATGGTGACCAAGGTAGCTAGCACAATTGCTAATAATACCGGGTTTGTTTTCATGTTCCGACCATTTTTACTTTTATTTCTCAAAACGACCCCATATTTGACCACGGAAGGATACACCCAAGGTCCCATCTATTGGGGACACCAAAACATTTTGGAATCTTTTTTTTTTTAATGACTTCTTTATATAACCATATGCAGGGAGTGCGTAAAGCTGTATATACAACGAAAACCCCATATGATGGGGACACCAAAGACCCTAGCGGTAACCCCCCCCCCCCCCTTTAAAACAAAAAGCTTGGCCTGGTGGCTCGACAAGAGTTGTCACGGTAAAACATTTAAAGTTAAGCGAGTAGATGCATGATTCTGGTGTTTATTAAAACGATGCCTCAATGCAATCAAAGTACTTACAAACCAGAATTATATAGTGAGAAGCTCAAATTGGCAGACATGCCAAGTAAATTTTGAAAGCGGCTAGTTTGTTTGGGGCAAACAGAGTTTTCAAAATTAGTGTAACTGAATTGTTTTTAAATCAAGGTCTTCTATAAGGTTGAGGCTACATCTGTGTTCTCGGCATAATCGCCAGTCAGAATTACAAAAAGGCAAAACGTTTCCCCTGATTTCCCCTGATTTTAGAATTAGGGGTGCGGTTTATTCTCGAGTCGTCCATTGGCATGATTTACCCTCCAAATTACGTCTGCCACTGCCTGGGAGTACCGACTGACAAAGAGTACCAAATAATGTTTAGGCCTATACTGAGATAAGTGCGCACATAATGATATATCGATTACAGCTAAAATCCCAGATGCTCATCTTTTTTCACTCCCGCATATGAAAACTTTTTAATCACAAAAATCGTAACAACTACAATCAAATTTACAGGTTGTCAGGTATAATGCCAGGAAAATTTGTTGCAAACTGTCAGTTTACTGTTTATGCATGGCTGCATTTAGTACTTTCCATGTTATGTAACCTACAGGAATCACCGTCATCATTACTTACAACATCTTTGTAGACACCCCTTTTGATAACGTACCACAATTTGGTGCACATTTATTACAGTTTTCATTTCGTGGCTCATGGCGGAAGTTGGCATTAGCACTTGCACTTGAGACAATTTTCCCCTTATGCAATGACATATGATTTTACCCATTAGGTTAGGTGGATCTCTTGTGTCGATACAATTTCATCATTACTTCTCGTGCGTGCACTCAAGATAGTAGTAAGGATAGTAAGGATTACTTACTGCAGAGAAGCAAATTGTAAGGAAGAAACCACAGAAAGTTGAAATCACTGACCATTACTAATTACCTATCTGACTTGTCCCTGCCCGGTGGGGAGGGGGGAGATGGTCTAATGGGCATTTGAATAGCATGTAGCAGGACTTTGGATATCCCTTTTACATTATAGAATTTGTGACCTTCACAGAATAGGTAAAAGACCTCACTTTTGATACGATAGCTCATTGATAGCACAATTTGATGATTTTATTCAAGATACGGAAGTTTGTTTTGGAAGGTTTCATATTTAAGTTCTCTTCTCGACGCCGGACTGAAACACTGATGTATTGTGCTACGCTATGTGACAAGGTTTTAGTCAGAGACATGAGAAAAGGTTGAAAGTCTTAAAGGCTGTATTGCATCACCCTAAGCTATATTTTTACCTCCCTGAAAGGAAAATTCTCAACTGGTTCTAAGTTACAGTACTCTTAGATTGCCAGCAAATTTGAAAGATGCAGCTGCGGCTCGTATTACACAGCGTACACAGGGATCCATTATTTTAATCAGGCCTACACATGTGGAGGAATGTAAGACAGGCTGAGGGAGGGACTAGAGGTAGGCGCTTGGGAGAATTGAAACTGTCTGGGGCGATGCATTACAGCCTTTAAGAGTTATAATTATGTATGATGTCATGTTTTTGTTGGGGTGTAGTGGCATATGGCGGACGGACACTGAGTGCAATAATTATGCAATTTTGACACAGTAAATTTTGCCGCCCTATCGATCGATCAGGATTTTTGGAGTGTTGTTATGCAGGACTATACCAAGAAGCACGTGGAAGTTCTTTCATTTCTGTTGAAATTTCTTCCAAGTTGAATTTATATTTATTCTAGACTGACTGAACTAATGCTTTTTATTTTTGTTTTCTATATTAGTGTTCCAAACTTGTTATCTGAATTGTTGTCGTCGATTTCAAGTGTTTGCCTTTTTCCAGCTGCTAGTGATAGGCAGCTTAGTCGTTCATTTAGTTTTGCGAGCCCCAGCGTATGAGTATAGTTCAGTAAACACTGCCATAATTATGGTTTTACTCTCATATTTAAACAACTGTTGAAGTTCCTTACTACGAGCTGCTCATTTAATATTTACGATCCTCTCCAGTCTTTCTAGATATTCCTGGACAAATCCGAGTCATCTTCAAGCACAAAAAGAAGGCCCTTTTTACTTTAAGACTAATTATCGCAGAAAGGGTAAGTACAGTAAGGTACTTGCTATTACCCACAAAGCTACAGTACAGGAGACAACATCACAGTACTACTACTAGCCGAGTACTACTCAAGTATGTATGTAATTTGTGATGTGACAAATGCTGCGAATATAAGAATACCGAAAAGACCTCTGCAGGCCTAATTTTGCTTTTATTGCAGTGGTGGCTATTCATATTGCCAGCCTCGTACGTTAACACGTGATCTGTTTCCGCGTTTCCGCTTAAGTTATTGTTTGGCCACGTTAACGTAAAGATAAAACGAAGTGGTTGGTACAGTAATTGGAACTCTCTGGGTTTATGAGTCTCTGTCTCTAGTCTAAGTCCTGCAGCGTACCCAGTGCTGTAGTACATGCTATTCAGTACCATTTACCCAATTACTCATTAGGCTACATCCTGCAGTAGGCTGTTGTACAACATAGGACCTTGACTTGAGAACAGGCATCCAATGAACGTACAGTACTAGCCTACAGTAAGCAATCATATTCAATCAGTATCATGAATATAGATCATTAATTGTGTTCTATACAGTATGTCAGGATCGCAGACCTGCCAACCTGTCTTACCAAAAAATAGGGAAATTTACTTTTTCCACAGCCAAAAAATCTGGAAATTAGTAGGAGAATTGTAATTTTGAACAAAAACCTTGCCACCAAGTGAATCATCACACATTTGCATAGTGCTATAGTTGCCCTTGTAGGTGTACTTGCCAGTACATTGCAGCTACATGTGTGTGCCTTTTTGTGTGCACAGCCCATCATAAACTAACAACTTACAAAGCAACCTGCTATTGGTGTAATTAATACCCTACCATATGACAGTTGGAAATTTTGTAAACAACAACTTGATTGTCAATGCAGCTAGGCCTATATACAATTATTTATGTCCAATTGCATGTATAAGCCTTGTGCTAACTGTTTCATCTATTTTCAGAAATGCTACAAATGAACTTGAAAAACCGGGAGATTAGAATAGGAAACCAGGAGGGTGGCCCGGGAGATCTTGACAAAAACTGGGAGTCTCCCTGTAAAACAGGGTGAGTTGACGGTTCCGGGCTCGTCAGCATACAAGATGCAATGTAAATGTGACCTACAATGGATTCCTCAAAATCAAAAACAATTGTTTGCCTTATCATTTTTTTATGTTTAAAACAAATATGTCT
The DNA here is from genome assembly GCA_021234535.1 of Stichopus chloronotus. Taxonomy (NCBI): domain Eukaryota; kingdom Metazoa; phylum Echinodermata; class Holothuroidea; order Aspidochirotida; family Stichopodidae; genus Stichopus; species Stichopus chloronotus. Next base: position 1,620,228 of record CM037834.1, read on the forward strand.
CTCATTGCAAAATTTTCAAGTTTGAACTGAAGATTTGTAAACACCAAAATTTGTGACTAAAATGTCTCCGATGAAACTTGTACAATGAATTTTAGGAAGAACAGACAACATTCTTTTTGTCTGGAAAATCATAATTCTTAACTGCGGAAATTAATAGTGCTTTCTTTGCTCTTTTTTTTTTATGGTGATTGACTCAAGATTCCTTCGTAGACATTGTGTTGTGTAACTGCAACCTTCCTTTCAAAAGTCATTTTCTGTGGTTTACTCAATTTGGAAAGCACCAACAACATAGAGCACAATGAGGAAGACATACAGCAAATTGTTTCCACAAAGTTTTATTGATTTTTGTAAATGCTTCGTTATTTTATGGTGATGATGTTCGTTAAGTGATGGATTCCTGATACTCACAGTATAGAGTGGGGCATAGGAGCATGGGTCAGATGCACTTTTCAAGTTCACATGACTTCTGTGGAATGAACCCCACCTTTTACACATTTAGGCCTATGTAGGCTACATCAAGGCCAGCATTCAGTGTATCCCCTTATTGCTGTTAGGCCTAGTGTTGATCTGTGTTTCAAAGAAAAGGACAATGAGGCTTTTCATACTTCATTACATTTATCAATCACCTCTGCTTCAAATTTTATAGAGATATTCCCAAGGTTTGTTTCATCTTTTAATCAGTTTCTCTGTTTCCCCATTAAATCAATCTAATTTTGACCTGGGTTTGTCCCTGATACAGGGGGTGGCAGGATTTCCCTCACTATCTACAGTTATTTGCTCTCATGCTGTCACACCACCTTTTCAGATTTTAGGCATCCCTCTCCATCAAGCTAGCCCTCTTAAGCTGCTCCTCCACCTGTCTCTTCCACACATATTTGATTTGGTTGCCTTGAAGGTGACATAAGAGAAGAAATTACTTGGTAAATATTTGTTTCACATAGAAATTGTTTGAATTTGTGAGAGGATATACAGCAACTTACCTAAGACAATTTAGTGAATCTCCCTTTGTCCACTTGAATGGCGTTTTAAAATTTTGCACATACTGTATTGACTGTGCTGTACTTTCACTAAAAAAGTGGACACAAAATTGAATTGTAACATATCACTTTCTCAGACTAGGGATGATTTAATCTTCTCTGAAGATGCATGGCTGCAGCATACAGTACTAAATAGCATTGAGAGAGTCGAGGGTAGACCTAATGCCTCTTTCACATGATGACATGTTAAAATTAATATATTTTCTGAATACTGCACTCACATGTGGTAATAAAATGGACCTGATAGTGCATAAACTAAATACTCTTTGCATGTAAGTTTAATTTTGTGACCTTCCAAGAGATTTAATTTTCTTATATCCCCAAGAAACACTATTTCTATGGAGTTCAGTTGTGTGAGCTGTAGCAGCATTGCTGTGCTAGTTTTGTTTCTAGCGAATAGCCTACCTGTATTACCCAATTTGTATCAACTCAGGATCAGGAATGCTGTCCTGATGAAGTAATGTTCTCAATTCTAGAAAAGTTTTGAAATTTGTTTCAATGATTTAATTTGGCATGTAATTTTGAAAGCAAGTGTACTTTCACATGTTAGAAGTGTTCACGAATGTGCAGAATGCAGTCATTTTTTTGTTGTTGCATTTGGTTTTGTCCATTCTTTTCAATTTAATGTACTGTATAGTATCTTTACCACAACCTGGCATGATTTATCCTTTGCATGAGTACTGTATAGTAAGTTACATGGTTATACAAGATTTACAACTGTACATTTTACTTCTATAAACTCAAATCCATTTATTCTAGTCGTACAGATCTCTTCTTTATCAAGTTCAATCAAACCTGTCATTTTTGCAAAGTCATGTAGTACATGCTAGCGTCAACTGCCATGACAGAAAGCTATATGAAAGGAATCTAGGAAAAATCATCTATCTTGAAAACATGACATGTGGTATCTATTCAGCTATGGGTATTTACAACAGTTTACAGTACATTCAATTCAAATCATAATACATTGACACCAATGATGCATTAAGTCACAGCCATGTTTGTTCCTCTTTCATTTTTCGTCTTTGCAGTCGTTGAATCACAAACGAGTACTGTTCATGAGTAAACCATGAGCAAACTGTATGCTGTATCTTTCTGCAGTTTTCAGAACATCAAATTTACAGTATGCACAAATCTGTAAAGTGCTTTTTGACGTATGTCGTTAAAAATAACTTGGCTTCTTGTATTGGTGATCATTCTAGGATCATTTCAGAATTTAACTGACGTAATGTAAACTTTCCTGTAATTAGGGCTACAGTATGTCAATGTTCCTGAGGTTCAGTGTTCCCCAGGGTTCGATGTTCCCCAGGGTTCGATGTTCCCAAGTTTTGTTGTGTTCCTTGTGATTATTGAACCCCGGGAACATGGAATCTTGGGAACATGGAACGGTGGGAAAAGTGAAACTTGGGAACATTGAAGCTGTACAGTGTCATTTCTCCAGACATCAAATCCTGGGAATAGCAAACCTTGTACCCATCAGCAACCACTGAACTAATATTAACATAGTGAACATTGAACCCTGGGAACAGTGAACCCTGAGAACATCAGGTAGACTCCACTGTCATGTACTATACGTCAGGACTTTCTTTTTTTTTTTTGCAGCTCATGATGGCTAAAAAGAATTCAAGAGGTTTATTTGAGATGGCTGATGATATCGTTTATATACCATTTAAAGAGGCTACCATTCTGACATCATGCATAATGGCTGGAGGATTTATACTTTGCATAGTTCTCGCTCTAGTATACCATTTTGAAAGAACAACGTGGACACACTGCGGGGTAAGACATATGCATGAAGCAAATTATTTACTTTCTGGAATACTAGAAAAGGTTGCCAGGTGTTTAGCGTACATTCTATTGATGGTAATAACAGATTTTATCCTTTTCTAGTTCTTCATACAAATTTGTTTTTGTATACTGTATATGTTTCACTTACCTGCATAGGATGTATTGTGATCAATAGATGAGGCTCTTAGTCTATACAATAGTTTTATTTCTATCTCAGTTATATGAAACACACTTACTGTAAATGCATCGGTCATTTTTTAAAGTATTTACGGTAATTTCTTCAAGGTTGCGTGAAATGAAAATGACATTCTGAACATTGGCTGTATTTGTCTTAGAAAGTGTTAAAAACTGCCCCAAATTCCATCAAATAAATTGACAATTTTACAGGCAAATTCTTGCCTTATACCTGCATCATGAATAAACATTGGCTATTGTATGCAGATTTTTGATGTCAAGAGAGGGACTTCCATGATATGCCTTCTGTTTTTTTTTTTTTTAGTTAACCTTCATTCTAAGGACAATTGAGAATTTCATGCTGCAAATGTTTTGTTTTTGAAGCATGCATTTTCTTCTTCCTAAATGCTGATATCACTTGTCAATGTGTAAGCCAGCCTGGGACTAGAAAAGAGGCAATATAGACCCAACAAACGAAATATTAACTCTGTGCAACGCACTACGTCGTCATATTTTCATTTTCATCAAACTGTGGAAATCCTTATCTGAAAAACGGTAATATATAAACACAGTTCCAAAGTATTTTCATTCATGATTACTCTGCAAATTTTGAATAAAGCCAATTCATTTCTAGATGCAGGTCCCACAGTCTTCAGTAACCGCAGATAATTGTGATATGAAGTTGAAAAAGCTGACTGTGCAGTTGTGATGGTTTCTGAAAACTGTATGTGTGTGTGTGTCTTTGCATTTATCTGTCTTTATGTTTGTGATACTGATTGAAGAGTTTCGCTTAGAACTGAACACTTCTGCTGCATTACTGCGTCTCTTTTAAGTACAGTAGATGATTCCTTTGTGGCCTTTCGAAAACATTAGATGTCAACAGAGGTCAAAGGTCAGTTATGAAAAGAATGGTGAATTCAGGCTTGCATACTGTACATGTCTTATTGATTCCTGCTGTTAAAGGTTCAAGAATTTTGACATGTTTTCCAAGATCTTTTTTGTTCAAACCTGTGAGTGACACATTTACAGTATTGTCATAGTAATCTTTTACGCGGAATGCGGTCTGCAGCTTTAATGTCTCTAGACTGGTCATGGTACTGTATGTTGTGTGTTGATGTCTTGGATTATAGTTTGGAGTGCAGGTATGTTGAACATTCTTTAAGTACTGTAACTGATGCTAAAAAAAAAAAAACAACTAAAATAGTGTGCCTTTCACTTGCAGTACTTGGTTATGGGTGGCCCTGTTACAAGCAGGTATACTGTATCTGGCTCTTTTCGTGTATGTTGTGCTCACCTCAAATATTGTAATGGAAAGTGTACATTCCTTCCTGAATCATCTGGCTCTGTTCCAGCTGGAATCAGGTAGAGTTTGATAGTCTTTGTGAACTAAAGAAAATGAAAAGCACCACAGTAAATTTGCAACCTCTGGAAGTTTCACAAACTCACTTTTAAGACATATTTCTTCAGTACTTGATACTCTAGTAGACATACAGTGGCTCTCATGAGACAAATGTTTTGACACACACTGCACAAAACACATCAACCTCAGGCGTAATTGGCAAGTATCAAGAAGTCGAGTTTTATTTGCCTTTGCTGTTTGTGTTCAATGAGCTGGGTGAACAGCAGGCCTACGTGTTTTATGTAAGGGTCTTTGGAGGTTAGAAATGGTTTACTGTAGGTCTCAAGTTTAGTACTATAGACATTTTTGGACTTGAAGTGATTGCATGTGCAGACAAAATGTTGAAGCATTCAAATTCCATGTTCAAAAGTTTGGTAAGACATTTAATCGCAACGTTCAGACAAGTTGGGAAAATAAATAGGTTTCAGGCAGTTAATTGTGCCATATGATTTCAAATTCTGCTAAATGCTAATCATAATGACAAAAAGTGTAAAATATGATAACGTAGTGGTCGACAGAACTTTTCCATTCAAATCAACGCTGTGCTTCTTGAACAAGCGGATGTGATATGTACTAGTTACTAGTTAGTATTTAATAATCAAGAGATTAAATCATTACATGGTGAAAGCTGCATAATCTTCAATTTTAGGAAATTACTGTGTAGCCAATTGATGATAACAGTGAAAGGTGCAGAGAAGATTTCGTAGTCTTACAAATCTTGAGAACTTTCCTCCTTTTTATTTATTTTCTTAATTTTTTCGGCATCAAGAGTATTAACTACTGTGTTGTTTTTTTTCTTCTTCAGGTCCCAAATTACCTGCCATCAATTAGTGCTGCAATATCCGTACCCCCATCGGCATATGTATGGAGGCTTGTGGTCGCCCTTTGTGCATCACAAAGGTTATGCACTGTTTCTTTCCACTACAAGCACTATTCCAGTAATATTGGTCCTAACAGACGAGGATTATGTAAGCTTTGCTTTGGATCTGAAGTTCTGGAGAATCTATGCCTCGTTGGATTGACGTGTATATCTTCTGTCGAAAACCACGGTAAGTCTCACTGACATAAAGTTAGCCTACAGTGTATTCATTCATCTGCACAGACACTAATTTGAAGGATGAAATGATTGGTTTTTGACCTGTTTTTAGTGCCTGCGCTGGATATATAACTGAGGATGTCGGGACCCTGTTCTGGGACTGCCTCATGGATCTGAAGTATCACTGATGAAAATTGTGCATTTGACAAAATTCAGCATGTAGGCTTTGTAGCTGAGAACACTTCCTTATCATGCTGGCATGTAAGACACATGGTGTTTATTAACATGCATAAGCAAACTGTCGTGTTATTACTTCACAATGAACTTGCATCCTGAGGGATGTTATAATTTTGGGTACCCTTGCCTGAAGTTTGGACTTGGTGCAAACACAACTTACGTTACATGAACGTAGGTCGTTTTAGGGGGTGATAGCTATTTCAGGGGGTAGCCACTTCTATTAGGGGGTGGGCACCCCCTAAAATCTACTGTGGAGGACACTGTGAGTCAGTTAGGTTTCATCAGCACTTGCTGACTTGTTCATGGCTGCTGTTGTAATTTTTGCTCTGTTTGGAACTTTGTACTCTTTGACTGTCTCAAGTTAGTTCACCCACTCTATGAAATGAAGTGGAAAAATCGATCAATCAGTCAACCAACAGATCAATTCATCAATCAATCAATCAATCAATCAATCAATCAATCAATCAATCAATCAATCAATCAATCAATCAATCAATCGCTGAATTCTACAGACAAATGTATGACCTAGCTTTGTGTTTACGTAATTTTAGTTTCGTTTTTGTTTCAGACTTACATAAAATATTCTTCAGTGGTTTCCAGGTGTTCTCACTGATATTCATGGCTCTCATGTGCATTGTTTATGGAATGGTAAAACACCAAGACGAAGCACCAACCTTGGAAAACTGGGTACGAAAAAACCATCCATAGATGGAAGTAATTTTGTGTTGAACTACTACCGTAACAAAAAAACTGTCTTGCAAAACTACAAACTATCAAAACTTTATGTAAAGTATAAGATGTTATCAATGTTCTGTTTGCTAAAAGTCTTCTGCTTGTATGTATTTCTCAAAAGGTGAGAGTGGAAGAGATTTATTTTGTTTAGTTGTATTTCCACTATTCACATTGTAGATATATCCTTCCCCCTTGCTTCACTAATGCATGCATTTGACCTTGCGAAAGGCAAACGAGGGCGGGCTAGGCCTTAGAGTGCGCAGTGCAAGACGTGGTTTTGAGGACGTTTAGAGCAAGGTCAAATGTATTCATCAGCGAAGCAAGAGGTAAATATAGTTACTTGTGATTACCCACACCAGGGAGTTGAGGGGACTCATTGATGTTCCCTGTTCTGTGTGCAATAAGTCCCAATATTCCTCATTCTATTGGACAGATTCCATATACTGTATGTAGTGTATTATGTCAAGAAAAAAAAACAATAAACAAAACAATTGTTTTGTTGATATCAACATTTAGGATGATCTAAGACTTACAAAAAGAAGATTCAAGTATTTTAAGTAGAGTGCTCTTTATTTTTAGGTCAGAGGTGATTTCGGGGTTTGCAAAGTGCAAAACCCTTGTTGAATGCAATGTATTTAGTGAAGATAGAAGTCAAGTTATTTTGACTCAATTTCTCATTTTCAGCAAAGGAACTCACTGCGGTGGAAGAAGACTGTCTTCCTTGCAAACATTCTCGTGTTTCTGGCAGCCATGTTTGTTTATTACCTTCATAATACGTACTGTCAACCAGGTGGTAAGTACATCGTGATCACAGACATGTTATTGTTCCAGAGTATGTAAAGTGTCAAATGTTGCATTTATGCCGTAAACGTAATGCATATGGTCGACCAGGTGGTCAACAGGAGGTTGTCACAGACATATCACTGTTCGAAACCATGCAACATGTTTGCATGGTTGTTTATCACTACCTACAGTAAATCCATAGGCTTTGCATACTACTGCATACAGAGTGGTAAGTGCATTTGTGATTGCAGATTAAATGTACAAATCTACGTAATATTTTGACTATTTTTTATCACCATAGTGCATTTTGTGCAACAGTTGATAAGAAAATGTTTTCACAGATATCGTTAGTTTCATACTTTGCCGTACATTAAGGCTACAAAATTTAATACTATCAATAGATTCATTCTGCACTATCAGTCGTATGTTCTGTAATTGTGATATGATTTGGTTGTAACATTCATATTGTTGTTGATTCCTGTGTTGTGTGGTCACTAAAATGTGACCCGACAGATCACAGTTTGAAGGCAGTGGAAACACTTGCATATCTGGTGTTAGGATTTCTTTTGTTATGGTTTTTCATGACTATACCTTGGTGGCTTGGTCCCTTTGTGTTTTTACAAATCAATCAGTGCATGACCTTTTCACTTCCGGACACTCAGTGGTGACAATTGAGAAATCTTGTATCAAAAGTTTGCTTCTCGTATTGGTTGAAAATTGACCAAATCACCAAATGACACAACTTTGTTTTCAAATGTCTCAGTCACATAGGCACATTCAGGATTTTGCCATAGTGGAAGTACAGACCTCTTGCCACCAAGAGGAGGGGCTTAGAGGGTATCACCCTCTCTTAAAAAAACTTAAAATTACGTTGCACGTCAACATAATCCTACTTGAGAAGTTAGTGATTGCATTTGCTTTACATCAAGACACCATGCTGTCTTTACTGTATTTTGTCACTTTTCCTTTTAGTGCCTCTTTTCTTTTTTTCATTTTGTAAATTTTTCTTAGCCCCACTGAGTCATTCCCAGTATCTCTAGGTTATTGATGTAAGTTCATCAAAACAGCCCATTCGTCGCTCATGATGACAGGGTTTATATTTTAATATTTAAAAGGGTTGTTTTTTCCTGATTATTTGTTGTGTTGCCAAGCTAATACAAAGTCTCCATTTGCCTCTTTCCTACGTACAGTGTACACAGTCTTTGCCCTACTAGAGTACCTCATCGTACTGAGCAATGTCGGGTTCCACACCTGCGTGAGTCTTGACTTTGGGGACAGAGAGATCCATTTTGGTGTCAGAAAAAGCAACAAAACTGTGTAGGTATCAGAGCCTTACAAGTAATGGAAGCATCAATGTGTAGTATTTCTTCTAATGACTATACAGTATGTGTAACATGAAGAAGAAAAAGAACGAATTTTAAAGATAAGGGGGAAAAAAAATTCAAATTCAAAGAGGAGGGAAAAAAAAAACTTCAAAAGGATATGGAAACTTTTCAGTTTTTCTGTGTAGTGCTTTTTTTTAATTATGGTATGTAAACCTCCATTTTAGTAAGTTTCTGGTTTAACATTTGTGGAATATCAGAATATTGAAAGAGGTATCTTTGGTGGCCAGGACTTGACAGAGCATCATGTTTTTTGTGCTTTTTGCTGTTCGATTGCAATCTTTCTTTGATTTCAACAAGAATCAAAGAACAGCAGTTCCACGGTGAATCCGAAAGTGTTTAATGACTTCGGCTACAGTACTGATTTAGTTCGAAGGACAGAAGCAGTGTAAAACTTACTCAACTTTTGTCTCCTCTGTATTCATGAAAATAGTACAATTAGTTCTTGTTTGGTGTGGTAGCAATGCTAGGAAAAATGCTGATTTAGAAACAGCTGCATATTAAGGAATATCTGCTGCAATATAGTTCCTCATCTTTGACATTTTTGCCTAATGTTGAACAAAGTCAGTTTACTATGGGTGAGCATTCATATCTAACAAAATTTAAAAGTGTTTTTCATCTGTTTTATCGTGATGTTAAATTGCCCTCCTTCTTTTCATCCTTGTTACCTCCTAGGTGACATTTGTCACATTTTTTTTTTCCCAAGAATGTGTGTCGTTCATTCCACTCTGTGCAATATTTGTTCCTCACGTTAAATGTGCGGACTTTTCTTGTGAAAAAAACGAGCGCTTTAAGCGGTACGCATGAAACTGGGTCTGGTGTGCAATAAATGTCCTATCAGCAATAAGCCTTTGAATGGATAGTGCAATATTAAGATATTATTTATAGGTCTTTTTTGTTTTGTCCCTTCAATGTTACGTGTTGTCCTTTCGATGTGACAACGTAGACTTAGGTATATTTAATATTAATCCCACAATTTTACAGTATTTGAGTGGTGGTACTGCATACATCACCTCTTTCCCGCACCATATATGTTTGATGCACAAAATATGTATTCACATTATATCATGTTAAAATTTGGCAATGGTGTCTCGAAAACAACATGCAGTCGGTTGTGGTACAATGCATACAAGCACAGCCAATCCTTCACACCTGCAATTGAAAAGCGTAATCTATCATTTTCAGGCACTGCTAGTTAGAACCTAATTTATTAAAGAAAAAAACTCCTGTGTGAAATCTATCATCCAGTACTTGCAACTAGGAATTGGAAGTTTCCTTCACATTTCAGGATCAGCAGGGTAGGTTGCCTTCCAAGGTTACTGCAAAAGTTTTGAACTATTGTATTGATTTTTTTTGTTACTTGAAAATGAGAACAGCTAGTGACCTTCTCTTGGGTGGGATTGCCATTTTGTATATCCATACAGCTTAAACCTATGGCCTCATCTTCCCTGGTCCTCAGAGGTTTTTCTTTAAATTTTTGTCTTGACTTTTGATGTAATTGCCAAGCTTTAAATGGTTTGGTACGTCTGGATCTGAATTCAGCTTTGTTTCCTTAATCAGTGTCAGACCTTGTAAAGATGATAATTCTGATATTTGAATGTAAATTTCTGCATTGACCAGATTGTCACTGCAGTGGATACCACCCCTGAGGCAATAAGGGGGGGGTTCTGAGGAAGGAACTGTGGGGGGTCCAAAGTAGTATCATTCAGGAATTTCTTGGTTTTGGTTCCTAAGATTTCATGGCACCCAGAAATAGGAAATAGAATTCTGATTACTTTGCTTCCCTCATTGAAAGCAGTTTGGTTTCATGCAAGCAGCTACTTTGTGGAATTTCTATGATCGCACTTTGGGTTTCTTATATTTCTTTGTTTCAAGGTGGAGATGATCTGTGGCTCTCAGAGAGGTTACTTTATAAACTGAAGTGAAAATGATGTCGTCTCGTAGTAGGAGGCATATTAGAAGCAGCTTGGCGAGAGAATTCCCAGCTGAAGTTCATTGAGATTCTCACATGGTTGCATTCCCTACAGAATCCCTTCTGTTTCTCTTTCCTGCACACTTCTCAGCTTGACTTCACATCATTCTACAATCATTCACTGTAGTGGCATGCACAGGGTTCGATCGATGTGTGGAAGGGGGGGGTGGTTGGTGGGAAGGGGACTTTGAGCAGTGTTCATTTCCCCTGTCTGATGTGAGGCAGGGGTCTAAGGGGAAGTGGTGTCACCTTTACCTTTGGAACATCTTTAATATTAGTGAGATGCAAAATGGTGCAATAAAGGACTAATTTTTGACTGAGTAGAATGGTTGGATGTATTTCGTCTTCACAAATTTTATGTTTTGAAACTTAACAGAAAGTTAGAAACCCTGATTTAATAAATTTTTCCAACTGGCCAGTCCATTCTCATGTAGGCACATAGGTCCCCCTCCTTTGTACACATCACTCATTTAATGCACAAAACTTACATTCTCTTTCATTGTTTATAGTTCAGATCATGTCCTATAATTCATAACGTGATTATGTTAAGTTTTGCCTACTCCACCATAGTACAGTTTGGTTGAAATAGTAACATGACAAATTCATCATAACTTGCTTGAGGGCAATCAGGTAATTGAGTAATCAGGGGTTTAGGGTAATTATTTTTCTTTTAGATCTTGTCATCCATCATTAAATGTGTCCAAATATCTGTCACACCATAAAATTGTGCTGTTAAGGCAGAATTTAGTTCTTACATTGCCTTTTGAATTTGGTCTTTAAACATTCATTCACAACTGGTACACGTAAGCATCACATAATGATTCATCAGAAAGTTTATTTTATTTCTTCTCAGCTTATAGAATTTAGCATTGCTAAGTTTTGTTGCAAATTATAAATGCCATGCATTGCCAGGTGCATTACGTATGACAGGGATAATCTACCGATGTGAAAATTAAATGTAGCTTTAACAACTGTGCTTAAATAATTACTTCTTATAGCTGTTATTGTAACCCTCTCTCAGTTGATGAACTAAGTATCACTGTTGCATTGTGGGAATGTCATCAGTCCTGGAGATAATGTGTCATTGGAAAGATCAGATTCATCGAAACTGGTAGGGATTGTTAGAAACAGCTGTGTAGTATTAAGGCAATATAATGTGGAAATATATTCATCCCCATTACCCTGTTGTCACTGCTCATGCTAGCAGTCGAGGGGTGCTGCCCCCCCTGGAATTTTTTGAGGTGAAAACATTATTGTTACATGTGCTAGTTGTCTTGCCCCAGCTATCTATTTTCCCCCTCCCACGGTGTGACCTGGTTATGGGCCTGCATGAAGTTACAACTGTGCTAAAGTGTTCAACAGACTCCCTGTCATGCCTGATTACACATGTATTACCTATGGACATGACACCTAATACCCCTTGCCAGGCAGCTCAAGAACGCCTAGACGTTAGATTGACACACCTGAATTACTTTAGGAGAACGATGTTCAATTGACCGTGTGGATTATCACAGCATGAGGTGATAAAACTGACCTAAGGCGATGAAAATTTGCAACAAGTTGAACCTCAGTAGAACAAAAGGAGATAAGGTTGAAGTAAATTCCATTTTAACGTACGAGTAACGGCATGTGCCTGTACTATTGTTAAAGTGCGGAATAAGGTCTATGTTAAGCAGTTGTTAAAATAGTCAGTCAGACAGCCCTCTGTCCTTCTCATTTACACATTTTTGCCTCTGTGCATGACAACGTCCCCTGCCATGATACTAACATAGCTCAAGAAAACATAGGCGTTTGATGTTTAACAGACCATGTACCAGTCCAAGTGGGATAGAATCACTTTGAGGTGATTAAAGGCGATTATGCTGGTGACAAGATATACGACACTTTTCCTTTGTGTAAATGTGGCTTGAAAAGCTGGATTTTTAGTTACTTCAACTCAGCATGTGAAGGCCAGGCCAATGATTTCTTCCCTTTGGATGTACTTGCGGTGCTTCTTCAACTCTTTTACAGTCATATACTTACTGGATTTTATGCACCATGATTACAAGAAAGGAAACTGAAAGACTGACTATTACAATACTGTTGTAAATTTTCCTTGTTTGGATGCAATATTAAATGTCATATGTTTGCCATGTTTAGATCATGATTCTCATTATTTATCTGCAGCAGTTATAGGTACTTTATTTTCAAGCAAAAGGTACTCAAAACTAAGATTTTTTGGCACTCCTCAATCGATAAGTTCGTCTTCCTGCCATTCAAACCAGTCATGTGGGCAACTCAAAATGTCATTCACTTTGATTCATTTTGTTTATGTAATGGTTCATGCTTGATGCAACACACGCAATTCTGTTATTTAACGTTGGACAAGGTTTTTTAAGTTGGTGGTCAAAGTTTCTTTCACAAACATGAAATGGTATATTTATTGAAAAGGTTTTATTTTCAGTAGTTTCTTTTGGAGTTTCACTTAACCTTGGTGATACAAATGGGATCATCATATCATAATTTCTGAAAAATAAATCATCCAGAGAAAGTCTTATGAAGACGAATGTATGTTTCATATCTGATCTATAGATGCTATATGTCAAACAAAGAATTAAAAAGTTATAGACACCATACGACTGGATTCTCAGACTCCTTCATTTCCATCATGTTTCTCCATGTACTTTGATGGGAATCAATTGTCTGTCTTTGAGAGACAAAACTCACCTGGTTTGCTTATTAACAAATTACCTCACTTACCTGTCTCAACACAACAACTGCACCCCCATCTATTGTGCCAAGAGTGCTGGTAACCTTTGACACCGCCCTCGACACCCTCCGGTCTAATACAGGACTGGTGCCTCCTTCCCGTTTTGCCATCCTATGTGCTCAGGGTGTGGAAGTCTCATGTGTTTCTATCTTGGATGTCGTTCAATTGTGACTTCCATCTTGAGCATCGTGACAGCAAGAGAATTCATGAAAAAATTGGTAGGAAGTTTTGACCTTTCTAGAATTAAAACAAAAAGGTCCCCCCCCCGTCCAAGATCCCAACGTTGACATGAAAGATAAAACAGAGGCAGGTATATTCAGATTGTAATATATAACATTTATATTCTGAGCTTTGAGCTTATACAATATTAACAATCATCATATATGCAAGGCATGATCAATACTAGCTGGCACACCATACCATCAGGACTAAAACTTGAGTCTTGATTCATTTTCTTAAATGACTCTTTGGTATTCTGTCCAGTTGTAGATAAGACTGGGAATAGCATTAATTGGAGGCATTAATGAAGAACACATAAGTACCGAATGCGGGAGGACATCAGAGTTGGAAATAATTTTCAACAGCTTTAACAGTAAAGAAGAACTCTATGAATCCTAAACTGCATAAATTGCTTGTGTGCTGGCCCAGCATATTTTTTCCTTCAGAAATTTAACCTTTTCTGGTTCCTGCCTTTTCAGATACTACTTCCATAGTTTGAAAAAATACATTCTACTCCCTAAGCATACTTGAACATGTACTACACGTAGTACCTGCCTCACTGGTAGCCGGGAATGGATTATAACACTCTTTACACTTGTTGGCATGCAGTAAGGTTTCCAAAACATGCTAAACATGAAGACATTAACGTAAGAGCATTTAGTTATTATTTATTAAACACTGATTACATGTGAGTAGCCATAATTTTAACCTTTGATGAAACCTATAGGAATGACTAACTAGTCTGCTAAATTCAGAACCTGTGTAACTAACTTCTTGAATAATTATGCAGTGTTGAAGAAATTGAATTTGCAGACAACATAAAATGTCAATGAGATGAAAAAACTCTAAACCCCACCTCCCCCCCCAAAATGCTGCAACCTTATTTGGTTCTTCCCTCAGAGATTCTCTCAGCATGAGATGTAATTGATGAAGCCAAAAGTGCGAGCAGTGATACGCCTGTGACTGGACAATTCCTCCCTAGCAAAATTCCAACACAGACAACCTCCCCGAGCCAATTCCTATGCGCAGACTTCCAAATCCTGGAGAAATCCACCTAGGTCAACTCTCCTGCACAATTCCTACGAGAAAAAGGTTGGGGTTAAGGAAAGAGGGGAACAGTCAGAGGAAATTGTCCAAGAGGAAATTGTCCGAGGGGGGAATTGTCCGAGAGGGGAATTGTCCGAGGGGGAAATTGTCCTAGGGGGAATTGTCCGAGGGGGAAATTGTCCGAGGGGAGAATTGTCCGGGGGGGGGGAATTGTCCGGGGGGGAATTGTCTGAGGGGGGAATTGCCCGAGGGGGGAATTGCCCTAGGGGGAATTGTCCGAGGGGGATTGTCTGGGAACCAACAAGCTTTGCACGTAAAAGCTATAATATCTTGGCACATTTGCCATTTTGTTCAATTGGAATGTTTCTCCAGAATTATGAGAACAGTTGTAAAATAAAACAAGGGAGAAAGTAATTCACCTTGCACAGAATAAAAACTAGAAAAGCGTATTTTACATCAGGTGCTTAAAAGTAACGTTCAGATAAAATCTTAAACTTACTCCACATATGACTGATTCCTGAAAGTAGTGCAATGGGGGAGTCAACTTTTCTCTATTTCAGAAAAACAAAACATTTCATTTCTTTGTACCTCAACATGTCTGAAAACATACGATATCGTACACAATATCATAGGAAAGTCACTAAATCATTCTTTGGGTAATATTTAATTTTCATGGAAGGCTTCCTTTTTTTCACCTCAATTCTGTCTTCATTGAAGCTGCACACAGTATATAATTGATTTCAAACAAGCTTTCATGAGAGCTACATCTTTGACAAATTCCAGCGAACACAACATGGAGTAGACAAACGTCGAACGTTATTCCACTTAATACAAGCGTAGGAAACACACCTCGGCACAACATTTTTCTTTTTAAAAAAAAAAAAAGCATGTAATGACATTGAAGACACCTCAACAGTGAAAGGCTTGATGTATCTCTGAACAATGTATACTGAGCTGTTGAAACTACAATAGGTAACTAGGCACTGTGTCACATATTGGTGGTTACATGTCAAAATGAGTAACATAATTCACATCAGAGGTAATGGTCACTGACCTGCTAAAGGGCAGGGGGCATGTTTGTATGAAAATTACCAAGAGACTCTGAGTACATTGTGAAGAGATGGCAGATCGAAACACCTGTGAAAAACAGACCACCAATAACTAAAAAAATTTGGGAAATTTTTATCGATAACACTCCTCCATATTCTGGTTAGAACTATCGTTGCTAATCAGCTTTGACCTTTCATCTTAAAGTGATTGCGTGCATAGGTAAAAAGTAAAAGCACTGAAATTTCAAGATCAAAGTTTAGTATGTATGTCTTTCATAAATGGTGCAATTTGGGAGAAGAAGTAGGTTCAGGTGGTAAATTCTACCACGTGATTTCAAATTCTACTCACTTAATGACAAAAAGTGTAAAGTACCATAATGTAGTAGCTGACAATTTTCATTCAACTTAACCCGGTGACTCCTGGAACAAGTTAATGAAGAAAAATTAGAAGTATACTAATAGCGAAGATCCAGTTGTTCAAAAACAGCTGATCACTGATGACGTCTTGAGGTGATCGGTTTGCAGTTTATTTGTATTGGCTTGTTTCACTAAGCACTTTCACTTGCGATACCGATCAAGGAGCGAAGACTTGAGTAGTATGGTTTTGACACATGAGTGAAACCTGCACTGTTGCATCTTCATTGTGTGTGCTGTACATACCTAAAGAAAAAGCTAAAATCAAACCTTTTCCTTCTGATTTTACCGTACACACGCAATCACTTTAACTTTGAGTGCATCACAGAGATTGACGTTGAGTAAGTAGATCAGTTGCATTAAACTGACTGGTTACGACTTTTACTAAAATTTCACACGTAAGATATCTGCATGCTTTTTAACAATGTCTACACTGTCGAAGA
Organism: Stichopus chloronotus; assembly: GCA_021234535.1. Classification (NCBI taxonomy): domain Eukaryota; kingdom Metazoa; phylum Echinodermata; class Holothuroidea; order Aspidochirotida; family Stichopodidae; genus Stichopus; species Stichopus chloronotus. The sequence goes on from CM037834.1 coordinate 1,636,689, forward strand.
ACGATAGCCAAAGGTCTACATCAGGTTATATCCATGTAAGCACATACATGTGACAGTAATCCATGTCGCATATTGCATCACATCCCTTTTGTGCTTTGCTTAGGTCAGAAAGTAATGGACAGTATGCTGTTTGAATCATAAAACTACACAGATTTAATTGATAACTTTTCATTAATTGTCTCAATTTTCCCTTCAAGGAAAATCATTGATCGAGAAATGAAAGACAAAGCAACCATACAATGAAACACTGTAACATTCTCCAGAGTGAGTTTACTATGTGAAACATTGTAAAAAAGCACTGACTTCCGAGCGAAAGAGCTATTACACCATAGTAACATTACACACATTCTGCATTTGTCACTGCACACCCATGCTTAGGTTATTGGTTAAGTTCAACATCACACACAACTTGTTACAACATACCACATAAATGAGAGTGTAACCTAAAACTTGCACTGGACACAGCTGCCATACGATTTTGAACAGTAACTCAGCAGTAAAACATTTTCTACAATGAAATACATAAACCATAACCACTGGAAGCAGCCATAGCCATAGGCAAATGCTGCCAGTGAAAATGCCAAAAGAATTGTTGGTAAAGTGTCATGGGGTCAAGATGAAAGTTCATGATGTTTCTCCCCCGCACGACGCAGCAGGCAGCAGAAATTGAAGCAACTAGATGCAAACAATCGCCAGCTTTTCACACAGATGAGTGACCACTAGTTCTTTGACAGTGCCATGACGGTGAATCTAAATTCGTTTGGGTCGCGTTTCATGAATTCCTGGCAAACTTTTGCGGCATCCTGCACAAACAAGATGGAAAATAGAAAAGAGTGAAGAGGACATTGACGGGAGCATTCATAAAATATTGTATAGCACTGTATCTCGATCGCTGGGAGACCAACAAACAAAAATGAAATTTACTCCAAGTTAACAGTTCAGAGAAATATGAAACGGACACATTGATGCAGTACCTCACACGCAATGGTGATTTATACAATCTCTCCTTAGCAGCAGATAAAGGTGTGACAAAATTAGAAAAAAAAAATGAAACCTTTCTCTAGAGCACTGGGTCATGTACAGAAAGTTTCTATTTTTCAATGGAAATGACTTTGCTCAACCTAGTCACTGTAGCTTTTTTCCCTTATCTACTGTGCTATATTCATCAATTTCCTAATAGACACTACCGTTCATTCTTCCTGAGTTTACAGTAGTACTCTTCCCTTGTTGCTACAATTCTCTTCCCTAGTTCTGAAGTTCTCTTGCCAAGTTTACCACAGCTCTCTTCCCTAGATACTGCTGTTCCTGTCCCTTGTTAGAGCAGTTCTCTCTCCTACTTACAGCAGTGCTCCTTCCTAGTTACAGCAGAACTCCTCCCTAGTTACAGTACTTCTCTTCCCTTGGTGCCACAGTTCACTCCCTTAGTTTGCACTCCACTTCTCTTTTCCAGTTACAGCAGTTCCGTTGCTTAGTTACCACAGTTCATTTCCTAAGTCCGTACTGCACTTCTTGTTTCTAGTAACAGCAGTTTTCTTGCTTTCCCTAAACTTGCAGTTCTCTTCCCTAGTTACAGTTTCCTTCCCATGTTACTGCAGTCCCTTTCCCTAGCTACAACAATTCCCTTCCCAATTCTCTTCCGGCATTTTCTCTCCTTTGTTTGGGCATTTCCTAAATATTTTTCACAGCTCCACCTAAGGCCACAGCATAAGTTACTCAAGACACTTACACTTAGGAATGTTTCTGAACTAGTCGGTCCGTGGTTGATGGGGAACTCTTTGCGTCCATCCATCTCATAAATGCAACCATCCTTTGAAATCAGGGCGATAAAGTGGTTGGTCACGTTATCTTCTGGAGATGGAGCCTGCAAAATACAGAAAAGGAAATGAGATCACACATGATATGAAAAGACAATACTTTGTTTAATTGTTCGAAGACATAACAAGCACCAAACTCATTAGTTCACTGGTAAGGTCCTACTGATACAAAGGGACATCAAGTATCAGTTGGTCGGCATCGCATGATTTGATGGTTTTCCAGAATTTCTAAAACAAAATTTGACATGCATTGGTGGAAAATTTTGCTTCCAGTCCTTTGTTGTGGCAGTCAAAATTATATTTTGAGCAAATTGCATAGTATTTTAAAATATTCATGCTGACTATGATAACAAGGTACAGTATACAATGCAAGCAAAAGACTGGTTGTCTGGTATTAAACTTTTACTGTACCTTCAATTAAGGCACATCCTCATGTAAAAGATTTTCTGTTTCTTTTTCTATTTAGTATACATTTGAAGATATACGTCATACTACAATGTCCACAAAACATTCACCAGTTTGCGCAATCTTCTCTCATTTGGACATATGCCTCAGATTCCAGACACAACTATTTATTATTGAGGGACCATGCAATTTGATATTGTGAGTGAGAAAGGAGCAATGTCACTATGTACATATTTCCATGACTTTTCCAGGATTTCACAAAATTTTTTCAGAATTTCAACAACTCCCAATTTTCATGAGTTTTCTAGGTTTTGCACGACGGCCAGAATTCTGGTGTAAAAAATTAAAAAGGGACTATTTCTACAGTTAAAAATAAATTGGAAGGAAGAGCAACCTTTTCAGACATTTTATATCTACCTCTGTCTGTCCTTCCTGGGCACTCTCCTCATGGGCCACATGCAAAGTCTCGTCATTCTCCATGTAAGTAGCTTTCTCATCTGGATTTAATCCTTTTGTCTTTTCAAGAAAGTCTTTGAGAGGATTTTCTGCAGAGGAAGAGAGAGATTTCATTATAAAAATTTTGCTATAGGAAACATAAAATAAGTGAGACGTCAGTTTTTGTGGTACACGTAAAAAGTCTCCATACAGAAGTCTGAAAAGCAAACAGGGGCAAAAGCAATACATCCTTGCTTTGGATGATGCCATTATATTTCTTCAAAAGCAGTATTTCTTGTGAAGAGCTTCAGTTTTGTATGATTGAGGTCTGAGGTTATACTGTACCATTTACAGCTGAAGTTATACTAAAGCATAACTGAAGTAGAAGGGTCACTGAATTTGGAATTAAAAGTCAGCAAAATGTCAGTCTTAAGGTCAACAGTGTTCTCCACAGGTAGTTTAAGGAGGTGACCTGTCCCCAGAGTCAAAATTTTCCCCGACCCCATCCCGCAAAAAAAGCAGCCACCCCCTAAGAACGAATTCTTCCCTGTGTAAAAGTTTCACTTAGCAGAAAAAAGTTGACAATAGGTTACTGTCATTTCAAATAGAGCAAGAAATTGTCTCTCAGTGGTACCATCTTGCATCTTCTTGCACTTCAATTTTACATTCTCATGTGTTGTAGTATCATATTGATAACAACTCCTGTACTCACATTGTGACTCACAATGGATCATTTGAGAAGTTTTCTCAAATTAAAGTGATGATGTAAATTTGAAGAAACAAAACATAAAACTTTTGCTTCATCTTAGGTTTTCTTCCATTCCCCAATACCCCACAGGTGCTGTGCATAGCTGAATAAAACTATACAAAACCAAAACTGATGCCGGCAGTTTCTAAAACTGACGTAAACGGCGTAAACAAAGAAAACATGAAATCCTCTTTTGAAAATGACAGTCCTCATTATTAACGTTTAACCGTGCCATGCCATGATACAATCCCACACATTTAGTCATCTCTGTTCTTCTGCTAAAAGAAAAGCCTCAGAGAAAAGACTAAGAGAAAAGACTAAGAGAAAAGCCTGTGTTTCACTGTATTATCTCCACTAGTGTGATCTTCCTCCCTGTTGTACATGTTGCTGAGTACTCAGTCCTTCATAGTTCTCTTTAATATCGCGTCTCTTGTGCAAACCTCTCACTTTTACAGCTAGGAAAATGAATTAACGTAAAGCTGTAACATTGCGACTAGTCAAGATTCATTCAATGTACGAACACCCTATGGAACTACTAACGATGGTATAGTGCACACAAGGTATTGTGCGACACAGGCTACTGCCGTCTACTTGTGTTCCTTGAGATGTGCAATCACAAACAACTGTTTTAACCTAGTGAATATTCATTAGTACTACAATTTCATAGCCTGTTCAAGTGAGGTAAGTTGTGAGACTGAATAAGTTTTGCCTGGAGCATATTTAAGGCTGCCCCACTTCAGTTCAACATTTCTGCTAAGATTCCAAGGCGTCCAGACAGGATTGACGGTTCGAACCTCGTTCATTTCCCCTGATTACTGACTTGGTCCACTCAAATGAAGGACGACAATGATGGACATAAATTTTTTATCTTTGCTAGTTTCTTCAAACTCGTGCCATCACTTTACTAGCAATATTAACTAGCATGATTCCTCACCGAGGGATATCTGATCTGTCACATTCAAGACAGCATGGAGCAACCCAACTGTCCCACAGGCATTACCGATGGTCTGCTTCATGAAGTAAACATTTGGACTGACGGTTTGACCATCCTTCTCTAACTTGCTTAATCTTTCCAAATCTGCTTTCTTTATCTGTAAGAGAGAGAGAAAGTAACATCACCAGTACTCTTTGACGACCAAGAATGTAATGATCCCTGAACTACAGGGTATTGCATGCCTTGACAAATGACAAAGGGAAGGACGAAGAACAGCATTCACTTGATTTGGAAAATAATTACACCCCACTATAACTACATAGCTACTGCACGATATTCTACCCTTCAACGAATGCAAGTATAGACAAATGAAAAAAAAAACTTGACTACCTGAAACACAAGAAGTAACAGCTGATGTAAGAAAAAAAAACTCCTTGGTTTCATACCAATGTTTTCAATAATACTGTAGTACTGCAGAGTACGTCAAAGCAACTTTAATGATGAATTTTCAATTCAACTTGATTAAAAAAATTACAAAGCAACGGCCCAAGGGCACTGTGGTTCCTCGCTCAGAAGTAATGTAAATTATGAAGAAAAAGGCGCATTTGGCATGATTTTGTACGATAGCCCATATGACCCATTTCTGACCATGATCCCTCATATTCTGAACATGCCGCATGCTAATGTGGCATACTTTCCACTTTTGTAACATAAAATCTGTAGAAAAGAAACATGTTTCATGATTGTATAAAAATGGCCCATATGGCCCATTTTGGACATTGGACCCCCAAAATGACAAACACCCAGATGGAACCACTGCCACAGTACTAATGTGACAAACCATCAACAATGTTACATACAATCTGGAAAAGAAGAGGCATTTTGCATGATTTCATAAAATGGCCAAATGGGACCTTCCACCAATAAATTTCTAATACCCCGAAGGTACCACCGCTATCATATTAGTAGTGGAACACAATGTCAACTTAGTGCCATGGGACCTTGGGCCCAAACATACTGAACACCTAGAAGGGACCACACCATAGTAGTGATGTGACACAACCTTAACTTGTACCACACAATCTGTAGTCTGAACAACCTCAACGATTCATCAAAATTGTGAAATTAATTGGTCTTTTTAAATAATCTGTGAACATTGCCACAAGATGGGACTGTTGGAGTTTGTGAACCTTTGACTGTTTGATAAGTTATTAATTACGTTAATTGTAGCACAGTTTACAAGCTAAAAGATTCAGGTGTAATGATTATGACAAACCTTGTCCCTTTGAACAACCTGAATGTATCACTACCATAGTAGTGATGTGACACAACTTCACCTTAGTATTAATAATAACTGTGCATTTATAAAGCACCATCTATCTATGCAACATATTCCAAGGTGCAAAAAGGTAAGGTACGGATCATCACAAAGAACATGAATGTATATATAGGAAAAACACCAGTAAGAAAGATTAATTGAAAGCAATAGAGAACAACTAGAACTGCATTTGCCCACAAATACGCAGAATTGTAGTGCGTGGTAGGCTAAGTCCTTGTTGTTGGGAATAAGCCAGTCTCTGTGGACCCACTCCTCATAGGAGTTAGCATTTTTTGCGTAAGGCAGTGCCGTTTCCTGTCGAACCCTTTCCCAATCCATTCTTTTTATATGTATCACGCTGGACGAAACAAAAATTTCATTGGATCTCCCACATGCACAATGTGGTAAAGTTGCCGACGCTTATCGTTGCTATATACCGTATGTCGTACAAGCCTGTACTCTAGTACTAGCTAGCTGTATATATGTCAAAACTGTCTTTCTGTTTCACCACTGAAATAAAACATGAGAGCAGTAGGCCTACATGATTCTGTAGAAGGACGCCATGTTGTAACCACTAAAAAGCACTGAAGCAGCACACGATTCTGTGACATCATATTAAAACACAATGGCGGTGTATTTGCACACCAATTTTGAAACAACATTGACACTCCACGTTTATCACCTCATTGGGAAAAGGCCGAACCACATTCCATGACGTTTTCTGGAAATTTATCCGCAGGGCTCTCTCATCACTTTAACTCCTTAAATCGTTCTTGTAGTCGTGGCATTTGCTTTTCCTTAGTAGAGTTTGATTTGAAGACGGCCATAGCTCGCACTTACTGCTATTACTAAAAGATCGCACATGCATATCTGTGTGAACCAAGTTACATCACGCGTAGGTGAGGCGTTATGAGCCATACAAGGCTCAACAAAAGAAATTGCTGGTCGACCAGTAATGACAAGATTGTAGTGCGGCGCACTACAATAAATAGGTTTTAAGATAATTCTTGAAGGTATGTAAAGAAGTGCAACTGCGAATGTCCAATGGAAGAGAGTTCCAGAGTTTAGGAGCAGCAACAGAAAAGGCCTTATCGCCAGCAGCTGCTGAAGTTCTTGGGATGGCTAGAAGATTTTTTCCTGGCGATCTTAAATTACAACCTGAGGAATATGGTTTGAGGAGTTCTGCTAGATACTAAACCGGTGCTTTACCATTTAACGCTTTCCAAGTGAGTAAAATTATTTTAAAGTCAATACGATGCCGGACTGGAAGCCAGTGAAGATGTTTCAAGATGGGGGTAATATGATCGTGTTTTCTACAATTCGTAGAAGTTTGCACTACAATAAATAGGTTTTAAGATAATTCTTGAAGGTATGTAAAGAAGTGCAACTGCGAATGTCCAATGGAAGAGAGTTCCAGAGTTTAGGAGCAGCAACAGAAAAGGCCTTATCGCCAGCAGCTGCTGAAGTTCTTGGGATGGCTAGAAGATTTTTTCCTGGCGATCTTAAATTACAACCTGAGGAATATGGTTTGAGGAGTTCTGCTAGATACTAAACCGGTGCTTTGCCATTTAACGCTTTCCAAGTGAGTAAAATTATTTTAAAGTCAATACAATGCCGGACTGGAAGCCAGTGAAGATGTTTCAAGATGGGGGTAATATGATCGTGTTTTCTACAATTCGTAGAAGTTTGCATTTGCATGATTTCATAAAATGGTCCATATTTTCAACTTAGACCTTGGATCGAAAAATACTGAACACCCCTAAACCACCATAACCATAGTAGCAATGTGATACAAACTCAACTTTGTATTTATGTAAAATCTGATGAGAAGCAATTGGTGCACTTTCAAACATTGGCCCCTTCAGGCCCCCCCCCCCCCCATGTGACCATATAAGCATCCATACTGTAGCAGGAAAGAGAGAAACTGCTCATCTGACAATTAACTCCATGTACATAATGTACTGACAGAAATCCAATTCCCCTCTGCTGATGATAAACAATGTAGAACAGAATTTTCAGGCAAAATGGCATGGTAGCCAAAGAGTGCCATAATATCACTGTTTTAGGGCTAAAACAGTACCCTGTCCTTTACCTCTTGCTTGACCTCCACCAGAACGAATCAAATTCATTCTCTCAACATGAGGCATCCACATAGTGTACCAAGTATAAAATCTGTCCAAGCTTTCTACCTTGAGATAATGAGTTAAAATTGCTTTCAGAGTTTAGCCCTCAGTACCCCCAGATGACCTTTGGCATCCACCAAAAATACTAGGGCGCATCTTCTCAATATGGCAGATTTATATACAAAGTTTGAATCTCATCAGCCTTTCCATCATTGCGTGTACCCGAGCAAATGTGACAGACACACACATGCATATACTAACACGACAACCTGACTGCACAGGTTCCTTTGCTAAGAACCAAAAAGGAAGAGACAGAAAAAGAGGAAAACACGAACATAAAATTATAATTCATACTTAGTAACTTACATTTTCAGTCTCTGGAAACAACAAGATCAAAGCCACAGTGGGTTGAGGAACCGTTGCAAGAGACACGGGGTCCAAACCAAACACATCAGAGAAACTCCAATTCTGGGACATCCCTAACTTGTGCATATACTGGATATTGCCAAATAAGAAAAAAAAGCTTACATGAGTACATTGACACAGGTATTGTAAAAGCATCTTTTAGACTTGAGTGTCTTCCAAAGTATGGTCAAAGTTTCCATACTGTAGCTTTTACACATGGGCAAGAGAAATGAAAATTTTATGAAAAAAAAAGACAGCAATGTTGGAAAAGTCACGGTGCCGTGTACCAATAAACTCTTCATCTTTGAGGTCTAAATTGGGACTGAGCAATAAATGCTGTAGCAACAACAATTGATTTCAACACAAAGAAACATTCTCTATACACCTGCTGCACTGTACTGTGGAATTTAACTTTCATTTCTACCCAGCAACTTAATGTTCTCAACATTTCAACACCGAACATAATATCAGCACCAGTTTCAGGTACGCAAAGTTGAAGCCGGTCGTGCTGTTATTCCTGTTTTCAGAACTGCACCAAAGGACTGGCTATACTTGTTGTATGTGTTGTAAAAAGCTATAAAAACTACCATAATGTGGTATGCTTGTCAAAAAAAAAAAGAAAAAAAAGAAAATCACTAAGTTTTCAAAAGAATTGCCTTGCATAAGAATTCTGTAGCAGTTATCCACATGGAAGCCTGTATGTATGTCACAGGATATATCTAGTTCCGAAAAAAAAAAAATCATTCTTTTCCCTACCATAATTAAAACTCTAATCAGTGACATTGAAAGAAACATGGCACAGACGGTGATTCCCAGGTTGGCAGCAAATGGACGAGAAGGATGGAAGTTTCCTTACTAGCAACTGGCAACTCAGATTTTGAAGTAAAAGAAGCTCTGTTCGTAAAGAAGCACAAACCTTCCCTTATCACACAATGATATCAAAATGGATCTTGCTATATGCTTTCTGTATTTTGATGTGCAGTATTCTGATATATTCGTTCGTTTTTTTTTCTTCAAAAATGTTTGTGACAACAATGGATTTAAAGCACATTTTGTGTTAATTTGTTCTTTTATTTGGTTTTATAGAAGGATTGAAGAATAATGATGAAGGCTATTTATTTTAATCGAAACAGCACATCCTGCACTGAATCAGTGACAAATGACCATCAAGGGAAACTATTGCCGCAGTTTTAACTCTGAATTCTTTTCGTGATCACTCACACTGAAGTCTCCTTCCAAATTTGTGTACAGTATCTGGAGGGAAACTTCAGCACTTGAGGGGAAAGTTACCCTTTTTTTCTTCACTCATACTGTAGTCTTCTTCCACTCTGTACAAATATCTACGATGGAATGCATCAAATTACTGTTAAGTAGGAGGAGCCCCTTAGCCTACACATGGCAGTCCACTTTACAATGCACCGTTTACTTACAAGCATGGGTAGAAAAAGTTGGGAAGCTGGGAGGCTCCTTCTCAGGAAACGTGTGTATTCAGAGGCAAATTTATGTATCTGGAGGGACACTTCAGCACTTGAAGGAAATTTACCCTTTTTTTACAGAAATATTATCAGAAAGTGTGGAAAATTTAGACTCCATTCCTGCAAAACAAACACTTTTTTCCCAGCACTGCCTACAAGACTGTATGTCATTCAATGCATTAAAAATAAAATTTGCGTCGGGTGAAAATTTGGAGCAGGGTATCTAGAGTCCATATACTTAAAGAGGTACCCATGTTATGGAAATTTTACCTTTTGTTAAGCTGTCAGATCATTGTGAAGTCATAATATAGTGTTAAAATACATTCCACCATCTACATGTAGGGTAAATGAACAATGTTCAGTCAGGTCTAAATGCTGAATTTTGCCAGTACGTACAATTTTTACATCAATTGGCGAAACATTGGAATATAGGTAGCAATTTCAGCACTGAGTCCTGACATCACTGATCGTACAGTAGATTGGTTCCAAACAAATGATAACACTTTTTGCACCAAGAGTGCAATGCTCTGGGAGACAACATCAGAGATCTATGAATTTGATGTCTGAAATATCTTGATAGAAACTAAAGTGATGTACTGTACTGGAGCTCTCAGTTGAACAGATGTGATATGGGGTTGCAAAGGTTTTGAGTTCAAAGAACGAAAAGTTCTTTTCGTGAAACATGCAGTGGTTTGACAAAGCACTTTAAAGCCTAAAATTTAGTTTAGACAAGGAAAGATATTTTTCAGGCTCACAACATTTAGCCCAATTTACAGGAGTTGGAGTATCTATTTGGAGCTTGTGGGATTTTTGAAGCGCTCAAACATGTTTTTTGAACATCATGTCGCTGCAAATTTCCCTGGAATCTTCTCCTAATGAACCTTACACATGGTGTTCAACGCTGACAGATCTTGCAGTTAAATTTACATGAACACTATGCATTAGACATACAGTAGCAAAAATCATTCCACAGTATGCACCATCCATATGTACTATGTAATTACAAGGACAAGGTAAAATTATTTCCTGACAAACAGCATAACCAATGACCTCAAGTGGCACATGTATGTGTTTACAAAGACACATGAGATTCAACTTCCCGTAAATTAAAAAAGATGTGTTGCTGTTGTTCTTCCCGCATCTCTCACAGAATGAGGCTGGGACTCTGAATACTTTCTGAAATAATATTGAGCTCACCTTTGTCATCACCTGTGTGAGAGAAAAGAAGATAAAAGATGCACTCAACATTACAAACATTTACACCAGTATACTTGAAAAACATACAAGTTCTTAAAAGTGGGCCACCATTCTGTGTCCCATTTTACTAAGTGAAACATTTGCTCTCAAACTGAACTATACATATTTATTTGAATTTGTCAAACTAAGCATTTTCTAACAGCAACTGCAAGGGGAAATAGAAACATGGGAAAGAGAACTTGTTCTGACTGTTAAATTGTAGTTAAATGAAAGACTTGTAATGCCATGGTCACCAAAAAATTTACACATACTGCACAGTTGGGTAATTACCAACATTTTGTTTATGGCGCTATTCTGTTATGCAGTTTCAACTTTTGGGAAACTGGATGATCTTTCACAGAACTATTAAAGCGTTTCCAAAAATGTTTCTCAACTTATTCTACATTTACAATTGTCTGGCAGATCATGCTACTAACCTGTCAATGTCACACCATTTGATGTCCCTTTACATGGTAACAAAAAAAAAAAGTTTCAAATATACAGTACTTCAACATCATAAGAAGTCAATGACAGAGTTTGTAGATGTGAGACTGAATGCACCACTAAAAACTAAAGGGTTCTTGTACTCAATGAGACGCACCTACATACTGAATATGACATCTGTCAAAGCTTCCCTCCTTGAGACAACTTCACAACAATTTCATAATGTGACCAAGACCTCAAATGACCTGTAACCCTCACCAATGACAACAGAATTCTTGTATACGTATGAGATACACCTACATACTAAATATGAGATCTGTCCAAGCTTCCTATATCATATTTACAAAGTTTTCAAAATTTGACCTGTTGACCCCAAATGACATTTGATCTCTGCAAAAAAAAATAGGGTCCTTCTACTCAATGTGGTACACTTACATACTGTACCAACTCTGTTCAAGCTTCCCTTCTTGAGATACTGTATTGTGTTTAGAGAGTTTTCACAATTTGACCCCTGTTGACTCCAGATGACCTTTGACCACCACAAAAAACAAGATTTAGGGTTGGGCAGTACCAGGAAAATCAGTACCAGTATTTGCAGCTCATCAGTACTGGGATTACTCAAAGTACCAAGGCTGACCACGTATTCAACTCTGCTAAAAACAAGATGTTCTGTGCCTTAAGCTTTTTCAGTGTGATAAAAATAACAGGCTCTGTGCCCTATATACTGTGGCAGTAATGCAACTTGTATGTCTTCATGTAAATTCATTAACAAAACACCAAAAGCCGAGAGGTAAAAAGTTTGGTTTGTGCAGCTTCAGCAGGGTTTGAGAGCAGTATACACCTACTGAATCGGTCACCAACTTTTGTCAATTCAATCATGTCTCAATATACCCAATAACCATTTGTGGCCTACAAATTCTAAAGACAAGTGATCTGATTACCGTACATTACTTACAAATTATTTTGTCTCATAAAATTGTTCAAAACTTGTCTTGTTTTGTTGTACTTTCTCCAGAAATACGAACAAATTCACTGTCATTGCCGCTTATACACAAACAATGTAACTTTCATGATACAGGCACACTACTGTGCAGTATGTGCATCATATAGTACTTTAGCCACTTGAAGCGAGCGAGTCACCATACTATTTCAACGGGAAATTTTCACCTGTTGATCGCCCCCTCAGTTTCAAGCTCAGGAAGCTGTCTATAATTGAAATAACTATAAAACACCTGCTTTATCATGAAATTTCAGGAATTTCCCCCCCCCCCCCGATTTAATAGTCACTGGAGAGGGACATTAACGAGTTTAAATTTCACCCTCCACTAGTAGCAACATGTAATGATGTATATCATATTACCATGTGTTGACAACGTCGACAAGTGTTACACTGTACAAAAATACAGGGTCAAGTTTCCTCAAGAAGGAGCTAGTTTTGCTTGGAGTTTTTTCAGGTGATTTGGCCGCCAATTTGATCTGTTACCCCACAAACAAACTGGCAACCCTGATTATACAGGTAGTCACTATAAGCCCATCGATTGAATAATGAATAAAACTGGATTATACTGGATAGCTGCAGCAGCAGGATAACCTAAAAAAGTTATGCCACACATGTAGGAGGCAGTTAAAGTTAACTTTTTAAATCCCAAAATTGCTCTCAAAAATGAAAGGAGATATAGACTTTTTCTTTTTGTTGAGGGAATTTCAAAAAGCATTGTGCGTATAATCTTTCCATCTGTACAATTTCTGTGTTAATCAGAGTTAATCTGACAGAATTACGGTATCATTCAGTTCCACGATATTCTCTTACAATTCTGAGATAAAATTTTTGGCTGGGATTGTCCTAAATGGTTCATCGGGGGTATTATGATAATGAACATGGTTTAATGTAGACCAATCTGCTGTAGCTCAGCTATATAAAAGTCACCAACTTTGTGTTCGGATATGTAAAAAGCAATTTTCAAACATTTCAAACTTTTTGTTACCGTTTTCTTTTTTTAATTTCCAAGCAACGTGATTTCTGTTAAGTTAGGCCCCGTAGCATGTTTGAGCATCTATAACCAACATACGAAGGTAAATATCATTACATGTATACCCAACGGCAACTCGTAGTCACGATCCATCTCACAGTCATAAAAAATGTCTTGAATAAGACTTAGGGCAGCTGCACAAAAAAACCATCTTATCTTTGTTGCAGTTGCTGTAATTGTCTTTTTGTTTTTTGCTGCTCCATTATTGCTATTAATTGATACAGACTCAGTTATAATCAGCAAAGTAGGGACGGGGTTTGCGGCTACGTAGGAACTGGAGCAAAAGTTTTCAAAACAACACGTTCAACAATAGAGAAAAAAAAAGGAAAAAAAAAACACATGGCTAAAGCAGTGCCGAGTGGGGATTGAACCTGCTACATCAACATTGCAGAGCCACTGGGGTTAGAGCAAATGAGCCACTTTGTACATAGATGATTACATGGGGCTAAAGAAAGATAGGCACCCAGGAGGCAGACAAAAAAACAAAAACACGGCTGGAATTACACCTAAACATAACTATTTCTGTTTCCACTTCTACAAAGCTGAGTTGTTCTTCTTTATTTCACTTTTTGTAGTGCCACACAAGGATGCTTAACTCTTTATTTACAGTAAACTAGTGTTAACAAAATAGGCAATATGTTTAGGCCTACAGTAGCCTGTATGGTTTGCAAGATTTTACAAATGTAATGGAAAATAGCTGCTTTATTAGACATACCTGTAAGACAGCAACCACCACTGTGTACCAGGTTAACCATGACCGTTTACGGGGATGAATACATAAATACTTTCAGAAGCCGTGAGATTTGTTTTTGTGAATTATTGTAATGGAAAGTTTTCAAATGGATCTGGAATTTATTTTTGGTCCGTTTTGATGTTGATATGTAATTATTAACACTACATTCAAAAACAAACTTTTGTTGATTGGTTGGAGAATTTCGCCCGGGACTACCAAGTATTCAAAAGAACCAGTACTCACAGGAAAATTTTTTCCTCCAATACTGCAAGTACCGATACTGCAAATAAAGGGACTGTGTGGATACCAGGATACTGCTTAAGCCTAACAAGGTTCTTCCTCTCAATATGTCAAACCTATGAAAAGTATCCATGACTCCTATCTAGAAGTATTGCATGCACAAGGTTTTCAATATTTGATCTCTGGTGATCCTGAATAACCTTTGACCTCCAGCAAAAACTACAGGGTTCTTCCTCTTAATGGGACATGCCTACATACCAAGTATGAAGAGTATCCATAATTCCTACAGGTCTGGAGATATCGCATGCATGAAGTTTCAGTTTTTTACCTCTAGTGACCACAGATAACCTTTGGCCTCCACCAAAAACAATAAGGTTCTTCCTCTCAGTATGGAAAACCTACATACCAAGAATGAAGAGCATCCACCATTCCTATCTGGAGATATCATGCACGTTCACCCACATACACACACACATGTACTCTCGATCACAAAGTTTCTCTTCCATTGAAACTAATAATCCATCAAAGGACAGATTTCAAATGACACATCACCCCATCCTCCAACTGTCACTTCATCCAAATCACAGGAATAATGATGTACTACAGGCGGAGCAATTTATTAGTGGGTGCAAACAATTAATTGGCATATGTCAGGAATTTATTAGCATACGCAATTTATTAGCAATAGCATATGTCAGGAGAAACATGCAGCTCACAATGGAACATCTTGTCTGACAAAATTAAAAGGTGATCTGAAGCATATTCCAACACATTTATCAAAATTCTATCAGCACATGAACTACTGTAGGCCTGTTTCAAGTTTGGTGGAAAATCTTTTCTTGATATTGAATTTGTTTGGCTGGTTGGCCGGGGCGGACTGGTCGGCCGGGGCGTGCTGGTCGGCCGGGGCGTGCTGGTCGGCCGGGGCGTGCTGGTCGGCCGGGGCGTGCTGGTCGGCCGGGGCGTGCTGGTCGGCCGGGGCGTGCTGGTCGGCCGGGGCGAACTTGGAAGGGAGACAAAATGACTGGTGACCTTAAATTAAGGTGCAAGTACTTTACTTGAAATGCATATGCAGCCGAAGTAACACATGTGTGACAGGGTAGTTTACATGTAAGTCCAGAATAGGAAATTAGCAAGTTAGCATCAATCTGCCTTGGCTAGTCCCTCTTAGTCTTACTACTTGCCTAGCACTGCAGGAGTAAATAAATGTTGTAATCACAACTTGTGTTTCAGCACTGTGTAGGCCTAAGTAAGTTGATATGATATGGTTAGACTTAGAGCAGCAGACGATCGACAAAAAAATCAAAATCAGGCTAAGATCTTGTTTACTTACATCTGGATTGGATTCTAAAGGAATCCATCGACTAACAGAAGCGTCAGTTGCTGGCATTTTTACTCAGTGTCCGTGAATGGTAAAATAACGAATGTCTAGATCTGTGTGCAAGGTAGAAGAAGAGGGGATTTCCTGACCCGGCCGTCGTTTTAATAGGATATACTGCCTAAGTAGTAAGTCACCGGAATGTTCTGGATTGCTTTTGCTACACTGCTCATGCTCAAGCATGCAAGCATGGGCAGGGCAGGTGGCATTCAACTAAAGCAGCAACAGACCCTGCAGCTAGGTCCCCACCATAGAAATAGATAACCAGAAGGACGTCTCTGAACAAACAAGCCGAACACAAGACACGCAGCCCTTGTCTCTGTGAGGGGTGATTCCATAGATAAGGAGGCTAACTTGTGACATTTCAGTAAAATTTCCAATTCAATGAAGAACTGAAAGGTGAACAACCAATGGTCTTATTCCAGATTATTATTGCTACTTGACACATGTAAATCATGTCAAAAGTGGGAAAAAATATATAGTTTCAAAAACGTACATTGTAGGTGTGGCAAAATGACGTATATATAATGCCTTCACAGCACACTCGTGAGCAAAGAAAGTTTTTTTTACTCCAATCTTTTATTGACAATTTTGTCTTTCGTACACTGAATACATTACAAAATTACATTGAAAATTAACAAAAACATTGCTCAGGACAAAAACATGAACAAGTTGTAATTGGAAGAAATAGATGTAATTAAGAGCAATCAATAAGTAAATACTAAAATAGTGGATAATGAGAATACTCACTGCTGGCATTTAAACAATACGGAGGGACGGTCACAATATTAACATACATTTTTATACTATTGGTTTTACAACGAGGCTTTGAGCATTTGTACATTTCTCACCTTTTATGGGAAATTAAAGCTTTTGATAAATGCTAAAATTGTTGGGAATTGTTTAGGCACAGCTCTAGACATAATGTTAGAAATGAAGAAAATTAAAAAGTATACGGATGTTCTAAAAAAAAATATTGTTACAAATAAATAAATAATAGTAATAACAATCTGACAAAGTCCAACTTGATAAATTATCTATTAAGGTACTGTTCGGTGTCTTAAAGAAAAGATGGAATTTAAGGACAGCTCAAAAACACATCATAGATAGATTCGACTTCGGTATACAGAAAGAGCGGTTGGACGAATCTAATTAAAGTGGCTAAAATTCTATGGAGGAAGCGAAATTGAAAATAAAGAAGCTTGTTGTGGGAAAGACTTGACCCGGGGATTCTGAAAAATGGTTAGCGAAAGTTAAATTTCGGGCCCAACAGACTGTGAGCTTCGCGTATTCGACTCCAAAGTTTGGATTATATTTTTCCCTAGAGCCCATGAGTCTGAAAGTTCAAACACTAATAGTCAATGCACTAGAGACTTTCATCAAGTGGAGCAGGTTGAGCACCATCACTAAATGGGGAAATATACGGTTGATATAGAGTATTGTGTTGTACGAAATAATCGTTGTATGTCATCACACTACATTACTGTATTATCGTCACCACCTCGCTGAAGATTTTTTTTAAGATTTACAGTGCTATTTCACAAGGGGTTGGGGCTGGTCCCCTCAACAAGCTTTTTAATTCCATTATATGTTTTATCCCAGTGTCTGACAACAATCTGAAAACAGATCACCTAGACGTACACTCACAAAACGTAACGGTAAAATAAGAACTCCATAACTTTTAAGTAAAATTTTACACACAGTTAATGTAAGTCTTACATTGTGTATATAACAATTTTACTAAAATGTAGTAAAATTTACCAAAATTATGTAGAATTTACATATACTGTTTACCTAAATTATGTAAAATAAAAACTTCATAAATTTTACATATAAATAATGTAAAAAATGTGTGTAAAATTTTACCTAAAAGTTATACAGTTCTAATTTTATAAGGTTTGGTTTATGAGTTGTAGCCATGCCGACTCTAGATAATACACCAAGGAAAACAAATAAGGTAAACACATTCATTTTCCTCTTCTCCTGAGTATATTTTAAATTTTCGGTCTTTCCTGGACCATCATCAGAATACAACTAACAATCTGCAAAGGTTTCAACACAGACCCCACTACAATAGTAGTAAATGAAGAACACAATGTTTTCCTTGGTGTATTATCTAGAGTCGGCATGGCTACAACTCATAAACCAAACCTTATATCTGAAAGGACTCTATCAGAGGTCAACCGAATTCTTTGGAATTCTAAATTCAGTTCTAATTTTACCGTTACGTTTTGTGAGTGTATACCTCTTCAGGTCAAGGCAGATCCGTACATATGTAGGCACATGTCCCCTATACCTCTTAAGGTCAGGGTAGATAAGCGTCGGCATATGGCAACTACAATATTGTCATAAATCGTTTTTAGTTCTCTGACCATTGCATATACTATGAAACGCTGTAACGGATTACATTCATACCTTACGACTTATGGTACTCAATCATTGCATTCTATAACTTTCTGACAGAACAGCTGCTCTTGATGTCTTCATTTTGTCTGTTCCGTTTTTTTTTATATTCATTCAAATGGAACTCCTCGTATTACCATCTATAGAAACATGATTTCATTGTAATACTTAAAGTGATTGCGTGTGTACTGAAAAACCAAAAGATAAGAGTATGTTTGATCTTAACTTTGTCTTTATTTTTAAATGTACACGCGAGGTTGTACATAAACGGACTATGTCTTTCAATGAAGGAAAATGACAGTTACCACCTCGAAAAGCAACAGGATTGGCATAAAAACAGTAAAAAACAGAAATCATATTTGAAAATTAACGATTCTTGCTATAACCGCCTACATAATGAATATGCAACAGTACAGGTCTCACTAGTGTATCAAAAACATACTACTTAAGTCGTCGCTCCTTGGTAGGTATCGGGAATTGCAGTATTTGGTGAAGGGAAACACTGTATCTACAAATAAGCTACGAACTGAACACGACCTTGCCCGCGGCGTCAGTGATCCTGAGTTGTTACTGAATATTCAATACTAGTATACATCAAATTGGCTTGCTCAAAGAAGCACACCGTTGATTTGAATGAAAACTGTCAACCACTACACTAGAGTACTCTACACTTTCTGTCGTTATGTTAGAAGGATTTGAAATCATATGGCAAAATTAACCAACTGAAACCATTTTCCCAGATTGTCTGAATGGTGTAATTAAAAGCCTTACCGAACTTTTGGAGATGAAATTTCAATGTTTTTACTTTTTGCCTATGCACGTAATCACTTTAATTTACTTCTATCCAATACATCACTTTAACGTTTTCTCAACGAGACACAAATCGAATATCCATGGCTGTTTGCGTCATTTTCAAGTTGTTGTCTTTCTCTTCCTTCTCTATTACGATAACAAAAGAAAAAATACAAGGTCAGTTAAACGTAAGTAGTGGACTCGCTCGCCTCTCTGGGTCGACAAAAGAAACACCGTTAATATAATAAGATACTAACGAACTGAAAACAGAATAGCTTCAAGTTCATCTCGGCATTTTTGTCTTTTCTTCTTTTAGAATCAGCTAATTGATTCTGGCATTTTAGCTGGTATCTCACGAAGAACAATTCGCACGTTTATTTTTGCGTCTATTGCGAATTTCAAAACGCGGCAGTCGCAAAATATTTTTCGCGTCGAAAAAGTTGTGAAGAAAGTCGCGAAACATTCGTGCGAAGTTAGTGCGACATTACTGCGAATTTTGAGCGCATTTGTGAAAATCGACGCTTAACATTCGCCAAAAGTTCGTGAGACATTAGTGCAACAGTAGTGCGACTGACGTGCTAACATCGCAAACGACGTCTAAATCACCTGCCAGTCTCGCGACAGTCGAGCGAATGTTGCACTAACGTCTCACAAACTTTGCGACCAAAATACGAACGTTTTGCGAATATATCAGTTGGACGCCACTCATAAAACCCACAGATTGTTCTTGAAGGAATTCCACCATAGTCTCCTTCTGGGCCTCAGTCCAGTTGTAGCTGGATGTGGTACCGACAGACTCATCATCACCATGAGTACCATCAGCAACAGGAGCACCATCATCTCCTCCTTAGCCCGAACCGGCAGGCACTGATTCAGCCGCAGCAGTTACCCTCCTCTGTTTCTTCTTGGCAGGCATGATGGCTGACTAACCGTGGCACGCACAATGGACATACACGATAGCTGTAATATTACCAGTTTAATATAGGTCTATCCAAACAGACAGCGCTACTTGGCCGGTCGTATTGTGACCCCGTAACGTGCGTATTCAGCTGTGTACGTGTGACATATGCACGTCATACGCGAGTATGTTTCACGTCCAAACATGACCTTCAAACAGTCACGAAATATTAGCAATAACTTCGTACTAACTTCGCGCTAATTTCGCAATAACTTCGCACTAATGTCGTGCGAAAAGAAGAGCAAATCCGACCCAGTTAGGATTCACAAAACGGGCGACGTTAGTGTGATGTTAGTGCGACATTAGTGATAACGCTTTGCGAACACTTTGCTAACATCTCGCGTTTGATCTTTCGCAAATTAGTCGCAGAAAATTTTGAACATGTTCAAAACTGCTTGCAAAGCTTTTGCGACCTCTGCGAATTGCGCGACAGACGTGCGACAGTTTTGCTAACATTTTGCGAACCACGCGAATTTTAGTCGCAAACCGGTCGCAAACCGTACGCGTTCTCCGTGAGATACCAGCTTTATGGTCATTTGTACGTGTCAGTCAGTATCTTCGATCGTACATGTAATAAAATGCGTAAGCGTAGACTGGAGGGGGGGGGGGGGGGGAGGGGTAATATTCGAGGCAAGAGGACGAGGAGACCTTTATTCAGATTTATGCAAAACAGTTGTCCTCACCATTTTTTACGCTGTATTTTATGTGGTGTTAACCCCCTATACTGGCACTTTCGTAGCGAAGTTTGATCCAGTGTACGTGCCAATGATATGTTGTTATATGCGTGACTTCTACTTAAGGGTTCCTTTCCTTTTTGTGTTTTATCTATTTTTCTTTGCAAACGTCCATGTTCCACCCCCACTATTTTCCTAAGCCATACACTGGATCTTAACATTGTTAGCGTCGTCGGTGGATCTGGGAAGTTTTATTTCCAGCGATTTGGTTTGGGAAATTTGCCAAAAGCCTTTCTTGCATGCCACTCGAGTAGTTGAGACCCCCCATGGTCTCCCTTCCCCTTATAATAATATCAGGGAAGAGAAAGTCGTCACCAACATTTTGCAAGACGAATCTCCGCCTATGGTGAATGTATAGTGTTCACTTGTCAGCTGTGGAGAGTGGATTTTTTACGACTAGGAATCCTCTACTTTCATTTCTTGCTGTGATTGCATGATCTCCAGATGAGGCAGTTTTCCTAAACCACCATCAAGATCGATCCGTCGCAGAGAGGAGCTAATTGTAGTCAGCTTGCATATATACACAATATCAAAAGGGAGCTTGATGTTTAAAAGGACACGATGATATATAATTACTACTTTTCAACTTACAGTATGTATCTGACTGATGAAGCCCATAACTCTCATTTTATTCATGTTATTGTTTATGAATGTTGCTTTAGTTATTCGATGACATAAACTTGACCAAAAGTGCCCGCATCGGACCGTCAAGTGCATCCGCTTTTTGTCACGCTTTAGCCGCGTATAGTCCTGCAATTTGAAACAATAACTTCAATTCTAACAGAATGCATTGCACATTTTCAGCAAGATTAAAATGATGTTTCTTCCGGTTAACGTAAGTCTGTCTTGGGGTAGATTTGGTTTTGAAAGTAGGGGACATTGTGTAACCAGAGGATGGTCAGGTGACGTAGGTCCACAGGCAAAAGAATCAAGTGGGGGCTGGGGAAAACAGTAATGACTCCATTATCCAGTATACGTAATGCAACATATCTGATTTTCAACACAACGTTTGGCTTACAAATCAACATTGTAACCGCAATATAATGGGGATGTTGGTTGTAGATGGCACCACCCAATATCACCCCACAGGGGGTAACTTTAGGGAAATTGTCGAGGAGAAGGATCTTCAACCTCAGGCTCAGTACATAATGCGACATATCTGATTTTCAACTCAACTTTTGGCGACCATATCAACATTGTAACGCAATATAATGGGGTTACTGCTCGTAGGTGCCACCACCCACTTTTACCTCATAGAAAGTAACTTGATGTTAAATTGTTGAGCATAGTCACAATGATCAGGCTACTTCCACCTGTGGGCTGGTTAGTGAAATTATTTTCAAGGACTCTGTCGAGTCTAACGTTTAAGTGTGATAATAATGTCTTTACGATTTAACTTATGCTATCAGTTATTCAAAACACGACCAAGTAGACGAGTAAAAAAGGTAAGTAAAGGTAAAGTATAAAATATATCTATATCCATGACTCATCAAATTAAGCAAAGTACATATAGCCAATATATTTAGCGATATTTTGACTTGTAAAATGGCTTCTATGAAACTGAGGAAAAAGCGTCCAGGCAATTTATTGTATTCAGCGTGAAATAGTCACATAAAAATTAAGCAGGAAATATACAGCAAAATAGTTGGCTGGTAAAACAGTCACTACAAAACATAGCAGAACACAATTAGCACACTAAAATTTAAGTAATAAATATCTTGCAAAATGATTGATCTCTCAAATGGTTACAAGTGTTTCTACCACACTATATCTGGCTAATTTATTGCATTGTGTAGTGATTATCTTAAAATCTAGCAGAAAATACCTAGCAAAAAATTGACTTGTGAAATGGTTATTACGAAATCTAACAGACCATATGTCTAACCAATATATTGTATTGAGAAATGGTTACACTAAACTCTAGCCGAAAGAATCTACCAAAGGTTTGACTTGTAAAATGGTTACTCTACAATCCAGCTGGAAAATCTAGCTGATTGTTGGACATGTGGAGTGGTTAATGAGAAATTTAGCAGAAAGTTTCTATTCAATTTTTCAATCTAATTTATAATACTGTGAACTGGTATCACGAAAATTCAGCGTAAAATGATAGGCAAAGTATTTGATCTATTAAGCTAATCATATTTAGTCGAAACATCTATATCATATTTAGTAAAACTGCACGAAGAATACGGAGACTCTAGCAAACACAGTGCTGATGAACTTAATTAGACACTGAACTCTGCCGCTTATATCAGGATACAATAAGGCGGGAAGTTTAACAGCCGACTATTCCATGAAGGAAAACGAGAGAAAGTTTAATTTTTTAAGCCATTACTCTAAATCTACTCTCAGGAAAAGAAAGCTACATCCGTAATAAGAGATACGCAGTGCTGCCATACCTTTTAAAACGGCGAGAATTCTAGGACCTGAAAAGGCGGTTGTTGAACCTTCTTCTAATGAGTGCAATACCGTATTTGACTCGAACATCTCAGTTGGTACAGTATATGGTATGTTAAGCTTGTTGGACAGACAGCCTTGCTTCAAGTAAACTAAGCTGGCTTATCGTTCCATCATTACTACGCCACTGTTTAACAGCTGGTTTCAGAGGTACATAAATAATCACAGAGATGTAAAGAATAAAGAGAGATTACTAGTTCAGTACTTCTAGGAGAGGAGTTTAAAATCTTGAAATAATGTCGAACTAAGGGATCAAAGGAAATTGCACCTGGCCACAAACATTCTTTCTTTTTTTCCTGGCAAGGAGAAACGGTTTGTCATCTTTTGATTGCTTACTTGGTGAATTCCGTCGTGCGATTTCAAGGGAGTTTAACTTTCATTCAGATAGTCGATTCATTCAATTGGACGTAGCCTACTTATTGTCACATATTTGGGGATGAAATATTTAACAAGGATTCTAAATGCAGTATGCAAGTGAGTAAACTATTGCAGATGTTTAAGTCCTTTACTTTTTTAATTCTTTGTACTGTGCTAGATAAAAGAAACTTATTTTAACTACATCAAATATGGTATTGCAGATGTTTTGATGAGTGCTGATATCATGCATTTGCCCTGTCTAGCAAACTGTCTTATTAAGTCATATGCCTATAACTCTGTGTCTGTACGCGTACATCATCTTTTTCATTATCGGTTAAAACTTTCGACTATGATTCTGAAAATGTAAGAAGCTTTTAAATGCAATATCTTGCATGTTCAGTACAAACAGTACATACATACGTACACACAGTTGTCTAGAAGTATCATTAACAAAGAAATCTTCTGTAAAACACACCAAAGACTTAACAGTTAAATCAAGCAAATTAATTATCATGAGAATTGTTTATTCATCAAATTTAGCAAAGTGCATGTAGACAACATATTTACCAACATTTGGACTTGTAGAATGGCTTCTATGAAATCGAGCAAAAAACGTCTACCCAATTTATTGTATTAAGTGTGAAATGGTCACACTCAAAGTAAGCAGGAAATAACTAGCAACATAATTGGCTTCTGAAATGGTTACTATAAAATCTAGCAAAAACATTTAACCATATCATGGAATTGTAAAATGGTGACACTAAAATTTAGAAGAATATATCTAGCAAAATAAGTGACTATTAAAATGGTTACAGGTATTTCTAGCAGAATATATCTAGCTAATTAATTCATTGTTAAATGGTTACCTTAAAATCTAGCAGAATATATCTAGCAAAATAATTGTCTTCTGAAATGGTTACTACAAAATCTAGCAGAACATACTTAGCCATTTCTTGGTATTGTAAAATGGTCAGATTAAAATCTAGCCAGAAAATATCTAGCAAGATTATTGACTACTAAAATGGTTACACTTGTTTCTAGCAGAATATGTCTAGCCAATTTATTGCATTGTTAATTGGTTACCTTAAAATCTAGCAGAAAATATCTAGCAAGATAATTGGCTTGGAAAATGGTTACTACAAGATTTAGCAGAATAAGTCCAACCAATTTATTGTATTGAGAAATGGTTACACTTAACTCTAGCCGAAAGAATCTACCAAAGGTTTGACATGTAAAATGGTTACTCTACAATCCAGCAGGAAAAGCTAGCTGATTGTTGGACATGTGGAGTGGTTAGTATGAAATTTAGCAGAAAGTTTCTATTCACTTTTTCAATCTAATTCATAATACTGTGAACTGGTATCACGAAAATCCAGCTCAAAATGATCTAGGCAAAGTATTTGATCTATTAAGCAGATCATATTTAGTGGAAACATATACATCAAATTTAGTAAAACGGCACGCAGAACACGCCGTGGACACTTTAGCAAATAAAGTGCTGATGAATCAGACACTGAACTCTGCCGCTTATATCAAGATACAATAAGGCGGGAAGTCTAACAGCCGACTATTTCATCAATGAAAACGAGAGAAAGTTTAATCATCAACGCCATTGCTCTAAATCTACTCTCAGGAAAAGAAAGCTATACATCCTTAATAATAGATATACAGTGCTTTCGGGGTAAACGTATATCTATACTTTTTAAAACGGCGAGAATTCTAGGAGCTGAAAAGGCGGTTGTTGAAGCTTCTTGCAACGAGTGCAATACCGCATTTGACTCAGTCGAACATCTCAGCTGGTGCAGTATATGGTATGCTAAGCTTGTTGGACAGACAGCCTTGCTTCAAGTAAACAAAGCTGGCTTATCATTCCATTTACTACGCAACTGTTTAACAGCGAGTTTCAGAGATACACAATCAATTACAGAGATGTGACGAATAAAGAGAGATTAGTGGTTCAGCGCTTCTATGAGATTAGTTTAAAATCTTAAAATACTGTACTACTAACGGATCTAAGGAAAATGTACGTGGCCACAAACTTTCTTCTTTTTTTTTTCTCGCAAGGAGAAATGGTTTGTCATCTTTTGAGTGATTAGGTTACTTGGTGAATTTTGCCGTGCGATTTCAGGGAGTTAACTTTCATTCAGATGTTCGAGTCATTCAATTGGACATAGCTATACTTATTGTCACATATTTTTGGATGAAATATTTAACCAGGATTCTACATGCAGTATGCAAGTGAGTAAGCTATTTCAGATGTTTAAACCTTTACTATTTTTATTCTTTGTACTGTGCTAGATAAAAGAAACTTATTTTAACTACATCACATATGATACTGTAGATTTTTTGATGAGTGCTGATATCATGCATTTATCCCGTCTAGCAAACTGTCTTATTTAAGTCATATGCCTTTAACTCTGTGTCTGCACGCGTACATCATCCTTTTCATTATCGGTTAAAACTTTCGACTATGATTCTGAAAATTTTAGAAAGTTTTAGATGCAATATCTTGCATGTTCACTACAATCAACACATACATACCTATACACAGATGTTAGTCTAGAAATATCATAAATAAAGAAATCTTCTGTAAAACACACCAAAGACTTAACAGTTAAATCAAGCAAATTAATTATCATGAGAATTGTTTATTCATCAAATTTAGCAAAGTGCATGTAGCCAATATATTTACCGATATTTGGACTTGTAGAATGGCTTCTATGAAATCGAGCAAAAAACGTCTACCCAATTTATTGTATTAAGTGTGAAATGGTCACACTAAAAGTAAGCAGGAAATAACTGACAACATAATTGGCTTGTGAAATGGTTACTATAAAATCTAGCAGAACACATTTAACCATATCATGGAATTGTAAAATGGTCACACTAAAATTTAGTAGAATATATCTAGCAAAATAAGTTACTATTAAAATGGTTACAGGTATTTCTAGCAGAATATATCTAGTAAATTAATTGCATTGTTAAATGGTTACCTTAAAAATCTAGCAGAATATATCTAGCAAAATAATTGGCCTCTGAAATGGTTACTACAAAATCTAGCAAAACACATTTAGCCATTTCATGGTATTGTAAAATGGTCAGATTAAAATCCAGCAGAAAATATGTAGCAAAATTATTGACTACTAAATGGTTACACTTGTTTCTAGCAGAATATATCTAGCTAATTAATTGCATTGTTAATTGGTTACCTTAAAATCTAGCAGAAAATATCTAGCAAAATTATTGACTACTAAAATGGTTACACTTGTTTCTAGCAGAATATATCTAGCCAATTTATTGCATTGTTAATTGGTTACCTTAAAATCTAGCAGAAAATATCCAGCAAAATAATTGGCTTGGAAAATGGTTGCTACAATATTTAGCAGAACAAGTCTAACTAATTTATTGTATTGAGGAATGGTTACACTAAACTCCAGCCGAAAGAATCTACCAAAGGTTTGACTTGTAAAATGGTTACTCTACAATCCAGCAGGAAAAGCTAGCTGATTTTTGGACATGTGGAGTGGTTAGTATGAAATTTAGCAGAAAGTTTCTATTCACTTTTTCAATCTAATTCATAATACTGTGAACTGGTATCACGAAAATCCAGCTCAAAATGATCTAGGCAAAGTATTTGATCTATTAAGCAGATCGTATTTAGTGGAAACATATACATCATATTTAGTAAAACGACACGCAGAACACGCCGTGGACACTTTAGCAAATAAAGTGCTGATGAATCAGACACTGAACTCTGCCGCTTATATCAAGATATAGTAAGGCGGGAAGTCTAACAGCCGACTATTTCATCAATGAAAACGAGAGAAAGTTTAATCATCAACTCCATTGCTCTAAATCTACTCTCAGGAAAAGAAAGCTATACATCCTTAATAATAGATATACAGTGCTTTCGGGGTAAACGTATATCTATACTTTTTAAAACGGCGAGAATTCTAGGAGCTGACAAGGAGGTTGTTGAAGCTTCTTGCAACGAGTGCAATACCGCATTTGACTCAGTCGAACATCTCAGCTGGTGCAGTATATGGTATGCTAAGCTTGTTGGACAGACAGCCTTGCTTCAAGTAAACAAAGCTGGCTTATCATTCCATTTACTACGCTACTGTTTATCAGCGTGTTTCAGAGATACATAAGGAATTACAGAGATGTGACGAATAAAGAGAGATTAGTGGTTCAGCGCTTCTATGAGATTAGTTTAAAATACTGTACTACTAACGGATCAAAGGAAACTTTACGTGGCCACAATTTTTTTTTTTTTTTTCTCGCAAGGAGAAACGGTTTGTCATCTTTTGAGTGATTAGGCTACTTGGTGAATTTTGCCGTGCGATTTCAGGGAGTTAACTTTCATTCAGATGTTCGAGTCATTCAATTGGACATAGCTATACTTATTGTCACATATTTTTGGATGAAATATTTAACCAGGATTCTACATGCAGTATGCAAGTGAGTAAACTATTTCAGATGTTTAAGTTCGTTACTATTTTTATTCTTTGTACTGTGCTAGATAAAAAACTTATTTTAACTACATCACATATGATACTGTAGATTTTTTGATGAGTGCTGATATCATGCATTTATCCCGTCTAGCAAACTGTCTTATCAAGTCGTATGCCTATAACTCTGTATCTGTAGGCGTACACCATCCTTTTCATTATCGGTTAAAACTTTCGACTATGATTCTGAAAATTTTAGAAAGTTTTAGATGCAATATCTTGCATGTTCACTACAATCAACACATACATACCTATACACAGATGTTAGTCTAGAAATATCATAAACAAAGAAATCTTCTGTAAAACACACCAAAGACTTAACAGTTAAATCAAGCAAATTAATTATCATGAGAATTGTTTATTCATCAAATTTAGCAAAGTGCATGTAGCCAATATATTTACCGATATTTGGACTTGTAGAATGGCTTCTATGAAATCGAGCAAAAAACGTCTACCCAATTTATTGTATTAAGTGTGAAATGGTCACACTAAAAGTAAGCAGGAAATAACTGACAACATAATTGGCTTGTGAAATGGTTACTATAAAATCTAGCAGAACACATTTAACCATATCATGGAATTGTAAAATGGTCACACTAAAATTTAGTAGAATATCTAGCAAAATAAGTGACTATTAAAATGGTTACAGGTATTTCTAGCAGAATTTATCTAGTAAATTAATTGCATTGTTAAATGGTTACCTTAAAAATCTAGCAGAATATATCTAGCAAAATAATTGGCCTCTGAAATGGTTACTACAAAATCTAGCAAAACACATTTAGCCATTTCATGGTATTGTAAAATGGTCAGATTAAAATCTAACAGAAAATATGTAGCAAAATTATTGACTACTTAAATGGTTACACTTGTTTCTAGCAGAATATATCTAGCTAATTAATTGCATTGTTAATTGGTTACCTTAAAATCTAGCGGAAATATATCTAGCAAAATAATTGGCTTGGGAAATGGTTACAACAAACTTAAGTTAACTTTCATTCAGATCATGGGAAATTTCAGTTGTTTCCAGTGCTATTTTGTTATGCAGTCTCAAATTTTGTATAGTGAAACTGGATGATCTTCCATAGAACTATGAAAATGCTTCCCAAAATTGTTTCTATCCTTATTCTAAATTTTCCCTTTCGAATCATATTAAAAAAATTGTCACTAATTGGTCAATGTCATGGGGCATTTGGGGTCCCTTAAGTTCATAAAATCATAACAAGTTTATGACAGAATTAAGTTGATGTGAGAGAATGTACAGCACCCCTAAAACTTGTGATTAGGAACATCTCTGACTACTTATGTGATTTTTTTCGGCCAGTCTGAAGGTAACAAATGTCACAATGTAAGGTGGGACACCAAATCTACTGGCGCCGGTAGTGATCACCTAGTAAGGCCAAACAGTTCCTTCAAAATTTGCCAAGGATAATGTAAAAACTGTACTAACGACAATTTTATACGGTTCTACGTACATGTGTGTGTGAAAGTGCGTATGTACGTAGGCATGTAGGTAAGAAGGTAGGTAAATGGGTAGGCAGTGCGACAGCGTAGAGGCGGGGAGGCAGATAGGTAGGTCTGTGCGTGCGTGCATGTGTATGTGCGTATGCAGCCTATGTGGATTAGTGAGTGTAGGCCTATATAAATGAAGTCACAAAAGTAACAGTGTATTTGTGAATGTTAAACAAAAACAAAGACATGGGGGACTAATCTAATTTTGTGAGTTTTAGACTGGTGTTACACAAATAAAAACGTATATAACACATGAAACCTCTATGAGCTCTTCTGTTCGCAGATTTGTAATGTTCTGTTTTGTGTATCTGTTGTTGTCGTTGCCTTTACAAGTAACGTATTTTCAAAGTAAAAGTACATCAGTTTGACTGACTATTGTCTTGCTAGTAGAGATGCAACTTGAAACGTGATTATGTCACTACATGCCTACGTACATAACGCACTTACGTACACATATGTACGTAGGACCGTATGAAATGGTCTTTAGAACAGTTTTTACATTATCGGTATTTTTTTTTACATTATCGGTTGTTTTTACATTATCGGTAACTTTTTTTTACATTATCGGTCGTTTTTACATTATCAGTTAATTTTTACATTATCGGTTGTAACGCTCCTTACCTATTCTTCACCTATTATTCCATGACACCATTCTAGTTGATCTATTTCTATGGCTCGCATTATACGGCCTTCGTTATATGTGTCTATCTGTTTGTGTTAACTCCTGTACCTCCTTAGTCCGTACGGGTACGGTTATTGCTGATACTTTCTGCACCCGCCAGGCGTCATCCTCAAAAACTATAACAATGGCTGATGATCTGCCAACAGAATATGACGATATAATCCTCGGAACTGGTAACTAATCTGCTTAGTCCTGTTTCTTATACCTTGTAATTCTGAAACAAGTTCTGGCGATAAGCTAGCCTTGCAAACGTTATGGTAATTATGCAATACTGTGTGCACTTGTCGTACTGCAGGCTACAATACAGACTACAAGGGGTCATGTGTTATCGATCAAAACAGACCAACTGTACACTTTCATTACATAACCTCTTGGACAAAAGTTAGTCTTAGTTTAGGGATCGTGCTTCATAGCCTACGTATTATATCTCCATGATTTCATTCACCTCTTCGTCTGCTTACCATTTTCTTAAGTCAGGGGTAGGGGCAGTAGCCCTAGCCTAGCTAATTTTTTACCAGGAACAGAGATCTCATTGCCAAACATAGCTGAGTAGCCGAGGCTCAATTTGTAAACTGTATGGAGCAGCGCTTGGGCTTCCACAGAACAAAAAATCAAGTTGAAAAACTGTGTTCAGGTCATGAAGCAGTTTTTACTCCCCTGAAAGAATTTAGAGAGCGGGGAAAGGGTTTAATTTAACTAAAGTGGGCGCCAGCAGTGCTGACAAGTTTGTAAATTGGCAGTGTGCCACCATTAGCTGGTGCAAAGCATAATAAGAAATTTCATAGACAAGAATGCTTCTCAGATTGCAGGAAATATCCTACCCAGTCTCTCTGGTCTTGTGACTTTCAGCTTTAGTATTCTTTAATTTTAGTCATGGTTAACTTCCACAAGTAGTCCAGACTGGACAACACTACAGCAGGAGACCACTTGGTTAGTTTTATGATTTTCTAGGGAGAGATGCACCGTTGCCCTCTCCCCCTGCCTTTGCAGACATCCATGAACAGCAGGTTAATTTTTGCAGAATGTCAATTAGGTTTGTCATTTTTTTTGTGAACATGCAAGCAGTTGTGCCCACCTTCTCTATTGAGAGAATGTACAATTCCTCATGTTCCAGCAGGCATAAGTATTGTTGTTAAACCCCCCCCCTCAAAAAAAAAAACCCCAATTAATACTGCAGTAACTCAAAGTACCAGTTTGTGGTTTTTCTGAGAAATCTTTTAGAGGGATTTTATCTCATGTATATATACTTTGCTGAATAAAACTCTTGTGAATAAGTTTGCTCATAAGATCTCAGTATAACATAGTCAGTGGTAACTGTATGTACAATAAAACCTCATTCCCCCCCCCCCCCCACTACAAGTGTTGCAGCTTGATTGGTCAATGTGTGTTATACAAAAAACTGAAAATTTCTTTAACTAACTCCCTTTGTACAGTGTCACAAGTACTATAAAGTGGAAATATTCAAGGGTAATGCTATGTCAGATCACCCAATTTTTTTGCTCTTTAACACACCTATGTCTAAGGTTTGGATGAAATTTGGTATGTAGAATTTCTATATGGCCAAATGGAAAAGTACAAAATTGTAGCAAAATCAGACGCTAGGTCCAGGAGATCCGGCCGTTAAAAAGTGCCTAAGTTCGCAAAGTTGGCCTGAACCATCAGAATATAAATGGCCATATCTTGAATCCAAATTTAATGGGTAAGGTGTGAGTTTAAAGATCGCTTTCAGAATATACCATTATACAGTAGCTGGTCTCTCTGATAGAATAACCTTTTGATGTCTGCTTTGACCTTGAATATGACCTTGTTCAACCATTTCTATTTTTTAAAAAGTATGGTCGTTACATTCATCAATATCTCCACTTTAACTTGAAATGTATTCCAAAAGTTTTTTTTTCCCCTGGAACTCTGTTAAGAAAAAGAACTATTTATGTTTTGCTGGATATAAACATACAAAAGCATATGTATTTGGTGGTATATATCACCTCAGTTATGCACTGTAACTCCTATAATTAACAAATGGGATCAGTTTTGTGGTACACTAAGACCACATTAACCTTAAAAAGTTTCTTAAATGCTCCTCATTGCACAGTATTAAATTCTTGCAAATTAAACCATCATTTTGTCTTGATTATCCATTGAGGTTTTGGAGGTTCCTTTGAGGTTTCTTACAGATGATGTTCAAAATGGGACTTAAATGTTACACAAAATTTGTTCCTTAGGGATCCAGCATTTGTCTTGTTTTCTTGGCTTAGTGGAATAATTTGGATGGTCCACACAGTAGGATTCCAAGAGCTAAGAAGTTATTCCCATATTCATTGGAAACATCTTCAATCATACCAATACAAAAAGCATCATACACACATGACATAAAGTTTCCTCTGGGAATATCACCACTTCACTTTGATCAAGTTTGCTTTTGATTGTCAGCTTGTGTGTTTCCTTCGTAAATCAGCAAATGGTGGACTGATTTGGGAACATATTTTCAAGTGTCTTTGATTGTTGATGCATAAAGGAACTGATGTTTTAGATGTTTCTCAGCTTGCTTCATTTTTTCAGTTTCAATAATGAACTGGATTCCTGGAATCTTGTCGAAACATACTGCCTGTGTCCAAAATCTGGTCAAATGAAGGTTGAGTCTCTCCTTGGTGACCAATCATTTTACTATGTCACCTATGCCATCTCTAGGGTTGTATGCTCCTTACTTGGTAGTGCTTATCACACACATTGTGCACAAATGCTCCAGTGCATCAGTAAGCCACAAAAGGGTGCACTGCTGTTTTTTCTTCTAATGAAAACTCTGTATCCCACCCTGTACAACAAATAAATTGATACAGTATGTTTTCATACTGTTTAACAAGAGATGGAACAATTTATGAATATGGATTCACCTACCATACCCATTTTGGTGATAACTACTGTGATTTTAGAGGTACAGTACCTCACAATTTGTTGGAACAAATTTTGTGCAACATTCAAGCCCCATTTTAGCATCATCAGCTGTGAGAATTTGAGAAAATTACATAATCTCAAACCAAGGTCAAGGTACTGTGCAATAAGTCAAATGACGTAGGCCTAAGCCCCCATAACGTTATGCATGAAGGTTAACAGAATTTAATGGTACTGCTGTTGTTACCGTTGTAAAGACCGAGAGTGAGACATCAAACACAGTTAAAACTACACATCACCTATTAAAGTTGGATGTATACTTTTCAGATTATGGCCATTTATATGCTGATGGTTCTTGTGAATTTCATGACCTTGAGCTGCTATTGAAGGGCCATATCTCCTGAACTGAGGGTCAGATTTTGCAAAACCTTTGTCTTGTTCTATTTGACCATATTGTACATAGTTATTCTATACACCAAATTTCATCCAAATCGTAGACATAAATTTGTTGACCATTGGGTGATTTGACACAGAATGACCTTTAAATTGATGGATCCTTTCTACAGTACATTGTCATTGGATTAAGCATTAAATGGCTAAGATAGCTTTGTCTATATTGTACAGTGGCTGAAGTGGTAATTAATGAATTTTCATAAGATACAGGTAAAGTACATACTTTAGAGGAATCACTGAATAAGTAGTCTGGCACACGTAATCAGAAAACAAGTTAGCCACTGAGATTGAGAGGATCATCATCAATGGTGGGGGGGGGGGACTGGCAGGATCAGTCCCTGAAAAAAAAGTGAAGGGGATCAGTCTTCCCAATATTGCCAAGTGCTCAAAGAATACATGAAAGAGAATTCATAATCGATTATAATCCTTGTATATCTTCTCAATCCGTCTGATGTGTATTACTGTAGGACACCTGGGAAATGCTTCTTCCATCCATCTGGCTAGGGCTTGTGAGCCCAAAATTCTCTTGTACGCTCTGCATGAAGCGATAGTGATGCTCTGCTTAGGTAGTCCTACAGACACCAGCCCCTCCCCCCTAGTATTTTCTTTCATCGGTTGAGCTTGATCAGTA
Source organism: Stichopus chloronotus (assembly GCA_021234535.1). Lineage (NCBI taxonomy): Eukaryota > Metazoa > Echinodermata > Holothuroidea > Aspidochirotida > Stichopodidae > Stichopus > Stichopus chloronotus. The sequence continues at coordinate 1,670,783 of CM037834.1, forward strand.
TCCATGCCACTGGATGCTCGGTCAGCTTGTTAAAGTTACCATTACCAGAATTGCATGCACTGCAAGTAATCATCAAATAAATCATTTGTGTAGTAACCACATGCTTTGTGTATCTTCTAGCCATAATTTTGATATTCACACTCTTTGCCAAAACAATAACACTGTAAACTTACATAACATTATGTTTTTACTCGGTATCTCCCACTGCTCCACATCCTTGAAGCTGGTCATTAATGTCACTAACCAGTTAGGTGTGAATGTATTTTGTGATTTGTGATTTTTGGGGGACTGAAGGAACAAACGTTTTAAGTCATTTAAGTTACTGCAGTCTGATTAAAACAAATTTATTCAAACATGCCTTTAATCTGCACCCCTGCATCCACTCCAAAAAGGTGAATTATGTTGGCATCATATTTGTAGTGAAGATTTATAAATATGGATGCCTGGCTAAAGTGTGCCGCAGTAACATGGTTTGTAATTACAGTATGTACAGTAATTTTAAGTAGAATTCTAGTTCTTTAAGGAGGTCAAAAATAAATTTATGCTGTCCATTATTGTCTTCAGCCTCCTTGTTATGCCCTCTGATCTTTGTATCGATACTCTCCATCGATGTTCAAATTTAATCTTCTGAAAAAAAAAAGAAGTAATAAATAAAGATGAAAAATGAAAGGAATCAAATGTAAGGAAAGACAGTAGTCACCTTTTAGTGCCTTGTTTTGTCCATTAAATTGTAATAAAGGAACCCTGTTAATCTGTGATGCGAGGTACAGAACAGAATTTCATAATGCATCGTGTAGTATACTAAGTGCTGTTCAATTTTAATTCTGCTGTCTGTATCTTTGAAATTCTAGGACTTCAAGAAAGTATTTTGGCAGCTGCTCTTGCAAGAATCGGGAGAAGAGTTCTTCACTTTGATAGGTTTGTGTAATTACACATTCAATCAATTTGGTAGAATTGCTGCCACGTAAATGATGATATATGATAATGCATGCAAGGCAACAAATTTGTGTTTATTTACTATGCAGAGACTACAAAAATCAGTTTTGTTAAAGCTTTACAGTCTTTTTTTTTCATCTCAGTTTGTAACAAAAGGCAGTTGAGACCAGTTGTACAAAGTAAAAAACTAACGATAATTAAAGTGGTGCAATGAAGTAAGAACTTAGATGGATACTACGCACTTACTGAAATCAAGACATAAACAGAGAAGCTATGGACAAAATCAAATCAAAAACAAAAAACGTCTTGTAGTCTGACTTAATTATTACAGTGCAGAACTGACAGTACACTCTTTAATTAGTAGCATGCACAACTCCAAAGAACAAAGGAGATTGAAGCCCTCATTTTGCAGCTTATGTAAACTATTTTCAACCCAGTTAATAGAATATTGGTAGTTACATTGTTGTATTGGTGATTGGTTGTACCAGAAATCAAAAGTTATAGGATCAATATGCAAATTATCGTTGGTGCTGGTGCAAACAAAATTTTTAAGTTGTTTATGCTGTCTGCAGGCCATTTTTTCAGAAGCAAGTATTGTGTGACTGATCATTTTTTTTCTTTGAACAGAAAGTGCACAAGCCATGATCCGAATGTTAGTCTTTTTAAGGCTGGAATATGAGTTGCACCAGCAATCGCCTGATCATCTACCTTTGTTCTTTGCCAGTTTTTCAGGGAAGAGAAAGTAGGGGAAAAGGTTCCTTGTCATAAAATCTGAAAGAGAACTGTGCAATCATCACACTAATTTCTACAGCGTGCAACTTACCGGGGAGTTGCTATGCTACCTCAAAATTCATTGCATTTATATCGGACAGTATTGTACGAAACATTTAGATCGATGTAAATGAAGTGTTCCAAGGATTTAGCCTAAAGCAGCAAGCTTTTGCTGAAAGTCATGATACCTAAATATGTCAAGTTGCTTGCAAGTGACTGCATTGTGAATAAATCACAAGTAGAAAACCGATTCATGATGTTTCAGATGACATTCCACAGGTTCTCCTGCCAATATAAGCTCACTGTCTATTTTGCGTGTGAACTCTAATCTGACTCGTGGTTTCTTCCTTTGTAGGAATAACTATTACAGTGGAGAGTGGGCTTCCTTCCATCTTCAAGGAATTCTCGAATGGATCGATAAATATCAGGTGAGTGTATTTTACTGTTCTTTTATTGTGACCATGAGAAGGGTAAGTCATTTAGGTCACATGTGCTTTGGTACATTTATGAAAATGCTAAAGCTAGTATCTCAGGAAGAAACATTTCACCTGCGTATGGTTGCGACTGAATTTTGCAAAGTCGCCAAGCACTACGGTAGTAAAACAGTAGCAAAACTGTCGTCTGAATTCGCAGGAATTGCAAAAGCATTGCCAGCAGTTTTGAACATGCTCAAAATTTTCTGTGGTGATTTTGCAAAAATGTAATAACAAATGATAGCAAAGCATTAGTAACACATTCTCAACCACAAAAAAGAACAGAAAAAAAAGGATAAATTTGAGGTAAACAAATTGTGATAAGGGATTAAAGTTAGTAAAATATCAGAAAAATATGAAAGAAAAATATTTTCTTGTTGTGTCTGAATTGGTCCTGATTTGATTTGAAAAGGAGAATTTCTTTTGTTATGTATTTTAATATCACATAGAAAGCAATTGTAAATGGCATACACTTTTTAATTGTTTTCAACCAATGTCCTTACTTGCAGCCAATCCTCACAGATATTATAACTGTTTATCCCTTCTTGAGAGGTACTTACCCTAACCATTAAGCTATATCTGGATATCACGTCATGTTCTATAATGCAAAAAAGGTCTTCCTGAGACATGATTGTAGCTTATTATGGAAAGTCTTTGAGGACTAGGTGTTATTTGACATGTAGTCTTAAATGAACTAGTGAATTTACACAGATTTCCTGACAAAACTTAGATAAGTTATCCTAATGCGATAGGATACAATGTTTCTTGTACCTGGAGTCTGAAAGTTCTGATCTTGTAGCAGAGTGGTAGCCAACCTGTGGCACCTAGGCCCAATGCAGCACACAAAGAGGTATCATGTAGCCCCCCCCCCAGAACCTTCCTTTGAGCCAAAATGCAAATGAGTGTAAAGAAATAAGAACAATAAATGAATGATGAAACGGTTAAAAGTAATAAATATATTATCCTCATAAAAGCTTGTCGTTGCTAATATGGTGGCAAGCAGTTGCTTCCATCCATACTACTATATACCAGAGAACAAGTGCAAAAAGAAAGACCTGAGGGGGGTCAAGCTTACAACCTGTATGGTCTGCCGCAAAGTTCACTTGTGGCAGTTTTGCCCCTTGATCAAAAAGGTTGGCCACCCTTGTTGTCGAAATAAGAGTTTTACAGCTTTGTTATTCCTTTAAAAGTGATCATTCTTTACTTAATATGATGTCAGCTTGACATCTCCCAGAGATGACTGTAACTTGTGATTACTATTGTTTATTACTGCTGTTTAAACTATTGTTTCTTTTTGTTTCAGATTCAAGCCCACGAATCACACGGTAAAGTTGAGGCCGATCCCTCGTCGTCATCAACTTCTCCAGAGACTTCATCTCATCCAGATATTGAGGATGGTTTGAAACTTTTAAGCGTGCCAAATGAGCCATCTGCTGTATTTAATCTTAAAACAACTCGTTATGTCAGGTACTGAACACGAATAATCCAAGAGGTTAAATTTTGTTTATGCGTAGTGATATTCTCTAGATTCACTTCGTAGACGTCTATTTACCCCTTGCGTAGGCTAACTTGCATTGTTTGACTCAGTGCAATCGCTCTGAATTAAGCCAATTCAGAGCATGGAGGAAGCTGTGCTAGAACTTAATTTGGGAGTGTGTTATGCCAAGGTGCACAATGTAAAGGAAGCCTCACAAATCTAACCTAAGATCATCTTAGGTTCACAAAACTTCACACTGCCGCTCATTGTGCAACTTGATATCCCACGTGCTTGAGTGCTCACAGTCTCTGTATGGGCTCCGGGGGGCCAGGAGATATGTACACTGGGGCATGACTCATTACTCTCTGGTTTCTATCCTCGTTACAATGGGTAGCAACGGCTTGCTCTGAGATGATCTTAGGTTAGATTTGTGAGGTTTTCCTCAGGACCTCACTCCCGCAGAGTTGTGAGAATTCGTTTATCATGGAGATATTGTTGTGTTGTCACTCGTCAGCATTTAAACACTTTCTGACCTACTTTAGCTTTCACGTTGATTATTGCTGTCATAAGGACACTTACTATGTCTCTCGCTTTCTGGCATTAAAAGAAATCAATATGTCCGATAATCCTGATAAATTTGATAAGATTATTGATATTTTACAAGTAAAGTTCTTAAATTATTGGTAATCCTGCAAAGGCATGGCAGTGATTTTATTCTATTCTCAGTGCATTATACATTAAGTCATTCAAATGGAGGAAACACTCTTTGTCTTAATTTCACATAAAAGGCTCTCTACAGTTGAATGGTATGAACATACCTTAAAGTTTTAAATCAGCAACTGATGGGGCTCGCAAAGAATATCTCACATATAAGAGAATAGTACAGTATGTAAAGACTAGTACTTACAAGTGGGATGTTGTTAGTTAGTTTTAGTGTCATTAGTTTTAATGTGATTTGTTATATCATTCACTCTGGATGCTTACTTGTCTTCTTCAGAGATGAAATAAAAGAGGAGGCAGAGGTAAAACCTGAAGCTGGAGATTCTTTGTCAGCGGCAGATGTGAACCGGAGGGAAGACGAATCTCAATCATCGGCCGATGTGGGCAGACAACCGGAAGAGGACCAGACTAATCTCCATGACGACGGCTCACCAAACGATGGAGACCTTGCTGGGAATGGTCCTGCAGAGGGTGAGACGACCAATGAAGGAACTATTGAGAATGAGAGGGATCATTTAGGACTGCCTGGGGATCTGGCTGATCCATCTTCAGTAGATAGCAATGCTGATGAGGATGATGTAAATAGCAACACATTGGTTAATGATCCCATTGCCACTGGTGACTCAGCTGATCCACCACCAACAGTAAACAGTGCCGTTGCGGACTTGAGCAGCGGTACATCAGGTACTGATGGCAGTGCGTCTGGAGATACGGCTGATCCACCGCCAGCAGCTGACAGTGCTGATGGGGACCCGAGCAGTCGTCCGCCAGGTGATGGTGCTGCTGCAGAGGCAACCAGGAGGAAAATGTGGACATGGCAGGAAATTTATGAACAGTGGCGTAGATTTAATATTGATCTAGCCCCAAAGGTACATGGAAAAGTAATACTAAACCTAAAATATAATGATATGCGAGACAAAGATTGAAGTACGTGTATACTATGAAGATTCTGTAATAATGTTTAGTAACGTCTAATACCAGGATTCAAGCCAGCTTTCTTCACAAACTGAGCGGATCACTTTGTCGATGCCCACCAATATCACTGTCGTGTTTTAATGGATTTAATGCTTGCATGGTATATACTTCGACAAATGTCGACTACTGCAAATTTTAGCAGTGGCAGAAAGGGCATAATGTGATTAATTGACAATAGAATGAGGTAGTCAGCCTATCCTTTGTGTAGGTCTGTGTACACTACCAAGAACAAGCAAATTGATATTTAGCTTTGCAAGTTCCATTTGCATTCAATTGTGTGGATTATTCATTGCAACAGTTGAAAGTAGGCTCGTGTTTGTTCATACAGCTCTTTGTTTCCACAACAAGCTGGTCCAGTGCATGTGATTTATTAACAATTAACAATGCTTAATGTGCAAACAAATACAGACGTTTTTATTTTGAATACGCTGAGAAGAACTGAAGGACATTCATAATATTGTGTAATCAATATTTGAATTGGGAGTTTACACTTTACTTGGATAGCTTTTCTCTCAATGTAATATTTTACGTAACTTTTTGAACTCTCCAGTCGAGAAACCATAATGTGCACCAGTGCAATGTATTGATTCTCTCTGAACTGTGATGGTAACAATAAGCTGAATAGGATTTAGTTGTGGCTGAGGAAGAGTGGAAGACGTCAGTTAGGATGGAGGGGAGGAAGTCATCTTCACCAGAATTGCTTTCTGTAATACTCCATTTCTTCTCGTTTTTTTGCCCAGCTGATGTTTTGTAGAGGAGCCATGGTAGACATTTTAGTCCAGTCAAGGATAAGCCGCTACGCCGAGTTTAAGGCCGTCTCAAGATTGCTGACGAGCATCGAAAACAAACTTGAACATGTAAGACTGTACGAAGATGTAGTTAAGTTCTTGATAACATCTGATCAGTGTATTGGTGATGTGATGTCGTTGTAATGGAGTTAACATCTAGATTAAAAAAAAAATGTAGTGTAATTAGGTTAATGTGAAGGACAGGGCTGATACAGTCAAGCAATCTTATAATTACAATAATGATAATTAGATTTCATAGGTAGGCAGTTGAACAGTACTTAGAATAAGCTGAGAAGTGACGACCCATAGCATCTCTGATAGTGAAGTGATACTGTCATAAGCATCACTCCTTCAGTCAGTGCATGGAGGGACTCTAGGGTCATCAGTCCCAATTCCAGGAGTGATTCTAGGGTGGTCAGTGCCTGGAATGACTCTAGGGTCATCAGTGCCTGGAGTGACACTAGGGTCATCATCTTGAGGAGTAACTTGAGGTTCTTAAAGTTCATCAGTCTTAAGTGTAACACTTGAGCCATCAGTGCCTGGAATGACTCTAGGGTGGTCAGTGCCTGGAGTGACTGTAGGGTCATCATGTTGAGGAGTAACTTGAGTCTTAAGGGCTGTTTGACCCAGGAGGGACTTAAGGTTCATCAGTCTTAAGTGTAACACTTGAGCCGTCAGTGCCTGGAGTGACTCTAGGGTGGTGAGTGCCAGGAGTGACTCTTAACAGCATCTGGAGTGACTCTAGGTCATCAGTCCTAGGAGTGACTCTGTGTGTTTTTGTTAGTCCTATCAGTGACTCTAGGGCCTGGAGTGACTGTAAGATCATCAGTGACAGGAGTGACTATAGAGTTATCAGTTCCAGGAGTGACTTTTGTAAAAACTTAAAATTGCATGTCAAGTACTGAGACTTGATTTTTCCCTTTATGTGATTTTTCCCAAAAAGTGCCAAAGTGGTTTCTGAAATGAGTATGATTTGTTTGACTTATATCAAGTTCCAATTACTAGCACTGGAGAATGTGGGTGAGTTGTACGTTCCCAGTTGACAAACTTGTGTACGCAACGCTTATGATAGCTTGTGGTGCATCTCTCGGTAGGTTCCATGCTCGAGGTCGGATGTCTTCAGCAGTCGCTATGTCTCCATGCTGGAGAAGAGAATGTTGATGAAACTGATAGAATTTGTCCTTCATTATCAGGATAGGACCGATGACTATGAAGGTAACAAACTTTTCTCTTTCTCTACTTTTTACTCCTCCCCTTGAACTTAAGATCAATGACTGGCAGAACTTATTAAATGTTTACATCACTCACTCTTTTACTGCTGCCATGATAACAGTCTAGTGATAAGATGATGGTAGTTTTTTTCTTTCAGTGACTTATACAGGTTTGATATGTTGTACATACAATGCGCCCTCATATCAATATCCGACATGTACTGTTCACCATCATCTTGTCTTAATGGAAGGACTGGGATTGTGGGAATAGGGAAAGATATAGGGAAAGATACACTATGTATTGAACAAGACTTCCATTACAACAGTATGGAATATTGGTATCTCTAGCTGTTTGGTGGCATTTGTTGTTTTGATCAGGATATGTAAAATGAATTCATTTTGCTGGTTTCCATCCATCAGGCTTCAAAGACAAACCATTCTCAGAATTTCTTCAGAAGAGGAAGCTGACACCAACATTACAGCATTTTGTGATTCATTCAATCGCCATGGTAACAGCAAATACACCAACCGAGGAGGTACCTTTTGTAGCTAATAGTATGTCTTAACTCCTGGTCTGGTTGTTTTAGATTATTGACAGAGATGAATTCTGTCTTGGCATCAGGGACTTTCGATTTTGTGTCGTCTGTTAAGTCAATGTCAAGGGATCTTGTGGATTGCAAAAAGGTCCAAGTGGGTCATGCAGCCTCACTAATAGTGGTACATTTCTTACACATCATGAATCATCTCCACCATCATCAGCCAAAGCAGGATTAACCTAAATGGAGATTTATTAATTAATAATTCAGGCCTTGAAGGGCAGTTATTTTGTGATGCTAAGTGACCACAAAAGTGTGGAGGAAGCAGGTGGCTTGCACATTACAACTTGACGTTGGGTGACTACCAAACTTGGCAGTTAAGATCAAATTTGGTATTTTATTTTTGCATGGTCAGTTCAGATGGGAAAACCTCAGATTACTCTTGGACAAAAAACTCATCCTACTGTGCCCCGGCCAGGGATCGAGCCCAGAACCTACCAGTTGCTAAGCTTTGCTGCTTCAAATGCCACCATCTTTATCCACTTGGCTACAGCACGAGTCAAAAAGACTTAAGGAACTCCATCTCCCATTAAAGGAATTCTCCACCATCCCTTCTTATGTCTCCTAAAAAGATGCAAACATTATTGTAGACAAGTCATCGTTCTCATTTTCAGGAAATATCTCAAAGAATTCGCAAAATGAATTATAGTAGTAAAAATCTGAGGTGTGAGCCTGTTGCTAGAAATCAATCGGTTGTGAAGTAGTACCAGCAAATCAAGATTGAACATTGCCCTTGATTTTTAGCTCAAACTGTGGGTTACAGTACTGTTTTGATCTCTTATTTGTTGATAAAACCTTTGTTTTACCAGGGAGTGGCATAGACCTACCTTTGAAGGCATTGTTCAGAGCTACCTAATTGTTTAAGGATTAGTTGACTTAAATGACGTTGGTCTGTGAATGATATTGAACTGGTACCGACAAATAAAGGACAGAAATACCTTTGAGCTACAATCTTGGACAAAATACCTTGGGACACCCCACGCCCCCGTTCAATGTTGGCTATAGGATTGCTGTTGAAAGGGTACATTCACTTCTGTAGCGCAACATTGGGAAGGGGCTCGGGGTTTCATGTTATCCTCTCACCTAAAATTCAGTATTATATTTGCAACATACGACAAAGTGTCCCAACAATTTTGTCCAAGATTGTCTGAGAATTTCGAGGGGTTAGAAGCATGCGCGGTTCACAGGAAAAGTCGTCAATTTGAAACAAGTTAAACGGCAAAATGGGGGGTGATATTCCTTGCAACAAGAAACGTCAGCAGTACATGTTCGGCATGTTTGGGGCCTATACTGAAGTTGGTTTATTGTAATAACATTATTGTGTGAATGTTGTCAATGTTATTACGGAGTAAGGGGAGGAATAAGTCAGTCAAATTGATGTATTTGCACTAAATGTGCTAAATAAAATGCAGTCATTGGGGAGGTAACATTATAACTCCAATGCATCTTGTCGACCATGAAACTACTTTAAAACGTTTTGTATGATACAACTGACGTACTTTCGGCTCAAACTCTGATACTGAGACAGGTAACGAAGAAAAAAAACAAACAAAAACAAAAAATACCCCCCAAAAAAAATAACATGTGAGTGGTCCGTTGAAGAAGATCGATGTATATGTCTTATTTATTCAAATTGTTCACAGTGATGACGTGGTGTCTGGTATTGAAGTAACTACACTTAATGTCTATTAGGACTGACTTGCAGGTTAATCTGGGTAAAAAAGTGTACTATCACTATACAAAATAAACCTCTAAAATGCAAATTTAATAAATGTGACGTTTGCTCATATTCACATAACAGTGACATTGTGGCACCCATTCTATTGTACCGTACATGGTGCACTGTAATGTGTCAGTCATTTTAAGCAGTTTCAACGGACTTCACAGTACATATTTGTTGTTAGAGCTATATCATTATGTTAATATACATATACATATTACCTTATGCTGTATATGAATGAATGAAAAATGAGAAGTTGACAGACATTTGAGTTTATAAATGGGTAATTGAGCAGTGAAAAACACTATGGTCATGCCGTGAATCGAACCCCGGCCTCCCCATCCAAGCTGACTTAGACCTAACAACAGCGTCCGATAGTATAGGTTAATGAAACCCACGTTCTACCAAATGTTTTGACAGGAAAATTTAAGCAACCCGTGGAAAAATTGCGTAGATTACAAGACTGAAGATTGCATATGTTACCAGCTTCATGGAATGTAAAAATTGCAGTCACAAATCTTGATTTAGCGGCGGAAAAGGTAAAAAACCAGCCTTTACTAACGTTCTACCATTTATTTTAATATTAAGCTGAATCTACAGTTCTGACTTTAACGCATTTTGGTAGAACGTGGAGCTACTTCAGAATATATTATAACTGGGATTCCTACCAGCATTCTACAATTGCAGTAACACTCCTGTTGCAATGCAATGCAACAGCTGCCCATCAATGTTATTTCTAAACGCAACTATTTCTGTCCGCATACAAAACCATGAAACGATCTATTCATTCATGATCACTCCTTTCCAACAAAACATATACAAATAAACCCCCAAAATTAAAATTAAACTTGTTATGTTCATAGTCGAAATTCAGAATACTTTCATTTGAAAATCCCCAGACCCATAGGCCCCGAAAACTAATTTTTATGATGCACCTTGTCCAAAAATGTTCAATTTTCTTTCGAAATTTTGCTCCAAAATTGCTCCCAAAAAACTCAGACAATCTTGGACAAAATACCTTGGGACACCCCGCGCCCCCGTTCAATGTTGGCTGTAGGATTGCTGTTGAAAGGGTACATTCACTTCTGTAGCGCAACATTGGGAAGGGGCTCGGGGTTTCATGTTATCCTCTCACCTAAAATTCAGTATTATATTTGCAACATACGACAAAGTGTCCCAACAATTTTGTCCAAGATTGTAGTTACACTGCTTACCTTCGCTTGGTTTGGTGGGTCTTAAAAGTATAAGAAGCAATTAAATCTCATGTCGATCACAATAACAGTTCTGCTTGTTTCATGCGCTTAATAGGTTAGTATCTTACAGAATGTATCTTACTGAAAGTATCTTACTAAATGTAGACATTCATAAGGTTTTCATTATCTCTGAACGAAAGAGTTTGTGCATCCAAGACCTTGCCATAAACGGGAAGAGTGCAATAAATGGAAAATGGTTTTTGTCAGTTCTGTGTCATACATTTTCAGGCTCGTGCCGAAGCCCAACTTCCAAAGCTTTATTTCACATCTAAGGAAGCTTCCTCTGGTAAAATAGCTGTATTTAGCTGATAGAACGGTAAAGAATCTCATATATTATTTGAAGTTTTCTTGTTGGTGGAGAATTCCTTTAAAGAATCCATAGAGCATCCTGTTTACAGACTGATCTCCGTCCACGATGGGATTATTAGAGTCACAGGAAAAAATTGTGGGGCTATCATCTCAAATTCGTCACTTTATCCCACTACCCTCCTCTCCACACACAGACTTTTGAACTGTTTGAACCGTTTTATAACCAACAGTGATGGAACTAAGGAGAACATAACCCTCTTTTTTTCAGTTTTTAACCTCTTAATAGTATCAATTCCATATTGAAATTCTCTCTCTGTTATCATACCATTTAAGAGTTTTTTTTTCCAACATCTCATATCTCAAAGGGATTGTCCAATGCAGGAAATCGATATGTTGTAAAAATTAGGATTTTTTTTCTCTCTTAATTGGTAAGAACCATATCTCAGTAGCATGTTTGATTGAATAGTTATGAATGTTTAAAGGAACATTTATTTCAAGATTGTACATTGCATCATCAGGAATGTGTGGTGGCACCCTGGCACTACTGCGTGAATATCCTTTGTATTTCTTTATAATCTTAAATGAAACAGCACAATAATGTAAGAGATATGTGACCTTTATATCTGCATTACTTATAAGATAAATCTACAATACACCCAATCTACATTTTGGGTAGTGTCAAGTTTCTAGCTTAAAGCCCCTATTCATTGATTCTAAACATGTCTAAATTTAGTATCATTGCATTCAGAAATGTGTGCTGAATACGAATATCACATTTCCATACCCTCTAAGTTAAATTTAAGCAATTTAAATTGATATGAGACTGTCCCATATTTCAATCCCTTCGAAGCTTGTGAAACTGTCAAAGATCGAGTTGATATTAACATGACGTCATAGAATGGAGAGGATCACTACGCACATCGGTCGGCCTTACATACTATCGGGAATTGATGCACTGTAGTATTGGTACAGTATACAGTGTGCATTAGCCATTGCAAAGCTGCTAGCAATAGCAAATATTTTTTCTACCCCCTGTTGAAGTTACCCTTCTGAAGTGTCAACTATACCCATTGCGGGTCTTGCTTGCAATAGTGAATTATACAAATTGAAATATTTTATCAATAACTGTAAGAATTGTCATATTCATGACTTTTCCACAGTTAGTAAACTCACATTTGTTCTTTTTTTTTCAACATAGGCTTTACAAGCAATGCAATTTTTCTTGAAATCTCTCGGTCGTTACGGCAACACAGCTTTTTTGTGGACCCTTTATGGGAGTGGTGAACTACCACAGTGTTTTTGCAGGTATGTGTGTATACCATTTTCCAGTTCAGTTCAGTTTATTTACTCTTTGTACCTCCTAGGAGGTGTTAGAGTCAAGACATACAGGAAAATAAGAAACAATATTATGCAAAAAGAGGAATATCAAAAGAAACAAGTAATAGAAACAAATTATACGTTTAAATACACACAAATATAAACTTAGTCACCAGACCCCTGCTGGAAACAATGTAACCAAAATACGAGAAAAAAAAATATGGATGGATGAATATGAACCACAAAGCTACTTATGCACAAACACCAACGTACAGACCTAATGAGTCATACACATGCTTACCCCCATACAATGAAAAATACTTATTTAAGGTGATTAGATATAATTCCACAGAAAGTGGCTAGATTCCTTTGTACCCTCGTATTTCTTGATGCGATTTCCAGAAAGATGGAGGCCAAGAGTCCCGGTGTTGGTTTTACTCTTACTGCAAACTGTGCATTTTATTGTCAACTTCTCAGTAAAGACAGCATGCATACTAAACAATTTTTGTGAATGAAATAGATTTTAATGGAATGTCAGATCAAATATACAGCATCTTGCACATTATTTGTTACAAGAATGTAACTTCCTAAGCAGGGTTTAATAAATGCCAGTCACTGTGGCTCATAGAATCTGTAGAAAGATGTGGGGCCATCAAGCACATGACATTACACAGCATCGCACAAGGTTGCACAATATTGTTGTATTGTGTGGAGCACATGAACACGTATCTTTGAGGGGTAGGTAGAACAGTCAGCCTGGTTTATTGACGTTACCAGGTAACCACTGTCAGATCAGCATTCAGAATTGCTCTCAAATTCACAGATTGATGCTTTCATCCCGATGTTTGTGCACCATTTTGGCTGGTAGTTGATCTGAGAAGGTGTTGTCATTTTGTAACTCTGAGATTTGTGAACAGTTGCCATGGGACTATTAGTATTTTGCTGAAAGGTTTTTGAAAACACTTTTGAGAAAATGATCATGAGCGAGTTCATTCTGTGTTTTGGTCTTCTCATTAACTCTTTTCAGTTTAATCTATAGCATTCTATAGCATTCTATACCATCTCTGTGTTCTTTGTGTTAATATATTCATAATCATTATTTTTAGTACCCTATGCATTTATGATGCATGGCATTTGGTACTCCTATTTTTGATTTTTCTGTTTGTTTCTTTGTGTTTACTCAGGATGGCTGCTGTATTTGGTGGTATCTACATGCTCAGGACCACTGCCAAATTCCTCATCGTTGATTCTAACGAGTAAGTTTGTGCTTAATTTACCTTTGATGATCACAGTCCAAGTGCTGTAGTTGGTAAGTTTATTTAAAGGACAAAATTAAAAGGATCTGAATCAGAAGTATTTGACAAAAATCCTTCCAAAATTTCATTTAACATATTGTAGCCCTCCACAGTTATACACCTTTAAGTTTCAGTAAACACTCCAAAATGGCGCTAAGAGAGCCATCACAGAGTCCAGTCACTAATCGAGGCACAAACACTAACGGGAAGAGTGCAAAAAGTCAGAAACAAACCACAAAAGCCAGAAAACAACAAAGGGAACAAGTGTAAGTAAAAGCTTAAGACAAGGGCCCTAATGAGTTGGTGACAACTAGCGCTCGGGTCAGCAATATCTAGCAATACCACCAAACACGTCATGGGCGTCTGGGGGTTTGGTCCCCAGCGGATTTACAAGGGTCTCTGAAGGGGTCTTAAAGTCTCCTTAAAAAGTTTCTCAAATTTTAAGCCCAAATAATGTGATTCTGAAACTAAATCAAGCCTTTGTTGTTACATAAAAACAAGCTTGTATAACGTGCCAATTTGAGAACAGTGAAAGTAGCTGTTAATTGAAATAGTCCAAAATACATGCAAACAGCTTGTTAGGCAGTAAACCCCAGGGCAGTCATGAAATTTCAACAACATAACATCAACTGTAGCTGCCTACATAAGGCAATTTCCATGCACATGCACATGTCACGTACAGTTAAAATCATGAGAAATTTATCGTAAGTCACAAATTCTCTCCCGGGAATTCCTCGATGCTGTGAGTGGGCCCTAAAACTCTGCACTGTGCATTCTGGTTTGTATGGCAGGGGAAGGGGTGAGATGTTGTTTACAAATAAAAGAGATGTAGAGTCTCCAAAGGTCGGAACCACAGACTTGAGGTATCTTTCATACAATCCTTTGAAATCACTTTTTATTTCGCCACAAATTCTCACGACAATTTCTGCCAATCTGGATTTGCATTAATATGAGGAGACTCTTTAGATAACGATGGAAACGACATGATTTCAAACCTAACAATAGTCTTGGTTTCTGTTTTGGGTGTTTTTCCTTGAACCTTGATCAGGTCGTTCACTCTCCGGTGACTTTTTTTTACATTACACAATTTTTTGCGGGGCTAACCAAACATCAGAATTTATCTCTGCTACCATTGCACCATGTACAATGTCAACAATAAACTTACTCAGGTATCTTTGATCCAGGATTGTATAATGATTCCCTCTGTTTACACTGCTTGAGAGTCAGACATACTCTATTTAGCCCCAAGCTGTGTAAACTCTAGGAAGGAATTAACCTTACACAATTTATAAGAGTTATTTTAGTTAGATGTAATTATTTGAGGACCTGATAGTCTTTATCTAGTAAATGCTTCACTTCAGAACACCACTTCACAGTGACAACATTCTGCTATTTCTGTAAAGTCCCACTTAAACCAATGAGGGTAATCCCAAAGGTAAAGACTTCTGGTCAGTAGAAAGTGTACTTAATCTACTAATTGCTGTCAAATGGGCCATACAGTATAACCACATGGGGGGGGGGGGGTGATTTCATAGACATCTGCACAGCTTAAAAGCTTCTTTGTATGACTTGACCTGCAAAGAAAGGAAATAAGTCTTTATTCAACAAGACATTGGATAGTCATCTATCACACAAATGAAACCGTGTTACAGAACACAGAAAGAAATTGGAGCATTACATGTGTAAAAAAAAAACAGATGGGAAACCTAAAATATGTCCATTAATAGAATAAGAAAAGGCAAATATTTGCAAGGGGCATAGTCTGTGACAATGATTACTATGATAGTAATTAATTAAATTTGAGAACAGCAATAAAAGAATTCTTCAATTTTCTAATTTACAAGATAGAATGGCTATCTTATTTATCTGTTATCTGTTCCCCCCCCCCTCTGACCCTTCTGAACTTACATATATACATACTGATTTGAAACTATTGTGAGTGCTAGAAAAGAATGTGGGAAATTTTTTTGGATCCCGCATGAAACCTTCTAGTTTTTCCTCAATTATGAATACATTTTGTTCTGTTAAAGAATCTTAAACATAAATCTGTAAATATATACAAGATACATGAATTTCCTTACAGATTTTTCTGATGCTACTTATACAGTGATCAGCACCTAATGGAGATTGAAATTCTAAAAAGAAAAGAAAGTGGGAAAGTTTTCTCTGTTTAGTTAGTGAAAACCTTATATTAACATCATGTTCTGTTTGGGAGTTATGAATTTCACACTTGTGTAATTATGGGGAATATTTTGTCATACACACACATGCACACACTAACACATATTTGGTTATCCTTTGTTTTTCTTTATAAAAATTTCGACCATCACTGAAGGAAACATGATGCAGATTACTTTGACCTTAATTTTTACAATATTTCAAGGTCAGTTATAACCCAATCTCAGATATGTGCTAACTAGCGTCCCTTTCCAAGGTTAAATTAGCGCTTCAGTTTCAAAGAGCAACTAGGACCTGTTGCAGTGATTAATCTCTGCTTCATGACATTTTGTAATCTTAAAACACCTAGAATTTTTTCTTGGCCTAAGCTGTCTTTCTTCAAATAGAAATATCTCACGTTATGAACAGGGTTGTTTGCTTTAAATCAAGCTGATTAAAATCATGATTAAAATCATGATTTTTATAAAAAAAGTCATGATTTAAGTCGATTTTATTTGATTTATTTAATTTAAATCACTGATTTAAATCATGTTTTTTTTTTTGGAAAAGTGAAAAAGAATCAACAACCCTGGTTATGAATAAGATATCAGTGTGGGGTTTGGTGTGCCTTCTGTGAAAATATATGCTTTTTTCATTTCAAGAGGCCCATAATTTGTCACAGTTTATACACATACTGATCTACCATTGGAAACTACTGCCAGTGTGCAAAGAGAAATTTCTGGCACAACTTTTCTGGATCAGGTCCCACATGACAAATTCTGAAGACCATCCGCAGCAGCAGACATTTCTTCACCTTAATTTTGGATGTGTTCCCTCTTTATCCCCTTTTTAACAGTGTTTGTCAAGGCATGTTCGATTCAGAAGGGAGAAGACTTTCCTGCAAGTGAGTTACCCATTTTTGTTTTGAACACTTTCCATAGTGGACTAGAAATGCAATAACTGTATAGCTTTAATGTGCGAGAGGTGAGCGACTTAACAATAAGACAACAGGTCAGCAAGTTACGTCAGAAAATCAGAACGGGAATGCATCGTATTGATGCTACATTGTGACTTCTAAATTGTTGATCCTTCATTGTTTTTTGTTAAAGGGGAAAAACCTTTTTTTGCTTAAACAGATGTGTAAAAATGTACACTATTTAGAATGAAACAAAGAGCAAAGCATCATTAATGAAAAAGAAACAAAACTGATACCACCAACGGTTTTAAAACTGTTCTGTGAAGTAAATTTTAATCCATGCCTTATGAACTTCACAAATTATCAACACTGTTAGTCCACGTTTCTTTGAATTTGAACTTTTTTTATGGAAAGAAACTTATATGCACTGCTTGCTGGAAATAAAGGTAAGGAACAGCATGATTGAGTAAAAACAAAATTGAAACCACTAACTTTTTTTGTCATTAAAGTAAACTTTAGACCATGCTCAGTCAAACTCACAGAGTTTCTGTCATTAGTCCATGTCTCCGGAAACTTTAAATGAATGTCAGCTGCAATCACTCAATTTAATCCTTAAGATGTTGTATCCAATGTATTGTTACTTTTATCCAGTTATCTAAGGTGGATTAGTCCAGGAAATGTCAAATGCAAACTGCAAGGCAGTCCTTTGTTTCATCATTAGAGGTCTCTGCTTTGTGCCGAAGGCAGGCAAGGAATCGAAAACAGAGATGTATCAAAAAACAATTTGAAATGTTTAAAAAATAAGTTTCAGTACACAGTATTGTGTAAAATTGTTATCCTGTGAAATAAAACATTGCAAAAGTAAGCTTGCATTTGTCAAAATAGGTTTGTGTCCTCCTAAAAACGTTTAAGTTTTCCCAAACTGCTTTTAAGTTTCAGTACAGACTTTTATGTAAAGTTGTTACCCCGAGAAATACTTTGTCTTTTTTGCCCCGGCTCTCGCATGTTTGCAGCAAATAGGGCAAAAAAGACAAAGATTCTAAAAACAAGTTTAAGTTTCAGAAAAATTGTTTATGAGTATTGAAACTGCGCCCTGGAATTACCTCACCCTAGGTCATCAAGGACAGTAGACTGCCGAAGGGCAAGACCCGAACATTACTTTCAATTAAATACGTAGTACGTCATGGAACGAAGTACCCTTCATGTGAGGGACAGACACAGATTCACGTATCGTTCCTAGAAAGTGTGAACGAGTAGTCGTCAACTTGAATGTCAAGACAAGTGCAATTATGGTAACCGTGATGAAGGTCACGGATGAATACTGGCGTTTGGTTTGGGCGTGAAAGGGGGAGGAGTACTTCCCCTTTTATAGAGGGAGCCATTTTTGCTCAAATAGGTAGGGCTGGACTCAAAATGGTGCTGCATTTGTTCAATGTATATTTAATATTTTACAATACATATTTCGATTAAGTAATGAATTTTTTTTTTTTTTCAAATCTTCCTAGGGAATTTTTCCTATTTTGAGAGGACTTGCATCTGGCTGTGTGTATGTAGGGAAGGGATGCTTCTGTCTCCCCAACCGTTCCTTTCACACCTTCTTGTTTTGTGAGATGGTACAATTCAGTGGCATACCCAGCAAGAGGTGCAGGAGGGAGATTGCCACCACAGAAATGTTGGGGGCATGATGGACAATGTTGAAAAAAAATAAAGGAGAGCAACAAAAAAAAAGAAAACCAAAGAGAGGAGGGAGGGACGAAAAGTTGACGAGGTTGGGGGAGAACTGGTAGGACTAATCTGAGGGTTGGTGGTTGGGAGGTTGTGGAGCTTCACAAGTGTGACCTTTTCATGATATTGAAAACTAAGACAAAACTTACTAACAACACAAGTGAAACAGGGTGATCATAAAGGTGTGAAAGGATTGATTCGGGGTTTCTATTGGCCATACACTTGCCTGTTACTATACACGCAGTATGCCGCCAGAGGATCCAAACTACAGCAGTGTGGTTGACTTACTTATTTCACACAGAACTCATTGGCAATGTGCCTCCCTGAACTGTCAATCAAAACCTTGGACATTAATTACGTCATGGACAATTTTCCTGTATTTCTCCATCCCTAACGTTGAATAAAAAAAAAAAAACGATAATCCCCAAAAGTATTGTTTGTCAATGCCAACTAAAGCTATTGCCAATACAAACCAATATTTTGTCATATTAATATTTAAAAGTATGTCAATTCTACTTCTTAAGGTATATCAATTCTACTACTTTATATTAAAACAACCTGGGAATGTTTCACTACGGGTGCATGCAACAAGCTCATGTCTTGCGTTTTTCCAAAAAAAAATTCCAGTCCGGTTCTGTGTCATTTTGTCGCATTAGATAATATTCAACAGCCTACCTCAGTTTTTATTTTTATTTTCAAAATGGGTCATTATCAATCAATGAAAAGTGGGGTATAAAGGTATGCCCAGCACCCCTCACTATTTCCCCTACTATTTGCCAACTGTTCCAAGAGTAAATGAAGAAGGATGAATAATTCATTATGATTCTTGCATCATCTCAACCCATCTGATATGTATTACCATTTACCATACATAGTAAGTGAGAATTTGCAGCATGAAATCCCTATTTCAAGGCTGGGTGCATGCAGCTTGGAACACGAGGGGAGTTCCGTTTCCGGTCATTTGGAGGATTTGAAGAGCCAAAAAATTCTTTCTGATGGTGGCGCTCCGCTGAGATAGTCCTGACGACACAGTTGCATTGCCTTTCGATACTCATGGGTGCAGGTGTCAAAGAAAGTCAATTTTTCACCATGATTGGGCAACTAAGAAGGGCAAACATGATCCTTATCAGGCAAAGGGGAGGGGGGTGCCCCATCCGCTCTGACCTCTCCTGATGTCACCCAGATCTATTTCTGGACCGACGACTCACTTGAGGTCCTGGCTTAAGCCTTGGTAGGGCTCCCCCATTATATCTCTCCCCCTTGACAGCTGTCAAAATTAGGGACGATGAGTGGATTTGGCCCCCGAACAAAAAAAAAAAAGTCCTGGCTATGCCCCTGACGCAGCTAGCTAGCAGTACGGTTAGTGGAATGGATTTTGCAATGCATTGCATTTACATTGCACACCACTGTACGATGTCACCATAATATGCAGGCAGGTGCCTTGATTCTTAAAGGGAAATAGGGCGTTTGTTTTAGAGAAAACATCCTTAATTTTGAAACCAATGTTTGTGGACGTAGAATGATAGATTATTTAAAATAAGGAAGGACAGTAGCTTTCTTTTCAAGAAATAAGCTCCTCACAGATGGAAATTCAGTTATTTGTTACTCAATGCTAATTTGCTCACCCAAACTTTTCAAAATCCAAATGATGCATCTTCCATTACTCATCACATGCATAATGTTTTGAGAAGATAAAGCTTTGGTAGATGTTTATTGATGAGACTGAATGGTTTAACAATGATTTCCGCTACTTTTTTTTTGCTTGTCATCTCGTTGTATTCTAAATGCCCTATTTCCCTTTAAGTATGTTCTAAGCACAGAGCACAGAGAGTAGGATAACCCCTAACCGAATCAATAATCTGTGAGTTGGATTGGATCGTCGGATCATACTGTGAATTGTATAGCTAAAACAGGTCCGCCGTCACACACACGAGCAGGCCAGGACTACAGGCAGCTCGGAGCACCTCAATCATATGAGCAGGACAAAATAGAGGGTAACAGTACTCCATAAAGTATTTTGGGGAAACTCAAACTTATTTTGGCAACTGCAAACTTAAAGTTATTTTGGGAACTTTTATGGGGTAATAATTTTATGCAAAAGTCTGTACTGACATGATATTATGTAGATTGATGTAAACTGTTCAAGTTACTTTGCTTTAGCTCTATAAAGCATTAGTCTTATGCAATGTACTTGTTCTTTAGTCTGATATAAGCCTAAAAAAAGTTAGAATGTATCAAATTTTAAGTTTTCCTTGTAAAATAAATAGTTTTTTGTCATTTATTTATAAGTTTTAAATTTATTTATGTTATAAGTTCGAAAGAAATTTATGTATAAGTTTGTAATTTGCAAGTATGATTGAGGTGTGGAGACAAGCATTGTCTCAGGGACATTATTTTCTTTCTTCTTTTTTTGGGGGGTTGGGGGAGAGGAGCTAATTTACATTTTACCATCAAAGTGGACAGCCACAATCGGTTGGTGCATAATTTACCAATTTTTTTGCCACAAAAGCAATCCCAGATCTCAGAAAATGGCACATCTTAGGCCTTGACATTCAGACATTCTTTATTTTGTAATGTCATGTTGCAAAAGCTTACTCTTCCAAAGGTGAATGGTAGTTTATCAATCATTTGCCAAGTTTTGGTCGGGCCTTGCTGTTTATTTGCTTTTACAAATTTTCTTGAAGTGTAAACAAAGCCAGAGTGCCACAATGTCATTTCAACAGTGTTTGCTATTATCTGTTGACATGGGTATTCTTCTGAACTTTATCTCCTGTTTAAACAAAAACAAAGTGATACTCATTCCCTCTTACTTTGTCAACTTAGCTGCATTTCTGGGTTGTGTAAGCTGTGGAGCTTACAGCGTGATGCAACCGAAGGTTACGTCAGGTTGTAAGCTTGTGAGAATATTGCGTAAAGAAATCCGATGTTCAGCGTATGGTGGTGCATTGTTCTAAGTGCTTGAATGCAAACAATGCCCATAATCCTGGGTTAGTGGACGTCATGAATGCAATCTCAAAAATAGAAAAATGGAATTTTTGTGAATATGTAACATACCAGGTAGACTAAGACACTTTTGGAATGATTTTAATTAAAATGTATCATTTTTTTTTCCAACCAATAGGAACATTGTCATGGATCACTCATACACAACTTCCAAGATAGAATGTGATGGAAATTCAAGGTAAATTTCTCTTAACTGTGATTTCACTATCAGTTATCATTTTCTTTATTTTGTGAGATATTTTCTGAAAGGAAGATTAAAATTGCATTAAAAAAATGTCTGCATATTTTAACAGACGTAAAAAGTGCTGGTGGAGATTTCCCATAAGTTGTTAAAGCTGATGATGGTGCCTTTGATGCGATGATATTTTGTCAGCACACTAAAAGCAAAGCACGCTCTTAAATATCAGTGTTTATGCAGTGCCCATAGGGTAAAATGTCTTGACGTGTGGTTGTAACCGCATAGACTTTGGGATAAGTTTAACAATTATAGACCTGTTTCAATCCTCCCTCAATTCTCCAGAATATTAGAAAAGTTATTTGAGAAAAGGTTGTGTAAATTTTGTGATAAATATTATTTATTAGTTGATAGTATGGTTTTAGAGCAGGTCACTCAACGACCATGGCCCTTACCGAGCATGTAGCTAACATTACAACAGCCATTGAAAAAAAGATGCATGCTGTTGGCGTTTTTATAGATCTAAAAAAAGCGTTTGATACAATCAATGACACTATATTACTACAAAAGCTGGAATATTATGGTATTAGGGGAATAGTGAACAGATGGATTTCCAGCTATCTTTCTAATTGGCAACAGTTTGTACCAATCAATGATTGCTCTTCAAAGCTGTCAAGTATTAAGTATGGTGTACCTCAGGGATCTACCTTGGGGCCGAAACTATTTATTCTGTACATTAACGACATTTGTTATGTGTCCGATATAGTTAAATTTATTATTTTTGTGGATGATACTAATGCACTCTGCTCTGGAAACGATATTCAGCGATTAAGTTCACGATTATGTGAGGTCTTAGATGAGTTGAGAGTATGGTTTTTGGTAAAAAAAATATCACTAAATGTTGACAAAACCAACTTTATGGTGTTTTCTAATCAAAAGTGTGATAAGTATATTACTATTAAAATTGGTAATTCCATTATAGAAAGATTATGCACTACAAAATTTCTTGGGGTGGTTATTGACTGTGATTTAAATTGGAAGGAGGAAATCAAATGGGTTAATTCTAAAGTGGCTAAAAGGCTAGCGATTATGTGTAAGTTAAGAGAATTCTTGGCTGCCATTTCAATGAAGATTCTTTATAACTCTTTGGTTTTCCCTTACATCAACTATTGTTTAGAAGTATGGGGAAATGAGTACAAAAGTAATATTCATTCAGTCTTTGTGATGCAGAAGAAAGCCATCAGATTGGTCTATAAAGGTAAATTTAGTGATCACACAAACAAATTTTTTATTGACATGAATACTTCAAAGCTAGAAGATCTTGTGAAATTTAAGACAGCCCGTTTAAAGCTGAAAATGAAACGTTACCACTAAACATTCAAACACTATTTTGATAGAGATATGTTGTCCTGAAAATTGAACATTTGTATAACTGATTTAGGGGAGAGATTCATATAAGTTTTTCTTAACTTCTTCTCTCTCCTTTTCCTTCTTGTATTTCTGTTTTGCATGATTGTTAATTGTTTCTTTTATTTTTACTTTTTATGTTGATTTTGTAACCTCATGTTTTGTATTGTTGATATGGAAATAAACTGAACAAACAAACAAACTTCGATGACGATTAATATTTAACTTGAATGTTGATATAGTAAGGAGCAGTGATGGTTATCGTTAATATTTTATTACAGCAATGATGTGTATTTGATAATGAATACAATCAAATGATAAACTGAATGAATACAATCAAATGATAGACTGAGTGAATACAATCAAATGTTCAACTTAATAATCTGAAAATGACAAAATTAATAAAGAGAGATAATGAAAAAAAAACGTATACAGACATCCAGAATAATATCAAGAAAGACATTATGTCATATTTTAAAATAAAATCAAGCCGAAGAGCAGTAAAAGTTGACAGTACAGTTACCGTGGCAATGAAAACCTTCGTAAGAGTTGACTCCACTGTTGGCATATTTGATATTTTATCTATCAGCAGTGAATGCATTCTTAAAGGCAATCATGAAATTTCTTGTGAATATGAAATCATCCATCATTTGCTATAATTGTATTGTCAAACCTCGTCATTGTTAAGATTTGGTGTATTTTATGAAATATAAAATACAAGACAAACCCCTCAGAATGTTTGATCAAAACAGTGATTTACTGTTAGTGTCAGAAAACAATGAAAATATCACTTCGCAGTTGCTTATTATCGTTATTTTTATCACTTGTTCACATTTTCAAATGCCCAAATATCTGTTCACACTGCTTTACTGATGTACTGCATGGTGATTGGCAAAGTGTCTACCTGTCACAGTTACGTGGAATCAACTTGAGTGTTTCTGATTTATTCCTGAATTTTATTTCTTTAAACATGACTAGCAACCTATAAACCACTAGTGATGGATCCTAGATGTCATGCGAACATTTATCATGAAATAAAATGTAATTGCAGACCGTAGTACGACAAGGCCATTAGACTTAAAAGTCAGTCAGTGAATCTCCTGTTCTTGTCTTCCCTACATTTCTTGATTTCATAACGTCAACATTTTTCTGGTATTTCATTGGAAAATTTACATATTTTCTATGTCATATTGAGTGATTTCAAATACATCATTACATAGTCCTTACCAAATATTGATATTTTTTGGACAGCTTTGTTTCTCGAGCTGTACTTCTGACAGATAGGACACTGAAGGAGAGCCAGCACGAAGAGGTAAGTTAATCTTGACTTGAACTGAATCCTGGAGGGCCAACGGTCACTCAAAATTATTCACCGTGCTTCATTCTGCAATACTTCCTTTCATTTTCTCAGTTTAACAATCAATAAAGATAGAGTAATTAGTCCACTTACCTTAATGCCTGAAAATTGTTAGCTTCATCAGAAAAATGAAGTTTTTATTGTTTATGATTATGGTACAAAATATGTTTCATTGTTGTTAACTTTTTACAATTAGTTGATGTTAGTGATTATTAGTGGAAGTCAGTAATTGTATATTACAATACAGTTTGTGCAAGATTTATCAGAATCTCATCATTCTTCTATTTCTGATAATTTAATATTCCCTAATAATTATTCCTCATAATTAACCGTAGATGTATGAGTTTGACCACTTTCTTAAGTACATGTTAGTAATAAGCATTTCTCTATTGCAACCAGATCACATTTCTTACCATTCCGCCACCCAGTCCTGATGAAGAGCCTGTGAGGGTCCTAGAGATAGGTAGTGCAGCTTGTGCCTCTCCAAAAGGGATATGTAAGTCAAATTTACTCAGTCACTTTACTCTTTACCATGCCTTTTGATTGTTGCAGTTTACTATTTATGTCACTACTTCTTTGTGAATGTTTGTGTTAAATAAGAAAAGATCTGTCCGTGATCTGCATTTGTTGTTTAGTCAGTAAGATAGAAAAAGACTTTTTGATTGAACATCATTCTTGGCCATTTAATTGACTAGGCAAGTTTGTGTTATGCTCTAAACATTAACCGGATGGTTTGCTCAATATGCAGAGCACCCGCTTTCCAACTGGGAGGTGGTGGGCTTGATCCCTGACGGAGTCATACCAAAGACTTTAAAACTTTGACCCAGCTGTTGCCCTCTCCCACTTGCTAGATGCTCAATGTTTAAAGGGGCTCACTGAATTGATATCATTGTTTATTTTGTGACTAGTTTGAAGAAAACTGTTGCATGTCAACACTTCTAATTATCCCCATATAATCATGTATCTATGCTGACAGTTACTGAAAATGTGAGAAGTTGTAGTGTCTTATGAACAGTGTTGCCCATGGTTAATGTACCTTGTAGTATAAAAGAGCGTGGTGACAGATGTACAATAATTGATTCTGATCGTTAATTATCCTTTCACTCCTGGTTCAGTCGTGTGTCAGATGTTCAGAATCTCTAAGACTGTTTATACCATCAACTTATGAGTAATACCCAGTAGGCACGATAAAATATCATAAATTTTGTGAACCAACTCAAGTAGCCCCTTTAAAGTGATTGGAACAGGGTAACGTTGAACTCATGACTGACTGACTGACTGACTGACTGACTGACTGACTGACTGACTGACTGACTGACTGACTGACTGACTGACTGACTGATTAACTAGCAGCCATGATGTCATAGTCACTAGCCGGAGACCAAGAGAAAGATTTCTTAATGTGGTTATGCCTATGGTCGATTACATCAACATTTTAAGCATACTATCTGTGTGTATTAAGTGCTATCTGAGAACTTCTCAACAGATTCAGTATTGTGGCTCTTCCTAGGATGTGAGATTCTCGCCCTGAAGATGTTAAGTCTAGCCATTCCATTGATTTTTTCAGGGGAAAAAAAGTAGACTTCGCTCCTTAGGAGGAATTTTCTCCCATTACGAAGTTGTTGTTGCTTTTTTCTTTCATTGATTTTATGTGTAGTGCACCTTTTAATACTTTGGTAACGTCGAGCCTGCTATCTAGTGATTACCCTTAAACTTATCATTTAACGGTGATTTGTTTTTCACGATAGTTATGGTCCACTTGACTCGAAAGTGTCATAGGGCTGATGCTGAAAAGGATTTGATGCCCTATATAAAAAATCTGTTTCAAGACCTTGAAGGAGGTATGTACAAGACGAAAATTCTCCATGTGTATTCACTAAATCACTAGATATCTGTCATGCATTGCACAGACTTCTGGACGAATCTTGCATTTATAGAGCTGAGATGGTATAAGATCCTTGGTGAACCTTCAGGCTCCCTGATTATAAAACTTTCAATTTCAAATTCAAATTCGGAAGACCGCTAAAAAGTAAAGTTTAATGTCCAAAAGACTGTCGGTAATTTTGGAATTGTTGCACTTAGTAAGATATGTATATCAGAACTTACTTAACATCTAATACTGTTTGTCAATTTGTGCTTCTGGCAAATGTTTCTACCTACCTTGAAATGACTTAGTCAAAATATTGAAGAACAGACCATTTTACAAATTCGCAGTAAGGTAAAAAGATGTCGTAAGATGTCGAAAACAAAATGTCAAAATGTATTTAAAATATCTGAGTGAGTTCGGAAAGAAAACAGACAGTGTATGTAACTTTGTGAAATGTGAAACACTTCCTTGGTGAGTCAGCCTAGTCCTTTATTCACTTGAAGTAGACTGTACCTTCAGGAAAAGACACTTTGTAGGTGACAGGAGAGGGTTTTTTTCTACACAGATTTAGTCAAGAAGATCTTGAAGTAATAGTTTGGGAATTCTGAGTACTTTAAAATTTGAAGTTGAACTTCAGAAATTTATGTACAGGCTCATATCAATTTAAGGGCATGCCACATTTGGTATGCCTGGTCAGCAAAGTCACAAAGTTATAAAATCTTTGATGGAGTCGACTCTTACAGCAAATACTGTTTGATAAAATGATGAATCAGTGCACTTCCTGTTTAAGTTTATCAGCTACAAAAAAAAGAAGAAAAAAATAATGTTACTGTGGAAATGTAGAAGGCAAAATATGAAAACTTAAAAGGTCAAAACAAGACAGAAAATGAAAAATTAAAATTGTCAAAATGGTAGAAGGGTTGTGTGGTGGTGCTGACAATGAATCATATAATTCCTCACGCACAGAACTAGACCATTCGGATGAAAGACCAAAATTGCTTTGGTCTATGATGTTCAGTTATGAAGATAAAACAAATCTGACTGTCGAAGAGCTGAGGAAGAACCAACCAGACGGGGTGTATGTGACCGGGGGACCAGGATGCTCTGTCGGCTACCAGCATGCCGTTAGGCAGGTATGATGTTACTTTGGGTATCTGTAAATGTTAAACTGACCGATTTTTTCCTTTCTTTAAGGCAAACAGAAGTCACCCTTTCGTCTTCTCAGTGATTACTCTTACTCTTATCAGTTTTTGTCATCTGTCAATCTGTCTGTTAGTCGGTCCACAATTTGAGAGACTACTCTTTTCTTGCACTGCCTATAGTGAATGTTGGAAAAACTGAAGGACAAAACAACTGCTTATGGATAGTTTAAGGACAGTAGACATTTTGTAGAAGTTGAGTTCAAAGGTCATCCTTGGGTAACTTTATGCTGCTGTGTGAGAACGTCGAAATTTCTCGTCCATTCACCAATTTGGCGCAGCGAATGTGTGGACTATAGGATCCTGACCTTCATGCCAATGTTGCTCGGAGGTGACAGCATATGTGGGCATTAGTTCTGCTACATATAAATCACAAAACTTTTTCCCTTACAGAGTTAGGAAGCCCTCTACATTTCTTGGCTTCGCTTATTGTTCCCCGATGCCATACTGGTTTTATATCTATCTCCATGACCAAAGCATGCGGGATATTTTGGTGATGTGTGTTTCAGTGGGAGACATAGAAGGCTCAGCCACCATCAACCTTTGATGTTTAAAGGATCAGTTCTTCAATTCTAGCTTCAAAGATACTTTATCATCATAGGCATTCAGCAATATTCATAACAAAAAAAAAAAAATGAAATTCACTAATAAATGGCATGCTCTTATGATTTCTCGATAGGCGAAAGAAATATTTGAACTGATTTGCCCCGGAGAGGAGTTCCTGCCTCCGGCTCCTAACCCCGAGGATATCATATATGAAGAACCAACAGGTGATAACCCTGGACATGGAAACAAGGTAAGGTACCGGATAAATGGTCGCTGTTAACTTTGTAATTAGGTGATTAAAGCTCGCAGTAGTTACAGGGAATCAGGGAAGATTAGTTCATGAATGGTAACCGTTCAGTCCACCATTAGACAGACGATTTGCCAGCTACTGAAAGGAAGCCATGTGTGACAGGCAAGGATTGATTGGTAGTCAGCAAAATGAACATATATGTGGTACAATTAGTTAGTTATTTTAATGAATAAAGGAAGGATTGTTAGTTACTGAAACAGTATAATATGTAGTAAGCAATTAAGTATTTACATAAATTATGTCTTTACATATTATGTACAAATTATGTATCTACATATTTCATTTAATACGTATTAACAAAAGGTGGATAAAATTAAAGCTACCCAAACAACTATTTGATAAGTAGATGAATCCTATTGTTTTCAAGAAGGTCAAAGGTCATTTATGTCAAGATAGGTTGATTAATTATCACCTGGTGAATGCAATGGATCTGTCAAAAGTCATTGGCAAAGTTGTTTCTCATATTAGCAAGAAGTAACCAAGTCAAGTGACTGTTTGTTCTTTTTTTCATCATATTTTCCAGGCTGGATTTGAAGATGAAGGCCAGGAAGATTCCCAGAAGGCACTGCCGAGTAATCAGACGGAAAGTAACGACACTTCACTGGAAGCTGAAAAATCAGTCTCTAGTGGCCAAACTGATCAACCTGTCATATCAGGGACTGATCAATCAATCTCATGAAAAGGTCTAATCAATCTCAGATTGAATGATTGTCTCAAATATCAGCAGAGACTGATCAATCAATCTATCAATCAATTTCTTAAAGGGACTGATCTGTCAGTGGCCAAGGGACTGATTATTTTAATCATACCAGAGACTGATCAATCAATCTTGTGAAAGGACTAATCGATCTCGTAAAAAGAATCGATGAATCTCAAATTGGTCTACTGATCAAAGTATTAGCCAAGATGGATCAGTCAATGAATCAGTCATGTAAGGGGACTGATCAATCAATCTCACAATTTACCGATCTTCAAAACTATACCAGAGACTGAGCAATCAATCTATCTATCAATCTCTCAAATTGACTGATCAATCGACCTCATAGCAGGGACTATTCAAACAATCTCACAGCTACATGATCAATTGCGGTATTCAAACAGGAATTGATTGATCGATCTCAATTGCATAACAGAGGTAGATCAATCACCTCATTACTGGAAATTTCCAATCAATCTCATAATAGGGAACATTTAGTCAATCTCTTAACAGGAAGTGATCAATGGATATTCGAATAGGGGCTAATCAGTCTTTGAATAGGGGATGATCAATCAATCTCATAGCAAAGGCTGATCGATCAATCTCATAGCAGAGTACGATCAATTCATCTCTGTTAATGCATCATCAGAGACCGCTGAGCTAGGATGCAAGAAAGAAAGCTGTGGCAGCCAAACAGTGAAAAAGAGAGTGAATAAAAAAATGTGCATATTGTGAGTCATTAAATTTTTGCAGAGATATATATTTGTATGGTTCATCACCTCTCAGTTTGTTTCTTGGAATCTATAATCCTCATTGGTGAATATGATGACTGATACGAAAATGCAGTCAAGCGGGATATGTGCTGTGTGCGTGTTATAGTAGGCCTACGCAATTAATGTTAAAGGCAAATATAGGGTTTACAATGCACAAACGTGGCACACAAAGAAAGATTTAATCACTGTTAAACCATTCAGGTTCACTGGTCAACATCTACAAAAACATCATCTTTTCAAAACATTATCCACAAGATGAGTCCCAGAAGATGCATCATTTGAGGTTTTGAAAATTTGGCTGAGCAAATTTTTTTTGAGCAACAAATAACTGGATTTGTTTTTGTGAGAAACTTTTTTTCTTGAATAAAAGGCCATCATCCTTCCTTATTTTGAATAACCTATCATTCTGGGTCCACAAATATTGGTATTAACAATATTTTTCACCATAAAATGAATGCGTTATTTCCATTTTAACTGTATTGTATTAGAGGGTGCTAAGTACTGTGTAACTGTAGTGTACTATGTGATTATTTTACAAGTGTCTGTGTAGTAGCGGAGAATTAAAGGAGAACAGAACTTTTGGCAATGAAATATTACTGCTCAACGAGAGACTAACATCTGGTGAACACCATCACCAAACTTTGTCTTCATCTACCGTTTGCTTTTCAAGATGCATTTATCATTGAGAGTTCATGAAAAGAAAAAATCATTCAGGATGGTGCCACTCTAACCACTTGTAATTGATAAGATTTTGTTCTTCTTTATACTTTGTCAAATAGTTCGATCAGTTATGCCTAGTTCAAATCATCATCGCATTATAGACCTCAGTAAATTCAACACGAAATGCGTGTAAATGTTTGTGCATTTGTTGAAACTATAGGTAAAGGACTGCAGTCAGGGGTTATGGGCATAATGACTTACCGTACCCAAGTCTGTTTACGGACAACCTTGGCAAAATTGGCAACGCCCTTCTCTGAAAAAAATTCGTGACTTGGAAAGAAAACATTACATTTGAATGAAGTTTGTCAAACACTTCTCCTTCACTTTGTGTAGGTATTGCCAGGGTTTTTCTCTCCTTTATGTTAGTCAATGTGGTATTGTTGCAAGCGTATGTTTTGATAAGTCTACAAGCCATTGCTTGTCCAAGTTTTCCTTTTTCTCTGTTAGTATGCTATGACTGTTATTTATTTACATGTGTCAAGACAGTAAGAATATGCATCAATTATACTTACTAAATATCTTCACAACTCACATTATGGTTTTCAGTGTTTTATGAATGTTGGCTACAATTTTGCAGATAGTGTAAAAATGTTATCAAAACAGTCTGTATGTATTTATGTCAGTGCAAAAGTACGGTACATATGTACATGTAATTTGAATTAAGTCTTGGGTTTATCAGGAAACATACTACTGTTTGACACTTGCTTCACACATTCTGTGTACCCCTGTGTTCACCCAAAGGAATTGAACTTGGAGGATCCCTCTCTAAAAGAATTTTAGGGATTTGTCACGTGGGTAAAGATTCTATTGCAATTTATTGTGTATATTTATAATAATAGCCACCACCTCAGCTGTGAAAAGGTGATCAGGATTTTTCCGCATCAGATTTATTTTTGTGTGGAATTGAGGAAACAAATGCACGATCCCATGTCCCATGCCCTAGCGCAAACCCTGCAGGTGTACCCTATCTTTGTTACATCAGGGATTAGCTTCACCTGGTATCACACGTCACACATTCCAGTGCAGCAGATGATGTTTTAGTAAATGTAGGAGCCTCAATGAGTTCACTGCTGAAAGCTCTCAAAGGCTTCAAAGCTGCTCTGAAGTATCATGCAGGGTTCCCACACGTCCTTGAAAAATCTTGTAGTCCTTGAAAGTCCTGGTAATTCCCTTAAATTTGGATATTTTCCAAAAAGTCCTTAAACAAGAAAAAGTCCTTGAAAAGTCCTTGAAAACTGCAGCAGTTAGGCAAACATTTGTCACTACCTGACACCCAAAACTTTTTAATATTTCATTATTTGTAAGTTGGATAAAGGTGACATTAAATTGGAAGTGGCTGTTAGGCCTGCAGTATCTCACCAATAGATTTCCAGAAGCTACAGCGGATTCAGCCAATTGATTCAAATTTCTGTCATAATATAAATTTCTGTCATAATATAGTATCTGGCACTCAAAACGTATTAATGTCTCATTATTTCTAAGTTTGGGGAAGATTAAACTTTGTATTGGTTAAGCTGATATTACACCATGCCAATTACCAACTAACCTTTAATAAACAACAAATTTAAAAGTTTAAATTATAATAATTTAAAATTGTAAATTCGTTTATAAAATGTTGCTTTAGGGATTGTTATGGCAGTCAGTTAATGTGGGATTTATTGACTAGATTGTTAAGGAAAACATATCCAAATTATCAATACTGGTTCAGAACTTTACATTACTTTGAAAGCTTCCGCCAAACCAAATTTTAGTGCAAATCTAATAGGAATAATATAACATTTGTGATGAGTCCTACATTCAACAGTGTATGACATAAATACTGATTAATTTTCATTGGTGTGGCAGTTTGAATGTTTTATTCATCATATTGAGCTTGTTCCATTCATTTCAGCATTCTGGCTAACCTCATTGCATGGAATGCCCACTCTTTGAAAACTTATAATATTTGTGCTATCACACTAACACTCATTGTTTATGCATTATCTTATGCAAGTTTGACTGAAATACCTTTATTATTTCAAGTAGGCAAATGAGACCATAGAATATGAATTCCAAAAACAAGTGTTACTTTCACAAACAGCGGATAGAAAAGCCTGAGTACTCTTCTTCGCTAAGAAAGCAAAAGGCTTCAAACTGAAATGGATGAACTGAAGGAAAAGCTTCAGAACATTGAATAGTGAGCAAGTAGCTTCTACACATTGTGTTAGAGGGCTATATTCATGTATGGCAGTATCTCACAGCTACCTAAAATAAAAGCCATGAACAATGGAATGTTTTCCTTTGTTGTAACTTTATTGCATCTACACGAACAGTTTTGTACAACCTTTGTTTACAGTAGTTCTGGTCATACTCATATTGATGAAAAAACATTAGGGAGGATTGGATGGCTGTAAGGGGTGCAGCAGGCCATCTTATTAATATCATTAGTGGGGTATTGACAGTATAATATACTGTATTCCTATTTCATAGTAAAAGAATGCTTAAGATTAACCTTGGATAAAGGCTTTTTGTCCTTGAAATTGGTTTTTAAAATTGTGTGGGAACCCTGGCCGTATGTGAAAGCTTATAACTTGTTTCCTGCACATTTGTTCAGCATTGTGAATTCACGTTCGCTACTTAATCCTCTTCTCAATAAATGGTGGTTATTCTTTCATCAGTTTTTTTGTTCTTCAAAATAATTCCAATTCATGGTTCTCCCTGGTCTTTACTGTCTGTTGTTTGTCCATGTTTGGTTTAGTTCTTCTCTTACACTTGCATAGCTGTGAAACACACAATTATATGTTAGAGACAGGTATTCATCACCAAGAGTATGTTTTTTTTTTACTACTTGGGAGAAATCAAAATTCTCATTAAGTGACTGCCCTTGATTGACCTCAGTTACAAAGTTCAAAAGATGCAGTTAAGTTCATTACTCATGCATACCCCCCCCCAAAAAAAAACACATCCAGCACAGGTTGTGGACGTATTTCATCTAGGATCTTCTATGCCCACCAGGATATCCCTCAAGAAAGAAAATATGTTAGGGTCTGCACAGGGAGAGGCAGCTACTATTGGTGGGTGCATCTTAAGATTGGCAGGTAGAGTTGGAGCTGTCTGGATTTAAAGACAAAAGCTCATCACCCCAGACAGTTTCAATTTTCCCAACTACCAGTACCTCTAGTCCGTCCCTCAGCCTGTCTTAAATTCCTCCACATGTGTAATCAAAACAATGGATCCCTGTGTGCGCTGTGTAATATGAGTTGATCTGCATCTTTCGAATCTGCTGTCAATCTAAGAGTACTGTAGCATATATTCCCCTATGTTGACAAGGTTCCATTTGGCAACGACAGCTTGTGCATGTCCAAATTGTTGTCTTAAGTTAATCATTGTAAAGAAGTATTATTTATGTCACAATAGATTAGTTAAAAATTCATTAATCTCTTGTCTTTTTTTTGTCTTTAAATAAATGGCCTTCAATCTCATTAGAACCAAAGAAGAATGATGGCAGAGCACAGGAAAGATTTGTCTATAAATTATATTTCTGAACATAACAGTAGACTTATAGTAACCCATGAGTTTGCAAACATAAACCTGCCTAAAGACCCTGGACTTGAGAACAAAAGTACTGAATCATCACAACCCATCTTTGTGGGTATGGTGCAGCTCATAGCATCATATGCATTGTACATAAAAACTAATCCAATCTGGAGACACATTTTAAATCACACTGATGTTGTATGTAACTCTAAGTGATGCTTACCTTATCTTATGAGGAAAAATAACTAGAGTCGAGAAAATAATGTTTAGATTTTTAAGAATAAAGAAGAAAATAAAATAAAATTAAGAAGAATGGTCACAAATGTTAACATCCACAAGTTCAGGCAATTTACAGACATACTGTTAATTCATTTGAAGTCTATGAAAATGGGTAACTTCACACCTACAGAGCCATATAAGACAAAAGGAAGAAATAGGCTGAAAGTATTTCAAGGTTGACTCAACTCATAATACAACTAAATCATAAAGAAAATTTCATAAAATATTGCTCTACTTTGAATTTTGGTACATACGATTAAGAATTGCTACAGTAATATTACACGTACAATATGCGTAGATGTTTCATAAATATGGGCATTCTATTGGTCATGTTTAACATCACTGTAGTGTTTGCCCCAGGTACATACCCAGGACCCTGACCGATGAAGTCCGGACCTGGTTTTGAAATTACCTCCTGGATTCCAAGTTTCACATATTCACATTGTGCATTTGACAAAATTCAGCATATAAGCCTACAGTGACTTAACACTTCATTATCTTGAATGCACATTAAACACATGTTGTTGTAATGGAATGCAAATTATGACTTCACAGCGAAATCACATCCTCTCGGTAATTATGGTTTCAGGTACCAGACCAAAAATAGACTGCAGGCACCCACGTCTGAATATTCATCCCAGTGCAAACACTACTTCAGATTAAATGATACAGGTCCTTTAAAGGAGAATTCCATCTGACTTATTTAAGCCATTTCAAACCATTTTCATTCACATTCTTGATGTTTTGAAATGAAACTCTCATGGGCAACATGGCATACTCAAACTTCTCGTTCCATTTCTAACACTATGCATGTATACTAAGGGGGCGGCCATTATGATGTAATTGACCGTGATCTTTGTGACGTGGTCGACGACCAGCTCTAATCCACAACGACCAACCTAATTGTCTGACATAATTAGTAATTAGACGGCTTATTCCTGTCTCTGAAAAGGTTTACTTTGTATATTCCCGTCTCTGAAAAGGTTTACTTTGTACTTAACGAAGATTATGTTTTCCTTATCTCCAAGGTATTGTTCACACCGCTCTAAGCTGCTTGATGTGGCTTTTTGAGGAGAAATTCCTCTTTTTAAGTGTTTAATCTTGATTTCATCGATTACTAATTTTATCTTGTGATAGCAACATTGAATACACAGTGTGTTCAATTACTAATTATGTAGGTCACAAGC